>CM045562.1:5000-1251396 GCA_024721245.1 Mitragyna speciosa
TAAACCCTAAACCCTAAACCCTAAACCCTAAACCCTAAACCCTAAACCCTAAACCCTAAACCCTAAACCCTAAACCCTAAACCCTAAACCCTAAACCCTAAACCCTAAACCCTAAACCTAACCCTAAACCCTAAACCCTAAACCCTAAACCCTAAACCCTAAACCCTAAACCCTAAACCCTAAACCCTAAACCCTAAACCCTAAACCCTAAACCCTAAACCCTAAACCCTAAACCCTAAACCCTAAACCCTAAACCCTAAACCCTAAACCCTAAACCCTAAACCCTAAACCCTAAACCCTAAACCCTAAACCCTAAACCCTAAACCCTAAACCCTAAACCCTAAACCCTAAACCCTAAACCCTAAACCCTAAACCCTAAACCCTAAACCCCTAAAACCTAAAATTTTTATTTTTACCTTTTTTACCGATTTTTCTTTTTTTTGTTTTTTTTTTTTTGTTTTCTCTATTTCTTTCTTTTCTCTCTTTTCTTCTTTCCTCCTTTTCTTCTTCCTTATTTTTCTTCTCATCTTCTCCAGATATCTCCTCTCTCTCGCTCTCTCTCTGTCTCTCTCTCCGGCTACATCTCTCTCCGGCTACCTCTCTCTCCGGCTCCCTCTCTCTCCGGCTACATCTCTCTCTGGCTACCTCTCTCTCCGGCTCCCTCTCTTTCTTGGCACTCTCTCCCTTTACCTCGCTTTCTTCTCCCCTCTCCATTTTTCCACCCAAAATCTCGCTTTCTCTCCAAATCCATATTCGGATCCTAAATCTTCTAAACCCATAGCAAATCTACTAATAGTTAAGCACAATTTCAGGCTAATAGAAAGAAAAAGCTATACCAAAAGAAAAATCTACTACCTGTTTGGCCGAGGAGATGGCGGCGCTGTGGCTAAGCAGTGCGATCTCCGTCGGGCTGGGCGGTGCTGTTGTGGCAGTGGTTCGGTGGAGGCTTTGAGTGCAGTGTGGAGTTGCTTCTGGTTGTTGGTTGGTGGAACCACGGTGGTGTTGCTGGAACTGTGAAGGCGAATTTCAGCCGGTGGTGGGTGGTGGAGGAGTTGTGAGCTGACTGGTTGTTTGATGTGTGTGTGTGTGCCGGTGTGCTTGTTTGTGATGGTGTCTCTGGTTGTGACTCCTGATTGTGTGAAGTCCGTGTGTGACTTGTGCTGATGATAATGAAGCTGTGTTTTGTGTTGTGAGGGCCGTGTGAATGGAACTGGGGGTGTGTGTGTTTGAATGTGATTGTGTGTGCGTGAATGAGGCTGAAATGTGTATGTGTGTGTGATGTAGGCTGTTTGCTTGTGGCAGTGTGTCCGTGTGTGTGTTTGAATGTTGCAGGATGTATGCTTGTGTGTGCAGGTTTCAGCTTGAATGCGTGAATGTGTGTTTGTGCAGTGTGTGCCTGTGAGTGATGCTGAAGTGAGAGTTGAGTGTGTAAGCTGGATGAGTTTTTGTGACTAGCTGGTGGTTTTATGTGCAGGTTGTGGTGGTGCGTTGTGAAGTTAATAATATAGTGTGGGTGATGCGTGAATTGCTGGAAGCCAGAGAGTGGAAAGTGCAAGTGTGTTTGGTGATTGTGCAGATGAGGTGAGGGTGAGAAAATAATTCATTTTAGAGGGATGATACACCTAAACCTGCAAGATCGACAAAAGGCTTCGAGGAGTGGGAGGATGATACGCCAGAAATGGAGTTTGCTAACCGGCCCTGTAGCCATTCTGGGCTCAATCGTCGGCCCTGTCGTCGTCGCCAACTACCTCTTCATCCAAAATGACCACTTTCTTAAGCCAGATCCAAAGAAACAAGCAACTTTGCCCGCATCCAAATGAAAAGAAATAAAGAGAATAAGAAATGCATCTTGAACTTGATTTGAACTATACTTTTAGCTTCTGTTTCTGGTCATATGGTTTCAGCAAACTGATGTCTCCGAGTTCATTTCGGAATTTTATATTTTTGGAGTAAGTGGATGTTTGCAAGTTATCTGCAGCATGAATGCTTTGAATTTCTAAAAAGATTCTGGTGCTCTTAAAAAAAAAGAGGGATTTTTAAAATTATTTGGCCAATTATTGATTTCAATTCCCGCCCTCTCCAATTTCTTTTTCCAAAATTTATCCACCTTGCTGGGAGCAACAAATCTCGAACCTGGGACCTTTACTGCAAAGGTCCTGCGCGTAAACCACGGAGCCAACGATCATTGAGTTGTCATCGTGTTGCGAAATATTTTATTTGTTCTTTATTTAGTGTTTTCCTTTAACCATTTTAATAAAATTGATTGATTATTACATTTTTAGTTTCTTTGTTTCCTTTATCAATCATGCATGATAAAATTAACTCATTCTTACCTTTTTAGTTTCTTTATTTTTATTAATCACGTTTAATAAATTTAATTGATTCTTACTTTTTTTAAAAAATTTTCTTTTCTCCCTAAATTATTTTTAATGAAATTAATTGATTTTTACCTTTTTACCTTGTCATCCAAATTCATTATATGAAAGAAATCTTAGATTTACTTTTACCAAAATTGTTTCGGGTTTTGACTAATAGACATTTGGTTTTTTTATCAAATTTAAAATGCTTAGGGTTTTGGATTTATGTTTTATTCTTTAGATTTTTGGGTTTATTCTTTATTGCCTAGGTTTTTTTGTTTATCTATTATTGTTTTGGATTTTTGAGTAACAGGCATTTGGTTTTTTATCTAGCTTAAAATGCTTAGGGTTTTTGGTCTATGTTTTGTTCTTTAGGTTTTTGGGTTTATGCTTTATTCCTTATGATTTTTCCTTTATCTATTATTGTTTAGGTTTTTTGACTAACAAGCATTTGGTTCTTCATCTAACTTACAATGCTTAGAGTTTCGGGTTTATGTCTTATTATTTAGGTTTTTGGCTTTATACTTTATTGCCTAGGTTTTTTCATTTATCTATTTTTGTTTAGGGTTTTTGAATAATAGGCATTTTGTTTTTTATCTAACTTACAATCCTTAGGGTTTTGGATTTATGTCTTATTCTTTAGGTTTTTGGGCTTATGCTTTATTGCCTAGGTTTTTTCATATATCTATTATTCTTTGGAAATCCTGACTAATAGGCATTTCGTTTTTTATCTAACTTAAAATGTTTAGGGTTTTGGTTTATGTTTTATTCTTTAGGTTTTTGGGTGTATGCTTTATTGCTTAGGTTTTTTCGTTTAGCTATTATAGTTTAGGCTATTTGAGTAATAGGCAATTGGATTTTTTATATAACATAAACTTCTTAGGGTTTTGGAATCCATCGCTTAGGTTTTTTGGTTTATGTATTATTGTTTAGGGTTTTTGACTAATAGGCATTTGGTTTTTTATCCAACTTAAAATGCTTAGAGTTTTGGGTTCATGTCTTATTCTTTAGGTTTTTGGGTTTATGCTCTATTGCCTAGGTTTTTTTTATTATCTATTATTGTATAGGGTTTTTCACTATTAGGCATTCGGTTTTTATCTAACTTACAATGCTTAGGGTTTTGGGTTTGTGTCTTACCTTTAGGTTTTTGGGTTTACACCTTATTGCCTTGGTTTTTTCGTTTATCTATTATTTTTTTAGGTTTTTTGCTAGGAGGGATTTGGTTTTTTGTCTAACACACAATGCTTAGGGTTTTGGGACTATGTCTTTTTCTTTAGGTTTTTTGGTTTATGCTTTATTGCCTAGCTTTTTGGGTTTATTTATTGTTGTTTAGGGTTTGAGTAATAGGCATTTGGTTTTTTATCTAACTTAAAATGCCTAGGGTTTTCGATTTTTGTCTTATTTTTTAAGTTTTTGGGTTTATGCTTTATTGCATAGGTTTTTTCGTTTATCTATTATTGTTTAGGGTTTTTAAGCAATAGGCATTTCATTTTTTATCTAACTTAAAATGCTTAGGGTTTTTAGTTTTTGTTTTATTCCTTATGTTTTTGGGTTTATGCTATATTGCTTAGGTTTTTTTGTTTATCTATTATCGTTTTGGGTTTTTGAGTAATAGGCATTTCATTTTTTATTTAGCATAAAATGCTTAGGGTTTTGGGTTTATGTTTTATTCTTTAGGTTTTTGGGTTTATGCTTTATTGCCTAGGTTTTTTCGTTTATCTATTATTAATTGGGGTTTTTGACATATAGGCATTTATTTTTTTATCTAACTTAAAATGCTTAGGGTTCTGAGTTAATGCTTTATTCTTTAGGTTTATGGGTTTATGCTTTATTGCCTAGGTTTTTTCGTTTATCTATTATTGTTTCAGATATTTGACTAATAGGCATTTTGTTTTTTATGTAACTTAAAATGTTTAGGGTTCTGGGTTAATGTTTTATTCTTTAGGTTTTTGGGTTTATGATTTATTGCCTAGGTTTTTAAACCCTAAACCCTAAACCCTAAACCCTAAACCCTAAACCTCAAACCACAAAACCCCAACCCCATAACCCTAAAACCTCAAAACACTATCCCCAAAATCTCAAACCCCAAACCCTAAACCCTAAAAAGCCCAAACCCCAAACCCTAAACCCGACTGGATGGTGCAGCAATACTACTTTTACCACATATTATGTCCTCTATGTAGATGGTAAATCTTTATAGTTTGTAAGAGAAAAGAAAATAGTTTATAAAATGGCAGTTTAACCCAAAGTTTGAACTCCTTGGGTGTGAGGAAGGAATTGTCCAAAACCCTTCAATTCACCATCAATCAAAAATATGACGAACTGCCTCTCAAGGGCACGAAACGCTAACTGTAGCAACATGTGGATAGTAGAATTTTGAAAGTGCGTCAACTGCGGCAAGCTATAAAACATGCATATAGGAGAATCAAAAAGGTTTTTTATTACAAACTCTAGTCCAGAACTAAAACTTCAAAAAGTGCACCCTAAACATACATAAGGGCATGTAAATATATCGACAAAGCATTAAAGTAGGTTTTTCACAACACACAACACAAACCTCAAATATTTTCAACAACTGGAGAACAAACTCAAAATCAACTACATTACCATTCTCCACATGACTGACCCAGAAATGCTAATTGACTTTGGAGAACTGTACTTGGCATCCAAAAACTTATTTTCTATCTTTTTCCTTTAAAATGATCTAGTATAACGGGCATGTTTTTTGTGATGCAACAAGGGCAAAAATGTCCATTACATCAGAGATAATTTGTTATATTGCTACCTCACATTGTTGATAGATTAGAATAACAATATCTGCTTTCAATAAAAAAAAAAAAAGATTAACAATACCTATATGTGTGGGGGTGTGCATGCAACATGAACGAAAGAATATTACAAGGATGCTCCCTAAATTGTGTATTATCTTGTTTAGCTAAACTATCTTTGTCCTGTCTCCTATACGAACTACTTTTTGTTCTTCAACATTGGTTTTGATGATTACATTTGATAAATTGATTAATATGGGGTAGACATGTAAACTTTCACAAGGATAAATTTGACAAACAAATTCACTACATAAAGAGTTTTATCGGACCAAAAGCACAGCCAAAAACGGAATGGAAATGGATACATGGTTCATCATCAATGATTCTCTAGTACCATCACCACTAGTGTAACCTTTTTCCAAAGAATTAGGACTCAAAAAACCTTAGCCACATGCACGTAACCACCACCAAGATTAGACCTGCTTTAGGTAAAAATAGCCATCGACATTGCTGTTAAAACGATGCTCCAGTAATCTTATCCCAACCTAGAAGCCTACCAGTCACCATTACAACCATAGAAGCAAATAGCTTCAACAACTAAAGAACATATTGAAAAATCAACTAGATGTCCATTCTGCATTTGACTCACTAGGATTTCATTCAAGGCTTGCCCAATAATCTCATCAAGGTTTAGAAAGGCAATAACACCGTCATAAACAAAGTACCTCATCTAAGACCATCATATATATACTTGTATAGACACAATGACACTATTTGTTTGTCATAGGTACCTGTATTTGTGTTATATAAGTTTCTGTTCCAAGTATATGCACATATGTCAATGAACTTTGGTGTTTGGTTTAGTATAATACTGTGGCATTAGCATGAATTCATGGAATTTTGATATAGTAATACTCTGCCAGAGTTTAATGAGTAGTATAGGCAATCTGTTACTGGTGGTTTTGTGTATTAGAGGAGTGGTTGATGGTGGGTGATTTATAAGTAATGATGTATGAGGTCGATCTGTTCTTTTGGGTTCCTCCAAGTGAAGTTATAGTGGCAGTGAATAACTACAACATCATCTACAGTGGAATGTTAAGAGCAGCAAGGGCAGTTAGAGATGAGAACTTGTTTACAAGCAAGCAATTTCATAGGGTTGAGATGTATTCTCTACTATAGAGACATCTATGCAACATGTTAAGCGATCTCTTGGATTTAACAAGGCAAATGGTGTTTAAAAGGTACTTTGTGTAATTTTGAAAATTCAACAACAAACAATTGTCGGGATTTTAAGACCTATCTAGAATATTATCTAACTGGACAAATTGTCTTATTATTGACATCATCATTTGACATAAAATTTCAGCTAAATACATGGCAAACAAGGCATAAAACAACATAAACTTACTGAAAGAGGGCACAATAAACTGCTTGCCACATAGGATGGAACAGTCATCACCCTAAACCCCAAACCCCAAACCCCAACCTAGGTTGTCGGGCTAGATATAACCCTTCTATCCCGAAGTGTGTCACTTAACCCCAGTGGGCACGATTGTAAACACCAAATTTTGACACACCTTTTTTTAAAAAAAAAAGTGTTTTTACTTTATTTAGAGGTACCTTTTTTTTTCGAAGGTCACTTGCAATTTTGGTGTAAATTATGACTAATTAATTATATCAGGGGCAAAATGATAATTTTGGCATATATATACTTTTTTTATTTTATTTTGATTTCTAAATTCGTATTTTTACTTTATATCATTTTTCTAATTTTAATAATTTTTCGGAGTCATTTATTATTTGTTTGGAATTTTTGGTATTTTTAGTTAAAGACACGTTTTCCAATGCACCTTTTTATTAAGAATTTTTGTGTGAAAAAATTTATATGTGTATTTTATATATTTATAGATTTATGTAAAAATTCATAATTTTTAAAGATCGTTTGGTATTTATTTCAAAATTTTGTCTTTTTTTCTATTAATAGCATGTTTCCCAATGTTACATTAGCTTCTAATTTTTACATTGAATTTTTTTTCTTCTTCTAATGTTGAATTTTAGTATTTTTTTTAAATAATTTTAAGCAATCCAAGTGGTTTATTTTATTTCATTTTTCTTTCTTTATTTTTTCTTTCAAATTTCACTCAAAAAAAAAAGCAGCACTTCTACCATGGCTTCAAAACCACTCTATCACCCACCTAAAACCATCAATCACCAGATTTTAGGGGATTTGGTTCATTTTTGTCACTTATTCATCACCATCACACACACAATTAGTGGATTTGGTTCATTTTTGTCACTCATTCATCACCATCACACACACAATTCACTTACCTACACCCACTCTTTCATTTTCTCTCCCTCTCGGCCCTCATTCACAACACACACACACACACACATACTACTCACACAACATCTCTCGACCCTTATTTACAATACACCACACATCTCAAGTTCACACCACCAATCACAAGTTCACTCATCCACATGCACACACTTCATGCACCTGCACACAATTCACGTCTCTCACACACACCGTACAAACACAACACAGAACATACACTTTCACACAAAATAAACACACACAGTATGTAACACCCTACAAATTCATATAAGAATTATTTAATTCATGTATGTCCATTAGTAGAAAAAAAATGAAAAAATGAGAAAAGAAAAAGAAAA
Organism: Mitragyna speciosa; assembly: GCA_024721245.1. Classification (NCBI taxonomy): domain Eukaryota; kingdom Viridiplantae; phylum Streptophyta; class Magnoliopsida; order Gentianales; family Rubiaceae; genus Mitragyna; species Mitragyna speciosa. Next base: position 12,805 of record CM045562.1, read on the forward strand.
AGGGGAAAAACCGAAAATGCACTTAAAAGAGAAATTCTTTTATTTGGAGTTTAGTATTAATCCTTGATTTATTAGTTGGAAGATTTCTTAAGTTAATTAGGTTAAGTAAATAAGATTCTTCATTATCAAGTGGGACACCTAAGTACCTAATTTGGATTAATTTCATTGGACCATTAGTTTATAATAGTATTTAATTTTGACTAACTAACTCTACCATTATTAAGCCTTTTGACTAATTGAGCTTTAGTTCAAAAATTAACTCAAAATTTCACTTAATTTCTTGTCTTTTTCCCCCTCCTCATGGCCGGCCCTCCTATTTCACTTTCTTCTCTCTTTAGTTTTCATCTTCTTGAAGCTTTCTCTCCAAACTTTGGACAACTTCACCATAGAAAGTGAGCTTTTCTTCTTCCTAAGCAAAGTTCTAAGCTTGTTTAAGGTATCTACTATGAACTTTTGCTATTAATTTCAAATTTTATTTAGCCTTTTGTACTAGTTTAATACTAGATTCTTATTACTACAACTTGAAGATTTAAGTTTGAAATGAAGTTTTACTTCTTAGATTAAGTGTTCTCTTGGTTAGATAGACTAGTAGATAGCATTTAAACCTTGAAATTTCATGTATTATATGTTACTTGGATGAAGAAACTTGGGCTTGAAATCTTGAATTTGAGTTGAAATTAAACATAGAAGTTGTAGAACTTGTTGAAAGTTGGATTGGATGGTTGATTTCTTGCAGGAAAAATTTTGGGTTAGTCCGGTTTTGAGGGGAGGTGCTGCCGAAATTTCGGTAGAATTAAAAGAAGAAAAATGACAAGTGAGATTTTAAACCTAGAAATGCTAAATTTAGGAAATTTAGTGTGCAGAAATTTTTAGAAAATGATCTAGTAATGAATTATATTTTCCTAGAACAATAAAACCCTAAACCTTAGGGTAGAACCCTAAGCTCTAAAACCCTAGAAATGAAACCTTAGAAATAATTGGGTTATCTCTTGAATTTTCTTACTAATTTACTTAGGGTTTTAATCAGATTTTCATTAGATTATTTCTTTTAAATTTCAGGACCCGAAAGCGAATCGCGACCATTTTACGAAATATTTTCATAGGCATTTCAAGTGAGTGTCTCTATGTGTGCATGATGCATGAAATGCTTTGTCACACTTGAGAATGTTATATCATGAAATATTATGTTATACTTGTAATTGTTATTTTATGACATGTGTTACTTGAGGAAAGATGTGTACTTTATCACATCTATTCCGCAATGTGTTACATGCTTTCGTGATCAAATGTGTTACTTGTGCTTGAGGCTACCGTGACTAACTTCACCATTACTTCACGATTAGTCAACCCGGACGTGCGTGGGAGGATATAAGGTGCTGGGTGTTTTAGGGCATGTTGCTCTTTCCCCTTGAGTTGTGAATCCTCAAAGAGGCCAACTCCGGATTGAACTTTCTTGCTCGCGTGTTGGCCCTCCAAGGTCGAGATTACTCCCTGAATGTGGTAGCCTATACGGAGGTTATAAGGTGAACGGTGGTTAATACTGGCATGACCTTTGGCAAGGACCTGAGCTATTATCTCGGTCCTAACGTCATGGTTACATGATCAGTACTTACTCCTCCTGCGGTTGAGCTTGCTCCCGTAGTTGAGCCTTGTATCCGCCATTGACTACTTGTTAATTAAATTGTTCATTCCCTTCTTATTTAATCTTGTCAATTATTTTGTTCCATAAAATAATGAATTCCTAGTATGGATGCATGACTTGGGCACTCACTGGGCTATTATAGCTCATCCCGTTCATTTGTTTTCTTTAACCAGGTTTCTCAAAATACTAAAGCTGGAAAAGCTAATTTTGGACATAGTAAATGTTTTGTTTCATGTATTTTGATAGCCTAATTGTGTAGGCTTTTATTGTAAATAATATGTATATTTTGGGATGTAAACTTATTGTGATACTTGTACTTTTGAATTAATTAAATGAATGTATTTCATTGTGAATGTATTTTATTTTGGGTTAAGTACGCTTGGATGTTTGAGTGAGTGCGTGATTCGAGTCCTGGCAAGAGCTAGGCAGGCAGTCCACTAAGCCCTTTAGTGCGCCTCTTGGTAAGGTAGGGCTATCACACAGTATACACGCACACACAGGTAACTGGGAAGCCTCAGAGATCAAAGCCAAAGTATTCTGGCCAAAAGAACATCACCACCACCATTAACATTGAAGCTTTGAAGTTTGGCTAATTTTTTTTCTTTTATTCTTGCATGTTTTTTACTTATTTTTACTACTGCAATGTAGATTTGTTGTTGTGATTGTGTTTGGTTGAAACTTGGGTTTGAAATATAAGCAAATCAAATAAATATAGGCTACTTTCATACATGCTCACTACATGCTTGTAGAAATGCCTTAAAGAGCATGAAATGGGTCTTTAAATATATCACACTTTTTACGTTTTAATCTTATTTTTCCTACCATATCCATTCTCTACTAGTCATTAGGAGTTTCTTCATATAATTTTTATGGTGCTTTGTTGAGATTTTGGAGGCGGATTGTAGAGAGTAGACAAGACTTTTTTTGATTGATCGGCCATTTTTCGGCCATTTTCTGATAAAAATAAGGTTGAAAATGGATTCTAAGCAGAAAATTGAGTGGGGAGTGAAAATTTGGGCCCTTTTAGACCACTGAAAATTTTTTGATCGGTCGCTAGTTGGTTAAATTTTCCGTGGCCAACTAGCAACTTCGAAGGTTGAAGACAAAGCCTATGTTTTCAGACTTGGACCGGGTATTGACTCGGTTAAGCTCAGGGGTCAGGGGTCAATGGGTTCGACCGGGGTCGATTCGGGGCCAAACCGGATGACGTCATAAATACGTCATATATATATATGTACATATATACATATATACATATGTATATACATATTTTTGTTTGCACATTTATTATTTCCTTATATTTTTATTTGCACTATTAGTAATTACAAATATTATTTTTATTTCAAAATCCTTTCTACTACATTTATTATTTCCCTATATTTTTGTTTGCACCATAATTATAGCAAACATAATTTTTGTTTTAAAATCCTCTCTAATCAATTATAGCCCAATTAAATTATAACAGTTATGTTTTTACTTGACATAGAAAATTACTATTTAGAAGGGAGTGTTTTGACAAAAATAGGAAAAAAAAAAAAGAAGGGGTTGGTTTAAAAGGGAGTGTTTTGACAAAAAAAAGTAAAAAAAAAAAAAAAAAGAAGGCATTGGTTTAGAAAGGAGTGTTTTGACAAAAAAAAAGAAGAAGGGATTGAATATTCTTTAAAAAAAGAAGAAGGGATTTTGGCCTTGCCATTAATGATGGCCCTACACATTTTTTAGCTAGGAGACTAACAAGAGACATAAGGGTCCCATGTGGCCAAACTTCTTGCAGCCTTTTTCTTGCCCACCGGTTTTGTCCGGTTCTTGCCTTCACTGGTCAAACCCGATTTAATCCGGTCAAATCCGGTTTTTGATCGAATTTGACCGGTTTTTTAAAATCCGAATTTTTAAATAGACTCGGACCGGATTCCCTGGCCGGTTCCCGGTCCGACAGATTCGACCGGCTGGTCCGGTCCGAGTTTAAAAACAGAGGACAAAGCTTTAATAAAAAAAGTCTTTAAGTGAAATTACATTGTTTCGATGTAATTTGACTCAAAACTATGTTATTTTGATGTTTTAGTTTTTGTAAATTATTTTAATGATGTACATATTTATTTTTGAGGCCCTTATAGTTTTGTTTAATGTTACTATGACCTTACACATTTAGAATTTTTACATTTAAATTTCTAATTTTTACATATGGACCTCCCAAATTTTATTTCTTTTCAAATAAGTCCTATTTAATTGCATTTTGGTCCACAAACTTTTGAATAATTCCAATTTGGCCTTGACTATTTTAAAATTACATTTTTACCCCTCAACTTTTTCAAAATTAGTGTTTGACCCCTAAATTTTTCAAAAAATTGCAATTTAATCCCTCATGTTTGTTTGAATTGCATTTATGCCCTTGAAATGTTGCTGGAAATTATATCTTATCCCCTTGGCTTGTTGTAAATTATATTTTTGGCCTCTCTAGACTTGCCGAAATTTATGGTTTTACCCTATCAATTTTCTGCAAATGGTAATTTAGCCTTTAAATTTGCTATAGTTTGTATTTTTAGTCCTAGAATATTGCTGGAATTACATTTTTTACTCTAAACTTGCTGAAATTCATGTTTTTGTCCCCCAATTTGCTGGAATTTGCATTTTCCCCTTAGAATATTGCTGAATTTACATTTTTACCTCACAAATTGTTGGATTTACTTTTTTGTGCTTTATTTATTTAAATAGTGGTACCTTGATGTATTTGTTTATTTTGTTAGTATTTATATCGATTTTTCAAATGGGAAGTATTCCTATTATCCCTTAATTTTCCTTATGTGCTCCTATGTATTTTTTTTCGTGTGTGTTTTCCTTATGTATCTTTTATGTGTTTTAGTATTTTATATATGTGTGAGCACTTATTTATGTCATGTTATTTATTCAATATTACTTTTTAATTATTCAAAAGAATATAATAGATAGGTGATATTTTCATTTAATAAAATTTGTATTTAAATAGGCAAATGTAATAGATAGATTATATAAGTTATTTTTCTTATTTTCTATCTTCATTGTAGTTAGGTTTTGCCAATGTAATAGTTAGGGTTTGTGTGTTATGTGCTTATGTGCTTACATGTTTTACTTAGGATTCGGCATTTAGCTATTATACATATGTGTTCCTACATGCTTTTATGTGCTCCTCTTTGTTCGTATGTGCTTACTGCTTTATTTGCTTTATTATGATATATGTGTATCGTTGCCACACTAGTCCAACGCTAATTGTAATTGTGGTTCATTATCATTTTTCCTCGTTAGTCCAACGCAATGAGGACTTGTAGAGATGGGCTAGTCCAATGCTAGACCTTTAGGCTCTTTTCTCGCTAGTCTCGTCCCTTGTATGCATTCTATTTCATTTACATACATTTTTCTTTATTTTTTGGGCTTTTTCCATTCGCATGAATTTTTCTTATATTATCTTACTTTTTTTTAATATATGTATATTGCATGACATCTATGTATATTGCATGACATCTAGATTTGCATATTATATAGAATTTTTAGGATAGATTGGTTGTTTATATATTTAGTTTAGGAGAGTCAACCCTTCGAACATGAAAGATGGGCGAGTATGGTTCTCATAGCCTTAGTATGCTATCTACCCTCTATAAAAAGGAAAGTCATTTACGAGTTTTAATTCCCTGTATCCGTTATGTTGCATTTCTTTTCCTTAGTCACATATATCTAAATAAATCATATTTTTATTTTCATTTTTTTTTCTTTTAAGTCTCATTTTGCAAAACTTGTGACTCTTTCGAGGTTTCATTTTGGGTTTTCATAATTAATGTGATAATTCTCATTTAACTTAGAAGGGATGTTTTGCCCCTTCCCGATATCTCTTAAAGGTCTAGTTTTTGCATTCATGTAGTGCATTCAAAAATGATAAATTTTAGTGGTTACATTAGAAAAATTTTGACTAAACCTCGCAACTAACCTCGGCTAGGTTGAGAGGGTGCCTTAGGTGTAAACCTTTGCCTTTATTTTCTTCAATTGTGATTCTCAAACCCATTTTTTTCTTGTTTTCAAATACTAGAGTTGTCTAAAATGGGTTTTTCTTATTTTTCTTACATTTTTTAAAAACATTTTCTAAAAAAAGCATTCTTCATTTTCTTACCTTTTGTAATAAAATATTTTCTAGTGACTTGGTATACCAAAACTCAATATGAAGTGACGATTCCATTCTTTTATAAAAACCCTTTTTCTTACTTTCTTTTTGGCCAAAACTGTCGCAATTTTCAAAACTCTTGGTCTTTTTCTTATTTTGTTTTCGAAAGGTAAAAATCATTTTCTAAAAGGCATTTTTTGAAAAATCACTTTTTCCTATTATTTATTTTTCTCTTTTTTCAAAATCGGACGTGACAATCATTACTTTCACAATTTACCAATTCTGGAATGGTACCAAATCACACATACATAAAGACAAATAGAGAAGACAAAATTCTCCATACCACCATTATGCAACACTTTCAAATGCACCACACCAAATAATCATCACACGAGCCAATTATATGCTTGACCCGTAGTTATAGTTAAAAACACATATCATATTTCGAATATGATAGCTGAAAGACATTAAAAATTGATTTATTAGAGTATGAAAATATTTATACAAAAATAAATATTTTAACCCTTTACTTTATAAAAATTACTAGTTATACGAATGTTACTACCCATAAGTAGTTTCCCAAAACATTTCGGGTCAGCTACCTTCAATAAAATTTAACAAAACCCCAAATTAGTTTTCTTGGCTCACAATTTTCTCCAAAATATTCCTATCAAATGCCTTTAGTATAATCTAATAGAATCCTAAATCAGTTTCTTTGGAAATCCATGCCTAAGAATCACATTAACTAATTGATAATCCCAAACATTCAATTCTTGTTATCCTGGCTAAACTTTTAAAGGAAAGTTTCCCAAATTAATTCCTATGGATCAGAATGCCTATGTCTATTGACAAGATTCAGGTTAGTTTCATTGTTATTATTTTTTCTATAATCTTATGAAAATATAATTCATGGATGAATTGTTACCTAAATTGTTCTAAATCATGTTCCCTTCTTCCTCTGCAACTACTTCAACGTTAATCTTTATAACACAAAATCGAGGCATATCTTATTTGTTGAACTCTTATTTGTGAACTTACTTTTATTTGTATGATTTTAAATTTATTCTATACAATAACTACTACATCTTTTAATTTAAATTTTAGTAAGATTCAAAAGTTCAAAATTTTGATTAACTAATTTTCTATTATGATTTTCAAGTTAGTATAGGTGAATAAAGTGTAATATTTTCATTTTTCCAACACTATGCTATATACTTTTCTGGTATTTTAAAGTAAGGTAACACAATATCTATTCTCAATAATATGTGAGCTGATTGTTTCAAGGTGATAATTTAATTGATTATTATGTAATGTCTGAGAATAATTTTTGAATAAAAAATTAAAAAATTAAGATATTATTTTTATTTTAATATGAAAGATAAATTAAAGAAATAGTCCCACATAATCAAGAATTAAATTGAAAGAAAATCTAGAGAGGAAAATTTTAAATGCTCCCTCCATGTATTTTTTTTATCAAATTTTGATTTAACAAGTGTAACACCCTAGAAATGCACTTACAAGAGACATTTTCTTATTTAGGGTTAAGTGTTAATCCTTGATTTATTAGTTGGAAGATTTCTTGAGTTAATTAGGTTAATTAGCTAAGATTTTCATTATTAAGCAAGAACACCTAAGTACTAAAGTTAGAACAATTTTACTTGACCATTTAATTTATATTAGTGTTTAAATTTTGATTAGCTCATTTTACTATTTTCTAGTCTTTTGACTACTTGAATTTTAGCTCAATTTTACTCAAAAATTTCACTTATTTTCTTGCTTTATTTTCTTTCCCCTTGGCTGAAATTTTTCTCTTTCTTTTCTTTTTCTCTTGGCCGAAAATTCTTCTCTCTTCTCTTTTCTTTTTGGCCGAAATTCTTTTTCTTTTTTTTCCTCCTTATGGCCGGATTTCTCTCTCCCTATTTTACTCTCTTTTTGCTTTAATAATTTGTGTCTTAATATTGCTAGTATTAGGTGATAAGAGGTTAATGAGTTCTACCAATCAAATTAATCCAAGTTAGGTACCCTTGCATTAAAAGACTACCTTTTTACTTTATTCTTGTTAGGTTTTAATTGGTTAATCTTTTTCCCACCTTTTCTTTATTTCTTTTCCATTTTCCTAGCCTATTTCTTTCTCTTTCTTCTCCCTCTTGGCCGGCCATCTCCCTTTCTCTTCTTCTCTCATTTTGCTCTCAACTTCTTGAAGTTTTCTCCCTAAAGTTTGGGCAAATCCACCATAGGAAGTGAGCTTCTTTCCTTTCTAAGCAAAGTTCTAAGCATATCTAAGGTATTTACTATGAACTTTTCCTATTAATTTCAAGTTTTAATTAGTTTTTATGCAAACTTAAACCAAGATTCTTGTTGGTACTACTTGGAGAACTTAGTTAGACTTGGAGATTTACTTGCTAGATAAAGTGTTCTTGTGGTTAGATAGACTAGTATATGGCCTTTAAACCTTGAAATTTCATGTGTTATATGTTGTTTGGTTGAAGATTCTTGGAGTAGAATTCTTGGAATTTAGTGAAATTTTGATTGAATTTGAGCTTGAGTTGAACATAAAAGTTGTAGAACTTGTTGAATTGGGTTGGATTGTTGATTTTTCTTGCAGGAAAAAAATTTGGGTTAGTCCGATTTTAAGGGGAAATGCTGCTGAAATTTTGGTAGAATTAAAAGAAGAAAAATTGACAAGTGAGATTTTAAGCTTAGGATATGTACAATTGAAGGAAATTGAAGTGTAGAAATTTTAGAAATGATCTAGTGATAGATTAAATTTTCTTAGAATAAGTAAACCCTAAAACCAAAACCCTAGAAATAAGTTGGGTGTTTTTCTTGAATTTTTCTTACTAAATTTACTAGGGTTTTACTTGGGTTTTCATTATATTATTTCTTTTAAATTTCAGGGTCCAAAAACGCATCACGACCATTTTACGAAATATTTTCATAGGCATTTCAGGTGAGTGTCTCTATGTGTGCATGATGCATGAAATGCTTGTCCTACTTGAGAATGTTAAATTATGAAATATTATGTTATACTTGAAATTGTTATTTTATGACATGTGTTACTTGAGGAAAGAGGTGTACTTTATCACTTCTATTCCGCAATATGTTACACGCTTTCATTATCCAATGTGTTACTTGTGCATGAGACTTCCGTGACTAACTTCACCGTTACTTCACGGATAGTCAACTCGGACAGGCTTGGGAGGATATAAGGTGCTGGGTGTTTTAGGGCGTGTGTTCTTTCCCTTATGAGTTGTGAATCCTCAAAGAGGCCAACTCCGGATTGAACTTTCTTGCATGTTGGCCCTCCAGGGTTGAGTTTTCTCCCTGGATGTGGTAGCCTGTATGGAGGTTATAAGGTGAATGGTGGTTAGGGTTCTTGCTTGATAATACTGGCATGACCTTTGATAAAGACCCAAGCTATTATCTCAGTTCTAACATCATGGTTACATGATCAGTATTTGCTCTTTCTGCGGTTAAGCTTGCTTCCGTAGTTGAGCCCTGTATCCGCCATTGACTACTTGTTAATTAAAGTGTTCATGCCCTACTTATTTAATCTTGTCAATTATTTTGTTCAATAAAATAATAGATTCTGGGTATGACTGCATGACTTGGACACTCACTAGACTATTATAGCTCATCCCGTTCATTTGTTTTCTTTAACCAGGTTTCCAAAAATACAAAAGGGGGAAAAGCTAATTTTGGACGTGTACATGTTTTATTTAGTGTATTTTGGTAGCCAAACTATTTTGGGCTATCTTGGTGAAAATCATGTATATTGTGACGTGTAAACTTCTTGATGTTACTTGTACCTTTAAATTAAGTAATGTGAATATATTTTATTTTATTCTATTTTATTTCATTTTATTTGGAGTTAAGCACGTGTGCATGTTCTGAGTGAGTGCTCGACTTGAGTCCTGTCGAGAGCTAGGCAGGCAGTCCGCTAAGCCCTTTGGTGCGCCTCTGGGTAAGATGGGGCTGTCACAACAAGTGTGTAGTTGCTGCTATCCAATTTAATGCTCCAAGCATGTAAGTTATTTTCTTTTTTTATTTTACACAAGAAACAGGCTTTATGTGTGAATTTAAATCCAAAAAGTTTTAAATTTAGTCAATTAAATATTGAGGTAAACATAAAAATAATTTCACAAAAAAAAAAGAAGAAAAGTTTTCATGTCAAAAAAAAAAAAAACGAAGAAAAGTTTTTAAGTTCTAACGCAGTACATATCCGATTGGCTCTTACTCATATAACTTGCAAAAATTTTGAATAAGTCATGGTATAGTTATTACTATATGCAAATATAATATATGTTTTAGACAATGCAAAGTTTTATTAATGATGTAATGATGTTTAAACTGATGCAAAGTTGGTGATTTTTTAGTTTTTCATTAGATTCCTTTCCAATTTTATTCATGAGGAGGACTTTTATTCCTTTTCTATGTATTCTGTGCATTTTTTGTATTTTTATTAATTTAAATTCAAACCAAATTCATTATAAAAGACTTGCAAAATGTTGAATGAATGTTGTTTCATTAGAACCTTATTATACTTGAAAAATGTTGAATGAATGTTGAGTTTCATTAGAACCTTATTAATCTAACTCTTTATGTTTTCATAAAAATCTATTCTTAATATGATTAGACTTAAAAAATAAGGCTATTTAAAGAAATACATCAAATTCTAAAATACAAAACAATTACAAATCGAATAAATATTTGAAATTAAAATTAGATTTTAAAAATATAAATTTAAATTATATTTCAAAATATTTAAAAATGATTCCTCTTTCAGTGTTTTTTTTTTTTTTTTTGCTTAATGACTTTTTAAGTTTTAACTTTTTTTTGTAGATTATTAAGAGATTTCAATTGATATATAAAGTAACTAAGAATATTTTAAAAAAGGAAAATATAAATTTTATACTAACCAATAAATATATATTTTGTAAAAATTTAATTTGAATTTGTAATTATAAAAGATTTGAAAGACTAATTAACGGAAAGTTGAGTTTGATTAGGATTTAGTTAATCTATTTTTTGTATTTCCATTAATATCTTTTTTTTTTATTGTGACACTTAAAAAATAAAGGTATTTTAGAAAGTACATTAATTGTTAAATCACTTAAGGTCATACGTACTCATATATATATATATATATATATATATATATATATATATATATAAGAGTATGTACACACACACACACACATACATATACATATGTTTTTGTGTGTGTGTGTGTGTACATATAGATATGTATATATAGACACACACACACAAATAAACTAAGAAAAAAGGGGGACAAAATTCCAATAATTACATGGTGCACTTCCCTTCCTCAGAATCTTCCTAAAGAAATCCCCCTCTGCATTTCTCAACTTCTTTCTCTACTGAGGTTGGGAGGAATAAGGTGTTCATGCATTCGTTGGTTTAGCTGAAAGGGTTAAGGGACAAGTGGATAATTGCGGATATTAATGAGGACAAACAACATAATTTTGCTCCCATTTTAGTCTCAATCACTCCATTCCCACATTTGTAGAATTGAAACAACTAAAAAGCCTATACAAATTATCATAATTATCAATTTCAAATCTTATCCAAAATGATTATGCATTTTTTTAGTTATAAATTTTGACCTCATGTAAACCTTTTAATAATTTTTTTAAAAATTTTGACCTTATGTAAGCTTTTTAATAATTTTTTCTCTCTAAAAACATACGAATAGAGTGAATAATTTATCCCATGAGAATTAAGAACTAGAATGAGAATGTGAACAGTTGGAAAGACATCTCATCAAACGTTTCGGCTTTGGAGTGCAAGATTAGCAAGGTGAAAAGCGGAAATCTATCCCACTAAAAAGGTTTGGTTGTAATGAAAAGCTGGTGAAATAATGAACACTCCGCAAAGTCGCAGAAAATATTTAGGTGGACCGGGTCCACGGGTGGGGCCGTGGACCCTTTGGTCCACCTTGAGCCACATGTGCCAAAAGTATAATGGGACCCACGTGGGGTCCACAAGGGACCCACAAATAGCCCACTGATGGTAGATGTGGCTCAATGTGGACCACAGGGTCCACGGCCTCACTCGTGGACCCGGTCCACCTAAATATTTTTCCAAAGTCGCCTAAGCTTCAAAATACTATTCCATTCACGATGCACCCCTTATTACTGGTAAGGTTTTTTTTTTTTTTTTCAATTGTATTAGGTAAATTAGAATGTTATTTAGTCAGCACTACGTCCCGTTACTTGTAAATAAGATGCATTTACCCCATCAATGGAAAGATCCAAAAAAATGATACACTATGTTCCTGGTAAAATTAGATATATTCACCATACGGACAAATCCAATACAACAATACACATCATCTGCTCGCTACATTTTCTAAACCCATGGTTTGACAACCCTTCATATCTGAAAATTAGTAATTAATCTTATCTGCAAATAACTAATCTTTTCAGCAGCTAATTGCCCAGAGGGTTTACGGGGAAGGAAGAAATAGGTAGCATTCATACAGCCACACTCTCAATTGTATTTTTTTGTCAGAAATTCATAGGAGAAGGTAAACCTAAATCCTCGAACCAACTCAAATAACCCGAAGGACTTGATTACCACTCACTCGATTCTTATAAAATCGATGTGAGATAAGAGAGAAGGAATTGAGAGCTACTACTAAAAATTAACTAACACTCTACTCACCAATGATTTTCTCTCTACAAATCTTTTTTCTTTTTTGTCAGAAATTTATGGGAGAAGGTAAATCTAAATCCTCGAATTAACCCAAAAAATAATTGCTAACTTTTAAATTGGCCTAAGGAATTTAACTACCACTTAATCGTTTCTTACCAAATCGATGTGGAATAAGAAAGAGGAGATTAGATATTGCTACTGAAAGTTAACTAACATTCCACTCAATTGTATGTTGCAAACAGTTTTGATTTCATCTAACATTCTATTGAGAGTCTCATCCCACTTTGTGAGGCAAATACATTTGTAAATACATTTGTGATTGCTCAAAAAAAAAATCTTTTCAGCAAGTTGCATGAGTTATTTATTATTATTCTTTCTATTTTTGTTTATCTCTGTACTTTCAAAAGGGGGCACATGAACCTCTTGGTAGAAGAATAATGAACCTAAAAGTAGGATTCTGTACAGAAAAAAAAAATAGTAATTGATCTTTGAATAACTAATTATAAACATTGTATTAATCTTTTCAGCGAGTCGCATAATTTGTTTATTATTATTCTTCCTATTTTTGTTTATCGCTGTTTTTTTTCAAAAGGGGGACATGAACCTCTTTGCAGGAGGATAATAAACCTAAAAGTAGACTTCCGGACCCAAAAAAATAACGGGCAAAGCCTGAAAAGTTTACCAAAAATTATAATACAATTAGATTCTTGCTTGTAGATGCTAAGAATTTTTACGCCCGCTGCAAGACCATCTCCCAATCAATAAATACGAATACTTTGTGACAAACATCTTCTCCCTGAAGAAGGAAACATGCTACTTGTTGAAAAAGAGACCTCTCTTTTTTCCTTTTTTTCTTTCATTAGCCTGCAAGACCAGGGTAGAAAATATCAAGCATTTGTGAATTCAAAACCTAAAGGAGAAATTATTTTAAAAAGAAGATAAGAAAAGTCAAGTCAAATATGTAGTGAATATATAATAGCAGTATGTAGTTATGAATTCTGCTTATCAGGCAAATATGTAGCGACATATACTTCAATGCACATACATCGTCCTATAAAGCACCAATAGAACGTACAAAATCATTCCGCTATACTATCTGTTCTCAAGTGCCATCTCTCTAAACCCAAAAGTGCCGCCTCTGCAGGATAGCCCAACACTTTCTGATTTCCTATGTTGTTTCTATGCTTACACAGGGAGGCCCTCCTGTGCGATCTGTAAAGCTTGTAACTTGAAATCTCATATTCCGTGTTGCTAATAATAAAGCATCCACTGGATATTAGGTGCATTTGTTTGTGGGGGCATTGCTAGAAAAAGAGGAGCACTCACCCGCTGTTGCTAGTTTAGTTTTTTATTGCAAAATCACCAAAAGCAAATTAAGATGAAATAATTTATGATCTATAGGAAGTTTACATACATAAATGTTAGTAGAGTGGTGTTAGCTTATGGATATGCAACCATCTAATTTAATAGACTCAATCCTATGCCATAAAACAATTGAACAAAAGTAGTGACAGTAGCAGAAATAAAGATGTATTGAAGAGTTCTTGAGACCATATCCAAAGTAGAAATAAAAATGCAATAAAGACGTTTAATCATGTTTGACTATTACCCATTTTTTGTATTACTTGATCCTCTTTAACCAGTGTCATAAATAAGGGTGATGCAAAATGACCCACTTTTGTTAATGGAAGTTACCACACATCCCATCTAGCTTGTAAGCAATACACCCTTGAAATTTATTTCATATTGATGCTTCATCGGTAACATTAGGCCATATGATTTAACAACAGAATTGCATGTCTATCCAGCATGTCAACATGTATTTTGGAAAAAAAAAACATTCAGTCATTGTATCATGAGTAACCTACTAATATTTATATAAGTAGCATAAACCTAATAAACTATTTACAATAATACCCTTATTAGCCTAATATGTACAAAAATACTCATATTCTCTTAACATTCCCCCTCAAGTTGGCGCATATATATCATAAGCGCCCAACTTGTTACAAATGTATTTTACCCTGGAGCTCCCTAAACTCTTAGTGAACAAATCAGCCAATTGATCTTCAGATGGTACATGAGATGTCCTAATTACCCGCTCAAGCAATTTCTCTCGAACGAAATGACAATCAACTTCAATATGTTTTGTTCTCTCGTGAAAAATTGGGTTAGATGCAATATGAACAGTTGCCTGATTATCACACACCAAATTCATGGGTTGTTTATGATCAAACCCAACCTCAACTAACACTCTTCAACCAGACCAACTCACGTGGTGTGAGCCATGGCGCGATATTCAGATTCTACACTTAATCTAGAAACAACTGTTTGCTTCTTACTCTTCCATGACACTAAATTACCAATCACAAACACACAATATCTTGTGGTCGACTGTCAATCTGAGGCAGAACCAACCCAATCTACATCACTGTACCTTCAATGTCAGTAATGTCCATGACTTCGATACAACAATCCTCGTCCAGGAGCACTTTTAAGATACTATAGAATTCGTATAACAGCATCCCAATGATTGGTACGAGGAGTCTCAAGAAATTGACTCACGACACTCACTACAAACGAAATGTCGGCCTCGTCACAGTGAGATAATTTAGCTTGCCCACAAGTCTCCGATATTGCCCAGGATCATCTAGTAATGCACCTTGGTCTCCTACTAATTTCACATTAGGATCCATAGGAGTATCCACAGGACGACAACCCAACATTCCAACTTCACTCATCATATCAAGTACATATTTTCTTTGACATAAATAAATCCCATCTCTGGAACGAGCTACTTCAATACCCAGAAAATATTGTAAGCTGACCCAAATCCTTTGTCTGAAAGTTCACCTGAAGATTGGACATTAAATTTTTGGATACCTATAACATCATCACCGGTTATCACAATATCATCTACATAAACAAATAATAAAATCTTACCATCATTAGAATGCCGATAGAATACAAAGTGATCTACTCCACACCTTGTCAGACCAAACTTTATGACAACACTACTAAATCGACCAAACCAAGCCCTTGGAGATTGCTTCAATCCATACTAAGGACTTCTTCAGACGACAAACCAAACAAGAATTCTCCCCCTAAGCAACAAACCTAGGAGGTTGCTCCATATATACCTCTTCTTCCAAATCGCCAGTGTAAAAATGCATTTTTCAAGTCCAACTAATGCAAGGGCCAATTAAAAGTTGCCGCCAAAGAGATAAGAAGACGAACAGAGGCAATCTTTGCAACAAGAGAAAAAGTCTCCAAGTAGTCTATCCCGTACACCTGAGTATATCCTTTAGCCACCAGACGTGCCTTCAATCTATCAATAGAACCATTAGGCTGCACTTTTATAGTGTACACCCATTTACAGCCAACAACGGGCTTACTAGAAGAAAGAGGGACAAGATCCCAAGTGCCAATTTTCTCCAAAGCAAGCATCTCCTCTTGCATAGCTAATCTCCAACTCGGATGATGGAGAGCATGGGTAACTAGACTTAGGAATGGTTACAGAGTCAAGTGAAACAACAAAAGAAGAATATGAATGGAGAAATACGAGAATAAGAAACAAAATTAGAAATAAGGATGAGAAGTACATTGCCTCTTACCTTTGCAGTAAAGCAATAGGAAGATCTAACTCATAGGAGGATGGCACAATCGGATCTGAAGACTGAGAGTTAATTGGTGGAGCACATGGCGCATCAGGTGCTTTCTTCAACTATAGAACGATGGAATAAACTTTGAGGTTTGGAATAGATAGCCAAGTCGTGGAGTTTGGTGGACTAGATAGCTTAAGGTAATAAAGACAACGGGACTAGTAAACTAGGATAAGGAAAAGAAGAACATTGTTCTAACTCATTAGGCATACCTTGCTTTACAAAGTAGGGAGTAGACTCGAAAAAAGTAACATCAACACAAGTGAAAAACCATTTAAATCCGGACTATAACATCTATATCCTTTTTGTGCTCGTGTGTATCTTAAGAAAATACACTTAATAGCACGAGGATCTAACTTATCCACCCCGGGTGCAAGCTGACTGAACAAAACACACACATCCAAAAATACTGAGGAGGTAAATTAAAAACAGGTTCATGAGGAAAAAGGATGGAGTGAGGTAATTGGCCTCCAAGAATGCTAGACGGCATACGATTTATTAAATAACATGCACTTAAAATTGCATCACTCCAAAACTGTTTAGGCACACTCTGTGCAACATAAGTGTTCGAGCAACCTCAACTAGATGCCCAATCTTTCTTTTAGCAACTCCATTCTGTTGCAGAGTGCGGGAACAAGAAGACTGATGAATAATACCAGATTTAGTCATAAAGGTATCAAAATAAGTGGAAAAGTATTCTTTTGCATTATCATTCCGAAGTATACGTATAGGTACACCAAATTGATTCTTTATTTCTGTAACAAATGCACAAAAAATAGAATATAGTTCTGAACGATCTTTCATTAAATAGAGCCATGTAACTTCTGAAAAAGTCATCAACAAAGATTACAAAATATTTAAAAACTAACTTTGAAGTGACATGACTAGGACCCATACATCAGAATGAACTAATAGAAACAGTTCAGAAACACGTTGATTGACTCTAGGGGCAAAAGAAACACGATGATGCTTTCCTAACTGATAGGACTCACACTCTATTGAAGACAACTGACTTAAAGTAGGAACCTTACTTCTTCAAATTTTGTAGAGAGAGATGTCCTAAACGGCAGTGAATTTCAAGAGGAGTAACAGTAGCAGGACACGCAACCGGACCATTGAAATTAAGAAAATAAAGACCATTATGCTCATGCCCTCCACCAATCGTCCTCTTTGTCTTCAAATCTTGAATGACAAAGGAATCAGGAGAAAAGGTAACTAAGCACTGAAGACGTTTAGTAAGCTTACTAACAGACATTAGATTAAAAAGGTAAACTGGGTACGTAGAGAACAAAAAACAGCCGAAGAGATAGATTAAGTTCTACAGTGCCTATTCCTTCAACTTTTGTTGTAAATCCATTAGCTCAAGTGACATGAGGAAAAGTAGACTTTTGAATATCAGAAAAATTTCTAGAAGTACCTGACATGTGGTCAATAACTCCGGAGTCAATAACCCATGAGTTAGAATTAGAGGATGTGGAGAGACAAGCCATAGCATTACCTTTTTGTCCTAAAGAAGTAGAGGGAAGAGATGCTTCATTTGCAGTTTGGTATTGTAGGAATTTGACAGTCTTTCTCAGAGAAGGTAAAAATTTTCTGAGACCCTTGTGTTGAAGAACCTAATTCAGCTTGGTTAGTAGTGGCTGTATTAGCAAACTGAGGAGGTTTTCCAACTAAATCCCAACAAGTATCACGAGTGTGATTTTTCAAACACAATGAGTGCATTCACGAGTACCTCAGGCCTCCACGACCCCCATGACCTCCTCTGCTTCTTCCTCCATGAGAGCCACGTCCAAGACCAAGTTGCTCACGTCCAGGACCAAATTGCTCCACCCGATTGTTGTTAGCAACTAAAGCAGACTTGTCATTAACCACAGACACCATCACCCTGTGCATTATCCTTGGATGTAGAACGTAAGACACGAGCATATGCCTCTGCAAGGTATGGTAATTGTACACCGGCTAAAATTTGAGATTTGATTGGCTCAAATTCTGGCTTAAGGCCAGCCAAGAATTTAAGCACAAGCATTTGTTCTCTTTGCCTCTGCATAACTGTAATGTCATTCGAAAGAGGCAATACAACATTTAACTCTTTTGAAATTCGCTTGAGATTAGCAAAGTATTCAGTTACCGTCTTGTTATCTTGTTGCAACTGAAAATATTCCAAAGAAACATCATACATCCGTGAAAGATTACTGCAGTATAATAACCTGATATAGTCCCAAACTTCTTTTGTTGTCTCACAATGAGAACACATGTAAGCAATCCGTGGCTCCATAGAATTCTACAGTGCTCCAAAAATTTGAGCATCCTCTTGAATCCACACTAGTTTCTTGTCGTCCTCTATAGGAGAATCATCCATGAGATGCCATTGCTTTTCCAAACCTGTCAAATAAATTTCAACAGCTTTTGACCAGTGTTGATAATTAGTGTCGTTCAACTTTTAATTTGTAATTTGAGGTGTTGCCATTGTCACAACATTAGTGGACGACATGACGCCTTTTGATGAACTTTCAGCCATAACAAATAGCACTTTAGAGCAAAAAACAAAACGATGTGATCAACAGTGACTGCGATGAACAATATTCGCGTGAACAGTAACAGCGGTGAACAGTAATCGCGTGACAGCAACACAATGAACAGGAATTGATAAAACAGTACACGATGAACAGTAATCGCGTGAATAGTTGCGATGAACAGTAATTTCTTGAATAGTACTTTACTCAATGTTTAACCCTAACTCTAAGTCTTTATTCTCTGATACCATGTCAACATGTATTTTGCTAAAAAAAAAAAAAAACATTCAGTCACCGTATTGTGAGTGACCTACTAATATTTATATGAGTAGCATAAACTTAATAAACTATTTACAATAATACCCTTATTAGCCTAATATGTACAAGAATACTTATACTCTCTTAACCCAGCACATTGTGAAAAAGTATGCTGATGGCTACAGACATTATAACTATTTATAATTTGTAAAAAAATGTCCCACATTTCAACATAGTTGTGGATACCAAGTTTCAAAATTTTTAATTCCTCAATATTTCAAGTCCATTTCTTTTCTTCCTCTTCTACCATTTTTCATCATTGGATCACGGCAGCATTTCCTTGCTATAACCAAATTGTTTGGTCTTCACACATGTTTCTGTTTCATTTGCAACAGAAACTGATTTTGACAACTGTTGGGTAATTTACTATGTTATTAATAATATTAGAGTTGCAATCAAGCCGAGCCTAGCCCAACTAGTGGTGTACTCAAGCTCAATTCAACTCACAAAACCTCTACTCCGACTTGAGCTCGAGTTATCGAACTCTCATAACACTAGTACTTGACTCAAGGCTTATTCAAGTTCGAGTTCAAGCATTCGCTTTCATTTCAAACCCACACTTCAATCATCCCAGCTTTACGGACCGAAGTTTCTCCAAAAATGTTATCAAACATGAATCAAATTGATCACCTAGATATCATATCTTAGATCTTGAATGGAGATTTTATCACGTAAACCAGATATAATTCTAAATCACAAAGCAAAGGAGAAATTGGACTAAATCAATCCTTATTATTTGGACATGGGAGAGAAGAGTGGAACCATTCACAGTGTCTGGAGAAGAGATGAGAAGTGAAAAAAAAAGAATAACGCAGATGGATGAGATAAAAGATTTGAGGGTTAGTATCAGGAGGGTTCTATAAAGCTCAGGTGCGCTCAAATCAAGCCTTTTGGGCTTGAGCTACTTGAACTCAAGCTTTGTGTGAGCACTGCATAGCTAACGAACTACTAATTTCATTGCACCCCTAGGTATTATCACTTGTTGGGTAATTTATTCTTGCACCATGAGTACGGCTTACATGCTTAAATTTGTAACCAGTACCTGAGACAGGTTTTATTGCAACAAGTTAATCTCCAAGGAGCATAGTGATTGTAACTAAAAGAAGGACGTGCAATTTTCCCAAAGAATATTTAGGATATCTGATAACCTTTCTGTGTTGATTTCTTTACTCAAAAGAAGCCAACTAAAACAGAAATAATTTTAGAGGAGCGAGTTATAAAATAAAAAATAAATAAATAAATAAATAACTGAAGGGAGTTTACTGGAGTAAATCCTTTAAACAAAAAGTTTCAATTTTGGAAGTCATACCCTCATGACGAATAACCTCAAGATGAAGACAATTGTATCCCTTGAACTGCAAAATGGAAGCAAATGCAATATCACCAATACTTGGACAGACCACATACGTAACACCATTTCATATTGCACATCACCAAATTTATTTTTAACTAATGGCAAACTTTCACGAAAAACCAATACAAAGCAGTCAAAGAAATTAAATTCCAAGCCACTGTTATCTCCTTATACACACGAACTCAGGTCAATGTCATGGTATCTGCCTCTATTTACATCTGTGTTTGAAGTACATTGGAAGATTCTAGCCGTACATTTTCCTCAATGTTTATTTCTGTTTTGTTTTACTACTCAGTAGCCACCCACCCATTCTTCCATGCAACACTAGCTAGTGCACATTGGCAACACTGATTGCTTTTAGGCAGGCAGCTTATTCGATAATATATGTAAAAAAAGTTGCAAACTTCAAATATTCATAGTCATTGCAATTGGCAATGATTTGATATGTGATAGAATTCTTACCAAATGTTGTCTATATCAAATGAAGCAATGCTAACATACCTGCTTATATCGTTTGAACTGTTTTCCGACCTCAAGGTGCGCTCAATTCCCTGACTATCAATTATTGAAAATTCTGTAGGACTACCATAGGGGATAGAGACCTGAAAATATAGATAAAACCATAAATTACTAAACAAATTAGAAAAAGAAAATACAAGATAGAAAAGACAGCTCTAATAATTGAAAATGAAAAAGACTGGCTAACTATGAGATTAAATTGTCAACTACCTATGTTATGACGGAATGGTTTAAGATAAAACATAGTGTGGACAACTGACAATTCAGTAAGAAAGAAAGGTTCAAAATCCTAATAATTTCATTATGATCCAGATACAAATTGGACTCTGCATTTTTATACAAATTAAACTAACAGCAAGTATAATTAATTCACAGTGCTCCCAAAATGTATCCGCAAGGTGCCTTCTGATAGTGTGGGGGATCCAACAGCTTAAGTCCAATCTTCAGTCACATTCTCAAACAAAGGATTTGGGTCACTAGGAATTTTTTCGATATTGAAGTTGCTCGGTCTAGATATGGGATTTATTTATGTAGTTGATATGTTGAGTGAAGTTGGGACATTAGGTTGCCAACCTCTGTATACTCCCATGGATCCTAATGTGAAATTAGTAGTAGACCAAGGTGCACTATCAAATGACCCTGGAAAATATCGATCACATGTGGGCATGCCAAATTATTTCACCATGACAAGACCTGACATCTCATTTGCAGTTAGTATAATTGGTCAATTCCTTGAAGTTCCTTGCACTAGCCATTGAAATGCTGTTACACATTTTAAGATATCTTAGAAGTGCCCTCAGAAGAGGTAAGTTGCATGGAAATCATGGGCACAGATGCTAATTAGGCCAAATCTATTTCAAATCGAAGGTCAACCATGAGATATTGTGTGTTTATTGGTGGTAATTTGGTGTTGTGGAAGAGGAGGAAGTAAACAGTTGTTCTTGGTCAAGTGCGAAATTTGAATATCGTGCCATTGCTCATACCACATGTGAATTGATATGGTTGAAATTAATGTTACCTGAGCTTGGGATTGAGCATAAACAACCTATCAATTTGGTGTGTAATAACCAATCAGCTGTCCACATTGCATCTAATCTAGTCTTCCACAAGAGAACAAAGTATATTGATGTTGATTATCATTTTGTTCGAGAGAAATTGCTTGGATAAGTGATTAGGACATCTCATGCTTGGATAAGTTCGAGAGAGGGGATGGCATATAATAGGGTAGTTCAAGAAGCCACTGAGAGATATGAAAAGAGGAGAAGCAGAAAATACTTTTAATGCACAGATAAAAAATCTAATGGCCACAAAACTTGGTGGAGATTCGAAGAGAAAATGAAACACAGTGCAATGGAAGTTTAAATACAATTCCTTAGGTAAAAGCACTGAGCCCTTCTCCAAATGCACCACTTGATCTCCACGAAATTTTGTAGCTCAGCACATCAAACCATTATCATAATCAATCTGGACTCATTCCAGCAATGATATATCACCAAAACTTTCACGTGTATTGCCTAAGCAATCAATCATCTTATTGATAGTCTCATTTTGGCCACTGGACCAACTTTTCTATCAAATTGGTCATTTCACAAGTTAATTGACATCACGTTAAATAAGGAAATATGCAATTATTATGGGCATTTATGTGATACAGCCCTAACTAGCAAAATGTAATATCCTTTCTCCATGAATAAAAGCCTAATATTAGCAATACACAAATCCAGCATATGAAAGAATCCTATTGAATAGGTTTTCCAGTACATAAATATTAAACCTAAGTGAATTACCCCGAATCCAAACATCTATTCTATTATTAACCCAAAATTTATCAACCTTCACTGCCAAATTTGCCAGCACATTGAGTTAAGGTAGAAGAAACTAAAAATGGAAGGGCCATGATGCAATTATCTAAAGTTGAAACATATAAACACCCCATTTCCTTACTCGTCTGCCCAAATCTTTCACTTCCTCCCCTTAGCTCTCTTCCTCAACTATCTGTATACTCTCTCCGAATTCTCAACACTAGTGATCACCACAATCTTCCACTGAAGATTCGAGATCATTCAAGTAAGCTCAAGTTAAAGGAAAGCCCAAGCTTCAAGGGGTTAGTTTATTGTGGTTCTATGGTTTTATGAATGCAAAATAGAATGTGGGAAGAGAGATTTTGACTTGGGACTTTGGATGATGTTTTTTTGGGTTGTTTGGGGTTTGGGGGGGGGGGGTGGTGGGGGTTTGGGGATGCATTGTGGGAGTTCATTTGTATCATTCGTGACCTTTGTGGCTGCCAAAGAATTAAAAGTGCATTGATACTGGCGTAGGTGTGTGTTCATGTGTGGTCAAGAATGGATGGAAATTGGAATTGATGTTAATATTTGCAGGCAATGAGATCCTATCAACTATAGTATATTTATGTATGATTGGTGTTGGTTTTGATGGTGTTGGATTGAGATTTGGAAGCCTCGACAGTTGGATTTCCAAAGTAGTACAAAATCCGCATTTTGCGGAGTTTTGGCATTAAGTTTGGTTTGTTTGAACAAACGTGGCAAAATAGGTTGTTTAGTGCTAACTGTGGCCAAACCTTAGGTTCGTTTGTTCAGTTGAACACCTTCTAGCTTCAGAAACCTTTTCGTTTGTAACTAAGGTTTTAAATTGGATTGTTTTGAGGGTCTTTGTATGTATCTGGGTCATATAATGAGTGCTTTGTTTGTCCTTACTGTTCCGAAGGGACTTGTTTCGGATAGATCAAGTTATCTATCAATTATACTTCGGTATCGATGTAAGTGGTCCTTCTACATCCGTTTTTTATTCAAATGTTTCCAAAACTTGTGTTATGGCTTTGAAACCCTATATATCTTGGCTATAAATTACTGCATGAGTGCGAGTAGCCTAAGTGTCCTTTATTTATGAAATGTATGCATGTGTTTCCTTTTGTAGACACTTGCTAAGAAGATGCAATGATATACGTTAGCTGTTGAGCACACAAGTATTGGTCAACAAACATGTCTATACATATATGGGCGTTCTGATGGGTCATAATAGCCAGAACTTTGTATATGGCTTCACCTGACAAGTTATAACGGTTGGAACTACATCCAGTTATGTCGAGAATATAAATAAGAGTGTCATGAGCTCATTTGGCACATGTGAAGATTGATATGAACTGCTCTATGTAATCTGAATATGATTTGATTCACATGTTACATGTAACAGTTGATAAAAAGGACAACGATTTCGTATTATTGTTTTATGAACTGTATAAATATGAATTAACATACTTAGGCCGGCAGAAAATACATTAACTACTCACTGAGCTTGTGTTTGCTAACGCTACTCTGTGACTTTTCATACCGCAGCAGTTGACTCATAAAGCTAGTGTGTTGTTCCGAATCTTCTGAGGAGTTGACGACCGAGGAGCTTTTGTTTTTACCAGACATATCTCTTTGTACTAGTATGTTGGCTTTTGTATTAGAAAGTGCATTGTTAGCCCTTTGAGGTTAGACTTGAAACTTGTTATGATTAAGTAAGAAATGTACTTGTGAACTTTATCCTGGGAATATGTTTAGATGCATTATACTGGTCGCCTTGTGTTTCAGGTTCTTATTCCTGGAGGCACGTCGTGTTAACATCCCAAGAACGGGCGTGACACTAAGCATACGAGAGGACCCTACTGATTTGCAGTTTAATAAGGTTGCTTCTAGAAACATTAAATCAACGCAATTCATCTGCATCAACCATGTCTACTACCAAACAAAAAATTTAGCGTTTCCATTTAGTACTACAATCTAGCAGATTTATTAGTACATGCCAAAAATTCCATCAAGAATCTTAATCGCAATCCACAAATCTCACTCCAATCTAGCTTTTACTCGCTTTTGAATGTCACAGTTAAAACAGAGTAAATAACGCAGTCAAATCTCTTATCGGTTCATTAAGTAAACCAATATAACTCCCAAGTCAGAGATATTAATGCCTATAGATAACTTGTCATCTGAGTTTTCACGTGCCCTTTTGTTTGACTTAACAGAGGGACCAATGATGGCCAAAATGGCAGAATGTTTATGCCCAACAATTCCATCAAAATTTTTGACCAAGCTCGTAACATTCAACTTCAATTTTAGCTTTGGATCTACCAGTAAACCAAAACCTAAGGTCAGTAACTAGAAGTACAGGAGTTAATGTGAATCCCCTTCATAGAAATATAGTAGATTGCCTCGTGATTGAGTCAACCAACGTAAATAAGACAAATTTCAGTGAAAAAAACAACATTTGATTTTTCCTTTTCCATATGACTTAATAATGGAACTAAACAGAATGGTCAAAGTTTAACAATCCAATAGCGAAACAAGTATGAATACTAGTAAAGTGGCCAGAAAAGACTACTCGCGAATTTCACATCCAAATTTCAATTTGAAGCTATTCCAAATATTTAAATACAAAGAATATAGTTATACACATTTTGAAGGGCCTGTACATACATCTTGATTTTTCACATAATATATGACCAAAAGAGCAGTTCGTTAATTGCCTTATACACATGACCCAAACATCATTTCCCCAATTCCTTTTCTACTTGGCACACCAGGGCGTGCTTGCTTAATCAAATAAATAGCAAAAATGATGCGCAAGTCCAGAAAGTGACATCTCATTTCTTCCTTTACCATTACAGGGCAAGGGGAATGCAATACGTATGTAGTATCTTCTGCAATGGTTGGGTTGTTAAGCATTGTACATGATTTTGTACAAGTTAAAACTTTGAGGTTTGGCAAGAATATACACAGGAAGTTTCCATTATCTTGTACTTTGTTTGGAACTCCTAACGTGGATGCCCAGGAATGACAAATTCTATATGACTCCTCTAGATTCCCTGAATGACTCCTTTTCCTTTGAAGGCTTCAATGAAAGGTTTAGACTTCCCCTTTCAGATTTTCATGCTCAATAAAATGCATATATCAACTAAAAAAGAAGGAAAGAGGAAAAAGAAATGAAAAGTCAAAGAATGGGAAATATCGTTTAGGTCATGTCAAATGTGCATGCTATGTCACACTTTGCATTTCCATTCTCAAGGGACCATAAGCAGGGATTAGCAAGAAAACATACAATTGTGGATGCAGAAAATTTTTCAGAGACCACAGCACCACTAGGCCCACTGCACTTGATGCTGTAACCATCTCTCTTGATCCCTAAAGTGGCTGGCTCCCATATGTCAAGATATCCTGTCTGTGACAACAAAAGGAAAGGGAAATCGGATCAGAAACCAAAGAATAATCACCAAGTATAATATTACTTTGAAATTCACAGCAATTAAGATCAGAAAGATAAGGATATGATTACTCATCATACCGACAAGGACACCTTGTATGATGCATGACCACTGTAAAGCGTCCTCTGTATCCAATTTTGCATTTCAGGATCTGTAATTGAATGTTCCAATCACCATACAATATGTGGATACATGAGGAAGAAACATAGTATGAATCATATTATGAGTTCCAATTAAATGGCGACCCAACTAGTATCTATTTCCCTTGAAGCACTATATATGAGAGCAGAAACATGAGTTGTACAAGTAGTATAGGAATGATAAAAGCATTAAGCAAATAATCCTTTGGACTACCCAGTGATACAAAGCAAAAATAATAGTACAATGGATCTTCAACCAGCTCCATGGATTGTTCAAAAATTTGCAGTGTTTCAAACTCAAAACACTAAAAATGGTAATGTAGTCAATAATACCTATACATTTAAAACCAAATTTAGGACAATGATCATTTTCTTTTTAACAAGGTTCTAGTTTTATCTCCCACCTTGATAACCAGGGTTTCCCCTGCGCCCACGGGGGGGGAGGGGGAGATGAAACAAAAAGAGGAATGCTGGTTTCTTTTGTGCAACTGCAACACGCACAAGCACACACACACACAAACACAGAGACTGAATTTCAATGGCTCATGCATGTTGTGCTGGTTTTGCATCATAAAGGGGCAATTGTAGTGGTGGTAAATGGTGGGCTGTGGAGGCACCAATGATTCAAGCAGAAATTTTATTCCAGCTCTAGAAGAACATTACACAGGGAACATATTGACATATTTCAATTGCACTTTATCATTTATAACTTCATAGATCCAGCTCTTGGCATCAACTTGTGAATAACTAGCAGGTTAAAAGCAATCTAAAGCTGGAAAGATGTTTAGGAGATGAAGGGGAGTACTATAATCTCATCATATGCAGCTTAGTATGGAGGCCTTTTAAGGTTTTGATCATGAGAACAGATTCCACATACTGGAGTTGACCACTGTATGGTTTAACCGAGCGAGAGGCCACTGACCAGATACCAACATCTGTAAGCATCAATATCTGAGCTGAGCATCATAATGTTTCTGTAAAGCACATCAATACTGTTATTCCCCCTTAGCTTGCAAACTGATGATAGTAGTCATATATTATTTTAAGTTTTTAGTAGTTACTTTATTTTTAAATTATTCCTGATATTTTTAAGATAGCATTTTCATTATAAATGCCAATGTAATAAAGTAGCCTTCATCAATCGGATAATATTGAGATTTCTCAAATTCTTGTCTTGAGTCTGCTCAAGTTTGTTTCCCTAGTTTCTGTTGAAACTATTGCGAAGGAGATCCGAGTTCTTTTCCACCTTTACTCCCCAAGTTAGTTGGTCCTAAAGCAGGTTTCTCCTGCTCTGATGGCAACCCGATGGGCAGATGACAACCACCCAAACAAGGAAGTCAGGGGTTTGACTTGCTAGGATATGGGGATCCTGTACACAATAGATATGGCATCGGAAAAGTTGGTCGTGATCCACCTTTTGTGCATGCTGTTCCTCAACAACGACATAAAGATTTTATCTATGACATGGATTCAATGGTTGATGCAAATAGAAGATGTAATATGCTAACCTGATGAACAGGATTAAGAGCTAATATGTGACCCTAATGGAGGAGATGATTATGAATTTTTCAGAGACACATGGAAACTTACTATTAGTGTCCAAATAACAAAGTGATGACTTATTGCTTGATACGCTTGCAGACCCAAATCAAAACGAGATTCCAATAGATTTATCACCCGCAGATCCCACTATTAATTTGGACCTAGTGAATACATGTCCTTGCGTATATGTTCAATTATATGAACTTTTATATGCAAGTTTTTTAAAAGAATAATCCGATAGATAAACAATTTGAGATCGTATCCCCCGTTAGCAGTTTTAAGATTTAGCAAGAATCATGTATCATACATGATATTCTTAAAGATACACAAAGCCATTGCATTAACTGTTCTTAAAAACATGGATCTTACAAGTTTCATGGAAAAATTGTAGTAATGTGTTGGAATTGTTATGAGATTCTTCACAAAACTTGAGGATGAATTTTTTCGAAGTGGAGGGGTCTAACATGAGACATCATACCCATAGTGTTACACCTTACAAGATCTCTTTACTAAAATAGCTACGTAACATTTTAGGGTTATTATGTGCAATAAGTTTTGCAACGCTGTCATCCATTATTCCAAATATTTAGTAGTTAACTTTATTTAATCTATTTTCTTTTATTCTTATGGTAGTATTTTCATTATAAGTATTGTATAAAGTGGCCTTAATCAATTCAACAATTATTCAAATTCTTGTTTTGAGGTGCACTCAAGTTTATTTCCCTAGTTTCTGCAAAACTATGGCAGAGGAGATTGTCTTTTCCGCGTCATCTCCCCAAATCATGAATTAACAGTGTCATTAAATCCAAATGTAAAAATCTATGTCAAGTTACAATGATTAGCATATTTGCTTGTTATTCTCCACAATTTGTAGATACATGCCAACTGTCTAAAGACAAAGGTCAGCACAAGTCTGAACAGCCTGCCAATTGTTTTCCCCTACAAGCCTAAATGGAATTCAAGAAAACCTATAATAACATCAAGAAGAATTTACCATATTTTGTAGACTCCAGACATAAAAAATTAATATATTTTTTTGTAACCAATTTGCAGTAATACCCCCCAACTCATTTCTACAAGTAAATTATAAGAATGCATTTACAAGGCCTAATCCTTTCTTCAGGGAGGTAATATAAACAAATAACAGCACCATACAGAAGTCATTCATAACACCCAAAAATTTATAAACCGTTATTTTTTGCTAACTCTACTGAACTTCAAAGTGCAGAAAGCACTCAGAAAGTATTGAGTTTGCAGTTTACCACAAGTGATCTTTCTATGCTCATTGGCGAAGACCTTTACCAATTCCCCCTGAAACAGTCAAGGCGACAAAAACATGTCAATCACTCCATTTAACCCTTCCAACAAAAACATAGGCCAGTAAACACAGAAACAAACCAGTTGCAGATTAAAAGTTACAATTAGTCCCATAGCATCAATTTTTATCAAAATATGCATAAGATGCAATTGACAAGTGCCAAGTGTACCCTGATTACCAGATATTAAATTGTACTAATATATGATGGCTTCCCATCAATTCTAATGAAGGCATCTCTGAAATTTCAGAGAGAAGAAATTATTCTTCTTATTTTTGAGATGAATAACAAGAGATATATACCAAAGAGACTGTCATTCCAGTCCACAAAATCAGGAAAGAATCCCTTCAAATCAGGAATTCCACTAAAATAAGAAACTAATTAAATGAGAATCAGTCAATGACCAAATCTCTTTATTAGGAAACAAATCACTAAATCAAAATAAATATGGTAATTCCACAGCATCAGATATCAAAGATTATCCACGACTCTAAAACCTCAAACCAGATGAAGAATCCACCCAGAACAAACTCCTCCTTTAAGATGGAGAATGCCATTCTATGGGTTAACTAATTCTTTTCAATAGAATAAGATGAAATTCTTCAAGAGTTAGTTGTCTAATGTTTCACATAGCTATATACCAATTAATCCCCTAGCCTAATCTATAGTCCCATAGTTAATCAAAAGTGACAGCTGAACGCATCATACAAAAGTATAAGTTGCACGAGCAGCTAGTAGAGTGGTCAGAAAACCAATTCCAACCATGTGTGACACTACGTATACATCTATATGGTTAGCAATACTATGATTGTGAGGCCCAAACCCTTGTATTAATTTTTTTTCAGTGACTTGAAATTTGAAAACTATGATCTCTTTAATAGTTTTGGGGCTCATTTTATGAACTGACCTTAAGATGAGGGACCCAAGTGCAATTTGGCAAGTTTTAGAAACTAGTTTAAAACCTAAGCTTTTCAAAAGTTTTCCTCATTTCTTCTTCCCAAACTCAAAACCCTCATCCTTGTTCTTTCTTTCTTCTAGGCCAGCCACACATCTACACTAAAATCACCTTGAGTTCAAGTTGATTCTTCTTTAATTGGAACCCTAGCAAGGACATTGAGGCAGCGAGGAGCAACTCAAGAAGTTGGAGGAGGTGTTCATCCAAGAAACTTGTAGGGTAAGGTTTATATATGGGTTTGGATTGAAAATGTTAGAAACCTATAAAATTTCCTGGTAAGTTTGGTTCTTATGCTTGAATTCTTGTTACAAGTTCAAGGACTAGCTTTGTTTTGGTTTCTTAAGCTCTGTGTGAGCTTCAAATGGATGTGGAAGTCTTGCTGGTGGCTTGAAACCCAACTTGAACGTCATGAAGTAATTCTTGATTTCAATTGGATGAATTATCAATTAATTTGGTTGAGAAAACCTCATTATCGTGTTAAGGAATGGACATGGTCCGCTGTAGGGTTGTTTGGCTCATGTCTTGGTTGAAAACTTGGAAGAAAGGTTTAAGGTTGTTTGTGGAAGCATCCAAAAAAATCGCAGCTGCAAAAAAGGGCCGTTCGTTCTAACCAGCCAACCAGTTCGTTGAAATGAACATGGTCAGAGAGCAACCTTAATGTTGCTGACCTGGTTAGTCTGAACGATATTTCTTGCTTTGTTTGAGTTGCATTTGATGTGTATAGATAGTTTAGTAAATTTGTTCTTAAGTTGTTTTTAGTTTAATATCATTATTGAATTGTAAGTTAGCGTTAGTTTGGTGCTATTCAACGGCTTTTGTAAGTGGCAAGAATGAGTGGTGTGACTTGAATTACCTAAGCTAGGAGGTATAGTTCTTTGAACTGTTAAGGTGAGGGACTTTCGTACCAATCATGTTTTTAAAAGTAAAGTAAATAATGTTGTGCTTGGATAATTATGGCTTGAGCTTGTTTATATTCAACTTGCTATGGATCTATATGCTTGCACTATTGATCTTGAATGGAAGTATTACATTGTTATTGATAGAACTCTTAATGTACTTCTTGTGTATCATCAAGACTAGTCTTTAAATGATTGTTCTCATCTTCACTATAACGGACCTTGGAGACTTTGTTATTGCACCTGCTTGACGGGGGTAATGCACCAAGATTGGATCCAATTTGTTTGTGACCATGACTTGTATATCTTGAGTTCACATACTATTGTTAGGACTGTCAATAGGGCCGAGCTCGGCCTGTTCGGCTCGAAAAAAAAGCTCATGAACTTAACTTTATATCGAACCGAGCCGAGCTTGAGCCGAAATATTAGGCCTGAAATATTTTTGAACTGAGCTTGTGCCCCACAAGGCTCAGGCCCATTATAGGCCCACTCATAAATATGTGTGTGTGTGTGTGTACATATATAATATTATACACACACACACAATACTATATTCTACTATATTATATATTGTATATCATAGTATTCTTTTGGTGTTTATAAGCCTAATGAATTAATGTGAGTGAAGTTTTTGTGCCATAGATGTAATGCATTTAACCTGTATGCCATAAAGTTTTCACTTGCTTTTTAGTTAAATATGTACATGAATATGTAAATGAAATATTTATGCTTAGTAGTAATATCTTGTAGATATATTTTGTGAATTTTTTACTTGGATACCCGTTAGTACACATTTTGGAACAATCCTCTTTACTTAATCACTTCAAAAAATTTTGCTTCACCCTTGAAAAATAATTTTACATTGGAGGATCCTACTTATATACAGTAATATTAGTTTGCTAATTAGTTTGTCTCTATTCATCATTTCTGTGAGATTATTGAATTTTGGGAATATTTCAATAATTTTAGGCTCATAGGCTCATGAGCTTAGGCTCACAACCCGAATATTTTGTGAGCTGAGTATGAACTTCATATTAATAAGCTCGAAGTTCATAACCCGATTAATTATATGAGCTGAGCATGAGCTTGTTAAAGCCCGACTCATAAGGCCCAATCGACAGCCCTAACTATTGTTGTTAAATTACATAATTGACTCAATTTTGATTATTGATAGGAGTATGGAAATGTATAGTTATATTGAAATTTACCCTGGCTAATGACTTGTACTCAGTTTTTTTGGCTGAGCTTTTATGCTTATACCCCGTTGTTAATATTTTTGCAGGTTTGTAGTAGCTCTTGGAAGAAGAAGTTCCTTAACTTTTAGGAGTCCTAGCTTTTGGCTTTTGAAGTAACCTGAGGAAGTATATTAGATGGCACCTTTATCTGGTCATATGATAATTTATGCTGGTCAATGACTATGCATATATGAGGTGGTATTTGGATGTTACCAGTTTATGTTAGATGAAATTGAAGTAGAAAATCTGAGAATTATATTGTTATTGATGGTTTGAAATTACAGATTATGGTATTATCTTGTTATGACTATTAGCAGTTTTGGCATAAATGGCCTTGTGTATGTGACATGGTATGGTACACGGCGGAGAAATACATGGCTTAGGGCCCGATGCGTGACAATCATAGTATTTGTCTATCAAGGTCCAAAAAATCCAATTTTGCGTAAAGCAATAAGGCAATTGAATGCCAGTTTATCAAGGTCCTATACTCTAATTATGGGGTTAGATCTGAAGCAATCCAAGAGAAACGATCAATAATCACATGATGAAACTAGAGCTGACACTCTACCAGAAAATTCAATATAGCCTACAAAGTATTTTCACTAAGTTTTTGGATTTGCTAGTATAGAATACCTGATCAAAAACTATTTATCAAACTTTGGGAGTGACTGGCATAATTTCCTATACAAGAATTTCATTTTATGCTTCTAAATACAAAGCATAGCCATTTTCACAGGATATATCCAAGCAATGGTTTATGAAGCTAAGCATTTGCAACTTTAGATGACGTCTAATTAATACACCACTTTTTGGTGTTCATAATAGTTATTGATCAAACAATTACAAACAATGATGTAAAGTTTAAGAATAGACAAGTCGTTCATGATTTTTGTTGGGCTATAAAACCCTTGAGTCTTTTTGAGGGAGGGGGGGGGCAAAGGAGTCATTTGATTTATATTTTGGAGTAGAGATCAGATTAGGAATCAAATGTTGTCGAATGAGATTGAGTATTCATATATTATCCTCACGTATTTGGTGGGAAAACTAGAAAGGTATTTGATTCCTAATATCAATCTCTAAATCACTTAGACCCATAATGTAAATTAACCTGACATTTTAATAATACAGCTATCCTATTAAATAACAAAAATCATACAGCTAGTACATAGAAGGGTATATGTA
Organism: Mitragyna speciosa; assembly: GCA_024721245.1. NCBI lineage: Eukaryota > Viridiplantae > Streptophyta > Magnoliopsida > Gentianales > Rubiaceae > Mitragyna > Mitragyna speciosa. Next base: position 46,140 of record CM045562.1, read on the forward strand.
CTGCAGTTCCATTTTCACTGACACTGTAATGACAACTACTTGGTTACTACCAAGTAAGCATATAATTTTACGATTATTCTCATGAGTTCCACTGACCACCAATGAGGTATGGCAAAGCAAGGAGGACCTCCCCTGAAGCTTCAGGAATACCACAGACCTCTCTTGTTGACTATCTATTAGGATAAAATAATAATTTTAAACGAATTGTCCAACCATAGTGACCTCCTGCAGATTACTAAAAGAGGGACCTGCAAGACAGACCAGTTTTTTTTTTTTTCAAAAAGTCTAGAGTAATCTCATTTCTTTTTTTTCTTTTTTTTTTGGTTGGTAAAGTAATTACAAAAAGGGGTGATTACCCCATAACACTTAGTGGAATCTCATTGATCCACTTGGGAAAGACTTCCTCCCATACAACAACATTTTTGAGTTTAACTGCAAACTTTGCTACTTTGTCTGCTGCTACTTTACATTTGCTACTAATATGTTGAAAATTACATCCGCTGAATAGTGAGCTTAAGTGCCATAAATTCTCAATTGTTGTTGCAGCTCTGGAATCATCAATTTAGGCCTATACCGAAGGAGGTCTTCACAGTAGGACAATTTGCTTAAAAGACCATCAAAAGACATACGCCTATTACCTAATGAAAGAGGAGAACATTAGCAGAAATGCATTCTCCTGCAAAAGAAGAGAAGCAGAAAAGGGGAGGGGGGGGGGGGGGTGCCCCTCGTGATATGGAAGAAGAAAAAGAAGGTAGAGCATGATACTTAGAAAGAACTAGTCTCTTCACTTTCTTGCCTAAACACAATTAAGTTACCAATCAGTAGAGCTCAATTTCTAATGTAATGCAAAATGAACAGAGCTATAAGGAGATGACAATCTCTGGTCTCTGTCCCTCTCTAATTTTATGCATTTCTGTTCTCCCCCAATACTCTTAATCAACCATACAGAAGGGAAAAAATAGCCCAATTTTTGCTTATAATCCAAAAAAGCCTCTGTGGCTTTCACAAAGGTTAGACTACTCCTTTATGACTAAAAAATGTCCAAAGAACTCCTTGTGCTTCAAAATGATTTGCAAAATAGACAGAAAAATTAAAATTTGATGGGAGGGTTTTAAATTACAATACTACCCTCACTTTTTGCCCCTTTTTTGCTTTTTTTTCCGTTTTCTTTTTTCCCTTTAATGTCTTTTTTCCTTTTCATTTCTATTTTCCTTTTCTTCTTCAAAATACTGTAGTATTTTTTTCTTGTTTAATTTTATTTTTCTTTTCGTTTTTTCTCAAAACACTGGAACCAAGTAGACGTGACTAACAATGCCAGCGACTGTCAAGGCTGCTACAAGCAACGTTGCCGTTGACTCCACACATCATAGAACAGAAAATATGCCTGACTCAATTTTTCGCGTAGATTACAAATTTGACCTCAGTTTGGGCCAATAGTGTCCGTAGAGCAGCCAAAAGGGGTGGAACCCATGGCGGCTTCTCCTACTACTCAAATCACCACCAGATCTCACAAGATTTATGGCAAAAGGATCCTCAGGATAAAGAAGAACAAAAATCAACTAACAAAACAGCAAAAAGAACATCAGCAATGCGTGAATCTAGACCCGCAAACCCAAAACTTTGAGGTCCATTTCATCAATTTCAAGCCCAAAATGTGAAACCAACTCTCAGCCCTCTCTCTCTCAATTTTTAGTCCAAATCAACCCCACGAACATAGTCACACATAGAAAGTGCATCAAAATGCAAAACCATAGAACAATGGGAGAAAGGAGAAGAAAGAGGAAGTTACACTGTGCTTTCTTTGGCCATGTTCTGGTATGTTTGTGCGTGCATGTGTGGTTGATGTGTTTTTTACTGTGCTATAGTGCTGTCTGTGCTAATATGTGTTGAGTGTGCTGGTACACTGGAATTGAATGGCTGGGAGGAACAGGAACTAGGGAATGGAAAAGATAGTTTTAATATTCATTTTGAGGGAAAAAGAAAAGATTTAGGTGACTTTTATCAAGCTTTGATGGAATGAGGGTAATTTAAGGGGGGAAGCTCAAATTTTTTAAAAAGAGATCACATTTAGCCATTAGTACTTGCATCTAAGACTGGTGGAAGTCTCCATCATTTCAGATGGTTTAAATCCATTTTCCAGATCATTTGGAAGCACAAGGGGTTTCTCCTGACCTTTATAGATCACAAGGAAGTAGTCTAAAACCACAGGGAATTTTGGATTTTACCCTTTTATTTATGAATGGCGGATTTATCAAGTGTTGTTAATTTGTTTTGAGACCGTTTGCAACAAAATCAGATATAAATAACGCACAAAACTGATGCCTGCTTTAGAGAAAATGTTCTGAGGTGTCCTTATTGACTTTTTGCTATATGGTTCTATCTTATTTTTAAGGGTAGGTCAGATGTGCACCCACTCACAACTTGTAAAAGTCTTTGTGCTAAGAGTAAAGTTTTTATTGCCTGGCAGGATGTGTAATTTAGCCATCCCTATCTCAAACTCAAAAAAGTAAATTCTGAAAAGCACCCATGGAGGTGCTTTTGTAGAAAAAACTTTGATTCCAAACCTTAAAAAAGGAAAAGAAGAAGAAGACTAATTCATTTTAAAACCACTCTAACAGGAAAATTTTTTTTTTTTAATTTTGTGCATGTATATAATTGATTTTGCCATTTTATTGCCTTATTTTAAAGGGTTTACATATAATTTTGTATGTATACATATGATTTCTGATGCCACTTTATTCCCTTTCTTTTAAAGGGTAACATATAACCAAAATTAACTTAAAATAAACCCATTCTTTTTCATTGCATAACCTTCGCAAATTCTTCAATGTGAGCAAACAACTCCTTCAAAAGTTAATTTATTTCGGAACCACCCTAGACAGCACATGATTAGGTTGTAGGAAAACTATAATCTTTCAAAACCTATATAGTTCTCATTTGATTCCCATTGGCTGGCAAAGTGCCAGAAAATACTTTCTAAGTCCTTAAGAAAGTCCTTCTATTTCTCTTTCCCTTTGTTTCTTCACCTGAATCAAATTGGGATTATAGCATAATGCAAAGGATCAGCTCAGTCTCAGTTGACTCAGCCAATTAGAAACTAGAACAAGACTTCAGGTTCCAATATTGACAAACTGTGAAGCCAATATAGCAATTGAAACTCAATTATATCTGACAATTATTCTGAGTCAACTCACAAAGACAAACTCAGACAGACTCGTCTGAGTCACTATGACTTGGCTAGGGATCGGCTTAGAAACCTCTGAATCTCGAGAGGCCAAAAATTTGAAGGTAAAAAGAAAAGGAACATAAATGTTGTCTGAACTCTAATCACGGAAATATAGCCGATGTTTTATATTTTCCATCTACCAAGTCAGGGGGGAAAAAAGTCAATAATATAGTAGACCTAAAATCTACAGTCACAATCTAAAACCATTTTCTTTAGTTTGTAGAGTGAGAAGGTAAAGCAGACAGAATGTCTCAATTATAGGTTACATGGATGAGATTTATACAGGAGAATAAGTGTGCATGAGATTCAAAGAGGAAGCAAATTCACAATATTTCTTGTCCTAGACCTAGTAGAAGAATGCTTAAGATATAAATTCAGTATCTTTAACTACCTTAATTTTTCTCTCTTATTGGCTTTGCTTAATGAATTACTGAGTTGTGTGTTATTTCCTTGGCCAATAAAAAGGCACAAGGCATAATCTCTCTCTCTCTCTCCCCCCCCCCCCAAAAAAAAAATCCCTCCCCGCATTAATATCTTGTAAGCGTGACTTCAAATAACTTGTCCAGGATGAGCAGGCGATTATTTGGGTATAACATAAGGCAATTACAATTAATGATTTTAGAGTATTTAATTTCTAACCAGTATAATTAGGAAGAAGACAGGAATAACTGCAGTTCAAGTTCCTTCCATACGGAGGGGAAAAAGATCAGAGCATTAATAGGAGTAGGGAGAGACAGACAGTACCTTTCTTTTCCTGTTATCCAGCGGTTGGACTTCAATAGCAAGATAAGTATCAACATCATCTGCAGTAACGAGATAGTTTGGTTGCTTTGCCCCTATCAATTACAACAGCTTACACCTTAGCATGACAAACTATAGTATAAAGGTACCAAGAAACATTCACATTCATGTCCATGAGAGTGGGGATTAAAAAAAAATCAATTTATGCATGAATACCATCTATGTAGTTAAAAGACCCATCCTCCAGATGACGCACCCACTGCAAGTTCAAAGATACAGAAAGATGCAAATTAGAATCATCCATATGCCCATCACTATATGGCATTAGCACTTCAAGGTTATTATTACATATATAAGCAGAACTCATAAGCAAAAAATCAAGGAAGAGGGCAAAGGGAAGAAATTGAGTTACATAAATACACCACCTCAAAATTGCAACTAATTGTTCCATTAATAGAGAGTCCACATGCTTGGAGTTCACGTCCTGGAAAGGCTTCGCCTGAAATTTGCAGGCCCTCTATTGCAGGTAGGGGATCATCTTCTCCAGCTATACAGTAAAGTTAACTTAATGAATAGCTACTAAAAGGAACTGAACTACTATACAATCACAGCACAAGAAATTTTCACCTTCGGAGAGCGAGGAAGAAGGTACTTCCAGAACTGGCAGTAAATAAGGAGAATATGAGGTGCTTGGATCCTCAAGAGCAGCTGAGCTTTTCGAAGTCCAATTAACTGGTGGTTCTCTACCATTTTGCTGTCCCTCCACATCAGAGTCCTCCAAATCACTGCTGACAAGGTCTTTAAAAGTTACTTGCTTACTAGAGTTCTCATCTTTGCGATGAGCCAGAATTGATTCACCCATGCTAACTGAAGGTACAGCTAACTCTTGGTTTGCAGTGTCCCTGAAGCAATCATAAAATAACCTATTTTAGATGGTAATAGTATCAATGTAGTACTGTATTAGTAAATAAAATGAAGTGTCAAGGTCGAAACTTACTCAAAAATCTAAAAGCCACACAGACAGGACAGCAAAAGAATAAATGGCAAACTATATTTACATTGGTTGGCTGACTCCAAAGCACAAATATTTTCTTGTTACAAAAGGTCAGGAAAACGAGTTACAAACAAGAATAAGAAGAAGAGGAGGAGAAGCAGAAATCACACATTTATGGTTAGACATACTGCAAAAACATCACAGAATTCAGTGCCAAATGAAGGCAAATTTAAAGGCCAGCAGACAGTCCAAGGCTTGGGACCATCTTTCTTATATAGTATTTGTTTCTCCTAAAATTCCACGTATATTGTGCTGCATATTAAATCCAAGAAATTATATTCTATCACATAGATAAGTCACCACAATCTATTTAATACAAATATCACTAACATTACAACGAAAGCCAGAACCTGGACAAAAATTTTATTATCAAAAGGAGAAGGGATTATAAAAAGGCCAAAAACCCCCCCTACACCGTTCACATGGTAAGCATAGAGTTTTAAGTGAAAATTAATTCAAGAAAACAACAGTTGCTCACTTTCAAGATCGAAAACTGAATATGGAAGCAATGTATTACGAGGAAATCCACAACCTACAACAATGTCCTTGGTACATGCATGGCATGGGGGATCACATATATTTCATTATCATAATAAAGCATGAAGTGTCGATAGGATTTTCTACCTAACAGGTTTCTAAAAGTAAGACTTACTGATGCAGTTGGCTTTTTCACACTAATCTTTTACATTTCACATCCAGACTTGTGTTTAAAATGTAAGGAAATATACTACAACTGCCTAAATAGAGAATGGGAGTTCTTTGCCCTCATTTAATTTACCTCAAGCTACTATCCGTGCCAGCCACATGTGACTTATTATTGACATCATAAAATTTGCCTCATTAAATGCACTGCCACCATCCACATGGCAGCAAGAAATAGGGTCCCACAGAGTAAATTAGATTATCAAAAATAAAAGAGAAAGAACACAACTGTCATTTTCTAGCTAGCAGTTGTACAAACCAGGCACGTGTCGCATAAAAGAAACTGAAGCTTTGTACGCAAAGAACCCTATTGCCGAATGAACCCAACTTACAAATATTCATCCATACATGGTAAAACCAAATAACGTCCTTTGGTCTAATGAAATATGGAACAACAAGAAAGTATTGTGGCCCATATCTCACGCTAACTAAAGTATAATAGACCCTTTGTTGTATGTGTTGCACATACTAAGGGTGCATTCCACAGCAATGTCTGACTGGTTTTGGTATAATTTAGTTTTCTTGGGAAATTCCACCTTTATCTAAGTGGAATTCCGTATTCTCAAATGAGCCAATAACACCAAAAGGCATACATCTAATTGAAACTATCTTTTCATACTTGGAAGTTGGATGTTTGTCTAGTCTCGTATACTTTCTTAGCATTCATCCTTATACCCTAGTACTATTTTTCCTGATCACACCCTCATATTTACAAGTCAATTCCCACCAGTAATGAATTCCAACACATTTTGCATTTCCTGGTTGAGCGACTATACTGTAGATTCAGAAAGGCCTTGCAATCTTGACAGTGTTCCACAGGTATCTCAAGCTGAAACATAACAGGTTCAAATAATTAAAGCATATAGCAAAGAAAAAGATGCAGATGTCTAAATATCTTGAAAAAGCACCTAGCCTAGGAGAAATTCAGTCTTGACCCCTTTCCACTGGAAGCTCAAGCTCACCCAACAGGTAAAAGATGAAGCATAGTGAGAAGTAAAAAATTGTTAGTACAAAACATTGAATTACGAGTGTTCCATCAGAAAGTAAGACGTCAATTGTAAAGACCAGCCCTGGTTATCAACCAAAATTGGCAAATGCTTCTACTTTGGTGTTTTGCACTATAATGCCACCCTTAAAAGCTTTTACACTCTGACCAAGCAAGCCCCATTCCAACTATTTTCCACCTTTTCTACCATTAAATGTCCAGTTCAAGAACATTTTCATTAACATATGCATAACAATTCAATGAAGAAGCACATCAAGTATAAAATGGCATAAGAAGTAACAAATGCCAATTTTCAGTAACAAACCAGAAGTTTACACTGTGGTGTTGTAAGTAGAAAAGCAAATAGACAAAATGAAGAACATACTATAAAAACTACTAAACAAGGAAGTAAATTGATGTGCAATGCTGTGCAGTGTACCAAGTAATGAGAAAGGCAACTTTTGGAGGTTATGATTTACAAAATAAATGTGTCTGCATACAAAGGTCATCAATTGCCATTAAGATTTTACACGTAAGGTGCCGCAGTAATGATAACTCCTCGAATCTCAAAACAATATGAACCGTGAAAATAACAGATCTTTTGGTTAAGCATGCACATAAACAATTTACGAGGCACAATTGTACTTCAAACTCCAGAAACTTGTCATTCCTCAAGCTAAAGGAAGACTATTAATCAACCAAATAAGAAGCCACAACACTTAGTTGCATGGTCATTGTTTTTTCAAAGAAAAATGCAGTCAGGCCATTATTTTATTCAAACAACACTAGTTAATGAGGAATTCAATGAAACCAGAACCCACCGCCAAAAGCAGATGGTTGAAATTGTACATTCAGTTCACAGTAGCAGTCTCCATTTGACCGGGCTCACCTGCTTGCAAGAGGTGAATACCTCCCCAAGTCATCAGACTCTTGATTTTTCACAACCACACCACCCAAAACACTCTGGTGATGCCCCAAAAGATCCCAATCTGTTGTTCTCTGAGCATCTGAAGATGTAGGCATCTTCCCATTGGAATATGGTGGTTGAGGCACCAATTCAAGTCCATTCTTAATCTGCGAATAATATTTGAATATGTTAAATCCATTGGAATATTATTGCAAAAAACACTAACAGATTCAATTGACACACTACAATGCCAGTCCTACCCTGGAAGAATGAGATGGCAACGGAGAAAAATTCAAGAGGTTCACATCAGAACTCCATGGTGCCAATTGGTACTGGGACTCATTTAACTTTGCCTATACCCACATGAATACAACCACTCAAGTCCTTAAAATTCAAAACATAAGAGATTGGGTAGTCAACCACATAATCACAACTAAACAATAACTCAGCAACATTTAAAAGTCTGCATCCAGAATTCACACCACTTTTAAACCCCCCTCCAACCTACCTCTGTAACAAGAAGTTTCTCTTGCATGTGCCTAAACAATACCTGGAAAACAGTATAAAGGTATACATCACATATCATATACAACAATACAACTGAAAGAAAAACACAATACTTAAACACGTTTATGTCCTACAAAATATTGGCATCTACATTTGATACAGGTCTCAGTACCAATTTTTACAGCTTCATGTTTACATACCAGTGAATACAGTACAAAACAAATCAAGTGTCGTCTTGAAGCAATATTCAAGTAGAAAATATGAAAGTTTTCAAAAATGGATGCATATTTATAATGCATGTGTATACTATTAAGAGAATTAAGGGTATTTTTGTAAATGTTAATTATGTACTACAATTACAGATACAAGTAGGTCGCCATATTTGGATACCTAGTTTTCCTCCCAAAATTCTGACATGGTATAAGAACCAAGCTTTGGGTTTATTTAAAATGTAATATACAGTTCCACACATAACTTGGTCTCTTCGTAGCATGTTTCGTTTCATGGGTTCCAGCCTTTGTTTCGTGGGCTCTTGTCAAGCTCCCCTCCAATTTGTTTGATGGGCTCTACCCCTTTCAATGCGTGTCAAGGACTAGTGAAGTCTATCCCGATTTCATTGGCTTGTCAATCATGAGCCACATGTGAAGTGTAGTGCTCAGAAACACAATCCCACATTGGGATCCTAAGAAATTATAAACTAGTTGATAAAGTTTATGAACCACTCCACTTATTATCCATTGATTTTGAGATGGAAGCCAATGTTTTTTAACATGGTACCAGAGGCTCATTGGTAAAGGACATGGGCACAATGTTCTCTCTTACTTTGATTCAAATCAATCAGTTGTAGAACATGCTAGTACTTCTCCACTTGATATCCATTGTCATTTAGGTTTATATCGTCGATTATTGCAAAGTTTAAAGAAACTAGTTTGTAATTTGAGCAATGTGCCTTCTCTAGAATGTGATTCATGTGAATTAGGAAAGCATCATTAGAGTTTCATTTGTCCACAGAGTGCATGAACATGCATCTGCACCATTCATGTTAGTTCATTCAGATGGTTGGGGTCCAAATCATGTCACTTCAAAATTGAGTCTCAAGTATTTTGTAATTTTTGTTGATGATTTTTCTAAGGTCAATTGGCTTTATCTTATGGGAAAATTGTTCTGAATTTTATTCCAGATAAGAATGCGTTCAACCTACCTGTGTGTATGCTCCGTAGTGATAATGCAAAAGAAAGCAAAAGAATACTTTTCCAACCCATTCAATTATTTCATGGCCAAGTTACAGATATTATTCATCAGTCATGTTATCCTCACACTCCTCCACAAAATGGAGTTGTTGAGGTAAAAATAAGGCATCTTGTGGCTGTTGCACGAACAAGTTTATTGAACATAAATATACCAAAATATTTTTTGAATGACGCAATTTTAAGTGCATGTTATTTAGTTAATCACATGCCTTCAAGTGTTCTTGATGGTCAATTACCCGCTCTATTCTTTTTCCTCGTGAACCAATAATTTGCTTTACCCCCACATATCTATGGGTGTGTGCCTTTTGTTCATCTACTCCTTGAGTCGATAAGTTAAATTCTAGTGCCATTAAATGCATCCTTTTTGGGGTACACACAGTCCAAAAAGGAATATAGGTGTTATAGTTCATTGTTGCATTGTTTCCTTACTTGTGCTTATGTCACTGTTTGTCCAATCCATACTTCTAAAGCAAAATACACCAAATGAGTTAGATCAAAATTTGCCTTGCTATGTCCTATTTACTAGAGATATCTCATCCACCCAGTCCATCAAATTGGTTACCTCATCCTGATCTTCAAGTTTATTCTACGCGTCAAAGAATTGGGATGCCTACTCTCAGTTCTGATTAGCCACTTGTCTCTTTACCATCAAATTGTCATTACACCTCCATCTAATTTAGATCTTCCCATTGCTTTACAAAAAGGTAAGGTATCTTGCATTTCTTATCCATATCTAACTTTGTGTCGTATGATCATTTATTTCTATCCTATCATTCATTTGCTGTATCACTTGATTCTCGGCCAATTCCCAAATCGATTAGTGAAGCTTTATCCCATCCTGGTTGCAAAGTCGCTATGGAAGAGATATTTGCATTGCAATAGAATGAAATGCGGGAACTTGTAACCCTTCCCATAAGCAAAACCGTTGCTGGTTGTCGATGGGTCTATGCAGTGAAAGTACATCCTAATAGTTCTGTTGATAGGTTCAAAGCCGGTCTTGTAGCAAAGGGAATATACATGTATATGGTATTGATCATACGAAAGACATTTTTTTCCTGTTGCTAAGATTATATCAGTTCATCTTCTGATATCATTGGCAACAACTTATAATTGGCCTTTGAATCAGTTAGATGTTAAGAATCCCTTTTTACACGGAAAGCTTGAGGAGGGTTTACATGGAACAACCTCCTGGTTTTGTTACTCAGGGGGAGAACTCCAAATTACTGCACCAGCTACAGCAGTATTCATATGGACTAAAGCAGCCTCCTAGAGCTTCGTTTAGTCGATTTAGCAGTGTTGATGGAGTTTGGATTCAGGAGATGTGGGAACATATTGTATTCTATTGACATTTTTATTCTGGTAAGGTTTTTCTAGTTTATGTAGATGATAGTTTTATGTAGACGATAGTGTAATCACCAGTGATGATCATAAGGGAATTCAACAAATTAAATCCCTCCAAAGTAAAAGTTTCAAATTTAAGACTTAGGCCACTTGAGATTTTTTTGGGCATACTCGATCAAGGCTTAAAATTTACCTATGCTAGACAAAGTATGTCCTTGACATGTTGATTGAAATGCAGACGTTTTATAAGCCAATTGATACTCCGATGGATCCTAATGTCAAGCTAATGGTAGAGAAAATGAGTTGTTAGATAACCTAGGACGATATTGAAAATTACTTGGGAAGTTTTAAGTTATCTCAGTGTCACTTCACTAGAGCAGATATCTTCATTCCAGTTACTGTAGTTGGTCAATTCCTTGATGCTCCTCAAAGTAGTCACTGGAATGTAATTGTATGCATACTGAGATACCTTACAAGTTCTCCAGGGAGAGGTATGGTGTACAATTACAGTGTACATGGTCAAATTCAAGAGTACACAAATGCACATTGGGCTGGTTTCCTTCAGCATAAAAATCAACTATTGGGCATTGTATTTTCTTTTGGGGCAACTTGGTGTCGTCAAAGAGTAAGAAGCAAACGGTTGTTACTAGATCAGGTGCAAAGTCTATCATTTGTGAGTTAATTTGGTTGAAGAATATGTTCCGTGAGTTGGACTTTTGAGTATAGGCAGCCAATGGATTTGGTTTATGATAACAAAGTGGCAGCTTATTGTCTAATCCAGTGTTCCAACATTGTCATTTTGTTCGAGAAAAGTTGCTTGGAAAGTGAGACTGTCTCATGTAAAATCAGAAGATCAGTTAGCAGATTTGTTTACCAAATCATTGGGGGTTCAAGAGTACAACATAATTGTAACAAGTTCGCAGCTTATGCTATGTATGCTCCAATCTGAGGGTAACACCAAAAGAATAAGAGTATTTTTGTAAATAATTATGTACTACTATTATAAATACAAGTAGGTCATCCATATTTTGGTACCTAGTTTTCCTCCCAAAATTCTTGACATATACATTGTAATACATCCATCTATAGAGATGTCAATTAAGTGGATTTGGCTAATCTAGAAATATAGCAATACATATTTATATATACATATATATATAGACACACACACACACATATATGTATATGTACATATATATATGTTTAACAATTAAATGAAGATAGAATGTTGCACACAAGATTACGATAGGAAAAGCATAAATTTAACAAGAACAACTCAATGGTATTTTCTTTTTAGAAATGTATGGATATGCATATGTTTATGATGCAGTCAACAAAGAGCTTAAGGACAAACAAATTTAATGTTTTCCATATTTGTGTTGAGAGTCGTAATTTTGAACTTTGGGTATTAAGAGTATTTTAGTTTTTTACATGTTCGCAGGAATTTTTTCCAGCAACTGTGTTTTTTATTTTATTTAGTTATTCAATGATGTTAGGTAACTAATTAGAGTTAGAGTTGTTATAGGAATGTTCTATAAGTGTTTTGTTTTCTTAAGGAAATAGGAATTCTATTTGCAATAGATTTCTTTCTTTTAGGTAAGTCAAAAGTTTATAAATACCTTTGTTATTAGTCTATTCTAGTAGAGAGAAAGATTGATTAATAAAGTTTCAATTTATTGTTTTAGTTTGTTTTGTTTCTTGAGATTTCCCAAATTTCCTCTTTCTACTTCCCTCTCATTAGTGTTTACGCTACTGTAGCGCTACTATTCACGCACTGTTCATCCGTGAACAGTGCCAATCCCTTTTGATCTTCCGCTTGCGTTTGTAGGAAAGATCACTTCAATCTTGTCCTACATCAGTTTAGCAATAAATGGATATGGCAAGTATACTGGTTTTGCACAGCAGTTACCTCATTAAAAAAGATACAAAATAATCTCTCACAACTGACCTTATCTGCCTCTAATACTACAAGAAACAAAAGGTGGGATGTCAATTAAAATTTCACACTAGCATATTCAGAGTTACTGCTTAAATCTCAATTTCACTCTCTCATCTCTCTCGTTTATATATTCTTCGCTACTTTTCAATCTCTATGACAAGTCAAGAAATTTCTCAATTAATCACTACTTAAGAGAAATATGTCCAGCATGGACTCCATGCGATTTGAATGTGCATGAAACAAATACAAGTAAGCTAGATGATGACACTAGAGTTGAAATAACTTGAATATGAGTTTGTTGAGGAACAAACAATGCCTTTAAAACTTGATAATGTTGTAAAAGTAATCAGTTCTCTCGGATTACCCATTTTGGAATATGGTTTGTGCAAATGATGGAGTTTCCTGTTTTACAAGCTCTCAGCCAAATTATGATGGGGCATCGCATACATTACGACAACCAATCAAATATCATCTGAAGAGTTTAGGATCAATTTGGTTCTCGTTTAGAATGTCTTAGAGAATATCACTGAATCAACAAAAGGTAAAAACACAATTGTCTATATTATCCCACTCTATTCATAGAGATACATTCATCAATACATGCATACATTCATACATAGACAGTTGAATGTACAATTCATTTTGAAATGAGGAAGGAAGACAGGCATAGGGAGCTAAGCATCCCACAAATGTGGTGACAAGGAAATAAGTGGATGTCCCAAAGTACTTTGGTCAAACACATGATATTTTAATCAGCCTAGCCTCTTCTTTAATAAAATTCAACACAGGTGGTCAGAATGCCTTTGTAACAACAGTGGCGAGCTACCAAGTGCAGAAAGCCAAAAGTAGATTTCCAAAATCAAGAACAAAAGGTGAGATAATGCTAAAGCTAACAATTAATTAAATTAGCATGCTTTATACATCTCTTCCATTCAATGTGAACATCATAGCTAACAGCAGAATGAGTTCACCACTGCAACAAAAGTTAATTCATATCAAGCATATTATATTAGCAACAAGAACAAATTTATCCTAACCTTTACATGACTGACAATAGTTTGTGCATCTGCTATATGTGGTTGAAAATCATACTCAGCAAGAAGAGGCATTAGAGATGACACAAATGTTGTTCTTTCTTGTTGTGCATCCTGAATAAACCAAACAAAATGATTAAGAGAAGTACATTAAAATATGCCTGTCGCAGGCAAGTGAATTAACACATGAACCCATGGAGGCAACTAGAAAAACTGATAACCAACCCTTAACATGTCCAATTTAACAACAAAATGCATTAACCCAAGAAGAAATTAAAAGTCAAAATCAAATAAACACCATCCATCTCATTATGTAAGTTCCTGGACCATTGTTGTTTCAAGAAATAAAATGAATATTTATATAAGGGTTAAGTAGAGAATTCTTTAAGCCAAGAGAGATTTACTGTGTCAAAATGCTTGATGCAAGATGAAATAAAGCACATTCCTCATATACAATATACCTGAAAAGTAATTGAGAAGGATATCTTTTAGATGCTGCACGAAGAATTTTGTGACACACAGGAACATACAAAAACCAAGATCAGTGCAGTACTACTGTAACATCAAGGACCGCATGATAAAGAACCAGAGGTAGTGATCCACCAGATCCTTATTTACTCATTCCACAATTTTACTTCTTTTACCACCATTTGTGCTGATCAGATGCTTTTGCACTTACATGTATTTAAACCAAAATTGGATGCTAACAACATACCACATCAGAAACTGGTGACCACTTCCGGTGCAATCGGAAATCCAGCACTTCCATCAAATTTGCATCGGAAGTCCAGCACTTCCACCCAATTCCAATCTATAACATCATTATAAAGCCCCTTTATATTTGGCAAAACTAAGTCTACCATCACCAGCATCTTCTGCTATTGTTACTAAAATCCTACAAATTTGACTGCCATTCCACTGGACCACAATCAATACCTAACAATGTAACACATCTCAGATGAGTTAGACCAGCCACCAATCTTTTTGTAATGGCAGGAATCATGGGTCACTAGATAACAGCATGAGGATGTTATTCCACCATGAATATAACCTAGTTCAAAACCATATGATGTTAAGGAAAAAAGGACAAGCTCACCAACATACGGTTGGCCCTTCCCTCTATTCATAGAGACTAATAAATGCTCACCCTAATATGGTTGGGTCCTCCCTAAATGGCTGCAGTCATAGAAACAAGTGGGCGCTGTAATAGGAGGGGGGGGGGGGGACGAAGGAAAGAAAGATCAACTCCAACTAGCCTTCATATCTCAGTCCCAATATTGCCAAAGTAAATGCTAATTTCACAGATTAAAATAATAGAACAACATTTCATTTTTATAGTTCAAAAACAAGACATGAGATGCAAGTCAAATATGGCATCCAAGTTTCTTTTGATGAGCAATCTCATATACCAATATTTTATGTAGTATAAAATTAAAGATGTCTTAAAATTTACTTTGCAAAAAGAAAACATAAACTATCACTTCGATGCATTAATAATTCCCTATTTGAAAGAGTTTTAAAGCAACAACAATAATTTATAATATCATGCGCTAACATAAATGCAAGCACACCCACATGAAAAGAGAGACTCGCAAATGGAAGATACCTGTAATGCATATGTAAGGCGTATATTTTCCTCTATGATGTCCTGTCTATAAGAAATTGCTTTAGATGCAGCATCAACAAGATCCTGTTGCTGTTGATCAAAGGCCTACAACAAAAATTAGGAAGTAACTTCCAACATTTCCTTAGACAAGAATAATTAAAAAGAAAAGGTTTCACTTCACAAGGTGCAAAACCAAAATTCTGCCCACCATACGCATATATGCAATTCGCTTCTCCAACACATATTTTTCATTGCGTATTTGTTCTTCCTACAAACAGAGATGTTATTTTAATTATGTAAAAATGAAACAAACTGCAGAATGCTTAAATTAAGCAAAATGTGCAGTTTTCAACCTTGATTGAATATTCTGCAAGATGTTTTCTTAATCGCAAAATCTCTTCTTCATGCTCCCGAATCTTCAAAGCAAGATCCTGTACACATGCATTGATCAAACACTTAGACAAGAAAAAAAAAATCACACACATTTGATCACTTTATAATTAAGTTCTCAAAAGATATCATTTTGAACAGCTACCTGCTTCAAGTTACTAGAATTCTTTAATTCAGCCACAGACATCAACCCTTGTCTAGGTAAATTCAGCTGTGGATTCAACTCTTCTTCAGCTTGATGCCTAAGAAAACCAATCTAAGAATGATGCTTTTGCATGCATGCATTTAATAACAAATTGCTCCACAAATATCCTGCTTTTGGAGAATGCTATTAATGCTTCACATCAAGTACCTGCTAGGAGAAAACGATGTTGTAGATGGTGATGAGTGTTGAGAGAAACCCAGATTCTCAGTTGCCACCTGACCACCAGCAATGATATTCAATGTCCCATTGACCTTGCTATTTTCAATAAGACCTGCTGTATGAGCTTGTGATGCGAGATGCTCATCATCGCGCACTAAATCTTTGTGATCAATAATACTGTTAGACAGGTCATGACCAGAAGAGTTGTCCAAGCTTATGGTCCCAGCTACTTGGTTTTCCAAACCAAAAACAACTTGATCATCTTGCGAAGGTATGTGAATATTGTCACCAAAACAGTTAGTAATATTTGAATGTTGCACTGATTTCTGCAAAGAAGTATGGTAGTGTTAAAATTTAAAAAAAAAAAAGATTAAAAAAAAAAACAAAAAACGAAGGAGGTGCAGGACAATTACACAGACAACAATTATGCATGATCAAAACTATGCAGAAAGCAAATGAGAAAGAATCGCATTACTGCAGCAAAGTCAAATGCTCTCAAATTCATTGCTGTAAACCACGTATGTAGAAAGATCCCCAGCTTATACTAGTTATTCCGGCACATTGAATGTGTGAAAAACTCAGATTGTCTTCTAGTCTTCTAAACAAATTAGTCTTACTAAGAACAATCATGCACAATTGAAAGTATATCTGAAGGGTATTTGGACCCGAGGAGGAAAATTTCTGAATAGGCTTCCACCAATTTCTTCATGGGTTTTTGGTTTTGCGTGATTGAAATAAATACCTGAGATATATTGCTTCTAGTAGTTTTTATATGGTATGTTTCTACTTGAGGCATAAGCTTGATCATCTTGCTTTCAACTGAGACATTTCTAGAACTGCTTTTCTCTTGTCCTTTTTCCCCCATTATTCAGGCCAATTAATGTGAATGAGATAAAGGATAATTTACCAGAAGAAGAGTTAAGAGTACACAGTTCCTGTTCCTGGGAAAATGAGCACATTTTTAGCGTCACATGATCTCAGATAGAGATTCGCGAACTATAGTCTGATCTCAATTGTCCCCAGTAACTACACATTGTTTTGTATTATCCCTAGAACTCTTTGTATCCAATCACACACACAGAGTTTTGTTATTGTAAGGTTTTTTAATGTGCCTATCAAAATGAAAAATTACCACAAATTAGACATTAATCGCCACGAGTTTTTCCCAAGTCACCAAGCCCAAATAATCACTGTTGATCCCCATGCACATATCTAACAAATTCCTAAATAGTAAGCTTATTACAGATATTTGTTAGTAGCAAATTGTGCTTTTTTTTTTTTTTTTCCTTTTGTTAACAAAGAAACCTTTTTTGAGAGGTCATCTTGCTTAAGGAGCAATTTGACACAATTGATGGTAAGCAAAAGCAATATGAAACAATAATTTAAGTGGTGACTTAATTATATCCTTTATCATATTCAGTTAAATCTGAGAAGTGATTTTGACTTAAAATCTCAAAACTAGTATCTCCAAATTTTATTTTTGTTTTTCCACAGGCCATACCTATTAGTTCGCATTTGTTATCCTTGTTGTTTAATTAATACTCCCTCCGTCCCATTTTGATAGGCTTACAGGTTTTTTCACACAATTTAAGAAAAGTTAGTTAATTTTATTGAAAGAATGAATTAATCTATGATGTTACTAAAATACCATTATATTTATCATTAAATATTTACATTAAATACAAATAGGAAATTGCATCATAAGTCAAATAATTCTATTTGATGTGTGAATGCACAGTTTGCTATGCACTTTCACTTATAACAAAGTAATTAACTAAGGGTATTTTAGAGAACTTGAAAATTAACTACATTCTTCAATTAGAAAGTGGACTATAATTTGGGACGGATGAAAAAGGAAAGCAAGTCTATCAAAATGGGACGGAGGGAGTAGTTAGCAAAAGTTATATGAGAGTATCATTTAAGTAGTGACTTAATTCCATCCTTCATCGTATTCAATTAAATCTGAGAAGTGGTTTTGACTTAAAATCTCAAAAGTAGCATCTCCAAATTTTATTTTTGTTTTTCCACAGGCCATTTGTATTAGTTTGCATTTGTTATCCTTATTGTTTACTTTTGATGGTCTTACACATTTTTTTGGGGGATGCTCTTGAATATAAATGAAAAGGGAAAAATCCTATGAAAAAAATAAGTGTATAACAATCTTATACGAGTAAAAAATAAATTCTATTACAAGTATACATAAAATAAGTCATGACAACTGTTGGGCATGTAAAAACAAATTTAGTTGGTCTCCATGTGCCTAAAGGAGGGAGGGAGGGAGGGAGTAGGCAGAGATGGAGATGGAGAGTGTTTTCCATGTACAAAGAAAAGTGTGTATTTATGACAAAAGGGGAGTGATCAAAGGACAATATAAAATCAATTCTTCAATTGAATTGGCTCTTGCTGCTCTTTTTGATTGTGTATGCACATGAATGAATATCAATAAAGTAGTGCGGAATATATTATTGATAGTGGAAACCAACAGACCCATTGAAAAGCTACAATTATCAATTTCATTACCTTTGGTGTTAAAGAACTTAGCATCCATAGATAAAGATCTGCATCCTTAAATACAATTCAAAATTACTCAAACACAAGGTCCCCGAAGGGTGGAAAGAGGACAACACATCTAGGACAGAAGCAAGCACTTAATAATATCCAATTGGGCTACCAATATCCCCATTCAAATTCATCTTTCTCCTGCCTAGAGAGACTGGAAAACAATTTATAATTCAAAAATATGTTAATGTTCTAACGCTACCACATCTTGGCTCAGCTCATTCTCAAATCATGTGTAATGCTCAGGTACAAGCTGAAGCCATGCGGAACTCCCTGCTAAAGAGGAGCCAAATGTTGAAGACTACTTAATGAAAAAGAAAATTCTTTAATTGCACAAGATTTTGGTATGACTTTGGTCCATGGAATGGAAAGCTTATCCAGGCAGTGAAGCATTAAAAGACACTAGTAATGGTTATGAGAAAGTGTACACCTAAATTAAAAACTTAAGATCAATTCCAAGCTGGAATCTCAGAATTCAAGTTTCTATTCTTTTATTTTCCATGTCTTCCAGTCCATACGTCGCTCAGATATTATCCAAGCTTCACTCATCAAAATGTTCAAATTCAGTCAATGCATCCCAATGGATAATCCTAATCATATCTTTCACATCCACCTGCTTATCATAAGGTATATGCTGCGTACAGAAACAGTGCCGACATGTTCCAAATAACAAATAAATCAAACAACAACCTGAATCAGAAATCTGAACTATATACTGCCACCACAAATACCAAATAGGCCATCCCATAGACAATGTGCACAAAATCTGGGGACTATGGTAATTATTAATTTGACATGCTTCAAAAAATAGGAGCTTGAACACATTTACACTAATATTTAAAAAAAATCTAATTAAATGATGAAAAATAAGGCCAAAGAGAAGATTATTGGTCAGGGAAAGAGGACCTACATATTTTTCAAGTTCTTGAATTTTCTTCTGAAGCTCAGCCCTCAACCTGTTGTTCTCATCCACCTGTTAAACAACAGTATAAAATTTCAACAGCCACACTTAAAACGACTAAAAAAACTAGACAATAAAAGTCGACTTGTTATACAGCACAACTCTTATCTCAATACTACGTAATGCCATAATCAATAGTCACGTCACTTGACCTCATATAATATTATGATACATCATTAGCATAAGAAGCATCGAGGAAGAATTGTAAAAAATCTAACAAGCAAATGGAAAAGAAGTTCTTTTATAACTGGTAACAGACATGATTATCAACATATGGAAATATGCACAAGTAAAATAAAACATATTTGTAAAATTCAAGGAACCGTTCTGATTACAGACTTAATGAAGAATTGTCTAACATGATCAACAGGAAGCATGTCACAACCTGATTAGTAGCAGCAAAAATATTTGCAGTATCAGAAGTACTCATGATGCAGAACACATAGATGTGCACAAGGGTGTTTTCAGATTTGGAAAAAAAATGTCAGATTTCTAGACTTTCTTGCTCAGTGTTTCAGTTGAATGAGTTTTAGGCTGTTTTAATGTATTAACAGTAGTTAAAATGTTCTGTTAGAATATCTAGAATTCCAAGGGTATTTCATAATTTCACCAGTTGCTGAAATGGGCTCAACACTGCAACAGAGACACAAGTGTCATCTGGGAATTTCTGAATTACAGTTTGTGACACAGTTAGAAGCACAAGAAGAATAAATTAGATTTTGGTTCATAACCAAAATAAGAATTTTGTGCAAAACAGTAAAAACCTAGTTTAAAGGTGCTAATTTACATCAAAACCCAGTAATTCTATCCAAAGAACTTGAATAAATGTCCACTGTCATTTAAAAGTCAAATATACAGATTTTTTTTTTTTTTAACACAGAACAAGCTAAACCTGAATACATACAGGAGTTCAACTATAAGTTAGAATCATAATATAACCAAGATGTCATCCTAATCTCTAGAGGACTAATCTATACATTTGTTATCCTAATTATCTGATAGAATCCTGCATCAGTTCTTGTGTAGGAGAAAAACTTGTCCTCAACTTTTGTCTTGTGTAACATTCCCTTAAATCAAAAAGTTAACTACATTTAGTTGCACTGCTTTTCATGTAAACTTGCCACACGTAATCAGATTTTAATTGCTCCTTATAATCTAGATAAGAAAACTCTCCATCTATCAAATCAGTAGTCTCCCATTTAACTGTTTGACAACCATGTTGGAGAACATAGCCATGCCCTTTTCCCAGACCAGCATCCGACATCAATTCAGCCAGAAAACAATCAAAATTATATGGACCACTTTACTGAATTTTGCACTCAATATAAGAATCTTCACATCCAACAGTCTAATCAGACTACATTTACGACTTCTACGAAACAGAAGATATCCATTGTCCACCTTGGAAAGATTAAAAGATTGTTGAGAAGAATATAAAGTTTGAAAAACTTCTTCATTAGGACAAACATCCAATATTGATGGAGAATTCCAATTTAATTCTTCAAAACTACCTTCCTATATGTTTGAAGAATAATGGATGCCATCTTGAATCTCGTCATGAATTGTTGAGAAGAATATAAACTTTGAAAAACTTCTTCATTAGGATAAACATCAAATATTGATGGAGAATTCCAATTTACTTCTTCAAAACTACCTTGCTATATGTTTGAAGAATAATGGGTGCCATCTTGAATCTCGTCATGAACTTTCAAATGTTCTTGGTTCATGAGTTCAACAAGACTTAGCGACAACCATTCAGATTGCTCACTTCTTCCCGTTCCCACTGACATGTCATGGTTTGCCTTTGGCTCTAATACCAATTAACACAGGCAAAAGCATGAGGAAAATAGTCATTCAAGAACAAAATATGTACTTTTAGGCAAAACCATGAAAATCGTTGTTTGGGGAGCTAAACCTATAAGTTCTGCTTGGAAACCTTTAGAAAAACAAAAATATTCATTAGATGTCAAAACTGAGACACAATACCAGCTAAAACTGACTATTTATAGGATCCAGCTTTAAAATAGAATCCTAAACTCAAATGTCCTGCATCAGTTTTTAGCAGTCAAAATTTAAGTGTTGATGTCAAATTCGACAGCTGCCTCTTAAGGTAATCAAAGTCAACTTGACTTCTGACACAAATTTAGCTTTAAGCATTCTAAGTTGTTTGGCTTTCTTAGCTTACTTTGCCGAATCTTTAAGAAACCTTAGCTTTAGGCTTCAGGATTATGTCCTATATATATGCTCAGTTGTAATAGCATCAGGTAGAGTGGAAAGAAATGAAATTTTTTTGTAATTTGCGTTCTTCTTTCCTTGAGAAATGAAGGAAGCGGTAAATCCTAAGGAAATCTAGGTGAAATTCCTAAATTTTTAACTTCCCTCTTCTTTTGCTTTTTCCTAAACTCCTACCATTTCCCTCTCTTACCTCAGATTCCCATCTGACTCTTAAAACATTCTAGAGGTAAGAATCTAAAATCCTATCTTATTCTAAACCTGTAAATATCTATGCTCTCTCTTTCAGTCAATGGTGGAGACATAATAAGTTGCATAACTGAATTTTGCTAAGCAATTCAAGCATAGGTTCAACCTTACTCAGGATAGTATCCAAAAGGGATTCCAATAGATCTGATTCTTCTTTGTCTGATCTTGGTTTTGTATTACCAATCGCAGCCATCACTTAAGTCTCTTGCCTTCTTGTTTAACATTCCCATTCTTCTCCTCATTACCCAACATTTCGCCTCTCAAACCATCAACCATGCAGATGATGTAGGCAGCTTTTAGACCAATTATCCAAAGGCCCTCCTCATCAGTAAGTGTTTCCAACTTCACTTGACTTAAGACATGATAGAACAAACAAGTCCATAGCAATAAACCAACAGAATATACCAACCTAATACGAAACAGAGACAGCAACTCGACCCCCTCTCAACACAAATAATGCCAGATCAATAGTGCACTGTCCTACAAGGTTACGGCCCACAAAACAAACCCACGGCAGCAGTCTTTTACTCATACAACCTTCCAAAATGTCTTTACTAAGAGGCTGTTTGACAATGTTTATATTTTCATATTTTGTGTTAGCAAAAATGAAACGAAAAACTTACAAAAAACAGAACATAACTATGTTGTTTAAATTATTGTTTCAAAAAAAAAATTAACATAAATTCATTTGTTTAGAACATTCGTTTTGAGTGTTCAAGTATAGTAAATAATTCTAATACTTTATTTTCCAAAATACAAACTAAAGAACATCATTTTCATTAATCCCTACCCTACTTCCACCTTATTGACAGAAAATTTATCAATCCACCAAAAACTTATCAATTGTCCAATAAACTAAACCTACCTTCACTTGGAAATTGGTGACAAATTCACATAATTCAACCACATAATGATTTTCAATTCCAAAATGTCCAAATTCACACCCAATGTACCACCAATATATACATTTTTAGGGGGGATAAAATAGTCTATGGTACCAGAGGAAAACTTTTAACTAACACAAGAGTAAGTCAGAAAGGGGGGTCACAAACTTTTCTACCATACTGGTGTGAGACTCCAGAATTTTCCACAATTTTAACCCACTAATCCTTAAATTGAATATCACAACATAGCCAAACACAAAAATTAGCTTCCAATTAACAACATTTATTGTCACCTCAAAGAGTGATTTCTACTCAAAGGACAGCCAATGGTCCGGAGTGCATACTTCAAGAACACAAGAAAGCTCTATTTTTGCAAAAGTTAAAGCAGATTTCATCAATTGCCTGGATAAGTTATATTTATAAATATAGCCAAAAGATAAAAAATCTAAGGACAAACTAGAAAGAACAATATATCTAAGTATTGGTAAGAGATCATAGCATCCATTAACAATAAACTAATCCAAATAGGCTTCAAGGACCTATCCATCTTCGCTGACTTTTCCAAATAAGATCATTGTTTTTTTTTTTTTCCGATCCAAAATGTCACGGAATATACCAACCATCCGCCCAGGAAAAAAAAATTATGATACTATTTACAAACTACAAGCAACTAAAAATGAAATATCAAAATAGCATCCACAAAAGCTCAAATATCCGTTAACGATCAAAACTGCCCAAAATCACAACTTCACCAAGCACAAACCAATTGGAATGGTAAAATCCGGTTTATTCATTAACCCACAACTGAAATGGAATATTAAAAAAAATAAGTCAGATTAAGCCAATAAAATTTAAAATTTAAAATTCTCAAAAATTGAAAAAAAAAAGAGAAAAAAATAAGAACCTGTTGTTTAATGGTGGCCTCGGCAGCTTCGACTGCTTTCATAACCTGAAACAATCCATCGTTGTTGGGATTAATACTACTCATGTCGTTATTGTTATTATTACCGTTGCTATTGGAACTCGAATCTTTCACAGCCAATCCTGCAAATTTACTCTCCAAACTCGCCTTCCCATCCTCCATCTAAAAATCACCAAAAGAATTTTTATTAAAAAAAAAAAAAGAAGTCAGTTCAAAATCACACTGCATACAGATGAAATACTCAATTCCCCAACAAAACGGTACCTTTTACTCTTAACTATATTCCTGGTTCAAATTAATCCAAGAAAACCCTAGAAAAAGAGAAGGGGTTTTTATTTCTCTTGAAACCAAATGCTCAAAAAGAAAGAGTAGAAGAAAGATGAAGCAAAAATATTTCTTAGGGAAAATTGAAAGTATTTGTAAATAAAAGATAAAGCACAAATATAAAGGAATGGAATGATGAAGGTAATTATGATAAAGAGTAGATAATGGAGTGAGAAAAAATATGCTACCAGCACAGCTGTTTTTTACTTGGAAACGAACCACTACTATTCGTATATATATTTTTTTTTCACCTATACTTGTCCTGCTCCCACAGGAAATCCTATCCTTCTACGTAAATAAATCGTCAACAGTATTATATCCTATTTTTCTTATAGTTCAAAGGAATTGATTAGTAACAAACCCAACCAAGTTAGGTTGATTTATTCATACTGCTATTTGTTGTTATTTATTGTTTATCATTTGTACAGTAAATATATACACATGTACACACACAAAATAACAAAATAATAAAGATAAGAAGAGTAGTTGTGGGTTGCCTCGTTGGGCTGTGGAAGAGAGTCTCTCAGAAGCTCCATCCGGGTTGAGAGGATTTGGGGCCCTGGGGAGGAGGTAGGACGGTAGGTTGTATAAATTATGATACAAAATGTTAATACACAATACAGGCATTATTGTTGTTGATGTCAAAATTTGAGCACTAGTTGATCATTTCTAGGCCTATTTCGTAGATCCTTTGCCTTTTAGACAGACCTAGGAATCGTTTGATAAAATTGAAATCTAAAATCAGAGAACTGTGATCTAAAATTTAAGTATTGAAATTATTAACTTACTGAATTGAGATAGTTATTTCTATTTGATAATTATTTGAATTTAGGTATTCAATTCAAATATCTCACCTCATAAAAAAGTCTTCATCTCCAAAATATGAAACAATCTAGGGATAGTGCTTGCTTGTGCGAAAGAGAAAGAGAGTGTGTGTGCATTTGTTTGTGAGAGAGAGCAATTGTATTTTGTGTGAGAATACGAGTAAGAGAAAGTACGCGTACGTGTGTGGAATGTATGTATGAAAAAATAGGGAAAAATTCATGTATGTTCACGTGTGTATGAGAGGGAGGAAGGTACATGTGCAAATGATAAAAAATAATATGTTTATGTATATGCACGTGTTTACGAGAGTGTGTGTGCGCGCGTGTGAAAGAGACAGGAAGAAATAACATGTATGTTTACATGTGAAAGCATGTGTTTCGTCTATGTGAGTGAGAGTGTACATGTAAGAGAGAGTGAATGTAGATAGAAGGAAAGTCTATATATTTGTGTGTGAGAGAGAGAAAAATATGCATGTGTGTGCTTCCAAGTGTGAGCGATGTGTGTTGAGGGAAAGAGCACATGCGTGTATAGATATCAAATTTTGACACACCATTTATTTTCAAACATTGGAGGGCATGTTTACATTTTTTGGGCCAAATTTTAATTTTTCAATAATCTTGGGGGCAAAATAGTAATTTTTTTCAGTAAATATTTTTCCATTAGCTTTGGGGGTTTTAAATTCATATTTTTACTTCATACGAATTTGTTAATTTTTTATGATTTTTTCGAATTTAATTAGTATTCTTTTTATATTTTTACCAACACAATGGCAAAATGGTAATTTCGCCTCGCAAACACCATTTTAGATAATTTTATGTTGTAAATTTATTTTTCTAATTCTTTAAGCATGTTTCTAAATTTTTTTGATTTTTTCGGAGATGATTGCTATTTCTTCTGTAAATACTACATTGAAGGGTAAAATCGTCATTTTACAGTTTAAATTCATTTTCCATCAAATTTTGAGTCATAAATGCATTTCCTAGGGTTTTAAGCTTATTTTTAATTTTTGATAATTTTTCGAGGTCAATAACTATTTTTCTGTGAATTTCATTATCCATAGGCAAAATCGTTATTTTACAATTTAAATTTATTTTTCATCAATTTTTTAGTCATAAATGCATTTCCTAGGGTTTTAAGCTTATTTTTATTTTTTTGGTAATTTTTCAAGGCCAATAGCTATTTTCTGTGTATTTTCGTTGTTTAAGGGCAAAATCGTCATTACACACCTCGAGCGCGTTTTTGATTAGTTTTAAGCTCTAACCTTTAATTTGAAATCTACTTTCAATGTTTTGGCAAATTTTGAAATTTACTGTCATTTCATTGTGTTCATTTTTAATTTTTTAAGTTAAAAATATTTTTCTTAAATAAAATTAGAATTTTTTATTACCGGTAGCATTTTTGTTATTTTGTAGTATTCTTGGTGATCAAGACAATTAGCCTTATAAATACCCCCCTTAGATCATAAAAAAAAAGAGAAGAAAAAAATCCAAAACCCTAAAAACACACTTTTTTATCCATTTAGGATCAAAACACACACTCATACACTAAAGCCACACACACTCAGCCGTTCCTTTTCAAGAAGGCTAATGTTCATCATCTTCAACCTCAAGATCACATTAATGTTCATCAGATCATTTTCAAGCATTAAAAAAAAAGTTAGTTCTTATCTTTATTTGATTTCCTTTTCTTCTATTTTTCTAGCCAAATCTAATTAATTGTGTTTATTTATTGAAAATTTTAATCAAATCATCAGATTGTTTTTGTTCTTGTTTTCTAGACTTTCATTTTTATTGCTGAAATTTCCTTTTAGTTTTCTTGAGGATTTGCTTTCTGGGTTTTTATTCTTCTTCCATTGCTGGCTTTCTCTCATCTCTCTCTATCCACCGTCGTCTCTCTTCACCACCGTCAACTATCTAACCTCCACCATTAAGCCACCTACAGCCACCAAACATCAACTGTTCACCACCTGCTCAACCAAAAGTTCACCAACAATAACCAAAAACCAATTCAGGCCACCAATTTCCTCTATCGGAATCACCCCAAGTTTACCAAGGACCTCCACCATCAGGAATCAATAACGCCATCCATATCTCTTGCCCACAACCTACAGAAACAGAGAAACAAGCATAAAATCCCACAGTCAAGGAATTGGCCTCATATCAGTCATCTAGCCCCGCATGTTCATCCATCAATAGACCACCATAACCAAGCCCCTGCCTTCCCTAGCCACTTCTTACAAAACGCCAGCCGACAATCACTTACGCTGCCCTGCTCTGCCCACACCATCACTGCTATTTTCACAAGAGCTGTACAACCAGAACGCCCTCAGCCAATTATCCATCACCGCCATATCTCCACCATCTGCCTTGTAATCGTTACTCAAAGCCACAATTCAAAAACCTCCCAACAGCAACACAGAACCCTTGAAACAACTCAACTCTCTCTCACAGACCCACTAAACAATAAACCAAAATCGACACCCAAATTTACCAGTTTCACCTCCACTATCCTCCACTACCTACAAATCAGACTCCCTGCCACTCGGTATCCTCCAATTCACCAACCTAATTCCATCCTTAGCCAACCACATCTGCAAACCAACTTCCAA
Organism: Mitragyna speciosa; assembly: GCA_024721245.1. NCBI lineage: Eukaryota > Viridiplantae > Streptophyta > Magnoliopsida > Gentianales > Rubiaceae > Mitragyna > Mitragyna speciosa. The sequence continues at coordinate 73,750 of CM045562.1, forward strand.
TTCAGCCCACCACCATCACAACCTACAATAAAAACCATGAAAACAGGCACCCAAAACTGCAATAACCACCAAAAACTCTACCGCCAATCCTTCATTTTGCCCACAATCTGCAAAAAACAAAAACAAGAAAATAAAACTACCACCAAGCATAAAAAACCACCATCAAGACAGCAACTTGACACCTGCAAAATCACCCAAACTAGACTTCAAAATGAACTCACAACCCAATCCACCAAGCAGCCTCACACCGTAGCCATACACTATTGCTCAGCCAACTAGGTCCTCATAACAGTCTTCCAAAATCCAACCATCGCCCCCAGAAAATTGTGCTAGAAACAGTCCATAAACAAATAGTAAAACCACAGCAATTTTGTCCACCCAAAACAATTGGATCGCAGCTTAATTTGCTAACGTTCGAGCCACAAAACACCACCACAATAACATGCAGATTCATGCACACAGCCACGACCATTGCACACACACAGTTTTACACTCACAAACACAATACACATTCACAAAAGAACACATATAGAATACACACGAATGCACACCATTCGGTTAGCAATCACAACCATCACAAGACTCCAAAAACCACCATCTCATCATCGGCACACCACCACACAGGGGATCACAATCGTTCTTCAATTCATTAATCAACAGGCAACACAACAAAACCACCATCAAAGCACTACCCATGGAAGCAGAGCACAACCACACACAAAACTCCCTCGCCACATTGCTACCACCCTCCATCAGTCTCCACAGCCACAGTCACACACAAAACCACTCTCGCATAGACGACAGCCCCTGTGAACAACCCAATTGACCACCCCAGCTAGCCATAAGCACCGTCGTTGCCACCCTCAAGCCAGACACTAAATTAAACTAATCATAGAACAACTAGAACCATTTGAGAGAAACAAAAAGAGAAAGAGAGTCGGCCAAGAACTGTAGAAGAACAAAAAGTCAGACAGAGAGGAGCAGCGATAGTGAGCTGGAGAGAATAAGAGAATAGAAGACAAGAAAGAACAGAGAGAGGGAGAATCGAGGGAGAAACAGGGAGAGAGAAGGAGAATCGAGAGAGAAACAGGGAGAAAGAGAGCAGATCAGTGGGAGAAATAGGAGAAAGAGATTTGGAAATTTTGGGTTTAAAGACTGATTCGGTTGTTTGGAAGGAGAATGTAGGGTTTTTGTATTTTGATTTTGTTGAAGTTAGCTTTGTTTAATTTAGTTAATTTCCTGATTTAGTTTAATTAGGTTAATTTAGTTAGTTAGTTAATTATTTTAGTTAATTAGTTCAGTTAACTGAATTAACTTGTATGTTTGACTTAGTTATTGGATTCAATTAGTATCTTTAGTTATTTTATTGGTGCATAGTTATTTATGTTTGGCATTTTGAGATCTTGGGTAGTGTTAGTATACCACTTACATGTTCTTAATTTCTGCAATTTAGTCCCTCCATAATTTCAAATCGATCCCCATAGATTTTATATTCTTTCATTTAAGTCCTATAATTTATGTTTTTGCCCCACTTTTGTTGAAGTTTACTGTTTTGTCTCCCTGAAATTACTTTAATTTTTGCAATTGCACCCCCGAATTTTCAGTTTATCCCTTAAAGATTTATAGAAATTTATTTGTAGCCCCCTTTAGTTTTATAGAATTTATATTTTACCCTAGTTTTTTATAAGATTTCATATTTTAGTCTTTATCCATTTATACCGAGATACCTTGACGTGTGAGTTCTTTTTTTTTAAAGTATTTGTACCGGATCTGTAAATAGGTATATCTATTTCTCATTAATTTCATCTTCTTATGCCCCAATGTGTCTTTATGTGATTTTTATGCATGTTTCTTCATATATTTCTTAGTTTACATGTTTTTTGCGTATTTATTTATTTTATGTTATTTAAATTCAAATTTTATTATTTTGACAAAAAGTGCAATATTTTGTATTTAGATAGTCAATGTAATAGTTAGATTATTTTTCTTTCCTATTTTGTTACAAAATTTTGTATTTTAGATAGCAAATGTAATAGATAGGGCATTTTTAATTTTTTCCCTTCAAAGTGTAATTAAATCCCCCGGTGTAATAGTTAGGACTTACGTGCTTTTGTGTGCTTGTGTGCTTATATGTTTTACCAATTTGTTTAGAATTTTGCATCTAGATATTATGTTTACATGTGATGTGCTCCTGTGTGCTCTTATATGTCCTTATATGTTTAACTTGTTTTCAATCCATACTTTATTGCTTTAATTCATATTTTATGTTAATCTGTCACCACACTAATTCAACACTAGTTGTAGCTTTATTGTTTCCTTGCTAGTCCAATGCTAGTGGGAATCCCTAAAAAGCATTAGTCCAACGCTAGACCCTTAGAACATGTTAGTGTTAAGTGCACTCGCGTGCATTTTTTACATCCCACTTCACACATTTTTAGTTTTCTTTTTATTTTGCATGATTTCTATCATTATTACTATTATTTATTAATTTTTGATACATCTCAAATGCATGATATCTAGGTTGCATCTCACTTAAAATTTAGATCATTTTGTGTGATCCGACTAGAAATAGTCGCCTACTCACGTGAGAAGTGATGGCGTACATGCCGTTCCCCCTTCCGTGAGTAAAAACATTCAGTCACGAGATATTAGTCCCCCATACCTGTCATGTTGCATATCCATTTTCTTTCTTCACTTACTATATATTATTATTTTCTTTTCCTTTTTGCATCGCATTTTGCATAGACACTCGTGACTCCCTCGAGGTCTCGATTCGGGTTTCCCAATTAATGCAATAATTCTGACCAAGTCTCGACGGAACATGCCGACCTTCCTGATACTCGCATTTAGACTTAGGATTTGCATTCATTTAGATACATTCGAACGTGATAGAATTTAGGGTTAATTTAGAAAAATTTTGCTTAAACCTCACAACTAGCCTCGACTAGGTAGAAAAGGTGCCTTAGGCGCAAACCTTCGCCTTCTCTTTCTTCAAATGTGACTCTCGGATCTTTTTTTCTCATTTTTCGTAGACCGGAGTTGAAAAAGGGTTTTAAATGATTTTTCTAAAATTTTACTTTTGTTTTGTTAAACGATTTTTTTGAGTGACTTGGTACACCCTAACTCAGTACCGAGTGGTGATTTTTTTTTTAAAAAAATAAAACCCTTTTTCAAAAATCAATTGGCCAAAATTGTCGCACTTTTAGTCTCGACCTTACTTTCTTTTAAAAATACCATTTTTCTTAAAATACACCTTTTTATCATAAACCCGATTTTCATCACACACGTACGGTTTTTTCCAAAACTTATCTTTTCAAAAAGGTCACTGGACCAGACCGTCTTTTGAAACGCGACAGTCAACAACGCTACCCGTGTGTCATTTTGGGGAGCGACAACGTGCACGAATGTGTGTGCACGCCCGCATGCACATAAACTGTGTGTGTACATGCATGTGCAAAAATGAGTATGTAAGTCTATGATTATGAGGAAGAGAGAGCATATTGCACGTGTTTAAAATTCAGCAATTTAAGTGAAATTTTTTCACTTAAAGATTGAGACATAAATTAGATAGTGCTTAATATATTAATTGATAAATAAATTCTGTTATCAATTAATGATTGATAAATGAATTTTGTTATCAATCGTGTTATCAAAAATAGCATAGAAGGGCAAGACTTTCTCCCAGTTGCATTCCCATGATTAAGTTTGCAAATTATAAGAACATAAGGGCTTGATAGCTCAAACAATATAGACATAAAGATAATATAGTGCATAATTTAGGTTATCCTAAGTAAGTTTAAGTCCTAGAAAATGTAAGGGCTCAAAACTCCATCTTAAATGGACTATTTATATGATCATGATATTTGTTAGCTCTACTTTGGTTTTTATAATGCTCCATACTAGTGATATTTGCTTTTACAGACTCTAGGCCCAACTTGGTCCGTGCCACGTTTCGCAATGGGAACAGATAAATATTTTTTGCATCATCGTTTTAATCATTACTCTTGGATCCTACTTGTCAGAGCTAATAGGACTACAAAATTGTAAGAGAAACAGAAATGGCAATCATTTGAATGAAGATGTCCTCCCTTCCAGATGTTTCCTAAAAAATACTTCCTTGCTTAGGATTTGACTTTTCTTGCATGAAGTCATCTTGAATTTCAAAAGGCTTGTTGGTATACTCTTATTATTGCTCACATGTTTCTTAGATTTTCGTCTATTATGGTTTGAATTTTTATAGATTCAAGTAAGTGTCAAGGAGTCGAAACATTTGTTTCGTATATCATGCTAGTTGTGGCTTAGAATTAGTTTTTATATAACATGCTAGTTGTGACTTAAACTAGGAGTGTTGTAATTTGAGAATGGCTGGTTTTTGTCTACAAAACTCAATGAAGTTCATTTCAATTTTGAGTTTACGAGTAATATAGTTGAGTTATATAATAATACTAGAGTTGCTAGTCTTCTTTAGCATGAGAAAGTTGCGTTACTCTATACAAAAAGAGATAACTTTGTGCTAGTGAAATAACCACATATAAGAAGAGACAACTTTTGATAGTAGAATAGTATTTAAAGGGTGTTTGGTTCAGACGCTGGAATCGAAATTATTGATCTTAAATTTAAAATGAACAACTTCATTCTAATACATTTGTTTGGTCTAGTACTTGGAATGGGTACCATTGGCTCCGTTTGGATAGATTATTTGAAGTGTTTTTTGAGTATTATTTGAAAAAAAATTATTTAGAGTGTATTTTTTGTTGACTTTTTTAGAAAGATTAAAAGTGGATCAATTTTTTGTTGACTTTTGTTGCAAATGGGGGGAAGTGTTTGAATTTTGAAAAACTTATTTGAAATGTATAAAACTTTCCAATAACTTGTTTCACTTTTTACACAATTATTCATGAAATGTAGCATTTTTTTTTCAACAAATTTTGTTGAGAAAAAGGGCAAAAATTGTGACGAACATTTTGAGCTCCATTTAAAAAACTAATGGAGTTGTAATGGAGTACCAAGCATTGGCACCAGACGCTGCTAATGTTCGGTAATATCATCCATGCCATGAGAAAATTGTTGAGAGGGAAATTGCATTTAAAATTCAAAAAATAAGAGGAAAAATTGTTAACTTTTGTTAAAAAAAATCTCCAAATAATTTTCACTCATCCAAACACCTTTGAAAAATTTTTCCAAATAATGCTCAATTAATCCTATCCAAACGGAGCCAATACTATATGTACATATATGTATGCCTGTATATATATATATATATATATATATAATATTATTATATAACATAATACATTATCATTATATATATTATTATATAATATGTATATATTATATATATAACATACATATATATTATATAATAATATAAAATATTATATATATAATGATAATGTAGTTTCTTTTTTGGTCAGGACATTGATTCCAGGATTGTGGTCATCCTCTGTTTCGCTAGATTATGAAGTAAAGTCATCTTCCTGCAACTGGTTGATGTCGTCACCTGATGAATTTATTTCTTCATCTGTTTGTCCTGAAATATTAAAATCACTTGAGTTAGCAAGTAAATTTGATATTTGTTGTTGTAGTTGATCATCAAGTTGGAGGGACTGGATTTTCCTTTTGAGTTTGCAGTATTTGGCTATGTGGTTTGATTTATTACACTTATGATAGATAATATCTGGTAAGATAAGGGATTTTTGTTTCGGTTTAAGGTTTTGAAAGGTAGATTGTATTTTTTGGTCTAAAAGGAAATTTTTTTCCTGGATTGATATCTCAGTTGGTAATAGGTAAATTTTTTCTGTTTGTGAGGGATATGTTTTTTCTTTCTAGTTTTGGTGTGGCATGATGGAAGGTCAAATTATTCACAGAAAGATCCAAGATCTTTTCTTCGCTGTGCTCTATCTTTTGTCAATTGTTGCATCATTTTGTCTTGTCTGCAGATTTTTAGTGCAACTTGTTGAATCTAACTTATGAGTTGTCCATAAGTGAGTTGTTCATTTGTCACTACTCCGTTGTGTTGAGTTCTAAGTTCTTCTCGAACAAGATCTCTGAGCGATTTTGGAAGGCCATCAAGGTATTTTTCCTTCCAGTAGGTTTGATTGCCATCAGGCCTAGCATAGATCCTAATGAGAAATGTGTCTTTGTACCACAAAAAATCAAACAAATTCCTACATTTAGGATTGTTAAGTAATTCAGATGATTTTTCTCTAAAGAATCCTGGATCATCAATAAAAGTTTTAGCAATAGAAAAGATTAGTGTTGAAATAGAATCTGAAATTATTTCTCCATTTTTGAGGATTGGTTGTCTATGAGTATCCATTTTAATAGATTCCATGATGTTGTGCTTATCATTGGCAGATAAATGTTCATCCCACCATCTTTTGAGCTAACTTGTAAATCCTACGGCAAAAATATGAGTAGCTAATTATTCTGTAAAATCATAAGCAATCCTATATGCTATGGCCATCATAGTCATTTGCTGGAGAATTATCATAATATTGTATTCAGACATATCATCTATACTCCATTTATAGATGTTGTTTGCATTGTAACTGTTTTGTAAGACATTGAGTTTTTCTTCAAAAACAACATCTAGATGAGTTGCTCTAGAATAATAAAGCTTTTGGAGTTTTTTTCAAGTTTGGGAGTAAGGCTGAAGAGTAAGTTTAGATAGCTAATTTTTAAAACTATTTTGTTTTGTTTCAGTATTTGTTTTTTATTCTAAAACACAGGTAGATTGGTGAACTGAAGCTGAAGCCAGTTCGTTTGACCTTTGTTTAGTAGTAGGGGTAACAAAGGATTCTTCAATTTTTTAAAATCTCTGTTCTAGTTCAGTATGTTTGTGCCGTAATAATTGACCATATTTTTTTGAAATTTCCATGGTTTAAAAAGAGAAACTGATGGAAAAGAGGTTAAAGTCGGAACTTGAGATTGTAATACTGGGGATTTGGTAGCAAGGTATTGACCTATGATTTGAAGACGTTTGTGTAATTGTTTTGTTCATAAATACCCTGTATATCCTGAGCATCTACTGGATCACTGGATTTGACTTTTTTGAATTTGAAAGGAGTGGTTGATAATTCAAAGCCTTGACATGGATTAAGTATCCCATTCCAAATAAAAAAAATCTTAGGTAACGCCTTCATGCTGCAAAAATCTTTTTAAAATTTGACATGAAATCTGAATTTTAGCAAATTCAAATCTATCCTTTAAACAGATATAAGTAGCATTCACAATTCTATTTGGGCATTACGAATAGAATGTCATGCCCTTTGACCTAAAAAATGCTCCTTTCAGAATTTTAAAGGATTATGAACTGATATCTTCAATCCTTTTTCAACCTTTCATCATCGTCTATATTGATGATGTCTTAGTCTTTTCCAACTCTATTGATCAGCATTTCAAACATCTTAATACCTTCCTTCACCAAGCAAAAATCAATAGACTAGTTATCTATCAAAAGAAAATTAGTCTATTTTAGTCAAAAATTAGATTTCTTGGACTATAATATTTTCCAAGAACAATCACTCCTATCCAAAATCTCTTCAATTTGTCAAAAAAATTTCATGATTCAGACTTTTAAAAAATAACAACTTTCAAAGATTTCTTGATTGCTTAAACTATGTTTCAGACTTCATTCCAAATTTAAGTAACCTTACAAAATCATTATATGACCGTCTAAAAAGACACCTCCATTCATAGACTGATAAACATACTTCCATTAGTCCGAACTCTTAAATTTCATAAAAAAGTTTGCCTAATCTTACTCTTCCTGACCCATATGCACAAAAAATTGTTGAAATCGATGCCTCTAATATTGGTTATGGTGGTGTTCTCAAACAAAAATAAAATAATAAAGAAAATATTATTGCATTTACATCAAAACATTGGAATAGTTCTCAGCAAAATTATTCCACTATCAAAAAAGAAATTTTGACAATTGTTCTTTGCATCTCAAAATTTCAATCTGATTTATTAAATCAAAAATTTTGGTTACGCATTGATTGCAAAGTCTGACAAAAGATGTTTTACAAAAAGATGTAAAAAATCTTGCTTCTAAACAAATTTTTGCAAGATGACAAGCAATTTTATCCTGTTTTTGATTTTGAGATTGAATATATCAAGGGAATTTCAAATTCCCTTCCTGATTATCTAACTCGTAAATTTTTACAGGATAGGTAACCATACTAAGAAAGAAAAAAAAGAGGAAAAACTTCCGAACCCCAAACTCAGAAAAACAGCCTCTTCAAGATGAAAAGGCCTACAGACCATCCAAAATCTATCTCATCCTCTACCAAAGAGCAAAATACCCAATCACAATCCGTGACCAGTTAATCTTTAGTTTTGACTCTTGAACAAATCTAACAGATCATGGCTATGCAACCAACCTTCCTTTGATCCTCTAAACCCCAAAATCATGGACAGATGCTGCCAAGTAAGAAGATAGCAAAAATAAATAATTACACCCATGAAAGAATTTTTTCAGGCCTATACATGCGAAGATTTGTAATGATCGGTATACAAAATCGAAGCAAACTATCTAATCCAACAAATATCGTTCTCAAAATAAATTGTCCAAACAGCTTCCTCATCATCAAAACCTAAATCATAGTATCTGAAAAACCAATCCTTCTATACAATTCTATAAATAGAACCAGAATTTTGACAAAATAACCCACTTTTGGTTACTAAACAAGTTCTTCCTTCAAACTTTAACTTTATTCCCTAAACAGCAACAAAAAATCAACTTTTTTACTAAAATTTTGGTAGATACCAAATCCGTACAGATCAAACCATATCTGCATTAAAAAGTACCAGTTATCACACATTCATGCGCACAAATCCTCGAAGTTCTTAGACCATCTAATTTGAGAAATGATGTCAACCGATCTCGACAATTTTTTTAACCATTTTATCCGTCGGAGTATAAATATTGGGATTACAAAAAAGTTTGGTTCCAAATATTTTCCTTTCAAGACAAAGAGCACAAATACTCTTAGTTATTTTATTTCAAGAGAATAAACAAATATGATTTTTCAGTTTAGTTCAATCAATGGTAGAGTATCTTTAGACCAAATCAGCAAATTCTTCCAACCGAGGTAGCAGAAGCATACGACTACTTCCAAGATAGATTTTTAAACACAACTTTTCACCCAACTTCTGTACACTTTTTCTCCAAATTTTCCTTAATTTAAGTATATCAGTGAAAGTTTGAATTTGTCGAACATATGAACAGTGAAACGTTAAACAAACAACCACCCATTTTGATCAGACAAGCTTATACCAAATAGTGGGATACTTTCGATATCTCATCTGTCAAATAACAAAAATTGCAAGAATGATTTAACCAGAACCCACATTGTCTCAAAACTTCTGACAAACAAACTACTGAATTTCTTCAGCAAAAATTATTGTCAGCAGCAAAACTGGCATCAATCTTTGATAGGGGAGAATAGATCAAACAGTTAAAAAATATTCTTCTCAAATTGAAACCAGAAACTTCTCAAGCACAGAAGGCAGGTTCACAATCTCTACTGAAAGCAGAATCAGAATCGAACGAGGAAGAAGTAAACTTTCGACAACAAAACGAAGATGACTGTATAGAATATACTCACAAATTTCATAATTTTCAAATTTGTAGCAAAGTTACTGTACACTGTAACGGAATTACTATACAATTATTCTGCTGACAATCACTGTAGCAAAATCACTGTAACAAGTTACTGTAACAGGTGAAAAATTTTGTTATAAATATCCCTCCAAACTAGATGAGAGGCAGAAGTTTTCTTTCCTTCAGAATTCTTAATCTTTTTTTGAGAATTATCTCCAAACTTTCATATTATAATATTTGTTTCTTTTTTGGAAGGATCAATTATTGTAAGTCTTCAATCTTTCAAACTTTTATTTCTATCTTCTAAATTCTGTTAATTATTTTGATGTCTATGGTTGGCTGAGCCACTTACCCCTTTTCTTTAGAGGTCGTCCGACGATGACCCTCTTCCCTTTTACCTTTCTGTTCTTTTAAAGGTCCTCTATATAATAATATTATATATTATATAATGATATAATATATATTATTATATAATAATATAATATATATATATATGTATAATATATAATAATATATTATAGGGATAATTTCACATACCTTCCTTGAGGTTTGCCATAATTGCACTTGCTTCCCCTCAAGTTTTAAAAATTACACTTACACCCCTTATGTTTATATTTTTATAAGAAAACAATTTCATTTTGATAATGTAACCTAAAAAAATCAATCAAACACCTTAAAATATTCCTAATTGCTTTTAAAAAAATAAATAAATCTTTAAAATTTAATTAATTAGTCATAAAAATGTTAAAATGACTTATACTCTTACATCAATTTTCAATTACCACCAAATACTACTTATATATATCACATACTGTAAAACCCTAAAAGTTTAAAATCACTTAGTTTCTATGTTATGAATGTTAATTGTAAAATTTCCTTATTAGTTGTTATTGTATAATTTTCTTTTACAATTTAGTTTCTTGATTTATTATTAATACATGTTTGATAATAATCATAGGAAAATTCTACCAATTAAATGTTGCCAACCAAGTTTAGATATTTAGAAAAATAAGACCACCTATTACTTAGATATTTAGGAGATTAATGCCACCTAATACCATTAATAGCCACCTATTATTTACTTTTACTTTTACCAATTTTTTTCAATTTTTTTTGCTCAAATTTCCTTGCACTTTTTTCCCCTCTTGGCCGGCCACCATATGACAAGCAACACTCTTCAATTTCAGCCATTTTAAACACTTAAAAGACTAACTCAAATCCTTTCCAAAAGCTTAACCTAACTAGAAAAGAAACCCCCTCAAATTTCATCAAATTCTCTCCAAGTTTCAAACTCAAGTTATTGCTCAAAGTTTAAGGTTCTTAAGGGACTAATCATTCACTCTTCTTCAACTAAAATCCTACCTATTTTGAGCTATATTCATCAAGAAACTTCAAGTTCTTTCAAGTTTAATAGAAGATTTCTTATGTTTTTCTTATGATTTCATTAAGTACTTAAGATTTATGGTTATATTTTCTTCTCTTGTTATATATATGAATATTTATGCTCATGATTATGAGGTTTTTCCCTTGTTTTGATCCTTTTCTTGATATTAGATTAACTATGTAATGACCTACTTGATTAGTATAGACTTGTATAAGAAGTGATGCTTTATTTGAGTGAAAAATTTAGAAATTTTTGCCTGAAATTTTGACTAGAGTTAGAAAGCATGTTAGGTGGCCTTGTTAGAGGAAAATTTTGGAAAAATTTCAGCATTTAAGACATGTTTAGTGAACTGAAGTTACTGGAATTTCAGCCAGCAAACTGGCACTTCCTTGTTCAAAAACCTTGAATAAATTTCAGCTTTACTAGTTTACAAAATTTTCAGCTTTGACAACCTAATATTTTCAGCTATATTAACCTTGTTTTGGCCCAGTTTTGATGACATAAACTGCTGAAAATTTTAGCTTATGAATTGGTTGAAGTGACACCAAATATTGAGCACCTTAAACTTAATCTACTTAACCGGTTTTTAAGAAAATGTTGTGCAACGATTTTGGAACCTTGCTAATCTATTTTAAGAAGAAACTCTTATAAATTTTTGAAGATTTAAACTAGTTAGAAACTTGACTTTTAAATGTGTAAGTAAAATTTTGACTAATTTAACTTTATACTCGATTTAGTATGTTTCACCAAATAACCCTAATTTGTTATTTAACGTCTTAATTTAACTAAATATCATTAGTTTGATACTAATTAGTTTAAAACCATTAATTTACCTAAATATAGGATATTTCAGAGTTTTCTCATTTTAACTTATATTAATTTTGCTAAGTTATTAAATTATACTTGACTATTGCCAATAAATCTTTTTTGGACTTTAAAAGCTAGATTACCTATAAATTAACTATTTTGGGCAAAATTTCTTCTTACACAAAAATCTTGAACCTAGATTAATATTTATTTAAATTATCTCTTTAGTCCATAGAATTTAGCAGTATTTTCTTTTGGTTCGGAATTTATAACGAATTATTAAAGTCTTGCAATTATAATAGTAAATAAAGCAGAATTAGTAACAAATTTCTAGTATTAATCATTCCCTTTGAAATTTAACCATAATATTGACACTTAATGAATTATTTGCCCTTAGAACCAAATTACTTTCAAAAGAAAATTTCTTAAATTTATTTATTGATTGATTTAGGATTTTATCCGAATTTCTTAATTACAACTTTTTGGATTTTCCTTATAACCAATTTACATTTATTTTAAAAACCTAGTTAAACTTGGATATATTTTATAAAATTCTTTTAAAAGAAAATCCAGTAGGTTAATTAGGCCACTTTCGAATTTCATGATCCAATTCTGAACCTTGCGCATTTTACGAGATACTTTCTTAAAATTTTCAGGTGAGTGTTTCCTTGTGTGCACCTGATGCATGTTTCAGTGTTAATTCCACTTTATGCCTGATACTTGTTAGCTACTACAATGTGCTCTATGAGGATAAGATGTGTACTTTATCACATCCATATCGTAATTTGTTACATGCATAACTTTTATCAAATGTGAATATACCTGTTTGTAAACTTTCAACTGAACTAAGCCTTTGGGCTAGACTTCCATGGTTATACTTCACCAGTTACACCACGGTTAGTTATACTGGCTAGGAGGATATAAGGTGTTGGGTGTTAGGGTTTGTGTTCTTTCCTCTGAGTTGAGATTCCTCAAAAAGGCCAACTCTGGATTGAACAAACTGTTTTACCCTCCAATGTTGAGATTTCTCCCTGGAGTGGAGCTATTGAGGAAGTAAAGGTGTATGGGTGGTTTCAGGTACTATTATTTGATACTTACCTGATCATTGGCAATAACCTGGTTTCTCTATTGGTCCGAACACTATTGCCACATGATTATGTACTTGATACTCCCACGATTGAGCTTGCTCCCGCAGTTGTGATGTATGCTTCTTTATTTGATCAATTATTTACTTAACTTGTTCTTATATTGTTTTGTAGCACATATTATTTATTTATTTAATTTTCAATTGTTTGCTTGTGTGTTTGCATGTGTGGGAATCTCACTGGACTATTATAACTCACCCTTTTTATTTATTCTCCCTAAACAGGCTCCTATTATTAAGGCTGGTGGTGGATTCAAAAGTAGTTCTTGGTAGGATTTTGTTAGTAAAAAAATATGTTTGAGATTTTACTGTATTAGTTAGTTGTTTATAATATAAATTACTTAATTGATACCTTTACTCTTAAGTTTGAATCATATGAATGTATTTACGAGTTTTTTATAAAATATCGATTGTTTCATAGAATCTAGTGCACGCTTGACCCGAGTCCTGGTGAGAGCTAGACAGGTAGTCTGCTAAGCCATTTGGTACGCCTTAGGGTAAGGTGGGGCTGTCACACATACATACATACATATATATTATAATATTTATATATTAGATTATTATATAATAATGTTATAATTTCACATACCTCCCCCGAGGTTTGTCATCTCTTTCTTGTTAATATATTTATTTGTAAAATTTTGATAGATAAGGTAAATTTACATAGATTAGTCAAATAACTGAATTTTAGAGAAGTAATATTTGGTGGTAATTGAAAATTGATGTAAGAGTATAAGTCCTTTAAGATTTTTATGACTAGTTAATTAAATTTTTAAGATTTATTTATTTTTTTAAAAGCAAGTAGGGATATTTTAAGGTATCTGATTGGTGTTTTGGGTTATATTATCAAAATGGGCTTACTTTTTTGTAAAAAAAAAAAAAAACACAAGGGGTGTAAATGTATGCTTTGTTTGTTTGTTATTGTTTTTTAGAAACATGTTTTTTAAAAACTTTATACACGTTTTTCAATCATCTTTTTATCTCACACACACATTTATTAAGGAGAATATTTAAAACAACTACAGTAATATTTTTTAAAAAATACCCCAAAAAATACTCATGCAGACAAAGCCGTAATTTTTAAAACTTGAGGGGAGGCAAGTGAAATTATAACAAACCTTGGGGGAGGTATGTGAAATTATCACATTATTATATAATAATCTAATATATAAATATTATAATATATATTATAATAAATATATATTTATTATATAACTCAAAAATTACATTTATACTCCCTGTGGCTTCTTTTTTTTACAACAAAGTAAGTCCATTTTGATTATATAACCCAAAAATACTAATCAGACACCTTAAAATATCCCTACTTGCTTTAAAAAAAATAAATCTTAAAAATTTATTTAATTAGTCATAAAAATGTTAAAAAGACTTATACTCTTACATCAAATTTCAACCACCACCAAATATTACTTCTCTAAAATTCAGTTATCTGACTAATTTATATAAATTTACTTTATCTATCAAAACTCTACAAACAAATATATTAACAAGAAAGAGATGACAAATCTCAGGGGAGGTATGTGAAATTATCACATTATTATATAATAATATAATATATAAATATTATAATATATATATGTATGAATGTATGTATGTGATATATATTCATAGTATTTGGTGGTGATTGAAAATTGATGTAAGAGTATAAGTCATTTTTATATTTTTATGACTAATTAATTAAATTTTAAAGATTTATTTATGTTTTAAAAGCAATTAGGGATATTTTAAGGTGTCTGATTGGTGTTTTTGGGTTATATTATCCAAATAGACTTATTTTGTTATAAAAAATATAAATACAGGGGGTGTAAGTGTAATTTTTAAAACTTGAGAGAAGGTAAGTACAATTATGGTAAACCTTAGGGGAGGTATGTGAAATTATCTCATTATTATATAATAATATAATATATAAATATTATAATATATATATATGTATGTATGTATGTAGGTAATATATATTTATATATAAAATATTATATATTATGTAATAATATATATACATAATATTACATACATATATATAATATGTATATATTATTACATAATATATAATATTATATATACAAATCTACCCATATTATAAAAAGAGATTATTGACGCACAACCTGACTTTTTGCTTTCCTTCTCTCCAGACGTTTACAGATTCTCTCTTTTTCTTATTTTTTCTGGGATAATTTCAGAAACCTCCCTTGAGGTTTCTGACAATTACACTGAGATCCCCCAAAGTTTCAAGAATTACACTGCCCTCCCCTGAGATTTATGATTTGCTAACATATTCAACCCATGTAAGAAAAAGTTGACATAAAATAGTAATTTCTGGTGAGAGAAGAAAACTTCATCCTATGATTGCCCTTTTTGTAGTTATACTAGTTGCATTAGTGAAATAAAGAAAGAACAAAAGTTGGAAATAAATTAGTAAACTGAGGGGGTGTAAATGAAATATAATCAAAATAGTACATATCAGTAGCTAACAAAGCTAAAGCAACGGTTACTAAGATTCTTTTGCAACGGCTAAATTTGAGCACTATTGCAATTGTATATGAAGGCATGAAGCAGCATAAATTTGGAAGACATTTTTAGTTTAGGCATCAAAATTTAAGGTTTCAAAGTCAGATTTATAGCAACAATTTTGCATGCTAAGCTTGAAGGTTCATAAGTGATGGTATCTTCAAACTTGAGTAAAGAATCATGGAATTCATCATCTGCCCTCTCCATAAAAAACAGATTCTGTAGATGCAATCAAAAAGCAATAGTCCAGATTTCAGGAAGTTAGAAAAATCCAGACAAACTGTATTTTTGTTGTTCCAAATGTAAGTTTTTGAGTGGTATGAGGGGATTCAAGAGGAAGAGATCAATAGTTGAAGGAGAACTGAAGGCAATTATGAGTATGGCAGGCAAATTGAAACACTGTGTAGATGAGAAATTAAGAACGAGAAAGTGGAATCAAAGACAAGTTAATCACCATCAATCTTATCCTTTTGACTGCATTTGTGTTTATCCAGATTGTAAAAGTAATTGCATAAACAAGGAAAGGAGATTAAAGTACGCTGTAGTATTGCACCAACCTATGTATACCTTTTCTGGTTATAGACAATAAAAGCAAGAAGGAATGTAGGTTGAATATATGCATGAAGCATGCAAAAACATTGTGAGGTAATTAGTTTAACCAAAAGTGCAGTACAATATTAATGACTAATAAAGTATAACTGCAATCCAACAAAAGTATCATAATTCAAAAAAAATGCAATCCAAGACTGTGCAAAACACCATCTGTCCTGATCAGATTCAAACAGATGGTGAGGATTGTAAAACCATTCTTGTTATTACAGTTCGAGCAATCACCAAAAAACAAAAGCTGATATTAGTTTCACAGCAAAACTGAGTACAAAAAAAGAGAAATATAAGCTTAGTTTCAGCTAAAAAATGAAAGCTGCTAATGGTACTGCTGCTGATATTAGATGAATTAAGAGTTGTAGCAGCATTTATGCTTTGAGAAGTAGCAACTTGAGTATTAGTAGGGGCTTGAGCAGTAAGATTAACTTGATAATTTACTAGCTGAGCAACTCTTCTGCGAGTAGCTGTTGTAGCATTTGAAGTGTGTGCACTTACAAGCCTTCATCTCTGTAGATGTACAAAATAGAACAGTTTAGATCATCAGTGAACAAAGAATTATCATTAGTAACTTGTATTTCACAATAGAATAACTTAACCTTTCTTTTAACTGAAGTTTCAGTTGTCTGAATATTGTCTGAAACATTTAAGATACAATTCCAGTAGAAAGACTTGAATTGCTACATTGAGATGAATGAACAACAGGCACATTGCCCTATGCGTGTTCCTGTCATAACCAGCTCTACATTTTCAACACATTATATGTAAACAATACTAAAGCTAAATGTTTAACAAGTTAAACATACCCAAAGAATAGATCCTTGCAATCCTACATTTGTAATACCTCTACCTGGTTTGCCTCTTCTGGTTGGCACCTGTCAAGAAGAAAACAACATAAGCAACCTTTAAAATTTCACCAAAAGAGTTAAATCTGTGCAAATTTTGGGTGATCAAACCATTCAGTTTCAGTATTGCATTTCTTCTTTGCACTGGAGCTCTTTGACAGGTTCTCTTGTTGTGACCAAACTTATCACAATTTCCGCACTTCAAAGTGCTAGATGTTTTTGACTGAGATAATGGTCCTTCATCAGCTTTTCTTCTTCTGTTAACTCTTGGTCTACTGGGAGTCCTTCTCAAAGGCGGAGGTAAGACAACTTTAGGTAACACTTTAGGCATAGAAGGCCACCTCTTCGCATGAGGTATAGGGGTGAATCATGGAGGCATATGCCTTCAGGTAGAACTCTTTGGAGAACCAATCAGCATAATAATTTTCCAATTTTTCCCTCCTGTAGATGATGCCAAGTGTAGCATGCTTACATGGAATTCTAACTATTTGGAATGCACCACAGTCACAGTTTCTTTGAGACAAATTGACTATGAAGGACTTGTCCATATCACCAACCTCAAATGCATCATTACTTGCTATATTTAGTTCACACCGCCTCGATGCAATTGCAATTTTTTTTTTCAATTTTTTAGTAAATTTTGAGATAATTACAGTGGTTAATGTGCATCCTTTCTGGTATCTCTTGTGCATTTTCTTCATAAATTTTCTTCTCAAACCTTCAACCATTGTAAGTATGGGTTGTTTTCTCAGATCACCAATCCAAGAGTTAAATGATTATGTGAAATTGTTGGTCACATGGTCACATGGTCACATTTAATTCAAGAACAAGTCTTTTTGGGCCCTTGAATTAAGTGTTCGTGAAGAGAAGAATTAGAGGATAATTTCTCTTATAAAGAAATTTATCCAGAGATTGTAACTTTTTTATTCTGAATTAATAAATTTGATTTGTGCAATTTTTCTTGTCTTTTATTCGCAGACACGAAATTTGTTGCTACAAATTTCTGGCACGCCTAGTGGGACAATCTCTGCCTCTCATCGCTTCTCTGCCTGCAAGATCTTGTTCAACGAAGTTGACAATGGTTTCAATCAAAGCAAGTGGTTCTGATGTCTACTCCAAAACTGTTGCTGTGGGAGATTCGATCTTCTCCGCTGCTACAAAGCAAGAGGTGCCATATGATGGACCAATGACAAGGAGCAAAACGAAGGCCTTAGCACAAAAAGCAAAGGAGGATCCTACTGCTACCTTGGTGGAGATTTCTACAACCTTGCCAACTAAAGATGG
Source organism: Mitragyna speciosa (assembly GCA_024721245.1). Lineage (NCBI taxonomy): Eukaryota > Viridiplantae > Streptophyta > Magnoliopsida > Gentianales > Rubiaceae > Mitragyna > Mitragyna speciosa. The sequence goes on from CM045562.1 coordinate 91,950, forward strand.
TGACCATGGCACCCATGTTGCACACCTTGATGGCCTGACTCATTCAACAACTTCCGTGGTGATGCCCGTGATGATGACAAACACCACAACTCTTGAAGAGCAATTGGCTCACATGACCAAACTTGTGGAAGGACTCGTTGCACACATGCAAACCCAAGATGCAAAGATACAAAAACTGATGGGAAAGATTGAAAATGCCGGTGAAAGTAGCCCTTTCGTGTCGAAGGAAATAGAAACTCACGAAGACGTGGAGAGTTCTTCCAAGGCAAAGGAAACTTCAAAATCACATGGGACAAAACATGTTTATGTTTCTGCCGATAGAACAATTCGTGTTGATCACCTCAAGGAATTCATTGAATGAACGATCAAAGACAAGTTTGATGGAGCCTCAAAGTCATCCCACTCTTATGCTAAACCTTATACTGCGAGAGTTGATGGTTTAAAAATGTCTGCTGGATATCAACCTCCCAAGTTCCAACAGTTCGACGGCAAAGGAAACCCCAAACAACATGTCGTACATTTTGTGGAGACATGTAATAACGCTGGCACTGATGGAGATTCGCTAGTCAAGCAATTCGTGCGTTCATTAAAAGGCAATGCGTTTGACTGGTACACTGATCTTGAACCTGGATCCATTGATACTTGGGAGCAATTGGAGCAAGAATTTCTCAATAGATTCTATAGTACAAGACGGACTGTGAGCATGACTGAGCTCTCGAATGCTCGTCAATGGAAAGACGAACCTGTTGTCGACTACATTGATCGTTGGCGGACTCTTAGTCTTAATAGTAAAGATCAATTGTCTGAGGCGTCTGCTATTGAGATGTGCATTGAAGGCATGCACTGGGGACTTCGTTACATCTTGCAAGGGATACAGCCGGAGACCTTCGATAAACTAGCAACAAGGCTCATAATTTGGAGATCAATCTTGGGGGACAAGAGCCGCCGGTTTATGATCCTCGCAAAAGTAAAGAAAAGCAAGAGATGAAAAAGAGAGGTAAACCTCTTGTCAAAAGTGAAAAGAAAGAGTCATTGGCTGCAAGTGTAGCACCCTTCAAAGTTATCTCTAAAACAGTAAAGAAAGAAGATGAGAAGGTCAATGTTTGTCAAGAACAAAAGAAGAAACCGTTAACCCTCAAAGATATGCAAGAAAAGGAGTATCCGTTTCTTGATTCTGATGTCCCTAGCATGTTCGATGATTTGCTGAGATTGAATTTGATTACACTACTTGAGATGAAGCGACCAAACGAAGCAAAAAGGACTGATGACCCCAATTATTGCATATATCATCGCTTGGTTGGCCATCCTGTAGAAAAATGTTTTGTTTTCAAAGACAAAATCATGAAGTTGGCTAGACAAGAAAAAATTCTGCTTGAAGAAGAAAAAGTCGGTACACACCAAACCACAATTGGCTCTAGTTCAGTAAAACCTGTGGGAGTTGAAGAGCCTATCGTGAAAATTGGAGAAACTACTTCATCAATCAAACCGTCTGTCGTTGCGTTTGGGTCATTCTTTCCTGTGAAAATCAAGCCAACTATATTTCCTTTAATTGTTGGAGAAATTTTTGAACAAGAAGATCTTAAATCCACAGTCTCAAAGCTAAATGACTCTGACGATAAAGGATGGATCCTTGTTACTCGTAAAAGGAGACGAAACTCTCATTCGTCTAATAAGACGAATAAGTTACCATTAAGGAGTAAGATGGTTTGGAAGAGAAAAATGAGAACGACAGAAAAGAAAGGTGTTATCTCCAAGGTTCAAACAAATCATGAGTTCTTACAGAAGACCTGTCGTCTAGTTACATTGAGGGATTTCATGCCAAAGGGATTCTTCGCTGATGACATACTGGATTCATACAATACGATTAACCTCGTGGACCCTCGAGATAACCAATTTGTTGATGAATTCAAAGAGAAAATCTCTATTTCTGTTAAACAACCCCCAAAATGGATTGATTCAATCGACAATAAAGACTCGTCTCTTCCGCAACATGCTGATGACGGCAACTCCGAAGTGAATATAGTTCGACCAATCAAAAGATTAGAGCCACTCAAGGGAGTTCCAATTAATCATTTAGATGAAATGGGAAATCCTGTCTATTCTTTCAGCGATGATGATCACAAATACTTTGACCCATTCTGTAACTGTGACGCCTGTGAGCAAACTGCTTTTGATACTTGGTACGAAGATGATGAAGCATCAAGAAAGAAGAAGTCAAACAAAAAGAAATCTCAAAGTCAAAAGCGAATGGAAGAGTTGCTCGAAACTGGAGATCCCTCCGTTGGAAGACTCTCTGAACCTTCTGGAAAGTACGACTTTTTAGTCTACTATTCTAATTCAAAAGGTGAAACCCCATCTGAAGGCAATCCATCCTTACCTGACCCATCTTCACCAATTGATGACTATAAGTCTAGCAATGTCGTCAATTCTAATGATATTTTGGTTGAAAAAGTTGATACGGACGAGAACTCCACCACTGCTACAAAAGCATCCATGGAGTGTGCTGCAACAATTGTTTTCAATGATGAAAATTTATTGCTTGGATCCGCACTGCATAACCGTCCATTATTTGTAACTGGCTATACTCGTGACCAAAAGGTGAACAGAATTCTAATTGATGGAGGCTCTGCAGTCAACATTTTGCTTTTACAAATTTTGAAAGATATTGGCATCTCTGTTGATGAACTGTCCAATAGCCGATTAATGATCCAAGGTTTCAACCAAGGGGGGCAAAGAGCCATCGGAATTATCAAACTTGATATAATGATTGATGGAATGACTTCTAAAGCATTACTGCACGTCATAGATGCCAAAACAACATACAATATACTCTTGGGAAGGCCGTGGATCCATGAGAATGGGGTCGTTCCATCAACACTTCATTAGTGTTTTAAATACTCCCAAGAAGGCGTAGTGAAAAAGGTGACAGCTGATGACAAGCCATTCACTGAATCTAAGTCACATTTTGCTGATGCTAAATTTTATCTTAGGGTCTATGACGCAAAGGAAGTTAATAATCTACCATCAAGTGTGAGTGAAACTCAAAATCTTGATATTTTAAATTTGATTATAAACTCCATTTTAAACAATGGGAAGCATATTGATGCGCAAAAGGTTCAAGGCTCGACTACTCCATCGTTAAGTGATGGACCTGTCATTCTTCGCTATGTTTCAAAGTTAAAAGGGAATGAAGAACAATCGCCTTCAACTAAGGCTGAAACTTTGAAAGATCTAACATTTCCCGTGACAAAGTTAGATACCGTTAAGAGATCATCATCTCCATTAAAGGGATTTGTCCGTCCATCAGAGGAACCAAAAGTTGAGCATAACGCCCTCCCAAGCTCAAGAACTGAGGAAGGTTTCGATCCCAACGCGTATAGACTCCTTGCTAAAGCTGGATATGATCCGCAAAATTCTACAGTTTTAAACTCTTTACCATCTGAAACTATTGGTGCAAAAGTCCACGGGCTGAACTCTGCTCAAAAGATGCTAAGAGAGAAATGGTATGCTATTGCAAGCTCCAAAGCTGGCATTTGTTATTCACCGCAAGCTCCAGTTCGCATTAAAATTAATAGGGTAAATAACAATTACATTTCTGTTGAAGATGAAGCATCGTCAAACGTTGATGGTTCAAAGGCAATTGATCGACTTGGGAACAAAACTCCACGTGTTTCAGTTTTTAAAAGGTTAGGGCCGAAAGGAAGAAAAGTGAGAAGTTCTCAGTCGATAAAAGAAAGAATTGACAAATTGATCAAAGAATTTGAGCCACCATCGTCACCCAATCATAATGCACAAAGATATGGTAGTTTTATTCCTTTAAGAATGAAAAGACATACTAATCTTATTGTGCATTGTGAAAGCGTGTTGAAAGTTAAAGAGCATACTATAGTGCACACCATAGTTAAAGAAGATGATGAAGAGAGCATAGCCTCTTGCAATCACATAGCTGCAATTGATGATGAAAGTTGTAAAGAAGAAGTTGCTGAAGAAGCTCCACCTGAATTTGAAGAAGGTGTAAAGGCAACTGTAGATCAATTAAAGGAAATTAATTTGGGTACTCTCGAGCATCCGTGTCCAACTTATGTGAGTATTCTTTTGAGTCTCGAGAAGGAGAATGCGTATGTCGAACTCTTACGAGAATACCGTGACTTCTTTGCATGGAGTTACAAAGAAATGCCTAATTTTGATCCTAAAGTGGCCGTCCATCACCTAGCAGTCAAACGAGGTGCTCGCCCAGTTAAACAAGCTCAAAGGCGATTTAGGCCTGATTTAGTTCCCTCAATTGAAGCCGAAGTGAATAAGCTCATTGAAACTGGGTTCATTCATGAGGTCAAATATCCTACATGGATTTTGAGCATTGTTCCTGTGCGAAAAAAGAATGGACAAATTCGCGTTTGTGTTGATTTTAGGGATCTCAACAGTGCTTGTCCCAAAGATGACTTCCTGGTTCCTATTACTGAGCTCATGGTTGATGCAACAACTGGACATGAAGCACTATTATTCATGGATGGTTCTTCCGGTTACAACCAAATTCGTATGGCACCTGAAGATGAGGAGTTTACTGCATTTCGCACCTCCAAAGGCATTTACTGTTATAAAGTTATGCCCTTTGGACTGAAAAACGCTGGAGCAACGTATCAAAGAGTCATGCAAAATATTTTTGATGACATGCTCCATAAAAATGTGGAGTGCTATGTTGATGACTTGGTTGTCAAATCAAGGAAAAGAAGTGATCACCTCGATGATTTGAGAGAAGTATTTGATCGACTAAGAAGGTATCAACTCCGAATGAATCCTCTTAAATGTGCTTACGGAGTCATTTCTGGCAAATTTCTTGGTTTTGTGGTTCGCTATCGTGGCATTTGTAAGGTAATAAGGGGAGTAATGCAGCAGAAAATTTAAAAATTTATTACCTTAGCTATGGATCTCTTTGATATAATCTATACGATTAAAGGGTGTTTAACACAAATATCTCAAGCATAGAAGGTTTCTATGCTTCAAAGGGCAAGACCCTATTCGATGAAGGTGTTGATCTACCATGAAAAGCCCTCCAAGTGTCGAGCCTCCAACAGTATCCACACGAACATGATCTTTAGGAACTTTTGGGCTTGTTTGCCTTGCCTTTTGAGTGCTAACTCCCTTGAATTTCATGAAGAACACAAGAAGAAGAAAGAAACCCTAACTATTAGGAAGAAAAGATGTGGCATTTTTCTTGGGAAGAGAAACGCCTCATATGCTCTCAATTTTTCTCTCTCTAGATTTTGTGTTATGTTTCATCAAATCTCCAAGAGTTAAGGCATGGATTTATTTATAAATGTAGTATCCTAGTTTTTAAGGAAACAAGAGCAATTGGAAACCAAGAAGGTTTAGGAAGCTTACCTTAAGCTAATCCTATTCCTTTAGGAAACCTATTCCAAAAGGAAACCAAATAGTTTCTTATTCCTTTTAGGAAACTGATTTCCATCAAGATTTAGAATATTTATAAATAAGTCCTTTAAGTTAATTTATCACATAAATTAACCCCATAAGTATCTTATACTTATCTTAATAACAATTTAACCCAAAGACCATGTTCTGATTGTGTGTGACCCATTAAGTTCCATTCACGTTGGCAATAAGTACAAATTATAACTCATTAATTAATTAATTAAGAGCTAGATAAATTAACACTTTAATTTATCATTAATTCACTAATTAATTAATTTGCACTTGTAGATCATGAGTGGCGTCTAGCAATGCATCATGACCACCTAAGTGAATAGGAAAGTTATATGGTAGACTATACCTATCAATGACAATGTTATCGTGTAATTAATATCTTTTCACCACACTATATCCCAATTAGTCTAAGAGTGTAGTGCACACTCTTTAAATGACTAATTAACAATTTCTTATTCCCGAAATATAACTTTCCATAAAAGTATAACCTTGAAACTCTTTCAAATCATACTTTTACTTTTGCGCAAAAGATTCTTTAAGTCATATTTCAACAAGTGGCCAATTCGGGATATACGCTCCTATAATAAGGAGTGGTGAATCCTATATCGATTACTCACTATCCTTTCATGCTTCATACTATACCCAATCTCTACCGTATTGGCTACTCTTTTACGAGCACCAAGCAATAGAGTCAAAATATAGCAATCCACATTTAGGATGCCATGGTAATCTCAAGTCTAAGGATCACTTACACCATTGCCATTAAGAGTATAATTCATTAGTACTATGAATAGTAACTCTTGGCGAATCAATCAAATGAACTTGTTCTCTAACAAGCATCCACATACCAGCTTAGGTGTCACACGCCATAGTTGACGAGATCTACTACTACTTACCATAAGTAGAGGCAAAGTATGTACTAGTCTTCCCATATTAATGATATCCAATCTCATTAATACTACGACTAGGGATATTTAAGAATATAACTTAATGTGTAATAAGAGTCTTATCATTGTAACTTTTACAATCTCTTATACACAGTTAATATTCTATGGATTTTATCAAATAAACAAGTAATATTGATAACAAGTATTAAATGACAAAGAAAAATGCCACATATATAAGTATAACACGAAATAAGCGTAATAAAAATCTCAAAAACTAACTTGGTTTTAGGGCATACACTAACAGCATTGAAATTGATCAAGCCAAAATAGACGCTATAATAAAGATGCCAGAACCACGAGATATTCATGATTTAAAAACCCTGCAAGGAAGGTTGGCTTATCTCAGAAGGTTTATATCAAATTTGGCTGGGAGGTGTCAACCATTTAGCCGCATTATGAAGAAAGGTGTACCCTTTGTGTGGGATGAGACTTGCTCAAATGTGTTTAAAAGTATCAAAGCGCATCTTATGAAAGCACCCGTCTTGGCTGCGTCGATACATGGAAAGCCATTAATCCTCTACATAGCTGCACAAGAACGATCTGTGGGGGCATTACTTGCCCAAGAAAATGTTGAGGGTAAAGAAGTGGCTTTGTACTATTTGAGTAGGATGATGACTCCAAATGAGCTTAATTACTCCCCAATTGAGAAATTGTGCTTGGCACTTATTTTCGCTATTCAAAAATTGAAGCACTACTTTTAAAGCTCATACAGTACGCCTAATCTCCAAGGCAAATCCTAATCAAATATGTAACTGAGTAGACCAGTTCTCTCTGACCGCCTTGGCAAGGTGGTATCTCCAATTACAGTAATTTGAGATCGTTTATGTTCCACAAAAGGCAGTAAAAGGACAAGTTCTTGCAGATTTTCTAGCCTGACCATCCGATTCCTTGCTGAATGGGAGCTATGTGATGATCTTCCTGGACGAAGATGTACTCCTCATAGAAATTCGTCCACCATGGAAGATGTACTTTGATGGTGCTGCTTATCGTGAGGAACTGGTGCCAGGGGTTATTTTCATAACACCCGACAGAGAAGTACTTCCGTATTCCTTTGTCTTAAGTCAACGTTGTTCAAATAATGTTGCCGAATACCAAGCACTCATACTTGGACTTGAAATGGCCGTTGACATGAAACAACTTCGATCTTCAAGTTTATGGCGATTCAAAATTGGTTGTTAATCAACTCATGGGGAGCTACGAAGTTAAGAAGCCAGAATTGATCCCATATCGTGACTATGCCAGACAACTCATTGGATGGCTTGGAGGTGTGACCTATCGAGCACGTACCAAGAAAAGAAAACAAGCAAGCTGATGCATTAGCCATGCTCGCTTCAACACTTGCGCTGTCCAATCACGAGATGCAAGTTCCTGTGTGTCGAAAGTGGGTGGTTCCACCATTATTTGATGAAGACAAGTATGAAGAAATTGAAATTCATACTATCTCTATTCGTGAAATTGAAAAAGAGGATTGGAGACAACCACTTGTTGAATATCTCAAATATGGAAGGCTTCCGAATGACGCACGAAAGGAGGACAGATATTCGTCGTCGTGCATCCTCGATTCATCTTTTACAAGGATACATTGTATCGACGTTCATTTGATGGTGTATTCTTGCGCTGCCTAGGAGAGGATGAAGCATTCCAAGCCATCGAAGAAGCTCATTCTGGAATTTGTGGTGCTCATCAGTCTGGTCCTAAATTGCATTTTCATGTCAAAAGGATAGGGTTACTATTGGCCTACGATGGTCAAAGATTGTATAGAATATGCTCAAAGGTGCCAAGCCTGCCAATTCCATGCAAATTACATTCATCAACCTCCGAACCATTGCATCCGACTGTAGCTTCATGGCCTTTTCGATGCTTGGGGACTTGACGTGGTTGGACCGTTGCCAAAGTCATCTGCTCAACATCTGTATATTTTGGCTGCTACTGATTACTTCTCTAAATGGGCTGAAGCTGTGCCACTCAAACAAGTGAGAAAGGAAGATGTTGTAATTTTATTCGCGTTAACATCATCTACCGTTATGGAGTGCCTCGATATATCATAACTGATAACGGCAAGTCTTTCTCTAATAAGCTTGATGGATAAGTTGTGTGAAAAGTTCAAATTCAAACAACACAAGTCCTCAATGTATAATGCTCCTGCAAATGGTTTAGCCGAGGCATTTAATAAAACCCTTTGCAATCTGTTGAAGAAGGTCGTGACTAAATCAAAACGAGACTGGCATGAGCGAATTGGCGAAGCTCTCTTGGGCCTATCGCACCACTCATAGGACACCCACACAAGCTACTCCTTATGCCTTAGTGTATGGCGTTGAAGCTGTTCTACCTCTTGAGCAACAAATTCCATCTCTAAGGATTGCCATTCAAGAAGGGCTAACTGAAGAAGAAAATGCCCGCCTGCGTCTTGAAGAGTTGGAAGCTTTAGATGAAAAAAGGTTGGAGGCACAACAAAGTCTTGAATGCTATCAAGCCCGCCTTTCTAAGCTTTTAACAAAAGGATCCGTCCTCGCTCCTTTCAAGTTGGTGACATGGTTCTCGCTGTTCGAAGGCCAATAGTCATGACACATCCGCACCAAAGACAAGTTTGTGTCCAAATGGGATGGACCGTATGTGGTTCGTGAAGTCTACACAAACGGCGCCTACAAGTTGGTTGACCAAGATGGTGTGAAAGTTGGCCCGATAAACGGAAAATTTCTGAAGCAATATTTGCCATAAAGAAGTGAAGTGCTCCTTGACGCACGAGCCTAAACTGCATGTTGCTCCTGGCCCGCATGAGCTAAAACTGTGGATGGCAACCACCAATAGTGTAGTATGTGGTTAAACTACTGAAACACTCCACCAAGTCTAAGGTGGTAAACAAATAGATACTCCTGACCCGCATGAGGTTAAACTGTGAACGGCAAAGGAACTACGTGTGACTTGATTCCCTTTTGGGATACGTAGGCAGCTTAGGGGGCAACTCCTAAGTTCAGTTACACCATTTTTAAACACATCATGTGTTCTTCTGAAAACTTAAATTTTACTCTAACAAAAAAAAAGAATACAAAAAATAAAATGTATTTTGTTCATAATATTTGAACGATGCATTTCAAGTATTCTTTTATGTTAGATAAAATTTGATTAGTTTGCTTTAATTCTTGCATCTAATAGTTTTAAATTTGAACTATTAAGGCAAAGAAGTAAAATAAAGCATAAAAGGAGGGAGAAATACAAATGTGAAAAATTGAGGACTTTTATTGATAAAGCAAAGGTACTTTGGATCAAATTACATGTTTGATGCTAATCTTTGCTAAAAAAAAAATCGACTACGAAAGTCTATCCAACAAAGAACGCAAGAGGCAAAGAAATGTCACAAAATCTAGAGTTTGAACTCTATTAACTCCTTGCGGTTTGCTTCTAGTAGTTCCTTCATCTTCTCCAAAGTTTCACTTTCTTCAGCCAGCAATGGGTCGAAGTCTCAATCTTAGGCGACTTCTGCTTTCAAATTCTCGACGTTAGACTGCCTTTCAGAAAGCTCCTCCTCATCTTTCTTTACTAGTGAAAAAGTTTCTTTTCTCTGAGCATCCAAGAGTTCAAGTCGTGTCTTCAATTCTTTTTCTTCACGATCAATGTCTGCAAGCCTATTCATGCTGGACAAGACCTTCTCAGCTTGCTGTTTTGCTAAGACTTCAGCATCATTAAGGCGACGTGCAGCAGCAGCAAGTAACTTTGTCATAAGATTCGACAGGAACTTTCTCTGAAAGCATGGATTTGGTAGAATCATATTGGGCAACGTTTTCAAAGAAGGTTTTCAAAAGACCTTGCAAAGGTGAAAGATTGATAACATTGCCACTACCCATTTCCGCCATGATGCTATTGGCTTTGGCCTCCAGCGTTGACATGCGCTCCAATGGTCTACCAGATATCTGTCCTTTAAGATTGTTCCACAACATCTGAATGTAACTTTGGCGACAATCCAAGATTACAGTTTCAGGACAAAATTCAGAAGCTTGTGGTTGCCTTGGCCACGTTGGTGGATCAAATATTTTGAGTTTCTTTCCTCTTAGTAGTCAATTGGGCATCCAACTCTTCTTCGCAAGGATCAGAGTCTAAAGTTTGAATCTTTTCACTTGCTTGTTTTTTGATACTATCACCAGTATCTTCAAGTTGGGGAGACTTAGACACTTGCTTTCGCCAAGAGTTCGAAAGCATCAGGCCCATCAACTGAGCCTTGACTAGCTTCTTGATCATCAATGAATACCAATGGTAGATCATCCAACTGCATGCAAAGTGATTCAATGTTTGTCATAAAGACATCTAAATAAATTCAAGACTAATGTGATGTTTTCAAAAAATGAAGGCAAGGAGAAACTCGTTGATGAAAATAAATCTTACAATTTGAGGAAGGCTAATGTCAGGTATAGATATATCTGGAATGGCTTCAAAGAACCTTTTTAGGGTCTAAGTCATTATTATCCAAAGTAGAGGTTGTTACCTTGTTCTTTTTGCGCTTCCAATGTTGATCACTGTTGTGGGATTGCTCATCATCCTCAAGCAAAGAATTGTCCCGTTCTTTTCATGACAATCTGCGATCTTGTGGCCATTAGTTTTCACCACTATAGAAGAAAGGCGGCGAGAAGCATTCTTTTGAGTTGTTTCCTTGTCAACAGCATCTTTTGGTGGAGCAGTCTTGTCCTTCGAGTCCCTTGAGTTTCTTTCTTCCTCTATGGCGTATTTGGCTGTCTTGGTTTTCGACTCTTGGGCACTAATTCTTTTAGGAGGTTCAGTCAAATCCACCAGGTCTTTGCCCTTCGACTTCTTATGTTCCGCTGTCGATTGAAGACTTGCCACTAAGGTACTTTGACCCTCAAGCATGTATTTTCCATGAGTTTTAGACCACCAAGTCTGAAAACTCGACGAGACGCATTTGCTAGCATCTAAGGAAGAAGCAGGAAAGAGTAGTTTTGCATTGGTTCCACTGCGAGTAAGATTACGCCAAAGTGTTCGACCTAGTTCGTAGTTGGTAGAACGTACTTCAGCCCCAAGTTCCTTTGGAATGTCTTGAAGAAATCCAAATTGTCGAGCAAATCTGTATGGGCTATAAGGCTCGACCAAGAATTTTTCTTCAACATGAAGGACCAAGTAATTTGAGCGCGCACTGAGAAAATAACCAAGTTCTAGAGTTGATAATTTATTATTATCAACAAACAATTCATTTTTGCTCCCTACGAGTGAAATTTCTGACCATCGCACCTTGTTACCAATATGAATAATATTGCGAGCTTCATTCTCATCATAGTATCGAGCTCCACCTTCTCCAGAATAATTGGTCATCATAGGTGCTGGCAGAGCTTCCGGAGCAAGATAATGGGTTGAAAAGTATTGCGCCAACCATGCATATACGTAATGCACTGGAAAAGAAGCATTTGAATGTCCCGGAGTCGGTGAATGTGCAACCTTATTTAGTCCTTTGTATATATTGAGAAGAATTGGAACAGCAAGACAAATTTTGCGACCAGACGCCATTACGCTTGCAGCCTTAAATGTAGTGGGTCTGATAACGTGGAGATCTTCACTTGGTAGAGCAAAAACACACAACCAACACGATATAAATGCCGCGAGATACGTTTCTTCTCTCAGTTGAGTTTTAACTCCAAGAGTGTTGAAGACATTGATTCCTAAATCCGAAAGTCTGCCCGGTTTGCCAATTTGCCCATTCGGATTTTGAGTAGATTGAGGACGGGATACTTTCTTCAACCTCCTAGGTTTTGGTTTTTGATATTTGGACTTTCCATTGAACCAGAAATTGATCCACTGGCCAACGCGAACCCCTGACATGTTGGTCTCTCCTTTTTGGAGGTGGTGAAAAGCTGCAAACAAAGTACTCGCAACTTTGAGGAAGATGTCTAACCTTCTTTTCGTCAAGACCTGTTAATTCTCTAACACACGGGATAACCTCCTCGTAGACATTGCCAACGATGGGAAGTCCTCCTAATCGGTGTAGATCCCATAGAGAAAGTGACAACTCACCAGCTGAGGTATGTAGCGTGTTAGTTTCTGGACACCATGCCTCACAAAATGCTCGGACAATGTTAGGGTTTCTATCATATGTGAAGAGTGATGCATATAAAGCTTCATAAAGGGAGGCGTCTCGAAGAGTCTGCTTGCTTCTCCCTAAGATGTCCTCAAGCCATTCCCAATACTTCTTCAATAAAGCCAAACTCTCCGTTGAGTTTTAAAAGACTTCCCCAATGTGCTTCTCTAGAAATGATGCGCCTACCAAGAGTTTGGAAAGATGTCGTTCTAGGATCCTTTGTATGGATAAGTGACCTCAATGAATAAACTCTTAGACCACCATCTTGAAGAATCTCCGATGACCAATTGTCTAGATGAGGGCACTTGTGTTGAGGACAATTCTCAGCGAAATTTCCATACATGGCAGGATGGACCAATAATTTGGTTCCCCTTTCATCAGAGTTGTCAACAGTGATCAACAATTAAGAGGTGTTTTTGGCCTGAAACACTAAGATCTTTAAACGTCACCATGGCGTGGTCCTGAAAAGAAAAATCAATATGGGTTAGTTGACAATTTTAATTGGAAAAATACATAAGGTCATTACGGCGAATCTTAAAAATGGTGCGATGTCCAAAACAATGATTTAGCACCACCTCACTTGAAGACTTTATCGACGGACAAGCCAAAATAAGGCTCGTCAAAGCACTACGGATATATGAGTTTAAATGAAACTCATCCACGTGCTGTCGAATCAAGTCTAAGTAAGGTTCGTCCATGTGCCATTAGTGCACAAATCAAAGAAGACTTGTCAAGCACTATGGAGGTGCAAATTTAAGTAAAGCTCTTCAAGCACAATGGGCAAGAGAGTCCACAAGTGATTTGCTCAAAGATGCTATACAAATCAATGGCTTTGTGATTTATAAGCCTTGTGGAGCTATCATTGAAATTGGTACCTCCACGAATTTCTAAGCCTTGTGAGGCTATCATCGAAATTGGTGCCTCCACGGATTTCTAAGCCTTGTGGGGCTATCATCGAAATTAGTGCCTCCACGGATTTCTAAGCATTGTGGGGCTATCATCGAAATTGGTTCCTCCATGGATTTCTACGCCTTGTGGGGCTATCATCGAAATTGGTACCTCCACGGATTTCTAAGCCTTGTGGGGTTATCATTGAAATTATTATCTCCATAAATTTCTCAAGACCGTGGTGAAGTAACATGCAAATTATTCAAAAAAAAAAAAAAAAGAGGGGGACGAGTTCTACAAATTTTGAAGGATAACTTACCAAAATTTGAGAAGTTCCTTTAAGCTTTGAAGAATGTCACGGCTTGTTTGCGAGTATTACTGGAGCAATCTTAAAAAAAAATAAAAAATAAAAAATAAAAAGAGGAAGAAGAAAATTCCTCGTAGTTTGAGAACATCAGTACATGACATTGGGGAAAATTTGAATGAAGGTGTCTTCCAAAAAAAAAAAAATAAGTTTTGCAGCAACATGTATTGCACATGCATGGTCAAAGCTTCAAAATTTTCCAAGTGTGGTTTCTTGTTATTTAAACTACAAAATAGTATGCACTCATGCCACAAGAATTATGCTAATGACGTGAGGTTTAGCAAAGCTTGTTTCAAATTCAAGTGGGAAATTTAAGTGTTCAGCAAAGCAAAAAAAAAAAGGGAAAGTCCAAGAAATTTCGGCAGTTAGGTAGCAAAGCAAAAGTTTGACGTTGAGAATTCAAGCTCATTGTGTTGTTCAAAATTGCAGTAGCTGGTTGACATATTACATAGCCTACCCAACTTGGTTTTGTATGAGCATTAAAAAAAAAATTTCAAGATTGTGGAAGAACAAATTCGTGCAACAAGCTCAGCAAAATGGAAGTGGCATGAAAATTTCAGAATATGGGCATTCATTGAGGACATTCTACGAATATTTTGAGTGCAAGAATAAGGGTTGAAAATTTCTGCAGTAAATAAACTTGGAAAGGATCCAATTTTTAGCAAACAATTAGCAAACACGGTCAGCAACATTCAAGTTAAATTGCAGTCAAGATTAAGCTCCAAAAATCAAATATTCTGTCAAGAGATATGTGGAACGTTACCTGCAATAGAGGTGCTGCGAGACAAGTTTGACGTAGCTGATTTCTCTATCGATTTCAAGTGCAATTTCGTGAGCTTCAATGAAAGAAATTTAGGCTCAAAGCTTTGCTTAAATAAGAGTTGCAAACTGGTGAATTTAGAAGTTCCACTTGACCGGTACTATTTGGAAGTAGCCAAAAATAAGAAATGCATATATTTGGTTTAGTGGGAATTTAACGAATTCGGCATTGCAGTTTCTGAGGTGATCCGAAGTTGATTCCAGAAAGTTTCTGTTTTGATAGTTGAAGAAGTCACATGGTAAGAATTAAAAAAAGGGGAAAGGAAGTCATGGGGCTAGAGAATTTGCATGGCTGAACTTTTGCAAAGGAAATTTATTTCATACGCATGGCTTTGACCGGTGAGGATCGTTGGAAGTTGCCCAAAGACAAAAGGGAATTTCAGCTAGTGAAAGTTGTTTCCTTAAAACTTAACTGTGCATGCGTGGCTTTCAAAGAAGAGGAAACTTTGACTTTTAACTTTGCAGGATAGTTTCTGTTATTGCCAATTCAATTAAGATTAGGCAACTTTCAAATATGGACGACAAGCATTCCAGACGTGCCACGTTATTCAAGTTTGGAAATTGAAGAATCCATATGGTTCACTAAATTTTGAGCTAAAATTTTGTTAAGGCCGAATTTCAAACAAGACTGTTACCTATGTAAGAGAGTCACGGACCAATGTTTTATGAAAATAAGGTGAGCCTCTTAAGAGACTTCAAATCTCGTCTTCGGTAATTGTCAAGCAATTACTCCACCAAGCCTTGAAGTGGGGGCATTTGTAGATGATGAAATTTTATTTTAATTTAATTAGTCAAGATTAAACAAATTAAATTAGTCTTGATTAATTTAAATTAAATTAAAGTGATTTTATAAGTCCATTTGTATTTGGGCTTATAAATCAGACATTTGACATGTAGGCCTCAAGTCAAATTTTAATGTCCACAAAATCTATTTATGTTTAGACCTATAAGTTGGACTATTGATATGTGGGCCTTAAGTTCAAGTATAATGTTCATTAAATTAAAAGTGAATTAATTTTATTAATTTACATTGGACTATTTGGGCCGACCCATTGATTAAAGCATACTTTAATGGGTTTCTTAAGTCACAAGTAACCCAAGTTGATGGAGAATTCTAGAGAGTTTCCTTTTAAGCCAATTAAACCCTAATTTTGGCTATAAATAAGGCCTCTCTCTTCCCAAGTCAAGAGATATGACAAAATTCTCCAAAGGCTTACAGAAAAACTCTACCAAATTCTTTAGAGATTTTTCTCTTAAGTCTCTCAAGCCCAAGTTCAAGTGCAAATCAAATCCTCAAGTCCAAGTTCAAATTCAACCAAGTTTCTATGTTCGTGTTGGAGGTTTGAAGAATCAAGATTCAAGTGTTCGAGACGACAAAATCAAATCAACCGTTTCCTACGGAGAATCCGATTTTAATTCAAGAACAAGCCTTTTTGGGCCCTTGAATTAAGTGTTCATGAAGAGAAGAATCAGAGGATAATTTCTCTTATAAAGAAATTTATCCAAAGATTGTAACTTTTTTATTCTGAATTAATAAATTCGATTTGTGCAATTTTTCTTGTCTTTTATTCGCAGACACGAAATTTGTTGCTACAGCAGCATTCCAGGAAATTGCTACTTAAAGTTGCTGCAAATGTGCCTGTAGCAATATCTGCCATGCGCTTTTGGAAAAATCTCCTCATATGCAATGTTTAGTCCCTGCAATATCACATAATTTAGTGAACTTTAGATCATGAAACAAATATAAGTAAATAATTGAGTGTTTTGAGTGGTACCTTTTGTCTATCACTCATAAACATTAAAGGCAAATGATCAGTGAATGGTCCAAAATACTCCTCAAAAAAGTGAAAGAACCAACTCCAACTGTCCTTGTTCTCACACTTTGTTACTACAAATGCAATGAAAAATATACTATCATTCCCATCTAATGCCACTGCAGTGAGTAGGACACCACTAAAGGGGCCCTTCAAGTGACAACCATCAAAGCCTATGAATAGCCTACAACCTTTAAGAGAACCTATTTTCTGTGCTCTAAAACTAATAAATATTCTCAGAAATCTGGAATCTACAAGAAGATTTGGCCTATCATAATGTATCTTGCAAATGCTTTGCGAATTATATTGTCTTAGAAACTCAGCATACTTTGGCAGTTTCCCATAAGACTCATTGAAATTGCCTTGAATCTCTTCTTTTGCTTTCTTTTTTACTCTAAAAAGCTGCATATAACTTGGTTTAATATCATATTTTCTCATCTCAGCTTCAATCTCTTGGGTAGTAATGTTCGGATGATCTCTCATTAAAGGCACCAATTTCTTTGCTATCCAATCTGATGTGGCTTCAACATTTTTGTTATCCATCACACAAGTATGTTCAGGTTAATAGGATTTACTCATGAAAGTGATGGAATCAGCCACAGGACTTGCGTGAATTCTCTATTTGTAGCCATCTACACCACAAATAGCAGTCACTTTAGTCTTTTCATTCTTTACTCTTACAATTGGAAATCCCTTTTGAATCACATAATCCTTTAAAGCTGCTTGATAAGAGTCCACATTGGTGAATATTTGTCCTTTCTCAAACTCTATATCCTCTCTTGTATTGTAAACCCACATTTTTGACCTCATCACTTGTCTCATGGGGTATGGTTCCTGATTAGATTCAGAATCAGGAACCACCTCACCATGATCATTCTCTTCAAAATCTGAAAAGTTAGTGTCACTCATGTCACTAACTTCAACTAAGACATTGTCATCATCTATGTTACCCTCCTTATCACTATCAGCTGCATGCTTTCAAGAATGATCAGAACGAGAGTTCTTAAATTCATCATCAGAATTTTCAAGATCACAAACAACCCTTTCAGAATTGTCATCAATGCTTAAATTTTCTTCAGTGTTCTGATCATTATTTTGGTTTAAGGATACTTTAGGTTCAGTAGGAATGATTTCCATATCATACACGTGCAAATTGATTACAATCCCAGACTGGTGCATATGGAACATCTCAACTACTGCATTATCATCATTAACATCATGCATTTCAGCCAATGCCTTTTTAGCTACATCGTAAAGCAAATTCATGTATTGGTAGCCATTGGGATTAATATATGGAATTCTCATTTTCCTTTCCTATAATGCACAATTATGTCATAGACACCATTGTTTGCCTTCCTACATTATATACATTAATACTTCAGCAATAACAACTATTAAACTGATTCTTTGTCGAATCAGTAGTTTCAGTCAATCTATAAACAACAAAGGCACAACTGAGATAGCCTACTTTTTATTAGATAAAACAAGAACAAAGGCACTGATAAGATTCTAAAACTGTACTTGGCAGAATATACAACTTAAATGGCTATATGAACCAGATTTTACATAAAGCTAACTAAATAATCCATTGCAGATTATCAAGTCACTTGAACAATCAGAATCAACACAACAAACTCATTATGATCATGATGAATTCTACCAACTTAATGTTCAACAACTAACAGGTTATACTCGATCATATTACCCTGAGAGATAGTAAAGTCCATACGTACCTTCTCTGATGTTCTTGTTTCGACTCTATTTAGCAATCAATCTGCTTGACATTGCCTTTAATCTTCCCTCCTTTCTTGTTCCACAACGACACAATTGGATTTCTTCTCCTTTACTGATTTCACAAGTTAATGGTTCTTCTCCAGATTATTCTAGATTAATAGCTGTTAATCATTCATATATTCTTCACCAATTGGTTTTCCTACTGATTTCACAAAGAAAGATGAATGTCATATCAGAAAATGGCGCTTAGTTCATTCTATGTATTGGCGCCATTTTCTTAATTGTAGTTTTGGTTGTTATTAGCTGCATTCCAACCGTTAATCTATTTATTCAATTTAAATTATGTCTTTTGTTCTCTAATTAATTATTAATCACATTTTTGTATTCAAATGACACATAATGGGTTGGGGATATTGGTAATTTTACAACTTATGATGTCAGCAATTGGGCCCCTTTCTTAGCCAAGGGAGGTAAGTGTAATTTTTAAAACTTCGGAGGAGCTCTGTGTAATTGTCAGAAATCTCACGGGGGGTTTATGAAATTATCCCATTTTTTCTTCATCATCTTTTAGATCCTCTTTTTTCTCTCTTCTTCATCTGGTTGATCAGAATTAACAAAAAAAAAGTGTACAGATCTTTTGCTTTGTAAACTCTTCCTTTTCCTCTCTCAAGATTCTCATTTTTTTTAAATATATCATTTGGTAATCTAATATGTATTTTTTGTTCATGTTGTAGATTTTGGGCAAACATGGCTACCGCCAATGAGGTTCATAGAGAAGAATGGGCTTAAGAATCCCTAAACCAATGAAACTAACTTTAAACCATGAGCGAAACAAGCAAGTGTTTTCTGCCTACTGCTTGAAACAGTAGTGAAAACAATTTCAAATTTATTAGCAAAACTTGCCTTTGAATTAGCACGAGTTTCCTCTAAAATGAAATTGCTAGCAGCATGGAATTTTCCTTCTAAATAAGATGCTGGGACATCTCAACCAATGTTTTTCCTCTATTATCAACTACTACTACAAGATTTTGCAGCTAAGTATCACGATTTTGGTTCCTAGCCATTAAAACATCAGGGCCAACACCCACAGTTCCTTTTGTTACTTTTGGTTATAATCGTGGGTCTACATTATCCAATTTTGTTACAAAACAAAATAGAGGGTTTTGTTTAATCTTTTTTTTATTTCACTTAATTACTACTACTACTACTTGTTAGCCGACTACAAGATTAGAATCATTTATTATTTTCCCATTTTTTTGCTATGGAAATTTACTAATTTATGTCCTTATGTTATAATTATGTTATAATAGGTTAAAGATATGATTTGTGTTGATTAAGTTGGTGTTTGGTTTGCAATTAAATTGCTTATTCATGTTATAGATTAGAGGTTGAAGAAATTGGTTTTTAATATCATTATAGACATGCGAGGCATAAAGCACGAACATTTGGTTTATTCATCTCAGGAAGACCATTGGTTTTCCACGCAAATGAATGATTGAAGAAGATGACCATAAATTATATTTATTGGGAGTTAGTATAGGATTGTTAGTGGGCTTGCACATGAGGAGTTATTTTTGCACCACTACAAAATAATGGGCATTATTTCTTCTATTTTTTTGTTGCAGGCTTTTAAACTTCTCATATTAAACTCTTTTATTTGTAAATTTGCATCCTTTCATTTTCAAGGAGGAATTCCAGTAGCTCTAGGCTACTCTCCGTGATTGTATTCTGTGCATTACAGGTAAACCAAGTCTTTATGCTCTTATGAAATTCATTTTTGTTTTGGAATATCAGCTTGTTTTGTTTTCAGATCTCATAAATACCTTCTTCTGTTGTTATATGATAGCTTTCTGATACTTCTTGGTTTGAAGTTTAGAATTACTCCAAGTTGAATGGTTATGATCTAACGTTTAATTTTTTGCTTGGGAAAAGACATCTTTAGGTTATGATAGAAAAACAAAAAAAAAAAAATAGTTTACGAATATTATTGGTTTTATGATTTTTTGTTCACATTTGAGGCTTTTTGTTCCTCTAAAATGGTTTAGGACTTTTTGCAGCCACAAAGTTTAAGAATATTCTATTGACCTCTTATGTGGCAGCTGGTAAGTATAGGAATGTTGTGGATATGGATGGATATTGTAAAAGATGAAAGAGAAAGGCTAGGAAGATTATTACTCAACTGCCATCAGTCTCAAATTGGATCCCAAACTGGTATTGCCACATTAATTTTGGAATTTTAAAAACCTGCTAAACTCTGATTAGCTTTCCATTGGTTTAGCTAAATCAAGGGAGTTTAGAATTAGAACGAATCTGATTTTGTTTTACATCTTTAGGATTAAAGGTTATTACGTAGCCAATTTTGCAGGTACACTCTCAACTAAATATATAAATCTAAATTTGGACAATAGTAGGTATTATAATTTTTTTTTATTATTGGTTTTATTGGGAAGTGAAGTTATTTATGCTTGCAATTTTCTTTTTTCACTTAAACTGATTAGCATGTTAATGGAATTTACTTTTGCCTTCATTTAACCTTTATTGATCCATTTAAACAAAGTAGGCAATAGCTTAGGTTGGATTGAATAGTTGACAATACGATAAAATAACCCTTCTATTGGTTGTATTGTAAATAAGATGCCAAAAGTTCACCAAAAAATTTTAATATATCTCTATTTGGTTAGAATTGTGCTTTTCTTGGGGAGTAGTGTTGAATTTTATTGTTTTTAAGTACTTGTGGAAAAATATCTTTCTTTTGTGTAATCTAAGTTGTTTTTATACAATTGGTATGTAAGAATAATCTCAATAAGCTTACAGTAAATTTGACAATGCTGGTTGGCTACATGCGTAGCTAACTTATTTTTTGATGCAAGATGAAAAAACATATTTCTTCTTTTGTGATTATTTATTTAGTAGAGGATTTAATTAAGTTCATTTAATTCTAAATAAGCTTTACACGAAGAGGACAATATGCCATAAGGGTTAAGAAATCTTATTTGATTATGTGTGTGATGTATATTTCATGTAATTTTCTACCAAAAAATTAAAAAAAAATTGTGTCCTTTTCCCTCCCCATCCCCCTTTTTGTAACTTAAATTTTCAATATAGGAGAACAGTAGAAAACAGTGAATCTAATGTCTTTTTTTTGCACTTTTAGTAGATATGCTATAAACAAGAAAAGCCTATTTTACTGAAGTATTAGCAAATGCCAATATAAGTTCCTTTAAGTAGAGTAAATATGGAGATATGTACACCATTCTGATGAATATTAGTTTGTAAGGTCAATACTGTAGTTAAAGGAAGAGTTAGATTAAGAATATTGGGGTTGTAATTCCAAACTATATAGCATGATGTGATTTTGGCAAGAGCATTACTACGTGGAGCTGATTGGAGGAAAGGATTCTTGCAAACTAATTGAATTAAAGGATTGGCTAGCAATCATCTTTTGAATTGTTTTTGATGTTTCATTCAATTCCAATTCTTTGAAACAGATATTTAATTTAATTAGCATCTTTGTTGGATTACTTAGCTTAACTTGCGTATTTAAAGGTTTGATGATATATGGACAGATAGGTTTTCATGAATTGGACTCGATATATTATCTCCTTTCATTTTTTATTCCTTTCTATTTCTGTAACAACGTTGAATGGATTTCTATCAATTCTTGCAAATGAGAGAACGAAATTATTGCCTCAAAAGCTGTACATGTTGCATTTGCAATTCTGGAGTACTTTTGATTTATACCATTGTTCAGTACTTTTTCTTGACTATTATTTCTACTAATGGATTTCTTTGGTGTTTAATGGGTGGATATTTCTTTATTAATTGTTTCAGGCTTCTACTGTATCAAAGGTTGCAAGTACTTGAGGGTTTTTTTTTGTTGGTTTGACTATCTATTTCAATAGATGTCTTTGGCTTTTTATTTGCTGCATTCCTTGTGGGCGAAAACAACTCATTACTCTTAGAATTTTTATATGTATCTATTTTGATGATGCATTCACTCCTTGTTGGAAATTAGAACTAAAGCAATTTGATAATTTGTTAAGATAATAATTCCATGTAACATATGTTTTTTTGTACTTATTCTTGAACTAAAAATAACTGCACTATCTTGACACTTCCATCATCTCTCCAAGCAGTTACATTTTTCATATGCTTGTAGCTTGGCATGAAAAGCTATTCCTTGAATAAGAAGTATACATGAAGCCAAAACCATAACTATGCAATGAGCCTACCATTCTATTAAATCTTATAGTTTCGGGAATAAATACTAACTTCACATGTGGTATGACAAATGAATTCTCCTGTTATTGGTCAGTCGTTGTTGTTAAAGCATATATCTGAAATTTGGACCTTTGAGTCAATTTTAAGTAGGATATGGACATTTTGGTTTTCTTACATGCTTTTCTTCTTCTCAGGACATGTTTGTATCCACAATCGTATATATAACAGTATACAAAATTTTGAATTCTCATGAAGTGGGGGACAGAGGGAGACTAGAAATTCTGGACAAAACAATGTTGAATGAAGTAGTGTCAATTCTTGCAAATAGGGAGAGAATGAAATCATTGCCTCAAAAGTTGTACATATTCTATTTGCAATTATGGAGCACATTTTGTTATTACCATTGTTGAGTTCCCCTTCCCCCTTCGGGGGCGACTCTTTGGTCTTTGATGGGTGGATATTTCTATATTACTTATTTCATAGGCTTCAGCTATATCAAAGGTTGTAAGTGCTTGAGGTTGATTTATAGTTTGGCTTTCTGTTTAAATAGATGCCTTTGGCTTTTAATTTGTTCTATTCCTCATTTTGGTGAAAACAACTTCATTACTCTTTGAATTTCTATATGTAATTATTTCAATGATGCAGACACTCTTTTCTGGAGATCAATCTCCTACAATGCAGAGTTTAACTTTACATGTGAAGCCAATTATATCTGGATGGAAATTTTGAAGGATATTTCACCTTAAGGGGAGATAACGAGTATACAGGGTATACAGTTGTGAGGCATGTTTTTATACAATTCTAGAGTATCTAAATTTTGGTCCCAAAAGATTGAAGTGTGTAGATTGACATCATGGTAGTGGCGAACCAAAGAAGCAGTTTTTCTACAGTTGGGATTGCATATGAAGATGTGACATCATGGTATTGGTGAACGAAAGAGAATGCTTTTCTATAGCTGGGATTGCATTCATTCGTCGTCGTCTTTCGGAGGCAACACTCTTAAGGAGGAACAATTTTTGTAGTTTTAATTTGTTCTTAAACAGGAGTTAAATTCTTTATTACTGATTCTTGAATATACTATATGCATTTCTTTTACGTTATATATTGTATAAAATAATCTTTATCCATACTTTATTGCCTCATAAGTCTACGAACATATTCTTACTTGGAGGGCATACATTTCAATCTACCAATTTCTTCCTTGCACTATTACTCTGGTAAAATTTGCTGGCATTCAACAAACTGGGTGATAGTATGACCTCATTCTCGTAATGAGGTGTTAAAAACTCAAAAATTTCACAATTTCAAATAAACTTAGACACAATTCGAGATCAACTTTGACAGCGCATTGCTTAAAGTTTCTACGGCTCGGTGATTGGTGGGACACAAAATGGAGATTTATGGCACAATTTCAAGTATGGAATGTTAGACCCATTGCCCTATGGATGGTTGCAATTTAATAATCAAATCAATGGAATATAATCAAAGATAAGTACTTAAACTACATCTCTAACTTATGTATTGCATAAATTTTTGACTTTTAGCACAGCCTAAGACCCAGTAGTATATATTACATACATACATATATACACGCACACAGACACACGTATGTATGCATGTATGCATGTATATTTATGAATGTGTGTGTGTGTATACGTGTATGTGCATGCATGTGTGTCTAATCTATATGTGCGTGCGTGTGTGTCTATTTGTACGTACAATGTTTTTGTGTCTGTGCATATGTCTGTACGTATAACGTTTCCTCTAATCTATATGTGTCTGTGCGTTTGTCCAATCTGTATGTATGCATATGTTTTTGTATGTACGCACACGCGCATGTATACAATGATTGAGAATTAAATTTAAATCTTGTCCAAAACCCTCCAAATTAGTTGAGAATTGACGAAATCCAAATTTTTGAGTTTCATTCCCAAATCTCAATTCCAATCCCGTAACCCAAACACTTCTTATGGTATTTATACCCATTCCCAATTCCAAACCCCTTAATCCAAACGCCACCTTAGCCGAGTAGAATAGTGTTTGTGCTCCTGTAAACAATAAAAATTTAACTCAATACAATTGGTTGGCAAAACTGCAAAAGGAGAGGAGTACTTCTGAGTAGTAGACGTGGCTTTTTTATGCTGGACCACTATAAATCTTTTATTCATATTTTCAAATAATTGTTGTTGACTTGTTAAGTCATATGTTTAAGTTTGTAATTACGAAAAAGTTTCAAAATTTGCAGATCAACTCTTTCACCTCCTCAAAGTTGGACTCGCTGAGACACCATGTTAAAGCATGATAAACTTGTGCCACATGCTCATGTCAAATGACACCTTGTGATTTAAAAAAGTGTAAGTAAGCAAAGTGATACGTGTTGATGCAAGGAAGTAATATAAAATGATATCACGATGCTTATGTGCCTTTTTTCAAACCACAAAATCTACAAGTGAAACCGTGGACCAAGTCTATTTAAGAATTTTCCTATAACTAGTGGTAAAATCCAATTCAATCTATATATGCCAAAATGAATTCACATTCAAAGTAACATTTCTAGTATAGAAGATACAATATTTTAAAAGATAGCCATTATCTGAATTAACTACAGTTAACAGATTTAAGCACGTATATATAAATACACGTCAACGAGCATTCCTCTCTTCCCTTGCCTCTAGGGCATCCACTTCTTCGTTTGACAAAAGATCAACTATGGGCTCAAAAACATCCCACTCCTTTCGTTTCCTGAAATAATAACATAGCAAACAAATAAACCTCAAACTAGATGCACAACCAAGTTTGTTTGTTTTCTCGTTACAAATTAGCCTCTTGCAACGTGTTCTTTTATTCAAATCATTCTGTAAATTTTGTTTGGACAACTTTTAATAAGCAAATGATTGTAATCATGCTAAATCTAAGCATTGCCACAATTCGAACAAAAGAAATTAAAAATGTTAGCAGAGAGTTTTCGGACCATGCAA
The DNA here is from genome assembly GCA_024721245.1 of Mitragyna speciosa. NCBI lineage: Eukaryota > Viridiplantae > Streptophyta > Magnoliopsida > Gentianales > Rubiaceae > Mitragyna > Mitragyna speciosa. Next base: position 117,230 of record CM045562.1, read on the forward strand.
CACAATATGGTTCAGTGCTCCTGAGCCAAATAGACACAAAACTGGGTATTTTGTTTTGCAATATTCATAACTCACATGGTCCTGCCCATAAATTCAAGTTTGGCACTTACATTGGTAATCAAGAAAAATCAAGTGCTCACTCAACTAACACACTCCCGTTTATATCTGATGATACACATGCATCATCCATCTTTTAAATGGACTTGTCACTGAAGATTTCATCTTCCTTTGGTCTTCAGGTAGAATTAAGTTTTTTCAACTAATGGCTCGCATTGTAATTTTGTTTTTTATTTCTTCATTTTAAGTTCTCTTTCTAGTCAAGCATTTGTATACATTCTTTTCATGATTTGCAGTCACATTTGCCTCAACTATATTTTGGACAAACTACAGAGTTTTGATAATATATAATCTGCCCCTTTGACCAAATGGAGCAATGTTATATGTCGCCACTAACAACAACTAGAATACTCCGCCCACCCTCCAAAAATTAGTATTACAGAATAAATTTTTAAAATATTGGAAAAACTCAACAAACAGACATAAACGAGATCTGAAAGGGGGGGAGGGGGACCAGAGACAGACAAAAAAATCATCATACCACCCGCTATTTGCCTAGCACCACAGCACCCCAGCCCAACCACCCATGTCAACCTGAGTCCCACCCGCAGTGTCTCCCTCATTTGCTCAACCCTAGCCAACTCCCCACGGCAGCGCCTTCTTAATCTAATCTCTACCTGGCAGTAACTACTAACATACCAGCCCACGCACCACTACACCATTAATACTCCTCAAAGTTCCAAATGGCCCACTCCCATCTCCGCATTGCCCCCTTCCCCTCTCCCTCTCAAACAGCCTCCTTCAACCCCTTAATATGAAAATCACCAGATGATAACATGACTTTGACTATCAACTACAAAATGGTTGAAATTAAACCCATTCAGGTTGAAGAGACAAATGGCAGCATTCAACTAAAGTCTATAAATACACTGCAACAATGTTCTGAAAGCACAAGCTTTGATTTAGCATGCTTTAGATGACAAAAAGCCTGGTTGGGAGTTGGATTAGTTTATATTTTAAGAATCTTATTTTAGATTGATCAAGAGGCATTCAATTTTTTATGAATTCTAAAACTTTTTGAATTTTATTACATAAGGGTACTTAAGGCCTGTTCTCAATAGTTTTTTTTTACCTGATTTTAGCTTTTGATTTTTGAAAAATCTATATTGTGATGTTCTCAACTGCTTTTTTTACTATGTTTTTAGATTTTTTAAGCTAAAATCATGTGCAACTAATTTTCAGCTTTTGTCAAATCAGTTTTCATAAAAATCAGAATCTATTGAGAACAAGCCCTTAAGTAATTTTGATTTCCGCATGAATTTTCTGGTTAGATAACTATGACTTTATTATTGAGTGTTGAAATCAAATAAGAATTGTTTTTTGATTTGAAATTAGCATTAGAAAAGGATTTTTATTCCTATTCTAATTAAATCTCATTAGATATAGGCAGAAAATTGCAGGAACAATAGCTAAAGAAAATCTGAGAGACTATGGTAAAACTGTTGAAACTCGAATTAAAGGTGGAGAACGAATTAAGAAATTTTAGGAATCATGCCTAGACACCTTTAGGCATCACACCGAAGGTTAGTGTGTGCTGTGTCAGTTTGGTATTCTAGAGCACGGTTACAAGTTATCTTAAAGACAAGGGGGAGTGGTCAGAGTTTTAGGAATTTATGATGAAACCATCAACATATCTTGTGAAGTGTATATTCATTAGAAGCAAGACCCCTTGAGATGAATTTTTCTGTTCGCAACAATAGTAAACACTTGAAACTAGCAGTGCAGATCAATCCGGTTTTGCATTGAAAACCAATGCAAAGGGACCAGAGGGTACCCCTGGACACAGAGAGACAGCCAGTGAGCAATCTGCTAGGGGAGAAAATAGACCAAATCACTCAGAAGGCCACAACCTTCTCTTCTGGAATCAAATTTTACAGTCAGGAAAGGCAAGGGAATCAATTTCCTTATGTAATGACTAGAGACATTGCCAAAAGAGATGAGAGTTCACATCCCAAATTTTGATGGAAGAATTGATCTTAAAATTTCTTTTTTCTGATTACCTCGCTAATTTGGAATGATATTTTAATTTGTATGTCATGACTGGTGAGAGGAAAGTTAGATTGACTATCACGAAACTTGTCGGACAAGCACAAATTTGGTTGACACAAGTTGAATATGATCTTCGACTTGCTGGACAATTAGATGTGATCTAGGAAGAGATAAAGTTGTGTTTGAAGAGGAAGTACTTGCCTTGATGGTATCAATATGATCTCTTTGATGATCTTACTAATTTAAAGCAAAGCGGGCTGACAGTAATTGTTAACATGAACAACTTTGAATATCTAAAATTTCATCAAAAAGATCAGAAAATCTACAGCAAGCTTTAGCCTGCTTTAAGCAGGATTGAGACCTGAAATTCGCAAAGAGTTGATACACTGGGAAATCTATATGGTTGATAATGCATGCCGGTCAGCTCTTCAATTTGAGAGGAGTTTGCAACAACCACCTATTAAGAAGTCTACTCAAGGCAGGGAGATGACCACTAGAAGGTTTGCTGTAACCAGAAAGCTTCCAAAATCGGCACAACATACAAGCAGCTTGCAAGCCTGCTGATCCTAAAAATGAAGCTCCTAGAGTTGATGAATGAAGAAAAGACAACAGGTATAGGTGGACAACACCTATAGGCATTTCAAGTGTGGGCTCGAGGGACATATGGCATGGGAGTGCCTAAACAAGACAAATCTAGATATAGATGCTGATTCTGAAGAAAGAATCTTGAAGATGAGGAAGATGAAGGTACAAATTTCTTAGATGAGATGACAAGGCTTAACATAGATCATTCGAAAGAAGTAGGAAGATACATCTTATCTTTCAAGTGCTAGATTCATTCTTAACAAAATCACAAAAGGAAGACTTAAGGAGGACTTCAATTTTCCAGACCTTAGATTGTTGTGGAACAGATACTAGGAAGCTTATCATTCATGACAGCAGCTGCATGAACACCGTTTCTGAATCTACTGTAGAATAGTTTAAGTTAACTATAGAGCCACATCTAGAGCCATATAAAATAGCATGGATCAACAGAGCTCTGTTCCGATTACAAAACCAGTTTGGTTTCATTAAAACAAGGACCTTATAGTGATTCTATACAGTGTGATGTAATTCCAATGCAGTGACATGCATTTTTCTTTGTGGACCTTTGGTAATATGATTGAGGTGTGGAACACAAGGGGAAGACAAACATTCTTTCTAGTTTACTGACAAGCAAATTATCCTAAACCTTTGGGCGATGAAACTATGGAGAAGTATCAAAAACCTTAATCTGTAAGCAGGAAAATTCAAAGCTAAGGAAGGTGATTAACATGAAGAAGACGCCTCTTCAGATTCTCAACAAGAAACATTTTAAGAAATAGAGCACTGCACAAGGAGTTATGTTTGCTTTAATATTTAGAAATGAAACCTCAACAAGTGTGAACTCTGAAGTAAGGCAAATGTTATTGCCAGAGCAATTATTTTAAGGCCAGGGCAATTTTTATCAAATGGCCAAATTACCCTTCCCTATTCAACTCCAAACTCCCTCCCTCCAATCCTTACCCAATTTTTTCTCGCCGTTCTCCTTAGTTCGCCGTTCTCCTTACTCCAGTCTTTCCCCCATTTTTTCTCATCGTTCTCCATACTCCAGCCCTCCAATGGCTTCTAACAGTGACACTAGCATTTCAAGTTTGAACATCAAAATTTATATATTGATACCACTAATTCTCAAAATGCTTTGTTTTCTTTTTATTCTTAGAATGCCATTAGCATTCATTATAGTCTCGTATATATATATTTTTCTAAATCTGAAATCTTCTTCAATCATATTTAATAGAGAGAAAAATTGCTTAAGATAAATTTGCAAATCTTAACAATCTCATAGCAAAGAACCAAATAAAATTGGAAATTTCAAATCTTCTTTAATTATGTTCTCAACTAATTCAAATTGATTAAAATTCAATAATCACTTGACAACCATGACCACCATTAAAAACCTAAAAACCATTGTAGTTATTAGAATACAAAAACTCATTTTTCTGTTCCCATCAAACTTGCAGAGGGAAAAGAGAGAAGAAAGAGACCAGCAGGGCCCGAAGGATATAGAGATATGTAGCCAGGCATTGGTAGAAGAGGAGAGATGGGGGAGAGGAGAGATACATTTAGAGCAACAGTGCTAGAGACTTTGGGCTTGGGGAAAGAAAATAATGGGATGGTTGGCGGATAAGGGAGAGAAGATAGTGGAGAAGGGGCATGGATGGTGGAAAATGAGGACGAGATGCTGAAGAATTAAAGGCGAATATTAAAACTGCTGAAGAGAAGACAGTTCGATTGAAATAAACTTGGTGGAAGACGTTGGAGTTGATTAGGAAAGGATAATTTTGCCATTTTGTTAAAAATTGCTCTGGCATTACCATCAACCCTGAAGTAATGCCTCCAAAAATAAAAAAAATTGCTGTCAGATTTTTCTGATGTTGTTCCAAAGGACTTACCAAATGAACCACCTCCTAAGCGTGATGTTCAACATGCTACAAACTTCATACTAGGTTCACAAGTCCCCAATTTGCTTGCCTATCACATGAATGATAGTGAGTTTGCTGAACTGAAGAGCAAGTTGATGAACCTTTGGCCAACAGATCTATTTAAGTAATTCTAAGTCCTTGAACAGTGCCAGCATTATTAACACCAACGAAAGATGGAACGTGGAGGATGTGTGATGACAATCATGCAATACCAAATACAGGTTTCCAATACCTTGACATGATGTCTGGCTCAACTATTTATCCTAAGATTGACATACGGAAGGGGCATTACCAAATAAGGAACCATCAAGAAGATGAGTGGAAGATAACCTCTAAGACCAAGGATGGTCTCTATGAGTGGTTCGTTATGTCATTTGGTCTTTTTAATGCTCCTAGCACCTTCATTGACAGTCATGACACGGGCATTCCAACCCTTTATTGGTCATCTTCTGCTTGTATATTTTGTTGACATTTTAGTTCATAGTAAGGCTAAAGAGAAGCACATTAACCATCCGCAACAAGTAATGAGAATTCTTTGTCGAGAACAACACTACATCAATTCGAAAAAAATGCTGTTTTATGAATTCAAGTGTGGTGTTCCCTTTTTTTTTTGGGTCTTGAATAAAGGGATAGCAGTTGATCCTGGAAAGATGAAGGCAATTATAGATCGGCTATTTCCTACAACTTTACGTGAAGTCCAAAGTTTCCATAGATTGGTTACATTCTATAGGCAGTTTATTGAAGGGTTTAGTACTATCATGGCCCCAATGAATGACTGTTTAAAGAAGAAAGATGAAGGCAATTATAGATTGGCTATTTCCTACAACTTTACATGAAGTCCAAAGTTTCCATAGATTGGTTACATTCTATAGGCAGTTTATTGAAGGGTTTAGTACTTATCATGGCCCCAGTGAATGACTGTTTAAAGAAGAGACAATTTGAGTAGACAAAATTTGACACCAAAGCTTTTTTAAATCGAAGAAAAGGATGACTGAAACTCCAGTTCTCCGGTTACCAGACTTTAAAGTGTTTGAAGTGGCATGTGATGCTTCTCATGCAGGAATTGGGAAATCAAGCTGGACATCCTATTGCCTATTTAGTGAAAATCTGGATGAGGCAAAAATAATGGATAAATAATACAGGACCCCCTTGTGGTTAAGCAAACTACTAATTACCTTTCTGTTGATTGAAACCTAAATTTACCCCCCTTGCTCTGGACTTTTTTGAAAAAAAGATAGAAAATATGAGAAGAAGATCAACCAGAGGCATTCATGGAGTGTGTGCCTAGTCAATAAGCCAATTTTACCATCCTAAATCCTAAACCATCTATGTTCCTAAGTTACCTAAAGACATGGGAATCAGCAATATGTTCACTACTGAAAATTGGATGTCCTATCCTGGACTTTTGGATGATTCAACAGAAAGGACCTCTACATGTTTTCTTTCACCAATTGCTCGCTTGTATGAGGAAGTTTATGACATTCTTGACCGCCAGCTTATGTCAACTAGAGGTGGTAGCAACCAAAAGTATCTTATTCTTTGGAAGGAGCCATGTACTGATTGTGCATAGATTATGGAGACCGAATTTCAGCAGTTAGATACTGATTTCTATGAAAGGTATCAAGCTTTTAACTCGCTGAGGTTGAGTCTTCCCAAGTCGGGGAGAGATGATAGAGATAAATGGCAGCAATCAACTAAAATTTATAAAATGGGAGACAAGAATGTTTCAAAAGCACAAGCTTTGATTTCACATGCTTCATATAAGAAGGTGCCTACTCGGGACTTATATCAGTTTATATTTTAAGAGTCTTATTTAAGTTTATTCAAATAAGCATTAATTTTCTGTGAGTTATAAGACTTTCTGAATTTTTAGCACATAGGAGTATTTCAGCAATTTTGCAGGAATTTCCTGGTTGGATGCCCACTATTTTAGTATCTAGTTTTAAAGTCAGATGAGGATTATTTTTTCATTTGGAATTACCATTATAAAAGGAGTCTTGCTCCTATTCTAATTAAGGAGTGAAGCCTAATTGAATAGGATTTGGTCTAGAAGTCTTTGTAATTCTCCACAAAGAGAAGGCAGTTTTCTACATTAATGAAATTCTGCAGACCTTATGTTTTCTTAAAGAGTTGTGTAGCCTTGGGTGTTTTGTGTAAAGGTGCCTAAGAGTGATTCCTAGAATTTCCTAATTTGTTCTCCTTCTTTACTTCAGTATATTTACTGTAATTTCTTCTCCAGATATCTTTAGCTATTGCTCTTGCAATTTTCTGCCCATAAATTGTGAGATTTAATGACTTTTGCCTACCTGCAGTTTCTGTGGTTCGTCACCCAATACAGTACTAGGTCTTTCAACAACCCACCCCCTTTATTGCCAATAACCCCACCTACGTTCTCTCCTACTCTTTCCGTCCAGCATTGGTCCTCATTTCTATCTTCACAAACACATAACCGAAATTGATATGCATAATAGAAAATCAAACATCCACCCCCCCAAAATGGTAAATTGCACAAAAAAATACATGAAAGACTCACATAACTAGGACAAAATCCTGGAAACATGAAAACACAAGGACCCAGGGTATAAACCATCTTTTGATTTTAAAGGTGGAAGAGGGATGTAATGGGGAGGATCTACTTTCTCATTATCTTTTTTCCCCCCCAGGCAAAAGGGAAAAAAGAAGCTTAAGAGGGTTGTTGGCGGGGCGGGAAAGAAGGATAAGGGTTTTCTTTCCTAGTTCTTCTATGGGGGAAGAAAAAGGGGGAGGTGAAAGGACAATTGGTTTATTGAGAAAGAAGAAAGAAGAAGAGGGTTTTTCTTTTTTTTTTTTTTTGGGGTGTAGTGGAGTGTGTTGGCCAGATCGGTGATTGGGAGACTAGGGAGAGGATTTTGCTGACTTTTCATTTCTTTCTGTTTCTCTTGGAGAAAACATTCTTTCTGTTTATTTATTTTTTCTTCCTTCTTTTTTTATCCCCCTCCCTATTGTATCCTAGTATCACTTTTTGATTCCAAAGATTGCAAATATGGTATTTGACAGTTTGTAAGTCTGTCGTTGCCAATGTAAGCTAACAATGTTTCATTTTTAACAGTACGGAAACTTTTTGTTATATGATTGACGAGTCAAAGGTCTTGACTGTAGAAAAGGGCTCTACTGGTAGTTTATCCAAAACATGGGAGAGGAATTAACCTTACTTTTATGAACAGAGAGAAATCCACTTTACCGATACCAATACAAGCAAGATATAGAATTTTGAATATATTATCTTTTTCTTCTTTTAGTATAAAAAAATATTTATTTAATGAAAGTAGTCAGCACTGGCATTTTGACATTTACATTCTCAGATATTATTGATATTTCTTTTACTTGCATGTTAAGTGCTTCACTAGTTATCTAAATAAAACAACCTTGCTTGAATTTGTCCTCTCTATATCTGCTCATGTCTCAAATTATATCAACCGTTATCTCACATCCTCATTTGTAATCAACCTAATAGGATATCTTAGTTATGTAAGCTGAATCCTGTAGAATTACCATATATATTTTAATTTAGTGATTTGTTTCCTAATAAAGAGATTTGGTCATTGACTAATTCTCATTTAATTAGTTTCTTATTTTAGTGGAATTCCTGATTTGAAGGGATTCTTTCCTGATTTTGTAGGACTAGGAATGACAGTCTCTTTGGTATATGTATCTCTTGTTATTCATCTCAAAAATAAGAAGAATAATTTCTTCTCTCTAGAAATTTCACATGGTATCAGAGCCTCCATTCCAATTCGTCTCTGAAAACCTAAATCTGTGAAATTCATTCTTCATTTTCATTCCTCCTTCAATTTCATTCAGCATGACAAAATTTGGAGCAGCATTTCAAACCTCCTCTTCTGAGGTCACTTCAAAATCTGAAGGAACAACAATTGCTGCTCATGTCAACACAGATTCCGGATCAATTCTGATCACTAGTCATAAGTTAAATGGACAAAATTACCTTCAATGGTCTCAGTCCGTGTTGATGTTTATTTCTGGAAAAGGTAAGGACGAATATCTCACTGGGAAATTGAAATTCCAGATAAAGCAGATCCAAAATTTAGGCAGTGGAAGAGTGACAACCATATGATCATGTCATGGTTAATAAATTCCATGAACAATGATATAGGTGAAAACTTTCTTCTCTATTGCACAGCAAAGGAAATCTGGGATGCAGCAAAAGAGACATATTCCAGTTCTGAAAATACAGCAGAACTGTTCCAGATTGAGGCCATCTTGCATGATTTTCGCCAAGAGAATCTCTCAGTCACACAATATTTCAACACCCTCACACGTTACTGGCAGCAACTTGATATGTTTGACACTCATACTTGGAAGTGTGCAGATGATGCAGCCACTTACAAGAAAATTGTGGAGCAAAAAAGGATCTTCAAATTTTTATTGGGACTCAACAAGGAGTTAGATGAAGTTAGGGGACGGATTATGGGCACCAAACCACTACCAAGCCTTAGAGAAGTGTTTTCCGAGGTTCGACGTGAAGAAAGTAGGAGAAAAGTGATGATGGGATCTCAAGATGTGGCAGCGAATAGTCCACTGCTTGATGGTTCTGCACTTGCAGTCCGAGGAACCAACTTCAAGGCCAATGAAAATCGACAACAACGAGGAAGGCCTTGGTGCGAACATTGTCGCAAGCCAGGACATTCAAAGGAAACTTGCTGGAAGATCCATGGAAAACCTGCTGACTAGGAAGCCAAACAAGTCAAACCGGGATAAAGAAAGCCGTGCCAATGCTGTTTCATCAGTTGAGGAGAAAACACCAAGTGAAACAGGTGGATTTAGCAAAGAACAAATAGAGATTCTGCAGAAAATGATTAGCCACAATCTCTTGCAATCCACCAGTCAACCTCAAGCAACAAGTATGATGGCTCATCGAGGTAATTTTCCTGTTGCCCTTATGACTAGCAGGGACCAAAATGGATCTTGGATTGTAGATTCCGGAGCATCTGATCACATGACAGGAGATGCAACTCTCCTACATAATTACAGACCTCAAAAGGGTAACTCTTCAGTTCGTATTGCAGATGGTTCTCTCTCCATGGTCTTGGGAATAGGATCTGCTTACTTAACAGATGATATTGTTCTCTCCTCTGTTCTTCATGTTCAAAATTTAGACTGTAATTTGCTCTCTGTTAGAAAGTTGAGCCAAGATCTTAATTGTGTTGCTAAATTTTTCCCCTACTTGTGTGAATTTCAGGAGATGGAATCGGGGAAGACTGATTGGCAATGCTGAGTTGGTGTCAGATCTCTACCTATTCAAAACCAATAATCTTCCAAGTAGACAAGCTGGTCACTCAAGTTGCAAAATGTCCTCTACCATGTCAAAAAGTCAGTCATCATGTCATTTATATTCCTCCATTTTCAATTCTAGTGTCAATAATGTGGATGAAGTTATGCTTTGGCATCTTCGCCTAGGCCATCCCAATTTTGTGTATCTAGAAAAGATGTTTCCTCAATTGTTCATCAATAAAAATCCAAGTTCTTTTCACTGTGAAATTTGTCAGTTTGCTAAACATACACGAGCAAATTTTCCTTCAATTCCTCACTTACCTACCCGTCCATTTACCATGATTCATAGTGATGTGTGGGGTGCATCAAGAATTAAAAGTCTCAATGGTGCTCGGTGGTTTGTGTCATTTGTGGATGATCACACTCGTCTTACTTGGATATTTCTTATGAAAGAAAAATCTGAAGTTAGTCACATTTTTCAGAAATTTCACATGATGATTCAAAATCAATTCAATGCTCAGATTCAAATTTTTAAAACTGACAATGCCAGGGAATACTTCAAGTCCCATCTTGAATCATATCTTTCACATCATGGCATAATTCATACCAGCTCATGTGTAGATACTCCTCAACAAAACGGAGTAGCCGAAAGGAAAAATCGCCATCTTCTTGAGGTAGCTAGAGCACTTCTATTCACAACTAATATGCCTAAATATTTTTGGGGTGAGGCAGTTCTCACTGCTGCGTACCTAATAAATAGAATGCCCTCTAAAATTCACAAATTTCAAAGCCCTTATCATGTTCTTCTGAAAACCTATCCTCATACCAAATTCATCTCCTCAGACATCCTACAAGAGTTTTTGGGTATTCAGCATTTGTTCATAATAACTCCCCAAATCGAACCAAATTAGATCCCAAGTCTATCAAATGTGTCTTTCTAGGTTATTCTTCCAACCAAAAGGGTTACAAATGCTACTCTCCTGTTACAAAAAGGTCTACAATTCAATGGATGTCACTTTCTTTGAACATGAGCCTTACTATTCAAAATCTGACATTCAGGGGAGAATATGAGGGAATCTCAATTTTGGAATGAGCTTCTCATCAAAGAGTCAACTCAAACTCAGGACACAACTCAACCTCAATCTACATCTCAACCTCTAGTCCTTCTTCCCTCTGACTTAGACACTACACCAAAATCCAATTTCGAGCCTTCATCACCTAATAATCCAACCTCAAATCACAGGTCTGTGCAACTTGAATCTTCCCAGCTTCGTGTCTATACCAGGAAGAAAAAGAATAACAAGGAGACTGAAGATCTCATACCTCTCATGCATTGTCATGACTCCGACCCAAATTCTAATGCTCCTCAAGTTCACTCAGGTGAGTCCAATCATCCTCATGAATTAAGTGTTCCAGAAATTGATGATGTTGATGTCCCTATTGCACTAAGGAAGGGTGTAAGATCCTGTACCAAACATCCAATTGGAAATTTTGTGAGCTATGACTCTCTTTCTCCAACATACAAGGCATTTATTACTTCTCTTGACAGTGTACACATTCCAAAGAGTATTCATGAGGCTCTCAAACATCCAGGGTGGCAGAAAGCTGTCCATGAGGAAATCAAGCACTTGAAAAGAATGGAACATGGGTGATTACAGATTTACCTATTGGAAAAAGGCCAGTAGGTTGCAGGTGGATCTTTACCATCAAACACAAAGCAGATGGAAGCATTGACAGGCTGAAAGCGCGTCTAGTTGCTAAGGGATTTACACAGTCCTATGGTGTTGACTATCAAGAAACATTTGCTCTAGTTGCTAAACTTAATACCATCCGAGTTCTTCTTTCAATTGCAGCAAATTGTGACTGGTCATTACATCAACTAGACGTTAAAAATGCATTTCTAAATGGCAACCTCGAAGAAGAAGTTTATATGGAAGTGCCACCTGGAATAGAAAATTCTCATACAAAAACAAGGTGTGTAGACTACAAAAGTCCCTCTATGGACTCAAACAGTCTCCTCGAGCATGGTTTGACAGGTTTGCAAAGTTTGTAATCAAATGTGGGTATAAACAATGCCAATCAGATCATACCTTGTTTGTCAAGTTTTCAACTAAGAAGAAAATTGCTATTTTGATTGTGTACGTTGATGATATTATTCTTACTGGTGATTTTGAGGAAGAATTACAGGTCTTATAACAACATTTGGCCCGGGAATTTGAGGTTAAGGATCTTGGTAATCTAAAGTACTTCCTCGGCATGGAAGTAGCAAGGTCAAGAGAAGGTATTGCAGTAACTCAACGAAAATATATATTGGATTTGTTGAAGGAAACAGGAATGCTTGGCTGTAAACCAGCAGAATCACCCATGGATCCAAGCAAAAAGATAGGTGCAGAATCAGAAGGTATGCCTGTGGACAGGGAGAGATACCAACGACTTGTTGGGAGATTAATTTATCTCTCCCACACTCGTCCAGACATTGGATTTGCTGTTAGTTTAGTAAGTCAATTTATGAACAATCCAACAGGGGAGCATATGGAGGCTGTATATAGGATATTAAGATATTTGAAGTTAACACCTGGGAAAGGATTATTATTTAAGAAGAATAACAAAAGGGAGATTGATGTCTATACTGATGCTGACCATGCAGGGAATCTACTAGATAGACGCTCAACTTCTGGTTACTGTTCATATGTCTGGGGAAACCTTGTTACATGGAGAAGTAAGAAACAATCAATTGTCTCACGGAGTAGTGCAGAATCCGAGCTAAGATCACTAGCATTGGGGATTTGTGAAGGTATCTGGATTCAAACATTACTCAGTGAATTGGGAATGGCAAACAAACAACCGATCCGGTTATTTTGTGATAACCAGGCAGCGATCAACATTGCTAAAAACCCAATTCATCATGATAGGACTAAGCATGTTGAGATTGATCGCCATTTCATCCTGGAGAAGATCGAAAATGGAATTGTTCAAATTGTTTACATCTCTACTCAACATCAAACTGCTGACATCCTCACCAAAGCACTTCCAAGAACCAGATTTGAAGAATTGAGTTGCAAGCTGGGAATGTACAATTTGTACAACCCAGCTTGAGGGGGAGTGTAGAATTACCATATATATTTTAATTTAGTGATTTGTTTCCTAATAAAGAGATTTGGTCATTGACTAATTCTCATTTAATTAGTTTCTTATTTTAGTGGAATTCCTGATTTGAAGGGATTCTTTCCTGATTTTGTGGACTGGAATGACAGTCTCTTTGGTATATGTATCTCTTGTTATTCATCTCAAAAATAAGAAGAATAATTTCTTCTCTCAGAAATTTCACAAATCCCATGCAAGCTTTTAATATTGTATAGCTACTTGATTCCTTCAGAAGTTAAAAAGATGACACATTGAGCATTGCAGTCCAACATACTTGCACATCAAGTGCACCTTAAATTCTCACGTATTGACATTTTCCTTGTTGCAGCAGAAATATTCATAGATTGCATGTAGTCTTACCTAATAACACATGATTTGTTACCAAATGACTTCACCAAGTCTACAGAGATTCCACCTGTCTTACTGTGAGTGAGAGAGAAAAAGCGCCCAAGATGATGACAGTTAGAAGAAAACTAAACTTGAAACTATATTTTCTATCAACAAAAAAATGAAGCTGTACTCATTACACTGCAAAATTAATAACAGGCAAAAGAGAAGTTGAAACTAGATGACAAACCTAGCTGGTATAAGTTCAAACCCCTTGCGTCCCTTCTTAATCATCCTACTTTCCTTTGCTGAAGCTACACTTTGGATGGCAATCTAAGCATCAAAGACCGAAAATAAGATTAATTGATTGTATTTCTAGCTTCTCAGAAGTAAATTTTCAAATACAATTAGGAGCACAACACTAAAAATATTCGACCTTGACCAATTTTTGTCTCAAAATATTTATGACAACTACAAAAGATCAGTAATACTACATTTTATACCAGTTATTCATCAAATAGGTTAGCATTCACACCTCATAAAGTTGTTCCCTAATGGCAATGGCAATTGCAGGCTGCAAAGTCAAACGCCAGAGGGAAAGTAAATATTTCCATTAGCATATAACAGAAGTACTTCAAATGTGGGAAACAAAAACAAACAATCAATATATGGAAGAGAAGTTTGATTTGCGAGAGGAAAGCAGAAGAATTTTAAGGTTGGTGCTTCTCTAACTGATGCTAATAAAAAATGAAGACAACCTAAAGTCAGTTTAGAGTTGAGATGTCTTAAACAAAACCTGTCAATGACAAGATACAACAGTAGCATGCAATAAACAATTGACACATAAGCAGTGTGACCTGTCCACTTGTCTGACACAATTAGTTTATTGTACCAATTTCAAATTAGTGTCAAAACAACAGGTATTATGTAACTTATTATTTAATTTTGTAAAATCTCAGATATTATGATCAGTATGAATAAATATGGTGCACTTGGATTGTCAAGTATCGTCAAAGGTTGATAAGAATCAGACAAGTTGGATTTTCTTGTATTGCCGAAGGTTTCTAATAAGATCAGTTAGATGGTCCTGTACTGTTGAAGGTTGTTAACAAGATCAGGCAAGCTAAAATATCCTAGTTGACATTAGTTGATATAGCAAAATCATAAACTTCATTCATGAAAATCAAAGACTTGTGTATTTCACATACTATACTTTAACATACAAAAGGGTTGATAATGATAAAACATAGGAGCCCGACAAACTACACAAAGCTAAATTAACGGTAAACAATACGACTTCTGGCTGGAGTAAGACAACAGCAGGAAAATTTGGTATCAAACATGGATTGAGGCCAGGTTGGATAAAAGAGAACCTAAACTGTCAAAAAAGAATCAAAAGGTGTTGAAATTGATAAACAAATGGCAGAAAGGAAAAAATTCCATTTAGCACTAGAAGAGGGAAAAACTAGACCAGTATAACACGGAAGTGAAGAGAATGGGATAAAAGATGCAGAAAACAAATCCTGGCACATAAACACAGTTGAAATTGTCATGATTTGCTTAATGAAGCCACTTTAAAATTATCTCCCAGTACCAAACCAGGAGACAGCCACATCATATCACAGTGCTAGTTGTGGGCAATTAGTTGCATACTTGGCATTATATGAAACAAAAGAGTAGCAAGAGTTACAAGATTTTCTGTCCTTGCAACCATAGAACAAAGGCAGGTTTAGAATACTTTCTTGAGTCAATGGCTTAAATAAAATACTTACTCCAACTTCTGGGTCTTTGATTCCCAAATCTTTGCAGAAAGTTCTTGCAAATTCTTCTGGATCACTCTCAAAGTTGTTCAGGTCCTGAAATTCATTTAAGACATGACTCTTAAGAGAGATTACACAGCATCCAACACAATTCATTCTTCACAATTTAATGCTGCAAGCTCATTAAACGTAAAGATGAAACGTCCATTCTCCTGCAAACTTACCCATAAAAACTGGTCCTTTATAAGTGTGTGATTCACTCGGAGATCAAGCTGGTTGACCCAAACAAAATAAGTGAGGATATTTTCAACAGAGCTCTATTTACTGACCAGCCAATGGCAGATATCGGGTCAACATATAAAAAGAAATAAGCACATGCTTTCTGAAGCAGAAGAATCACATAGGTACTCAAGCCACACCTTGATTGGGACGACTCGCTCACCACTGTACATATCTTGTCCTTCATAAGATCGAAACTCTGTCAGCTGCGACTGCAGTAATTGACAATCTTGAAATGAGCAAGACCATGATAATGAGAAATTAGATAAAAAATGAGGGAGCAAAGAGGTAAAAGGTCAAGTTTTCAAGAGGACAATTAAGCTGACAATAAATATTATGTGAGGAAAGTTTTTGGTAGACTTATGTGAACGCGAAATAGCTTTAAGTCACAAGCAACACATTCAACATTGTTGATTCATTATGCCTTTTTCTTGACGTAAATAAGCTGATTCAAAACTCCTAAAAATGCCTTGACATACAGGAAAGATAAATCTAATTCCTTCTCCCTTATACAAAAGATATAATCCTTGCATACCCCGCAGATTGCAACCAACACTAATACCACTTAATGAATTCCTAGCTCACCTATGGGCAACTAACTAAAATCATGCCTGTATTTAACACGTCATTCCCAATAGCTTTTGTTGACAAACAAGAAATATAATAAAGGTGGCATACTAAGTTACATCAATGAAATGCAATTGACTGATGTTATTACCTGGATGGATTGAGCAATCTGAGTGACAAAAGCTGGAGGAAGTTTCAAGTCTTTTACAGTTCTTTTAGCAAATACCACCACTTCTGAATCAGGATCTATAGAAAAACAAAAAAACAAGCACAAGTACTTAAGCCCTATAAACAAGAACATAAAGTGTAGCACATTCTGAAGGTTATACAGATGCAGAAGTGTTGAAACATGCGATAAATTTCTATATTAGAAGAGTTTTCACTCCAGTTTATAAGCATCCACACTTTACTGTAGAAAATAGTTCTCGGGCCTCCAAATGTAAAATGTCGTAAGAAGTAATATTCACTAAGAGAAGGTTTATGGCAAATAAACAGATTCCCAAATGCCAAGTTATCATAAGAAATTGCAACTTAAGTTTCAAAAAAGTAATTTCTTTGCCAATCTAATAGAACTCTCGCTAAAAAAAAAAAAAAAAAACCCTAAGTTAGACATTTTTTTTTTAAAAACGTGTTTTCATAATTCTTCAAACACATTTTTCAATCACCTTTTCACCACACATACACGTTAACCCAAAAGAATCTTTAAAACTACCATTTGTTTGTTTGGTTGTATTTTTTAAAAATATATTTTTTAAAAACTTCAATCATGTTTTTCAATCAACTTTTTATCTCACAAACAAGTTTATTGAGAAGGATCTTCAAAACTATTATAGTAATATTTTCTAAAAGATAACCATCACCCAGATGGAGCCTACATTGCAACTTTATGATCTCTTTCTCAAATAAAATCATTTGTATCTGAAGGCAATACATTTATGGAAGCAGAAAAAAAAAATCAAATTTAAGGTACAAAAAAAATTATAAATGAGAAAAGGAAGAAGTTACCAGATGGATTCCAGGTGAAAGCATCTCTAAATCTTTGACCATCAATTTCAATGTCTAATCGAAGAGGCACCAAATTATCTGCTGTTGGACTGCAGAATATTGAATAATAGATTGTATCACAAGAAGAGAGATAAGAATGAATTCTTCATACTATAATACCAAATTATTTACTCACATTCTAAACTTGACAGGGTTCTTGGAAGATGCCCAGGCTGAGTGCGGTTTCATGCTGCTTCTGCTTCGTCCCTTTTTTTCTTTCTCGTTTATAAATCTGGCAAAGAAATTTAATGAAAACCCAATTAAGTTCAATTAGGACAGAGAATATCATCATTATAATTGAAAATTCAAGAATTTAGTTTCTGCATCTGGGGTCTCCATTAGAAACCCAAGAAAAATCGAAAACATAAAAACTAAATACTAATCCTTGGGCGTTTACTCTACGGTGTTTTCTTTTGTTGTTATGGCGGAAACGAACTTTTAAGGGTAGTAGAGCGCACGATTTTCTTCTCCCCTTTTCTTTTTGCCCGAAAAAATGGAGCTCGTGTTTTCCAAGGGTTTCTGTTCTCTCTCTCTCTCTCTCTCTGTATTCCGGGGACTAGTGTTGAAAATTCTTTTAAATTATCCCCGTCTGCCGTTGCTCTGCAGCATGCTGCAGACAAAAACTCAAGACTCGTGCACAATCTGGTGGGTGTGGATTAAATGATGCATACATGTATGCGCAGCAATATAACAAGTAGTATAACACAATTATGTGACTTCTGTTAAAATGTAATTGTTGGGTTACTGTATCCACCCTCTTTTGTCAATTCTGCTCGCATGTAGAACCGAAATACCTTCAAAATCGTGTTGATCGTTTTGAGATTATATGATCATACAATGATATTAGAATTATTTAAATTACTTAAATTTAGTGTAAAAATGGATGTTATCATTAGTATTTGAACGTAAGAAATTTATCGCAAAATGTGAATTATTAAGACTTTTGTCACATTATTCATTTCCAATACATGAAATATCTATTAAAGCTTAATACTGCTTCGTTAAAAAATTGTGTTTAGCATTATTCCCTCGATCCCATTTTATATGCCACAGTTAAAGTTACACACGATTTAATAATATTAAATTATGACCATGAATCATCATCTAATAAAACATGAGTTTCCTCATATGTCCTTCCATTCAAATTTAAATGAGTATTTATTATTCGATTGTTTTTATCTTGAAAATTATACAAGAGTAATAAGGTTGGAAAATAGTTTTATTTTACTTATGAAATCGTGACACTTATTTTAGGGGGGAAAAAAATAAAAAGCATGATACATGGAATGTGCTCCTGGTCTCTCTCCACTCTAATCTACATTTAAATTTAAATGCTTATCTATTAATATCAAAGAGTTAGGAGTAAGAAGATCAAAATGTGTCAGTTGATTGTTGTAAACGAGTTAATCGTTCAATTACACATCTTCAACAGATACAATCGATGGTTAACACAAGTATTACCCTAATTTCGTCTACTATGATTTACAAGTATGCATATTTCAACAAATCTAAATGATATTTGATGCCTTTACCCCACTTTTTGTTAGGCGAAAATAGGTTGGAATGGAAAAGTATTTTCAACTTGCGCATTCTATTCTCTTGTTGGGAATAAAATTTTAAGTTGTAAAGCCCTTTCCTCCTAGAATGTCTATTCTAACATTTTTATGAAGTCCTATTCCTCAACGAAACATAGGAAGAAACCTTTCCTGGAAATGTTAAAATTATAAGAACCAATTTTATCTCTACACATATTTATTTTTACTAATTCTTCTTAATTCATGATACATTTATTAATTTTTATTTTAAAATCATTTAAAAAATGTTAGGTTTTTATAACTTTCATTAATAATTATTTTTTATTTCTAAATCATAATTAATTTAATATAGGGACAATTACATAAACCTCCCCTGAGGTTTCTGACAATTTCATTCAGCTCCCCTCAAATTTCAAATATTGCACATACCTCCCATAGATTTACAGTTTAAGTAACAAAACCTTAGGAAAGTGGTGATGATAGCACAAATTTTCAATGAAAATCCTAAAATACCCTTTTCTAAAAAAGAAAAAAACAAATTTTCACTTTAACCATCCCAATTACATCACTACAACTACTACTCTCATCTTCTTCCTTAACCACCCTACCATCGCCACCGATTAGATTAGAAAAAAAAAACACAAAAAATCAATCTTTTTATCCCTGAACTGCTACCACTACTGCAACAACTTTGTCTCTGTTAGTCACTACCAACCAAACAAACAAAAAAATGCAACAAATGCAATTTTTTTTGCCACTAAAATCACTACCATTGCCACATCAATTACATCTCCATAACCAGTCTAAAAAAAAAAAAATCGCATTTTTGTACCATATGAATCCATCATTACCCGACAACTACCGCTGTTAGTTATCATCATTGCCCATAACAACCAGAAAAAATGCAAACACAATAGAGAAATTCAAACAACAACATCCAAATCTTTCCATTCAAGATGCATCGATTCTCAACAGATGCACCAACCCTTTACCCCATTGCTCTCGGTCACATCTCTTTTCCCTTCAATTAGTGTTGGTCTTGATTTTTAATTTTAATTAAAATTATGTCTTTTCCATGCATTTTTCAACATCAGAAGAAAGGAAATTGATGGAGAAATTGAGTATGTTCACAGGATAGAGGCAATTGATAGGAAAATTGAGTGGAGACTGCACACTTGGTTTGAAAGTGAGAAGATACGTGAGAGGAAGATTCCAAATGAAGTGAAATTGTTGGCTTGTGAGAAGAAGATGGGAGGGGTGAGAAAGGAATGATGATATAGGAGAGATGCAATTTTCCCATCTCTTTTGGAGGAGGAGAGATGATGGAAAAATGAAATTTTTTGAGAGAGTTGAGAGAGGGTAAGGAGAAGTCTACAACGACAGGAGGGGATGAGGGAGAGTAGGGTAAGGAGGACAAAGGCTGAGGATGAGGATGAGGGTGAAGGGAAGAGAGTAACCGATGATGATATTATCCCTATTTTCATTATTTTTTTCTTGAAGTTTTATTTCAACATTTTATCAAGGTTATAATGGTAATTTTGAGTAAGAAGAGGAGGTATGTGTAATATTTGAAATTTGATGAGAGTTGAGTGAAATTGTTAAAAACCTTAGGGTAGTTTATGTAATTATCCCTTTAATATATGCTTACAATATTTTTTCCCTTTTTGCTATAACAATATTTAGGACACTATTTTTAACTTTTATGTAAATGTATAAAAACTAAACTTCTTATAAATTAAACATACATAAAATAAATAGAGAATATGAACAATTGAGTTTATTGTTAATTTTTATCAAAAGTTTAAAATTAATAAAATAGTATAAATTTAATTTTGACCAGAATATCAAGAATTTTAAAATAAAAAATGTTAGAATTTCTTGTAAGTATAAAATTCATGCATACCATAACCAAACAAAATAAAAATATGATATATTTTAGTACAAAGAATTTAGGGCAATTAAGTCCAATTAATATAGATTTTATTCTATTTTGGCATCTAAATATGATGATACCAAACACTTAAAAAAAAAAAAGCATTTCATTCTAACTTGGGTTACCAAACACTGGATTGAAAAATTTTTTTCAATCTATTATGAATGGAAAGATCTTTCTTTTTTGGACCATTCCAATAACCAAATGTGGGGTTACGAAGGAAATAATAGAGAGACAGCTTTATTTTAGTCAAACAAAGTACAAGAAAAATGTTAATATTTTCTTCCTTCCACTGAATTAGCGTTTCTCTCTCCTTGGAGATAGCTTATCAACATACTGGCTTCCATATCAAACTTTTAGCTGTTCTTAGTCTTTACTTATACCTTTCAATTACTATATTTATAGAACCTATATCCTTTTAGATTTTTTGCAATATCTCCACAATATCTAAGAAATATGTCCGTGCTTCTCTATCTGCTAGCTAAGAACTATTTAAAAGAAGTCAGCTTTTTAGATTTCAGCATCTGTTAGGAGCTGATCTGAACAAAGCACTTGGTAGGAAATCTACAAACCAGTTAGGA
The DNA here is from genome assembly GCA_024721245.1 of Mitragyna speciosa. NCBI lineage: Eukaryota > Viridiplantae > Streptophyta > Magnoliopsida > Gentianales > Rubiaceae > Mitragyna > Mitragyna speciosa. The sequence continues at coordinate 138,278 of CM045562.1, forward strand.
AAGGACAAGGGTGTCTGTTCTCGCAAGACACATGGATGCTGGAGGTCCAAGGTATCAAAATTGCCTTATTGGATACCTGTTAGACTATAGAAATTTCAGCTTTAACAAAGTTCAAAATTGTATTAGATCTAAATGGGATGACAGAGCTTGGTTATTAGGATGTGATGAGAAATGCTATATTATCAAGTTTTCAGTCTATGAGGAGATGCTAGTTGTGTTAGACAACGGCCCTTATGCTAAAAATGGGGCTTTGTTGTTATTAAACAAATGACAATCAGGAATCGTTTTTTGCAACATGAAGCCAACATATGCACTAGTTTAGGATAGAATTTGAGAAGTTCCAGTGGAAAGGTTTAATCAGGAAACGGGATAGAAGTTTGCCTCAATAGCCGGTGAGCCAGTTAAAGTAAGAACGGGTATGTATGATGCAAGAAACTTGTCTTATATTCGTGCAAGGATCTGGATAACCACCACAGCACCTTTGGTTGCAGGTTTCTACCTCCCTTTAATGCATGGCGCCATAACTTGCATCTCATTTAAATATGAAAGAATCCATAAAATTTGCAGGTGATGTGAAATCATAGGGCATACACTTTCCTTATGTACATATCTAGACAATGATGAAGCTCTAGAGGGTTTTCTCACTCAACACTATCAACAATTGTCCCAAACTCTGGGAATGCCACTGTGTTGGGATGTTATCATAGAATTGTATTATAAAACTATTAGAGTCCACACAAATTGCACCCATCTAAGGACCATTACAATTCCAAATGATTTTTGGAATTCCATCAACAAACCTTACTTTTACAAAATAGCAATCGTGTTGAAAATGGATTCAAGTTTTCTCATCATTGGGAATTCAATTTATCTTCTACAACATCAGAATTTCTTGGACATGTAGATAGTTAGGAAGGAAATATTCACAGGGACATGAACATAGAAGGGGATAATACCAATTCTGGAGATGATGAAAATATGGCTTTAAATGAGAACGTTGATCACATTGAAGAAGATCATCAACATACTCCTTTTTAGATTTTTCAAATGGGCACTGGTGAAATTGAACAACAACAATTCACAATGGTAAATGGTCAAATACAAGTAGCAATTCTGGAAAATGAAAGGTCAATTCCGGCATGGTTCTACAATCTATCCATCACAAATACTACAGTACTCTTGGATGATGATGTTCAGGCTTACTACGAAAGCTCTCATTTGTCGAGACAAGTGCCATCTGAAATGTTTGACTTCTACTTCATTCTTGGTGTGCAAGATATAGATGGCAGAATAGAGGTTTTAGCCTATATAGAGGAGTAGGAACTAAGCCCACTTGTAGTCATATCAAGGACTAGAGATCTGTTAGAATCCAACCAAACTTTTCTCTCAAGATCTTTATTTAGGTGCCGTTTGGTAAAACTGAAATCTGAAATCTGAAGTCTAAAGTCTGAAATTTAAGTGCTGAAAGTATTAAGCTGCTAAATTGAAAAAGTTTTACCTGTTTGATAATTAACTAAATATGTACTGAATTTAAATATCTCCTCTCATAAGTATAATTATTTTATCTAAAAAATTAAAACAATTTATTAATAATGTATATGAGAAAGAAAAATATTGTTTGTTTGTAAGAAATAGAGAATAAGTGTATTTATGTATGAAAAAGTGTGTGTGAGAGAGAAAGTATGTGTATATATGGAAAAATGTTAGTATGAAAGAAGAAAAAACATTAAAATATATGCACGTGTATATGAGAGATAGAAATTTATATGTGAAAGTATGTGTATGTGTGTGTAAAAGTGTATGTGCAAGAAAGTATGTAAGTAATTGTGTATGAGAAAAGAGAGAGAAAGAGAGAGCGCGCGCGCGTATGTGTGTGTGAGTGAGAGAGAGAGAGAGAGAGAGAGAATATGTGTATTTGCATGAAAGTAGGTGTGTGTGTGTGTGAGACACAGAGAGAGAGTGTGTGTGTGTGTGAGAGAGAGAGAAAGAGAGATTGTGCACGTATGTGAGAAAGAGTGTGCATATGTGTGTGCATAGGTGAGTGTGTGAGAGTGAGTGTGTGTATGTGTGTGTGCAATGAGAGGAGGGGAAGAGTATCAATATTCAACAAATTAAGTGAAAAATTTTCACTTAAAATTTTGTGTACAAATTAAATAAGTGCTTAATGTGTTAAGTGGTAAATGAATTTTGTTATCAAACACACTGAATTCAAAAATCACTTAATCCATTAATTTTCAACATTAAGTCATGTTATCAAACACTCCCTTAGTCATAGGCTTCCTATTTCATTGCCACCGGTTCCTCACAATTGTCTTGGTTCTATACTCAACAACTCTCTGGACCCATTTTGAGTTCCCTGAAAAATAATCTTGGGCCCAGTCCAATTCCTTTATCAGGCCATCTATCATTATCTTTCCCCAGCTATTCAATGTCGCTGTTTCAAGAGCAGCAAACTTACGAAGGCCCACCACTTTAACTGAACAATGATTGGACTTCATTTCGCTGTCTCCTTGGGCTACTTATTTTAATACTGACTCTTTTCTCTTGCAGGCCACACAAAATGAATATGGCTTCATCTTATCTTTAACAAGTCAGTCTAGAATTTTGATGTCACTTGCCTTTAAGCCCACAATGCAAATTTTGTGCAACGCTTTACAGAACTAGCACTATCTCCTTCCTCGTCATTGAACCAGACCAGCTCTAATATCACGAATCCATTGTCTCTTCAAGCAGCTTTAGACACTAAGCTTGAATTCTCCCAACTCCACTATTCATCTTCTATTAGGTAGTATTTTACAAAGAAAAGAAACCTCAATTGGAAGCTTCTTCCAGTTAAGAAAAGACCTAGGGTTCGCTGTGGAATAGATGAGGGGCATTCTCTAACAATGACAGGAAAGAGATTCTCTTACTCAGCCTCTGATAGTTATTTTTCGGAAGATGACAAAGAGATTAACCTACAAGGATGGAAGCATGAGGAACTTCTGTTAATTGTCTATCGAAAAGTAGCACGTTGGAAAGGAATAAGAACTGGTATTTTATCTCCAGGAATGTCCCAGGCACTGAAGAGGAAAATCATAAGGCAAATTGATGTGATCACCCTTCGGAAACGAAAGCTATTTCATGAACATGCGGATTCTTTATTCCCAAAATCACAAGAAAACCTTCTGACTTTCCAGTTTGACGAAGAAGACACTTAAAGCTCTAGAATTATAGAAGCTTCTTTTCTGGCATCAAGATTTGCTAAAGTAGTAAGCCTTTGTGTTGAATCTGCTATTGGTTTTCAGGGAATTATACCTCAACAATCCTCTAATAAGATATGAGGCTTTTATGCTAGAATTGTAGAGGGATGGGTCACCCTCTAACAATTTTAACTCTTAGGACTCTAACCCAAACATATAACCAAATGTACTCTTCTTAATGGAAAATAAATTGTCTAATAGCAGTATGGTGAAGTGGCTTCACTCTACTTTTTTTGTTAGCTGGAACTTCGTTCCTCCTATAGGAAGGGCTAATGGCTTATGCGTTGCCTGATCCAATTTTGTGTCTATATCTGTAATCGAAAAGTCCCAGAATCTTTTGTGTCTTCAAGTTAAAGAGCAAAATGATCTAATACGGTGTTTATTTTTGGTGTATGGGCATCCTGTTCTTAAACTCCAAAGTGTTATATAGGATTCCATTAAAAATCAATTTTCTGATCAATCGGTTCCTGCTTTGATAGCGGGGAATTTCAATCAAGTGTTATATATAACTGATAAGATCTCCTATAAAAATAAATCTCTACCTAGTGGTCAGAAGCTACAACAACTTATTCAAGATTCGGGATTGAAAAAGCTGCCGCAATTGGGAAATTGGTACATATGGACAAAAAATCGTCATGACTCATCTACAATCCTTGAACAATTGGATAGAGCATTTGCTAATAAAACCTAGCTCACCACATTTCAAACTTCCAAACTCAGGAATCTACCCATAATGAGATGGGTTCATGGGCCAATCCTCATTGATACACATTTCTCATTTAGACCTCGCAAGCGATGGGCGAAATTTGAATCGTTTTGGACTCGTGACAAGGCCTGTCGCCAAATAATTTCTAGAGTTTGGGAAAAGTCATGCTTATCTAATACAGTTACCATTCCGTCAGTTATTCAAACACTACAATCTTTGCAGCTTCACCTGGAAAATTGGAGCAAGAGATCTTATGGCAATCTGGATACAAGAATTAAATAAACAATCCAACATTTATATATGGTTCAATCTTCTCCCCAGATTCAAGGAGATCTGCCATTTGATTTAACATTACGAAGCCACTTGGATTATTTATTGCAATGCAAAGAAGATTATTGGAAACAGTGTTAAAAAATCCAATGGCTTAGGAATGGTGATAAAAACACCAAGTTTTTCCATTCTTGGGCCTCAAGGAAACAAGTTTCAAATTTTATTACACACATCCAAAGAGAAGATTGTGTGTGGTTACAAGATCAAGAAGATATTCTAAATTACACTGCAGAATACTTTAAGGAGCTATACACAGAACCACAGCTTAATGGAATTAATTTTGCACCCTTTGATATAAGAGAATTTTTTTTTTTTTGCAATATCTTGATGTTAAATTAATGGAGTGTCAGCAGATGGAATTAGATTTTCCTTTTAATTCATACGAGGTAAAGGAGGCTCTCTTCATGATGGCAAAATGGAAATCGCGAAGTCCCAATGGATTTTCGACAGGTGTCTACCAGAATTATTGGGACATTGTGGGCCCTACAGTCATGAAGGTAACACTGGATTGCCTGAACAACAATACTTCGCTGTCTGATTTAAATTACACCACAGTTATTCTTATACCGAAATCTAATCATCCTACTAAGTTTTCCCATTTTAGACCGATAAGTTTATGCAACATCATGTATAAGATTGTCAGCAAAGTAGTCGCTACTAGACTAAAGAAAGTTGTTCCTCACTTAATTTCTACAAATCAAAATGCTTTTATTTCTAATAGATCTATTGCTGACAATATTTTGATAGCAAATAGGTTGATGGAAAACATTAGGAAAAGAAAAAAAAAAGGGGAAATATCATTTGCAGCTATCAAATTGAACATGAGTGAAACTTTTGATCGGGTTTCCTAGGAGTTTCTTTTTCATGTCTTACAGTAGATGGGATTCTCTACCAAATGGATATCCATTCTGCGGAATTGTATCACGTCAGCTACTATTTCTTTTTCTATAAATGGAATGACCACACCATCCTTCTTATTACAAATAGGTCTTTGCCAGGGATGTCCATTGTCGCCATATCTTTTTATAATATGCCAACAGGTGTTATCCTCAGTATTAACAAGAATTAATAGTATCAATTTACGGAAGGGCATTTCTATTTCTAGAGGAGGCATACCTATATCTCACCTTATGTTTGCTGATGATTGTATTCTTTTTATGAGAGTCCGTAAGGATGCTGCAAATGCTCTCTCAGACATCCTCTACTCTTATTCTCACGCTTCTGGACAACAAATAAACTACAATAAACCAACTTTGGTTTTTAGCCCAAACACAAGTCCTTCTATGGCCTCAGAGATAGCTTCTATATTGGGACTTACCATTAGTCAGCATATCAGTACTTATCTTGGACTCAATCTTAATTTTTATCCAATCCAAGTCTTCCCTCTTCAGGCATATAATAGATAAGATTTCAAAGAAAATGTCAAGGCACAAGTTTTTTAAGCTCTCAATCTTTAGGAGAATCACTTTAGCAAAGCATTCCTTATCTATGATGTCACAATATACAATAGGCGCCTTTAAACGACCAGCTTTTGTGTCAAGGCAAATAGACAAGCAAATTGCAAATTTTGTATGGAATGGAGATAAACAAGGGAGAGGAATTCATTGGAAATCATAGGAATCTATTTGTCTCTCTAAATTTCTAGATGGGTTAGGTCTCTGATCCACCGGGGCGTTAAATCAGGCTTTCTTGGGGAAAATTGCATGAAAATTCTAACGAATGAAGAGGCACTAATTAGCAAGTTATTTTTACATAAATATTGCAGCAAGCAAAATTTTATGTCTATTAAACCATCGAATGTAGCCACTTGGAGATGGAGAAGCATTCTTTGGGGTAGAGATCTCTTAAGGCATGGCATCAAATGGAGAGTTGGGAATGGTATGAGTATTCATGTAGCTAATAATTAGATACCAGGTATGGTTAATCCTATCCGTTATAATTCAAATGCTTCAATTAATTTAACCCTGAAAACCTCAGATCTCTTTGATAATGGGAGAAATTGGAGGTTACCTCTGCTATTTGTACTCTTTCCCCAACATGTAGTGCAAATTATTACTACAATACATATCCCTACATATCCTCAGTATGATAAATTGGTATGGGACATAGAAAAGACTGGTATATATTCAGTTAAACTAGCTTATCATCTGGCGTGTAATCTGAAGAGAATAGGCAATCCCTCTCACAACAGATAATCATAGAACACTCAAATAATCCCTGTGTTTAAAACTTTATGGTCTCTCGACATGCCCTCAAAGTATCAATTCTTTTTTTGGAGGCTTTTGCATAATATCTGTCCAACTATGTTGTCTTTATTCAAGTGAGGAGTTGCTCCTCTCCCTATTTGTCTATGATGTGAAGAAAACGAAGAAACAATAGAGCATCTATTTTTTGAATGTTGCCAATCGAAATTAACTTGGAGAATGTCTCAACTTGGCCTAGATTTTGATTCTGGACAGAAAGAATCCTTTTATGCATGGGCTACAAACTGGTTCCAGCAAGTACATGAGAACACCATAACCATTCAACTAATAGATATACTATGCAACATCTGGAAGGCAAGGAATGATTTCATCTGGAATCAGGTGGATTTTAATCCCTAGCAAGCTATTAATCTGTCTCAGCAAATATATAATGAAATTCTCAACTTAACGACACAGGATTCTACTTATGTGGTAAATGAATATACACTTGGAAGCCAGACATGTAATACCCAACTTCACCAAATTGATTTGCTTCACTCAAGTAAAGTGTCTTAACCCATGCAAATAATTCTGCTACTATTACAATGGTTTTTTATGGCTCTTATAACAGCTCCACTGGAAAATCTACAATTGGAATAGTATGCAGTAATTGTTATGGATCACAGCTCTTTGCTACCTCCTTAAGATTGAAAACTACATCAGCTCTGCAATGCGAATCTTTGGCTTGTCTATATTCGATATTGACAGCAGTTTGGAAGGGATTTCAACATTTGATATTAAAAACAAATTGTCTTTTGCTCATTCACGGCCTAAGTAATCCAACCAACATCCCCTACTCCTTAGAAACAATATCCGAGATATTTTAGCGCTACTTCCTTATTTCTCTTCCTAATAAATCGTAAAAGTCAGTAGGTCAGATGTTAGGAAAGCTCATTATCTAGTTGTAACCCTTACTTCTATGTAACTTATATATATATATATATATATATATATATAAATGAAATTACTATGTGTTTTCAAAAGAAAAAGTGGGGTTACATTTAATTAATTCAGTATTGAACATTAATTTAATTTTATTTATAATTTTAGAGTAATTGCCAGTAGAAACAGGGTTAATTTGTATAAAAGTTCATTAATTTATGGCTAAATCACAAAATGCCCCCTGTAATATTGTATCAATAGCAAATTGCCTCATGTATTTAGGAAATACACAAATTACCCCCTTGAATTGATAAAAAACATCTGTGTCCTTCTATACATAATGCTTTGATAATTTTCTCTTGAGAGAAAAGTCTCAAACACATGAATTAAAAAAAAAAAGATTTGCTACTTTTGTTACTAGATGAAGTTGGTCTTGCATCGTCTGGTTAGAAACAAAAGTTATAATTGCTATAATTGGTACTTCAAACTTGGAATGAGCATGAAGAAATTAATGATACTTCTTTATTTTTTGAGTTGTTCTGCCGAATCTGTCCGAGAAATGCATTGTTGGAACTGGGTTGGAACAATAAGTAGCTATAGATTCAGGGGCTCTATTTTAAATATATTTTACAAAAATCACCAATTTATCTTCACTTTGCAAATTGCTCCTGGTACATCATGGAAAAAAAAAAAAAGATTCATGTCTTTTTTCATACTTTTCCCCATCTTGAATATAAAAAATAAGAATAGTTTGCCATAAAAATGTTTGCAATTTTGGAGTCATGATTTTGATTTTTTATTATATAATAGTGCAATAACAATATTGGCATTGAGTAATAACCTTATTTTAGTTTTATATAATAAATTAACAAGAATAGCAATATTAAAAATTATGAGGGCAAATTTGTCCTCATAATGATGAAATTTACATGAGAGGGTAATTTGTTACTACAATAGAGGCAATTTGTGTGTTTCTTAAATGCATGGAGTAATTTGTTACTTACTTAACATTACGAGGAGCATTTTGTAATTAAGCCTTAATTTAATATAGATCAAGGGCCTTTCAAGAAGGCAGCACTGCAACTTGAGGATAAGGTTAGAATTCATCATGACCTCACTATAAAGGCAGCAATGCAACTAGGCTCTGACGAAGATTATGTGCCGGCATTTTGAAGTTTAAAGTCTTTATTGACCTTTCAAGAGGATCTAAAGTAGGGAATTGAAGTATTCGCAAACGAATTTGATGATCACCAGTTTTGCTGGGATGTATATTTTTTGCCTATGTTTCAAACAACATTCTGATGTACTTGGGATTTTATGAAAATGTTCCTCTTGATTAGGGGTGGCAACGGGTCGGGTTGGCAGGTTGGCGGGTCGGGTTGAGACCCAAATATAACAGTCAACCTGCCAACTCGAATCCGACCCGCCAACCCGCCAACCCGAAAATAGCCAACCCGAACACGACCCGAATCGGGTTGGCGGGTTGGCTGGTCGACCCGCCGACCCGAAAAAAAAAAAAAAAAAAAACTCTAATATTTTGTAGCTTTGTTTCATCCATTCACATTCAAACATAACAAATTTCACTCATTGGATAATTAATCAAGTAAATTGCACACATTAATATTAAAGATACTTATTAACATACACTTAACTCCTTTTACAATTTACTTTTCATCAATCTAGATAAAATTCTTACTTTTTCTTACAATTTACTTGATTAATTATCCAATGAGTAAAATTTGTTATGTTTGAATGTGAATGGATGAAACAAAGCTACAAAATGTTAGAGGTTTTTTTTTTTTTTTTTTTAGGTTCGCGGGTCGACCCGAACCCGATTCAGGTCGACTCGAACCCAACCTGTTTTTTTATCAGGTCAGTCGGGTCCGACCCGCCAACCCGCCAACCCCCAACCCAAACCTGCTATTTTCGTGTTAAGTTCGTGTCGGGTTTTCGGGTCGTGTCAAAAATTGCCACCCCTACTCTTGATGTTGAAATTTGGAGGCATTAATTTAAAGAAGGTGTGCAGACTTATTTCTGATCATATTTTGGCAATGTTTATCATTTTTGTACCCCGTTTTGTTTAAAAGAGCAGGTATTTAAAAGGAAAGAATGCACTACAAGAAAAGCGTAAGCAATAATATAAAATATTTATACGATAAAACTCCCCTTAACATTTGAACAAAACTACAGTTTACTACCTAATCTTTAATCCTTGCCAATTTACCACTAATTTCAATTTACTTCATCAACTTTAACATTTAAAATATTATAAATTAACAAAAATACCTCCTTCTAAATAACTTTTCAAAATACAAATTCTTTCCCATTTTCATTTGAGGAAGGCAACTTCAATCAAATAACAAATCTACCAAAAAAAGTATTCGTATGAGTGCACGTATCTCTTACTACTTTCTTTTTTCTGTGTACTTTCCTAAATCATCGGGTACTTAGATCCTGAAGAAGCATTAAATCATCGGGTACTCAGATCCTGAAGAAGCATTACAACTGAATGTTCATTCATACCCATACCGTTCTGCAACATTGCAAATGCAATACGAAGAAGATAGATACTATTCATTTTCTTTTTATTAAAAAGTTTTTTACATCAATGCATGGTAGAATTTAGCAAGAAATAACACTAACGGATTATTTAATTTAAGAATAGGACAATGCATCAAATAGTTCATACAAGATGAGGCTAATCAGCCCACAATACATAAGAACAATTTATTGTACACATCGGGTGAGGAACACAGAGTCCCTTGTTGCAAGAGATGTTGCACAAAGCTCATGATCTCCGGATTCTAGGTTGTACTTCAATCACCCCTAGTCGTGCTTCATTGTAATGATATCTGGAATGCCACATAAGAGATAATTTGATCTCTAAGCCATAAAGAATCAATTGCTTTTAACCTCACACACATCCACTTTTTAATTTCTGTTTTTCACACTGGGAAAAACACATGCTTTCAAGCAGCCAAGTCGTCAAAATATTTCAAGAGATTTATATTTGGAAGTTTCACAAAAAAAAAAAAAAAAAAAGGAGAGAGAGAGAGAGAGAGAGAGAAAGGCCAGCTGCTTGATTATTCAGAACAAACAGCCAGCCAAAGAGCCTAAAAACCTCCCAACACCCACTCTTGGGAGGGGAAAGAAGACGAAGAAGAAGAAATACCCGTTTTTTATGAGAAAGCTTCTAACAGCTGCAGGAAGTGCAGCTTCACCCCGGCTATGATTACCTTTTCCTGCAAGAGATTATGTCATAGATAAGTGTCATATACCATCACCACTGTTATGCCTTATAGAACTTCAACAAATAACTTAAACGACTCTATTCATCTGTCAAAGATGTTCACGTGCCTCATAAGCAAATATAAGCACAAGTTAATTAGTATTTGGAAGAGCAGTGACTAGACACCAGAATATTGGAAATTTTGAAAAGTCTGATTACTAAAGTACCTGTTATGACTTGTAACAATGTTGGTCTTGGTCTAGACAATGCAATCTCACAGCTCCACTTTTCCTCAGCACTACAAGTTACAAACTCAGGAGCTGCAGAAAGTACCATGTCCGATGTTGCATTAACTCTACTAGCAGATGCAAACTGTTTCAGGGCCATCTGAGATTCAATCTTCTGCAAATGTTCCTGCAAGGCTTGGACCGCTTCGGCTGCATGAAGACCATGCAGATCCAATGTCCATTGGTCATTCCTTGAATTCCTGATACTCAGAATTTCTTTTGCTGCATTGGCATTTAATCCTTCAGCAACCATCCATTCTTCACGAGCTTTTCGTGAATGTAATTGAGCAGATAAGTGATCCCCTTTTAGATAAGCATCATTGGCAGCTTTAGAGTGCCGGGACGCTGACCTGTTTAATGAAGAGAAATGAATAGAATTGACTCTGAACTAGGTAATCAAGAAAATAGAAAACTAAATTTAAGCACTAATTTTTATAAACTTTAGGAGGGAGTATAAACATAATAGTAGAAGGTTTCTGCAGAACCAAATAACCCAGGAAAAGTGAATTTCAACTTCAGATTATCTAGAAGTTTAACTACTGCATCAACACATCGCCCCCAAAAACTACAAAATTCTGCCTCAGGAGAGCTCTCCCCCCCTCCCCCCCCCCCCTCTTTTTTTTTTGGGGGGGGGGGTGTTTGTGGGGGTGAGGAAGCGCATTACCTCATGGAAGAAAATGAATACAGGTTATTCATCCATCCTTCAATTTAAAAAAACAAAAAAAGACAAAATAAAATAAAACACCAGCAAGAGCAAAACACACACAATCAAGCGTCTAACATTACAACCTTCCCCTATTAATCCCACTTGTTGAAGACAAAAATGACAATCGAAGTTTATTATCAGGTTGCTAAATTCTTGTAATCCCTTGCATATTCTCTCTCATCATCTTCTCATTTTTTCAATGTTTTGCTTTTAACTTCTGTATCTAGATTTTACCAAAATTCTTGCTATTCATTCTACAACAATATAAACTTAAAAGAAATAGCATCGTAAGAACAATGAAGGAACAAATGGCATCTAAGAACAGCAGGAGAAACATTAACACCTTCAAAGAACATTCAGGAAAAGAAGGCCATCACCCAAAAGGAAGTCAAAACTCTTGCTATTTTTTTATACTGTTAATATCTCGGGAAACAAAAAGCAGAAGAAAAGAAAAGCAAACAACAGCATGTTACGTTAACTAACAACTAATAAGATTGTAAGGACACTGGTCTAGGAATATCACAAGTGACCAAACCATATCCATTATGGAAACCTATGTCAGACAAGCAACGGGATGTAGGTGACTGCGGTCATGGATGTCAAGCATGACTCACTAATCCAGTAAATCAGTAACAGTTTCCACTGTAATCGAAGTTGTGTCTTCATATGCTATTACTTTGGATTGAGTATACCCTGAACTAGACGGGAACACTTGAAACAAACATAATCTCCTGGCTCAAAATTTTAAAAATTTACCAAGAGGACAAGGGAAAAGGATGACAAATCACTAGCTTCTGCCATGGGGCAAAGGTTTCAAATTTTAAAAAAAAAAAGAAAAAGAAAAATAAGCTATCAATTACCTTCCAGCTTTGCAACCCCCAAATACCCCAAGCCAAGTTCTTTAATTGCTAATGCATTACATAAAAATCAGATGGATAATTCACAATGTGGTTAAACATTTATCTTCACAATAAGTTATAAATGTGCCATTCTAAGTACAAAGAAGCAAAAACAAAAATCAAGTTCATAGTGCAAATAAAAGCTAAATGTATTTGAAAGGAATCAAAATATCAGCTAAAACACACCTCATCATCCTTAGTGCTTCTTTTCTGTGGACCAAGTAAACATCATCTTCTTCCCACTCGGGCTCAATGGGCATATACTTGACAGAATTCAGCACCATTTCTGGGTGGGAGTCACGATGCAGAAGCATTTCCCCAGGAGAAGCATGTTCATCTGTCAATTCTATGTTATCCTCCTTAAGTCCCTTAAGACCATCAAGAAGACTGCTAACTTCAAAAAGATCTGTGTCCGACTTATTCTCAACTGCAAAAGACTCCTCAAAATTCGATTTTGATTCTTCAGTTTCAGTAACTTTTATCTCCTTGTAGCTTTGCTCAGAGGAAACCATCAGTTTCAGTAAAGAAGAGGCCTCATCAACATCATTATTTACACCAGCAAAAACATCCTCAATAAGGCTCTGGTCAGCCCAAGGATGCAACTCCTTAAGCATCTCAAGGGCCTTCACAACTTCCCTGACACAATTTTTTTCATTTACATATTCAGACTTATCAGAACTGTCAATCTCCATTTTCATTTCTCCCATATCACCACGATTCTCCAAAGTTGGAAAATTCACAGAATGCTGTAGCACAGACACAAACGACTTTTCTAATACAGTTTTAGTGGCAGAATTATTTTTGGAGACGTTCTGAATTTGGTCCACTGAGTTTGATATTGATGGGAAAGATTCATTCTTTGCTTCAGGCTCAACACCCTTCTTGCGGCGTTGTTCAAGGTCAAATGTAGTCCAACCAGAAGTTTTACCTCTCCTCCAAGACATCTTCACGTGCAGAGGGCATGTGCAAGCAGAAGCAGTCATCTTACATTGCACGAAAACAATTCTGTAAGCACGCAACACCGACCATACCCCTCCCTCCCTTCAGCAATCTCACAGTAAATCCACCTCTTCGTCAATGTATCTGAAAACGTATTAATTCAAACCAGAAGCATGATTACCGTGGTTAACGAAAATTACGATTTATTTATTAGAAATTAAGCTTTCGATGAAATTATCAAACCTAAGCATATGAACAGGAATAAAGCAATATAAAATTATTAACCAGTAAAAGCAATAAAGGAAAATAAATAAACAAAGTCTCATGACCACTACTGATATACGTACTGATAATAAATAATTATTGACAATAAAAAATTGAAGTTAAGTAACAACCAGCTAAAATTAGTAGTAATCGTGTGAAGTAATACAAAACAAAATTTCAAAAAAAAAAAAAAAAACGTTACTGGTAATTAAATAAAAACCATTCAGCAACGAACAGGTAATAGCCAACAAGAAAAACTGGTTACTCATCCTTTGAAAAAAAGGGGAAAACACAAGATTGAAAATTGATTGGCAGGCTGGGGGGCAAAAAAAAAAAAAAAAAAAAAAAGAGCTGAAGAGGATAAATAAGAAGGAAATACAGACAAAATAGGATACCTGCTTTGCCCTTTTCTTATTTGGCTTCTTATTGGGAAATTGGAAATTGGGTACTAGGGTATTTTCAGTAATCAGACTAAAGTCGCGTACCGGAGGCGTCAATTGATCAGACGGCAGTGGAAGAATCACAAGTAGCGACGGTGCGAAGACGACTGCAGCAGATGATGATGACGACGATTGGGAAGGAAATTTGCATATCATCAAATCCATAAAAGCAAATTCTGTCTTTCTTTTTTTCTTTTCTTATCCGTTGAATAAATGGAAATCAAACGGGAGAGTTGAATATAAATGTTATTTCAACTGAAATTTTTTATTTAAAAAAAAAAAGGTTCTCGGATCGGAAGGAGGAGGAAAAGTCAAAGGGAAGCAGAAGCAAACGAAAAAGTTAATCCCAAAATTTGGAGAATATTCTTTCCCCGCTTTTCCTCTTTTTTGGGCTCTAATGTAAGTTTAAAAGTTATTTTATGAATGTTTCATTTAAATAAAAGTTTAAAGTTCAATTATGAATGTTTTATTTAAATAAATTCTTCTTTTACATAATGTTGTATATGTAATTGATCACCTACCTTGAGACTAATATGAACATTGAAAACTCAAGAAATGGTTGGAAACATTTTATTTTGCATAATACTCGACTTGAATTTAGTATGCGAACCACAATTTATAAACTTTAACTATTAATTAAATATTTAGAAACCAATTTGATTTTTAAATAGTATATTGTGTAACTCATCTCTCGAAATGGGCAACAAATAATTACTGACCTATATACTTATATCTACCTATATCATAAAAAGATAAACCTTTTACTATAACTTGTCCAAATTGTGACACGTGGATAGTTTCGATGAAATTCTTAGGTTCTTAATGTTTTGCCTTTTCCTTTGCCGCTGATTTCCTTTTTTCTCCCTGTTTTTTTTTCTCTTTCTTATTTCTTTCCTTTTGATCCTACTGATATAACTGAGAGCAATAACTCATCTTCCTATAATTTCTTCCCCACGTCAGTCAATTAATAACTGAAATCTCTTCAAATCTATCACTCATAAATCTCCTCCCAAATAACTCCCTGTCTATGTATGTTCGTATACATTCTCTCTCTTAAATTCCAAAAGCTTACCCTATAAAGTTAGTCTGTTTCATATTCCAAAAGCTTTGGAGGTGCAAATAACCACATGTTTTTGTTAGTTTAATTTTCCTTCTCTACCAAATTTTTGTTGATAAATTCACACTGCTATTTTCATATTAACTTCTTTTTCCCTTACGGGTACGGCTTAGTATATATTAAGGATAACATGCTTTTGCTTATATTTTTTTCCTCGCATGGTTTTATTTCGACTGAGCAATTCATATTACATGTGTTCTATAGACTCATGAATCAATTACATTATTGAAGATTCATTTTATTCTTAAAAAACGGGGCACGTAGTTGTATTGTTGTTCTTTCTTTCGAAGTGTGGTTTTGCTAAAAAAAAAAAAATCATGCCTACTCTTGTGTGTGACGATATTTTGAAAAAACTCTTTGCCATGATCCATCTCTTTGTTCCCAGAATCAAACTCTTCTTACATGATTAATCCAAAAATACAAAATCTCCTTTTTTCTTATGAACATAAAATTTTCATACGAATGTCTGTGCTTTTTTGTTTTTTTTTTCTTGAGGCAACAAGCTATTTTACATGAATTTGATGTATGTCCATGTGTGCATTTATATGTTTGTATTTAGCAATACATTTTTGTTTGAGCGGAAGAAAATTTTCCCCCCAAGTATTACAAATAGAATCCCCCTAAGAGGATTGCATGGTGGGTTCTGGGGATTGGGATTTGATATAGTGTTGCATTAGTAATTAAAGATACGTCCCTTTCTTTTTGCTAATACTTAAATTCATGTTATGCTGTAATTTCAAACAGCAAACAGTTTTATTTAAGGTTTACGGTACATAGAAGAATGAATTACACTTAATTACCTTCAATTAACTTAGTTAGTTATATCCCTAGATTTAGTTTCATTCTTTCTCATATCATTTTGCAATGTTGAGCAATTTACTCATTGAACTTTTATTTTGAGTTGCAAGAACTCAGTACAAGGATTTATTAGTTTTTTATTTCCAATTGGTGTTTTGATATTAAAACTTGATATTATCTATTAATCTCTTAATTTTGTGAATATTTATAGTTTTTCTTTTATGCTATTGACTTTATCTATGGGTTGTCAATACTTTGTATATCTTGCTTAAAACTTTTGAATTGGATTGGGCTGTGCCTTGCACAGCCTGAGGACTACTAGTAGTAGTATATAAAGTATATATTGTGTAACTCATCTCTCGAAATGGGCAACAAATAATTACTAACCTATATACTTATATAGTAGTATACTCATTATGTATGTGCACATAAATGCTTCCTTAATATGAAAGATTTCTTAACAAACAAATTATATGTCAAAAACTCTACGCATCAATAATATTATTTTAAATATATAACTTTTAGAAGTTGAAATGATATCTAAGAATATAGGGAGGCTCATATATAAGCTTTGTATTAATTAAACCATAGTCTACACTATCATAATAGGTTATGTTTGGGAGGAAGGAAATGGAGGGAAAAGAAAAGAAAGCAAAGTCCTTTGTTTGGGAGTAAAAATGAGGAAAGCAAATAAAGGAAATAGAAGTAAAAGCTCTTATTTTTTTCTCCCAAATATTTTCCTCCAAATTTAGGAGGAATTGGAAGGAAAGGAAAATTAAACTTTTCCTTTCCTCCTTTTTTTTTTCTTTTCCATCTCAAACTCCCAAACTAAGCCTAAAGCTCGGTATATTTGAGGCCATTTTCGTTTATCAAACTTTTGTATGTATAAAATTTAGAAAACTCAAAAAAAAACCTTTCTCTCTCCCTCTCATTTCCTTCTTTTTTTTGAAGCGTAAGTTAGGCATTAGAATTATTATAGTAGATTTTTTAATAAAGTTATAAGTTGTCAACTAATTTCATGTAATCATGACACTTTCTCATTAAAGAGACCAAATAGAGCATGACAAGGATGACAAAATACTAAATAGTACTAAAAGATAACTATCGAGAACGCTGCCATGCTCAAAACAAAAGGCCTTAGGCTTAGGGTTTAGTCTTTATTCTTTATTAATGTTATAGGCAAAATCTCACACGCCACAATGATTAGACTTGTACCCATTCATAATTTAACCATATGTTGGATAATTAGTCAAATACGTATACTACAATTAACACCTTTATTACTCACGTATTATCATGTTTATCAAAATTTTGACACACCATTTATCTTTCCAATATTGGGGGCATTTTTTCTATTTTTGGGGTCAAAATTTTAATTTTTGGGCAAAAGGGGCAAAATTAGCAATTTTAAAGGCAAACAATAATTTTCTGTACGTAAATATTTATTCATTAGTTTTAGAGTTTTAAATGTACGCTTTTGTATTTTATACATGGTTTTGAAATTTTGTGATTTTTCAGAATTAACTACTATTTTTTTGTATATTTCGTCAGTATATGAGCAAAATGGTCATTTCACCTCGCAAACACCATTTTCACTCATTTCGGGTTCCAAATTTATTTTTTCGAGCTCTTAAGTATGTTTCTAAATTTTTTTGAATTTTTCGGAGACAATTGCTATTTTTTCCATAAATACTGCGTTTAGGGGTAAAATAATCATTTCACACCCCAAAATGCATTTTCTGCCAATTTTTTAGTTTTATATTCATTTTCTAGGGTTTTAAGCTAATTTTTAATTTTTAATAATTTTTTGAGGTCAATAGCTAACTTTTTGTACATTTCATCATTATAGGGGCAAAATAGTCATTTCATACCCTGAATGCATTTTTGGCCAATTTTTTGCTCTAATTTTATTTTTTAGAATTTTAAATCTATTTTGGATTTTTTGGGTAAATTTGGAGTTCATTGTCATTTTTGCAATAATTTTAAATTTTTTGTGTCAAAATAATTTTTTTTAGTGGTAAAATTTGAGATTTAATTGTTAATAGGAATTTTGATAATTTATGCGTATTTTTGGAGGGCAATATTACTCCACCCTATAAATACCCCATCGGATAAAAAATAAAAGGGAAGTGAATCAGAAAAAACTCTAAACACTTACCATTCTTGCACACACAACACACCTAATTTCACATACTAATTTCTACACACACTAACACGCCACACAAACACACATTTGGATTAAAGGCACACACTAACACACCACACATACACACATTCCAAGGCACACATTAACACACCACACATACACACATTCAGATCAAAGACACACACAAACACATGCTTTTTACACGCATTGAGATCAAAAGAAGCAAAAATCAAGAACGCTCAAGAACATCAACTTATTTTAAACCCTTCAAAACCCGCTAATTAAGGTAAATACTCTCACCGTTGATCATTTATTTACATTTTTATGGGTTAATACATGAATCTGATGCTAGTTTTTTTCAAAAAAATAATTTTCTTTCAAATTTTTAGGTCATCTTCTTGTTGATTCTTCTTAATTTTTATCTCTTTATGCTGTCTGGTTTGTTTTTCTTTTTTCTGGGTTCATTTTTTGAGGTATATGTTTTTTTTTACTGGGTTTTCTTTATCTTCTTTCTTCTTCCTTCACCGATCCACAAGTAGCCCCCAACCTGTAACCTCAAATCACCAAAACCACCTCACAGCCCCTTATCACTACAGCCATTAACAATTACCTCCCAAATCAACCAGTAAACCACCAGCACCACCTACAAAGAAAATAGCAACAGATACCAAATCACAAGCAATCCAATTTCCAGTTAAAAAACAAGAAAACATCTCCAATAACCTGCAAAAGACAACCCAAATTCCAAATAAACCCCAAATCTCAGCAGTTCTACCCTCAACATATCCTCCCCTGTAGCCACCCTAACCGCTACTCTTCCACCACCGCAAGTCCAAATCCACCCACAGTCACCTCTCCTCTCTCTCAATCCCACCACCACAGCACCACCAGCGGCACCAATCAAAGTCTTCACCTGCAAAATAGATACCATCAGTTCACACAAACCCCACCAATAGCCCCTAATTTCCAGCGGAATTACCCATCATCAGTATGACCTCCACCGTCTATTTCACTAACACCTACATCCACGCTAAATCACGGCCACAAATCACAGAATCACCAGCATACAAACCATTCCCCTATCTAGCCACCCCCACAACCACTCAATCTCCATCAACCTCTTTGTCCGAAATGGGAAATAAACCCTCATTTTTTTAATTGTTATTGATAGGTTTGGGTGAGAGCTTGAAGAAATAGAGAACCAATGAGAGGCCAGGAAAGCAAGAATAGAAAAAGAGAGGAAAATTGGAGAAGAGAGAAAGACAGGAAGAGAAACAGAGAGATATGAGAGAAAGAAGAGATCAAAAAGTGAGTGAGTGAGTAACACAAAGAGATGGGAAAATTTGGTGAAAAAAAAAATCGATTTGGGGAGGGGGAAACCGGTTCAAGTATTAACGGTTGAGGAATTTGGTTTGAAGGATTGAAGGTTGGTAGTTTTAGGATATGATTTTTGTAGAATCCAGGTTGAATGGGATGATTTAGTGATATCTGGTGATGAAGAACCCGATTGAAGGATTTGGAGGCTTGCCTTTCTTTGTGTTGTCTTCCCTTTTGTTTTTATATTTGTGCTATTTTTGTCATTCTTTTGGGTTAAAAGGATTGAATGAATTGTGGAATTTTTGAGCTATTAAAGACGATTTGAGGAGTGAAGGAAATATGGTATTTGGGCTACATTGATCAGACTGCACTAAAACTAGTCCTTAGTACCTGACTATTTTTAATTATTACTTTTTCACCTGCAGCAAGAAGAAATTATAGGCATGACCCACACTGTGGGCAGCAACAGGATTTTTTTTAAGCATTTGTGTCGTGTCTAGTATCTAGGCTTTTGTCTGGTATAGTTTTCGTTACTTATTTAATTATTTGTTTCTTATCTAGTTTAATTAATTTTTATATTGAGCATTTAATTTAGTTAAATTTAGCTTTAACTTACTTTGGCACTTATTTTTACCCTTTTTGTTTAACTTGCCCGAAAATATTTCGTTTAACTCCCTCATAATTGCCAATTGACCCCTTCGGTTTCATTATCTTTCAATTAAGTTCTAATGAATAGCAATTGTGTTTTGTGTTCAGTGGAATTTGCTACTTTAGTCTCAATTTTGCTTTAATTTTCAATTTCACCCCAATTTTCTTTGTTTTGCATCATGACCCCTTAATTAGTTCAAATTTCTAATTCTACCCCTTAAGCTTTTATAGAATTTTATTTTTAGTCCCCTTAGTTGCTAGACTTTACATTTTATCCCAATTTGTCAATGTTTGCATATTTTATCCTTTATTTGTTTATATTGCGATGCCTTATGTGTTTACTTGTGTTCTTAAGCATTAGTACTGGGTTTTCAAAAAGGTAACCCTATTACTTGCTAAATTCTCTTTATGTGCTCCTATGTGATTTTTATGCATTTTCTTCATGTGTTTTTTATTTTATATACTTTTTGTGTATTTATTTATGCTATTTAGTTTTGAACTTCGTTATTTGGCAAAAATATAATAGTTAGATCATATTTCCTTTATTTTTGTATTTAGCTAGTCAATGTAATAGTCATGTTATATTTCGTATTTTTTACAAATATTTGTGTATTTAGATAGCAAGTGTAATAGATAGGTCGTTTTTACTTTTTCTCCTTAAATTGTAAGCTAAATCTCTTGGTGTAATGGTTAGGGTTTATATGCTTTTGTATACTTATGTGCTTACTTGTTTCATCGTTTTCCTTAGGATTTTTACATCTAGATATCATGTTTACGTGTTATGTGCTCCTATATGATTTATATGCTTTTATATGTTTATTTATTTCTATTATATTTTACTCATGCTTAATTTGTGACGTTACCACACTAATCCCAACGCTAGTTGTGGTTTCATAGAAAATGGGCTAGTCCAACGCTAGATCCTTAAGTCATTTAGCGCTAGTTTCACTCATTGTGTGTATTTCATGTCATTTCACACACTATTTCTCTATTTTTATTTTTTTTCATCTTTGCATGATTTTTGTATATATTTTATTATTATTATTATCTATTTTATACATGTTGGATGCATGACATTTACATTCCATTTCACATAGGATTTTAGGTCATTTATGTGATTTGACTAGAAGTAGTCACCTACACATGTGGGAAATGGTGGCTTAACATGCCGTTCCTCCCTCCATGAGTAGAAACAGTTAGTCACGAGTTATTAATTCGCAGTATCCATCATGCTGCATTTCCACTTTCTTCGATTACTTACTATCTATACTATTTTCCTTTTCCTTTTGCATTCCATTTTGCATCCACACTCGCGACTCTCTTGAGGTCTCATCTCGAGTTTCACAATTAATGCGATAATTTGATTTAGCCTCGATGGGACATTTTGACCCTCCTGACACCCCATTTAGACTTAGGATTCGCATTCATTTGGATACATCCAAACGTGATAGAATTTAGGGTTATTTGAGAAAATTTTGATTAAGCCTTGCAACTAGCCTCGACTAGGGAGAAAGGGTGCTTTAGGTGCGAGCCTTTGCCTTCCCTTTCTTCAAATGTAACTGCCGGACATTTTTCTCTTATTTTTTCGTAGACAGGAGTCGGAAAAGAGTTTCTAAATATTTTTTCTAAAATTTTATTTTATTTTCTTAAATGATTTTTTGGGTGACTTGGCACACCCCAATTCAATACCAAGTGGTGACTCTATTTCTTTTTTTTTTTATAAAAAATCATTTTTCAAACTAATTGGCCAAAACTGTCGTATTTTAAATCTTGGCCTTACTTTGCTTTTTCAAAAATACCATTTTTTTTCAAAATACACCTTTTCACTAAAAACTTGATTTTATCACACATGCATAGTTTTTTAAAATCTCAAAAACTTTTATTTTTGAAAGAGGTCATCGAGGACCATACCACGTGTTTTTCAGGGTGTAACAAAGCTCGATTTCTGGGAAAACTCAGTAATAAATACATAGGCACAAAAAATCACATAAATCCCATGTGGAATGATTTTTCCCTGCCCTTGGTTACTACTAGTATACTAGTAGCATCTTCTGTGGTGTTGCAATGTAGGGATGGTCGGGATTTAGATGCTATATGATTGGGACTATAAAATATAGATTATATCAAAACAATTCTATATTGATCATGAGAATAATATGGACGGAAATAAAATATATTAGGACTTATTTTGATACCGTCTAAATACTTATTAATCATTTTTTTACAATAAAATAAATAAATTATTGGATATACTTTCAACCTTGAGTCATTTAAATAATATTTGAATATTAAATATTTAAAATTTTAACATTGAATCATTTAAATAATATTTAAATAATGGGATATTGTACCAATAAAAGTCCAAGTAAATTTCATTTATGCACATATTTGGATGGGTATTGATAAATACTACTCTAAATTTGACCAATTCTATATTTTTGACACTCATCCTGCCCAGATTAAATTTGTATTGGGTACCCGTTGGATATTGGGATTTGTTGCCACCTTTATACTCATAGTAAAAACGGCAATCTCTATATTAAGATTCGTTTGGTACAATTTTTTCTATCACTATTACTATTAATATCATTAACCCTACCATAAGGTATAAGTTTGACGATTCTGCCTAGCATATTTAGCTTAGTAATGAAATGAATATCATTCTCCCCAAAAGCATTAATGGATTTGATAGAATAGTATTTTCGAGAGAATAATGGAGAACTCAATTAATCACTTTTATTCCGATAGAAGGATGGGTGTCACTAGTATTGACACCCATTCCTCTCCCTAATTTCTCTAAACCAAACATCGCCTAGTATTAATAAAGTGAAGCAATAATCTTTCACAATTCTAATGCTGAATGGAAGAAAAAATGGTAGGAAAAGAGGAATCTCTGATGTTGTTTATGCTACTCACTACCAGAGATTTACGACCGTTTGATGAACTCATCTCCGAATTCACCTCCAAATTCCATCCACGTTGCCTCTTCGCCATCTGCTCTTCTCTCGCCTTATTAGTATACGAGCTTTCTTTTTTCTATTCTCTTTTCAATTCAGTTCCTCCTTTTTTCAGTAACTAATTAGGTTTTCTACAAGAAACGATCTCGAGTGTAGTAAAATTGGTAGAATTAGGGTTATAGTTGACCAATTGAGTTAAATTGATGTGTTTTACAGTGGTAGAGTTATCAGTTTCAGGTATAGGAAAAGATTTGTGTCATGTGAGTCCTTTTTTTAATTTGTAGTTGGTTTGAGTTTTACTATTGATTATGTATATGTAAGAAATAGTTATTGCATGAAATGCTTGATCCCAACCACCTTCTCTGACGGCAAAATTTTTAAGCTGTAAAGACCAAAATTTGCTTTATAAGGCATACAGTAAATATAAATTTATGTACCACTTACAAGATTCAACAGAGAAGCAGCGAGAACATGTCAATGAATTCCCTAGTATACTTAAAAACTTATCATTTCAAAATATGAGATCCTAGATACTGAATTCTATTAGTGGCCATTCATGCCAGTCCAATTCAAGAAGGCAACATGCCAAGGTAAAGGCTTAAAGCATAGTCACATTCAACATGATTAGATAGGGATATTATTTTGTTTTAGTAGAGATTGAATCTATTTACCTGACATCTTCCTACAACAGATAAAGAAGAATTATGGAACTTGCGATTCATGTATGTATGTATGTACGTATATGTATATACACATACATGCATACATATATGTATACACATATGTATATATATACATATATGTATATACATCTATATATATACACATGCACGCGCGCGCACATACACACATACATGCATATGTATATTTATATGTATATATACATATATATAGTATATAGTGTGTGCACATATATATAGTATTTATACATGCATACATACATACATATGTATGTATGTGTATATGTATATACACATATATATTGTATATATATGTATATATATAGTATATACACACACACACATACACATACATATATGTTTTTACGTACCTACATACATACATACATATACATACGTATATACACACATACACACACACACATATATGTATTTATATACATATATATACATGCATACATATATACATGCATATATATATACACACACGCACACATACATTCATAAACATACACACACATTCCCAAAAAATAAAAAAATACATACATGCATACATACATATATATACATACACATACATACATGCATCCATACATATGTATACACACAAACACATACATACGTACATACAAATATATATGTGTGTGTGTGTTGTGTTGTGTGTATGTATGTGTCTATATGTGTGTGTATGTGTATATGTATATACAAACACATACATGCGTACGTATGTATGTGTGTGTGTGTATCTATATGTATGTATGTGTGCCTCTGCGTGAGCATATAAGAAGCAATATTTTCAAATTTAGACCGCCGATTTGACTTGTTGAACCACGAACTGGCCATGCTTCCGATCTGGTTCTCTATGAAAGTTGGAAAATTCAAAGAACCGTTAAGAATCGGTCCAACCATACGAACCGCAATAAACCATTGAACTGGCGAACTGCCGATTCTTCAATTTGATTGAAATTCAAAACATTTTTTGGGGTGGACCTCCCACTTTTGCTTGAAAGCCGTCAACCACCCAGCCAACCTGCTGGTTGTTGGTTAGATAGTATGAATTAATATATTTGTTCTTTATTTTTGGTTTCCTTTATTAATCATTTTTAATAAAATTAATTGGTTCTTATATTTTTAGTTTCTTTATTTCCATTAATCATGTTTAACAAATTTAATTGATTCTTACTTTTTTAGTTTCTTTGTTTCCGTTATTAATCATGTTTAATGAAATTAATTTATCCTTACATTTTTAGTTTAGGCATCCAAATTCATTATATTAAAGAAATCTCAGATTTACTTTTACTAAGATCTTTCCTACTAAGATTATCTTTTATCTTAATTGTTTAAATATTCATTTATGCCTAAAACACTCTCCTAATTAAAAGTTTAAATTGGTATTTTTGTAATCATTTGTTTAGATGTTTGAATTATGGTTAATTATTCTTCAATAATAAGCACATATGGCATCTTGAAAGTGAGTGGGTAGAAATTTATTTCCTTTATTAAAAAACCAAAAATCAGTTCATATTATTAAAATCATATTTTTCTATGCAATATATTGATTCCAATTATCATAGCATCACATATCCACCTTTTCTTAATATACTATAAGAAAATGTGTAATATTGAACAGAATGGATTAAATTAAGAACTAATGAGCAAATATATTTACTTGTTAGTTTTATTTTGAGACTATTGTATAGAGTCTAAATTGAACTCACTCAATGGTTCAATACATCAAAAATAAAATTTCTTTGAAGAGAATACGTCTAAAGTTAAAGCCTAAAAACGATTCTAAATAAAGTTTAGGCATCTTTTAAGAAATTCTAAATCAAATTCTTCATTGATACAAAATTGTTAGAAATTACCTCTCATTAGGTCATGCAAAATAAAAACTAAAAATAAAAAAACTAAATAGATCTAAACTGATAATAAGATAATCAAACTGAAATTTGAAAATGATTTGAGTATGCAAACCTACCCTAGAAAATAGGGTAAAAGAAAAATTTTTAATTTTAGAAATTACAACTTGAACCCGACCTACACAAAGTCAATTAATTATATTATTTAGTACTAAAAATAAAATTAAAATTTACATTGAAAAATAAGTTCTGATGGTATTAAAAGAGTAGAGAATGTGAAAACAAACAACAGATATGATTTAATAGTTTAGAATGTTTGAGACTGTAATTTAACATTTTTAAAAATATCATAATATACTTTAATGGTAAATTTTAAAATATTTGTTTTATTTGTAATATTTTTTCCGATACACTTACTTTTTTTATAGGTATTATATGTTTTATACTTGTAATGCTATTTTCTTTGTTAATTTAATGGTTAGAGACATAGAATATTTCATAAAATTTTTACCAAATATAATAGATTTATTAACTTGTATATTTGAATATATTCAACCAAGTAACGAGTTATTAGTTCAATAAGGTAGGGTGTGTCTAGTATTTGCTGTTATATTATGCATAAAACTGCTAAAAAGTTTTCTTTCAGGTACATGTAGTATTTGGTTGTTAGATTGTAATCAATTAATTTTTTTTTATTCTATAATCTATCACAAGTCAATTATTTTACCTTTTCAACTTTCTTATTTTATTTTGTAATGGAGAAGAAAGAATTAAACAAAATTAGGAGATAAGTTTAATGATTAAATTATATATAAATAAAAGAAAATCCTTGAACCCCAGTTCGATCTCCAGTTCATTTGCTGGTCCGATTTTTAAAACATTGATGAGAAGTGAGCTTTTGTTGTTATGGATAATATTCAATCTTCAATTGTTGAATATCCTATATTTGCAGAATAATATGCTTAGATCAACTTGGCGCTTGGTTGGATTTGCCATTCTGCACCAGTCGTACTCTTCCCAGCAGCCTTCTTCCACAACCCATTCATTTCTTTGCTTGTAAATGTAGGTATTTATATGATGTTCAGCTCATTATATTTGTATGAAATTGCTACTCTGTTGATTCCCTTACCATGGTTGCTTTCCGACATATGGCGCACCATATGAAGATTATTTAACGCACAGAAGCACATGCATGTATTTTTTTTACTTGGAGCATTGAGACGCCCTAGATTTCCATGTGGAAGTATACAAAGCTGCCACCCATTTTGGAGGTAGTTTTCATTATCAAAATGGTAATGCAATCTGTCCTTTATTTCGAATAGCAATTCTAGCACCAACATGCTATGCAATCTACCAACATTTGTTTCTGGTACAAGAATATAGCATCTTTTATCTATTTTGGTGGTTGGCTAGGGAAGATTCAATCCTCAAATGGTAGACATGGAGCCTTCTTAAACATACCTATGTCTCTTTCATTACTAGAGGAGGGAAAGAAAAATGACAAGGGAGAAATGGACATAGTGAGAATTCATTCCTTTTCTAAGTGGAAGAATGAAAAATTTTCAGCGTGTTTGGTTTTCTAATTATAATTAAGTTATCTATATGAGATATCGGTTGCCAATTCCAATTTTAATTTGGAAATCCAACATCAACTTTGTACTTTTTCAACCTTTCAGAAATCTGCATTCTGTTTTTCTTTTTTCTTTTTCTTTTTTTTTTGCTTATTGATAATTATTTATGCAATTTAGTCGACTAATAGGAAGAAAAGGTGAGTGCTTCCAACAATCTTACATTGTTTCTTCAGCAGATCCATAAACCCACTTAGAGCAATACTTGGGACTCCAAAGCACATTGCATGTCTAATGCTGCTCATGCTCAATCTTTAACTATTTTATGCCAAAAAGGTGATAAGGTGTAGACACTTGTTTCATTCCTCTATAATTTATAAAATCAATTCCCATTCTTTGATTGCCTAAAAAGAAAAATAAATCCTATTCTGTGATTGTTACACTTGACATCCTGCCAACCAACAACCTAACATCCTTAGGACCCCATTTTTTTGCAACAATCACAACTTTGCGCCAAGATTATATGGTTTTTTATATTAAAAAAATGTAGCCACCGCATATAAATACCAACAGGATGTCATCGTTGTTGTAAAATAAAGGATATTTCAAAAGCTTTTGTCCCACATTGGAACACTAAAAGGCTTTTTATCACTTTATATTATTTTGTTCATTAATGGGCTTGTGATGAGCTAAGATATAATGTGAGCTTGTGCACACAAGGGAGAGTTGAGTTGGGTTGATCCAGTTCAAATTGATGGATTTGCCTCCTTGTGCGTGGGTTAAACATGACCCAATCCAGTTTTATTTTTATTATAAAAAATTAAATAATTTCTCCTTACCTGAATTATCAAATTTCTTTTAAAAATCCCAACAGATATTTTGTTTAATGTCCAACGGACTAATTTTCATTTAATATTCAACGGATCTATTTTGAATGCCCAACGGATCAATTTTATTTAATTAGTCCAACGGTTTATTTTATTAAATGCCAACGGATTAGATTGTTTAAATGGGCCAACGGATTTATTTCATTAAATGCTCCAACGAAATATTTTTAATAAATAGCCCAACGGATCTTTTCCAATAGCTCTTTCTGGTGACTTATCTTTTTCTTCATTCTTCCAAAAGACAACAATTAGCAGAAACTTATCTTTTTCTTCTCTCTTACTCTACTAGTATAATTTTTGCCTATTTCTAATCCCTCTAAAATAGAGGAAGGCTTATTTAATTCTGGGGAAACATTTCTCTACCCAAAAATAGTTTCTTAGGACAGTGCTACGTATGACTCAAGTAAAATTTACATTGTCAATATCATTGTATATTTCCCAACAATCTAAGAAACTATGACCTCAAACGAAGACAATATTGCTGTGCCACAACCTCCAATGTCTCCAGCTCCAGTCACCATGCCATTTGCCAAGCCATTCCCTGAAGTTTTCCAAATTGAAGTTGTTGATAATCAAGACTTCAAAAGATGGCAAGAGTGGGTGCACTCCCTGCTTGATATCCATGGTGTGGCTTATGCACTAATTCGTGCCAAACTTGTTTCAACTTTGAATGCTGAAACACATGAGTCGTGGCAGTATGCCAATAAGGTATGTCAATTGCAAATGCTTTCTAATGAAATGTTTGACGAGTACATTAATAAGTCCCAAATTCCTAACCCTGATGATTCCAACTTTGACAAAAAGAGAGGTGACAACGCAAGTGCTTATCCTCCTAAGGTTAGCCTAACCGAAGGAGATGAAATATTTGCTGCAGTAATCTCTCAAGCAGATATCGCAGCAAATGTGAAAGAGTGGGTGATAGACTTTGGGGCTACTTGGCACATTTGTGCAAATCGAGAAGCATTTACCTCCTATACTCCAAGAAGGGATGATGAAGAAGTGGTCTATCTTGGAGACTCTAGAACTACTAAAGTTCTGGGAAAGGGCAAAGTACTCCTGAAACTCACTTCAGGAAAAACTTTGGCTCTTAACGATGTGCTGCATGTGCCAAATATTCGGGCAAATCTGGTTTCCGTGGCATTTGTAAAACCCTAAAAGTTTTAAACCACTTAGTTTCTATGTTATAAATGTTAATTTTAAAATTTCCCTATTAGTGTTATTGTATAATTTTCTTTTACAATTTGATTTCTTGATTTATTATTAATACATGTTTGATGATAATCATAGGAGATTTCACCAATTAAATGTTACCAACCAAGCTTAGATATTTAGAAAATTAAGGCCACCTATTACTTAGATATTTAGGAGATTAATGCCACCTAATACCATGAATGGCCACCTATCATTTACTTTTACTTTTACCAATTCTTTTCAATTTTTTGGCTCAAATTTCCTTGCACTTTTTCCCCTCTTGGCCGGCCACCATATGACAAGCAACACTCTAGAATTTTAACTATTTTAAACACTTAAAAGACTAACTCAAATCCTTTCCAAAAGCTTAACCTAACTAGAAAAGAAACCCCTCAAATTTCATCTAATTCTCTCCAAGTTTCAAGCTCAAAGTTCTTGCTCAAAGTTCAAGGTTCTTAAGGGACTAATCATTCACTTTTCTTCAACTAACAAGCTACCTATTTTGAGGTATATTCATCAAGAAACTTCAAGTTCTTTCAAGTTTAATAGAAGATTTCTTATGTTTTTCTTATGATTTCATTAAGTACTTAAGATTTATGGTTATATTTTGTTCTCTTGTTATATGTATGAATACTTATGCTCATGATTATAAGGTTTTTCCCTTGTTTTGATCTTTCCCTTGATAGTAGATTAACTAAGTTATGACCTACTTGATTAGTATGGACTTGTTTAAGAAGTGTTGCTTTATTTGAGTGGAAAATCTTAGAATTTATGGCTGAAATTTTGACTAGAGTTAGAAGGCATGTTGGGTAGCCTTGTAAGAGGAAAATTTTGGAAAAATTTCAGCATTTAAGACCTGTTTAGTGGGCTGAAGTTGCTGGAATTTCAGCCTACAAACCGGCACTTCCTTGTTCCAAAACCTTGAACAAATTTCAGTTTTACTAGTTTACAAAAAGTTCCAGCTTTGATAACCTAATATTTTCAGCTATATTAACCTTGTTTTGGCCAAGTTTTGATGATATAAACTGTTGAAAATTTCAACTTGTGAATTGGTTGAAGTGACACCAAATATTGAGCACCTTAAACTTAATATATTTAACTGGTTTTTAGAAAAATATTGTGCAATGATTTTGGAACCTTACTTATTAATTTTAAGAAGAAACTCTTACAAATTTTTGAAGATTTAAACTGGTTAGAAACTTGACTTTTAAATATGTAAGTGAAATTTTGACTAGTCTAACTTTACACTCAATTTAGTATGTTTTCACCAAATAACCCTAATTTGTTATTCAACTAGACTTAATTTAATTAAATATCATTAGTTTGATATTAATTAGTTTAAAACCATTAATTTACCTACGTATAGGATTTTTCAGAGTTTTCTCATCTTAACTTACATTAATTTTGCTAGATTATTAAATTATACTTGACTATTACCAATAAATCTTTCTTAAACTTTAAAAGCTAGATTACCTATAAATTAATTATTTTGGACAAAATTTTTTCTTATACCAAAACCTTGAACCCTGATCAATATTTATTTAAATTACCTCTTTAGTCTATAGTATTTAGTAGTATTTTCTTTTGGTCCGGAATTTATAATGAATTATTTAAAGTCTCACAATTATAATAGTAAATAAAGCGGAATTAGTAACAAATTTCTAGTATTAATCATTCCTTTTAAAATTTAACTTTAATTTTGACACTTAATGAATTATTTGCCCTTAGAACCAAATTACTTTCAAAAGAGAATTTCTTAAATTTCTTTATTGGTTGATTTAGGGTTTTATTCGGATTCCTTAATTACAACTTCTTGGATTTTCCTTATAACCAATTTACATTTATTTTAAAACCATAGTTAAACTTGGATATATTTTATAAAATTCTTTTAAAAGAAAATCTAGTAGGTTAATTAGGCTACTTTTAAATTTCAGGATCCAAATCTAAACCTCGCACATTTTACGAGGCACTTTCTTGAAATTTTCAAGAGAGTGTTTCCTTGTGTGTGCTTGATGCATGTTTAAGTGTTAATTCCATTTTATGCCTGATACTTGTTAGTTATTACAATGTACTATATGAGGGTAAGATGTGTACTTTATCACATCTATCCCGCAATTTGTTACATGCACAACTTCTATCAAATGTGAATATACTTGTTTGTGAACTTTCAACTGAACTGAGCGTTCGGGCTAGACTTCCATGATCATACTTCACCAGTTACACCACGGTTAGTCATACTGGTTAGGAGGATATAAGGTTTGGGTGTTAGGGTTCGTGTTCTTTCCTCTGAGTTGAGATTCCTTAAAGAGACCAACTCTGGACTGAGCAAACTGTTTTACCCTCCAAGGTTGAGATTTCTCCTTGAAGTGGAGGTATTGAGGAGGTAAAAGTGCATGGATGGTTTCGGGTATTGTTATTTGATATTTACTTGATCATTAGCAAGGACCTGGTTTTCTCTATTAGTCCGAACACTATTGCCACATGATTATGTATTTGATACTCCCGCAGTTGAGCTTGCTCCCATGGTTGAGATGTATCCTTCCTTATTTGATCAATTATTTACTTAACTTATTCTTATACTGTTTTATAGTACATGTTATTTATTTATTTATTTTTTAATTGTCTGCCTGTGTGTTTGCATGTATAGGAACCTCACTGGGCTATTATACCTCACCCCTTTTATTTGTTCTCCTTAAACAAGCTCCTATTATTAAGACTGGTGGTAGATTCAAGAGTAGTTCTTGGTAGGATTTTGTTAGTAAAAAGGATGTTTGAGATTTTACTGTATTAGTTAGGTATTTATGATGTAAACCACTTAACTGGTACCTTTACTCTTAAGTTTGAATCATATGAATGTATTTACAAGTTTCTATAAAATATCGATTGTTTCATGGAAGCTAGTGCGTGCTTGATCCGAGTCCTGGTGAGAGCTAGGCAGGCAGTCCGCTGAACCCTTTGGTACGCCTTAAGGTAAGGTGGGGCTGTCACAGCATTGCTAGAAAAAGTTGGAATAAAAGTGTCATTTGAATTTGACAAGATTGTAATGACTAAAAATAATGTGTTTGTAGGCAAAGGTTATTGTAACAAAGGACTATTTGTACTTAACATTTTCAATGTGATCAATGAAAATGCTTCTTCTTCTGCTTATATCGTTGATTCAATTTCTTTATGGCATGCTAGATTAGGACATGTTAATATTAGTTATATCAAGAAAATGCAAGCATGTGGCCTAATTTCTAGTATTAGTAATAACACGGATAAATGTGAATTATATGCTGAAACTAAAATGACAAAGAAAAGTTGTATTTCTGTCCATAGAGAAACTGAATTATTAAGTTTAATTCACACAGACTTAGGTAATTTAAAACAAATTATGACTAGAGGTGGTAAAAGGTATTGTGTTACTTTTATAGATGATTTTTATAGATTCACCAAAATTTATTTACTTATTAGTAGAAAAATAAAAGGGATTAAATCTGATAGAGAAGATAAATTTTTAGCTTTAGATAACTTTTGTGAACAGGAAGGTATAATACATGAAATTACACCACCTTATTTACCGGAATCAAATGGAGTAACGGAAAGGAAAAATAGAATGATAAAAGAAATGATGAATTCTATGTTAGTTAGTTGTCATGCTCTTGATAATTTGTAGGGAGAAGCTATTTTATCTGCATGTCACTTACAAAATAGGATTCCACATAAAAAGACCGAAAAAACACCTTATGAATTATGGAAAGGTTATAGACCTAATTTGAAATATTTAAAGGTGTGAGGGTGTCTGGCTAAAGTTTTGTTGCTTGAACCTAAGAGAAGGAAAATAGGTTCTAAAACTTCTGATTGTATGTTTATTGGATATACTCAACATAGTGTTGCATATAGATTTCTTGTTTTGAGAAGTGATGCACTTGTTTGCATACAATTATTGAGACAAAGAACGCTGAGTTCTTTGAACATTATTTTTCACTTTCTAATAAAATTTCTCATGCACCTGTTCAAACAAATAGAGAACAAACCTCTAATGAGGAATTGAGAATGAGTAAAAGGCCAAGAAAATAATTTTCTTTTGGAAATGATTTTCAAACTTATCTTGTTAATAATGATCCTTTAATTTATTTTGATGCTATTTCTTCTTCTAGTAACAAATTTTGGAAAGAAGCAATTAAAACTGAAATTGATTCTATTATAAAAATAAAACTTGGATTTTGGTTGATTAGCGCCTGGTGCAAAGCCTATTGGTTGTAAATGGATTTTCAAAAGAAACTATAATCTTGATTGTTCTATAGAAAAATACAAAACTCGTTTAGTAGCAAAAGGTGTCGCGTCCTAAAAAATCGTGAAAGTAAAGAGGTACTAGTGGGGTCGTGATTGTCGTGTCTCGAAAGGACGATCTAGTCTAATGACCCTTTTGAAAAGCAAGTTTTTGGGAAAAATTATGCGCATGTGTGAAAAATCGAATTTTTATTGAAAAAGTATATTTTAAGAAAAAAATGGTATTTTAAAAAAAAACAAGGCCGGGACTAAAAATGCGATAGGTTTGGCCAAATGATTTTTTAAAAAAGGGTTTTATTTTAGAAAATGGAGTCGTCACTTGGTACTGAGTTAGGGTGTACCAAGTCACTTGAAAAATCGTTTAACAAAACAAAAATAAAAATTTAAAAAAAATTATTTAAAACTCTTTTTCGACTCCGGTCTACCAAAAACGAGAAAAAAGGGTCTGAGAGTCACATTTGAAGAAAGGGATGGCAAAGGCTTGCGCCTAAGGCACCCTTTCAACCTAACCGAGGCTAGTTGCGAAGTTTAATCAAATTTTTTTAAATTAACCCTAGATTCTATCGCATTTTGGATGTGTCTAAATGAATGTAAATTCTAAGTCTAAATGCGGGTATCAGGATGGTCGGAATGTCCCGTCAAGGCTTGGTCGGAATTATCGCATTAATTACGAAACCCGAGTCGAGACCTCAAGGAAGTCACGAGTTTTATGCAAAATGTGATGCAAAAAGAAAAGAAAATAATAATATATAGTAAGTGAAGAAAGAAGGTGGATATGTAACATGACGGGTGCGGGGGACTAGTATCTCGTGACTGAATATTTCTACTCACGGAAAGGGAAACGGCATGTACGCACTGCTTCCCACGTGAGTAGGCGACTATTTCTAGTCGGATCACACAAAGGTCCTAAAGTTTAAGTGAGATGCAACCTAAATGTCATGCATTTTAAAAATGTGTCAAAATAATAATAAATAATAATAATAATAGTAATAATAAAATAATGCCAAATGAAAAGAAAGCTAAAAATGTGTGAAATGTACACAAATGCACCTGATACTAAATGTCCTAAGGGTCTAGCGTTGGACTAGCCCGTTCTAAAAAATCCACTAGCGTTGGACTAGCGGGAAAAGAAAGGAGCCACGACTAGCGTTGAACTAGTGTGGTGACAGAATACCATAAATCATGAATTAAAAATTAAAGCATGAATTAAAAGCAAATTAAACATATAAAAACATATAAGATCACATAGGAGCACATAACACATAAGCATAATATTCTAGATGCAAAAATCCTAAGGAAAGTGGTAAAAGAATTAAATACATCAGCACGCAAAAGTAAATAAATCCTAACTATTACACTGGGGGGCTTGATTTACAATTTAAGGGGGAAAAATTTTAAATGCCCTATCTATTACATTTTCTATCTAATTACACAATTTTTGCTAAAATATGAGAAAAATACCCTAACTATTACATTGACTAGTTAAATACAAAAAACATAGTACATTTTTGCCAAAATAATAAAATTTGAATTTAAATAACATAAAATAAATAAATACGCAAAAAGCATGTAAACTAAGAAATATATGAAGGAACATGTATAAAAAATCACATAAAGTCATATTGGGGCACATAATGATAAAATTAATGAGAAATAGATATACCTCTTTCAAGACCCAGGTTCCAATACTAATCAAAATTAACAAACAAATCAAGGAACCTTGATATAAACAAATAAAACCTAAAACATGTAAATATTGACAAACTAGGGTAAAAATATAAATTCTATGAAATTAAGGGCTTAAAAACAAATAAAAACAAATCTAGGGGGCAAATAATAAATTCAAGTAAGCATGGGGGGTATAAGAATATCAATTTCAACAATGTTAAGCAGCTTAATTGACAGAAAATAAAATCTAAAGGGGGCTACTTGTAAATAATTGGGACTAAAATGCAAAAGGAAGAAAGATTCATCGAGCATACTAAGAATATTAAAAGTAAACAGACACTCAACCTAAATAAGTTTTTCTGTGATAAGTCAAAATATGGTTAAAATAAATAAAATAAAATAATTAATTAAATCCAAATTAAATATCCTTATCATCACAATTAACTAGATGAAGCTAGATCAGTAACTAAATTAATTTAATTAATTAACTAAGTTATTTAACTGAAATTAAATCCCAAACCCCAAACAGAAAACAAAAACCAAGCCAAATAAAAAAACTAAATCAATTTTAGTGGATTAATTAGTCAACTAAATTTAACGGTAAATGAACACAAAAACCCAAATTAATTAACTTAATGAAAATTAAGAGAACTCTCCAATTCATCCCCTTTTAACCCAAACCCACTTTCGGATCATCCAATTCCCACACTCCAAATCCGATTTCTCCCAAAAATTGAATTTTTCTTTCTTGTCTTCTTCGACTTCTGTCGTCTCCCTCTATCTGCTCTTCTTTTCTCTCTTAATCTTACCTTCTCCTTTCTGCCTCGCCACTCTCTCTCTCTCTCTCTCTCTCTCTCTCTCTCTCTCTCTCTCTTTCTTTCCCCCCAGATTGTTTCTCCCCTGCCTTCTCCTCTATTTGTTTCTCTCACTCACCTACTCTCTATTTCTCTCTTCTATCCGTCTTTGCTCTAGCTCTCTCCTATCTCTTTCCTGGTTTCTCGACTCTCTTTCCTTGCTATCTCTATTATCACTTCCCCCAATATTTCTAGATTATTTGTCCCTCTAAATCAATCAGAGAGGGAGGTGCGATGGTGGGACATGACTATGCGTGTGACTAAGAACGAGGATGGTGATTGTTTGTGAATTGAGAGAGATAGCGATGGTAGGTGATGGTGAGCTGTAAATTGCGGGAGATGGTGATTGGATGTGACGGGGATTTGGGGGCTTGTGATGATTGTACAAATGGCGGTGGATGGTGAAGTGGCTTGGGGCCACAGGTTGTCGACCGGAGATGTGTGATTTGATGGAGTCCATGCTTGGAAGAGGGAAGATATTGGTGTTGATTTGTGAGGGAGATTGACGGTTTGGAGGTTGTGGAGGGTGAGACGGTTGTCTTGTGTCTGTGGTTGTGGTGGCTTGATGGCATGATTTGCTTGTGAATGTGAGTGATTGTCTCAAGGGATTGCTACGGAACTCCGGTGGTGAGAGTGGTGGCAGACTGTATGGTTGTGGTTTGGGGTTGAAATTTGGGATTTTGGTCTATTTTTTGTCTTTGCAAGGTTTGTCAATGGCTGTGGGTATAGGCTGGTGGTGGTATGAAATTAGGGACCGCTGGTAGTGTTAATGGTGGGTGGTTAACAGAGGAGGAGTGATGCGGTGGTTTAATTGGGGCTTGGGCTAGTTTGGATGGAACTGGTGGTGTTTGGTTGTGGTTTTGCAGGTATAGACAGAGGTGGTTTTGAATGCCCTACTGGCTTACTGATATTAGATTGGTGGAGGTGGTTTCTAGTTTGTTGATGGAAGAAAGAGGTTTAATGGTAACTGGTGATGGGTTTCGATGACTGCTGGGCAGTTTCTGTTGTTGTTTCTGCAGGTTTGGGAGAGGCGTGGTGGTGATGGAATCTTGGTGGTTTTCTGGTATTGCGATTTGGGTTTTTTTTTTTTTTTTTTTTGCAGGGGTCTGGAGTTGTTTTACATACATGATGGTTCCAGGTAGAAGGAGAGACGGGAAAAGGGAGGAAGAAACTGGCGGTGAAGAGAGGCGGTGAAAGATAGAGATTGAAGAACAATGGAAGAAAAAGATGACACAGAAGATGAAACAGAGAGAATGAATCCTCAGAAATTAAAAGAAAACACAAACCTAGAAAAGAACAGAGCTCAGAAAGAATTAAACTCAATATAAGCACAGAACTTAGCAATTAAAGCAAAAGAACAACAGGTTCAATCAAAATCTCAAATAAATGAATGTAAATAATTAGATTCTTGTAAAAGGTAGAAGAAAAAGATGAATCAAAGCCAAAAGAGGGATTAAGAACTCACCTTTTAAAGCTTTAAGAACTAATCTGATGATGAACAGTGAATCCTTTGGATGAAAATGCACAGTAGATGGAGCAATCAAGAAACGCTTATTGGGTGTGTGTGTTTTTTTTTTGTGTTTTATTGTGTGTGTTTGATCTTTTTGCACAAAAATCAAAGTGTTTTAGGGTTTCTCCTTTTTTCTCTTTTTTTTTTCTTGCTAATTAGGGAGAGTATTTATAGGCCACTTGTCTTGTTGGCCAAGAATGCTGTAAAATAACGAGAATGCCACCGGTATAAAAAATGCTAATTTTATTAAAAAATATATATTTTTAAACCTAAAATTAAAATTAATACAAGAAATATGACAGCGATCTTTAAATTTTCAAAAAGAATTCACAGTAGATTTCAAAAATAAAAACTAGAGTTCAAAAACTGATAGAAACGCGCTCGGGGTGTAAAATGACGATTTTGTCCCTGGACAACGAAAATACACAAAAAATAGCTATTAACCTCAGAAAATTATCAAAAATTAAAAGTAAGCTTAAAACATTAGAAAATGCATTTTTGACTCAAAATTGGTGAAAAATGAATTTAATTTGTAAAAATGACGATTTTGCCCTTGGGCAATGAAAATTTATAGAAAAATAGTTATTGTCCTCAAAAAATTATCAAAAATTACAAATAAGCTTAAAACACTAGAAAATACAACTCAAAATTTGACAAAAAATGAACTTAGACTGTAGAATGACGATTTTGCCCTTGGACAATGAAAATTCACAGAAAAATAGTTATCATCTCTGAAAAAATCAAGAAAATTAAAAAACATGCTTAAAGAATTAGAAAAATGAATTTGGAACTAAAAATGAGCTAAAATGGTATTTGCGAGGTGAAATTACCATTTTACCCTTGTGTTGGTAAAAATATAAAGAATACCAATTAAATCCAAAAAAATCATAAAAAATTAACAAATTCACATAAAAGTAAAAATATGAATTTAAAACCCCCCAAAAGCTAATAGAAAAATATTTACAGATAAAATTACTATTTTGCCCCCCGAGATTATTAAAAATTTAAAATTTGTCCTAAAAAGTGCAAACATGCCTCCCAGTGTTTGAAAATAAATGGTGTATCAAAATTTGGTGTCTATAAAAAGATTTTCTCAAAAATAAAATATTGATTATTTTTACACATTTGCACCAATAACTAGAATTTCTTCTATCCGAGTTTTATTTGCTTTGGCTTCTATTTATAATTTTTTGTTCATCAAATGGATGCCAAAATTGCTTTTTTAAATGGTGATTTGGAAGAGGAAATTTATACGCTTCAACCAAAAGGATGTGTTGTACATGGACAAGAAAATAAAGTTTGTAAATTAATAAAATCCTTTTATGGCCTAAAACAAGCTCCTAAATAGTGGCATGACATTTGATCAAGTTTTGATAAGAGATGGATTTTCATGCATAGAAGTGGATAAATGTGTGTATACTAAAGTTGTAAATGATCAATATGTGATAATTAGTTTATATGTGGATGATATGCTTATATTTGGTACTAGTTTAGATATTATTAATAGTACTAAATATTTTTTGTCTTCTAATTTTGATATGAAAGATTTGGGTGAAGCAAAAACAATATTCGGTGTTAAAATTATAAGGAGTAATGATGGTATAATGTTGTCACAAGAACATTATACAGAGAAACTTCTTAGGAAGTTTGAAAATTATGATGTAACTCGTGTGAGCACTCCTTATGATGCTAACACTCAATTAAAAAAAAATAATGGTGACCCAGTTGCTCAGTCTAAATATGCTAAGATTATTGGGATTCTGATGCATTTAATGAATTATACAAGACCTGATATAGCATATGCTGTGTGTAGACTGAGTAGATATACTCAAAATCCCAATCAAGAGCATTGGTCTGCATTAGTGAGACTAATGAAATATCTGAGAGGAACCATGAACTATGGTATCCTGTATAGTGGATTTCCCGCTATATTAGAAGGTTACAGTGATGCTAATTGGATCTCTGATTCAAGTAAGACAAAATCCACTAGTGGCTACATGTTCACCCTGGGTGGTGGTGCAATAGCATGGAAATTAGCCAGACAGACAATCATTGCTAGATCAACTATGGAGTCAGAGTTTATAGCTCTGGAATTGGCTGATAGTGAGGCAGACTGGCTGAGAAATTTCTTAGCCACTATACCTTCAACTAAGGACCCATTGCCTCCTGTATCCATATATTGTGATTGTCAAGCGGCAATTTCTATTACTAAAAACAAATCTTATAATTGTAAAAGTCGACACGTGAAATTGAGACATGATGTCGTAAAGCAGCTGCTAAGACATGGAATAATTTCTATTGATTTTGTGAAGTCAGAATTAAATTTGGCCGATCCTTTGACTAAACCTATAGGAAGAAAGTTAATTCTTCAAACTACAAGGGAAATGAGATTTAGGCCAACAATTGTCAATGGAGACAGTAACCCAACCTATGTGATTGGAGATCCCATGAAATAGGTTTGTATGAGTAATAACAAGTCAACATTGACTGTTAAGCACTACAAATTTATGTCCCTTATGAGATAAGTGCTTTGACTGCTAGTGAATGTGAGGTTGAGTTAAACTCTTAATGAATTCATATTCCTTTAGGAAGGTGTACTTGAGCAGTGTACACTTACTGAATTCACCTATATGAGAGTAGAGTGGGGCCGCTCCTATAAGATTTATTGGCCGAATCTTTAGAGTTCTCGTGAATAAACCAGGCAAGATATGGCCAAAAATTGCGCAAAACCGCGTTGAACAGCAAAATTGTGGGTTGCAATGTGATTAATAAAATCTCTGTCATATTTCAAAGACTTATTAGTTGATAGAAATTTATATTTCACCAATAATTCTGTAAGTCATATTTTATTAGTTTAAGTTTGGTTCATAGTCTAAAAGACACCAAACTGATTGCATTGTGCTCAAACGAATCCAGAAAATCTTCTTTATTTCCCCTACAATACTTTCATACAAAAATCTTTTGAAATAGGAGGGAGATTGTTGTAAAATAAGGGTATTTCAAAAGCTTTTGTCTCACATTAGAAAACTAAAAGGCTTTTTATCACTTTATATTATTTTGTTCATTAATGGGCTTGTGATGAGTTAAGATATAATGTAGGCTCGCGCGTATAAGTGAGAGTTGAGTTGGGCTGATCCAGTTAAAATTGACAGATTTGCCCCCCTCCGTGTGGGTTAAACATAGCCCAATCTAGTTTTGTTTTTCTTATGGAAAATTAAATAATTTCTCTTTACCTGAATTGTCAGATTTCTTTTAAACATCCCAACAAATATTTTGTTTAATGTCCAACGGACTAATTTTTATTTAATATTCAACGAACCTATTTTGAATGTCCAACGAATCAATTTTATTTAATTGACCCAACGGTTTATTTTATTAAATGCCAACGGATTAAATTTGTTTAAATGGGCTAACAGATTTATTTCATTAAATGGCCCAACAGAATATTTTTAATAAATGGTCCAACGGATCTTTTTCAACATCTCTTTTTTAGTGGCCTATAAATAGTGGACTTATTCATTCTTCCAAAAAGCAACAATCAGCAGAAACTCATCTTTTTTCTTCCCTCTTATTCTGCTGGAATAACTTTTGCCTGTTCCTTATCCCTCTAAAATAGAGGAAGGCTTGTTTAATTCTGAAAAAATATTTCTTTGTCCAGAAATAGTTTCTTAGGACAATGCTACGCACAACTCAAGCAAAACTTACATTGTAAATATCATTGTATATTTCCCAACAATCGTCACGTCCTCCTCCTACTGTAGTCCTAAAAGCCTCGAAGAAGATCCAGGTTGACAAAGAGAGAAAAAGCCACGAGGCCATTAAAAATTTTCAGAAACGTCTCCCTAAACCTATTAAAATCAGGGTTTTCTTGTTGCAGTGGTGCCCTTACCATTTCAAAGTTTATTCAACCAAAAAATTTGCAAAGATGTTGAAGTCCTACAATCAAGGAGTGCCTACTTCAATAGTACTTGGCTACTTCATGCTCTTGATGCATCAACATCCGGAAAAAAGTCTGCACAAGAGTCTCTAGCCAAGAATGTTATCACTTGTAAAAACTCAGGTCGCGAAGTAATCGATGAATACCTTGACCACAACATGGAGTTGCTTGATGAATGCAATAATTTGGACAAGTTGGATTTGTTTAACAAATATGTGGAGTCAGTGAAATTAACCATCCATAAGCTTGAAAGGAGATTTGATTGGACTAATGCAGTTAGAGTGGTCTGTGTTAAAGAAGCGTTGGACGCCTGTCAAACTATAGAAAGACAATGCAGAGAATAAGCAAGTGTACCTCGAGCTTAAAAAAACATTTGCACAGTGCTACCACGTCTTCAAAAATATCTCGTACAGCGAATGTTATGGACTCTAGTTCTGAAGTGTCAGATCATATGTGGATGAAGTCAATCCAACCATAAAGTTTGCATGGTGCAAATTTAACCAACATCCTCATCGGGGTCGTTTTCACTTCATCAGCTGCAAAAGAAAGTTAGGGAAGAGACTGAAATGCTCGAAAAAGGCAGCAGGAGTAGTCTGCTGCCACTACAAGAAAAAAGGCTTATAACGACACCTTAAACTGTCAGTAGAGAAAGTTTATGCCGACACTTTCTTTTTCCTGACAGTATAGTCAAATATTGTCCATTCTCGCGTCGGGATAGGTCTATGACACGTACATGTGTCCGGAAAAGCCTTTAATCGATAATAAGGTCGTTAAGAAAATAGTGTTTGCCTTGACAAATAAAAGTGTCAGGACAAAGTATATTTTAAATGATTATTTTTGGCCTAATTAGACATTCACAACTGCTGTATAAACTAGCCTATGATGACACCTACGGATGTTATCATACATATTTGTTGACACTTTCAAGTGTGCTTTATTTTTTTATTTTGGCATATTTGTGAATGGCTATGCTGACACTCTAGAATGTCAGGATTGAAACCTTTTTTTTTTTCAAAAAAAAAAAAAAGTAGCAGAATGACTACGGCATACAGAACACATTTGCAATTGAACAAACAAAACATGCAATTGAACACAACCCACAACATCTACAATTCAATACAAAACACTTGCAGCATACACAACAAACTTGCAATTGAACAATAGACCTGCAATTGAACACAACACACCACACTTACAATTCAATACAACACAATACACCTGCAATTCAACATAACACACCTACAATTTAACACCAAAAAGCACAAATCTGTCCTAACAAAAGTCAGCAATGCTAGCAGCCCATCTACCAAACAAAAGTCACCAAAAACATAAAGTCTTAACAAAAGTCAGATTGCCAGTAGACTAACTACCAAACAAAAAGTCACCAAAAAGGATGTTCAGCCAACTAATATGAACTTCTAGTTTATCGAACAAAATGGCTTGACAACCAACACCCATCCATATCATCACTTTCAATATTTGTTGCCACCTGCATGAGTAAAAATATGCATACATTACAATGCAGCTTAAGAATTTGGAAAATGATTGTAAGTCAATAACAAAGATAGTATTAAAGAAGATTATGAGATCAAAATTAAGATGGCTTACCAAATGACAGGGCCATGCTACTAGTGCTCCAAGTGCATCTTGGGTTGTTTGCAGCAAGTCATATGATCTAATTAGTTGCTCATGAGGATCCACCACAACTTGGACATTTACCTCGTACTTCCACAGGATGACCACAATTTCCAAATCCTTACTATACTAAAAAACCTGAGTGTACATAGATATTGAAGGAAATACTAAGAGTAAATACGAATAGAAATTGAAGAATTTATTAATTGAAGTTTAGCACAAATAAATTTTTTGGGTAAAACAGTTTTAGTCTTTAAGAATGCAATCACAGGATTCATGAAAAAAAATATATATATTAATCCCAAAGGTAAAGACAGTACCCTTTAATTATATATGTATGCAAAATATTTGTTAGGGTATATGTAATGCCCTCTTCTTATGCAAAGCTAGTAATCAAAAGAAAATATGAAATAAAAAAAAATGTAAGCAAGAAACTTATCAAATACAATAGCAAAACAATAGTACTTGTTAATAAAGTCATAAATCTAAGGAGGTGTATTAAATAAGAAATATAGGAAACTATAATTGAAATCCTATTACATAGACAAGAGTGTTTGGAGACAATTGCTATTTCGTATTCTTGAGCACAATGTGGATAAATACAGAATAGCCATTTTCTCTCTTCAGTGGTCAAGGCTACAAAGCATTTTTTTTTCTAACTAGTAATTTCAAACTTTTTGCCATTGAAAGCATTCAGTTCAGTACAAGTTAGCTAACTGAAACTGAAAACTAAATTATATTAATTCTTGAATGGGCATCCAAGTAATCTACCTAGAATCATAGAAACTTGTCAAATGAATTTTAGAATCACCAAAAAGAAAGAGAAGGCAAAACCAACTTGGCCAAACTTTTGTATTCCATTCTTGATTCTCATGATCACTTTTCACTTAAATTCGTGAACTTATGAATGCATCAATTCTTTCATATAGACATCAGACAATAAATAATATACAATAAATAACAACTTTAACTTTTCCATTTATCTTGAAATGAAATCATTGAGTTGATGGACCCACCCAAGAAACATAATTATTTTGGCCCAATAAGTTGAGAAACTATACTTCAACCATGATGGATTTTTCAGTATGGTTGACAATGGCTTTGGCTATGGTGGAAAGGCCAGCCTAGGAAATCAATTGCCTTATTACTCTGCAAGAACTCATTCCATGCGTACCTTACTTGCTAAGTGCTATTCCTAGACCCGGTATTCAATGTTGTTCTGGCGTACAAGATGTGGCCAATTTTGCTAATTTATCTAAGCCCAATTTGCGATCAACTTGCGAGTGCTTGAAACGTGCTGCAAGGGCTTTCCCTAATATCAATAATGGCAGTGCAAGAAGACTCCCTGCCCTCTGCAACATCAAACTCAACGTAACAATTGATCCCAACGTTGACTGCAACAGGCTGTAAATGACCAAGGAGATTCTTGAAGGGATGAAAAAATAATTTTTTTCCTCTTTTGGTGGAAATATCATCACGCAATGTTTAGTGTCTAATGCAGGGTTGAATATGTTTATCTTTTGTATCTGTATGGAATTTCATATTCCAGTTACGGAGAAGTAATTGCTTATATCATTCTTTCTTGCATATAATTGCTCCTTGTTATCAATTACTATCACGACCCTTTTTTATGTATGGAAAAGAAATGAAAATAAAATTTTCAAA
Source organism: Mitragyna speciosa (assembly GCA_024721245.1). Lineage (NCBI taxonomy): Eukaryota > Viridiplantae > Streptophyta > Magnoliopsida > Gentianales > Rubiaceae > Mitragyna > Mitragyna speciosa. Next base: position 183,151 of record CM045562.1, read on the forward strand.
AGGAAGTGTTTCTGCCTGAAAAAAAAAAATAAAGAAAAGGCTCTAAGAAATTTGCCCCTTAACAGCATAAATCTCATTGAACATGAAAATTCATCCAGTAAAGTTCGTCAATCTGGTAGCCTTTCAAACATTATACTGCAACAAAGCCAACTCAAAAGATGAACCAATGAAAGTTTATCATAATTCGTACCAGCATTAATCTTCAAAAAACTCTTCCGTCTATTGTTTTCCTTTTGAACAGCAATCTCATTCCTCGTAGAATTCAAGGTCAGAAATGTACTCCAAACTCACATCAAATGCTGATGGGTTGTTAGCTGCCATTCTTGGCCTTCCTGGAGCAAAATTAAGGCCTTTCGTAAATGCCAACTACTCAGTTGAAGACTAGATAAACACCAGTTACAATGAAAAACGTAAATTACTGATGAACTCAAAAATTCTTTATGAGATTGAAAGGGTAATCGCATGATGGTAATAAAACACTAAAAATCACCCAAACAAACCCTAAAACCCAAATCCCACACCAGTCTAAATAATAATAATAAAGAAAGCAAGAATAAAAACAAGAAGTTGAAATAAGAATACAATCGTGAGAGAGGGATGGTGAAGTTAGTACCTCAAACCCTTTTAACCTCTACATAGTCCTCTTCCTCTCGACAACTTCCTAAATCTCAATGTAGCTTCTGCATTTTTGGTAGAAAGAGAGAGAATAGGGATCAGAGAAGTCGATTTAGAAAAAGAGAGGGTGGGGATTAGAGACTGAGTGATGGACTTTGATAATAGGGTTTAGATTTGGGGAAGAAGATTCAGAGGAGTGGCAGAGCTTTTTTGGTTAGTTTGGTCAAGTGGCGAAGCTTTCAATGGGAATTGTATACCAAAATCAAAACGACGTCGTTTAGTCAGGTGTCAAAATTTTCTAGGCGCGTTTTTTTTCCTCGTCCCGCACTTTCTCACCCTATTTTTAATGTGCCAAAACAAAACTACGTCGTTCCTATATCAGCTTCTTGTTAGTTTTGCTGACATTCACCCCAAATGCCCTAATAGCTAATGTAATTTGACATATCAAAATTTTTAATTTAAAAAAATATAAAATAAAAAGAAATGGTATTTAGTTCATGTTGTTTTATTATGACACTCACTTTTTTTTGTCTTCATAAAACATATATGATGACACTCATAACAAAGTGTCATTATAAATGTGTCATAATAGGCCTTTTTTCTTGTAGTGTGCCTGAACTGCAAAGGACAATGAAGGCCTTTCAGCTTCTAAGGGAGCAAATGATGACGTCCTAAGAGCATAATAATCACGAGCTTGGGAAGATTGTATGAAGTTGAAGAGATGTTGCCATGAGTTAGATGAAGGGCTTAAGCCCTTTGAGGAGAAAGTGAAGGAGTTGTATAAACAACTTCTCTCTTTCAGAATGGTTATGTTAGGGATAGTGTCCTCCTTATAGACTTTTTTTTAATTAATTATTTTTCACTTTGAGAATGATCACAATTTGATGATATCCTAATGCTAATATATATCCAGGATTAACTTGCAAAATATATGATCTTGAAAATTTTCCTTTACTTTGTTTGGCCTTCTTTCATTATTTACTTTTTTATTTTTGATGCAGAGTAGAGTATGATATATGTATCAATTTTAGGTCTCAACTTATCTTTATAAAAAAAAGCTTACGAAAAAGATTACTACATAACTATTTGAGCAAATCTTAATTTACTTTGTTTGGCCTTCTTTCATTTCTTCTTTCTTTTTAAGCAAATTTTTGTTTACTTTGTTTGGCCTTCTCTCTCTCTCTCTCTCTCTCTCTCTCTCTCTCTCTCTCTCTCTCTCTCTCTCTCTCTCTCTCTCTCTGATTTTTTTTTTGTTCGCCTTTTTCTGATGTGGGGTAGGATGCATATCAATTTTGGGTCTCAATGTCTAGTTATAAACAAAACCCATAAAATCTTTTAAAAGTTTCTACATATCCATTTAAGCCTTAATGAAACGTTATTAAACAATAGCTATGAAGACATTTTAAAAATTACCACACATAGTTAGTTAGTATCCACTATTTTATTGTTTTAGTAGTTTTATTTTATTTTCGATTTCTAAGTTATTTCTATTTTATTTGTTAGAATTGTTTTCTTTATAAGTACTCTCTTATTGAGGTATACACGAAAAATTTATCAATAATTCCAATTCAATTTATGAAATTCTTTTCTCAAGTATCAGTTTACATGTGAAAATTTAAAATTACATTACTAAATAAAAAATATATATTTATACTTCATACTATCTCAAATTGTTGATTCTTCTGTTCCAAAAAATGATATTCCTCAAGGTCAACCCTTATTATGAATATTCATTCCTCAACACTTAATGAAAAAAAGAAAGAGAGATTTTTTTTTTGGTGTGTTTTTTTTGTTTTTTGGGGTTTTTGTTGGGGAGTAGGTTTACCCAAAAAATAAGACAAAATAGAAATAAATAAATAAAAAGAGAAGAAACCCTTGAAAATATTAATAACAATAGAAGTAGAGACCAACTCCACTACTAATTAATCAGTAGAGTAGTATCAGAATATTTGTAAATGGTCTTCCTCCCTTTCGTTCTTCTGAGCTGAAGTCGCGTCTTTCAACATTCTTCTCTTCCCTTTTTCGGCCCAGGTAACCCTTAAAATTCATCCCCCCCCCCCCCCCCCCCTCTCTCTCTCTCTGTCAAATTATTTGTATCAGTAACCCACCCTTTTCTACGCCCTTTCATTTTATTATATGATTATTAAATATTTGCTTTAATGCTAAGTATTCGTTTTATACCATTTGAGTTAGGCTGCTTTAGGGTAATCCATTGTTATATTGGTTGGTGGGCTGAAGTTGAACGAATGTTCTGTTTAATTTTTGCCTTTTGTTTCATAATGGTCTGTTTGGAAGGCTGTAAAATGGAGGGGCCAGAAAAGAAAAGGCAAGGAGAAAATAAAAATCTGGAAAATTTTGTTTTTTAATATACACATTTTTTTTTATTGATGTTTGAAACAGCAGGAGATATGATGACTTAGCGGGAAAACTGTGAGGACCAAAACCATATCTTAGACATAAAATTCATTTTTTTTTTAATTTTTGGCTTGCGGTTGAAGATATTTAGGGATCAAACAAAAGGTTTACTTTTTTATTTGTTTAAATTAATATAAGGTTTTCTTACAGAGAATTTGTGCTAGTATTATTCTTAAGCATATTAATGCTGAAGCAGGATGAGAAGGAAGGAGGGGCCATTAGGTAAGGATTTTAGAATAAATGATTTTACTGATGAAATAAATAAATTTAAAAAAAACGAAGAAGGGATTGTGGTAGAGTCAGAATGGTAATTTAGGCGCCTTATGTTATGTCCCTTGCTTTTCTACTATAGTCTTTTGGTTCCGTGTGTTTTTAATATTTTAATAGATTGCAGTGTCTGATACCTTGCAAAAATTAAAAAGAGTAGGAACTAATATTTGACAAAGGTATTACTGTAAAGAGAGAACGTTGATACCATGATTTTTGGGGTATTGAATGGATACTTATGTTTAAATGTAGAAAACTAATTTTTCCGGTTCTAAATTGCCCGAAGAGTCAGTGTTGAGGTTTTCCTCCTCCTTTTGTTTATGTTTTTGTTGATGTATATCGATAAGGAATGGTTTTAGATTTAAAGAAAAATCAGGTTGCTGCAGTGCATGAACACGTTGCATCTAATTTTGATTTGAGAATGTTAGTATACAACAATGAACAACTCCGGTCTTCATCTCATTTTGGTTAGTAAATTTTAAAAATTCGTATCAAAAGCTGTAACAAATGTTAGTATTACCAAAATTCTATTCAAAATGTCTTATTTCCTTGAATGCTTTAACCATTTCAATAACTTTTATATGATGTAGAAAATTTGCAGCACTGTTGCCTCTGATCTTTCATCCTGTTTGATGTCCTGCACTGTTGCTTTGTGAATGTTCAGCGCTGCAAAAACTTTTGGCCTCTGAATTATATCCTATTGCATACTGTTGTTATCAAAAGTCGATATCTTTTCTCCATACAAATGTGATGAATTGCTATGTAGATGTTTAAATAAAGAAATATTGTCCAATGCCTTCATAATTTATATTCTGTGGATTTGGTTGCTCTGCTTCTCATGGTGTGATTCCGGCATTTTGATGAAAATGATAGGATGACAACCGATATAGACATGTCACAGACCCTGACCACAAGCTTTGTAAATCTCAACTTTTTTTTTTGCAAGAAACGTGCTATTTCTCATGTTTTCTCTAGTTGGAATTTGTTTTTTGGCAGTTTTCTTTCCCAACATTTATCTTTTTTCTGAAGTCCTTGAAATTTTATTCACTCTAGAATGTTGTGGTATTTTGAATAAAGAATGTGATATACTTCTCAACTCCATGTGCCCTAAATCCTGCTCTGGATAAAGGGCGGAAAAGGCTGACTTTTTTGCAATTTGCATGAACAATACTCTCAAATTAATCACGTGATTTAGAATTTTGGTCCATATTGTCCACCTTCCTTAATTTCTCTGGATGTTAATGTAGTATTAGTTTCACAATTTTTAATCTTTTCTAGGTAGTAACTTTTACTGTTTATTACATTTTAGAAGCTGAAACAAAGATGTATAACATGCTACTCTCTTTCTCTATCTATCTATGGGGTGATGGTGTGGCTTCCTTTTTCTTTCCTATAAATCTCTTTTATGGTGCTTTGAGATTGTACCAGATTGAATTACTGGGTTTTGCAGAGAATTGAAGTGTTTGTGACCATCATTTGCTATTTGAACCGAAGACAGTTAAAATCAGCAAATTGTCAGCTGTTGATAGGTACTAATTTGCTAGGCTATAAGACTGAACTATGTCTGGTAATCCTACTTTTGGGGATGAGGATGCTTCTTCTGGCTCTGGAGAGGACTTGAACATTTTAGACGGACACAATAAGCGTCCATCTACAACACTGGGTACAGGTCGACGAAAGAGAAGCCGTAAGGCTACTGGTGATGCAATTGTTGATGCTATGCTGGAAATAGCAGCTGCTTCAAAGATGAGGGCAGCTGCAATCATGCGGAATGAGGAGCGCTTTGCCATAAGCAAGTGCATAAAAGTTTTGGATGAGATGCAAGGCCTTGATCAACGTGTCTATTTTTTTGCTCTGGATTTGTTTGAGACTCCAAATGCCCGAGAAACTTTCATATGTCTGAAGAGCGACAGAAGATTAGCATGGTTGCAGGGGAAGTTTAGTGCTTCCTGTAGTTCTGCAGCCTAAACAACTTAAGACGTCTGCTCCTTGTTATGGGTTCTCTTCAGTCTTTAATTTGTACTATGCGGATTCTCTAATTCTCTAACATTTTAATTGATTTAAATTGTTTTTGACAAATTTGATATAGTGATCTTATCTTTCCATTCATTTGTTGTATTTACTATCTGGGGATATTTGTTTGGATTCCCTTCATGAATCCTTTGACAATCTCAATTATCAAGTATTACATTGTGTTATATATTGTGTTTTACAAATTGATGTCTACAGACTTGTCAACCGACATGGATGATTTTGACACTGAATTGGACCAGATGGAACTAGTTGCAGCAGCTGATGTTTACTACTACTACCATAGTACTACCATGCAGTCTTGTTGCACGAGATCTAGTTTTATGACTGAAGTACTCAATGGTGGTGATGATTTATACTGGGAGATGTTTCAGATGGACCAACATGTTTTTCACAAATTATGTTGTATCTTTGACACAGAAGCATGCTGCATGACACAGCCGGTGTAATGATAGAAGAGCATTTTGCAATCTTTTTTAACGTTGTGCGTCATAATGAGCAACAGAGTTATACAGCAGCAGTTCCAGCATTCTGAGGAAATCATAAGAAGGCATTTCAACAAGTTCTGAAGGCAATTAAGTCATTATAGTTTCTTCAATCTCCGCTGCTTACTACACCTCCGGAGATCCTCAGAAGTGATAGATTCTGTCTGTACTTCAAGGTCTATAATTGGAAAACCTATAAGTCTTCTTTTTAGTTGGCTGCTTATTTAGGATTGCATGGTTGTGATTGATGCCATGCATATCCCAGCATATGTACCATCAAAAGATCAATCTCAATTTTGAAATAATAGGGGGGTGTTGAAGCAAAATGTTTTGGCTGCTTTTTCGTTGGATCTTCAGTTTATATATATCCATCCTGGTTGGGAAGGCTCGGCTGCAGATTCATGTGTATTGAGCGCTGTCCTTGATGATCCAGATCACAACTTTCCTCAAATTCCTGATGGTTGTCTTTGATGTAGCAACTGCACCCTACTGTGTTTTATTTATCGTTGTTCTCTTTATTTCCTCAGTTTGCTTATGGTCTTGACATTGTATTAGAAATTTTGGGTGACAGGAAAATACTATCTTGTTGGTACTTGCTATTTCAATATAGAGGGCATAATTGCTCCATTTCAAGGAGTAAGTTATCACCTTCATGGATATACTAAGCAATATCCTAGTAATCCAAAGGAATTGTTTAGGCCACTCATCTTTTAGCAATGCCATCCAGAAGTTCTTTAAATTGTAGAAGCACAATTTATTATCCTTAAACTTGCTCCCCGGTATGGATTCCACACCCGAAGGGATATAGCTGTGTGTGTTCTACACAGTCACATCCAGCATGAGGAGAAGGATGACTGGTTATTTGACAGTGTTGGTGGTGGAGTTGAAAGGCTGCCTGATCCTGATGATCAACCTAATCCACCGTTCGCTTTTCAAATACAAGATCACATGGCAGCCTCATTACAAAATTCAATTACAGCAGCCGCTTGTGGAATGATTTTAGGAATAATTTGGATGAACAGTAAGTAATTGTTTCGGGCACTGTAGGATGTTTTAGGCTAACATAGATCCTTGTTTACCTAGAGTTTTTTTGGAGTACCTAGTCAACCAAATATTTGATATAAATCCATTTCTTGATCCTGGTGGGTAGATCTAAACTTTGGTTGGCTTTTAATCAGCCCATTATTATGAAGTTTAGTTATGTTTAAGGGGGGAAAAAGACAGGCGGCAGCTTAGCCTTTTGTGTGGCTGCTATGAAGTGAGTACTGTTTTTAAGGCTATTTCCCTATTGGAAGATGGACAAGTCGTGTGAACTACTTAGTAATCAGCACAGCCTTAATTTGCTTGGTCCTCTTATACAGGCAAGATTGAGTAGAAGTTCCTGTGAAGCACTTCCTGCATGCTTAAATTTACTTTCTTGCAGTATGGTGTCTAATTGTACGGTGTTAGTTATATATAGGAGCTTTAATTGCACGTCTAATTGTACCGTGTTATGTATAGGAGCTTTAATTGCACTTCACCAGTTATATGGTCCTATAGTTTGCCTGTTGGGAACCTTCCATCGAATTCCTACGTTGACTTACGTGATATAGTGAGGAGTTTATCCATTTTAAACTTGTGGCGTCAGAAATTAGTCATTAGTTTGTGCCCAGTTGTATGAGTAGAGTTGAAACCTCGAGTGAGTCGGAATAGGATTTTGGTCTCTCGAGATATGTCTTTGGCTCACTTCTTCGGATGTCTTTAGAATGGCATGGTCAGAATAATTGTTGTTTTACTTCTAATATTTAATTTCCAGAATATAACTTGCGACTGTTTTTGAGAAGAAAACAATATTTATATTAATAAAGAGAATTAATACCATTGTGAGAGAGAGAGAATTAATTCATGTGCTCGCTATGCCTCTTGCCTACTAACTTTAAACATTATAGAACTTTAAACAATATAGAACAAGAAAGAAAGGTTGCAAAAAACTTAATATCAGATGCAATAGATTGTAACTCATAAGGAATATTTCGATGATTTCTAAAGCAATTAACACACTGACGGCTATCCGTGTGAATATAGATATTTTGAAATCCTTGTTATAACGCTTCCTGAATAGATTTGAGACACGCTAAAGTTTCACATTGCAAAGGAGATCCTGACTGAATATTCATTGATTTTTTAAATAACAGTAATCCATCTTGGTTATTACATACCCAAGCCATTGCAGCCTTTCCATAAGATGGCTTATATGAACTGTCAATGATAAATATAATTACCTTATTGATACCTGTCAGACAATCATGATTCTGAGTAATAATTTCCTTGGTAGTTAAGCCTGCAAAATTAGAATAACATCCCAGCATCCTAGCATTAGGAGTATGTGACTTCTTCTTAGATCCATTCAAATTACTACTCTTCTTATATGATATGCTAGCTTATTTAGAATATCCACAGGGTTAAAATCTGAATACCTCCAAATATGGTCATTTCTGGCCAACTAGATGTACCCAAAAATAATGATGGATTGTTTGATGATCTCTACATCTTTTACCATTTAAAACCATTGTTCCACCCATTTCGTGAAGGATAACTTCTAGCCGACATCAAAATTCAATCCTGGTGAAGAAAGATGCCAGGTGATTTTCGAATCAGGGCATTCAACGAATAAATGTTCAATGGACTCTTCATTGCTTCCACATTGAAGATGAATAAGCGATTTGACAATGCCTTTTCTAAATAAAGATAAATGCGTAGAATTTTGAGCTAGCCTCCAGAAGAAGAAAACCATTTTTGGTGGAAAATCCAGATTCCATAGAGTTCTGTAAAAATCAGAAGGTTGCTCATCTAAGTGGCTGTTACTACTCATTGGTTTGGTTTAACGAGGGGCTTAAAATTGGTTACTAAATGGTTAGCAGATTTGATTGAATATACACCATTCTTCTCCAATGACCAAATAAGCTTGTCTGGTTGTTTTTGTATAGGAATATAAATTGATGTAATATTTCGAACAACTGCTTGAGGAAACAAAACCGCAATAAGTGGCATTCTCCAATCACGGTTTTGATCAAAAAGATCACTTGCTTTGAGGGAAAGACTTGAATAATTAGCCAGGTCATATTTCAAAGGATTTGAAATACCTGGGATCCAATCTTCATTTATAAATATAGACTTGCAATTGTAGAATTTGCTGCTGGAGACCAATTACAGTAAGAAGGTGCACCACCCCTAGCATGATCAAATTGAAGAGTGAAAAAGACGTGTCTTATAAAAGAGTGCAAAACAACAGTGTATCGTACCATTTTTTCCCCCCGAAGAGTTTCACAGTAAGAAATGATAACAATATGATGCACCTAAGAATTTACAGTAAGTCATATTGACGTGATGATTTTAGCATATAACATTTACAAGACGGAAGTCTAGACAAAATCGATAGATTCATCCATAGCAAAAATGTTCCTAATTTCCAATTATACCTGATAATCTTAAACTACTTCTACGAAAAAGAAAAAAAATGCACTACGTGCATTGTCACGGAATGCACTAGAACTAATAATTTATTGTCACGTAACGATAGTAGGTGACATCTAGTATTATTTGACAATGTATGATTGGTTATACACCACGTGGCATGCCACATGGCGTGCGTGGTGCACACAATACTTGCTGCCACAATCCCCCTTGCGCCCAACCAAACCCCGCCCCCCTCCTTCTCTCTCTCTCTCTCTCTCTCTCTCTCTCTCTCTCTCTCTCTCTCTCTCTCTGCCCAAACACCCCCACCCCGACCAAAAAAAAAACCCACCCCCAGAAGTAAAACCAAAAACAAAAATAAAAAACTTACCACCTCTATAAGTACGCACACCAACAGGCATTGCTAAGTGATAGGAGGAAATTTAAAAACCTACAACAATCAGATAACCAACATCTCCACAATTAAATATATAGTCTAAAACATTCATGTTTAACACTATTTTGCAGCATTCAAACTGCTAAGATCAATCTACAAGAAATTCGAGTCTATTACATGCAATAGATGAAAGTTCATGCCAGTCAAATCAGCCAGCTAATTTGGAGACATAAAATGTGCCCGAGCAAGAGGGTATTCTACCCCAGCAATTGTAACACCAGTTGGTGTCCAATTGATGTCCTCCCATTCTAGATTGTCTGCCAAAACCTGTCAAACAATGTCATGAGACAAAAGTTCAGGAAAAAAACAAACCTTTTGATCACTATTATATGTTCAATTTTATTTGTTTGTTCATCTTTCCTATTGGTTTGTCCATTTAACATGTGATGTATACCATCAAGAAAGTTTCTCAATATATAATTAAAAGCTCTCTAATGCGAAAGACCTACTATTATGATTTGAAACCAAAACTTAAGAACACAGAAATTGCATCCATGATTTTTTTCTTAAACTTTCCATCACATATCAAACCAAATACACCTGCACTAACATATACGACAGGGAAAGAGAAGACCAGAATTTCAAAGGCGGCTGATTTAAATTTGTGTTCCTAATAGTTGTCAACTTTGTGATGCAGAACTATTTCAAAAGGTGTTAATCCTTGATATCTCACTCTCATCTCTTTACAATAAGAAGAATGCATATCGCAGGAAGATATTACCTCCACAAGTTCAAGGGGCAGCGGGATCCCAATTGACATCATCTTTGTTTGGGGATAGAGATTCTTACAGCGAGACCATCGGAATGCATCTATATAAACACTTTCACCATCCACTGAACCTCGTTCACCATTTGTGGCATGCAAGTTGTGAGTTAGAGATTTATCAGTTTCTGCTTCATGTGCCTGAGACGCTGAGGAAGCCTTGATCACCTTCTCTCCAGTGAAGCAAAGCTCGTACCTATATTCTTACAAGTTAGAGTAAGCAAATAGCAATGGCCAACAAAGGCAAAACAATTTGGTTTGCGCTTTTCTTAACGCCAGCAGCCCATTGTATGATCAACCAACCTAGTCAGAATTTGATCCAAAATAACCAAAATATTGCCCAAAAAAATCTCAATAAAACTAAAAAGACGAATAGAACTTCCATGTAAGTTTGGCTGTACCCATAGCATCCCTTATATATAACTCAACTATGTTGTGTCATGAAAAAGAAAAACAACTCAGTATACTCCAACATTTGTTTGTCAAGTCCATGACGGAAATAAGTTGACCAAGAAACCAAAGATAAAACTGAGCATAAAATGATACTAGAGTATAACAAGGAATGCCAACGTAGCTTACAAAAGCCTCTTAGCATGCCTATTTTCTACTCTAAGTGAAGAAAATACAAGTAAGAATAACACTATTTTTTAAAAATTTCCATCATGACATATAACTAATAATTTTTAAACTAGAGGGTTCAATAAAAAACTTTGCAGAACACCAATCATTACCTGCGGGAATGGGTTTCCAAATAAAGAACTTCTCCCTTTTTCAAGCGTGAAGATGTATACAGGGGTTTCTTAAGACCCTTGTCTGCAACCACACTTATGCTGTATTTAAGCCTAGAAAGATAAAGAGCACAGAGACTCAACAAATGAGAGCTTCAGCACATAATATATGAAAACACATCAAATTAAAGAAAGCATTACTATGAAATTTCAAAATAAATTATTCACTTTATCTTCACATACACACAGTTCATGTGATCAAAATCTATACATGTAACTCTAATTGTATACCATGCGTAAATTAATTCTCTTGGAATCTCACTTACTACAATGGGATTACTGCAGCACATATAAAGATGGATAAGCAGAACAATCATAAGAATGCAAAAGATAAGGAGGTTTCCATTCACAGTACTAGAAGATGAACTTAACTAGTTTCAGCTTGTGCCATAAGTACCTGTAAGCCAAATGATTCTATTTGTAAAGCAGAACACCAATTTTTTCAACTCATAAAACATGAAGGCTCCTTACATAATATTAGCACATGAAGGCCAAGCTCTAATCCAGTGGAAGCCTTTACCCTTTCTAGCATGCGTGTCAACTGAAGTTGTTTTTGGTTTTTTTTTTTTTTTTTTTTTGGGGGGGGGGGGAACAAAAAGAGAATCTGTTTGTAAAACCTGATGTTTTGGAAGTGTCTAAGGTCCTTCCTGTCAATCGGCATAAGATAACTTCATCTTCTTGATTGTCTATCAAACATTAGACTACCTTGAAAGAAACTAGTCATCTTAGGTAAAGGGAACAGTTGTTCATTTTCTCGTTGGAAACCTCTCGTTTCTAATGTCTTGCCTTATTATGCATACTATCAACACAAGGTATATTATTGAAACGATTAAGCTAGGTCATTCTCTTTATAGATATAGAACCATATACAGCTTAACTGTTTATAGCAACAGTAACATATATGTTGCAAAAAGATGCTTCTGTGACACTAAACTAACCAGTGGACTAGAAATTGTAGCAAGGAAGAAAATTTTCTATGTAACAGCCAATCAAGGTATGATGGTATTAACTACTAAAAATAAGAAACACTTTGTGGTTGTAAATGCAGACAAATTCAAGTTTTTCTTCCTGAGGCTTAGCTATTTTGTCAACTGAACTCTTAATAAATTGGAAAGGATGACAGAATTTTCACAAAGCTTTTAAATTTTTTTTTCTTGTACATGTCTCTGTAAAAAAAAGATAGTTTTGGGAGAGAGGGAGGAAGAGGGGAGGAAGAAAGTGACGATTTTGTTGAGTTGAGGGGTTGGTTGATGATGGGGGAGTGGGAGTGGATTCAAATCGGATCTTGTTTTTACTTTTAGCTTTTATTAAGAGTATGGCTGCCGATGCATTACATTTATAGTTTTTAACCCCAAAATGCATGTCTTTTTTGTTTAAGCCAAATACAGAAGCAAAGATAACATAAGTTACATGCAGTATGACAGTATTTCATTGCACCCTTCATTATAGCTTTTTTTTTTTTTTTTAAAAGGTTATCTTACTACAAAATTAAATACTTTCAACAAATGCCTTCATACCTATAGCAGCTGTGATTCGTCCATTTTTTATGTTATCCAAGAAAGAAATCCTTCTATTTACAGTGAAATCCCAAATATAAAAGCTAAGACTACAGAATCTTCTGAACTGAAAGCATTGTAAGTCAAAATTACTTACCAAGGCTCACCGCATAAGTTGAACTGTACCGTGACTTCCCGTACAAATCTTTGTTGTCGTAATGCATTCTGGAGAGAGAGAGAGAGAGAAAGGGGGGGGGGGGGGGGAGTTAGTTTGGAAAGGCAGAATCAAACGCGTCAGTTGAAAATAATTAACAGAACAACAATTTGTTGTATGTTAAAAATGACAGCACCGGCATCTGTAGTCATCCCAACATAAGCAATTTGTTTGCAACTTATCAAGCCTACAATGGTCACTAAGCACATCTCTAGTATCCTTAGTACCTTATAAGGGCTGATCCAACTATTTTGACTCTCTTAAGAATTTTCTTTGTGGTAGAGAAAGTAATCAGGATAAAAAGGAAGGCAAAACAAATGGAAGAAATAACAACAGAGAAGTAGATAACAGAAGGGAAAGTTTTCATGGCCAATCAGTCACTATTTGATTTATATCAGATGCCATAATGCAGCTCCAACAACCTGAAGTACACTACATGTATTTCCGCCAAGAACGCTGCAAGTCCACTATAAGAGAACCAACACTCAAATTACAGCACGCAGCTCTTGACTACCATCCAAACCCTCGTCTTCCTCTCTCTCTCTCTCTCTCTCGTGTATTCTCTGCCATTTATTGATGGTACATAAGCTAACTTCCTTCTGATCACCCCTTAAGTATAGAAACAGCTTAGCAACCATACTGTCAAGTTTATGGGATACGTGTGCATATATCAATCACTAAATTTATAGTCATCAATGTCAGATTAATAAGCAGATGAAGTTAACCAGAGAACTGCATTATCATATGAACTAGGTGAAATGTGGTCAATCAACAAAACACAAATTCAATATGCTTGTAAGATAGTAATGAGATCACTCGAACAAACAAATATGCTGAATATAGCAGCTGTTAGAGGTTATAAAGGAAAAACTACATTTTGAAGATATACCAACATGACCACTACACTAAAATTTAACAATATAACATGTTAACAGTACAAAAAATGGCAGATACAGAATTTTGCAAGATAAGCCATAGTCCGATCAAGGACATAATCCTTGATCATGATAATTAAGTACAGCTATTTAGCCAAACCCCAAAGTTGGGGAGAAATGCAAGAACAATATCATCACATAGGAGATTCAGATCTGAAGGCAAGAAGCAAAATCGGGAATTAAAAAAAATAAATAAATCACACAGTCATTACATTCTAATCGAGTGTGACCCAAGTTATATGAATTTAGGCATCTCAAATAGAGCAGAAACTACCAGTGAAGTTTGCGCTCTTAAAGAGACATTAGACATCAAAGGAAGAAAAGATAATGCAAAAAAGGCAATTTGAAATCAAATTATCATATCCAACAGAGTAGAATCTAAGATGAAATGAGTACCGAAGCTGCAGCCCTGGTTGTCATTGTGCGCTCCACAGCCACTGGAGCAAGAGTAGGTTCCATAGATGATGAATGTGTAAGACAAGGCTGCAGATCAAATAGAGCCCCTCCTTTCTGATGCATGTGCAAAATAAGGTCCAAGAGAAACATCAATTAATATTGAAAAACACACCCAACCATCAAAAACACTCCCATGGTTTTTTAGTTCAAAGATAAACCAATGAGATATAGACTCTAAACAAGTCAATTGGAAAAGGAATTATCTTTTGCGAGCAAGAAGTTGACAATCACGAAGTTGATCATTATTGAGACAAAATGAGAGCAAGAAGTGATTCACACAAAGCAAAATCTAAAATTGAGAACACATAGTAAAATAGCTTGCAATGAAGAGATAAATGCTTAGAAGACATGGAAAATGGTAGACAGCAAGAATTCTAACCTTCACAACGCAACACCGTTCAACACGGTAACTGCAGCCAATGGCAGCTCCCCAAGCACGTGATCTAACATTGTTTCTCAGCGTCGAAATGTAGCCTTAAACAGAATCCACTTGTCAGAAACATGACATTACCTTTGATGCAGAAAGAGTTAATGGAGTATCTACTTTATAACAGAAGCATCACAATTACCAGTGATCAATCCCGTGAAAACGTACTTTATTACAAGTAAATTATATTTACATGAGAACTTGATTGCCTGAAGGAAACTTGTTCCAAAGTTGAAGATACAGCAACTGATGTTGGATATCAAGAACTAATAACAAAAGGGACAAAATTCGCATCATATTCCGATTTAATGTAATGACTATTAAAGGCCAGCAGAAGCTGGGGTATTCCGAAGCCAAATTCATAGACAAAAATGGCAGCAGTCAAGTATATTTTAATAACGTGAGTCAAACATGCTTCAAAAGCTTGAGCTTTAGATTTCCGCATGCCTTGTTGCTTGAGGAGCAAATTTGGGAGATGGAATAGTCACTTAAGGGCCATTGCTTAAGAATATATTAGCAGGGTCTTAGTTTATGAGTTCAGTTTTTTCATAATGTTGTTTGTGAGTGTATGATTTTTTGGACCCATACAGATCTCATTACCTTCAACTACCACTTGTTTGCCCACCTTTCAGGCTGTAGAAGGATCTGCCTTGAACAGCCCCTCTATTCCAGCCTACTTATGGGAGGGTTCCCACTGAAAACGCATCCTATAGTCAGTGCTATTGGAGAAAATATCCTCCATCCTTTCAGTGTTAAAGAGAATTGACTTTGAACAGTTCCCAAGTTCTATCCTTCCAATGCTTGATTGTGGGAGAGTTTCACATCAAACTCAGACCACATCACATTTGATTAAACCAATATCTCAAGGAAGGCAACAAACTTCTTTCCACCTTTCAAGGAATAGACTAGCTGGAATGTGAATATATACATTCACAAACCAGATTACAAACTAGAGACCAGTTTCTGAGATAATCTTAGTTTCACAAAATACAATACAGAATCAAAGCAACGCTTTTCTCTAGAAGACAGAATTAGAGAAGCATAACTTCTAAGAACAACATAATGTTTTCCAATTCCCGTGTTACCATTGAGAAGATAAATATTGAGTAAAGGACTTCAGAGATGCATTATTGATGTGTTAGTCACCAGATCTTAATATCCTTAGCAAAATACAGCTAACATGGACTTCCATGGTATCCTCCCAGGCTAACCCGCAAATAATCAACTTGCTATGGTAATTGCTGCTAACAGGCATATTAGTGTTCATTTATTTGAATTTCCATAGACTTCACGAGTCAAATCTACTCATCGTCATTAAGATACTTTCAATCTTTATTCTAAGAATTCGGTAAAGTTTTTATTTTACTTCTTTAGTGAGATTGCGTCTTCACAAACAGATTACCATTTGTTTACTGTCATCACTCTAAGCTAACATAAAATGGAATCAAAAACAAGAAAGCAGTTCCAAAACAGCCACATAAGACAGCAGCTAAGCTACACGTTACAGAAGCACTATCAGGTAAGCGTATTATTACTTCACAAAGAAAATGATAACTAACAAGTACCAATAAGTAGAACCTCATATATCTATGAATAGATCCACCTTACCCACGTGGTAATCCCCTAATCAGTGAGATACACATGACCACATTTCAAATTTAATAGGTCAAGATAACTTAAAGCTGTAAAATCAGTTATCCAAATCAAAAGGTTAAATATTGAATAAGTCATGGTGACCACAATTTTAACAAATTGTTGTATTGAGTACTCTAGCATGATATAGATTAGTTTTTGCTCAAAGAATTAAGTATTTATTTGAGTATCAAATACTAATTTAGACTAGCTTTTAAAGTGTTCACAACTGGAACCAATAGAAACTAAGTTTCAGGTTGACTTACAGTCTTGTGGAGGTAACACTCTGATGGTGACATGCAACTCCTGAATTGTTGATTCAGGCGGCGAAGCAGTTGGACGACAGTAGCCTGTGTGCATCAGAACTAGAGAGAAAAGATCATGTTATTCAATCTTAATACCAGCAATGGCCATTAAAAACTCAAAACCTAAACTCCATGTAAAACTGAGTACCAGCAACAAGATCTGAATCAACAGTATATATATCTGTCCCCCACAGCTGGCCACCTCTTACCTGCGTACATGCAAACTCAAACAGGGTACAATTTGATACAGACAGGATGTAGTCATGGATCATCAGACAGGAAGAGATGGGGACATCACAAAGAAAGTGGAGTGAGAATTCTCAGTTGATCATGAGAAAATAAGGATAAGTAAAATCATTATCCTTTTCTTCTTTTATGTGACGCTGTATTTTAGTAAGTTCTACAAATTCCCTTGAGGTGATTTTATTCGTATGGTTCATAATCTTAACACCTAATTTGACCTTTCTTCATCCTTCACAAACTCCAATTATCAAGTTGACATGAAATCGCAACATTTTGGATCACAACATTCTTCATATCAAACAAATAATTCTACTCCAGGTTAGAACATGTTTGACAACATCCCAGTCAATCTCCATTTTCTCAATCTCCCTGTACAGTCAGAATGCTGCCAATGAAGTGGTGCAGGAGTGTCAACTACTCTTTAGAGTCCTATGGATATAGGAATTCCATACTGAACAATGTGTGCAAAGTTCAACCTAACTAAGAGCTTGGGCCACCTGGAAGGTTCTCACAACTTGCAAGCAATCTGGATTTTTATTTTTAAATATTCCTCATGCAAGCTTACGAATTCAAAAGCACAAGAAAAAACAACTTAGTTAAATCTTGCCTAGGCACTTTAAAGACCTATACAGCTTCAGTAACAGAAAAGTGTCATACAACTGCACAAAATATGATGTACCTAGTTAATTTTACTACCCGAGTTAGTTTACGCTCTAGGCATTCAACTCAAGATATACATCTAACAGTCAGAACACATGAAAAAAACAACAGATAGAAAAAAACATTTGATGGCACTATAACCCAGCCTAGGCAAGTTCTGCTGCCAACGATGACCACAAATCATAAATAACACTAAAAAAAAAAAACATTTTCCAGAGTAAACTACAATTGCAATGACTCTTGCTCTAGCTGCCCAGTGTTCCAAAAGCTCCCATAACAGTAATCACGCAAAGCAACTAGAATTTAGAAAAGACCTTTTTTCTTTAAAGTAATCATGTAAAGCAACTAGATAATCCTAAACTCAGTATTTTTTATCTTGTCATTTACTTGTTTGCTTTTCCTCATTGAGAGTTTTGGCTAAATGGAGAACTATCAAACAATAATATATCTGTATACTCTTCTAAGCTCACAAAAAAAGTGAAGAACACCAATAGGCATATCACTTCTGTTAAATATGTTTCCTTACAAACAGCAATAATTCAAGATTTACACAAAATTTACCTTGTTCATTATCTCTTTGAGTTTCTATTAACAAGCCAGTCATTTAGGAGCAATAAAAAATTGCTTATACCTGGATCTTGAAGCCTTATTGACCCAAAGTGAAAGTGAGTAAAACTCAAAGAATCACCTGGCGGTTTGTTGCAGAAACATGTTCAGCTGGTATCCGGATATCTAGAGTAGGACCATTTGAAGAGCTTCCAGTCATCTTGTCAGATTGGGATGATTCATATTCATTCCATACTTTAGTTAGCTCTTGCATGCATTCACCAACTCTATAGAGAACGGCGGACACATCCGGTTTACCTGCCATCAAAACCATGTTCATGCATGAACATTCAAATACGGAAAATCATTGAAAATCTAAACCCAGTGATGCAGCAGCTTTTGTAAAGACAATCATGAGAATGAAATTTGACTTTCTCAATGTACTCAAATAACTCAGGCATCACACAAAAGGTCCAATCACAAAGCAATGAAGAAATAAGCACCTTAAAGATCCATATAATTATTCTGCTAATAAAAAACAAACCAAAATTGGAAACATGTTTTGAGAGACTCTAAACGACTATTCAGGACAGTCTTCTAATAAATTTGGCAGAAGTTAGAAAAGAGAACCTATTACTGTCTGGAGATGGAGACGCATGGTATCACATCTGTAAGCATGTCATAGACCATTTCAATATTATCATCATACCCAATTATCTATTTAAAGAGTATTTGAAATGATTAATTACTATCCAGAATCTGGAATCCTAGATGAAATCACACTCCCAGTTTACCACTAGAAAACCCATCAGATTGATCATACCTGCTGGCATATAGGAATTTTTTAATCATTTGATTCTTGAGAATCAGCTCCTTTGCCCCTTCCTCCTCATGATAAAATCATAATATCCTCATGAATTAAAACATGAAAAGAATGCACAAAGAAGATGCTCCAAGCTAAATTGTCCTTTGACTTAAATTCCAAGTTTCTGGAGTAACAAATCGTTTTTTTTCTTTTCAGATTTTACAGATACAGAGGTCCCAATGGTTATTCTACATGAAAGTTTATATGATTTGGCACTATTTGACTTGACTTTTCTTAATCTTCAACCAGTTTTCAAAATTTACAAATATTGAGCAGAGCTACTTCAAACAATTCACAAGTTGACAAGGAAATATTCAAAGAGGACATTCTAGTTGAAACTTTCTACAGAAGCCTGACGGTATGTTAGAAAAATAAATTTTATTAGTCCAAATTTTTCTAGTCCAAACACAAATTATTACAATTCAATTGCTTAAAGATATCAAGTTTCTAAGCATTCTCTTGACAGTCGAGAACTGGGAGTCTTTTTAAAATATGGGATTAATAACATCCAAACACTTCCCTTACATGCCCTATATCAATTCAAAGCCATTCATCAAAACCAAAGGTATCAAGCATTACCCATTAAATCAGTTCATTGAATCGAGTAAAATTTTGGAAAATAAGCACAGTTAACTATCCCATAAATTGCTGACATATATTGAAACAAAATCACTGCTGCTGAGGAAGTAGAATATATAAATAAGGCTAGCTACTCAGCCGAGTTAATACAATGAAAATTTCTACGACAAGATGGCTTCATACAAGCAGTATAATAAATGAGTTTGGTAAGACAGGCACTGATGCAAAGGACAGACAGCTGAGTGAGTGAGTAAGTGAGTGTGTCTGCGTGTGTGTGTGTGTGAGAGAGAGAGAGAGAGAGAGGTACAATAGCAAATCAAAGACATCTAAACTGATAAATATGAGAATGAGATGTGCGGCGTAATCACAATTCTAACATATTGAGTCGATGAATAGGTTGAGTGAGTGAGAGAGTGTGTGTATGTGAGTGAGAGAAAGAGAGAGAGTGGTACAATAGCAAATCAAAGACATCTAAACTGATAAATATGAGACTGAGATGTGCGGCATAATCCCAATTCTAAAATATTGAGTCGGTGAATAGGTTCAAGTCAAATATAACCACAGTCTCAGGTATAATACTAAAACAAAAAGACCAAAAGTTTCACGTAGGATATATTCAATGTTTAACTTGTGACAAGGCAAAGCAAATGGTTATAACCCTTTCATATAACTAATTCAAATCCCATCATCAACAACTTCTAGGCTGAGTTTACAAGATCATACATGTTAGCAGAAATTTCCTGAAAAGCATACAAATGGTTCACAAACTAGAGTTCACATGTTGCTATGTGTTTTATGGGTATGGAAGCAAATGAAAATGAGTAAACCAAGAACCCGAAAAAAGGAAGCTATGCCAAGATGTATGCACCATAAGAGTTACTCCCTTTCCATCAAACAACTTCATAACTCTCTGCTGCATGAATTAATGTAACAGCTTACCTTGAGACCTGCATAAAAAAATGGCAAACAGACAGTGATAAGTCACACATACAGATCTTTAAAACAAAAAGAAAAAAGAATTCCATCCTATGTACAAGAAACTGGTCACCCGTTGCAACAGCACCATAAAACTTTTAGATAAACTTTAATGGAGCAGCAAAATATGTATCCCTCCATCGTGAAACCACACATTTACCATGCATTAAAACTTGTACTTTACCTGAATTTCTGTACAAGATATGTATTTAGGGTGGATGGGTGTGGATTTAACCCCCTCCCAACATTGATTACTCCTTAAATAGGAAATGACCAACTAACTAGATGACGAGATAGTTTGCAAATCAAGAATACCTTCAAATTCATCACAAATAATATATATGGCAGGCACCTAAGGTACGATAGCTGTAATAAACCCCAAAAGGTGGTTTGGCGGATGCATTTAGAATCCAATGAATACATGTATTTGGTCATATCTAAATATACAGAAGGAAAAAATTATCCTATACTCCACATTTATCAGAAATTTATATAGAGATCAAACATACAAGTTAAATCAAGTTATAGATTAGGATCAATCTGTACATAACCAAACTTTGACTATTTTACTGTACGATTTAACTCACACACTGGAATTTGAAAGAATAACTCACCGCTGCATATCATTGATAAGAGAAATGAGGTGTAGATCATTGAGATCAGTTCTAGATGGAAGATCTATAGGAGGACTAATGTGCCTATCGAGAGTCATATTTCAGAATAAGGTCAGTTTCCGGACGCACTCAAGGGTCTGGAGGGGTATATCTCGTTTTGCAACATCAAACATAACAGTTGCTTTTTGTATGAATGCCATCTGGCTGAACGGATAACTCTGATCCAACCACACCAGTTTAATCTATTCCAAAGTAGCTGAGCTTCAAAAATGCCAGTTGGCAGGTGCTTATAAATAAGCCAAATACTAAGTTGCAGAAAACAGGACCTAAGGATCTGTTAGTTTCAAGAGATTTGAGTGCAATGTATTTGCAATCTATAGCATCAAATTCTTTCATCGGCTATTAGATGTGTTAAGTTCTTATGGATTTCAAATCTTTTATTAAGTACATCTCAGATTCAAGAATTATCTTAATGAAGCTGAAATTCACCATAAATGGGTTTCATTTAAGATTCATTGGATTATCTTGGCTTATTGCCTAATGTCAAAATGATCGATTTCAAACAATTTTAAAATATTTTACTTACCCAAACAACATAATTAAAAATTCATGAATTTCATATTTAAGGATTTGAAATCCATTTCTTTTTAGATCTTTCCCACCATCCAAATCCATGACCCAATCACAAGGTAAAGGTTGTAGACATGACACATTATTAACCATGCTATCCTTGTATGTTTATGTATATTTCAGAGACTTCACGTGTTTATACAGTGCATTAACATCCAATCCCGAGGCCTAATTTAAAAGGAAATAGTTAGTACACCAAAAACTTAGCATACAGTTGTAACAAATATCTAGAGGGTTCTCATTCGCTTGAAATAAGCTAAATCTAGCTTATTTTAAGCTAAGAATTCCCTTTAGGCATTCTCATTTGATTTTCACTTTCATTTTTAGTATACTTTAAAATCATTAGAAGTTTTTCCCATAACATCTCTTGCTTTTCAAACCTATTATGACAAAAACATCTTTTCAATTGTCTAAACAGCCTTGTCAAGGATTGCTTATTACAAACAATTTTTGAAAAGCTAAAGCAAGTGATAAACAGCTCATAGTCTCCCTTTCAAAATGTTTCTAACATTACAATCGAAGGCTATAGTCATGTGCAGGCATAAATGTTCTAAAACATGGAACTCAAACTCATTTTCTAATGCTAGACTGCTAGCTAGTGGAATGGATTCAAAAAGTCAATGTAGTTTTGACTGAGTCCAGTAACAATCTAGATCCACAAGATAGAGGATTTACCATTTATGTACACTAGAATAATAAATAATCTATTTAATAGTTTTTATAACACGGCAGCATCTTATTCATAATTAACACAGAAGACTAATATTTTTGACAGTTTGTGTACAATTTATGATAACTCGGATATTTCTTGGTGAGATAATTAAGTTTGAACTAAAACTAAAACATCAGTGAGATTTTTATCAAGTCATCTGTTCCTTCTTTCCTGACCCGAGTTAACTCTAGCTCAGCCAAGTTGAAGGAGTTTTAAACAATGACTGAGATTTCTTTTGGATTTAGTTTCCTTGGTCGGTATGCATCAAAACTCTTAGCTATCACATATGCTTTTCCAAATTATTAACCATTTATCATGTTCTTCAATAGAAAGCCTTGTTTCTTTTTTAGGCAACACAGAATCTTGTTTCCTTCTCTTTAATCTAATTTTTACAACAACTATCCTCCTAATGCAATTCTTTTTTACTGCAAAACTTTGGCGGCAGCATAATGCAACAATACCATGTGTTCTATATCTACTTATTTGCACTACCAAACGTAAATACAGTTTGCAATAGATTATATATGATTAAGTGATGAAATTGATGTGCTACCCGTACCACAATTCCCTGTGAGCTATGGGATACCAATAAGCTGGCCATTGCCAATATGGCACTAATGCCGATTATACCATAATGATTTTAGCATGCTAAATTTATGACAAGAGAAAAGTAAAACTTACTAGCAACACAAGACGAAAGTATCATGAATAGATTTAAATGGGGAGAGAAAAAAAAAAGAAAAAAAAAAGAGAGGAATCCTCTTTCGAATTCTCACTGTGCCTCTCAACTCATTGATTGTCTTTCTGTCACTTCAGAAGTATTTATGTCAGCTCCGAGCACTCAAATTCTGGATTTGAATTCTTATTTCTCATGAAACAAATGGCATATTCTTCTGGAGATCCCAGATATTCTTGGCATGATATCGCATAGCTTAAAACTATTGCCCAAAACATGTAAAACACAGGCTTGCAACCTGTCTACAGGTCAAGTTGATTATTGAATTATGGTTATAATATTAAAGAATTACACGATCAATATGCAAATATGATTAACTTAAATGTTGTTCAATATCTCCATTTCATTATGAACTTTTGCTTGCATTTTATTACTTCGTCTACTACAGTTTAAATATAATTTGAGATTATGCATGAATACAAATGAAAGATCTTCTGTTGACTCTTTAGCTTCTTGTGTCTTATCCCTTGGAGATCTTCCACCACTAACATGGTTTTGTGGGAAAACCCTATTTATTCTTGTGGATGGCAGGCAGGCCTCCATTTCTTGATCTTAATATGTTTCCATATCTATTTACTATGATCTGAAAAAAAAATCAAGTTAAGAACGATAGAAAACCAAAACTTAGAGAGAGAGAGAGAGAGAGACTCAAGGAAAGAAAAACACATAGATGAAACCAGACTGAATTCCTAATCACAATCAGAAAATCTTTCTAGAAATACCGATCTTCCTTCCAAGATATACAATCCCTAAATCATTTTTTACCTTTTATTTTTTGATAGATGATATAATTCATATTATCAGGTACACCTAACTCCAAGAATAAGGACATCTTAACTGTTTCAAGGACATTAAAATTAGGTCTAACAGACAATACTGAATTTTCTTTAATTGCTACCTCCCCTAGAAATACACCTAGAGAAGTTTCTGAAAAAGTATTATATTTAAATACATTTCTCCTCAGCAATACCATCCTTCCTCTTGGGTCATAACTCATAAGTATATAGAACACTAAGACCAACCCAGACCTGGATGAATACCAGAAAAGAATTGTTATTATTGATTTTCATCAGTACTTAAATACTTGCAACAGATCTAAGCATGTATTGCACAATCATCCTACAAAAAATGGAATTAATTAAGCATGTATATGATTGTAACTTTGCTATTGAGAAATGGATTAAAAAAAATAAACAAAAACAATTCAAAAACCTTGACAAAATTAGCATAAGAACAATCTACATGAGCAATATATTGACGGTGCCATTAATAACCAAAAGAAATGGAAATATGAAAAAATGTACAAGTGACTTACAGTACCAAAAATTTCAGACTATGCATTTCAAAGACAAAGCATGAGATAATGTCAACTCAAATGAAAAAAAGTTAGACATCCATGTGACTATGCAAATTCATACCCTTCAATATCTTGACTATGAGACCTAATACAAGGATCTCGATTTGTATGATGAGGACTACCCCTTGGCCGAAGCATCCTCTTACGCTGCTGAACTCCATGGTTAAAAGCTTCTCTTTCCCTTTCTGTATCACCTTCAGCTTCAGCACATCCATCATCCGACTCCTTGTCATGGTTCTTACTGCGTTTGTCACACTTTTCCCCTTCCTCATCTGCATCTCTTTCCTTTTTTTTGTCTCTAGGATCCCTGTCAACATTTTTCCAACTATCAATATCTTTTTGTTTCTTCAATTCCAAGGTTGGATTTTCCAGCTCTGCAGCTCTGCTAGGAACATCTACCAGTTCCTTATCATTGTGAGAACCTTCTTTCTCCGTTCCATTCCCTAATT
This sequence comes from Mitragyna speciosa, assembly GCA_024721245.1. Taxonomy (NCBI): domain Eukaryota; kingdom Viridiplantae; phylum Streptophyta; class Magnoliopsida; order Gentianales; family Rubiaceae; genus Mitragyna; species Mitragyna speciosa. The sequence continues at coordinate 208,235 of CM045562.1, forward strand.
CCTTTTTCATATAATCCTTTTCCCTATCTTTTGCTCTCTCCTTATCTCTCAAAAGATCTTTCCTCTCCTCCAATCTCTCAGCTTCTCTATCTTCCCTCATTGGCTCCTTGTTCTCACTACCAATATTGCTGCACAATTGCAATGTGTTCCGACGGTCATTTCTATCTTTATCCCTTTCTCCCCACTCCCTATGCTTCCCCTCTTTCCTTTTCCTATCTTTCTCTTTCAACTTATCCTCCCCTTTGAAATCAACCTTGTTCTCTCCAACAGCCTCACGAGCTTCAGCATAATCCCTCTCCTCCACATTTGGAGCTTCCTTTACACCATCAGCTGGGCCATGCATATTGGATCGTGATGCATGCCACAAATCCACATTCGCTCCAGAAGCATCAGGATACCTCTTTCCCCTGAGTTGTTCATTTGCTTTTTTCCAGTTTGCATGATTGCTTGCCCCACCATAACCATCCTTATCCGTCTTCACATCAGCTCTGTGTTCTGGATAACTTTCCCTTTCATGCTTGGTTGCTTTATTATCATCAACTCTGCTCTCAAACTTCACATCTTTATCAAGTCTACTGCCTTGGTATAATTCCCTTGCTTCAACCTTGGCATCACGGTTCTCAAACTTGGGATCTTTGTTGCCATCCTTGCTATCTCGAAACTCCAACCTGCTTTCAGAGCCTGCAGGATGATCAGAATGAGAATCATTTGAAGATGATGAAACTCTGTACATTGGAAGTAAAGGTGATCTTCTATCTGCATCACGCGATTCAGTCCTTGGAAACTTAGGCATCCGAGCATCCTGCCCCATGTCATAAGGAACATGGTATTCACTCGAGGTTGAAGATTCCAGCCTACCCATCACACTAGGAAATGTGCCCGAATCTTCATGCTGGAACTTTGACACAGATGAATGACCATGAATGCTGCTGCCAACACCACTTCCATTTCCACCCTCCTCATGCGACCTTTTATTAGGTGGAGCACTCATGTTGTTGCAGACAAACACTTCTAATTAAACTTCCACAACAAAAAGTTATAAAAATTCAAGAATGAAAATCATTTGCTGGTCTGCACCTGCAAAAGATTAAACTACCCATTAAAAATATCCAAATCTCCAAGCCCAAAATCAAATGGCATGCTTAACTGAATCTACATTTAGGGACCATTGGGCAGAACTTTTGGATATGTCCCAAATCCAAATACTTTCTTCTATCGCGGAAACCAAATGAGGATAGCATTGGACATATTAAAGCCTAAAGTTCACGTCTAAGAGAAACTACTCACACCTAGGTTGTAGGTTCTATCATAAATCATTCTCAAAATGTAAAAGTTTCATAATCACATTTAGCAAACATCATGCCAAATTTACAGATAACTCAATCATGGACAATAGGCAAATAATGCCATATTTTGTTGACATTTGTGAACAACTAAGTCGAGCAGATATACACAGCACAATTAACAACTATGACAACTTAATGCTTGTGGAACCCCAGTCTCAAATTTTCAAATTTATATAAAAGTGACAGTACATTTCATGAAAAGAGATAGAAAGAAAAATTACCAAAATGGAAAAGCGAAGTAATTGATGATTCAAAAGAGTGAGGAAAAATCTGCCTGACATTTCCTTTCAGATTACAGGGTTCCATCTTTATCAACCAAAAGCAAAAACTTTACAAAACTAAATTACTAACTTTTTCTAGCCACAGGGTGCGTGCGAAAAGAACACAACCTCTCTCTCCCAAAACAGAGAGTGCGTGTGAATTGGATGTGTACAAAATAAAGAAAAAACCAGAGAAACAAGCGAAAAAACTCAAATTCAAATAAAAGTAACCCTAAAATCATATCAAAAATGCCAAATCACAGCGTTCATTTCCCTTAAAAAAAAAAAACCCCAGAAATAGCAGGGGGAGTGAAAAAGAAAAAGAAAATAATAAAAACAATAAGAAACACGTAAAATTAAATCGAAATTAGGAATTTGCAACCAAAAAACTTTCTCGCAACAGAATTCACCAGATACAAAAATGTGCAAATGGACAGGCGTAGGTTTAGTGTGTGTCTAGGTGCCAAGTTCACGTTATATATACATCTACAAACAGATTCAGAGCAGAAATTAATAAAAACTTCGTATTCAATTTGGAAATTTTACCATCTTCGCTGAGTAGAGCGCTGAAGACTGAGTGGGGGTTTCCGTTGCGCTTTGGCCGTAATCCGAAATCGTGTGCTCCTGAGTCCTGAGAGACATGGATTATATATGCTATAGTTTAAATGAACCGAGTGGCCATAGTGAACCGCTAGGACCGATTGATTCACAATTCTCGACTTGGTTCCTGTGCTTCCACCCAAAGCAAAAGTTATTTATAGCTTAAGAGTTACCATTGTCTCTTTATTTATTTATTTATTTTTTTCCAACAAATTTTAGATAGCTTACTGTGGTGTCACTATCTCCTAAGAAAAAAGGTTTGCATTTAAGCTTGTGAAAATTTACATTATTTTATTTTTTTAATACCAATAATCTTTAATTTTAGGTTTAAAGACAGTTTCCATCGATAATAATTTATCATTTTTGTGTTCTGTTTATTGATAATTTAGTTCCTAATTGCTAAACTTGTAAATAAGCAAACTAATTTGAATTGGAAGGTTCCAACACCCAACCACTTAGTTTTAAGTTCTTTTTACCATTTTTGTTTATAATTGCATGTGATGAGCATTTTCTCCCAAAATATGCAATCAATGCAAAAAAGTTTCAAGCCAAAACTCCCAAAAAAAAAAAAAATACACACACGCGCGCGCGCACACACACAAGAACAATATATTCCCCACAAAAAAAAGCCTATTTAATGTTAGCTCAAATAGATAACAAAGGACTTTGATCCACACCGTGTTTTTAATGTTAGCCTTCATCGTATTAAAATTAAGCTAATACGATTTATAATAGTATATATAAGTGTGACTTTGATTTTTGATCTATACATCTACACTTCTCGAATACACATTACTATGAGTATGAGATTAGAGACTCAATCTAGACTTCATTGAGATTTTTTTGTCTAATTTGAATAAAATTAAGGAAATAAATAGGTTTTGACTAAAATATATTAGGAGCAATTTAGTTGAAATTCTTCAACCGCTATTGCTACAAATATCATTAACTCTAATAAGAATAGAGGTTTTAACTATTTTCCCAACATATTTAGTTTAGTAATAAAATAAAATCTTTAATAGGTTTGATTAAATAATATTTTGAGGAATTATAAAGATCAAAATTAATGACTGTTATTTTGACTAGTGAAATTGTAATTCAAAAATCAACAATAGATTTTATCATTATTTACAACCAATCTCTCGGTCCCTAAACCAAACACCCTCTGTGGTCGGATTCTATTCTGTTGATGTTTTTAACACGCCCTAACGCAAACACTAGCCGCCGTCGCTGTTGCCGTTGCCTCCTAAAACAAAAACTGCTCGTCGCACTTCACTTGATTCAGCTAAGATAAGACGGACAGGGGACAGTAGACTGGGCATAATGGTTTCCATGCAGAGTCGCAAAATGAGGGGTTTCAAAAGGTGGATGAAATCGCAAGCCATTGAGTGCAGCAACGCTTTAGAACTCGTCCACGACCCTTCCTCTTCATCAGTCTCCGTTAGGGCACTACGCAACTTGCAGGCAGGTGATATAGTTGCCAGAATTCCTAAAGAAAGCTGTCTGACGATGAAGACTTCGCGTGCTCGTGACGTGATAGAGGCGGCCTGTCTTGACGGCTCCTTAGGCGTCGCCGTCGCCCTCATGTATGAACGGAGCCTCGGACCGCTTTCGTCTTGGTTTCATTATCTTCAGTTGTTGCCCTCCTGCGAACCTATTCCGCTCCTTTGGTCCCATCATCACCTCGATTCTCTCCTCGCTGGAACTGAGCTCCATAAGGTGAACTTGTCAATGTTTTTTTTTTTTTTCCTTTTTTCCCCTTTTACACTCACGTGAGAGCAGGCAGGAAGGATTAGATGCTTCTCTTTAAAGGATGGGAGCTAATTTGGAATATTTTAGGGTCGATTTTGGAGGAATGAGAGAAATCAGTTACTAAAAGCAAACAACCACCATCTCAGTAGTACAATATTATTAGTATTTGTTTGTATGACCTTTTTGTTGTCACATTTCTAGGCAGATAGTTAAAGAAGACAAAAAGCTCATCTATGAGGATTGGAAAGAATCTATTCAGCCACTTTTGGTTTCTGCTTCATTGGAGCTTAACCCAAAGTTTTTTCGCATCGAAGATTATTTTGCTGCAAGAAGTCTTATTGCTTCTCGGTCATTTCAAATAGATGATTACCATGGATTTGGAATGGTTCCCTTGGCAGATCTGTGAGTTACATCAATCAACTGCTAATACCTCAAAATATAGCCGTGAAATTTTTTTCATCATTTCTCTAGATATGCCTAACATCAATGTCTGATGTCTATGTAATACATTCTTTTTCTTTGTAATACTCAATACACATTTTTGTCCCTTGCCATTGTGGCTCAATTTCTATTTCAGTCATGAAGTTTGTGGACCATTCACATCGAAGATCAACATAATTAACAAAAGCAAACTGCCCCACTCTTTTGTGTTAGCTATATAAGGGCTATTTTCTTCATAATCTACATGATACAATATCCTTCTTAGTTACTTGTTTCCACTTTGTCATGCCAATCTGCAAAACACATTTTATTGTATGCCAAGTTAAAGGTTGTTGCTTCTTTTCTACAAGTGTTACTTGCATCTTTTTTGGAGGCTCTTAAACTATTGCCTCAAGACATTTTGCTGGACGTAGTGGTTGATATATGCTTTTTCTGCTTTTCTGTTATTGATTCAAGTAAATTCAAAGAGACAAGGTCCCATTGGTCTGGAAGTTCTTTTCACTGTGTCATGTGGACAAGGGTGCATGTTTTTGTGTCAGATGTGTCCTGTGTCAAAAAGAAAATGATCCTGTATATGAAATGTCTTCTTGTTTTTTATTTGTAACCTTTACTTTTACGTGAAAATGAGTTCTTATAGCTTTCTTCTTCAAAATCAGCTGCACTTTTGTTATTTCTGTTTGAAAACATATTCTGACTTCTGTTCCAATTAGTCATTGATTGGAATTTCGTTTTCCTATTCTGACTTGCATCCCTATAGGAACCTACATTGTTGCCTAGGATTCAAGTTTTGTAATCATTACTTCCTCATGGCTTATTACTGGCTCATAATTTTGGCGAATCCTTTGGTTTATTTTGTTTTAGCGCGAGACCATATGTTTCTAACAGATTTTTGACCAATAATTTGACCAACTGGTTGTGCTGGCCTTCATTTGTTATAGTCATTGTTTTCATGTGTGCACCTTGCTGAAAGGGCTTTATGTTAACAGGCTAATAATGTTTTCAGCAAAATGACATGCTTGACTGCCCGAGGATAGTTTTGATCACTAGTGTATTGGTTGGCGCAAAAGATAATCAGTATGTTCTCTGGACTCTAGAGGATTGAGGATCTTTGGAATGGGCAAAAAGAAAGGAAAAACAGAAAGGGGGTGAAAATGAAAAGTAAACTATATATTGCTACGACAGCTATAGTAGGCAAACTTTTTATATGAAGCTCTTTAGATGCAGTGCAGCTATGTGCATGGTTGAGGATATGCCAACCCTTCTGGTTTGGTTTTCTTTCTGTGTGGCATGTCAAACATGCTGCATTGGAGTTTTATTGAAACGATTTTTACACATAGTTCTTTGTACTGAGTGCGAAAAAGGCTTGACAAGTTTATTCTATTTGTTATATTTGTTCTCTCTTTCACACACACATGCGCACGCATACACGGAGACAAAGTTATGCTCTCTTTTGAGTTGTTGATTAATCAAATTCTGTTGATATTCAGATTTAATCATAAGACTGGTGCTGAAGATGTGCACTTCACATCTCTCATTTCTCAAGGTGAATCTGATCAGGATGTGGATGATGACCTGACAAATGACGAGTGCGAAAGCCTGATGAATGATATAGCCGTATGTCAAAATTCTCTTGCTAGAAATGGATCTTCTTCCGGCAGTGACTTGGAGGGTTCTTCAATTTCTGAGGATGATCTTACAGTTTTGGAGATGATCATGGTGAAAGATGTCAAGGCGGGAAATGAAGTCAGCACTTTTTCTTTGCCTTCTCTTTTTTTATTTTTTTATTTTTTATTGGTCACATTTGACATAGCAATCTCTCTTCTGTGTTGCATTACATACATATTTGTACAAGTTGGGTATGTACTTGTACATTTATGTTGTTGTATGCAAGTTTTTAGCTGCACATGCATATTTCAATGCATATTTCTATCCCAATAATAATTCTAGAAAAAAACAGTGGCCAACTGCTGTAAATTGTGAGTCTGTTTTTAGTTTTTATCTGATTATCAAATGATAAGGTAAATGAGTTATCAAATTGGTGTTGCAGTCAGTTTTAAACTAATAACTTAAAACACAAATTGACGTTTCAGTGAGTTTGAAAGTTCTTATTGATTGCATTAAATTGTAGACCTTCTGCAATGAGCTGCTTAGAAGCTTACATATAGCATATAGTACATAAGTGTATTTAAACTGAAAATCTGACAAACTATGCATCTCAACAATATATCTGATATTTCAATCTTTCAATTAGCTTACAGTTTTGCATACTCAACTAGTTGTTTCTTTGATTGGCTGTCCTAAAAATAGTTGGGAAGAAAGAAAAAGATAGCTGTCTAATAATTCTAATCCAATATTTATTTGACCATCTTTTCAGGTCTTCAATACATATGGATTTTTGGGCAATGCTGCATTACTGCATAGATATGGCTTTACGGAAGCTGACAATCCTTATGACATTGTCAATATAGATCTTGAACTGGTAGAAAAGTGGAGTTCTTCTTTGTTTTCCTGTCGTCACTATAGAAGGAGGCTGTCTCTTTGGAGAAGATTAGATTACTCTGGATGCCTCGGTCAACACACTGATTATTTTGAAATCTCTTTTAATGGGGAACCTGAAGTTGAGTTGGTGGTTTTGCTTTACATGATGTTGTTATCGGAGGAAGTTTATAATGAACTAGATCTTGTACTCTCATCCTGCAGTGATTTTTGCAGTTCTACTAAGCTTTTTTTTATGGAGAAATCAAATGTAGCTTTCTGCAGGAGTTCAAGGTTGAATCAGGATTTGTTGCTGACGAAAAGTGTTCGTGTGGCTTTGTTATCATTGGCTGATATTCGTGAAAGTTTATATGGTTCAAGTACTGTAGGAGATGATATTGAAGTTTTGAACAAATGTTGTAAGATAACGGAACCTAATGTTTATCATTCTTTGGTGCTTCGCATAAGCGAGAGAAGGATCCTTGAAAAATTTAGAGCTTATGCTGCTTCTGGTGGTGACATTCCCAGAACTCCAGAGAAATCTGTGACTAGAAGAAAAGTGAAGAGGATATAATGTCAATTTTGGGGCTAGTTGTGTATATCATGAGAAATTCATGCTGGTTAAATCTATGGTCTGGAGATCCCGCGTTTCCTGTTTCATTGCAGAGTGTAGAAAATTTTCAGTTGTAAAAATCTACGCCCTTTTCTGTCTTCCGTGTGCGGTTGTGCACTGCGTGGACTATCATCGGTTTTGCTTTTGAGGCTAATTTAATTATTAACTTTTGGTGCTGGTAAAATTAATGAATGAAGGGCATAATTTTCTTGTTTCAGTAAAATGCGTGGAAAATTTGTGGTTATATACTTCTGTTACTGTTAGCTCTCCAACCAAGGAGACAGCGTTAGACGAGTCTCTGAATTTTTATTTTTTTTTTGAATTTAACATATTAATATACATTAGGAACGGCATGAAGCAAAGTTGGGATTGACATTCATATGTCATAGGTGTACAATATTTTCCCCCAGAGATGCAACTTAAACGTGCAGGATAGCTTAAGATTTTATAAACTTCTGGATTTCGGCAATTAAATTGTGCGGACAAAATTAACGGCGTTTGGTTTATGTGAGTACGAGAGTTAGGTATGGGAATCAAAATTAATGATGCCAAGGGTATAATTTGGTACAACACTCTCACTGTAAAAACCATTGTAAGAAAATGAAAATAGTAAAACCTTTTTTATATTATTTTTTACTTGCGACTTGTGTTTCAATCTGATTAACTGATTAATTTAATGAAATTCATTTTGATTTCCAAACAAAATGGGTAAGAAACATTTGAGGTGATATTTGGTTCATAATCGAAAATCGGAATAGGAATCATTGGGTTTGGAATGAAACTATTATTTCTAATACACGTTGTAACAACAAATTTCGTTGTCAAAAATAAAACAAGGAAATAATTGCACGAATTGATATTTTATTGATTTGAATGAGAGTTACAATCTCCGAATTTGTTTCTTTATACAAGAAACTGTCCTTTGATTCTTCTCTTCAAGAATTTAATAAGGGCCAAGAAAAAGGCTTATTCTTGAACTAAATCTGGAGTTTTCTACGATTTAGTGTAGAAAACAGTTGATTTGATAACGTTCCTTTGAATACTTGAGGCTTTTGATCTTCAAATCTTCAAGTCTTCATTTGAGGGGATTTGAGAGACTTAAGAGAAATCTCTTGAAAGACTTAAAGAGAGAAATCTCTTTAGAGTTTCTTTTAGAAAAAAATCTCTTGAGAGCTTTTAGAGTTTTTCTCTGAACTTTAGGGAATGAACGTACTTCTGACTTTAGGGAGTTGATCCCCTATTTGCAGTGTTTTCAAACTCGGACCGGATCGGCCGGTTGAACCGGAAACCGGCTTGGCTTCCGGTCCGGTCCACCTTGAAAGCCGGAAGAGTCCATTGAACCGGTAAGAACCGGTCAAACCATACGAACCGCGTTGAACCGTTGAACCAACGAACCGTCGGTTTTTAAATTTTTGAATTTCAAAATTTTTTTTTTAAAAATGGGACTGAGAGGTCCCAGACGTCCCCATCAAACTTCGAACCTGGGACCTCTGATTTGGCTTTCAAGCCACCAACCACCACGCCGTGCTTTTTTTGTTGTTTTGCTACTATGAATCATTTTATTTATTCTTTCTTTTAGTTTCCTTTATTAATCATTTGTAACAAATTTTTAGTTTCTTTATTTCCACTAATCATGTTTAATGAATTTGATTGATTCTGACTTTTTTAGTTTCTTTGTTTTGTTTAGTGAATTTAATTGATTATTACTGTTTTTGTTTCTTTGTTTCATTTATCAGTCATGTTTAATAATATTAATTAATTCTTACATTTTTAGTTTGGCATATAAATTCATTATATTAAAGAAATCTCTTATTTGTTTTTACTAAAATCTCTCGTACTAAGACTAGTCCTTTTATCAAAATTGTTTAATTATTAATTTATGATTAAATTATTTTTCTAATTAAAAGTTTAACATTTGGCTCCTTGAAGTTAAAATGCAAATTCAAACTCAAAATTCCAATATGTTTTTTGTATTGACTGCCACGTAACATGCATGTGACTAAGTTGTATTTTTTGTATTAATTACACATGACTATATTATATTTGCAATTGTTAAAATTTTTTCGGTCGTCCCACTTTGCCTAATATCAAAAATTTTAAGAAGCATATTTGTTTTAATGAAGGCATTAAGCGACCAATTTCATGCAAAACTAAATAGTGGGAACCAAAATTACAACTTTTTCCTTAAATATTATGGACATTCTAATTTTTTACAGTGATGAAACGATCTATCTTTTACTACTAATATTCTAGGCTTTTGACGGTATTTTTTTCATTTTTGTCAATGTTAACTAGAGCAAAGCCTATTTGATATCCTCAATATTTTTACCCCTTTTATTTTTATTTTTTACTAGTGAATTACCATCGAATAAAAAATCTCTACGTTGGGGAAAGTATTGATTAGGAAGTATTTCAATGTAGCTATCTTTTGGATAGTGGTGAAAATAATAATTGGTAATTCTAATATTTGAACTATAAATGATAATTAGTAAGCAATTAAATTTTTAGGTATTTCGTTGTATTCTTTTCTTTTTTAAAGTTTTTTTTTGTGCTTGTTTATTTTGTTAGTTGGATTTTTTTTTTTAGTTTGATGATCGGACTTATATCTTTGTGTTGAACTTTTTGAATTTTTAAGGTTAAATTGAAGAAATTGTCAAAGTAGTGATATTCACTTGGGTGCTATTGTCTTGTGGTAACAATGAAGGAATTTTGTCATTGAAATTATTTGCCTTCAATATCAATTATAAATTGTGATAAATATAATATAATTAGTTGTTAGACTCTGTGGTATTTTTTTATGAACCTCTTTAATACGTAAAAGAAAAATAAACATGTAACTTTAATTAGTATTTGGATGATACTTATTAATATTATTTATATTTGGGATAAATTTATGAAAAAACTTGTGATGATGTGTATAATTCACTAAGTTTCAACTATGAGTTTTAGGAAATTTTTTATACAATTGTGAATAAAAAAAAGAGGTTGAACCACCGGTCAGACCGGTCCGACCGGTCGGACCTTAAATTGGACCTCCTCCGATTCATTGGCCGGTCCGGTTCTGAAAACATTGCCTATTTGTAGCTGAAATTTGGTGAGTGGTTGACTTGAGATCAACTCTCCAGAATGTTCCACCACTTGGGCTATTTGTAACTCCAAGAAAGCCCGTCTTCAATAGAGCTTGATAATTGGGTTGGCCCAAATTAGTCCAATGTGAATTAATTAATTAATTCACTTTAATTTAAATGGACTCTACAATTTAATTTGAAGCCCACATGCATTGGTCCATTATTGAGGATTAATTAAATTAACCCAGCTTAACTTAAATGGACTTTGCACCATGGTTTAATTCACAGCCCAATTACAATTCATCCAATGTATAAGTCCAAACATGAATGGACTTATAAGATGAGTTTAGTTTAATTTAATTCAACCAAGATCAATTTAATTTACTTAATCTTGATTAAAAAAAATTTAATTGTTTACACACGTGTTTGGTTCGATATTCAGAATGACTATCATTATTATAATTATTGTTTAGTTTGTTGGGAATCGGAATCATATCCACCTAACTGGATGAGCAGTTGTGAAGCGGATGTAGACACCAAATTTTGACACACCTTTGGTAAAAATATGTGTGTTACTTTATTTTAGGAGGTATTTTTCATTTTTCGGGGGGTCGAGTACAATTCTCGCGTATTATGTCTAATTTGTCGTACCAGGGGCAAAATGGTAATTTCGCCATGTACATATTAGTTTATTTTATTTTATTTTATTTTTCTAAATACATAATTTTACCATTTTTATCATTTCTTTATGATTTTAATGATTTTTAGGAGTCATTCATTATTTATTTAAAATTTCAGTATTTTTTAATTCAACGGCACGTTTTCCAATGCACCTTTTTTTTACGAGAATTTTCGAGTGAAAAATTTTATATATGCATTTTGTATATTTATAAATTTTCTGTAAAAATCTCGTAATTTTTAGAGGTCGTTTAGTATTTATTTAATTTTTGTCTTTTTTATTTATTAAGGGCACATTTCCCAAGAATGCGTTAATCTTAGAAGTTTTTGAGTGAAAACTTTAGTATATGTGTTTCATGGGATAATATATTTTGTATAAAATTTTTGTGATTTTTAAAAGTCATTTAGTATTTTTGTGATTTTCATAATTTTTATCATATTAGGTCATGTTTTCCAATACACTTTCTTATTTAAAATTTTTCTTTATGAGAATTGTGTGTGTGTGCATTTTATAAATTTTATGTAAGGAAAATTTTCATAATTAATTAATTAATTTATTTATTTTAAAGACCATTGGTTGTTTATTTTGAATTATATTTTTCTAATCTAGAATTAACTTTTTTTTGTTACACTGAATTGTTCTTTTTCCTCCTTATAATATTGTATTTCAGTTTTAATGTATAATTTAAAAAGATTTCAAGTAATTTTTATTTTTATTTTTATTTTCATTTTTATTTTTATTCTTATTTTTCTGTTTTGCTTTGTTTACTTCCTTAAAAAAAAAAAAAAAAAAGAGAGAGAACAGCAGCAGCAACGTTGCTGCTGCTGTTGCTTCTGCAAATTCCATCTTCATGCCATACCAATCACCCAACCACCCTTTGTTTAATCACATCACACACCTGCACTCTCCCAAAAACACAGACCTCACAACACACACACCTCACACGCACCTTCCCTCAACTCTCTCTGCCTCCTCCTCCCAACTCCAGACACAAACACACATTGCACACACTCTTCCATTCTCCCCTTCCCTTTGCCAGACCAGACCTCAACCTCACTTACACTCACAGCCATCCACAAACACACACACAGAGCACAGAATTCACAGCCAATCACACACACAGCACACACTTCTCACTCTCTCAGCTTGCTCTCCCCCTGCAAACTCACAGGCATACACCACAGCATCACACACATACCTCACTCACACTCACCTGCACAAAGCTCCTCCATTCACCTGCACTCTCAACTCACCAGACACTCCCCACTTCCACTTGCACAACACAGTCATACACACAGATACATGCTTGCACTCCTGCACTCACAAGCACACGTTCACCCCTGCACAAACTCACCTGCACACACCTCTCCCTACTCCCTCTGCATCTCCCTCACCATTCACACACTTCACCTCTCTCGGCACTCTCATTACCCCTACAAACACCTTCAAGCAAACACATTCAAACAGACACCTGAATTTTCTCCCTCTCGGCCCCTCCCCCTGCAGAAGAACACACAACTCACAGGCACACTTCCCTCTCTCGGCCCCTTCCCCTGCAGAAGAACACGCAACTCACAGGCACACTTCCCTCTCTCGGCCCCTTCCCCACACACAGACACCATTGCACACACCTCAGATTCTCTCCCTCACCAAACGCACCACTCACACTCACACCAGCACATTTTTCACATCTGCACATACACAAATTACACTCACCTGCACAAACACACACAACACACAGGCACAACACACCACACAGAAGCACACACGCACCCTACAAAACATATACACACCTGCACAAAAAATAAAAAAATTAAAAAAAAAAACAAAACAACAACAACACCAGCAAACAAAGTCCCAACCGGAGCACTTCCAGCAGCCCCACCGCGCACCACCACCGACGCCAGGCCACCCTCAACCGCCAGTCTAAATCCAGGTAATTTTCAATCCATATTTCAATCCATATATAGGTGTCTAATTGAAAAAAAAAATTCGATTGGGTGCATTTGGTTAGAATAAGAGAGAGAGAGAGTTCCATGGAGAGAGGTTAAGAGAGACGGCTGAACGGAAATAGAGAGAGAGGATCGGACGGAGATGAACAGAGAGGGGAAGCAGAGGGGAATCGGGGAGGAAGAAGAGAGAAAAAGAAAAGAGGAAGAAGAAAAGAAGAAAGAAGAAAAAAGAAAGAAAGAAAAAAGAGAAAAAGATGAGAAAAAGAAAAAAAAATCTGGAAAAGTAGAAAAAAAAAAAGAAGTAAGTAAAACCGGTTAAAAAAAAAATGTTTTGGTGAAACTACGTCGTTTTGACATAGTTTCATTCAAAACTACGTCGTTTTGAACTAGTTTAAATTTTTAATTTATTTTTAATTAATAATAGGTATTTATTTTATAGTCCTTATACTTTCATTAATGCTACTGTGGCCCTGGAAATGTTTGATTTGTGCATTTAAATTTCTGTTTATTGTAGATTGACCCCCATAATTTAATTTTCTTTGCAATTAGGTCCCGATTAATTGCATTTAGGTCCCCCAACTTTTAGATATTTATAATTTTGCCCCTGCACTATTCAATTTCCATTTTTGACCCCTATATTTCTCGGTAATTACATTTTGACCCCTAGATTTTGTTGAAATTGCATTTTTACCCTTTGATATTTATGAAAATTGCAATTTTTGCCTTCCAAACTTGCTGTTATTATATTTTAGGCTTTAAATGTTGCTGAAAATTGCATTTTGGCCCTTAATAATTGCTGGAAATTCTATTTTTGCCCTAGAATGCTTGCTGGAATTTTATTTTGTACCCCAACATTGCTGGAAATTATATTTTGTCTTAGAATACTTGCTGAAATTTTTTTTTTGTCCCCCAAACTTGCTGAAATTTTTATTTAAGTCATTATACTTGCTGGAATTTTAGTTTAAGTCCCTATACTTGTTGAAATCTTAGTTTTAAGCCCTAGATACTTGTTGGAATTTTATTCTAAGTCCCTAATTTGTTCGAAATCGACATTTTATGCTCAATTTTTAAGTATTTCATATTTTATACTTTAAATAGTGGTATCCTTGACATGTTTGTTGATTTTCTTAGCAATTTATACCGGGTTTACTGAATAGGAGGTACCTCGATTACCCTTTTTATTTCTCTTTATATGCTCCTACGTGCTCCTATGTGTTTTCTATATGTTTTTTTTTATATCTCTTTGTGCTTATAATTTTATCCATGTGTGAGTGTTTATTTATTTATGTCGTATTATTTACTCGAATTTAATTTTTGATTATTCAAAGAAATGTAATAGATAGGTAATATATTCTATTTAGCAAAATTTTTGTATTTAGATAGTTAATGTAATAGATTGTTCACGTGTTATCTACTTAACAAAAATCTTATGTATTTTAGATAGAAATGTAATAGATAGGCTAGATAGGTTACCTTTTATTTTTATTTTTATTTTTATTTTAGATTGTAATTAGGACTTCTCCGGTGTAATAGTTAGGGTTTTTGTGTGCTATGTGTACTATGTGCTTATGTGTTTTATTTGCTTTCTTTAGGACTTTGCATCTAGAATATCATGCCTATGTGTTATGTGCTCCTATGTGCTATTATTTGCTTTTATGTGATTATTGCTTTAATACATGCTTTATTTATTTACTTGCTTTAATTATATATGTGTATCGTCGCCACACCTAGTCCAAAGCTAGTTGTGGTTAATTCCGGTTTCTTCGCTAGTCCAACAGCTAGCAGGAGAACTTATAGAAAATGGGCTAGTCCAATGCTAAGCCTTTAGGTCATTTTAGCCTTAGGATCATTTTCGTGTGCATTTCATGACATTTCACACACATTTTATCTTTTTAGGCTTTTTCCCATTTTTTATGAATTTTTATATATACTTTATAACTTATTACTTATTTTAACATCTATTTGGTGCATAACATTTAGATTCCACTACACATAGAATTTTAGGTCATTTGCGTGATTTCGACTAAGAAATAGTCATCCACTCACGTGGGAAGCGATGGCGTACATGTCGTTCCTCCCTTCCAGTGAGTAGAAACAGATAGTCACGAGGCTATTAGTCTCCCGCACCCGTTATGTTGCATCCCCATTTCTTTGTTCACTTACTATCTATACTATTATTTTTCTTTTCTTTTGCACTCCATTCAGCATCTATACTCGTGACTCCATCGAGGTCTATATCCGGGTTTCGCAATTAATGCGATAATTCCGACCAAACCTCAGTGGAACATTTCGTCCCTTATCGATATCCATTTTAGGATTAGAATTGCATTCATATAATTGCATCCAAATGTGATGAAGTCTTAGGGTTATATTAGGAAAATTTAGACTAAACCTCGCAACTAGTTTCGGCTAGGTTGAAAGGGTGCCTTGGGCGCGAGCCTTTGCCTTCCCTTTCTTCAACTGTGACTCCCGAACCTTTTTTCTCTTGTTTTTCAAAGACCTAGGAGTCGTCTAAAAGGGTTTTTTTCTTGTTTTTCCTATATTTTTCCAAAATTATTTCTTTAAATAAATCATTTTTAATTTTCTTACCTTTTATAAAATATTTTTGGGTGACTTGGTACACCAAAACCCAATACCAAGTGGCGACTCCTTTTTCATTACAAAACCTCTTTTTAGACTCTATTTTCGAGCCCAAAAACCGTCGCATTTTCAAAGTCCCATTTTAGGCCCTTTTTCTTTTGTTTTCAAAAATAAAGTATTTGTTTGTCACATTTTATCGAATTATCTTTTACAAAGCATTTTCTAAAAATTATTTTTACAAAAATTTACACGCTTCTCTTTTTCCAATAAAACACAACCACATTTAATTCTTCCTTTTCTTTTTTCCGAATTTCTTTTTTCCAAACATCTAACGCTAATTTATTATTTCCTTTCTTTCGAAAAATGGGGCGCGACAGCGGACGTCCGACTGACCATGCGAACGCTAGGACAGATGAGGCATGTGGACATCCAGTTGTTTTCATGCAGACATTTGACTATTTTCAGAGAGCATGCAGATGCACCATGTGGATGTTCGAATAGACGTCCGGTTATTTTTAGAGAGCATGCGAATGCACCATCCGAACGTCTGGATCTCAAATTTTTTGAACGACAACTGCTTTAACATAAAAATCAATCTCGTCATTGACTCAATTAGTCCAAATTTCAATGGTTAGTGAGTCCAAATTTCAATTGGTCAATCGCTCCATTTTTATGGGACAATCCAAATGGAAGCCATAAAAATAAGTTGAAGTCTACCTCCTTAAACCACTGTCTTTCTTGAAGTTAAACTAATTAATCTCTTGTTTGCTCCAGATATTTATTTGTAGATCTTTTAATTAATAAAGGATTTGGTAGGTCATGCCAGTTACAAAATCCAAATCCTACTCGAACCAATTTCGTTCTTCTTGGTTAAAGTAGAAAACTAAGGTAGTAAGGGTGGAGAGAGTATGAGAAGAAAGAGAGGATGAAGTGAAAGGAGTAGCTTCACTGGCGAACAACCTTGCTGGCGAAAATGATGGGCACGTGAAGGAGGAGGACAAGGAATCTGCAAGTATGAGAGAAATTGGATGTGAGGCAGCGGCGGGAAGAATAGAAATTGGGAATGATATTTGAGTTTTGGAGAAAACCCTCCAAATTGGATGGGATTTGGAAAATCCCATATTTTTGGATATCATTCCCAAATCCAAATTCCAATTCATACAATCCAAACACCACATATGAGGTTTATTCCTATTCCCAATTCGAAAATCTCTAATCCAAACACCACATGACATAAACTCACTATCAAAAGTAGAGATGTGATTCGGTCGACAACTTCGGTAAGTTTGATAATTTTACTTAGGAAAATACTAAATTATTTTGATTTTGAATCTAAAATCACCAATTTGGATTTCATTAATCAAATTCGACATTAAATTCGTTATTCATCGAATCATCAATTTAGCGTATTGAGTTGAACTAAAAATTTGACCTAGCAGTTATTATCCAACATTGAAAAAATATATATTAAACCCAATAATAACTATCCAATCAAAAAATTCATCAATTAAGTGTCATTAATCAATAAGTGGTTCTCGATGAATAAATAAAAAAATTAAATTTATGAGTACAAATTTTAAGTAGTTTATCTATTATATTAGTGTAATTTTTCATTATAAATTAAACAGTTACATTTGATAATTGATGATATTATAAATATTGTGTATTTACACTTAAATACAAATAAAAATTATTTATTAATATATGAATACTACAAAATTCATATCTTTAATTTTGTAAGTATGTATTATAATTACTGTAAGTTATTATTCATATTTTTTTATATAATCTGTTAAATTATATTTTAAAGTTTAAAATAAGTTGAACTTGTACACACACACTTGACCTATTTAATTGTATTTTTAAGGTCCTAAGCACATTGGATCTTTTAGTTATAAAGTTTATACTTAGACATAATTAGGTATATAGGTTGAATATATATATTCAATTAGATACATGTATTTTTTTGTAAATTAGAAAATAAAAATTTTAATTGTACTTATAAGGTTCTAGTTCTACTAGATATTTTAATTATAAATTTTTATACTTACTCATATTTAGTTGTATAAGTTGAGTATATATGTAATAAGATATATGTAAAAATGTATGTTATAATCAAAATTAATACTAATTTAAAAAATTTTCTATTTTCGTATTGAAAACCAATCAAATTTAACTTTAAACATTTGATGTATTTAAAAATAATGATCAATTTACTAATTATTAAAGTCAAAATTTTTAAAATCAATTCAAGATCAGTGACTTTTTAACATCATGCTGACCCTTAGTATGTTTATTATTTAGATTCCAAATCAAATCGCTCCGTGATGCTGGATTGCATACGCACTCCGTGAAGTCATATGACCAATTTCATAAAAGATCCGAGAAGTCATGTCTTGAGTATTTCAAAGCAGGCGCATCATTCGTGACGTCATGACTCGTCCCCAGAGGATACCTTCTACGGCAACGTGGATAATTAATAAAGTCAGATCCTTCCTGCTATGGAAATCATCTTGGTCGGGCTGCTGGTTTTTAAGACAAATACCGCCTAAAAAAAAAAAGAAAAAGAAAAGGAATTAAATCATGTCATTATATTGCAAGCAAGCAGTTTAAGCATTTTGACCTAAGATAATAATAGGACACATACTACTGGTAATACGTATTTAAAAAATGAATCACTCACAAGGGAAATTAAATAAAGATCCTCCCTTCGCCGCCTATCTATCAGCAGCGCTAGAAAAGTTGTTTCGTTTCAATTTTCTTTAAATATTATAGTACAAAAAATGGTAGTTTGTTTTTTTAGGTATAAAATAAATACTTCCATTTTAGGAATTTCAAACATGAAAACAATAATGTGTGTCGTTTCGAATTTTAATGGTTGAGTTAATTTTTTAGAGCCTCTTTTCTGTGTAACTTTTATGAGTGGTACTTTATGAAGAAGTAGGCCTGACGGTTGACGAATCCAATCATTTTACGTGCAATAAATTTAAAAGGAATTAGAAATGTGTAAATCAACAATGAACTCAATTAATTTTTTTTTTCTTCTTTGTCCTTCAATTTTAAGATTATGTAATTTGAGCCGTTTAGCATGTACATTTCATTTACCCTTTGAACGTCCAAACTTGTTCATATGCTGCCGCCTAAAAATTTGTAAGATTGTGTCAATTAGTTCGTTTTTATGTATACAAAATACGACGTTGAATTGCTATGACAAAAAGTAAATATACAAGGTCTAATTTTTTATGTTTTGGGGTTCGAGCAGCAGCAGGTAATGTTTGAGGGATTATGTAACAAAATATTCAAAATTTAGCCAAAGTTAAAATGTTTAAATTCAAAATGCCAAGGGACAAATTTATCACGCCTTTTTTGCTTCTTCTTCTTTTTAGATCAATGGAAAGACTATAAGACAAAAACTTTTCTTTGTAGCCCATATATCATGGAGTTTAAATAAAATTTTACCTACTAAATAAATAACCTTTTTCGCGTGTATATTATCATATCAATTCTAAAATTTCTTTCTATTTATAATTTATCAAACTCAAGATATACGACTAAATGCTGTAAATATTTATAGAAATTTGAATTACTCAAATTTGATTAAATGTAATATTTCTCAGGTCAACTTAACACAAATATAACAACTCAATAAGTAATACAGCTAATAAGTTTTGTCCTGTTGGCTTGTTATCTACACTCATTAGTTAATAACTTAATAGGTAATCAAAACCCTTAATTATTTTTTTCAAATATATTTTGATATCATAATATCGAGTAAAATATTCATAAATTGGGAGGAAAAGGAGAAAAATTTATCCTATCGTTGGGATAGGAAACTACTTTTCCTCCAAGTCATTTGCTAAGTTTCATTTCTACTTGCACTTTACCCCCATAAACATTTTAATAGACTCTTAGCCTTTTTCTTGATATTTTGGGAAAAAAGTAACATTGCTTCTTAATTATTTATATTTTTTCTTTTCTCAATTATGTTATTCCTTTTTTTTTTTTCTATGTCTTCCTTTTCCCTTTTGTTTTTCTTCCTTTTCCTCTTTCTCTTTTGCCATTAGCTATTTCCTTCCCTATGCTATTTGTTATTTATACACAAAAATTATTTATTTAATTTACCTCCACTATTACTTGTTTCCGTTATACTTTACTTGTTTGTTGATTTTTTCTATAAATGATCCATCATAAAAATATATATATATATATATTATGGCAAAATATGTGTTGCATTAATTACCAATTCATATTTAATATAAATTTAAGTTCTTTCTATATTATAACAAATACATGTTGCTCACACTACAAAGCATATTTAATTTTTCAATTAAATTATTTAAAAACATATAAATAAATTGAGCTTGCAATTGATTCGTTAATACCAAAGATAACAACTAAATAGATCTTAAAGGGTAAGGGTTACGCAATTATTAATTGTAAAAGATGCATAATAATCAATTATTAATAGTAAAACTAACAAAAAAAATATAATAATAAATACAAGGGTTATTAAATTATGATGATTAAAATTAAATAATAATAATAATAGTATATGTAAGGAAGTAACTAGGCATCAAAGGAGCTCTTTGTGTGTGTGTATATATATTACTGTATTTAAAGGTGGCGCATTCATTAGAATGGTTGTCTTTCCTTCCAAAAATAGATAATTATCAATATTTTTTTGGTAAATAACTAACTGAAACTCATTATGTTACGTTGTCTATTAAATTTATGTCTATTATTGGCTCCATTTGAATGTGATTATTTAAGGGAATTATTGGAAAAAATTCATTTGGAGATTTTTTGTTGACTTTTTGAGAAGGTTGAAAAGTGTTTGTGTGACAGCCCCATCTTACCCAGAGGTGCACCAAAGGGCTTAGCGTACTGCCTGCCTAGCTCTCGCCAGGACTCAAACACGCACTTGCTTAAACATCCAAGCGTACTTAGCTCAAAATAAAATGCATTCATAAAATTTACTTAAAAGTATAAATATCACAAGAGTTTTTACATCCCAAAATGTAAATAATATTTACAATAAAAGCCTACACATTTAGGCTATCTAAATACATTAAACAAAACATATACTAGGTCCAAAATCAGCTTTTCCAGCTTTAGTAGTTTTGGAAACCTGGTTAAAGAAAACAAATAAATAGGATGAGCTATAATAGCCCAGTGAGTGCTCAAGTCATGCAACCATACCAGTAAAATATGATTTTTGGTTCGATAAAATATTTAACGAGTAAATAAACAATTTGTGAACAATTTAATTAACAAGTAGTCACTGGCGGATACGGGGCTCAACTACGGGAGCAAGCTCAACCGCAAAAGTAGCAAGCACTGAACACGTAACCAAGACGTTCGAACCGAGATAATAGCTCAGGTCCTCGCCAAGGAACATACCAGTATAAACAAGCAAGTACCCTAACTGCCATTCACCTTGTAACCTCCAAACAGGCTACCACATCCAGGGAGTAATCTCAACCTTGGAAGGGCCAACAAGCAAGAAAGTTCAATCCAGAGTTGGCCTCTTAGAGGAATTCAACTCATTTGGGGAAAGAACGACACGCCCTAAAACACCCAGCACCTTATAACCTCCCAAGTACGACCGAGTTGACTAACCGTGAAGTAATGGTGAAGTTAGTCATGGAAGTCTCAAACACAATTAACACATTTAGTAGTGAAAGCATGTAACACATTGCGAAATATATGCGATAAAGTACACATCTTTCCTCAAGTAACACATTTCATTCAATAATAATGTCAAGTAAAACATGGCATTTCATGCAACATGCACACATAAGAACACTCACCTGAAGCCTAAGAAAATATCTCGCGATAAGGTTGGGTCTCACTTTCGGATCCTGAAATTCACGAGAAAAATAGCCGTACAAAAACCTGACTAAAATCTAAAAAATTTCATAAGAAAATTCAAGAAATACCCCAAATCTTTCTAGGGTTTACTTTCTAGGGTTTTGGAGTTTAGGGTTTTACCCTAGGGTTTAGGGTTTTCAAAATTAGGGTTTTCTAACTTTCTAGAGTTTTGCTCGGAAAGATTCAATTCACTAATAGCTAATATACGAAAATTTCTGCACGTTCAAATCACTCAATTACAGCTTATAAAGCTTTAAATCATAGCCTAATCGCTTTTATTTCCTAAGTTTTACCGAAATTTCGGCAGCACTTCCCCTATAATCGAACTAACCTAAAATTTTTAACCTGCAAGAAAAACATCCAAACAACCCAATCTCAAGTAGTTCTACCAATTTCACATCAAACTCACTTCAATTTCACCCAAATTCATCACAAAAACACATAAACTACTCCAAGGTTCTTCAACCAAATTATCCTTAATCCATGCTATTTCAAGTTTAAATCACTATCTACAAGCATACAAGTCCATAAACCGCATATTCATGGAATAAAATTTCATATTTCATGGCTAAAATAAATTATACTTAATAATAAAGACATGACTTAAAAGTTAGAAAACTATGATTTTTATACTTGAAATAAGATGAGAAGTTCTTGGGAAATACCTTTAGTAAGGCAAGATCTTTGTTTAGGAGGGAGATTAACTCACTTTCTATGGATGAAAAGTGATCAAATGGAAGTAAAAGCTGCAAGAAAATGAAAGAAAATGGAGAGAAAAGAGAGAAGAGAGAAACCGGCCAAGAATGAAAGCAAAAGAGAGAAATTAACTAAGTAAAGAAGAAAATAAATAGAGAAAATTTGGGCAAAATTTGGACCAATCAAAGCATGACAAAAGCAAAAGTAGATCTTGACTTTCTTACCATAGTAGACCACACTTGGCCAATGGTAATTAGAAGAGATTTTTGCCATTTATCCTATACTTAATCTTACAAGACATTCTAGGTACAAATCTTAAGGGTAATTGTACAACATGCTAGTAAAAAAAAAAAAAAATCATTCCTTATTATTTTTCCACTAATTTCGGCCCTTCTTTTTTTTTTTTTTTTTCTAATGAACATAATACAAAATAAATGGTTTTGGCATGAATTTCTAGGGTGTTATAGTTTGACTTGTAAATTTTTTTTGAAATTGTTGTTTGGACAGTGAATGATTTTTTTTTTGTTAACTTTTTTGAAAATGTGAAAAAGTGTTTGAATTGTGAAAAAGTTTTTGGTTTGTTTAAAAACTTTGTAACAACTTCAGAGATTTTTTACACAATTATTCACAAAAGCAAGCATAATTATATTCAAGATCTACTTAGAAAAATTAAAAAAATCGTGAGTAACAAAATGAAATCCATTATTGGTGGGTTTTGTGGAATGAGCCTTGACGTCGGACACTCGCAAAATGACGAGTGTCTGGTAAGCTTTCAATTTTCAGGCAATATCAGACGCTTGTAAAATTATCAACGTCTAATATCAGTGCTCAGTCTACAAAATCGTCCACAAAACCCACCAATAATGGATCTCATTTTGTTACTCGTGATTTTTTTAATTTTTCTAAATAAAATTTGAACATAAACGTACTTACTTTTATGAATAATTATGTAAAAAGTTTTTAAAGTCGTTATAAGTTTGAAAAAATATTTAAAATTTAGATTAAACTATTTGGTAGGAAGAATTTGAACAGTTATTTTTGAAAAAGTGACAAAAAATTTTTGATCGAATAAAAAATTCTTAACTTTTGCCAAAAAAATCACATCCAAACACACCCATTATTTTTTTACCTAAAAGGTATATGCACAAGGCATCACAATCATTATATACGCAAAGCGAGAAAAGCATTTACTATTACATTTTATGTTATTGTTTAATTTTTCTATTTTTGCTCTTATTGCGTAACATATCTACGCATGACAAATCATTAATTTAATTGAACTATTTATAACTTCTAGTATGTTTTTTTCTCATTAGTTACTATATATAAGAACGGATTTAGTAGTTACATTTTAAATGTCAACTTGTAATTTTTTTTTCTTTACCCCGATTGCATAGCATATTCATATTGAATAAACTGTTAATCAAATCTACCACCTAACTTCTACAATTTTTTTTTCCTTGTTATTATTATTTTTAAATTAGCATAGCGTGTGCCTCCCAATAATATTTATATTAATTAGTTAGCGAAGCTTGAAACGTTAGATACGAAAAGACACCAACAACCGCCAAAATTGTACGATTTTTTTTTTTAAGGAAACAATAATAATATTAGAGTAGAAGAGCCGTTTGGTTTGGCTTTGTTTTGGTTATTGCTAAAGCCAGACTTCTTCTTAGGTGGGAAAGCTTTCCAGAAAAAAGATAAATAGCGTTGTTTTTATGCCTCACCTAACTCAGTCTTCCGCATCATCTCTCCCTCGTAGGCTGATACTAATAGTTGTATTTCTATAGTTTTTTTTTCTTTGACATTTTTATTGTCTATATTGTGATTCTGCTGCCTGTTTTGGATGGGTTTTCATTTTTCAGGAGTTATTGATCATAAACTCTTGGTCTTGGTGGGCATTTAAAAAGGTATTTTCTGTTTCTTTTGGATTTTCGTTCCTTGAAGATTAGATGAACAGATTTCTTGCATTTGCTCTGATATTCTTTATCTTTGGATTATGGGCCTTCTGAAATTTATTATTTTGTTGTTTTTTTTTTTTGGCTTTTCTTTGACGATAATTTAATAACTTGTTCTTGAATCCTATGGGTATATGGATCAGAATTGAGGGGTCACTTATTGGATTACTAGTCTTTGGCGTGGACGTTTTCTTTATTATGTCTAGCTTGAATTTTTGTTACGCAGCTACTTTGTACAAGTTTCAAGTTGAGATTGTAATTGATTGAGATCTGGTTTTCTGGGTAGAAGGCTATCCTGATCACTGCTAAAGAAAAAAGTATTGGATGTGCTGGTAGTGGATAATAGTCTTTTATGATTTACACTTCATGGTTTTATCTTTATTTCCATTTTCTTCTGTTCTAAATTCTTTAATGCTTCTTCCTTTGTTGTTTGATTCTCGTTATCCCGTTGCCATCACTCAAGAACTTGGAAATTAAGAGAGGAGGAATAAAGCGAGAAGATGGCAGCTATAAAAGAGACATTTTTCATATCACATGGATCACCAACACTTTCTATAGATGAGTCATTGGCTGCCAGACGCTTCTTGCAGGCGTTCAGAGAAACTGTCTTCAGCCAGAGACCTAGAGGCATTCTGGTGATATCTGCCCATTGGGATACCTCAGAACCCTCTGTGAATACCATCCATGGCCGTCATGACACCATCCACGATTTTTATGGCTTCCCCAAGCCCATGTACAAGGTGCTTTCCTGTGCTCTTGTTTATTTATTCGTTTGTTTTCATTCTCTCTTTCTTAGATACATACATACGGAGGATAGACATACATAGCATGTAGAAGTGGGCTCATGACAAGTGTATGGCACATATGTGTGGTCTATATATGTTCATCTGTAATCTAGTAACACGTTTTGTGCGTTTCTCTCTTTCACTCCAATAAATATGTTTTAAGTTAGCCTGGAGAAAGACAAGTGTCCCAGCAGGATGATCCTAAGGAAAAATAAATAAGAAACTTGAAAAAAAAATTGTTTTAAAGTCAGTCTGGAGCAAGATAATGATCCCTCCAGGGCAATCCCAAGCAAAAATAAAGAAGAAACTTGAGATACACCATTAAACTAGTTCTAAAATAAAAAAGGACATTATCATACTTGGGAGGATTCATGAAATTATTGTACTACTTGTTAAATTGGGTTGCAACTGCTGTACTGATTTTGTTTTTATCTGCGTAGCTGAGGTCTGTTTATGTAGCCTTTGCAATGCTTAATGAGGAGGAAACACGATTTTTTTTTTCTTTTTGGGGGGAAGTTAACCTTCTTATGAGCTGATTTATATTCCAATGTGGCTATTACAGTGATTGGCTTTTAGATTTTTACAACTTTAAATGCTAGCTAACATAAATGATCTTCTGGTGGATATAAGCGAAACCTCTGAGTTTTGAAGGAGAGCAATTATGAGTGATCTGAACTTGTATAAAGACTTCCGCTCCCTTTCAGTCGATCGTTTCAAATCATTCCAGATATTTCATCAGCCATAGAACTTTGATGTGATAGGTTTCCATGAGATTGTCTTTGTCATTGCGGTCTTTACCAGAGAATACTCTAAGCTTACAGTTTCACCCTGGGGAAATTTTCTGTTTATCTTTTCTGTCCAGGTCAAATCACCTAGTCCAAGTCTAGTTAAAAGATTTTACTTGAAATAATTTATCCTTCGCAAAGCTTTTGCGTTATAACTCTTTCTTCCAAATGCGTTTTCCCACACCTGTCACGGGCAGCTATTTCAAATTCAAGCTGATGTGGTGTTGTTCAAAATGATGCTGTACCTTGAATAATTAAATTTATCTCCTCTTTAACAACCGGAGCTTTTATATGGGTTGGTTACTGACAGAAGAAATTACCTTGTATCCAAGAATCTGGGATTGAAATTTTAAGGTTCGTCTGGACGTGCATGCAGCAAACAAGTCCAAGAGGAAAAACGTTAACATGATTACAGAGTTATTTGAGTAAATTCTTTGAGAATAAGTGTAGTAATCTAGATGAAGATGTAATGGAATTATATTAGGAGAACAATACTTATTCTACTCAGTGGAAATTTCAATCCAGAAATTTGATTGGAAAATGGCAGGGAACTGCAGTTCTTGTTTTTCTTGGTTTGATACAATGATGACATAATATCTCGAATAAAAAGCAGAATGTTTTCAAGGAGAAAGGAAACCAAAATGAGCTTCATCAACTGCATCTTCAAAAAAATTTAAGTACAAGATGAGCTTTCAACTTTGTTGTCAAGTTCTAGGCATCTTTTGGAGTTTTCTTCAGTAATTCAAGGTTTTGTTGTAGTGTATTGTATGCTATAGCCTATCTTAAGAAGAATATCTGTTGTCCTGTTTTTGTCTTTCTTATAAAATCATTCTGAGTGCATCTCTTTTGCAGTCTTGCATTGATAAACTCTAGAATTTGCATAGGGCTTTGTGATGAGAATTCAAGATCACAGAATTGATGCCTGCTGTTAGATAACTAATTAGTCATTGAATAGGATGAGGCTTTTTGAATTAATTTTTCATTCCTTCATTGGCTTCTCCAGTAGATACATGAATTATGATTATTTGGCTTTTGTTTGTGCTTAAATAATTTATGATGGAAAAGTTGAATGAAATAAACAGATTCAGGACAGAATTACTGTTAGAATCACGCATCGTAATGTGCCAGAGCGCTTCTCTCCTGTGGCCCTTTCATCTTTAACGCACACAAACACATTTACACATGACGATTATTAAATAGATTGTGTACAAAAGAGCACTCACTCGTATCAGATGCTTGTATGCATAAAAGCTTTTCTTAAATCATTCACTCTTAAATTCCAGCTCAAGTATCCTGCTCCAGGAGCTCCAGACTTAGCAAAGAGAGTGAAGGGACTGCTCACAGCCTCTGGTTTTAATAAAGTATTTGAGGATAAGAAGCGTGGTTTGGATCATGGAGCATGGGTTCCCCTCATGCTTATGTACCCAGAGGCTGATATACCTGTCTGCCAGCTGTCTGTCCAGTCAAGCCAGAATGGGACCTACCATTATGAAATGGGAAGAGCATTGGCACCTTTGAAGGACGAGGGTTATCTCATAATGGGTTCTGGATCAGCTACTCACAACCTAAGGTCTCTCCATGAATCTCGTACTGTTGATTCTTGGGCTTTACAATTTGACACATGGCTCAAAGAAGCCCTTCTCAGTGGAAGGTAAAGTATTTAAATAACAAAAATACTGTGATTGAACTCATCTTCAGATAAAGTAACACAAACACAGTGGAGGCATTGCCACTCTCTAACTAGTTCACCAGATGTGCTAAAATATGATGTATTATATGGCACAAATATATAGAGAAAAGGTGTTATTTTTGTTGACCATTACATACACCCTGTATATCTGCAAAAATAATAGTAGATTGCCACAACATTGTCAATATGTTACTAATCTTGTAGCCAACAGGAGTTTTGGATCAAGTAATTGATTGGCATAGTGCATGTCATATCTTTTTGTGAATATTTTTCTTTTATCTTTTTCTATTTTCAAGTTAATTTATTTAAAACTTTAATTCTTGGAAGTACAGTGAAAATTTTGAGTTTAATTTGTTTTTTTGGCATCTTTTGTTTGTTTGAAATAATGTTTAACTAGTCATGGCAATTTGTCCCAATGTTCTCGTTGACTAAAGATGTGTTGCAGAGTTTGAGTTTTAGGTTGATGTATTCTCATCGTTATGGAGACTAGGTTATTATGTTCTATTCATTATAAAAATTGACATTTAATTTGTAAACAATGAGACATAGTATCACTTTATTAATCAACTATCAAGACCTTGTTAAAATTTCTAGTTTATCTGAGGCCAACTCCTCTTAGGTATTATGAGATGCGGGATCTAGATGATAAAGGTGGAAAAAATGTCTGTCTTCATTTATTTTTTGAGTTTTAATAGTGAAACTTGAGTTTATTTGTGGTTGCTTTTTGCTTCTGTGTGCGTGCGTGCACACTTTCTTCTGCTTTCAGCATTTTATTTCACTAGCCTGTTGTTCATTTCATATATGCAATATCCAGAATTGAGTTTTGTAAAAGTTGTTGAACTTTTACAGCTTCTGAATGCTGTGGATACAGGGTTTTCAGATCTTTAAGAGATGCATAAATATTAGGATACATTTTTTTGGTATTTTTCTGGCCTTTTGGGATTTCAAGAAAATAGATTTTTAAGAAATGATAGCTACTTTCTTCACGTAGCATGGATTATCATGATTTAGTATGTGAGAAATAATATAAACTGGATGGATTCTGGCTTTACTTCATAGTTTGACATTTATGATATGATATTATAGGCAACAGTTTGCTATCTTCTGTTTACGTAGTAATAGCTTCTAGTTCTTGTCCTAGGTATGAAGATATTAACCACTATGAAGAGAAGGCACCATATGCAAAAACTGCTCACCCTTGGCCTGAGCACTTTTACCCATTACATGTGGCAATGGGGGCTGCAGGTGAAAAATCAAAAGCAGAACTTATCCATCACAGCTGGGGTCTTAGTGCTCTCTCGTATGCGTCATACAAGTTTGTTGCAACTGACTAAACAGCCTCTTAGAGAAGTACGTTTCTGTATGTGTTCCTATTGTATCATCCAAACACACAACATAGAAAACTCTGTAAAATCTTGAAATGTTACGAGTGTAATATTTCTTCTTCTACATAGAAAACTCTGAATAATGTTGAAATGTCACGAGTGTAATGTTTCTTCTTGGTTTTAACTTAAATGGACCAAAAGGCTGCTTGTGATTTTTACGATTGTACGAGTGTTTTAGGCACTCTCGTTTTGCTTTATCTTTTTATGCACTGTGGTTGTGCTTGTCATTGACAAAATATTAGCAAAGGATATGAATGATGTGAAAATAACCGAGTCTGTGGTTTGATAGATGCACTTTTTCTGATGTTGGTAGAAAGTTTAATGAAGTCGGTCATAAACTCGTAAAGTTTGCAGTTGATCTGATTCTACACTGGAGTATTTAGATCGATGCTTATTTTCAAGTCTGCAAAGCTAATCTCTGTGTGCCTGGCTATTATGTCCCTTAACGTTGCAATTGCAGCATCCCATTTCCCTCAAGTTCTCCAGGGAGAGTGCTAATACCACAATAAACTCATAAAATGAGGGTAGATTTGTGAATTTTTTTTTTTTTTTTGTATTGACATAGGAAAGAGGTAATAAGGAGGAAAAAGAAGGTCAAATACGTCCTTTGACTGAATAATATACATTAGAAATAAACCAAGGAACTATTAATACACACGCTGTAACTAGGGTTGTCAATTGAGTTTTGATGAGTTGGGTTGTAACAAGTTTATACTCGATTCATTTAAAGTTTTAGAATTCGATATTTGATCACTAACAGTAGGGCCATTTTTGACTCAATTACAAGATTACAACCATTTCAACAAAAAATAATAAATTTATATTCGTACATTAATTTTTTTTTTATAATTACCATATATACATAAATCCGTTTGTCATTAGCATGACTTATTTAGCTCTCACAAAACACTTAGCCAAATCCTTTCTTACAATGAGCTCATCTCTAATTTTTGTGGATTAAATGGGTTGAGCACCAATCCAGCCCAATTGACCGTCTTAACCATAGTTTTT
Organism: Mitragyna speciosa; assembly: GCA_024721245.1. Taxonomy (NCBI): domain Eukaryota; kingdom Viridiplantae; phylum Streptophyta; class Magnoliopsida; order Gentianales; family Rubiaceae; genus Mitragyna; species Mitragyna speciosa. Next base: position 238,182 of record CM045562.1, read on the forward strand.
ATTATATTAGAATTGGCTATATCGTATGTTTCTATTTTGAAAAATTATAAACTTTTTCATTCTTTCTTTATCTCCTCTTTTATTCTTATTTTTGTTTTTTTTTCCACAATAAACCACATTTACAAATTTTGCACAAAAAAAAAGTTGAACTCGAGTTTCACAAGAGTTAGAAGGCAAATCAACGTTGAAACGAATTTGACTTAATGTTCAAAATCGATTTATTAATGTTCAAAAACTCGGATTGAAGTTAATTGTTTAAATAAATTATTTGAGCTTGATTCGAGCACAATTTCTTGAAAGTTTATTAAGCCTAATATACAAAATAATCAAACCAAATAAGCCCAATTAAAATAAATGTTCAAACCCAAATTTAAACACAATTTTGAGCACTAAAAAAAATAAATAAAAACCCCAACCAAGTTTTTAAGCTTCTGGTGAGTTGGACACCGGTCTCATTTTTAAAACAAGACAGAATCTTTTCCCCTCCCATATCTCGTAGCGCATCTCGGCTTCAACCATTTCGAAATTATCTCTCTGCTTTCCTTAAAAAAAAAACTGTCTGAAACAGTAATAATGCCTTTTTACTTCTCGAATTTCTTTTCTTTTCTGTAACTCCAAAGAATTGTTGTCCACTCTATATCAACAATTCTTCTTCTTCTTCTTCTTCTTCTTCTTTTAGAGTATTTTCGTAGGTTTCATATCATAATACGGCGGAATTCAAAGTTTTTTTAGTATAACTAAACCCTAATGGACTGGAAAGACCCGATTTTGAGTATAATAATGGAGAAAGGTCCATTAGAGGGCCAAATCCTAGAGTTCTTTCCTGGATCCAAGATTCAAATTGGTCGAATTGTTCGCGGTAACACGATTTCCATCAAAGACGCCGGCATTTCGTCTAAGCATCTGGGGATTAATTTTGGTGTCGACTCGGGTCGGGTCGAAAGCTGGAGTGTATCCGACCTTGGGTCCTCCAACGGCACCTTTTTGAATTCATCGAATCCAGCAATTCCTGCCGGTAAAGCTCTCCGATGGGGATGTTATCGATATTGGGGAGTGTACTTGCATAAAAATCAGAGTTAGTGTTAGGGTGGAGGTGAGTAAAGTGAGGAGGAATACTCCAAGGCGGAGGGGTGGGAAATTGGGGGGGGTGCTTGATGAGAATAGTGAGTTAGAATTAGGGCTAAAGAGGGAGGACAATGATATTTGCAGGGGTTTGGTAAATAGTCAAGTTGACAATGAGAAAATGGACAACCTTGGGAGACAAGTGAATCTGAAGAGGAATAGGAGGAGCAGGAAGAACGAGGGGATTTTGGAAGAAAAAATTGGAGTTGAAAATGTTGAGGAAGTTGGAAATGTAGAATACAACGGGGCCATGGAAACATTGAGACCAAAGAGGGGTATGGGTGCAAAAAAGGAAGAGACTGTAGCGGTTTGTGCCAGTTTTAATCAAAATGGTGCTGAGTGGATGGAACGAAAGCAAGGGCAGGTAGAAAGTTTAAGGAGGATTACCAGGAGTTTGAGAAAGGAGGGGAAATTGGAGAGTTCGGAAGGGAGTGGGCTGGAAAATAAAAATGTGAGGAAAGTTATAAGAGGGAGGAGGTGTTTGAAGGCAATGACTGTGATTGAGAGTGTTGAAGACAAAAAAAGGAAATCAGTGGTGATAACGGAGAATTTGGATTCAGAGGCAAAAGAAAAAGTGAGGAAGGGTACAAGAGGGAGGAGGAATTTGACGCCAGAGGCTTTGACTGAGAATGTTGAAGATAAAATAAGGAAATCAGTGGAGATAGCAGAGAAATTGGATTCAGAAGTAAATGAAATCAGAGAGGTGAATGAGGACTTGCTGGTGAAGGAGGTGCTGGAAGAAGAGGATGGTAAAGTTGTTGATTCGATGGTCAGGAAGGAAGGAGGGAATTCTGGCATTGAAGGTTGTGGCGCATCGGCAAGTATATCTGGGATTAACAATGATAATCCATATGAGTTGGATTTGGAGAAGATGACGATAAGAGCATGGCTTGAGTATTTGGAGGTTAATTTGCAAAAGCAAATTTTTGAGGATACTAAAGAGATGATTTTGGGAATGAGGTAGAAAGCAAAGAAATTTCACAAGTTTATGTTGGAGCAGAAGAACTGTGTAAAGAAGGTTGAAGTGCCTGTAGACTAGCTAGGAGACTCAACATAGCACTTGTGGTAATTATAAATCACTTGCTGATCTATTTGTTTCATGGATACTAGCTGATAAATTTTTTTGGTTAGGCTATACAGTTCTTCCACGAGCTAACTTCTTATATGTTGTTATGCTGATACGATGATGTTATTATTTTCTTTGAATTTGACTTCATCTATTCAGTTGAATGTTACAACACGAGTCAGATAAAAATTTTGCGAGTACTCAGATCTATCTAAAAGTGCATAAATTTGTATCTCTGCATCATTTCAAATTCTTGGACAAAATGCTTTAATAAACTCCATAGTTGCAAGAGAACAAGAAATAAAATAAATTAATGGAAAAGGAGTTATGGAGAAGAAAGAGAAAAAATGAAGCGGAAACAACTATAACTGAGAGCTTTATCTCATTCTTTTTCCTTACTATAATTTAGTTTTTCCTAAGAGGCATATGATAGAAACTGCATGCATCACCTGAATCAATGTAGAAGAAAGTACCATAGTTTGAAGGAATTTGCAGGAGAGAAGGTTAAGAAATAAAAATTTTGAAAAAAGAATAGAAATTATAATTAAAAGATTTGACTTTCACTAACAAGGGGCTCAACTGGTAAATATTTTTGGTTTTTGTTCTGTAAGCAAATATTGGAATAAACATGGATAATGATGAAAACAACGACCATCAAGAGTGCTCATAAAATGACACTAATGATCTTAGTGGATTAGTTACTAGCTGAAGCGTTATCCTCAAAAGCATTCGAACATGAGCACCATTGCCAGTTAATGCATGATAGACCAACAACCAAGAAAAACTTGACCCACAGGTAAATAGCAATTTTAAATGAAAATTAAGAAAAAGAGAGAGACCAATTAAAGGCTTAGAATCAACAACATATTCAAGAGCTTATATCAAGAAATAAAATTTTAAGCAACAGGCATCTGTATAGTGTTTTGACATAGATGTATTTTGGATGCCAAGTGCCATCATGAATGCATTTATCAATGTGTTGAGTAGGCATATGGCAGTCGAGGTGTTAAATAGACAATGACGATCTGCATAATGTACACATTTCTAGCATCTTAATATTGATGTTGAGGTGATATTATTAGCTTTTGTTTGTGTTTCTTGAACTGTGGATGTATGCACCAAAATGGAACTGGCAGTAAGATTTGCTGTTGTGTCATGTGTGATAAAAGAAGAATCGTTCAATAGCATTTATATTCTTTTTTGCAATTTCTCTTTCGTCATATGGTGGAGGCTAATTTGGCCACGCACATGTCCACATGTGTAGAGAGAGAGAGAGAGAGAGAGGGATTACTCAGGAAACTGACTAATTTTGAAACAGGAAAACTAAGAGGTTAATTGCCTTTAGGGACATTTATGTCATTTAACTGTCGATAAACATGTAGTAAGTAGGAAATTTTCTGCATACTAGGCTTGACGAGTTTAATATATTGTTGATATATTTTCTTAAAACATCTTTTGTTCATGAATAATGTGCTCTCAATTTTTATCATTTTTTTGCAGTTACTTCATGGGATTGCTGTCAGTACTATCATATTATGCTGATGGTTTATGATGTTTAATTCTTGGAAGGTATTTGATTTTAATTTTATTTGTGAATGAATTGGCAGCCAAGTTTAGCTTTTTTTTTTCCCTTTACTGGCTATAATGTAATTGCTCTGTAACGCTAGTTGGTGTATCCAGACTTAGCAGCAAAGAACTAGAGTTTATTAACTTAGCAGCAAAGAACTAGAGTTTATTATGTTGTATACCTTGTGACAGCTTGCCCCTTTTTATTTCTTTTTCAAATGTGGTCTTACAGGTTTGAATGTTAGTGTGAGGGATGTTTCCTTTGACCGAGGAGTCTTTTGTGGGTACTATTATGGTGATACATATTACATATTTAGACTGCAAATTCAGTTAAATTTTATTTTATTTTTGGTCTAAAAGGTAGCCCAAGTCATGTACAATGAATCACTCCTATTAAATCTACTTCTAAGAGAGGCTTGATTATATTATGATGTGGAAGCAAAGAAACTTAAATTTGCAAATTCAAACTCCATATTGGGTTGGGGTGTCCATGGTTTCAGATATAGCATCTTGCTTCCGTACGGCCAAGGGGAATTCTCTACTACTTCCATCTTCCCTTCTTCATTTTCAAATTTGAATACATGTAAGCCATTCTACAGCAAGATCACTTCTCTCCACCTTGTCTCCACAAACTGATGTGAAAACGAACACGTAAATTGCCAAGAATGCCTTGAACCTTAAGTAGATCAACTCGTTATCTTTTAACAAAGATGGATCCTAACCAAAATCACCAGAAAGTGGAATTGTTGTGTCTCAAGGTACCTCAATTTCGTTGAGTCCCTTCTTTATGAAGCAACTTAGACCTCTACACAACAACGTTGGTAGATCTTTAGTTAATAATCTAAAGATTGAAATCAAACCAACCAAGAATAATTCTAAGCGAGAAATGAACAAGTCGTCATAAGGTTTCTCTTGATGAGACTTATGGGTAGTATTTTATCTAAAGAACTAAGAAATAATTTTTAATGAGAGAAAACACTTAATTTTCATTAATCATAAACTTATGATGTCGTAAATTATTCAAAATACCTTATATAAAGTTACAAAAGATAATTACTAAAAATAATTGATACTAGTTGCATCCTATTACAATATTCTATCTTAAAATTAAAGATACAAATCATAATCCACTTAAAACTCATAAGTAAAAAAGCGTCAACAGATTCTAATGAAGGTCGTGGTATGGCCTTAGATGCAGTCTTGGTCAGATTTTTCAATTCATCTCAATCCAAGTTTTTGATGAAGGTCATGGGGAAGGCCGTGACGTGGCCTTCGTCAGACACCATGCTTGTTTCTTGCAACCTTCTGATGGAGGTCGTGAGGTAAGCCATAGGCGCGGCCTTAGGTGCGGTTTTTGTCAAAAGCTGCAACACTCCACCAGTTGGCTTGGTTTGGTCATTTTGCTCATTTTCCTTTGATCCTTGTCCATCCAACTCTATGTTCAACTCCTCTATGAATTTGAATGGCACTAAATATGACTCTGCCTCATGCCTAACTTGTGTGACTAGTGTAGACGTCTTTGGATTCCTATCAATCTCTCTTTTCTCGCGAAGATTCGTCCTCAAAATCGCCTACACAATGTCGCGCCCCATTTTTCGAAGGGATAATAAATGAGCGTTAGATGTTTGGAAAAAAGAAAAGGAAGTGTTAAATGTGGTTGTTTTTATTGGAAAAAGAGAAGCGTGTAAATTTTTGTAAAAATAATTTTTAGAAAAATGCTTTGTAAAAGATAATTCGATAAAATGTGACAAACAAATACTTTATTTTTGAAAACAAAAGAAAAAGGGCCTAAAATGGGACTTTGAAAATGCGACGGTTTTTTGGGCCCAAAAATAAAGTCTAAAAAGGGTTTTTTTAGTGAAAAAGGAGTCGCCTCTTGGTATTGAGTTTTGGTGTACCAAGTCACCCAAAAATATTTTATAAAAGGTAAGAAAATTAAAAATGATTTATTTAAAGAAATGATTTTGGAAAAATATAGGAAAAACAAGAAAAACCCTTTTAGACGACTCCAGGTCTTTGAAAACAAGAGAAAGAGGTTCGGGAGTCACAGTTGAAGAAAGGGAAGGCAAAGGCTCGCGCCTAAGGCACCCTTTCAACTTAGCCGAAACTAGTTGCGAGGTTTAGTCTAAATTTTCCTAATATAACCCTAAGATTTTATCGCATTTGGATGCAACTATATGAATGCAAATCTAATCCTAAAAATGAATATCGTTAAGGGACAAAATATTCCATTGAGGTTTAGTCGGAATTACCGCATTAATTGCGAAACCCGAATGTAGACCTCGACGGAGTCACGAGTTTAGGTGCAAAATAGTATGCAAAAGAAAAGGAAAATAGTAGTATAGATAGTAAGTGAACAAAGAAAGTAGGATGCAACACAATGGGTACGGGGGACTAATGGACTCGTGACTAACTGTTTCTACTCACGGAGGGGGGAACGACATGTACGCCATCGCTTCCCACGTGAGTAGATGACTATTTCTTAGTCGAAATCACGCAAATGACCTAAAATTCTATGTGTAGTGGAATCTAAATGTTATGTACCATATAGATGTTAAAATAAGTAATAAGTTATAAAGTATATATAAAAATTCATAGAAAATGGGAAAAAAAGCCTAAAAAGATAAAATGTGTGTGAAATGTCATGAAATGCACACGAAAATGATCCTAAGGCTAAAATGATCTAAAGGCTTAGCATTGGACTAGCCCATTTTCTATAAGTTCTCCGCTAGCGTTGGACTAGCGAAGAAACCGGAATTAATCACAACTAGCGTTAGACTAGTGTGACGACGATACACATATATAATTAAAGCAAGTAAATAAATAAAGCATGTATTAAAGCAATAATCACATAAAAGCAAATAATAGCACATAGGAGCACATAACACATAGGCATAATATTCTAGATGCAAAGTCCTAAAGAAAGCAAATAAAACACATAAGCACATAGCACACAAAGCCCTAACTATTACACCGGAGAATAACCTAATTACAATCTAAAAATAGAAAAAGAATAAAAGATATCCTATCTAACCTATCTATTACACTTTCTATCTAAAATACAAAATTTAATTTTTGTTAACTAGATATACACTATCTACTACATTAACTATCTAAATACAGAATTTTTGCTCAATAGAATATTACCTATCTATTACATTTCTTTGAATAATCAAAAATTAATTTCTAATAAATAACATGGCATAACTAAATAAACACTCACATATGTATAAAAATTATAAGCAAAAGGAGATAAAAAAAAACATATAGAAAAACACGTAGCAACACGTAGGAGCACATAAAGAGAAATAAAAGGGTAATCGAGGTACCTCCCATTCGTAAACCCGGTATAAATTGCTAAGAAAATCAACAAACATGTCAAGGTACCACTATTTAAAGTATAAAATATGAAATACTTAAAAATTGAGCATAAAATGTCGATTTCGAACAAATTAGGGACTTAGAATAAAATTCTAACAAGTATCTAGGGCTTAAAACTAAGATTTCAACAAGTATAGGGACTTAAACTAAAATTTCAGCAATGTTGGGAGGGATAAAAATGAAATTCCAGCAAGTATTGGGGGCAAAAATGCAAAATTCCAGCAAGTATTGGGGGCAAAAATGCAAAATTCCAGCAATGTTCTAAGACAAAATAGAATTTCCAGCAATGTAGGGGTACAAAATAAAATTCCAGCAAGGTTTGGGGGGCAAAAATACAAAATTCCAGCAATATTCTAGGGCAAAAATAAAATTTCTAGCAATGTTGGGGTACGAAATAAAATTCCAGCAAGGTTTGGGGGCAAAAATGCAAAATTCCAGCAATATTCTAAGGCAAAAATAGAATTTCTAACAATATATAAGGACCAAAATGAAATTTTCAGCAACATTCAAAGCCTAAAATACAATAACAGCAAGCTTGGGAGGTAAAAATTACAATTTCCATAAATATCAGGGGTAAAAATGCAATTTTAGAAAAATATAGGGGTCAAAATGTAATTACCAAAAATGTGGGGGTCAAAAATAGAAAATTAAAAAATATAGGGGCAAAATTATAATTATCTACAACTTGAGGGACCTAAATGCAATTAATTGGGACCTAATTGCAAAGAAAATAAAATTATGGGGGTCAATCTATAAAAAACATAAACTTAAACGCACAAATCAGAAAATTTCGGGACTACAGTAGCATTAATGAAAGCATAAGGACTATAAAATAAATACCTATTATTAATTAAAAATAAATTAAAAAACTAACTAATCAAAACGACGTAATTTTGAGTGAAACTACGTCAAAGCGACGTAGTTTCACTAAAACTTTTTTTTTTTTTTCGGCTGACTTAGTGTTTTTTTTTTCCATCCAGACGTTTTTCCCAGATTTCCTTTTTCTTTTTCCTTTTCTTTCTTCCTTTTCTTTCTTTTCTCTCTTTTCTTTCTCTTCCTTCTTTCTTTCTTTCTTTTCTTCTTCTTCTTCTCTTCTTCACCTGGTGCCTTCCCGATCTACTCTCCATTTCCCTTTTTTTTTTTTTTTTTTCTTTCTTCTTCCTTTCTTTTCTTCTTTTCTTCCTCCTTCTTTCTCTCCTCTCCCCTTTTCTTCTTTCCCCTACCCGATTTGCTCTTCTTTTTTTTTTCTTTTTCTCCTTGCCGATCTGCTCTCCTTCTCTCTCTCTCTCTCTCTCTCTCTCTCTCTCTCTCTCTCTCTCTCGGACGTTTTTCAGTTTTTTTTTTAATTTCTATTTCAATGATAAATGAAAAAATTTTTTTTGAAAGCAATAGGAAGAAATTTACCTGGAATAGAAGCTGTGCTGCAATTGTTGTTGCTGTTGTTGTTGTTGTTTGTTGTCGTTTTTTTTTTCGAATTTTGCAGGTGTGTGCGTATATGTTTTGCAAGTGTATGTGTTGTGTACAGGTTAAATGAGTGCCTGAACGTGTGTGCTTGAATGTGTGTGATTTGTGAGATTGTGCAAGTGTATGTTGTGTCTGTGAAATTTTTGGCAGGGGAAGGATTTGAGGTGTAGGTGTGTTTTGCGTTCTGCGTTTGTGTGTCTGTGCAAGTGTGTGTTTGTGTGTTTCTGTGTAGTGCAGGTGAGTATTTGAGGTGCAGGTGTGTGTTTTGTGTGTGCGTTTGTGTGTCTGTGCAAGTGTGTGTTTGTGTGTAGTGCAGGTGAGGATTTGAGGTGCAGGTGTGTGTTTTGTGTGTGCGTTTGTGTGTCTGTGCAAGTGTGTGTTTTGTGTTCTGCGTTTGTGCAGGTGAGTGAAGTGAATTGGAGAAGTGTGTGAGTGAAGAGAGTTGTGAGATGTCTGTGTGTCTGTGTGCGTTTGATGAAGATGCAGGGGAGGGGCCGAGAGAGGGAAGAAGGGAGAGGGAATTGTGTGTCTGTGTGAATTGAATGTGTATGCAGGTTTGTGAGCTGAGTGTTTGCAGGTGCGTTTGTGGGATGAAAAATGTGCAGGGGTGAAGGTGGAGGTGTGTGTGTTGCTGTGTGCGTTTGTGTGTAATGGTGTGTCTGTGTGTTGTGAATTGCAGGTGACACTGTGTGTAATAGCGTGTGTGATGTGTGTATGGTTTATGTTGTGAATTGGATGTTGAAGGATGTGTGTTGGTGAATGTGTGTGTGTCTGGTGATTGTTTGTGTAGGTGTTTGAATGCAGGGGAGATGAGGGAGTGAAGGAGCCGAGAGGGAGTGAATGGGAGAGAGTGAACTGATAGAGTTTGTGAGTGAAGAGGAAGAGAAAGAGGGGATGGTGAGTCAAAAACAAAATCCCCCAAAATCTGGTAGGTTAAGTGCAAATTGGGGGGTGATGATGAGAAGAGGGATGGCCTGGGATGGAGTTTGCAGAACCTCTGCAGATGCTGCTGCTGTTCCATTCAGTTTTTTTTTTTAAGCAGAGAAGAGAAAATAAAGAAAATGAAAATAAAAATAAAATAAAATAAGACTACTTGAATTTTTTTTATTATAAATAAAAATAAAAGAAAAGTGGAATACAATATTATAAGAAGGAAAAGATAAAATTTAGTGTAACAAATTAAAGGTTAGTTCAACATTAGAAAAATACAACTTAAAATAAATACTAAATGGTCTTAACAAAAAATATATATATATATTTTTTACACAAAATTTATAAAATGCTCATAGACAAAATTCTCATAAAGAAAATCTTAAATAAAAAGTGCATTGGAAAACATGACCTAAATATGGCAAAAATTATAAAATTTATGAAAATTAATAAATGACATCACACAAATTTTACACAACATATATTATCACATAAAGCACATATTATAATTTTCACTCAAAAATTTTGAAATTAACGCATTCTTGAGAAACGTGCCCTTAATAAACAAAAAGATAAAAATTAAATAAATACTAAACGACCTCTAAAAATTATGAGATTTTTACAGAAAATTTATGAGTATTCAAAATGCATATATACAATTTTTCACTTGAAAATCCTCATAAAAATAGCGCATTGAAAAACGTGCCGTTGAATTAAAAATACTAAAATTTTAAATAAATAATAAATGATGAATGACTCCTAAAAATCATTAAAATCATAAATAATGATAAAAATAGTAAAATCATGTATAAAATAAAATAAACTAATATTTATATTGTGAAATTACCATTTTGCCCCTAATACGATGAATTAGATATAATACGCGAAAATTGTACTCGCCCCCCGAAAAATAAAATAAAAAAAATACCCCCTAAAATAAAGTAACACATATATTTTTACAAAAAGTGTGTCAAAATTTGGTGTCTACACACAATAAACAACTATGAGTACCTTTATTTAAGACTAACTCAAAAGTTAACTTTCGAACATCTTCAGAACAAGCAAATTCTCTTGACAAGAAAACAAACTCACTAAATGAAAGCTTAGGAATCAAATTAAGCATTAAAATAACAAATTAATTCCTATGAGCAAAATTCCTAAACACATGAATACCTAACAACACATAGGAACTATATTGCGAGAAGCTATAAAAGATAATAATATCTCAAAGTCAGGATCTACAAAAAACAATTCAATCAAATATGGACTACGATGATCATGCAACATGCTCCCTAAAACACATATACCAACCAAACTTGAACCCACAAAGCAGAATGCATGTTCATGTAAAGAGAGATCAACACAAATGTTTCATGAAAAATCATGCAATTTATAACAAACCAACATGTATGATGTGCATCTAACTAATTGAACATCAAAGACAGCATAATCATGTAAAAATGATCTAAAATGCAAGTTTAAACTAAAATTGAAAGCACATAAATCAGTGAAACTTAGTGTCCTATGCCACCAAGTAACCCAATCAAACAAAGATCTCTTGATGGTGGTATTTGGGACTTTGTCAACTTTGTTAACCAGCAACACCTCTTCTTGACCAACTTCGACTCCACGAAGATATTTCCTTGTGGATGACGTTTCTCTTGGAAAGCCAACCTGCAAAATCGACACAAAAATACTAGAAACATAATAGTTAAGTGAGTTAACAATAGACACTTTCTTCTTTGAATACAAAGGTACAAAAGATGTTGGCTTCACAAGTAGTACACTCTTGTTTTGACTAACTCTCTTGTTTTTCTCAAGATTCTCACTTATGCTAACAATACTCTTTCCCCTCTTATTCTTTCCTTTAGTAGTTCTCTTTTGTTGAGCTCTCATCTTGCACTCACTAGCTGTTCGAAGTTAATCTTGATAAGCTTCAATGGGCCTCAATAGTGCTAAGATTCAGTCAGCTTCAACGGTGCTAAAATAACACTTCTCTTCTTTCACATGAAGGAATAGGTATTTTTGAATCCATCGTAAGTCACCCTCCTATCAAATTGTCAAGGTCTTCTCAAAATCAAGTGACTTGCTTGTATAGACACCACGTCACACCAAACTTCATTTTCATAAGTTCCTATGGCAAAAGACACCAATACCTTCTTGGTGACTTTAAGATCCCTAGTATCAGCAAGCCATTGCACATGATATGGTTTCAGATGTTTCATTGTGGGAAGATTGAGATTCTCTACAAACAAAAAAACTCATAATATTAGTACAACAACCATTGTCAATAATCACATTGCCTACCTTGTTTTGAACCAAACAACGAGTATGAAAAATCTGCTCTCGTTGCATTTCATCTTTTTCCTCCTTTAGTTCAATGCTAAGTACCTTATGAGTAACTAACAGATCTTCACTATTAGCTTTAATGATGTATGGTTCACTTGGCTTCTCTTTATCACTCCTATCTTCCAATGGAGGTATCTCTTTATCACTTGACAAAGTGGCGTCCATTGTCAATCATCACCATTGTCCTCTTGTTAGAACACTCAGAAGTAATGTGTCCATGCCTTTGACACTTGAAACATTTAATATCTCTTTGATGCTTAGGTGTTTCCTCTTTCACCTTGGATGCTACTTTCCTAGTTAATGATTCAGCCTTAACTTTTGTAATCTCCCTTGGCTTTTGTGATTCATGACGCAGTCTATCCTCATTGGTTCGAGACTCTCTTTAAGGGCCACGATCTAAAGAACCTCCATAACCACGATTGGAAGAATAACCACGAGCTCTCCTAATTTTGAGTTGTCTTTCAACAATTTTAGCTTTTTCTACCAAGTTCTTAAGCTTTACATAGTTCTGCAACTTGACTTTCTCAGCAATGTCGGGATTGAAACCATCTATAAAACGAGTCATGGTCGCTTCTTTGTTTTCATGGATATCATTTCGGATCATGAGTATTTCCATCTCCTAGCGGTATTCATCCACAGACATCGACCATTGTGTGAGTTGCTATTCCTTCCGATGCAAATCTCTCGAGTAGTTACTAGAAATAAAATGCTTCTGAAAGATGGTCTTCATCTCCTTCCATAAGCTAATTAGTGGTTCATCATATCTCCTCTATTCTTCACTAGATGGTCTCACCATACGCTAGCATACATAGTGAACTCTACAGCAACTAGTTGAACTTTCTTTTCTTCAGCATAGTTATGCACGTTAGATACATGATCTATCTTTCATTCCCATTCAAAGTACCTCTCAGGGTCATTCATACCCTTGAATGGTGGGATTTTTATTTTTATGCTCCCTAGGTTGTCATCACGTGCATTGATAACCCTCCTTCATCTGCGGGAAATCACCTCGTTTGAATCATGTTCCTCCTCAAATTCATCTTCATAGGTAGGGTTATGAGAGTGTTTGGTCTTCCCTGTTGAGCTAACTCAATGCCATCCAAATAAGCATTCAATCTGACAAACTTTTCCTACACGACTTTTATAAAAAGCTCAAACTCAGGATCATTAGTGGATTGCTTTTCCTCCATGCTATTTAACTTGCAAGAAAACACATTAGTACTAAGGAAAGATAATAGAAAACCACACTCACTCGTGTATCCTTCAAGTATAATGGCTTCTACTCGATGATAGTCTCATGAACTAAGCCTTTTACCATACTTGAGATCATTTCTTGTGAGTTCTTTAGTAAAAACCTGCTCAATCAAGTCTTATCAAAGTCCCTGGACAATTAATTCAATGAAGAGAATAAGAATAATAGAAAGTAGGAAATTTAGAGTCAAGTTTGATTCATAAGAATTCAAGAATATCAACGAAGGTAAGATTATGACTCAAAGAATCACAATTTAGATACCATAGTGTGTGGTTCTCTTACTGTAAACCTTGATTTTCAAAAGTTTATTTAGTTGGAACAACGAACAAAATACTCTTTGTGCAAGATCAATCAAACTCACCAAAAGGTTTTGTATCCCTTTTCAAATCACGCTCAAAACCCAAAAATTAAAAAGGAATCCACACTTTCCTTTTTTTTTTTTTCTTTTTCTTTCAAAGTGCACGACTTTTACAATGATAGTGCACGACTTTTTTTTTTTAAACAAATCTCAAACAACTCACAACTCAAACAGCACAAGAATAGACAAATTCAACAAAATTCACCGGATGAACAGTAATTTTTGATGAATAGTAATGAACACTACTGCGTGAATAGTGGTGTGAACAATAATGTGCTACAGTACACAAAAATAATTTTTTTTATGGTTTTGACACAAGAATAATCAAGATAACACTTAAACTACACAAAAGACGTAAAATTCTTGGTTTGAAACAGCCAAAATGACTCTGACATCAAACTCTTAATTAATATGAAGCAAGAAACAAAATAAGAACGTACAACAATGGGCATGAATCAAAAGAACAAGACAAGAATAAATTTTCTGCAGAAAAATGGCAGAGAAATGCAAAAAATTGCAGAAAATTGGACAAATCAACAAAAAGTTGGAACCTTTGACAAAGAAACACAAGATCAACAAGAAGATATACCCAAAAAGGGTTAGTGAAAAGAGAATCAAATTAGATAAAGATATATCCTAATTTTTCCTAGTGAATTGGAAAATCTGGATGATAAAGGAATTGGTTCTGATACCAATTGATGTAGAAACGGACGCGTGAATCGTCAAGAACGTCTTGAACTCCAAGCAGATCAACTCGTTAACTTTTGACATAGATGAAACCCATCCAAAATCACAAAAAAGTAGAGTTGTTGTACCTCAAGTTTCCTCAATCTCGTTGAGTCCCTCCCTTACGAAGTAACCTCGAGCCCTACATAACAATGTGGGTAGATCTCTAGTTGACAATCTAAGGATTGAAATCAAACCACTCAAAAATAATTCTAAGTGAGAAACGAACAGGTCGCTAGAAGATTTCTCTTGATAAGACTTGAGGGTAGTTCTTAATCTAAAAAACTAAAAAGTAATTCTCAATGGGAGAAAACACTCAATTTTCATAATCATAAACTTGTGATGTTGTAAATTGTTCAAAACACATTTTATAAAGTTACAAAATATAACTACTAAAAATAACTGATACTAGTTGTATCCTATCATAAGATTATATCCTAAAATTAATAATACAATTCATAATCCACTTAAAACTCATAAGTAAGAACGCGTCAATAGATTCTGATGAAAGCCATAGGGAAGGCCGTGCGTAGCCTTAGGCATAGCCTTGGTTAGATTGTTCAATTTGTCTCAATCTAAATTTTTGATGAAGGTCGTGGAGAAGGCCGTGGTGCCGCCTTGGTCAGACATCACGCTTGCTTTTTTCAATCATCTAATGGAGGCCGTGGTGTAGGCCTTTGTCAAAAGCTGCAACACTCTACCATTTGGCTTGGTTTGGTCATTTTGCTCATTCTTCTTTGATCCTTGTCCATTCAACTCTATGTTCAACTCCTCCATGAGCTTGAATGACACTAAATATGACTCCACCCTATGCCTAACTTGTGTGACTAGTGTAGACATCCTTGGATTCCAATCACAAACTTTTTCATTACAAAATAGGGAGGGGATTGACCAAATGTAAACCCTATTACTGCATTCTGCCATTTAGAAATTCCTTTCTCAATATCACTCATTTCAATTTTCAGAGTTTCCTGATCTCTATTTTTTACTATGGCAAGTAATTCAATCTCATACTGCCGTGCCTAGGTTTTGAGCTCCTAACAATTGAAGCCCATGATCTATCTTCATTTTGCTCTACTTTCTCTTCCCTATTTTCCTTTGATTTCTCTGAGTTCATCTAGAAGGCAAGGAAATATCAATTAGTTTTGATTTTGAATAACCCCTTCTTGGAACCCCAATTTTGCGTACTGGGGCTACAAGTTAGCCATATCTTTTCCTCTTAAGTTCACACTAACTTCAGCTAGTGAGTTAGACATGGCTACTATGGTTCTAGACTCCCTATTGCTTCCAACTCAAATAATTCAACAATGGTGATCACGGGTCAATATTCACAGCTCAATTCACAACAAAAGACAATGGAGACCTTCAATTTAAGTACAGAATACAGGTGCGAATAGTAAAGAAAACTAACCTGTAGATAAGAGTTTAGATTTGCAGCTTTCAAGCTCAGTTATGGTGATTTTCTTTCATGCGCACATTAGCATAATACCAAATAGTTCTCGGTGCAAGTTAGCATGGTAACCGTCTTCCATCACAATCACTTCAAATTCAAACTCGCCAACATGTTAGCAATGAATTACTCTTGCACCAAAATTGATTTGGTGTGCACTCCAAATCTCTTTCCTACTGTGGAAATCTCCATTAACGTGGTATCAACTTTGCTGGAGTTGAACTGAATTTCTTCAACACAACAACAAATTTGCTTAACACGAACTAATAGTGAAATTTTGTTAAATTTGAGTAAATAAATTTATTGTGCCCGCGTACGATTATGGTTGATCACCATCCACAGAAGGAAACTATTTTTCCATTATACAACTTTCATATCACTCATTTGAAAATATGTACATGTATGTATGTGTGTGTGTGTGTCTACACACGTGCACACACACATATATATCAAAAGATTCTGTTTTATATTTCCTCTTTTTAGCAATAACACATTTTGAACGAGGCAAGAACTCTATTTTTTTAGTGAAAAAGCCAAAAAAGGATAAATACTTGAATTTGTGCAACATATACATTAGGAAACAAAATTTTGCTAATAGAAACGACAGAATTCCTTTTTTTTTTTTTTTTACTTTTTCTTTTTGAAGAATGTTTGTAACCAAAATTTGAGCCATGATATTTTTTTAAGCCAAAAGTCAACTTGTGTATTGATATTTCCATGTAAAGATTTACAATTGAGGTAACTACCTTCATTTAATTTGTGCGATCTCTTTGATCCACAGAAGGAAACTATTTTTCCATAATGCAACTTTCTTCAACTCTAATGCAAAACTAGCTCATCTACTAGCTAGTATATTTTTGTTAGTCTTTACATGATGAAATGAACAAGAACTAAGCAGAATTTTCATAGCAAGGATGTTCTGTCTGATAGTTGCACAATTAGAATCATTGGAATCTTTTTTTTTTTTTTGAAGGTTCCTGATCAATCTCTCATTCGTGGCATGAATTTGAACATCATTCCAGCTCCTTTGGCTAGTTAAGCCACGGCTAGGGTTGAGAATCGGTCGGTAAATTAGTAATTTGGTCATGTGAAATTGATAAATTCGGTATTTTTTGTAAAAATTTTACCGATCGATTTCGAATTCGATTTCATTAAATACCGATTCGAATTCGATATCGAATTGAAATAGGTAAACCGATATTTGAATTCGTTATCCAAATTCTAAAAAAAATGAAAAAACAAAAAACCAAGCCATCCGAATTCTAAACCCAAAAAAAAAAAAAAAACCAATGTGCAACGACCTTATGGGACTGGAGTCTTTGGCCTTAAAGTAAGGTAAGCAGTGAAAATCAAATATGTAAATTAAAAAGATTATAAATTTGAAGCTATGAAAATAGGACTAAAAAGACATGATAAAGCATAATAATTTCCAGAAGAAAAGCTGGAAAAAAATGAAAAAATTTCCACATACATAACAACCATAAGAAGCAAAACTATTTGTAAAGCCCATCATTCATTGAACTCAGCTCCTTTAAAGTCATCATCACTGTGTAATTAATTACTAGTTGGATTAATGGTCAGAAGAAATACTAATAGAAGCAATTGAAGAATCTTCACATGATCAATTTACTATGACATATCTTTAGAATTGAAGTACTATCACAAATCTTTAGATTTGAAGTGCTTCCCGACGAAATGAGTGGCCGGTTGTGAGTGGACAGTAGAGAGTCGGCGATGCTGAGATGCTGGAGTTTGATTCATTGAGTAGGGTTTAAAATTGAATGCGAGTATGGATCGATGGGTTTGGACTTGGGAAGAATATTTAGGATCTAGATTAAACTTATTTAGTTGTTAGTTTGTTAATAGCTTTTGGTCCATATTACCATTTCATTTTGCCCCATGTGAAAGCCCAATTTCATTTTGTTCCATGTGAAAGCCCAATTTTAATACATTAGCCCATGAGTATCATAATGAAATTATTTATTTTGGGCCATCTATGTAGTTCAATACAAGCCTATATAATGTTGAATTCGGTAATTCGAATTCGGTATTTGAATACTGAATTTGAATTACTAAATTGAATTCGAAATCGGCAATACCGAATTGAAAATTGGTATATTCGAATACCGACTGAATTCGATTTTATTATTTTCAGATTTTTCGATTTACTGACCGAATTACTTAATTACCAAATTCGATTTACCGATTTGAATTCGAATTCGGTCAGTAATTCGGTATTAACCGAATTTGCTCACCCCTGGCCAAGGCCAGCTTGATGGAATTTGCCTCTGCCATTGCTGATTCCCTTTCCTAGCTTCACCTGCAGCCCAAATCATAGCAGTTTCTTCCAACAACGCTGTATCGTACTTTGCCCTTAAGCTTGTCGAGGAGTGCACAGATTTCTAGCTTGATGGTCTCAGTTCCAGACTGGGCTGATCCTTGCATTCTGTTGGTCTGCGACCCGTCGAAAATTGTCATCTGGGCCAATGCATAATACTAGTCCTTATGAAAAACTGACTAGGCTGGCCCATAATAAAAGAGGACACTCTTTGAAGGCCTAAAATGGGAATAAAAAAAAAATAAAAAAAACCCTAACAGCCGACAAATCAATATATAAGCAGAGGCGTCCCAATTTCTCATTTTTCTCGTACGTTTGCGGAGCCTCTCTAAAGCCTGTTTGTCTGTCTTCGCTGCCGTCCAAAATGGTAAAACCCTAATCCATCCTCTACACATGTTTTTGTAATTTCTTCATCAAATAGCAAAATTTTTGTTTGTTTGTGCAGTTGTAATTGTTATGCTTACGCTTCGTATAGAATTTTGTTACAGATTTATGGGATTTCTGATATTAATAGAACTACATACATGTTCTATTTAGTGTTCATTTTTTGAGCTCTGCAGCATAGAATAACTTGTTTGGTTGCTTTCTAAGTTGAGGTTATGTTAGGTTTTAAGTCTTGTGTCTGATGCCTGGCATTACTAAAATTAGGCGTAAAAGCTGTTTATTTTGAACGGCATCTGATCTGGGGACAACTTTTCACACGTATTCATCTGTTGGTTTCATTTGTCCATCTATAAACCTACCTGAATTACCGCTATATCTTATGTTCTGGTGTCCTTCCTTAGTGGATTGTCATATACGATGGGAGGAATTTTTTTTGTTTCTAGTACGTATGTAGGAATGGGTAGTACGAGTGTGGGGGGCAAGATACGTATATCTGCTAGGCTTTATTTGTGGGGAAGAACATCAGAATGCTTTTCAAACAGTTTTTGTTTTTGTGCTTACAACTAATTTACAAATTTTGACCATTCAGATACCTCTTGAGATCTTTTTATCTATTTGCTTGCTGTAACGTGATTTTTTTTTTTTTTAAATTTTATGTCAGTGTTTTTGCTGTTTGGGATCACATTTAAAAAATCCTATGATTTTTTTAATATATTGGATTGTAGGCTATATTTAATTGTTTCTATTTTGTTCGATTTAGCTATCCCAGGTGCCTTTTTTTTTATATGTACATTTAGTTTTGCATTGGTTACGAAGGTTACGATGGGTTTGAAGTTTTCTGTTCCTGGCTCTTGCAGGTTAACGTGCCAAAGACGAAGAAGACATACTGCAAATCCAAGGAGTGCAGAAAACATACTTTGCACAAGGTTACACAGTATAAGAAAGGGAAGGATAGTCTTGCTGCTCAAGGGAAGCGACGTTATGATCGCAAACAGTCAGGTTATGGTGGACAGACCAAACCCGTCTTCCACAAAAAGGTAAAAAAGTGGTAAATCTTCTGAATAATAATCTTCTCTTCAGGGAAGTATGAAAGAGGTTGGGGATCAATTGTTTACAAAACTAGTTGAATACTAGAATTAAGAATAATGAATCAGAGATAGAATGTGCATGGGAATCAGGGAAGATGCAGTCTTCTTTTTATTTATGGATCTGTATTTAGTACACCACTTGCTAGAAAGATGATTTCAATTGTTTGACTTTGCTTTCATTTGGCTAACTAGGCCAAAACTACAAAGAAGATTGTGCTGAGATTGCAATGCCAGGGCTGCAAGCACGTTTCTCAACACCCTATCAAGGTAATTATGCATTCTTTTGGTTTCAGTCTGTTAGAATATGTTTGCTTTTTTCATTATTTGTGCTTAAAGTTCATTCTTCTGAATGTTCTCAGAGGTGCAAGCATTTTGAGATTGGTGGAGATAAGAAGGGAAAGGGAACTTCTCTTTTCTAAGATGCTGGACAAGGGATCTGGAATCTTTTGTTTTGTAATGCTACGTCATTTGAATCTTGCTTTAGAATATTTTGATATCTTGTGCTGAATTGATACTAGCTGTTCTAGTTATTTGTGGTGGATGGTTTTAATCGGGATCTTTGTTTGAATTCTGATTCATGCTCAATAGTGTTTTACTTGTTTTGATGTTGGTAGAAGGTTGGAATTTCATCACGTCAAAAATGATTCATCAAAGACCAGGGAATACGACCATTCATTTGGTCAATTAATTCCTACTGCTTGGTAGCTCTGTGCCATCTGAGCTCCACAATTTGTCGAACATATTCTAACCACTGGCATCATGGTATTTGTCTCGCTGGTCGCTGGCCCTAATAATAGATCGCGAAGTTCAAACGGGCGGAAAATGAACATGTTGAAATAAGTATATCAGGCGCTCTGAAATTGCTTGGTGTCAATTAAGCAAATCGTTTTTTTCATCTTTTCAATGTGTCTTATCCAACCAAAATATTTTTTATATTATGCATTAATATCTCATGTAGGATTATTTGTCCGTTGGGATGAAAAGTTCATCAATTGTAACTACTTAAAAAAAAAAAAAAAGGAACAGGAGTTGGAAGTTCGTCCTTGTAATCACATTAAAACGGGAAAGAAAGCGAAGGGGGGCAGCCTTTCGTGTTCTTAGAAAATTTCATCAATTGTTATCACATTAAAACAAAAAAAGGATAACAGGAGTTGCTGTTGGTGTTCTTTCAAAATCATACAGCTTGCCCATGAAAGTTAATGTTGTAATTTTCATCTGATAGGAGAAACAGGTGAGATGCAAATACTAGTTTAGATATCCATTTTACTTGGGCGCTCAATCTCTTCTAAACTTTAGGATCTTTATTTCCAAGAACATTAGACGTATTCATGGTGTTGGCATTGTCTAATGAAGTTGGTTCCTCTAAAGTTGATTTTGCTCATTGTATCCCTGCAATGACTTATCAAGCAGAAGGCTTCTATTCAAGATCTGCTTTCTTTTGTTCCATTAAACGTTTCGTTGATTTTTTATTTTTGTGAAAATTTTTATTAAAACCCCCTTGCATTACATTTTGCATGTGTTTGCCTTGCAGAAAGTAGTAGCTCAGAAGGCTTTGGTACCATCTTTTCTTGGATCATTGAATGAATACTAGATATATTTTGATATTTACTTGGTTTTCACCAGAAAATCTGCTATATCAGCATTGTTTAATTTCTTTTTTTCTTTTTTTTGTTTTTAATAACATATGTTATTTGGTTCAGACGTTTGACTTTTCTCGTCACTTGAATGGTCATGATTTCGATAAAATAAAATTATTTAATTTATGTGATTCCATTTAATTAAATTGGCTTGGAGTAGCACGCAACATTAAAGGTGTATTAACTTAGGATTAATACAAGTGCGGGCTTGACTATCAGGTAAGGAAATGCTTGTGCATTCGAGGGTGTATGCGCCTCGAAGAATAAGGGGCTAATGCTCTCGAGAATAGATTTTCGTCAGATCGAATACATTATATGCGTGCAATCTCAGTTTTGATATAAGACTTAAATTTCAAGTGTCTTTTACATCGTCTTGTTCAATAAAATATCTACACAAGACTGGAGATATTCTTTTTTGTTAGTCAAGATGAAAGCTAAAATTTGCACCGAGATCACATGTTTTCTTTACCTGCCATCAAGAACGAAGGTGTGAACGTTTGAAAATCAACACTTTTTGAGGTGCCAAGGATTCTGTCAGGAATTTCAGATGAATTATTGAAATTCCTGAGAGAATCTCCCCTGGACTACTAGCTTAATACTAGAATTGAGAAAGTAAGAAAGAATAGCAAGAGAGAAAGAGATAATCGAGGGAGAAATGAGAGAATTTTGAGAGAGGAATGTTGAGAAAATTTATTAGTGAGGGAAGAATTACAACACTGATTACAAAAGATAATTCTCTCCTTCAGCTCCTCTATCTTTTATTCTGTTTGCTACTGCCATTAACTGCTACTAACTAACTCAACTGCTCTAACTAACTTTCAACTGATTTTGTTCTTTTCTTTGACTTCCAAACAAAACGACACAGTTTTGGCTTATGTGCATGACAAATCCCTCCCCTTTAAGCTCATCCTTGTCCTCAAGTATGGAATTTTGGGAATTGCTTTCTGATGAAGTCCAAGTCCTCCCAAGTGGCTTCTTCAGGTCCCAAATTTATCCATTGAATGAGTACCTGTGAAACAGGTTGACCATTCCTCATGATTGCTCTTCGTTTTAAAACCTGATCAGGGGCTATATGTATTTGATCATCTAATCCCACTAGAGGAAGTGCAGGCATTACTATAGCATCTCCAATCTTCTTTTTGAGCATTGAAACATGGAACACAGGATGGATTCGTGAGCCTGCAGGTAGATTCAGTCTGTAGGCCACCTGTCCAATTTTTTCTGCAATCTGAAAAGGCCCATAATACTTCGAAGATAATTTGAGTTGTCTCCGAAGTTCCAATGACTGCTGCTTGAACGGTTGTAACTTCAAGTACACCCAATCACCAACTTCTAGTGTCCTCTCAGTCCTTTTTTTGTTTGCAAAGTATTTCATCCTACTTTGAGCCTTCTGAAGGTTCTGGCTGAGCAACTGAAGTAAGGCCTGCCTTTCATGAGCTAGATTGCTGGCAGCAGGAACTATTGATTCCAGTAAATCACCCATTGGTAGTTGTACTGGTTTATAATCATAAAGTGCTTCAAAAGGAGTCATGTTGAGGCTAGTATGGTGGTTTGTGTTGTACCAC
Organism: Mitragyna speciosa; assembly: GCA_024721245.1. Classification (NCBI taxonomy): domain Eukaryota; kingdom Viridiplantae; phylum Streptophyta; class Magnoliopsida; order Gentianales; family Rubiaceae; genus Mitragyna; species Mitragyna speciosa. The sequence goes on from CM045562.1 coordinate 260,858, forward strand.
CATTCAGCCATAGGTAGCCACTTCTTCCATTGCTGGGGTCTGTCACTGGTCATGCAGCGAAGATAAGTTTCCAAACATTGATTGACTCTCTCACTTTGGCCATCCGTTTGAAGATGGTAAGAGGTGCTATAGTGCAGTTTGGTGCCCAAAATCTTAAAGAGTTTTTGCCAGAATTTGCTGGTGAATAGTTTGTCCCTATCAGACACAATATTTTCTGGTAGGCCATGTAGTTTAAAAACTTGGTCCAGAAATGTTTTGGCCACATCTCCTGCAGAAAAAAGGTGTTTAAGTGCACAAAAATGAGCAAACTTAGTTAGTTTGTCCACAATTACTATGATGGCATTACACTCCTCAGATATTGGTAGTGTAGACACCAAATTTTGACACACCATTTATTTTCAAACATTGGAAGGGCATGTTTGCACTTTTTAGGACAAATTTTAAATTTTTAATAATCTCGGGGGGCAAAATAGTAATTTTATCTATAAATATTTTCTAACAATTTTTGGGGGTTTTAAATTCATATTTTTACTTTTATATGAATTTATTAATTTCTTATGATTTTTCCAGATTTAATTAGTATTTTTATATTTTTACCAGCGTAAGGGCAAAATGGTAATTTCATCTCGCGAATACCATTTCAGCTCATTTTAAGTTTCAAATTCAGTTTTCAAATTCTTGAGGCATGTTTCTGAATTTTTTTAATTTTTTGAGGTCAATAGCTATTTTTCTACTAATTTTCATTGCCCTAGGGCAAAATCGTCATTTTACAAATTAAATTCATTTTTCACCAATTTTGAGTTAAAAATGCATTTTCAAGTGTTTTAAGCTTATTTGTAATTTTTGATAATTTTTTCAGAGACGATTACTATTTTTTCTGTGAATTTTCATTGCCTAAGGGCAAAATTGTCATTTTACAAATTAAATTCATTTTTCACAAATTTTGAGTCAAAAATGCATTTTTTAGTGTTTTAAGCTTATTTGTAATTTTTGATAATTTTTTGAGGTCAATAGCTATTTTTCTGTGAATTTTCGTCATCCAAGGGCAAAATTGTCATTTCACATTCCAAACTCATTTTTCACCAATTTTTGGATCCCAAATTCGTTTTTAGGTTTTAAGCATGTTTCTAAGTTTCTAATTTTTTTTTTCAGAGTGAATTAGTGTTAATGAATTTATTATTTACATTGTTCTTAATTTTTTTATTATTATTTTTGTAAGAGAAAATAGATTTTTAAAGATAAAGTTGTAATTTTGGTAATTAAGGGCGTTTTGGTCTTTTAGCCCTTTCTTGGAGGTTAAGACTTGTGCAGTATAAATACTCCACTTAGGGATTTTAAAAAAAAAAGAGGAGAAAAAAAAGAAACCCTAAAACCACTTTTCATATTATCCCTTTTTAGATGAAAACACAGATATTCACAGAAAAAAAAGGGACAGCCGCCATCTTCATCTGATTGTTACTGTTCATCGTTCATCAGTTTCCTATTCATCTTCAATTTCATCATCAGATTTGCTGTTCATCTTACTTTCTATTTTTGATCCACCAATTTCATTTATTTATCTGATTGTTTATGTTCATTTATGTGAGATTTTCCTTTAATTGGTTTCGTTCTTGGATTTCTTATTTTCTGGATTTGTGTTTCTGGTTTCTGTTTTTGCTTCCTTGGTTCATCTCTCCCCTGTTTCTTTCTGGGTTCTTCTCTCCATTTCCCTCTTCCATTCCACCGTCTCCTCCTCCCCCTCCACCAGAAACCACCAGAGCCACCACCACCACCCTCAACCTGTCTTCAACCACCATCGGACAACCTGCAGCAAACAACCAATACACAATCGCAATTCGTAACCCAATCACAAGCTGCATCTGCCCACCCACAAATCTAACAGCCCCCTGCATCACCATAGTTCTTCTCTCTGCCAAACTGACAATCATCAGAAAGCCAAAACCACGTTTTCATCAGTCTCACAAACATCAGCCATCAAAACCTCAACAATTGTAGCAAAAAATCCTGCAATTCCAAGCCCCTTCACCACCCAAACATCATCAATTGCAATCCAAAATCCCCATCGTAGCCCCTCAAATCTGTCCTCCAACAACCAGCCCCAATTCCCTTGACCACCTCCGCTCAATTGCAATCACCTGGGATCATCGAAGCAATCCATTGACCACCTGCAAAGAAAATAGCAGAACCAAGCCAGAACAAACCCTACCAGTCACACGCTTTTATCCAAGAAAAACACAAACAATCGCCCACATAGACATAGCTAATCCAATCATACACATATACAATCAATCACACATACGCATCCAAAATCATTTGCGCGCACAATCGATATCAGAAAGCCACACAATCACCACACACACAGTCAATTAGATGCCCAAACCCAAGAATCACCCAAATTGACCACCTTCATCGCCAATTACCACCAGCAACCTTAAGCAAACCTGCAAAAACAATACAAAATACAAGTCTACATAACCAAATCATTCCCCAATTCCCTGCAACCACTTCCTCACCAATCCTGAATTTACCATCTGCAGAGGCTCCATACGCCAACCTGCAAGAACAAAACATCCAAACTCAAATCGTCACCATGGCCATCTAAAAATCAGCTTTCAAGCCATAATCACGACCCCACTAGTACCCTTTCCTCACGATTTTTTGGACGCGACAGGATTTTGGCGACTCCACTGGGGATCACTAGTGAGTCCGAAAACTAGGCTTAATCACCTTTTCCTTATTTAACCTTTCTATTCCATTGCGTTTGGATGTTAGGATTGCATTTTTTTTCTTTCCTAGGTTTTTAGGTTTTTCTTTTGAATTTCACACACTTCCCGTCTCTCGGCTACTTATGTGATGTATGTATGATTTCTTTACTTATTATTGCTTTATTCGACTGCGCTTGCATTTGGAAGGGGATCAGTCACCTTTAGAGCCCACGCTTTATCATTCTCTCCTCTCATAAGGAGCACTCCATACGTGCATTCGATATTTTTTATCCTTTTTCTCTTTTTGGTGGTTGCCATCCACCCGTCCCGATTAGGAATAGGATTGATCTACTTGAGCATGTGAGCGGGGCACGATGTGCACGTAATCATGTTTGGGAGATCACCCGAACTCTCGGCTTAAGTCCATAAGTCTAGAGATTCGGGAACTTTTAAGATCCATTTGGACATATGGCCGGGGCACGATGTGCACGTAGCAGTGTCCGGGGGATCGCTCGAGCCACCGATCGAGGGCTTTGGGATTGATGACCCTTACCCTTAGGTCTGAAGGCTTGGGAACCGACAACCTAATCGAGTCTAGATGCATTAGTGAGCCCAACCTCATGCATCCATGTAGAATAACCTAGGGTAGAGTCAGCCTTACCCTGTCAGGTACACTAAGACACGAGAGGAAGGAACCAACCTCCTTTATTCTTGTTATGCCATTTATTGTTATCTATGTGCATTATTTATTTTTGCCAATGTGTTATGTGTTATTTGTTGAATAAGCTAACACAATTTCCTTCTTATTTTGATTGCATTCACAACCATAGAATAAAGAGCCCTGGCATGGTGCTCTCGTAGGAAACCAACCTTCTTTTGGCACATTTAAATTTCATTTTCATAATTAATTTTTTCGGGAAAGATGGAAATAGAATTTCATAAATTTTTTTGCAAATTGCGTTTTGTTATAAATACCCAAGGGATTAATCATCGTGAATTTCTTAAAAATCCTGAAAATTTGATTTTTCATCTTGTATATTCTTGAATAAAATTGTAGTTTCTTAAATCCTTAATTTTTAAATCTTTTTCAATAATTATTCATTCTTGTTTTATTTGTCAATTTTATTCGAACCAAATTTTCTTAGAGTCAATAAATGCACGCGGGTGGTCAAATTTTTTGCACAACTTGTATTTATCCTTTTTCAAAATTAACATGTCATTTTTGCCGTATCCCCCCGCCCTCCCGACCCACATTATACAAAAGGTGATTCTAACACATATTTCATTCTACTGTAATAAATTGACATTTTAACTTATACGTTCCTATATGAAGTCATGATTTTTTATCTCTTTTAATATTGTGTTTCGTAACCTTTTAGAGGTTCGATTTTTGTCAATCAAATATTTTTTGAAGTCAATAATTTCTTTTGTATAGTTTATGGTCCATCTTTCTCGAAGAAATTTTGCATCATTCAAAAAAAAAATTTTAGAAAATTTTCAAATTTCGCATTTTCACATATTTTAATTGTTTCAATAAACTGGCATCATGCATAAACCCTAGAGGGAATGCCATTTCGGGAATCCCATGATAGAAAAAGCTGCCCTTTTGTCTTGAGTACGTAACCCTAAAAGACATGCACGTTTATATTTTTGGTAAATCCTGGCGGGTGAGACCCTAGATAAGGTAATACGAGCAGAATGGAGGCATCTCTTTCAGGCGGATCTAGCTTATCTACAATTCGAAAATGGGGGTCTCACCCTAAAGGATTGTATTTCATGTTAGGCCTACCCTTGGCATAATAAGGGCTCCCCTAGGACATGCATCCATTTTTGTTTTTATTTATACTAATTTTGATTTTTTCATTTTTACAGGTCCTTTAATGGAAGCGGTAAAATAAAAAAGACATCTGATACATATTTGGTCTTACGTTTGAGTACTTTAAATTATGGTCCAATTCTAAATAAACCGTCACATGTTCGAGACCCGTAAGGACATCAAAAACATGAGTGTTCTTTTAAATTATTCGAAGGGTCATAGACGATCGATTATTTTTTTTAGAATTGATAGTGCCTAGAACCTAGATAGGTGGGTTTGGTTAGGATAAGCAATGTGATAAATAAAATTGTATTTCATAATTGGAAAATTGTAACAAGAATAGTAATAATTTGGATGCTAATAAATGCAATCCTTCTGTAAGTTTAAGATTGCCTTATGTTCAAAATTTTTTCTCAGATAAAGTGTTAAATAGATTGTTTTTTAAAATTTGTTTGTCACATTCGGCTTCCCCTTCATATTTTTTGTATTTAGTTTTTGAAAAGAATTTTCTTCAAATCTTTTTGTTATATTGAACAAATAATTCTTTGATGAGGTCTCAAAATAAATCACATATTTCTCAAAACCTAATGCTAGGTTTGTGTAATTGTAAGGTTTTCTCTTTTGATAAGTTAATGAGTTCAAATTGAATAAAAAGAAAAATATTTTTCTTGTATCTTTTGAGGGTGAAAATAAATCCCCATGGTTTTCGGATGTCATCTTATTTGAAGCTGATAATTGCCACTTCAATATCTCTTCGCATTCCAAAATAACACAAGCTGTTAATGAGGAGTTAGAGTGATACCGGAAAGGAATTTGGATTTTGTGTTAAGGATTCCAAATGGTACGAAAGGAAAATCCAAACTAATCTTGGAAGAGGTAGAAATCCCGAACATTGACACCAAGACATCGGTCAGGGAGTTAAGTCAAAATGCACTTTTGCTTTGAAGATCTACAAAATGTCAAGCTAAATTTGGATGAATGTTTGGGAGAATTCAATCACAACGAAAGGAATAAACATGCAAGGGATATGACTTTGACCAATTTACAAGGGGAGTTTTGTTGTTTTATGTCCACAATTTCTTATTCTCATTTGAAATGTGTTGTATAAGTTATTGTGAGGTCAAGAAATGGATGTCACACGCTTATGAATTATCACTTGCAACCTTGATTTTTGTCTAATTCCCCTACTTTTTGAAATTATTTTATGTACTTTGGCAAATGCTTTCTCCAAGTACTAAGAAATAATTATTATGTGGTTTGGAGTTTTGTTCTTATAGAAAGTATATCTTGTAAAGTGGTTGAAATTATGTCTAAATTTTGTGGTTTGATGAAAGTTTCTCTTCTTTATTCGATTTCACACGTTAAATATTGATTATGGTCAATTAGTGCATTCATGTAATATGTGATGTGACATCTATTATGAGGGATTTTTATAAAAAAAAAGAGGAAAAAAAAAAGAAAAAAAAAGTATGACATAGCTTTCTTCTTCTCCAATGATTCTCGTACTTAGTAACCGGGAGTCTTCATCCAAAAATGTCGACTTTCGCGTTAAAAGGTACTTGAATTATGTGTAATGCATTGCAAATTTGAGTAAGTAAATTGTTGAGTAACCAGGGGTCTTCATTTAACCAATGTCGATTCTTGCGTAAAAAGGCAATTGTACTTCTCAAATACAGTTTTTGCTACTTGCTTTAAAATCGAGATGTTGAGTAATCAGGAACCTTCATAACCAATGTCGATTTTCGCGTCAAAAGACACTCTCGTATTTTGAGTGATTAGGTCACTAGAACAAATATCCCTCAAGTGAAAAATGAAATTGACCATAGGCATGTGATGTTTTCCGATTGATCATATGATTTGTTTACTTGTGAAATTTAGTAAGGCGAAGAAATTAAGTTGAACTGGCTTAATTGTGATATAATTCCTTCTCCTTTGCTTGATATTATGAGTATTAAAGACAAGAGATTAAATTACATAAGGGTTATTTATTTGGTTTTGAGGAAATACATTTTAGAATGCACATGTGTGATTTCAATGCTTAAATCATTAATTGATCTCACATTCTTCAAACAATTTGAGAACAAATGATGATTCAAGTGTGGGGGAATTGACAAGTGTCAAAATGATGCATTCTAGCACATCAGCAGATGATGTTAATATATCTAACCCAAATCAATAAGGGAAGATTGCCTTACTGATGCCAAATATTCTTTGAGCATGGGTTAGTTTTAATGAAAAGAAAGATCATCTCAATTTTGGACACTGTCGTTCATTCCAATTTTCCTCTTGAAGTCAGTAATCCGGAAGAACCCTATGGTTAAGAGAATGTGACAGTTGAAAGCTCGCGGATGAGAAAATCAATATACCGACATGGAAGTCATTGGAAAGTTGATGAGAATAGCTGATCGAGGTTTTTCATCTGCATTGATTAGTTGTGGCAATATTAAAATTCAAATGAGAATGACATCCAAAGATCAAAAGTATCTATTAAACCATTATTCCGAAATTGACTTTTTTTTTTTAAATGTTTCATTTAATTGTATTTCATTTAATCTGGTTGTGTTATTTATTGTACATAAGTTCTTTTACATTTTTTTGACCAATTTATATTTTGAAAATTTTGACATTTACTTTGTTCAAATTTGAATAAAAGCAAAGGCAATTCTAAATTTATCAGAAGTCAGAGGCATGAATGAATTGAAAGACTGTTTTGAGAAGTTTGAATTTGAGTCGTGAATCAGAATTCACTGAATCGGGGAACTTGCAGAGCGTAAAACAAGAGATTGGTCAGAAATTCAGAATGGCAATACTCATGTTTATATGTGCTAGCAGAGTCAAGGGACCGTCAGATGGTGTTATCACTTTTGCAATTAAAGTTATTTTCTCTTTTTGCAGGTGCAATCACATCGTCATCAATTGAGACCTTTGTTAAGAGTGAAAACTGGGGCAATTTTTTTAAATAATCGTGATTTGATCAAGAGCGCGATTTATTTAAAAAATTGACACTGGGGCAAATTTTTTGCCAAAAATTTGATTTTTGAGATTCATTTGTACTGGGACGAGCTTTTTGCAAGGGATGAATTTAAATGGATTTTGATACCAAATCTCAAAAGAGTGGTTTCAGGTCAGTTTGATGCCATACACTAGGGCAAAATTTTTTAAAAATTTTGATTTTTGGGATGATTTAGATACAATGTGCAATAATTATTTTAAGTTTTCCCATGTCTCAAATTTCTTTACGTTTTTTTTTTCATCAGTCTGGATTTCATTTTGTTCATTTTAGTTTGGTGCATTTTGTTCATCAGTTTAGGATCACGCATTCATGAATTTTGTCTAACAGCCTATGCTATATCATCATGTTTTAAGTCCCAACTCGTCCGTTGGGCCCCAACTTGTCTGTTGGGTTTACTTTTCTGCTTAAGTCCCAACTCGTCTGTTGGGTTTTAAATTTCTGTTTATTTTAATTTGATCGCTTAAATTTTACATTTTTATTTTTATATATCATGCATTCGTTCGGCGGCCGAACCCTATTGACATGTTTTACTTTTCTAAATTTGCATTCGTTTAGTAATTGTCTTGCATTTGTCCAACATACTGCACGATATTTTAATGTGTTTAATAGTATACATACTATGTTCGCACGTTTTTTATTTTCATTTTCAATTTACGGTAGGCTCAATCATCAGTGTTGTGTACCGTCTTTATTTTAATTTTCAGTAGGCTCGATCTTCAGCATTGAATACCGATTTTTTCAATTTTTAACAGTTATGTTTGCAACATTAGGTGCCATGTCGTTCTAATTGCATACTTGTGCGTCTTGCTTTAGCATTCTTGTTCTTCTTATGGCATCATGCATTAGTCGTCATGTTAGTTTATTTACTTTCATTAAAAAAAATTTTTTGAATTAGATTGCAACTTATGTTTAACACTTATTTCTTTCTTGTTTGAAATCTTTGTCGCATTTATTATGTCCAGCACCTTGAACATGCATTTGTTATTTACTTTTCCAAATTTGACAGTCCAAACTTTGCATCCCATGATTCTTGACAGCCCAGAATCATGCATTTGTCATTTACATTTTTAAGTTTGACAGCCCAGACTTTGCATTTCATGATCCCTGACAACCCAGGGTCATGCATTTGTCATTTACTTTTCCAAGTCTGACAATCCAGACCTTGCATTTCATGATCCCTGACAACTCAGGGTTATGCATTTGTCATTTACTTTTCCAAGTTTGACAACCCAAACTTTGCATTCCATGATCCCTAACAGCCTAGGGTCATGCTTTTGTCATTTACTTTTCCAAGTCTGACAACCCAAACTTTGCATTCTATGATCCCTGACAGTCTAGGGTCATGGTTTTGTCATTTACTTTTCCAAGTCTGACAACTCAGACTTTGCATTTATGATCCCTGACAATTCAGGATTATGCATTTGTCATTTACTTTTTCAAGTCTGACAATCCAGACATTGCATTTCATGATCCCTGACAACCCAGGGTCATGCATTGGTCATTTACTTTTCCAAATCTGACAACCCAGATCTTGCATTTCATGATCCCTGACAACCCAGGGTTATGCTTTTGTCATTTACTTTTCCAAGTCTGACAACCCAGACTTTGCATTTCAAGATCCCTGACAACCCAGGGTCATGCTTTTGTCATTTATTTTTCCAAGTCTGACAATTCAGATTTTGCATTTCATGATCCCTGATAATCCAGAATCATGTGTTTGTCATTTACTTTTCCAAGTGTGACAACCCAAACTTTTCATTTCATGATCCCTGACAACCCATTTACTTTTCCAAGTCTGACAATCCAGACCTTGCATTTCATGATCCCTGACAACCCAGGGTCATGCTTTTGTCATTTACTTTTTCAAGTCTGACAACCCAAACTTTGCATTTCAAGATCCCTGACAACCCAGGGTCATGCGTTTGTCATTTACTTTTTCAAGTCTGACAACTCAGATTTTGCATTTCATGATCCCTGACAACCCAGGGTCATGCGTTTGTCATTTAATTTTCCAAGTCTGACAACCCAAATTTTGCATTTCATGATCCCTGACAACCCAGGGTCTTGCATTTGTCATATACTTTTACAAGTCTGACAGCCCAGACTTTGCATCCCATGATCCCTTAACTCAGGGTCATGCATTTGTCATTTACTTTTCCAAGTCTGACAACCTAAATTTTGCATTTCATGATCCCTGACAACCCAGGGTCTTGCATTTGTCATTTACTTTTACAAGTCTGACAACACAGACTTTGCATTCTATGATTCCTGACAGCCCAGGATCATGCATTTGTCTTTTACTTTTCCAAGTCTGGCAGCCCAGACTTTACATTGCATTTTATGATTCCTGATAGCCTAGGATCATTTATTTACTTTTCAAGTTGGCAGCCCAACTTTGCATTCATCAACATTGGCAGCCCAAAGTCATGCATCCGTCCAGCAGCTTGGTCGGTATCTGTTTATTTACGTTGCCAAGTCTGGCAGTCCAAACTTTACATTGCATTTTATGATTCCTGGCAGCCCAAGATCATTTATTTACTTTTTCAAGTTGGCAGCCCAACTTTGCATTCATCAACCTTGGCAGCCCAAGGTCATGCATCCGTCCAGCAGTCAGGTCGGCATCTGTTTATTTATGTTTCCAAGTCTGGTAACCCAGACCTTGCATTTATGATTCCTGGCAGCTCAGGATCATTTATTTACTTTTTCAAGTTGGTAGCCCAACTTTGCATTCTTCAACCTTGGCAGCCCAAGGTCATGCATCCGTCCAGCAGTCTGGTCGGCATATTTTATTTATGTTTCCAAGTCTAGCAGCCCAAACCTTGCATTTATGATTCCTGGCAGCCCAGGATCATTTATTTACTTTTTAAGTTGGTAGCCCAACTTTGCATTCATCAACTTTGGCAGCCCAAGGTCATGCATCCGTCCAACAGTTTGGTCGGCATATATCTTTTTACATTTTCAAGTCTGGCATCCCAGACATTGCATTTAACTTTCTAGTATTTGTTTTGTTTAGCAACCTGAATTCATTTTTTTGTCTTTTAGTTTAAACACTTTGCTTTGTCTTGCAGTCTCGTACCAATTTATGTTATCTTTGCTTAGCAATTCAAATGTTGCATTTCTTTCTTTTGATCACAAATTTAAACTCTTGTTTTACTATTTGCAATTGTGTTTCACATCCACTGTTTACCTGCATCTGAACTACGTTTGACCTGATTTCCTTAACTGGGATACATAGGCAACTCTTAGAGAGTTCGGTCACATTTTTTACATATTTACTTGTTTGTCTTTAATTTGGATGATCGCCTCAATCTGCACTTACATTTATTTTCACATTTGGGTGAGTCAAAATTTGGTGTTGTCTACGTCTTTGTTTAAAATCTCTACGAGATTCCCGACAAAGAGAGGCAAACTGTAGACACCAAATTTTGACACACCATTTATTTTCAAACATTGGAAGGGCATGTTTGTACTTTTTAGGATAAATTTTAAATTTTTAATAATTTCGGGGGGCACAATAGTAATTTTATCTATAAATATTTTTCTAACAATTTTTGGGGGTTTTAAATTCATATTTTTACTTTTATATGAATTTATTAATTTCTTATGATTTTTTCAGATTTAATTAGTATTTTTATATTTTTACCAGCATAAGGGCAAAATGGTAATTTCGTCTCGCGAATACCATTTTAGCTCATTTTAAGTTCCAAATTCATTTTTCAAATTCTTGAGGCATGTTTCTGAATTTTCTTAATTTTTTGAGGTCAATAGCTATTTTTCTACTAATTTTCATTGCCCAAGGGCAAAATCGTCATTTTACAAATTAAATTCATTTTTCACCAATTTTGAGTTAAAAATGCATTTTCAAGTGTTTTAAACTTATTTTTAATTTTTGATAATTTTTTCAGAGACGATTACTATTTTTTCTGTGAATTTTCATTGCCTAAGGGCAAAATTGTCATTTTACAAATTAAATTTATTTTTCACAAATTTTGAGTAAAAAATGCATTTTTTAGTGTTTTAAGCTTATTTGTAAATTTTGATAATTTTTTGAGGTCAATAGCTATTTTTCTGTGAATTTTCGTCATCCAAGGGCAAAATTGTCATTTCACATTCCAAACTCATTTTTCACCAATTTTTGGATCCCAAATTCGTTTTTAGGTTTTAAGCATGTTTCTAAGTTTTTAATTTTTTTTTCAGAGTGAATTAGTGTTAATGAATTTATTATTTACATTGTTCTTAATTTTTTTATTATTATTTTTGTAAGAGAAAATAGATTTTTAAAGATAAAGTTGTAATTTGGGTAATTAAGGGCGTTTTGGTCTTTTAGTCCTTTCTTGGAGGTTAAGACTTGTGCAGTATAAATACTCCACTTAGGGATTTTAAAAAAAAAAGAGGAGAAAAAAAAGAAACCCTAAAACCACTTTTCATATTATCCTTTTTTAGATGAAAACACAGATATTCACAGAAAAAAAAGGGATAGCCGCCATCTTCATCTGATTGTTACTGTTTATCGTTCATCAATTTCCTGTTCATCTTCAATTTCATAATCAGATTTGCTGTTCATCTTCAATTTCATCATCAGATTCACTGTTCATCATTCTTCAAGTTAAAAGGTAAGTTCTTACTTTCTATTTTTGATCCACCAATTTCATTTATTTATCTGATTGTTTATGTTCATTTATGTGAGATTTTCCTTTAATTGGTTTCGTTCTTGGATTTCTTATTTTCTGGATTTGTGTTTCTGGTTTCTGTTTTTGCTTCCTTGGTTCATCTCTCCCCCGTTTCTTTCTGGGTTCTTCTCTCCATTTCCCTCTTCCATTCCACCGTCTCCTCCTCCCCCTCCACCAGAAACCACCAGAGCCACCACCACCACCCTCAACTTTTCTTCAACCACTACTGGACAACCTGCAGCAAACAACCAATACACAATCGCAATTCGCAACCCAATCACAAGCTGCATCTGCCCACCCACAAATCTAACAGCCCCCTGCATCACCATAGTTCCTCTCTTTGCCAAACTGACAATCATAAGAAAGCCAAAACTACGTTTTCATCAGTCTCACAAACATCAACCATCAAAACCTCAACAATTGTAGCAAAAAATCCTGCAATTCCAAGCCCCTTCACCACCCAAACATCATCAATTGCAATCCAAAATCCCCACCGTAGCCCCTCAAATCTGTCCTCCAACAACCAGCCGCAATTCCCTTGACCACCTCCGCTCAATTGCAATCACCTGGGATCATCGAAGCAATCCATTGACCACCTGCAAAGAAAATATCAGAACCAAGTCAAAACAAACCCTACCAGTCACACGCTTTTATCCAAGAAAAACACAAACAATCGCCCACATAGACATAACTAATCCAATCATACATATATACAATCAATCGCACATATGCATCCAAAATCAATTGCGCGCACAATCGATATCAGAAAGCCACACAATCACCACACACACAGTCAATTAGATGCCCAAACCCAAGAATCACCCAAATTGACCACCTCCATCGCCAATCACCACCAGCAACCTTAAGCAAACCTGCAAAAACAATACAAAATACAAGTCTACATAACCAAATCATTCCCCAATTCCCTGCAACCATTTCCTCACCAATCCTGAATTTACCATTTGCAGAGACTCCATACGCCAACCTGCAAGAACAAAACATCCAAACTCAAATCGTCACCATGGCCATCTAAAAATCAGCTTTCAAGCCATAATCACGACCCCACTAGTACCCTTTCCTCACGATTTTTTGGACGCGACAGGTAGGCCTTCAATGAAATCCATGCTTATTTGGGACCTATGCTTGTTTTGGTATGGGAAGGGTTGCAAGAGACCAGGATAAGGGATTGATTCATGCTTGTGTCTCATGGCACACATCGCAAGTCTTGATAAGCTGCACCACATCTCCTTTTTGTTGAGGCCAATAGAAAAAAGCTTTGATCCTTTGTAAACTTCCCAACTGACCAGAATGGCCTCCCACTGCTGATGCATGAAGAGTCTGCATTATTTGTTTCCTCACTTCTCCTTCACTTCCTATGTAGGTCTTCCCTTTGTATTTCAGAATACTATCCTGGTACTGGAATTCCTTATACTCCTCAGGTTGAAAAGTAACTTTCTGAATCCATTCCTGGCATTCTAAATCCTGCTCATAACTCAGCATCACATCTTCCTTCCACTTTGGGACTGCTTCTGTAACTGCACCTACCCTTATTTCTTCTTCAGTTTGACACTTTCTCCTAGATAAGGCATCAACAACCTTATTTTGGGATCCTTTTTTTTTTTTTACACTATCTCATAATCTAATCCCAAAATTTTGGTAAGACACTTATGTTGGAGTGTAGTGGTGAGCTTTTTTTATAACAAGAATTTGAGGCTTTGATGGTCTATCTGGATGATAAAATGATAGCCAACTAAGTAGTGCTCCCATTTTGTCACAGCCATTATTACTGCCAACAGCTCTTTCTCATACACAGATAACCCCAAGTTCCTAGGACACAAAGCTTTACTGAGAAAAGCTATAGGCTGCTCCTCTTGCATAAGGACAACACCTATTCCGCTTACTACAGGCATATGTTTCAACTACAAATACTTGAGTGAAATCTGGTAATCTTGAGTACAGGTATGGTACTCATGATTGTCTTGAAGTGTCTGGAATGCATTTTCTGCTTCATCATTCCAAAGGAAGGCATCTTTCTTCACCAATTCAGTTAAAGGCTTACAGATTAGGCCATAATTCTTTAATAAACCTCCTATAGTATCCTGTAAGGCCTAGAAAACCCCTTAAGGCTTCAACACAGGTAGGAGTTGGCCATTTCTTCATACACTCTACCTTAGCCATGTCCATCTCTACTCCTTGTTCAGATATCACATGCCCCAAGTAATTCCATCCCTTGCTTGTGCAAACATACACTTAGGACTGTTTGACATATAGCTGGTGGACATCTAAGAGTTAAAAGCACTGCCTCTAGATGTTTAACATGAGACTCCAGGTTATGGTTGTAGACAAGAATATCATCAAAGAAGACTAGGAACAAATTTTCTAAGGTAAGGTTGGAAAATTTCATTCACCAGAGATTGAAAAGTTGCAGGGGCATTTGTGAGGCCAGAGGACATGACAAGGAATTCAAAGTGGCATTGGTGTGTTTGGAAGGCTGTTTTATGAACATCAGTAGGTTTAACTCTAATCTAGTGGTAACCAGATCTGAGGTCCATTTTGGAATAGATTGTTGAACCATGCAGTTCATCTGGGAGTTCCTCAATATTTGGGATTGGGTACTTGTTATTAATGGTGAGCTCATTTAAATGTTTGAAATCAACACAAAAATGCCAAGTTCCTTCTTTCTTTTTAATAAGTCATATAGGGGAAGTATAAGGACTGGTGCTATTCTGGAGTATTCCAGCCTCTAACATTTTTTGCACCTATTTTTCTATTTTAGACTTTTGTGAGTGAGGGTATCTATATGGTTTAATTTTAAAGGTTTGTGCATTATTCTTCAAAGGGATAGAGTGGTCTTAGGTTCTTTTAGGGGTAATTATTTGGGAGTCTCAAACACATCGGAGTGTTGCTTTAATAACTCAAAAATTTCAATTGGAATGTTTACCTCTTTCTGCTGTTCACCAGAAGAGCCCACTTGGTTGGCTGTAATGCTCCTTTGTTTCTACTTTGTAAACTTTTTGACAGCTTTTCCTCTCACCAAATTCATAGTAGGTTATTGCACTATACCCTCCAACACCATTTCATTGCCTTCCTTATACAACCTAACATTCATGTGCCTAAAATCAAATGTTATGGGGCTGTACTCAATCATCCAATCCACTCCCAAAATTATGTCCCATACTCCAATCTCCATAGATACCAGATTATATTCAAAAGAATACCCCTGAATATCCCATTTAATAGTGGGAGAGAAAGTATCACTGGATACTACTCTTCCATCGGCAATCGTAGTAGAAAGCATTTTCATCTTAGTTTCAACTAGATGCAGTTCAGAAGCAAGTCTTTTATTGAGAAACCTTGTAGTACTACCAGTGTCAATCAATATAGAAACGATCCTCCCTTGGAGAAGTCCTTGTAATTTTAGTGTTTTTCTTTTCATCAGATTAGTTAAGGTGTGCAGGGAGATCTCTACTACCTTATCAGGATCCCCTGTACCCTCCTCTTGTTCACCAATCGCATCTAAAAATTCTCCTTCTTCATCATCCTCTGTGATTATGAAGTTAAGGTTTTTGAGTTTGCATTGATGCCCTGGAGAATATTTATCTCCACATCTGAAGCACAGGTTATGATTCCTCCTGTATTGCACATTCCTGAGGAAGAAATTCTTTTGACATCAGAAACTGCATTTTCAGTAAAGGACTCCTTTGTTTGCTCCTCTACCAGAGTTTTTGGACCCCACATTGGAGTTTACATTCTGAGTACCACTTGCCCTTTTGAAAACCTCCAACTTCCCAAGATTTCATCATCATTCTCCCCTATTTTCCTCCCAACTCTAGTTGCTGTTCTTGTAATTCTGCAATCTCAACAACTTCTTGAAGGGTGCTAGGTTTAAACATCTGAATGATTGGCTCAATTTCATCCTTCAATCCACTAATGAAACTTGAAACAAAATAAGCCTCTGACAGATGAGGATCTCTAATCAACATAAGGGTACTTAATTCTTCAAACTTCTCAAGATACTCTTTCAAGGATCCTGACTGCTACAATTTATTTAAATTCTTCTACTTCATCATACCCTTTCTTTTCACTAAATCTCCTTCCCAACTTCTCACAAAATTCTTCCCAGCTCATCTTCTTGTGGCTTTTCTTGATTCCTTGATACCAAATTTCAGGTTCTTCCTTCTAAATACATCTCAACCACTTCAAATTTCTGGTTATCAGGAACCTGGTTAACAAGAAAAGTATTTCTTGCATTTTCTAAGCTACTCTTTAGGTCTTTCCGCTTTCAAAACTTGGTAATTCTACTTTAGGACCCATAATCCATACTCTACTTCCTTTTTCCTTAGTCAATTTTCCAGGGTTCTTTTTCTTCTTTTTCTCCTAACCCAAGGAGTTGGCAGTAATGGTGATTTATCTATAGTCTGTGCTTCTTCTACATGCATACTTTTTTCTCTATTAACGGCTTGCAAGAAGGAGTTTAGTTTGGTATCAATACCTGAAATGAACATTTCCATCCTCTTGTCCATTTCTTCGAACTTTCTCGCCTACATGTAACTTGAGCTCCTTTAGTTTAGATTGCAGCCCTTCAACATTGTTCTGCATTTTGTTCTCCATTTTCCTTATCTGTTCTTACATAGTTTTCATGCAAGTACCTTCTGCCATGGTCCAAGGAACGGCTGTCTCTGATACCAATTGTCAGGAATTTCAGATGAATTATTGAAATTCCTGAGAGAATCTCCCCTGGACTACTAGCTTAATACCAAGAATTAAGAAAGTAAGAAAGAATAGCAAGAGAGAAAGAGATGATCGAGAGAGAAATGAGAGAATTTGAGAGAGGAATGTTGAGAGAATTTATTAGTGAGAGAAGAATTACAACACTGATTACAAAAGATAATTCCCTCATTCAGCTCCTCTATCTTTTATTCTGTTTGCTACTGCCATTAATTGCTACTAACTAACTCAATTGCTCTAACTAACTTCTAATTGATTTTGTTCTTTTCTTTGACTTTTAAACAAAATGACACAGTTTTGGCTTATGTGCATGACTGCGACAGTGAATGGTTTAAGAGAAGTATCTTGGCAACAAACAGAATCTAAACTAAAGAACAGACACAATTAAGTAGGTCGTTCTTATAAGTCAACAAACACCATTGAACCATCCTATTACTCTTTTTGCGGTTGGGTCAGGTGGTTTCTTTCTTACTCCCTCCGTCGTATAACTATATGCCTATTTCTTTTCTTTCACACAGATTAAGAAATATAATTAATATGGTTACAACAATAACTTTTTGTTCATACTTTTCTCAAATACCCCTTATTAATATTGGGCCATCCATTCAAAATAAAAGACACATATTACTATATTATTCTTAAAACTTTCAATACTTTACTTTTTCGATGTGCATTAAGTATGGACATATTAGTAAAATTACAACCTAACTATTCTTTCAAAGAAGAATAAGCCTATAATTTGGCACAGACACAAAAGAAAAGTGAGCCTATACTTATGGGACAAGGGGAGTAATTTATTAGTTTTGGCTGCTATTATTAAGGACTATTTTTCGAAGTCTATATACTTCATAGTTATGCTTTACCTACCTTGTTGGATTAAGATCTACTCCCTCTGTCCCATAAATATAGGCATGTTTCTTTTTTTTTTCACATAGATTAAGAAATGTAATTAATGTGCTTATAACAATAATCATTTGTTCAAACTTTTCTCAAATACCCCTTATTAATATTAGATTATTCATTCAAAATAAAAGAAACTTATAACTATATTGTTTTTAGAATTTTAAGTACTTTGGATTTTTAATGCACATTAAATATGAGCATATTAATAAAATTGCAACCCAACTATTCTTTAACCCCACGTTAGGAAGGGGGTACAACGGAAATACCTTTTCAACTTGTTCATTTCATTCTCATGTTTGGTATGAATATTTTAAGTTGGAAAGACCTTTCCCACCTAAAATCCCATTCTAACTTTTTCCTAGAATCCCATTCCTCAACAAAATATAGGGAAAGGCCTTTCCAACTTCATCTTGGAAAGACCTTAAAAATAAGAGTCAATTTTGTCCCCCATACATTTTTTTCTGCTAATTTTTTAACATAGGATATATTCACTAATTTTTATTTTTAAAATTTTAAAAAAAATGAGGTTTTGAATAACTTTAATTAATAATTTTTTATGATTTTTAAATCACCATCAGTTTAATATGCACTTAGAATTTTTTCTTTTTACTATAAAAATGTTTAAAATACTATTTTTAAATTTTATGCAACTGTGTAAAACTAAAATTTTTACAAATTAAATTAAATTGTGAATGTAGTTTCATTATTAATTTTTTTACATTCTTAATTATATTGCTAATAATTATAAAAGATTTAAAATTAATTAAAGAGTACAATTAATTTAATTTTAGTAGGAATATTAAGAATTTTAAAATTAAAAATATTACAATCTTTTGTAAATATAGAATTACAAACAAACAAAATAAAAATATAACATATTCTAGTACAAAGAA
The DNA here is from genome assembly GCA_024721245.1 of Mitragyna speciosa. NCBI lineage: Eukaryota > Viridiplantae > Streptophyta > Magnoliopsida > Gentianales > Rubiaceae > Mitragyna > Mitragyna speciosa. The sequence goes on from CM045562.1 coordinate 279,586, forward strand.
TTAAGTGCATTTAAGCCAAATTAATATATATTATTCCATTCTGAAATCTAAATATGATTGTATCAAACATTAGAAAATGAATAGATATTCTATTCTTACTTAAGTTACCAAATAATGGACTGAAAAATCTTTGCTAATTCATTATGGGAGGAAAAGCATTTTGGGTAGAAAAGATCTTTTCATTTTGAACCATTTTAATGTACTAAATGTGGGGTAAAAGACGAAATAAATTTATAATTTGAAACAAACACAAAGGGAAAGTGAGACTACGTTTGTAGGACGGACAGGGTGGGTATAAATAAACCTAAAAAGCTACCAGCAGAATCGTTAAACCCAACATTTCCCTTTTAGAAAGGTCAATCTAAAAGCAAAAGACAAGCGGTCAGGAGGATTATAGTGAAATGGGAGTTTTGTCATCAACAATATGGTGTTGCTTCAGATACCAACTTTCGCTGCAAGGTCTTTCTTCAGCAATGAGACTGATTTGCTTGCACTTCAGGAGTTGAAAAATCATATCTCTGATGATCCAAATGGGATTTTCAATTCTTGGAATGCTTCTCAACATCACTGCCAATGGCTGGGAGTCACTTGTGATAGCCAAAATCAGAGAGTTATTGGCTTGGATCTAATTGGACAGAGCTTGCTTGGATCAATATCTCCTCAGATAGGAAATCTCACCTTCCTCAAGTTCATTAACCTTAGAAACAACAAGTTTTATGGTGAAATTCCCCAACAAGTTGGCGGTCTATCTCAGCTAAGATATCTCAACCTCACAAATAATTCACTGGCAGGAGAAATTCCGGTTAGTCTCAGCAACTGCTCAAAGCTGAAGATCGTTGATGTATTACGAAACAGACTAGTCGGAAAAATCCCATTTGAACTTGGCTTTCTAAAGAATTTAGATGGACTTTTTCTTGGTAGAAACAATTTGACTGGAGAGATTCCCAAATCAATTGGAAATCTCACTTCTCTGACAAAAATCTACCTGTCATATAATAATTTAGAGGGACATTTGCCGGAAGAGTTGGGCCAATTGACAAGCTTATATTCAATAGGATTTGATATAAACTTTCTTTCAGGTACTGTCCCTGCTTCTCTTTATAATATCTCTACAATTGCTGGCATTTCAGCTTCGACCAATTTACTTCAGGGAAAAATTCCACCCAACATCGGGATCACGCTACCGAAAATTCAAGAGTTTTTGATTGGTGGAAACCAGTTCGAGGGGACTATTCCAGTTTCCTTTGCCAATGCTTCTCTGCTTGCAAAGCTTGACCTTGTTAGCAATAAGTTCAGAGGACAAGTTCCAACTAATCTTGGAAATCTACCAAATCTTCAGTGGCTAAATGTTGCTGGTAATTTTCTGGGTAGCAATTCCATAGGGGACTTGGATTTCATTGCATCTTTATCCAACTGCAATAATTTACAATCTCTTTTATTTAGCCAAAACAATTTTGGAGGTATGTTGCCTGATTCCATTGGAAATCTCTCTGCTAATCTTGAGCAAATAGATCTTGCGTTGAATCAAATTTCGGGCGAAATTCCAGCGGGGCTTGGAAATCTAGCTAACCTGTATTTGTTAGGCATGGATTACAACCTTTTCTCAGGTGCTATACCAAGTTTTTTTGGTAAATTTCGGAAGGTGCAAATGTCACCCCCCAAATCCACCATGACTTGGAACATAACACGCCGTGAGACTTGAAAAAAATAAACTTCTCAAACCTCACTAGGCATCTTGCCTTTACTATCTCACGAAATAAGAAATTTCACAAATAAACCTTAAACCTCCAGAAATAATTTGATTGCATAAGAACGTAAACAAAAATCAAAATATACTATCATACTCTAAAATTTATCAAACTAGCCTACCTTATGGTTGTTAGCCATTTATTACAGAAATTGCTAATATCTTAAATTCCTAACTAAAAATCTCTCACTTGTGTGCCTCTTACTCATTACCATCTTCATCACCCTCCACATATAATAGTTCATATTCATCAAGATCATCTGCAAAAAACATTAAGAACATGGGTTGAGCATGGATATGCTCAGCAAGTAGATCTACCTGTCCTTGTCGAATCACATATGTTACATATATACATACATTTTCACAAAACTCAAATTTATAAAGAACTTTTAAAACATTCGCATGAACATACATGGTTTGCAATCATACTTTCTTAAACTCGTATCCAAAACTTGATAACCACATTTCATGTATAGGTTTAGGTCATTACTCAAATAGAGGATCATGCATTCATCGATCTCTGTGTACATAGCCTAGTGTTTAACCCCCACTAGGGAAAGGTCTAACGGATATGGCCTAGTGTTTAACCCCCACTAGACAAGGGTCGAACGGATGGCCTAGTGTTTAACCCCCATTAGACAAGGGTCGAACGGATGGGGACGTTGTCCTGCTGAGTTTAGTCATGATCATACTTGAGTGGCTTGGGTTACATAACATAGACATACATAGCATTCATACTTTCAAAATTCTTGAACATATCATATGTAATCCGAATTTTCATATACATAAAATAACATTTGACTTTATGAAAATTACAATTTATTTCAAAACACAAGGACAAGAAGAGTCACTTACCTTAAATTTCACAAAAATTCCTTCTCAAGCTATTAAGATTTCTAAGCTAGAAAACACACAATAAATAAACTTACATCAACTAAAAGACCCATTAATATTTTACAATTTGCCCTTGTATTCTAATGACCATGTCCTTGATTTTTTTTATATGAACTCATAACTTCGAAGTAAATTTTCAGAATGTCACTGTCTCAGAAAAATATGTTTATCTTACTATAGAAATATCGGATTTAAATTATAAAAATACTGTTAGAAACTAGATTCAGAACCCAGAAACTTTCATGAAGACAATATTTCGAAAATCTGTAATCTTGGCTCTCGAAATCTGACATTGAACCTCAGACAGTAATCTGTCTTAGGTTGATTTTTCAACTCGATTTTGAAAAATCATAACTATTTCCACGAAATTCAAATGCATCTGAAAATTTTACTACATAAACTACACAGTTTGAAATCTCATCAGAATTAATTTCATGTAAAACAAAAGGTCTCTATCGAAAGTTATGATTTTCTAAACATCAGTGTTAAATCAGCCTGCAAAGTCAAATTTTCAGATTTGTAAAATGAAAATCTTTTAAGAAAACAACTATTAAAACACTGTTAAAATTCTCCAAAATCTCCTAGAATCATACTACATTCATACTATTTTAAAGTCATGATTTTATTTGAAAATATTATCCAAAGCAAATTCGTGAGTTTTGCTTCTTAACCAAATCTCTTGTTTTTGACAGATTTGGAACCAACCTTTTAATTTAATGAAAACAAGTTTATCACGTCCAAAAAACTTAAAAAATATCTTTATCTGACTTCAAAACACTTTTAAAACATCGCCAAAAATATTTCTTGGTAATTAAAATTAATTAAATTCGTTTCTTGGTTAAAATCTCGTTTTAACATGATATTCTATCAAACTGGATCAGTTACAATAAAAATATCATAACTCAACTTACACAACGAATTTTAACCTGAAATTTTGTACACATATCATAGACTCACAAAGGTACCAAACTGCAAATTTTAATATAAAAATAATAAGTACAAAAATAGTTTCGAATTTTTAAATCACAACTCAATGAAACACGCAGCCCTACTGTTTCTTTAAACTTTTAGCATATAAACCCAACATGTTTCATCTTTTTAATCTCTTAAACACAAACTAACTTTTCAAGACATGGCCATAGAACTACAAGTCAAAATTTCTAGTTTATAATCCCAATCATCAAACTCTTAATTTACCAATGAAGTCTAGAAGAATACCTTAACTCACGGTCTCCCCTTCTATGGTTGCTTGCTTGTCTTGGTATTCTACAACTCCTTCCTTGAACACAGAGTTCTCTCTACTCTATATTTTCTCTCACTTTACTCTGAATTTTGTAGGAAAATTTTAGTCGTACCTTTGTTTCTAAGGTAGATATAATGATAACGCTTAGATGATTCTGATGAGGATAAGGTTTATCACTTCCTTCCCAACAACAACTACTATAGATATAATGATAACGCTTAGATGACTCTGATGAGGATAAGGTTTCTCACTTCCTTCCCAACAACAACTACTATAACCATAGATGCATATCATAAAAAGTTATCTTGTACATATAAAATTTATCTAAAATATTCTATTATGAAGTCCTACTAAATTCATAACGATAGGAGATGTTACAAATAGGTCAATAAAATAAAATAATTAAATTTAACAATTATCGTAAAAATAAATATATAAAAATACGGGGTATTATAGCAAAAGTTGTTTTTAAACAATGACCTCGCTGTACGGTCTGTACATATCTGATAACAGATTGGAAGGCAACATACCCCCAAATCTAGGAAATTCCCAATCCTTACGCGAAATGATCGTTTCTAAAAATAACCTTAATGGCAGCATACCTTCGGAGACATTTAGTTTCTTATCCTCACTAACATTACTGAACTTGTCGTACAACTTTCTTTCTGGTTCCCTTCCTTCTGAAATTGGGAAATTAACGAGTGTCTATTTGCTGTACATTTCCCATAATCAGTTCTCTGGAGAAATCCCTGAAACAATTGCTGATTGTTTAAGCCTAGAGTACATTTATATGCAAGGTAATTTTTTTAAAGGAGAAATCCCACCAGGCCTTGCCACCTTGAAAGGTATTCGAATTTTGAACCTTGCACAAAACAACTTAACAGGGCAAATACCTAAAGATCTAGATAAGCTTCCCTTTGTGCAATTCATGAACTTATCTTTTAATGGTCTCGAAGGTGAGGTACCAATGAATGGAACTTTTGCCAATGCAAGCTCAATATCAATGGTAGGAAACGGTAAACTTTGTGGTGGCATACCTGCGTTAAAGCTACCATTATGCCCCGCAGAAACAGTGAAGAGGAGAAAGCCTCTTGCACCCGGATTCATTGTTCTGATTGTTGTTTTGAGCTTTGTTTTTGTATCATCATCAGTCTCTTTTTGCGTCATATATTTCAAAAGGAAAACAAGGACAACATCCATCATCCAAACACAGAACTTCTCAGGGATCTCTTATCATGAACTACACCAAGCAACAGAAGGATTTTCAACCGCAAACTTGATTCGTTCAGGAAGTTTTGGATCTGTATACGAGGGAATGCTAAATCTAGAGGCGGAAATGTCAGTTGCAATTAAGGTCCTGGACCTCCAGAAAAATGGAGCTTCCAAGAGTTTTTTGGCAGAGTGCATGGCATTAAGAAACATCCGACATCGAAATTTGGTTAAAGTCTTGACTTGCTGCTCTAGCAATGATTTTCATGGACGGGAATTCAAGGCTCTAGTTTATGAGTTTATGTCAAATGGGGAACTGGATATGTGGTTGCACAAGATATCAGATGAGATCAATAGCTCCAGCAAGACTTTGAATTTGCTTCAGAGATTAAACGTTGCAATGGATGTGGCTTTTGCTCTGGATTATCTTCACAATCAACGTGAAACTCCAATTGTTCACTGTGATCTGAAGCCATGTATTGTGCTCCTTGATGGTGACTTAATTGCTCATGTTGGGGATTTTGGTTTGGCAAGACTACTGTATGAAAACAAAAGGAATCCTTCTCAGCAGCCAACTAGTTCCATTGGGATAAAGGGATCAATTGGCTATGCAGCTCCAGGTAGCAATTATCTTCAATTTCTTCTGATTTCTTTCATATACTTTCTTTTTTCAAGAAAAAGTCACATGTTACATTAATGGCATACAATTTGTGCTCTCTTCATCTCACAAACCTTGTCACGTTTGGTACTTTGAGATGTGTCAAAAACATTGCATTCTTTTAAAAATATCAAATTTTATCAACTTAACTTTCCGATATTACACCTAACAAAATATATATTCAGAAATTTATTTTTTTTCCTCAAAATTTTCAAACACCAAAATGATATGAGAGTAAACATGTCAAGTAAGAAAAATTTCTTTGCATGCCTAAAATTAGTTGTGTGTCGCCAGACTAAGGTAACAACGTTAACAAGGAGGAGGGAGTATTATTTAGCATAAGTACTTGCTATTACACTAATTACTTGCAATATGTACTCTAACGAGTTATTTTATTGTCACCAATTTCTTTTTTTTTTTGTTTTTTTTTTTTGTGGGGGGGGGGGGGGGGGGGGTACTTAACACATGAACTACATTATCTCATGTATGCTACATATCTAAGCAGCATACAGAATTTTACCAATTAGTTCAGTTATTATGACACTACTGACAATGATGTAGAGTATGGGATGGGAAGGGAAGCATCAACTCTTGGTGATGTATATAGTTATGGGATCCTTTTACTAGAGCTGTTGACAAGGCGAAGGCCAACCGATCAACTTTTCAAAGATGGGCTTAATCTGCATAAGTACGTTAAAGGAGCATTCCCACAAATTTCCAAGATTGTGGATCCTTTTCTTCTCAAAAAAGGAGGAGGAGATGATTTACATGAACTGACAGAAAAAAGAGAAGGCAAAGAAGCAATAGAGAAAGAAGTTGATGAAGACAGGAAAAGCCCGGAAACAGAAGAGGAAAAGCTTAAATGCCTTGGATCGTTGCTGGTGATTGGACTTTCATGCTCTTCAGAATTACCTAGAGAGCGAATGAACATGAAGGATGTTGTTAAAGAATTGAATATTATTAAGAATGTTTTTGTACTGAACAAATAAATAAATAGTTTCAAGTTTATTAGTTAGTATTATTAAGTAATTGGTACAGAAATCGACCTACCCTTTACAATAAGTTATCTTTTGATTAAAAAAAAAAAAAGCATGAGAGGGGCAGTTTGGACCTTCGGAAGTCTAAGAATCTCATGTGCTCCTTTTTTTATTAAATTTTATTTTTAACTACCCCGTCGTAAGAGTTCCAAATGCTAACTAATATAATACATGATTTTGCTTTTGATTTTCTAGATCGTAGTGATGTTAATTGTGGTTACATTCATAATAAGTAGCTTGGTCCATCTTTATTCTATTTCATATTTATAAATTGGTTATCTACTTATAATACATTATTGACTATGTGAACACCAATTGCTAAATAATGGAGGTGACGTATTAATCACTTTGTCTACAATAATCAAGTTGAATTGATTTGGAACAAACACTTGCTGAACAATAAAAAATTTAAGAAAAAAAATTGTAGTTTTAATATTGAATGTTTGAAGTATCGACAATTTCAGTTTTAAAGGTTTAGACAAAAGTAAATTGAGTACAAAATATTTTAGCACATGTAATCAGATTGCCTGATTTTGTTAAAATCTAATTGGAATTTAGTCATGAGATGCTTTAGTGTTAATGACTAAATTTTTAAAAAATTGAAAAAATTTAGTCATCATAATTTATAATTAAATTCATTAATTTAAGTTCGTACATAATAAATAAATAGATGAAACTAAAAAAATTTAGCTGTATAATGCATTTGTGTGCGCCGTTATTTTCCAAGAACTCTTAAAGAGCGGAGAAGTGAGAGGGGAGCATATTGCTTTTCTTAACTCTTTTTAAGTTCTGGCTTATTTTTTAACTCTTGAATCCTACGAGTAGGGGTGTTTATGGACCGGGTACCCGATTTATGGATAAAAAAAGTGAATCAAATCGGTCCTTATGGTTCGGTAAAATTTTCGAACCGTAAATTGGTCTACATATAGCGGATAACCGGTTTTTCGGTTACCCACAAAACCGGTTTGGATAGGTTGGGTACCCAACCCGATCCATAATAATTTATTTATATTTTTAAAAAATAAACAAAAAAATTATAAAATACTATTAAATCACTAATAATACAAACATTAATATCTTAAAGTTAAATTACATCCAAAACCTTAATTTAAAAAAAACAAAAATTAAAGAAACAAGAAAATAATCACTTAGTCTTTCAAACTTCATCTTTTCATTTCAATCACCATAAAAACATAAACATTCAACAAATAACCAAAAACTATATAAACAATAAAATAATCACTTAGTCTTTCAAACATCATCTTTTCATTACAATCAACGTAAAAACAAAAATATTCAACAAATAGCTAAATGAGCACCCAAACTAACATATGAAATTGCATAAGTAGCATGTGAAATTACATAATTATCCCCACTTCGAGTCGGTTCAGGTACTCGATGGTTCACAAAAATATGAATCGCAAACCAACCTGATTAAAATATAACATGCCTCACAAATCGCCACGCCACTTAAAATCGGTTCGAATACCCTTTTTTCAGTTCGGAACAAAATGATTTTCTCAATTTTTTGATTTTTTGAGTTTTTTTAAAAGCCCTACCTACTTACTAGTAGTACTGTAGTAGTACTACTGGACAGGAAGACCCAAGTCATTAGTCAAGTCAAGTCGAGGAATCCGTCCTTTTTGGCTTCCCATTCACGCCATCTTCTCGCTCTCTCACCCTCTGTTATTTAAAGGGTTAATAACACTTTGCCCCCTAAAGGTATAGGAAGAGTCACACTTTGCCCCCGTAACCTTTAAATATATACATTTTGTCCCCTCAATCAATTAGGTGAGAGAAAATTTGGTTAAAAGAAATAGTCAAATAACACAAATATCATTGACTTGGCAAATAGGAAAATTTTCGAAAATAAAACTCAAGCGTTACAATATTTTATAAAAATATTTATGAAAAAATTTTAAATAAAGCAAACTACTGAATTTTAGATGAATTAAATATGAAAAATAGTTAATAAGAAATGTGACAATAATATTATAAAAGATTATGCTTATTGTACTATTGGAGAGGATCCTTTACTAATTCTTACCAAATAAAAATTACACTGTTATGAATGCCAAAGTTAAAATTAAGATTTTTTTTTGTAAATTAAGAATTTTCCTTAAATCAAGAAAAAAAATCAAAAGTTTCAATTTTAGCTTTGCATTCATAACAGTACAATTTTTATTTAGTAAAAAATTAGTAGAGATTCTCTCCAATAGTACAAAAAGTATAATTTTTTATGATAACATAGTCACATTTTTTGTTAGCTATTTTTTATATTTAATTCATCTAAACTTCAATAGTTTATTTTATTTGGAAGTTTGTAAAATATTTTTAAAAAAATATTGTAACGGTTGAGTTTTTTTCTGAAATTTTTCTGTCTGCCAAGTCAAGGGTATTTGTGTCATTTGACTATTTATTTTAACCAAATTTTCTCTCACCTAATTGATTGGGGGGCAAAATGTATATATTTAAAGATTAGGGGGGCAAAGTGTGACTCCCCTATACCTTTAGGGGGCAAAGTGTTATTAACCCTTATTTAAATCCACCTTCTTTCAACGCTTCTTCTTCATGAAGCATCACTCCTTTTTTTTTTTTTTCTTTGGTAGGTGCCCTTTCTCTCTTGCATTGCAGTTGCAGCAGGTACATGCCTCCTACTTGCCTATAAAATCATTTTATGTTTGCTTGCCGCATTCCTGCATTAATCTTGTCTGATTCTGTTTCTTTTTCAACTGTTGGAAGAATTTGTAGAAACCTGCTTTTTCTCGACCATTTCAGTATTTTTTTCTCCGGCAATCAATCGGTTTATCCTCTCCACAATTTTCTCTATCGGTAAGTTACTTCTAGTTTTTCTTCATCTTTACTTCTTCTTTTCTTCTCCCTGCAAAAATACGGAAAAAAGGTTAATAACCCATGGAAATCCTTAATCTGCACATGCATATCTGTACTGTACTTTTTTTTTTTTTGGTTTCCTAATAGAAGAATGTGTTTATTCATTTATCTATTTTGTTTGGGATTTTGGATAAAAGTCTGAGAAACCATCCTCACATAAGTTACTAATCATTTGTATTTTTTTTTGGGGGGGGGGGGGGGGGGGGGGGGGGGGGGGGGATACTATTATCTTGCTCTACTGTAGTTTCAAATGTATGTGACTATATATTTGGGTCATCTGGTCTGTGTTTTATTATCTTGTTTGTGAAGTGACTTGGAGCTCGTTTATGTTAAGCCAAGTATTACTTACAATATATGTGGAGTTTGAAGAAACTGGTTTTATTTTTATGTCTCTGTAAACGCGCAATATCTTCATTTGCGTGTTATATGTTCAATTGGTTGTTTGTGTGTAATACGTATGGATTGATGTTATGGCGTGTCAAGACTTGCATTGGCCTTTTCTCCTGGAGAAATAAGAGAAAGACACGGTTTATGAGCTCGGAATCATAATTGCGCTTCTGGAAATGACTGCTAAATCTTACTAATCAAAACTTCTGATGTTTGAATTCTATAATACGGACTGCACATATGAATCTAGCCAACATAGTGGTTGTTGTTTGAACATGAAACAAGGGCTATGTTCGTTTGTTTGTGTTTCTTAAAAACATATTTTTTAAAAACTTCAAGCACATTTTTCAATTAACTTTGTATCTCACAAACACATTTATCGAGAAGAATTTTTAAAGTTGGTACAATAATATTTCTTAAAAAACATCTCAAAAAATAATCATTGAGACGGAGCCCTTAGATGATTGTTTTTTGAAGTATTGTTTAGAAAATATTATTGTAGTAATTTTAAAGATTTTTTTCAAAAAACTGTGTTTTAAGGTAAAAATTTAATTGGAAAACATGCATGAAATTTTTAAAAAAATATATTTTTAAAAAATATAACCAAACAGGCGGAGCCAAGATTTGTATAAGCACATCAGTGCTGTTTTATTACCTGTGTCAAACCTTGTTTTAGTCTCTACTAGCCTATGCCTCACGCCATGCATGGGCTCCACATGATACTTGGCAGACTTGCAAACGAACACTACTCAAAAAAAAAAAAAAAAAGAAAAAAAGAAAAACAATTAAAACACTGCCTTCAATTGGTATATTAATGGAAAAATTTCTTATAAGGGTAGCGGAAGTTTGGTAATGTATAAAGAGGGCACAACTTTCACAGTAATTTCTATAAAGGGTATTATTATTAAAAGCATACTACTTCATATACAAAAATATAATATTATTTTTAAATAATATTAATTGGATTATTTACCTAAATATTAGCATTTTTAATGAAAAAATCGGCATTACAATTTTATCATCCAAAGTAGTAAAATCATCTCTTTTTGTTTGAAATTTATGATTCAAAGTGTTCAAGTAAAAAATTATGAATGCGTACAATTTTTTTGAAAGTGGACCTTTTTTGGCTATCAGTTTTAAGTAAAATCAAAATAAATCAATTTTGTGAAAATTTATAAATATTAGAGATTTTAATCAAAAATAAAAAATGTATATTGGTATTTTTATTCATCATATCTAAGTAGTAAAATTAATTTCTTCTAAATTTCAATTTAGAGTGTCGTGACAAAAATTATAAATGAAATGATTTTTTAAAAATGTACCTTTTTTTTTGGCCAATTGCAACCAAAATCAAAGTGAAATCAATTTTTAAAAATTTCTAAATATTAGAGTTTTTAATCAAAAATAAAAAATATATTGGCATTTTTATTTATCTTGTCAAAGTTATAAAGTCAATTTCTTCTTAATTTTAGTTCAAAAGTCTAGGTACAAAATTATGAAGGTGGTGATTTTATGAAGATGAAACTTTTTTCTAATAATTAATTCTAGTTGAAATCAAAATGAAATTGATTTTTTGGAATTGATTGAAGTAAAATTTCAAAAAAATCTATTCCTCTAAACTACCATTCTTGTTTTTATATTAATCAAAAAAATTTATATTCAAGATGTATTAGTGATGCCCTTTATAAGAATTATGCAAAAGTTTTGCCCTCTTTATTAATTACAAAACTTCCACCGCCCTTATAAGAAATTTTTCCTATATTAATATATCTATATATATATATATATATATATATATATATATATATATATATATATGCCTGGATGTTAGAGATGACCTTTCCTTTAATGGTCAAGGTATTTCCTGCACTTTGTTTGGTTATAAAATGTTAAGTTGAGTCCCAACAAAATGACATCGATTGAGACTTGGTAATGGGATGCAGGAATTTCTTCCTTTCATTATATTTAGGGCTAAGTGACATCTTCCACCGTTTTGGCCCCCCACTGGAAGTATTGGCAAATGTAATGTGACGTTAGAGTTTCCAATATTTCTACTTGTTTATGGTTGAATTAGGTAATATAACTGACACCAAAAAAAAAGTACATTTCCTGTACCAGTGAAGTGGTGTAAATTTCACAAAATGGCATGACACCTTTTATGGCAACTGACGTTGTACTTGTTGCATGTTGCTGCTATTCTGTGAGTTAACTCTCTTCTGGTAATTTAGTTATGCAATTGTAAGGCTATCTTTTTTTTCCTGGTTATCTTGATAGCAGCTGATTTCCTCATTGTAATACCTTTTTTTTTAAAAAAAAAAATTACCTGTCCAGTGATTCTAAGCGAAGATGAGTTCATGGAAAGTGGGTGGTATGACTTCCGGTGCTGGACCTGTTGATTCACCTAAGGGAAAAAATTTAACTGAGACCTCTAACACTGACATTGAGCAGTTGAGCCATGATGTTAAGGATATTTGTTTAGATACTGCTCGGGGTGATGGATGGGAGATTGTTAAGAAATCCAAAAATAAAGCTGGAAGCAGTGCTGCCAAGCACTGGGTTCCACAAAATTCAGATTCTAGAGCGTGGGGTCATCCAGATGTTGTTCAGAAGTTAGGCATGCAAAGCAGCAGTAAATCAGGGAGGAGTGCTGGCAATATTTGGCCAACCCTGCCTACCGATGCTAGGGGAACTGCAGGTAGAGGAAATGGTAAAACGCAGTCCTTTAGCCAGCTTTCTGATGGTTTCCAATGACATCTGCTACTGCAGTTCCTCCTCCACTAAAGCATGGGTGGAACTGGTCTGCTAGGGCCAGAAATAATCAGCCCCCTTGAGAGGTTCCTGAAAAAATTCCAGAAATGCACAATCCCGATCTTGTTGGGAAAGAAAATGACAAAACAAGTGAGGCAGATGAAGATGATGATTACCGTGATTCAGATACAGCTGATGAATTTGATGATGATCTTCTAAGTGACGAATTTGATTCAGATTCTAGTGAAAAGAGTCATGAAACTCGTAAGAAAAACCGCTGGTTGAAGGAACTATTTGAATGTATGGACAGTTTGACTGTTGAGCAGATTAATGACACAGACAGCTGGTGGCATTGTCCTGCTTGCAAAGGTGGTCCAGGAGCCATTGATTGGTTTGAAGGCTTGCAGCCCCTTGTCACTCATGCAAAGACAAAACAATCAACAAAGGTGAAGCTTCATGGGGAGCTTGCTCAACTTTTGGAGGAGGAACTCTGCAGAAAGGGGACTTCAGCTGTCCCTGCTGGGGAAATGTTTGGGAAGTGGGAAGGATTAGTGCAAGGACGGAGAAGGAAATTGTATGGCCTCCATTGGTGGTCATCATGAACACAAGGCATGAAAAAGATGAGAACAACAAGGTACAATCATCTTTTCAGTATTTACAGGACCTATTTTCCGTTGTTTTAACTTTTCTAAAGGAGGTTAAGAAGTGATTCCTTTAACAGCTATTTAAAAAATTGACGCTGTAGCTTTTTTTCCCCTAATTCAACTTCTTACAAAGCTCAGACTGTACTAAAAATTCCCAGCATACTGTCAGGTAAAAGATAGGTTAAAGAATGATAGCTTATCTTAAGCATATGGGACATTCATCTGGTGGTGGGTAAATTATCTATTTGTTGTTGTTAGTTGAATTTAAACCTAATCTTGCTTTATGTTGATTTGCAGTGGATCGGCATGGGAAACCTGCTCGACTACTTTAGCTCCTATGCTGTTGTAAAGCCTGGCATTCCTATGGTCGACAAGGGCATCGGGGTATGAGCCTTTGGATTTTTGAGCCATCAGCAGTGGGCTATTTGGAGGCTGAGCGTCTGAGCAAGCATTTTGAGGATGAGGGATTAGACCCGGACTCTTGGGAGCGCAGAAGGGCACCATTTTATCCTGGTGGTAAGCGTCAGCTTTATTGGTATATGGCAGAGAAGCGGGACCTTGACAACTTTAACCAACATTCTCAAGGTAGTGCTTCTTGGTAACTAAAAATATAGACATGCAAATCTTATTTCTTTGGTTTTGCATGCTGGAGAGTTTGATCTATGTTTATATTGGTCAGGGAAATCAAAACTGAAATTTGAGATTAGATCATATCAAGAAATGGTTGTTAAACAGTTGAAACAGACGAATGAAGATAACCAGCAGTTGATATGGTTCAAGAACGTAGTAATAAAAGAACAAAGGCATTCGAAAGCTCTTGAAGAGTCATATGGTAAGGTCAGCGAAAAGTTGAGGAAGATGCAGGAAGACAATCGTATTGTGAGATTGAGGACAAAAATGCATCATGAGCAAAATAAAGAAGAGGCATGGTTAGAACTCTCATGCATTTTAGCATTCTGGTCCAATTAATTGTTTTTATGACAACTTCAGTATTTTCTTGAAATTTGTTGGCACAGTATGATTCACTCACCTATTTGTAATTTATATCAATGTAATTTAATTAAATACAATGTTCTTGTTGCTGGACATATTCAGCTCTTTTAATATCTTAGAGCATGGGTGCATGCGCGCATCTGCATCCTACCTTTTGATATCCATTTTAGACCTATATGATATGGCAATTGATTGTCGGATGCTCCTTCATCTGTTGTGATGATATAGGTTTTGTATAGTTGACAGTTTCTTAGGCTTCAGGAGTTGAATGGTCCTGGTAGTTCCCATTTGTATGTTGATGTTGTTGAATCGGTATTAGTGCATCCTAGATCTTGATGCATCTCTGGCTATTGTTATTCTCTACTCTTTTGAACGAGGAATACTTGGCTTGGTAGAATTGGCTATTATAATTGTGGATGGTTCTTATCTGTTGCCTGCATATCATTTGAACTAGGGTCTACCAGATTTATTCTGTGTACAGAAATTTATCCTTGCAAAAAAATGTTCAGAATTTTATAATGTGCTAAAAGACCCAATTATTTTATGTAAGATTTCATATTTATGCAAATTATTCAGTGTTAACATCTGAAATTTATTTCCTTTTATTATTTGTTTTCAAATTTTCATCCTTTCCTTGGGGAAGGGCGTTGAAAAAATAATTCTTCTTACTTGAATTGTCATGGTAGCAGATTTTCCTTGCCTCTTCATTACTTTTACTACAGTATGATGCGGAGTAAACTGTTTTGATGCTTGCCGTCCCTCAGAGTGTTTAAAAGAAATTGGCCTTTCACAATCCAAAAGATAGAGAAAGACAACTCAAACATAATCGGCTTTTTGCCTTTTTGCTTAATTAAATGCTTGAAGGCGTCTTATTTTAAAGCCAATGAGCCTAGATCTTAAATGAAAATAAGGGGGGAAAAAGTAATCAATTCAAAAGAAATGCTCATGTTTGTTCCCTAAAACATATACTTGGACAAATGTAAACCTAATTTGGGTTTTTTATTTGATTAAGAATAAGCTGAGTAAATAAATATAAACGACAAATTGGGCTTTGCACAGTTTATGACCGAGGATAAAGGCAAGAATATCTGTCTATTCATTTGTCATGAGTTATATTAAATTTGTTATGAAGTATATATTATTCCTCACAATGAAGTTACTTTACACCGGCTCCCGCTGATGAATCTTTTTTCTGTTCCTTGGTGCTATTGCCCTTCTAAATTTTCAGATGGATTTTCTGGAGCAATATTTCACTGATAAGATGAAGACCATTTATGATGCAAGGAATGCAAAGGAGGATGATTTTGAGAAGATTCAACAGGAGCAACGAGAAAAAATGACGGAGTCTTGTGCAAATCCTTCCTCAGTAGAGGATTCTCGTGTCAGGTAACTTGTTTTTGGCTGACTCCATCTGAGAAGCTTCTTCTCAGTGATGACTTAGCCTTCTGTATCCAGACCACCCATGGTTTTGAACATTTGAACGTAGGGCTGAAGAAATTGCAAAGTCCATCAAGCTTCAGGACAAAGAAATGGAAGAATTTGCTGCTCAGAGGGAGAAGCTTGTAAAGTCTCATAAAGAAAGGATGCAGGCCTTGAAAAGCAGGCACCGGAAGGAAAAGCTTGCTGTTGAGAATGAGTTTGATGCTGAACTGAGTAAACTCATGGGAAAGTACACGCCCTCAGAACTCAGAGCTGGTCAATGGTGAGGAGAAAAAAAAGGTGCTGCTGGTGTGAACATTGTGTTGATATCTAATTACTAGTGTTATACAGTTAAGACATCCAAGACAGCTAGGATGTTGCTTGTGGCGAACCTCATCTCTCTTTTCGCAGGAATGTCCTAATTTTTATTTCCAATAAATTTTGAACCTCAATTATCTGTTCATTGTGAAGTTCCGCGTATTTTAGAACTTGGTGATTGCTATGTGGTCATTTTCCTCCATTGCGTGGCAGTGGCCGGTGTCTTTGCTTGGGGTGCGAGTTTTTGCTGGGCTGGGGACTTGAACAGCCTGTTGGTTGTGTTTTATTGATGTTCCATACTAGTAATACCAAGTGCAACAAAAGTTAACGAACCGCTTCAAACTTATTTCAAGAATACCCTAACATCTATTATGCATATAATTAAAGGAGATGAAGTTCGCGCTCTCCAAACCCAAGTTCCCGGACCAGTTTGCTAAGAGGTTCCGTTAGTTTTATATGAAGGTCTCTATTTAGGCAGTTCTGGTGACATGGTGAATGCGCAGAGAGAATTAAGCATTAGTCTCTCAAAAAAGCACAAACTTGGTGCAATGACCCAGTACATATGACTGAAAATTTACAGCATTTTGAGGAATACTTCAAAAAGAAAGCTTATGGATAGAACAAACAATTCCCAAACTCTTCTCGTTTTGGGTCAGTAGGCACTACCTCAAAATCGACACAACTGAAACTGATTCTCTTGTTTGGATATCCACTAAGAGAGTATGTTTCACGGTTAAGGCAACATACAAACATAAAAACAAGAAAATATTCATCTTTGACCGAAAACCAAGGTAAGATTGAAATAGATTGCGGTGTGCAAAAATCAAGACTAGGCAGAAGCACTTTCTCAGTGAATCATGCATCGCATCTTACCGACTGAAGATTACCTTGGTGGGTGAGTTCATGCAAGTGATCAACACAGACTGAGATGAACTATTGGATTATGTTTATTATTTTCCAGGCTTATACAATTGCCAATGATATGTTTATTTCAGCGTTCAAGAGTTTGTTGGTGGAGACGTTGGAGTTCTACTTTTAGAGCAATGGACCTAAAAGTATGATGTGTTAGCTCATTTGTGATGGTGTGGTGGAACGCTAGAGTTTTTGAACATTGACGATAAGGACGACAATGTCGGCTCTGATTTTTTTTGCCTGCAGGCAGATAAAGGAAAACGAATTCACCCCAAAATTTATAATGCATTCACCAAATTTATGACTTTGTTTTTATTGCGCCAAAATCTACCTAAAGGAAATGGGAGCAAAATGAGGCATAAATTCTTGACCTCATTTATAACTTATCGAGTACATTAAATATGTTATGATTTTCTTTCTTCTCTCTTGACATATAATCATATATTGACATAAAAACACGCATATTATTATTTAATTTATCTTAAAAGTACACAAAAATATTAGTATTGAAATAGTTGTGAATAATCTAAATTTATATACTTAACATATGATTCAATTTATTTAATTAAAACAATTTTATTTATTAGAAACCCACGGATAAATTCGACCACTCCCCCACCACGGCTGGACAACTGAGCCACCGTCTTACGGGGTTGGGTTGACGACGTCTGGAGGTTTTTAGTTTTACCCGGTTAATATTATGCTGCATAAATTGGTTGGAGCAGCAGTTGTCAGTTGCCCTCCCTCCCATATCCCCTCCCACTCCTCTCGCTCCAACTACTTCTGCTACTGGCAATGAGTAGTCATCTTAGCTTTCTCTTCTCAAACCATCACTCTCTCCACATTCGCAATCTCAGGGGGCCCTCTTCATCATCACCATCCCCCTCCCCCACAACTGCAACTCCAAGATTGAAGCCATCATCATCATCATCTTCATCTCGTTCACATTCTGCCTCCCTATGTCTTCCTCAAATCAACAATTCTGACTTTATTAGTCCAATGATTGTTGATTTGAGCAGGAGAAAAGTGTTCTTAAGCCTCTCCTCCTTGCTAATGGTGTGCAGCCAATCTTCTTCAAGCAGCTTGTCTATGGCCGTGGACCATCATATTCAAGGATTGTTGTCGTCACTCGAAAGATACACGAATGCCAAAGAGGGCTTCACACTCCTCCGGCCTTCTTCTTGGATTGAGGTTGAAAAAGCCGGGGCCACTGTTCTATTTGAGGAAGCAAATAAAGGGTCTAACAATGTTGGGGTTGTTGTCAGCCCTGTTCGGATTTCAAGCCTTAGCGAGTTTGGCACTCCCCAGTTTGTGGCTGACAAACTCATCCAGGCCGAAAGGCGAAAGGTCTGTCCTTTCTTTTGCTCTCTGTCTCTCTCTCCTAACAAACCTTGAATTTGTTTCTACTTTTGTTCTTTGGAACATTGAATCTTCCTCAGAAGATCAAAAGGCATATGTTCGTGTTTGTCTATAAAAAAAAAAATGGAATTAACACATGTTTGATATGTATTCTGGTCCGAACTTTTCACTAAATTCAGTAATCTGCCATTGCCAGCATACGACACCTCCGAAACTGTCTAGCTAAAACTTGTTCAATTAACTATTAGATGACAGTTCATTTATGAAAGCCATTTCCAATTTTCTTCCACTAGTGTTAGATTTTGTAGCTGCATTAGCACTTCATTCTGAGGTGACAGTTGAATTACTCCAGTTTCCATCATAAAACCAACAATTTACCCTTCGGCAATCTCATTTTTTATCTCTCTTTTGCTCCTGGAACTCATCTATTTGATACCCGACTTCTTCTTCAAAGCATCAAGTTCCCTTAAATTTCCCCTATAAGTTCTCCAAATGTCCATTTAACTCCAATTCTTTGCTCATCTTCTCACCTGTCTTTCAACTCTATCCTACTTCAAACTATCTGACATCCTCACCAGACCTTCCTTAATTAATTTGATTGGTTCTGACGTCTGAAGCATCTTCAATTTTCTCACTGTGTGCCTTGAACCGCGTCTGTGATGGTTGGTGGACCTGGGGAGGGTTAGTTGCAGAGAGCAGAGGAGGAATGCTCTGCAAGGGGAGATAGGGGAAGGGAGAAAAGGGGAACAAAGGAAGCAATGTGGGAAGGGGATGACAGGGGAGTTATTGCAGGTAGGGGATGACAAGCGGGTTTTGAGTGGATGAGGGTTCAGCGAGGCAGTCAATAGTGAACCAAAGAGCAGGGAGAGAGAGGGAGGGGGGCCGAGATGGGACTGAACGTGCAGAGGGAAAGTGAAGGTGGATATCTTGTGGGAGAGTAAAGCAAAAATTGCAAGATTTATCTTTGAAGCTTGAAACTTAAAAGAAGCAAACGCAATCTTGTTAAACTACAATTGCCCAGCGTGTTTTTGGACATTTTTACCTATAATATGAAAACTCGTTTCCTAATTTTTGCTTGCTGAATGTCAAAACCAAACACATTACAAGTCAAAACAATAAGGTTATTTGATCACCCCATAGCTTCTGCTTTTATCTTGTGCACTTTCCTTGAAGTCAATTAGGCCTGCTTTTGCTAATTAGGAAATGAAACATGGGATAGTAATGACTACTTCCAGCCTTATTAGTTGCAATCATTTTCATGTATATTATGACTTTTCTGTTTCTTTAGGAACTTATAATTGGATTGACAGTAATTTAAATTCCAACTTTTAGGGTACTTTTTGCATCCTTTTCTAATTACAAAGCAAAGGTGAAATCCTGTTCAGTTTTCTGTAGTAAAGTTGGTTCTTGTTAACTTAATATTCTTTTGCCATTGAGAATAATCAAGGTTAGAATTTTTGTTGGTAAAGTTAATCTAATGAAGGGTAGTTTTGACTATTAATTTAGGTTGGATTTCTGACACAATAATATGTCCAGACACGGTAATGTAGTCAGTTGATTTCCATAATTTTTGATTAATTTGCTCACTGAGAGATTCCCAATCTATATTCCTTTCTTGGCAAATGAATAGTGAAGGCTTTTTGATATATGCTTTTATTGAACACATCTTTGTGAACTGTGTTGGCTGATCATGGTAAAATTCTTAAGTTCTGCACAAGAAATTTAGTACAAGGAAGACTTCTGAGTGGTGTTACATTTCTCCAGTACTGTCATGAATCCCTCAGAATTGAATTGTACTAATGTACAGCGCTACAACTACCTACTCACTTTTAATGTAAGAATCAATATATGTAGGAATACTTATTGAATAAGTTAAAGCTAAACTGGAAATTTTCTTTTTTGGGTGAAGGAAAGTACGAAGGAAGCTGAGGTCATATCA
Source organism: Mitragyna speciosa (assembly GCA_024721245.1). Classification (NCBI taxonomy): domain Eukaryota; kingdom Viridiplantae; phylum Streptophyta; class Magnoliopsida; order Gentianales; family Rubiaceae; genus Mitragyna; species Mitragyna speciosa. Next base: position 299,985 of record CM045562.1, read on the forward strand.
GTTTCTGAGAGATCAGGCAAGGATGGCCTTCAAGTGTACGAGTTTGAGTACAAAGTTGATAGCACCAGGAGCGGAATGAAGAGGGTGTTTTCTGCTGCATTTGTAGCAGCTAAAAAGCTTTACCTTTTGAATATCTCTCACTCTGATGGATCCGGGATCCCCCTTGACATGGATAGAAGAATGGTTCTGGAACAAGTTCTTCATTCTTTTGATGTTGCATCTTCAACATGAATAAGCATCATACCAGATTCTTATGTTGGAATATCTTCATCTTGCTAGTGCTTGCACTGAAGGTAGAAGGTATGTTTGCTTGTTATTGCACCCAGTTGATTTGCTTTGAGTAACTTTTGCTTATGTTTTATGGCTTTAAGAAACCCGGATAGCATCTAAGCTTTGCGGTGATCTTTATGCAATGCCTTGTCATTGAATATCATATAGTTCAAATTCAACCTTGCCTGAAGCGAGTTGACCTAGCATTACATTGAGGCAGTCAATGCCAATAACGTGTGATCATTTTCCATCTTGTATGTCTGGTGGTTTAGGGCACTGTAGTTGCGTCTTTTGGTTGCTGTGGTAAGTAGTCCTGATTTGCACTTTTGGCTGGTTCTTTTTCTTTTTAATCCTCAGTTTTTGTGGCTCCGTTTGGATTGTGATTCTAAGACTTCAAGAACAGAAAGAGAATAGCTTCCTTTCTCCAAGTTCCAAAATTGCTGAAGGACCTGTTTGGTAGCATTCACTGAGAAAATTTTCTGCAAAAATGAGAACACATAACGGCCAAACTGAGGAAACAAGTAAAAGGCATTTTTGGAGTTTTTAGAATGACGTTGTCAACATACCATCCCGAGATTTTAGTGAGAACTCATAGTAGCCGAACCGAGGAGACATAAAGGGATTTTTCTTTTACAGAGATCTTAGGAGCGTGCTGGCAAAAATCATTGCATGATTTTCATGAATACGGAAGCACAAAGCTTTTTAGGTGCACGGTAACTGTTGTTATTCACAAAGTAATTTAGTTGTATATAAATCTTCACGAAGAAAAAATTGCATGGGCTCTTTCTTGTCTCTTCCTGCCTGGAAGGACCGAATCGGAACTATGGAAAATTTCGGATACGGACATCATATTAACCAGATATGGGTATCAGTGGTATTAAGACTACCATTTCACCGCATCTTGAACTCGTTTTCATATGGTCAAAATGCAAAGCAATCAGTTTTGCATTATGTATTACTCGTAACATATATGCAGGAGAATGCTTGCATTTCTGGTAGTTCTAACTTGTGCTGTTTTATCAATTTCCTTCTCTGATATGTGGAGGAACAATTCTGAGTTGTCTGTTCATACCATGATTTAAACTCGTAGTAATGCTTCTTTTCAAGTTAAAAAAAAAATGATGCAGCAACTGCTCTGTTCTGCATATAGGAAAGACAAAACCCTTTGGAAAACTTAAAAAGAGGATATTTTGGTCCAAAGGAGGTGCCCATGGTAGTTTATTGTGTCTTTCAGTAGTGCTCATTAATTTCCGGTTACTTTCCCATCCTAGTTTAGTTATTTAATTGCTTAGGAGTGTAGTGTTTTGTAATATTCAAAACTAAATTGAACTTAAAAGACTTCTCATACTTTTAATTTTTTAAACTGATTATTTGTTGATCTCTCTTAGTAGCTAAAGCCTCTCAAATCTCCATCCTTCCTTCCTTTTTTTTCTCTCCATAGTTATTTGTTCAATATAATTTATTTATCAAATAAATGTAAAATAAATTTGTCAGCATAAATTAAAAAATAATTTTGGAATGACTTGACTAAACTTACTTTAATAATCTATATATAAAATATATATAAAATTTTATTTTTACTTGTGTCTATTGAGTCCCAGTGGATTGAAGGAGGTATAGTATGGATGGGGAGCATTATTGTAATTTGTTGGCAATCCAAGTTTATTAAATGGTAATACATACATACATAACCTTAAAAAGATACTGTGAAATCAACCTTAAAAAGGATTGAATGCAATTAACCTTTTGTAGAATAAATTTAAAATTTTTTTAAATAAAACTAACCGCACCACCGTTTTGTGAGATTAAAACTGTGTGTGCTCGACAACTTGGACTCTAACACGTCGGCCGGTTGGGGCAACCTGGAGTAGGAGGAGGAGAGGAGGATACAGCTTCTAGTGAGAATTTTAGCTGAAAGTTCATTTCACTTTGGACCATTTGTCTATTATATATAATGTTCCCCGGTCCCGTTTGTATGTTAATAAAAGTCTTTTTATTCTCCTACGCCTGTTTACCTACGTCAATCAATCAAGTTTTTGTTTTGGGTTTTTTTTTTTTTTTTTTTTGTGGGGGGGGGGGGGGGGGGGGGAGGAGGGGGGTAATTTAAATAGTTAAAAGAAAACATGTGGGCCTATCACATTACATATATATATATATATATATCAATTTGAAAAATTTTAATTAATTAAAGTTAAAAATAAATAAAAAAGTTAGTGGACAACATGTAAAGTTTACTTATATTATTGGTTGGAGTGTACAAAAATATTTGAAAGATAGAATGTATTAATATAAATTTTAAATTTATGAGAATAAATATTATAGCAAGTAAGACATTAGCCTCATGTTAGGTACACTGGAATTGTCCAGAATGAAAAGGTATTTCTACCCAGAATGGTTTTCCTTCCAGAATGGACTGGAAAAAATTTTTCAGTCTGTTGTTTGGTAACTCAAGTCAAAATGGAATGCCTATTCCTTTTTTAATGTTTGGTATAATCATATTTAGGTGTTAGAATGTAATAAAATATATATTAATTTGACTTAATTGCCCTTAATTCTTTGCACTAGATTGTGTTATATTTTTATTTTGTTTGTTCGTAATTCTATCCCTATAAAGGACTTTAATATTTTTAATTTTAAAATTCTTAATATTCATGCTAAAATTAAATTAATTATACTCTTAAATTAATTTAAAATTTTTATAATTATTAGCTTTATAATTAAAAATGTGAAAAATTAATAATGAAACTAAATTCACAATTTAATTTAATTTATAATTTTTTTACATATTTGCATAAAATTTAAAAATAGTATTTTAAACATTTTTATAGCAAAAAGAAAAAAATTCTAAGCACATATTAAACTGATTGTAATTGAAAAATCATAAAAAAATTATTAATTGAAGTTATTAAAAACCTAATATTTTTTTAAAAATTTAAAAATAAAAATTAGTAAATGTATCCTAAGTTAAAAAAATTAGCCAAAAAAAAAAGTGTGGGGATAAAATTGACTCATATTTTTAAGGTCTTTTCAAGATGAAGTTGGAAAGGCCTTTCCTTAGATTTTGTTGAGAAATGGGATTCCAGAAAAAAGGTGGAATGGCATTCTAGGTGATAAAAGCCTTTCTAACTTAAAATATCCATACCAAACATAAGAATGAAAAGACCAAGTTGAAAAGTCCTTTTCATCGCACCCTATTCCCGCGTACCAAATATGGGGTAAATTTGTATAGGAGGTTGGAATACTTTCAACTGCGTTTCAGTAGAATGGAGTAAAACTTACAGACAAGCAGAAGTAAGCATTTATCAGAGACACACATCCTCCTCCTCATTACATTAACTTCTTTTTTTTTTTTTAATATGAAAAAAGACAATCTTATGTTCATGAGAGGTTCGACCGAGTATATAGACTTTGCTCATCTCATGAGGAATGATTTACATTGGCAGTGCATACAAATTAATTCTAACGATTCAAGATACTTGTCACTACACGGTCTACACACTTTTATCTGATTTTTTTTATTTACACAAATGATTTTAAACGGTCAAAATTATCTTTCTTTTCCAGGTTTTTTTAACAAATCCTAGAAGAATATTGAGATCCATATAAAAAAAAAGAATTATATTATAATATTGTTATATTACGAAAGTAAAAATAATGCTTGAAAATTTTAACAGTTTGATTACTAAATGTTTACGGTCACGCTACTTCTTTAAATCTGCACGAATGTTTTGTCCATGAACCATGGCCATATCAATCTTCTTCTGTCACTTGAATTTCGTTTTATCTTTTTTTATTTTCCGCCGTTTATTAAGAAGTCATCGATAAAGTAGTTAGATACGAGTTTGTAGTGTTGGCATTCCATGGAGGACTGAATATTCAAAGAAGTTCAGAGTAGGTTAAAAAAAAATTAAACAAAAAAATGAAGAACAAACAATCTTTGTTTTTTTTTTTTTTTTTTTTTTGAGGAAAAGAACAAACAATCTTCAAATGAAATAGTGCAATGGTAGAAGTTCATCTCCCTTAGACCACTCGACAAGAAATAAAATTATATTTGATTTGACACGGGGATAAGTGAATATATGATCCCCAGTTAGCACAACATCAACAGTTAAAATGGTTTTATAATGCACACTAATTAAGTCTAGTAGTTAATTTGAATGAGAACAATTATTAATTCATGGGTAATACATCAATGTTTCTTGTTTGACAAGCACGATTATACCGACAAAGATAATATAACATAGCGCATATTTTAAAGACTAAATGGCAAACTTGTTATTCCATTATATTTGTTAGGTGAGATTTAGGAGGTTGGTTTTGGGAAATAGAAATGGCACCCATTATTGATATTTGTAAAACAACTATCACTATAATGAAAGTGATTAATTGGGATGTTAATACTTTCCTCCACAATACTATTATATCAGACCTATTAACCTTTTTGGTTAAAGGCAAAAATGCACATCTTTTGAGCTCCCTCAATATATTATTCTTCTCTCTCTCTCTCTCTTTCTCTCTCTACTATGTCTTTTGATTTTGAATATTCTTGATTAATTAAAATTTAGAAATTTTGTTAATGTATGGGGAAATTTTAAGGTGTAAAAGATAAAGTATTTAAGGGAGTTACATTCAATTTTTTTAAAATAAAAATTTGAACTAAAAATTAAAGATAGTAGGGTTAATGATACTTATAGTGATAGTGATTGAAAAATTTAAACTAAATGGCTACTGAAATTAGTAATATCATATGACGCCATATTCATTGTTAGGGTAACGTCCTGCGTCCTACATTGGAAATTTATGAGATATCCTGTTTGTCTCAAATTGAGGCAGCTTTGGATATTATATTCAATATCTAAAATATTTTAAAAGAATCGGGAGACGTTTGGTTCATATTTTTCAATTACTATCAGTATGAATAATATTAATCCAACTATGAGTATATGTTTTGACGAATGTTTAGTTTAGTAATGGAATGGGTATTATTTCCTCTCTCCCCCAAAAGAATTAATGAGAGTATGATAGAGTAGTATTTTGTAGGGAATCATAGAGATCCCAATTAATTACTTTCATTTCGATTGAATGATAATAATAGTTGTTTTCCAAATATGAACAATGGGTATCATTACTACTCATATTCATTTTCATCATTGATTCTCATAAACCAAACATTTTTATACAGTGAAATTGGATTACAAAACCTACTAAAAAAAAAGAAGACGATCACTTGAGGATTTATGTCATGCAAGATTGTTACAAAAGTATCCATCCTGTTATCATGAAATTAATTATATTTTGTTCGGCTCAATCTTTTGGACTTGATAAAAGCGGCCGTCGTTTCTATGATGTACCGACTCAATTTAGGATTCTTAATTTTGGCAAAAATTAATATCGGATTAAGTGGGACCTGGAGAAAAGGAACCACCCAGTTTTTTGTTTTTTTTTTTTATTTGGTGAGTTGGGGGAAACGAAGAAGACTTTTCTAAAGTTGGAAACAGCCAAATCTAAAGAGTGTCGCGGTAGCTTCGCGGCTTGAACGTCCTTTTCCTTGTAAGGTCACGGAACACGTCATGGAGCCAATGACATCATCTACATCTTTGCATCACCAATTCAAACTTACCTACTTGACCTCCTCTTTTTTTTTTTTTTTTTTATTTATTTCGATATGCACAGGTGCATCCTAATATCGACAACATTTATTTATTTTTTTATTTTTTGGTTAAAGCACGGGTGGAGTGGACGACATGATCAGTGTTAAATTGTTAACTCAAACAAAAATTTTCAGTATTACACCATATATTTTAATGAAAAAAAAAAGTCAACGTTATATAATCCATTCTTTTTGACTTTTTTAAAAATAATAAAAAAAAAAAAACTTAAATAGACCAATACAAATAATTGAGTGCGGAACAAAAAATAAAATTACGTTGATAAAAGAAAAATATTATAGTATAGGGGGGCAACCAAAAAGAGCATAGAGTAGGAAAGCAGGGGTTAAAAAATTATTTGCTTTGAAAAAGAATGGATTGGGGCATCTTCAGTCTTAGCAAGCTTGACGTGTTAAAAAATTCTTTGGTTAATATATTGGACTATTATTAGAAAAAATGGAGCCACTTCACTTTGTATTTTAAAATAAAAAATAAAATTTTGAAACAGTATCTGAGAAAAAGACGGAACTTAGTTAGTAGTGGTAGTAGTAGTTATATCTATCTATCTATCTATCTATCTATATGGGACAGATTTGACGACAAAAACATAACATGGTAACGGATGACGTAATTAATTTGTCTGAGACTCAAAGAAATATCAAATTAGCTCTAGCATCATGCGAAGAGGTGTGCTCCACGAGACCCTTTTGTCCCTTGTAGTTGGGGGTCAAATGGGACACTGGGCCCCCTCTTGTTCCCTTCCCCCTCCTTTCTTCTACTTCTTTTTTTTTTTTTTTTAAATTTTAAATTCAGATATATCTATTTTACAAGGAATAATAATTTAAAAAATTTGTTAAAATTTCGGTCATAAAATTAAAAAAATATTGTAAAAATTAAAATTTTTGACAGAAGTTAAGAAATTTAGACAAGATTAGGATTTGAAAACTTGATAGACTGGGGAAGAAAAAAGTCAACTCCGATAATAAATAATAAGGGGAAGAAGAAAGGGGTATTAACTGAAATTAGCAGCCTTTTTTTTTTTTTTTTGGGAGGCGGCGGGGGGGGTGGGGGGGGTTTTCTCATTGACCACTTAAGTTTAGTTAGGAGGAGCCGAGTCTCTATCTTTTAGTATGTTGGAGTCCAACTGGAGGGAGGGAGGGAGGGAGACTGATTTTATTAATTCTTTAGTACATAATGGTGACCGGTTTTTCCCTCTTTTGGACAAATTTTGTTTGGTTTCTTCACCATTCGTCTCATGCAATGCAAATTTTGAAAGTAAGACAGGCAAATATTTTACATTTGGGAATGATGATTTGGAATTTTGACGTTTTAGGATGAGGAAAAGACACACGGCCACTAAATTATCTTTATCAGCCCGAACTTTAATAATCCTTTTTATTAGCCATTAGGCAATATTGACTAATATTACTCTATGCCCAACAACGACAACGACAACAAGTGCAGATTTTGACCACTATTCAACTGATTCTAATACCTAAGTTAATTTATTAACCTGGATGGAAATCCGTTGTTTTACCGGGGCATAATCTCTCAATTCATTTTTTTTCCAACTTAAAAAGACAATTTATTTTGACCTACTTTCTAGGAGCTTTATTTTACTACTTGCCAAAATCTAAATGTTGACATATAGTTAAGTGGGGAAGATGTAGTTCTCAAATATAAATACGAGATATTTATTATTACCTTATCCTACCGGACAAGCCAAGGGTAAGATGCAGATTCACCCCCGAGTGAGTATTGCGTGCACCACGTGTGTCACGTGGCGTGCCACGTGGTGTACTAGAACCAATCACACATCGCTAAATAATACAAGGTATGACCCACCATTATCACATAGCGATAAATTATTGGTTCTAGTACACTACGTGCCAAGGGTAAGATGCAGATTCACCCCTTCATTCGCTCACTCCCTATTGACTAGTGGTGAAAAATGAAAAAGGTATAATACAATTGCAAAAAGAAATAAGTAAAAAAAAAAAAAAAAAGGAGAACTTTAAGGGATGAATTTTGAAAGTTACTGCGCGAATTTACCTGTCAGGTGGGCAAAAGAAATTTCCGGAATTCATTTCAAAAAAAAAAAAAAGAAAGAAAGAAATTTCCGGAATTGAATAGTTATCCAGTTGTAAGGAGAGAATGGATTTACTTGGGGAAGAAGGATATGGCAGTGGGTGGGGTAATGGGTAGAATGGAGTCAACGAATCGGGTATAAAACGTTCGATTCCCTCGGCCGACTCTTGACAAGAATCCATAGCAGGTGACGAAAGCAGTGACAATTATCAACCCCCCGCACACGAGTGGCTCTGTAGACAATTACGTGGCATCCAATGATTAGACCGTTTGAATCCCCAATCCCCCCCGTCCCTCTTTCTTCTCCTCATGGCTGCGGTCAGCTATGAGAAAAATATTAGTTCCCTCCCAGTCTACTTGACGTGACATTAATGTTACTGCTCATAAAATCTGACAGCACATAAAATCATAAACATTTGAGAATTTTACCCTTCCTTTTTTGTTTTTTTTTTCCCCATGAGTAATCAAATTCCATCACATATCAGTAGTAGGTTTTTAATTCAAAAAAGAAAAAAAGTAGTGGGTTTTTTTATTTGTATTATTTATCAAACACAAGAAATCCAACATGTTATATAGCAAAATATCTCCTACATATCGTATTTTGACTATACAATTCAACGGGCTATTATATTACATGATGTATTTTGATTACACAATTCAGCAGCCTATCAAAATTCACACCACTTCTTTTCAAAAAAAAAAAAAAAAAATTGACACCACTTTCCTGCGCGCAGAGTGCACAACTGTACCCCTCCTCCTCCTCCGGTCTTTTGTCTGTATTAATAATGATTGCGACATTTGTTCACCGAAAGTCCAGTGGTAAACACAATTCATTGTATATTTTTGTGCATATAATACTAGTACTATTTTGTTTGCTTAGGCGGTGTTTTTCTAAGACCTAACGGTTTATGATTTTAACTCTCGTTAAAAGTATAATTTTTTATATAAAAATATCAGGTCTTAAAAAAAATATATATGTTTACATAGGTCATTACTGTTGCCGAAAAATAACTGGCATTTACCATTATATATGTATGTTGCAAAAGGAAAGAGAGAGGGGGAGTGGGGGGGACATTCACTAGAAATGAAATTAGTGAGCGAGGAATTAGGCACAGTGATTTGAAGAATTTAATCCCTTGAGATGAAAAAGTTTTCTTAAGAAAGGGAATTAAGGAATTTTAGATAATTAGGAGTGGGGACCATAAGGGCAAAACACTTTTTTTGGGCTGTTTTCTGGATACGACCGGTCCACGCAGCACGTGCCAAAAATGGCCGAATACATCCCCCTCTCTCCCTCTCTGCATTGCTTTTACCTCCCCTGGGTGGGGGTATATATACACATCTAAGTGTTTGTTGGAGTCTCATCCTTCCAGGGTTCCAAAGTGTTCATCATTTTTATACTACTCTTACGACTACTTGTAGAAGAAAGAAGAGAAGAAGAAGAAGAAGAAGATACAAACAAGCAAACAAAAGCAAAGCAAAATTAAGAGAGAAGTCATGGAATATAGAGGTCAGCAGAGATGGTCAGTGGATGGCAACGATCAAGGTGGTTTGGACTTACCTCCTGGTTTTAGATTCCATCCAACGGATGAGGAGCTCGTTATGCATTACTTGTGTCGCAAATGCGTTGCTCAGCCCATTTCCGTCCCTATTATTGCCGAAATTGATCTTTACAAATTTGATCCCTGGGAGCTTCCTGGTAATTATTCATTCATTTCCCCCCCCCCCCTTTATTTCTATTGATTTCTCGATCAATTCTGAATTTTATCAAATTTTAATTACAATTTATTTAAATCATCCTAAATTTATATATATATATATATATAAAAGGTGGAGAGTTTTTGCTTTCGGTAACTAAATCCTGATGTGCATATACCTATATTTTCAGGACTGGCTTTGTATGGTGAAAAAGAGTGGTACTTTTTTTCTCCTAGAGATCGCAAGTACCCCAACGGTTCACGACCGAACCGGGCGGCTGGTACAGGGTACTGGAAAGCCACCGGCGCCGATAAACCCATCGGAAAACCAAAGGCTCAGGGAATAAAGAAGGCTCTTGTGTTCTACGCCGGAAAAGCCCCCAAAGGCATCAAAACTAACTGGATAATGCACGAGTACCGTCTCGCCAACGTTGACCGCTCCGCCGCCAAGGGAAACCACAATTTAAGGGTATGTATGCATACTTGCGCTCTTTTCTCTTTTCCTTTCAATTGCTCTGGCTGAGGTAAAATGGTCAACTAATTAGATTCAAGCCAACTGGTCCCATAGGAGGGGTAAAATGGTCAATTGATTATATTATAGAAAGGACCACAAACAAAGTGGGTGGTATGGAATAATTTTAATTTCCTGAATAATTGAACAACAAATTGAATACAGTTGGGTATCATCAAGAAGATCAATTTGAATGATTAGATAAAAAAAAAAAAAAAAAGAGATCTGATTATTTTTTTGATTCTACACTTGCAGCTTGACGATTGGGTTTTGTGCCGCATATACAACAAAAAAGGTACTCTTGAAAAGTACAACACTGCGGAGGATCAAAAGACCTTGAATTTCCAAGAAGAAATTGAAGAAGAAAAGCCCAAAAATATCTTCGCCTTCGCACCAAATGGGATGTTAGCAACGGAAGCGAACATAACGCAACCTCCGCAACAGATGACGATGGCAAAACAGATGACCAGTGACGTCTTACATTTTGAGACCTCTGAGTCTATACAAAGGTTCCACACAGATTCAAGTGGATCCGAGCAAGTCTTATCCCCCGATTTTGCTTTTGAGAAGGAAGTTCAAAGTGCCCCCAAATGGAGTGATTTGGAGAGGGCTCTTGATTTTCAGCTTAGTTACGCGGATGGCTTCCAAGATGATCCTTTTGCTTCTAATCAAGTTCAGCAGTACAATGATCACTTCTACCCTTTGCAGCAGGATATGTTCATGTATATGCAGTAGAACCCGCTCCTCTATTCATTTTTCTCCTCACAATTATTACTATTATTAGTAGATATTCCAACACCCCAAGGTTTATGTACATCCCTTTGTTTATTTGTTCCTTAATCCTTAGCGTTACTCCGTTGGCCCCTTCTCTTTTTGTTTAGTTCAAAAAAGAGGGAGCGGGGGTAGGGGGAAAAAAAAAAAAAAAAAACAGTAGGCAATTTTTTGCTACATTTAGTGTCGAATTTCTTAGGCTCACTTAATGGGCCAAACTGGCCTACATTCATGTATGTCAAGGAATATATGATAATTTGTTTATTTGAATTGTTCTAGGATTTTTTTCCCCTTCTGATGTAGTTGAATGTTATACAAAATGAAAATCAAATTAATTTCATCAACAACTCAATAGCAGATAAGTCGGAATTAAAATACTCCGAACTCAATTAGCGTATGCATCCGAACCCAGTTTACTGCATATGTAGTTGATTGACAATGTTATTAATCAGTCTAATTATAACACTTCCATATACACTTATTATTTCTTTCTCACAACATCATTTACCACACTGTAATTCCCAATGAGACCCTGACAAGGGTTAACAAGTAGAAGAAAATATTATAGTTACGAAAAAGTTATTGTTAAAATAGTTAGTTTTCGGTAAGTTAATATAAAAACTCATCATGTTTTGATAATTATGGTAATACACAAGTAGAAGGTCAAAACTTGATACGCTACAGTACTAGCACAATACTACGACCATCCTAAACAACTTAAATTTTAAAAGGAAGCAATACAATCGACTTTAATCAAATTGGGCCTGACTTATAATAAACGAATTACATCTTGACAGAATGTCTATCATTTGAGGAGTTTTTATCACCCTAAAACTACCACTTATTGGTCCCGGTTCTGCCTTTCTCTATATAAAGTTCTACACTTCGTAAATGAATTTCGTAATTTTCCTTTTACAGTACTACAGTCACAATACCTCCTTTTCAAGTTTTAACACGGCCATAAATGCTTCTTGAGGCACCTCAACTTTGCCAATTGCCTTCATCCTTTTCTTTCCTTCAGCCTATTAATAGGGAAAAAAAACAGGAAAAAAAACACTTAATGTTTCTTAAATATAAGAAAACAACATAACAGCAGCTATGCAAAACCACATTTCGGCAATCTAGCAATTGACTATGACAGCAGGCTGGTACTCTTTAAGTTATATCGTTAACTGAGTACTTTAAGCGCTAAGGAAAATATGCAACTCCATCAGAGAAAGGGTTGCTTTCGATAACTGAAGATCACATGATGCATCTCAATTTATACAGCCAGCTATGCACACAAGTTTTCCACTGCACAACATTTAAATAATACAGATAATGGACCTCGCTTTCTCAACTCAGTGATTAAATTTGCTTTTTTGTTTCTCTTCATGCCATTTTCCCCCTGAACCTTAATGCTAGTCACAAACCATGGCTCTCCAGAGAACTTTGTTCCACCTATTTCTTTAACTATTTACATAACAACAATGCTTAACATGTAATTGAAGAACCTATATGGTTGCATTTGATTAGGGTTTCAACTCAACAAAACTCTTCTTGAACCAGTTAACAACTTGTGGAATATAAGGCCATGAAAACATGCAAATGTGCCTCTTTTGTCTTGAAATAATTAAGCTGTAATAATCTGAATCTACTCAGAAACAAGATTATAAAGTAACATATTAAATGCTGAGATTAACATTTCACTAACTGCATGTCCTCATTGACAGACTAAGACTGAACTAGCTAACCAAATTGCAGATCAGAACTTTCTTTTTGTGGAAAGAAAAAGAAGGCCTCCAAGATTGGAAGGAGCCACTTTCTTACAGATTTTAAGTGATGAGATTCAAATTAAAGGACAAGGCTGTGGATGGCTCATTGCACTTGCAGCTTCTTTGTCACAGTTTTGCAGAATGCAATTCACAGAATGAATCAAGGATCATTAAACAATCTTTGATGAGCGTAAATTAGATGTAGAACTGCATGACAAAGAGTTTACCCCGATCTATGGAGAAGTGAAAAATGAAATGAAACAAAACTCGGCAAGGACAAGGAGCAGAAGTAAGAAGGAAAACATAAGGCACAAGTTCTCAATACCCACATAGTTTCAAAAGGCTGAGCGCTACATAACCTCAAACATGCATGACACAGCTATAACAGTGACCTCATATATATTTACTTTTTTGGGCCACAAAATTTGGTTGGAGCTAAGATTTTGTAAGTAAAAGAATTATAAGAAAAATAGTTTGCACAAGATCGTAGATATTGATATTTTCGATACCTTACTCACCTAACATTCTGGTTAATGACAATGAGAAAGCTTATAACCTTTGACCAGATTGACCTTAAAAGCATGTGTGATGATGAATACTAACTACAGTTTTTTCCTGACCAAATACAGGATATCCTAGTGACATTATTTGATGCATGAGGGTGTGATGTGATTGATGATTGTGCTTACTCTTTGTCATTATCCCACAAAGTGCTCCTCTCTTTAACTTCCTCTATTACTTCAACTTAAAGCTGCAATAAGTTGTGACTACAAGCTACCTATAACTGGTAACAGTTCTTAATTATTGGCACTGGCAGATAAACATTACTCAAACTGAACACCAAAATAAACCAATCTCATCAAAAGCATCAAAGGAGAGACAATTGTTTTGTAACAGCTGGCTGAATACTGTAATCCAGTCAATTGTCTATGAGAATTAAACCAGCGGAAATAAAAGAGTAGCACCTGTTTCCGGAGCAACTTCTTTTTTCTTGTAATATCCCCACCTGCATAGGAATAAAGAACTAAATTTAAACCTTTGATCATCTCATGCATATAGTCATGCTTATGATTAGTGCAGCATCGGCATACTTGGAAGTGGAATTTTAATTTCCAATGCATGATTCCACACAATATAAATTCCAAATAGAATGAATTCCAATTATTTGGATCACATGTGAAACAGATTCTGAAATTGTGATCAATTCTCACATTCCTTATATCAGAACAAAATGATGCAGAGTTGAACTTAAAACTACAACATCCCTTAAAATGGATCGTCGGACATGTTGACAATTGATGAAGATCTTTGTTAGAGAGCTTTCAGGCATTAAGAACAAATTTATTAACAACAACTACATCAGGAATATATTTACATTGTTTGACTGTTGCATAGGTTCAGTCAATCCCAGAATTTTGGTTTAGCTCATAATTTTTTTGGTGATTTTGATTCAATTAAAGGTTAATATTTGATTTACAATGATGAAAGGAGCATTAGGGTTGAAGCTGTGAGAATCTTGCTATGGGTTTGTGCAATGTCGAAGTGGTTTCCCCACTATGATTGTGGACATGAGGAAATTATGATAAGATTTTATGGATCTCAAAACTTGAAGCTGCAAACAGAGTTTATGACAGAAAGGGCTACCAGAACGATTGCTGACAGAAATTGTTCAGTTAGATCTTTCTCTAGGGGCAGGAATTATGGCACAGACAAGGAAGAGAAGCAACAAGGGTAAAAAGTTAATGAAGTGAATTCCAATATAATTCGATGTTTTGGGGGAAAAAAGCTGGATTTAAAAAATCATGTAGTACTTGATTTTTTGTCTTAGTTTCAAATAAGTAAATGCAATCAATAAATCTAAAATAAGGCTACTTCAGAGGCAGAGACTGTGGATGAATACAGAAAAGAAAAATCAGATGAGTAGATTTTATCTCTAGTGAAACGCTGTGACACATTGCAACTGAAAACGTTGACAATACCAGGCGAGGGTGCACTTAGTTGTAATCCACATGATTTTCACACTACTAGATTCTTTCTTACCGTAGCATTTAGCTAGAACATCCTTCCTGATAGCAGACAAAGATTCACTGGCAATCACTTTGGAGCCTATGCATGCCTGTAGGCAAGTATTTATAACAGAAAAGAAAATCAGAACTTAATAGAGAAGATGGAGTTATAAAAGTTATTAAACACCGGGTAGCAGATATGGAGTTTTATTCTCTATTAGGTGTTTCATTCAAATTAATCAATGCCATAGCGGTTACACAGCAAATTATCCGTAACACCCCGAAATTGTTTTAGATTTAAGCATAGCCAGCCAATGGAATTTGGTCTGCAATAACCAAGCAGCAGTCCATATTGCATCTAATCCAGTATTCCATGAGAGAAGTCATTTTGGTTGAGAGAAGTTGTTAAAACACATGATTAGATGGTCTTATGAAAAAATCTAAAGATCAGTTAACTGATTTGATTACAAAGGCATTGGCTGTTCACGAGTGCAATATACTTGTAACAAGTTGGGAGATTATCATATGTATGCTCCAACTTGAGGGGGAGTCTTAAGGAAGTAAGCAGAAGGCAATATAAATTACGCAGTCCTCTTATAAATACAAGTAGGTCACCAATCTGGGGTGCGTTAGCTTTTGCTCCTAATAGTTTGACAATTTGTTCCATCAAGGAAGTAGAATATTTTAACAATTCCCCAGATTGACAGCAATCAGTTAGTACAATATGAAGTTAAAGCAAAAAACAGGTTCATTTGCAGTCCGTATGCATCAAGACGCTTTCTTAATGCTTGTAAAAATATTTGAATTGACTCAAAGTTTAATCTTCCAGCGATTGAGCAAAATGTACACTTTTAGTAAATCAAAACAGGACTTACCTGTATGGGTACTTTAAACATTTGTCTTGGGATTAGTTCCTTCAGCTTTTGAGTCAAAGCTCTTCCTACAGCATAAGCCTGAAAGAAACACCATATATATCAGCTTCGCAGCAGCATATCTAAGACAAGATTTGCATAGTGTAATGTTTACTCAAAGCCCGCTTAATCACAGAATGGAAAAGGTAAGACATAGTAACACCCAAATATTCTCCTACAATATCCTCTTCCACCCAAAAATCTCCGTTGCCATCTTTTCCAAATAAAAGAGGGACTAAAAGATAGAGCTCCAAAGCGGATCTATGCCCCAGATTCAAAGTGGGGGTGCCTGAATTGACACAGTTTTCATTAATGTTGTAACAAGAAGAAAATAACCAATCTGTCCATCTCCTTCCATCGCCAATTAATAATCTGCAATAATTTGTTCGACAACGAAGATGTTTACAAGGAATTTTCACCCTGTGGTGTTTATTTAAGATTTGATTGTCATTGCTGGTTTTTGAGTTTAAGATTTGTTAAAGAACATGGGCCTCCATTTCAAAACCAATTGGCAATGAATGGAGTGGTCCATGAACTTTATTTACTAGTTTAGAATACTTTTGAATTCTGATGTGGGATCTTGTTTCTTAACACTCCCCCTCACATGTGATTCGGATTGACGAGAGCCCATGAAAGTGGAAAGGGCTAAACTAGAGCCCATGAACTAAAATGAGCTAAGAAGAAATCGAGTCGCGTGTGAAAGTGGATTAAACCCAATGTTAGGGTCTGGTACCACGTTAAAGAACAAGGGCCTCCATCTCAAAACCAATTGGCAATGACCGGAGTGGCTCATGAACTTTAATAACTAGTTTAGAATACCTTGGGATTCCAATGTGGGATTTTGTTTCTTAACAAGATTAAAGGTTGGTTTCCTTCTTATTATTTCTTTTTGGCCGTCAAATGTTGGTTTAGAAGGTAAATTTCTGTAATGGTTGGTCTTAATATTGGAGAAGTGGTTGTAGAAAGATTTCTTAATGATTTGTTTGTAAAATTGAAGATGAGTTTGGTTTATCCATGATCAATTGGCTGTAATATTTGGACCCAAAGGCAGAAAAACAGACTTAAGGCACACATCTGAATTTAATAGGCACTCAAGGATAAAGTAATCTATTTGTAATACGCAGTTAACAGAGTTACACGCTGTTTATTATGATCGGATAAATCAATACTTCAAGGGGTTGATTGACATTAAAATTTCAGGGGAAGCAAAGCACCAATGACGTTTGGTTAGGAGGGTTTACTGTATTTTACCCTAAAACATATTGTTCAAACTATCAGAAACTATTTAACAATCATATTTTATACTATCCTGTGAAAGGGTAAAGCCTAGTTAAAAGACAATATTAACTATATACCATTTTGAAACTCAACAATAAATGCTTGTGATGGTATAACTTAGATTCTCCATGGTAATAAAACATTTTAGCAGCAGACTAAGAATTTGAGGCTCTAATGGCTGCTCTGATGTTGAATCAGGTACAAAATGCGGACAACTAAAGTGTCTTAAAGATGGAGACGATAGAGATGATCACTGTTCAAAAGAATCAATAATTGGCAAGGGATCAATGGTGTCCATGGACTACCGTTCAGCAGCATGAAGATTCATTTACAGTGAATATTTCTAAATTAAAAAAGACAAAGAAATGGAAGCCTCTTTAGAGGCCACAGCAGAGATCTTATTGCAGCACTGACTGAGCTCTAAAGAGGAGCTGTTAGGCAATTGAAAGACGGGAAAAGTGCCAAAAAAAAGGCTATCAAACTTCACTAAAGTCACACTCAAATGAGTATCATATCATTTGGTCAACCTGAACCTTTGTTTTCTGAGAAATCCACTGAAGCAAATCCAATTCTTCTGATTTGACTCCAGAATAATCAACCTTTTAATCAATCATTTATATTGTCCAAAACATTTATCTAATTACACTAATGTGTAAGAAATTGCCTCAAATTATTTTAAGCCACAACACGGTAGACATAAAAAATCAAGCTGCGTCTGCATTTTCCAAAGTTAACATAGTTTGGACCCATTAGGCTATATCTAGGTCAATAACTGGAGAAAGGCTAAGCTAAGTGTTATTCATGTATGGTAAAAGTAGAGTCAAAGCAATTCTGGTGCAAAGAAAATTGATGTATCTCTAGACTACAAACATAAAACATTCAATGCGTGCTTGTAAGACTTTTCACACATACAACGGGTTGTGTAAAATTTATGGCATTAGCTACTCCTAAAAATTATGGTAAAGCTGAAAGAGATATAAAAAATAGTACAATCACTTGACTATTTATGTGCTGTATGAAACTCATTAAACTGATTGAATTGTACAACATATCGTGGGGATTTTATCCACAAAAACTAAGTTTATGGCTGGGCTTTATGGATCCTAAAATTCAAAAGTGATGCTGCTATGTGTGTGTGTGTGGGTGTGTGTGTGTCAGGAAGTTCTTCCTTCTTCTGATGCATTTTTTATACTTGTTTCTTCGAAGATTTACTTAGATACAGACTAAGATGATCCTACATTCAACTTTAATCATGAAGTAAGAGACCCATCCTTTGTAGCTATTTTTTGTTTGATAGTACACATATAGGGAGATGATCCTACATTCAACTTTAATCATGAAGTAAGAGACCTGTTCTTTGTAGGTATTTTTTGTTTGATAGTACACATATAGGGGTCAACACCAAATCCCTCTCCCATAAAAAGTTTCTTCTCTTTAAATAAACAGCAGATAGATGTTTCTCTCCATCCGAAATAAGTGAATTTAACAGTTCAACGTTGTCCTAAGTTCCAACAGATTAACTTACTGCACTGACTGATCGCAACTTAAGTTAAAAATAGAAATCCTAGTATGCTAATTCAACAGGCCTATAGGGAGAACCAAAAATTCAGTTGATAAGTCATATTGCTATAAAACATCAGAAGCCCGGACTAAAAGTATCCAAGATTTGTTAGGTCTGGCGACAAATACATAGGAAGATTAAAGGGGATTAATTAAGTTCATGTACCAACGTGGAAAAAGATGAAAAATTTAACTGAAATTAACACTAAAATACACCTTGAAAAAAGCAATAGAAAATTGCTATTTTATTGGTAGGAGAAATTTAATTCATGTACAAGATGTCTCATTTGAGAATTATCACAATATATCAATTTCATTATTTAGTGCAATCTAAGTACCTAGCATTAATAGAAAACATCAATGTTCAGTGATTTGATAGCACTAAATAATGAAGAAGCAAAATAGAATGAAAGACCAATAGAAAATTGCCATTTTATTGGCAGGGGAAATTTAATTAATGTACAAGGTGTCTCATTTGAGAAATATCACAATATATCAAATCACTGAACATTGATGTTTTGTATTAATGCCAGGTACTTAGATTGTACTAGATAATGAAGAATCAACATAGAATGTAAGACCAACTAGGAGAAATATCTAAGTAATCATGCATTATAAATTTGAAAAATTTAACGGTGCTAGCAAGTAATCATTTTAAAAATAACTTTAACAACCTGTACACCAAAATATTTTCTCAAAAAATGTAGGTTATCTGTCATTATACAAAGCCCTTACACATCCACCAAAGATGGGGAATGTGAAGCAAAAATGTAGGGGATATGTTGTAAGACAAAGCTCTTAAAGATCTGCCAGAGATGGAATGTGAGGAAATGTTTATTGTTGAACATAAGCCAGCGACCAAGGTCCAAGGAAAAAGAAACACGGAGAAGAAAGAAATAAAATGCAAACGCAGTTTAGAAAAAGAAGAAAAAGAGACTACCAACCAACTTTTTCAAAAGGGAGAAGAAGATAAAAATTAAATCAATATGAAAAGTCCATTTTAAGCTAAGACTTCAATGATTTCACATTAATGACATAAAAAATTCTCACAGCTAGTCAGATTTAGGTCAAGTTTGAGATTACCTGATCCATACAGATGGCATCCTAGTTATAGCATATATAATCATCAATTAGCCACAATATGATAACTCGGGATTATAACATTACGATAATGTTACATTTTGAAATAGCAGCAGAAATTCAAAGACAGTAAATTCTTGTCTACTAAACTTCAACGCATGTCTATTACATGTAATTCTGACAATAGTATAATTGCCAAACATGATATTTTATTTTGTACAAGAATCAACCTTGGGGATGAAAGAAGAACAAAACATCAAATTTCACTTACCTTATCCTTATGCACTATAGTGGCTAAAGGTTCCACACAATCACCATTTATTAGAATGTCGAGCTTTATCAATTCACTTTCTTTGTACCTGGCAAAGGCAAGTGTAAAAGAACTTGAGTACAAATTTCACATAAAAAGTAATATTTGCTTCTATTATGGATCAGTGCGGCCGTGTGCCGGGGGGAGGTGGTGTTGGGTTATCATCAAGTACGAAATCACTTGCATTGAGCCAAAGTAAAATGACAATTTCACAGGAAGGTACACAAGCAATCTCCTTCTTTCACAACTTGTAATCAATGCACTAGGCCTTCGCTTAAATAAAAGACATTTATCCTTTAGAGGAGCTAAAAATTGAAGCTTTAGCATGCTGTAACCAGAGTAATAGATAACATTAACCTAGCTTCTTTAGTTAAAACCCTAAAACTGAAAAATTTATCATATTCTTCTAAGACAGAGAAAAAAAATAGCAAACTTAGATTTACCCTTTTAGCTACCATCCCATATCATGTCAAAAGGAAGCAGCATAGGAAGGTGCAGAAAAATCACTCTCTTATGTGGATAAACTAATGGCACTAGGATGTAGTAAAGGTTAAAAGCACATAAGGGGAAGACAGCATAATCAGAAGATCAGTATCACTCAACCCAATAAGGAGGAAAAGAAAATGGTATAATGAGAATTTTAAGTGTTTGTGCTTGAATGCTATTAAATGATTTTGGCAGATGGCATAATTATAGGTTTTTTGGGTAAAACATGGCATGCAAGGATCACTAGAACATAGCAGTTCCTTTGCGTCAATAAGCAGGAAATTTGACAATCATGTACACGAAATTTTACCCGATAAAAGAGTATTCCATGCTTGCATAACCCTTACTTCTTGACTTAAGCTGATCAAAAAAGTCACCTACCATCTGCAAAAAGTGTGTAGCATAAATTGATACACACACACATACATACATATATATTCTTAGGCATAAAAAGTCTTATTATATCATGCAAACCGACAAGCAAAATGCTAGCATACACACTACCAACTTGCATGGTTCACAATTTGAAAATCATCAATATCATAGATAATTAGATTTGATATGTTGAATATAAAATCGTATTATGTGCATTTCAAATATGTTTTGACCTGTATTTCTTCATCTTATTTCCACTTTCTAGACAAAATCCGTTGAAACTTGTTTTCTTTGGAAAAAGGAAGGTCATTAAGAATATTCAATAACAACCATGATTCTTTCTAACAAATTAATACAAGCTCTACAACATGTTACACTAATAAATACAAGCTCTACAACATGTTACACTAACTTCCTTATGTTTACCACGAAACACAGAGAGATCGCCAACTATTATATCAGTCAGTGTGAACTCTGTTTGGTTTCATATCATGTTACATAAGGCTCATCGATATGTAGAGTAAGCAAAAGATATGCCTGTGTTTTCAACGTAACACTTATGAGTACTATTAGCCCACAAAATGTTGGAATTGTTAATGGATACAAGGCTTAGATAGCAACTTGTTTTAAACATTTTTAAGCCGGTAAGATGTTCAATTGGAGGAAGAGCACACCAAGGTCATAGTCTAGCTAGGTAGGGAAGAGATTAGTGAAAACCAAATCACGGCGCCTTTTCTGAAAGAAATCACCTGAACAATCCCTCGTGTATTGGGAAGAGGAAAAGAAAGGAAAAGGGAACGAAGGCTATGCTTTGGGCACCGCCTTTTGGCTGTGTTTCCAGCCTTATAAACTTCGCTACTTGAATACTGAACCAAATAGGGCTATTCAAATCTGAGAATTAGAATAGAAAAGGACACAAGACCAACCAATACAGATTAAATGTAAAAGTAAGGGATCCACAAACCCCGTGGGTTTATGATTGATTAATTGATTCAAGATTCAAGATTCAAGATGCAGGCAACTAGATGTGCATTCTAGCCAACTACTTTTGGCACTAAAACACTAGTCCAAAACATTTGAGCCGAGTTGTTAGTGGCACAAGACCTAAAACATTACAATTTAAATATTTCCCACAAATTCAATTGTGATAAACCTCAGGAGGCTCAAACTATAGAGAGGTCATCACATTTAGAACAAAATATAGAGGTGAGAAAGCAAATGCGAATTGAAAAAGCTAACAAGGCAAGTCCTTTGCCTGATAAAACTATGTGTACCCTTTTGCCACAAGACAATCCCTTTACCTCTCAACTTAACTATATGATTAACAATCAGAACTAAGTTAATTTATACCAAGCTTAAACAAGACGTCCAAGCTCACACATTTCACTCAGATGAATATGAAATGCGTCTTCCATTATAGCTACTTTCTAATGATTATCCGACATTGCTTGAATAACACAATTAGAAAGGGAAATGGAACCAAGGTAGCCATCATAGGAAGAGGGGAAGTTAGAAATGGGATGTCAAGTGAAGATCTGTTACAGTTCCTTAAAGCAATGGGCAAACCTAAACTAAATGGTGGTATGACTGTAGAATTTGATGGCAAAGATTCAACAGGACAAGCCTGAGTAGTGATCTCCATCTTTGAAGTCAAGAATGGGAGATAACCAACCAGAAGGGCTAAGTGGACTAGAAGTTTCCCGCAACGGAGAGTAACAGTCTGGTAACACAGGAAAATGGTTCATTTTGATCAATAAAATGCCGGTGGAGTTAATGTAGAGATTAATTGACAGGTCAAACTGCACACTTCCACTGGGTTTGTGCAATCATATTCAACAAACATGCTGCCAATCTTCCTTTCAACAGCTACATTTTATTGTTGAGGTCAATGAAAAGGTAACTGTTTAAAAATATTTGAATTGTTAGTCAAAGCATTAAAAGCATTTAAAAGTATTACTCTGCATGCAAATTGTACTCATTGAGATGTTACTTGAGCAATAAATTAAGAACCTTTTTAAGTACTCCAGACTGACTGCAGAAGTAGCATTACCTGAATCTAAACATAAAAATGAGCCAACATTTTAGATGGTTGTTTATTGACTTTCAAGCAATATGCTATGCGATGATATTGTTCAAACTTATATGGCTCACATTTTAGAGAAGACATGTGGCTAGTTTCTAAACAGATATCTTGTCCTTCAAGGCTTCCATTAATCTAGTCAAGCTTATTTCCAATTCCGAAGTAGTTCAAAATTAAATTGATGGGCCAGCAGATCATCTTGATAAAGTGGAATGAAGCACAAGAACTCAGTTTTCCCATCATTCAAGATACCAGAAGTCAGCTACAGGATTAGTCAGATTAGACATTATCAACAATAAGGGGTAGAAACAAAGCCACACACTTAAATAGCAAGTAATGTCTTCAATTTCAGCAAGGATGAATGATCCAAAGAAACAATAAAAATCCATGAAGAGAAATATCGGTGTATTTATCGAGTAAATACAACAACTATGCCTTTATCCCACCATGGGCGATCAGCTATTTGGATCATAAGTTGCCATTGAGTTCAATTGAGACACATATTCTCATTGAGGTTTAAATTTATCAAGTAAATAGAGAATAAAAAATAGTAAATAGTGTGCTTATGCCTCTCCATCAATCATGTCCATTGTCTTAGATCCTGAATAGTAACCGAAATCAGGAAGGATATGTTTAGATGCATACAGCAGACACAAGACTAACTGGAAGTGTAGGGATAAAAGGTTCAGATAATAGGGGAAGATAAGGGACAGATGCCGAGGTTATTCAGTTAACTAGAGGAGTGAATCAAGCTGAGTAGTGAGTACCTAACAATTGACATGTGATAAATGGCTCATAAACAAGTAACCCAACACTTCTGCTTTAAGGATTTAGATAGACTAGTCATAAATGGTCATCTGTGCCAAGCAGTTGAAAGAGACGCCTGTTGGTTTCAGAAAAAGAAATAGTATTCTTCCAAAAACTGTAATGGTTTTATCTTGCGAAAAAATGTGATGTAAAGTCTTTTCATGGCATAATGAATACAGAAAAATACCAATAGAATTACAAGAAACAAAGCACCATATATGACTGTCAACACCTTAAGGCTTAAACATATAATGGTTGAACTTAAAGAGAGTAATGTTGAACAATAATGCTGCACAGTTTGACACTGCACAGCACCAATGAACAGTTACAGCACACTGCGAATTCTTTTTTTCTATTCTTTTTACCTCTTCTTTCCCCAAATGCTACATGATATACTGTGGATCTATTTTGCCAGAATGGTATAATATATTTCATAATTTTAATCACGTATTTGTATTCAGTACATATAGATCCATTGTCAAATTACAAATTGCGAGAAGTCATATGTTATCTGCATGTATAAAAACCATACTTTGTCAGTTAAGTAGAAAGAAACATCATAAATATAAGCAAGAAACAATGAAGAGAGATTATCAGTATTTATACAGTGTGGTTGATTAAGGCATGGAGATACCTCAGCTAGAGGTAATTCATAGATGATGGATGCTCTAGTCTCAGTTATATACTTCATTTCTTTAAACTCTCCTCTTCGATCTTGAGCAAGCTCCATAAGTGGACCAATGTAATCTTTTGGAGTGAGCATTTCTATCTGTAATTTAAGAAATAACATATAATGCCAATACAAAGTATTAATAGGTAAAAGTTTACCACAATTAAGATCTACAACAACAACTCAGATAAAACTATGATGAATTATTTACGTAAATATTAAGATTTTTAATAAAATTTAAATATATAGTGCTATTTCTATTGAGATGCCCAAAATATGTATTTCACTCTTTGGAACCTGATTTTAAAGTCACTTTCAGAAATCATGACTTCAAACTGAGGCATGCTACCAAAAATTTTTTGTAGAAGTCTCAGATTTCAAAAGGGACATAAGTTACTGACCAGAAGACCAACTCTGCCAGTATTTCCACCCCACCCTTTTCGTTCTTCTTTCCTTCTATTTCTCACTTTACTGACCAAAAGATCCTGTCCCAGTTAGTCTCTATCACCAGTCAGAATCTGTCTGATTCATAGCTAATAGGAACGGTATCTCCAAAAATTTCCCAGTTAGACCTCTTCAAATGACCAAGTTGGCGATGAATTCACTCACCAATTTAACCCACCAGGTCTTGATTAAATTGAAAATTCTGGATTTTGCTTTTTTGCAGTAAAATAATGTAAACCAAAGGAAATTGGTGACTTAAAGAATCTAAAGTCTCTCGATTGGAAGAGAACAACCTTAATGGTGACCAGAATTGGTGGTTGTACTGACTTTCACCACTTTGCAAACAACAGGCTTAAAGGAACAATTCCTGCTTCAGTAGGTAACCTTGACTTGAAATCCTGAACTTATCCAACAACAGAATTTCTGGAGAGATTCTAACCGAGGTAGGATTCAGTGTAAGTATCAGTTGGCTGTCGACAGAACACCCAAAATTTGCATTTTTCAATCACAACTTTCAAGTTGCGGTTTCAAACAGCAATAAGCATTTTGGGTAACCAAATAAAAACAACAATATTTGTTATGATTTTTTTTAAAATCACATTATTTGTACAAATGGCCTAGGATGCAACAAACCTTGACAAATGGCTCTTCAATTGATCTCCTTTTCCCGGGCTCAGGTAGTAGGGATGGATTAGAACACTCAACCTAGATTAAAAGAAATCAGATTTCAGAACTTTTGGCTGAAACAATTTCCAGGATGTGTGTGTCTCCGTGCATGTGCTTGTGCACAGGACAGTGACACTAAAAAAATGTGTGGTTTAGATCACACCTAAAAAATTAATAATAATAATACTGCATAAAGAATAATATTTTATACAGACAATAGATGGATAGTAGGAATGAAGTATAAACATAGAAAGTGGAAATGCATACAATCTCACGAAGCACAAGATAGTCTTTAATTTAATAAGTTGGGGCACCCAAGATTATACACTTTTCCAAACTCCAAACACAAACTTTCATGAGCTTAACTTAGAATTTGCTCCTCAAATTACTTTACTCAAAATGTTTTCTCCACTTGTCCATCAATTCCATTCTTCCTGTATGCTATCAAATCCTACAATGCCAACAATTATGCCCCATATTTTAATCATAAAACAATTCTTAAACTAAAATTCCTAATTTTCTTCAGCCTAACATAGGAGAATACCTAGACACGTCCATCGTACATAAAATATTATTTCCTATTTTAAGGAGAGTTAAACAATTTGTGACAATCTGTGCCCCCCCCACCCCCCCTTTTTTTTTTTTTGGTATTTCAGGGAAGAGGGTGGTGGGGTTAGGGGAAGAAATTAAAAAAGAAAAGAAAAGCGTGATGCTAAAGTAGTCATTTGCACACAATCATTAATGTTGATGATACACTAACGGGACATCTGAATCATTTCTGCAGCTACCACTGTATCAATCAAATTTTCAAATTCTCAAAAAAAAAAAAAAAATAACTCCCAAAATTGTCTATTTACACTGGATGGTATATACCTAAAATTAAGCTTGCAAATCTGCTTAAACCCAGCCATAATTGGGAAAAACTATTATCGCATCTATTGGAAATCCATCACAAATTCAAAGCATTTAACGATCCAGTCTTAGCCCATGAAGACAAGTGTTTATTGAGAATGAACTATACCAACATCAATGTACCATTCCTGGCATCTAATTCATGGTGTGGAAAAATAAAGGTGAACAAAATGTGAGTTTAGGATCAGATGAAATTACAGTATCACCATTTATAATGTTCACTCGGTAAACAACACTTGGAGCTGTAGTTATCAATGTCAAATTGTATTCACGTTCAAGCCTTTCCTGTCAAATAAAATTCACCAAAATCAGCACCGGGGATCATGGACAGAACAAATTGTATTCAATAGGATTTAGAACATGGACAGAATAAATATCCACCCAACCTGAACAATTTCCATATGAAGAAGACCCAGAAATCCACATCTAAAGCCAAATCCCATAGCACTAGAAGTCTCAGGTTCAAACTGCAAAGTAATATCATTCATACTAGAGAAATTTTCTAAAGAATACATTAGTCAGAAAGCACTGCTAAAAGCGTAACTTAAATTTGTTAAGCTATCGTGACATTTTGCTCAGGAAAATGTAATCATACATGCGGAATGAATAACTTAAGCTGCCTTAGGAGCATTATGAACTTATCGCAGCACTTATGGAAGCTACAATATAATTTATTTTTTGGCTAATTTTTACAGCTGATTCCCTTTTGCTTTTTCCGTAATATACTTTAAAATCCAAGTTATACAGAACGACAATGTCTCAATAACCAACTAAGTTAACCAACTGGCTACAGAATAAACTATTTGTTTGTAAAGGTCGTTCAACTTATAAACTCAAAGACATACTATACAACATCGTTTTTAATCTTGGACACATCAAAACAAAAGTATAACCCATGGTCAAGTGCAAGAAAAAACAATAAACCATACATTTGGCGGGGGGTACAGGTATTACCTCCCAAAAGCAGGCTTTAATGTGTTGACACAGTTATTTTGAAAAAAAGTGTGCCAAGGAACAAAAATTACCTTCAAAGCAGCATCATTAAGCTGCAGCTTTTCTAATGCGTCACGAAGCTCAGAGAATCTACCATGATCATAGGCACATATGTTGGTGCAGGAGGCATATCACTTCACTTGTGCTTACAATAAAACTTCAACAAATGAAAAACTAGGAAGCATGAATAAAGCCTTACTGATCTGCATCAACAGGGAACAGACCACAAAAAACCATTGGAGTAGCCTCCTTATATCCAGGTAGCGATTTGTCTGCACTTCTAGTGTGTTGTGTGATAGTGTCACCAACCCTAGCATCTGCTACTGATTTTATTGAAGCTGACAGATATCCCACCTGAAAAACTAGAAATGAACACCATTCTACAACACAAGATGATAACCATTTTACAAGTCAAGATAGTATGGAAGAACAATTCTTATGGATGATGACATGGCAGTTAAAAGCACTCACGACAATAAAGCAAGGGCATAAATAAAGCGCATAGCACAATAAAGGGCACCCTTCTTTTTTTTTTTTGTTGGTTATGTTTGTTAACACCATTATACAACTTTAGGGTGGGTCAGAGGCGAGGGGGGGGGGGGGGGGGGGTTAAAAAACCAATTAGGCATGCTAGCATTCTAGTTTCCATTTTTTATCATTGATGCACTTATTTGCAATGTTTAGTGCGGGAATATTACTTTCATTATGCATGTTTTGTGATTTTAAAAGTTTGCATATGTTGTTATAGCATAACCATAAGATATAAAGCTGTGGGTAAAAAAGAATACATAACAGTGCACTTTGCATTAGAAAAAAAGGCGAGTGCTTTACGCTTAAGGCCCCTCGCTTAAGCCCCACAACACATTCGGGCTCTAGTGCGATTTGTATCTTTAACTACTGAAGTTAGTGATCATATATCATCACTTTTTCTTAGCTTTTCCAGTTACTCCTTCTTTTAGTTCTTTTTTCACAATTATTTGCAACAATTCCCAAATTAAATACAGCGGACATAAGCAGCACGTACAACCAATCTCAAATCTGCAGAAAATTTATAATCAGGTGTAAAAGGTTTAGGCACATCAACAGCTGTCCTAGAATAAAACAGGAAAAAATGACTAGTAATCAGCATGCTCAAGTAGAAGAAGACGATTTTTGATTTAGTCACAATCTGAACAGGTCTTTTTAATTTCCACTTCTTATTCTTTATGGGCAATATTTATTTTTGCATAAAGGAAAAAAACCCCCAAATCTGCAGATAAACCAAAGCTAACAGATATAAGTAGCAGCAACCACTATAAGTATGTAAATGACTTATGCTTTAGTCACAATCTGAACAAGTCTTTTTATTTCCACATCTTATTCTCGACGGCAATAGTTATTTTTGCGTAAAGAAAAAACCCCTAAGCTGTATGTAAACTAAAGCTGATAGATACAAGTAGCAGCAACCACTATTACTAGCTTCAAATTCTTAAGCATTAATTTGAGCTCCGGCTGGTGGGCCTTTTGGGAAGCTCGCATAACATAGTGTCTTGCATGTCATTTTGCTCATATATCAGCTTCAGAAAGTTTTGAGGTGAAGGGCATTTCTGTGATTCTTTATATTCCTGAATTTCTATAGTAATAATATAAAATTCAAGAAAGCTTTAAATTAGAAAAATGTGGGTCATTGGGTACAGAAAATCTAAAAATAAGCAGCAGTTTTGCTACTGTACATGTCTTCTGAGCATCAACCTGGCAAATAAGGTTTTATGCTACCATTCCGCTGAAATGGTTTTGTTGCCTTGTGATAAATTTAAATGCTTATATTTTCCTTCTAGCTGTGGCAGGAATTTTTGATCTATTGTCAAAAGTCTACTGTAAATCTACACATACACTCTATGTTCTACACATGGCATAGGCTGGATTTCAGTCTTTTGTCAACTTAGGAGTATTGTTATTTATTGGAGCATAAAAAATAGGATGCTCGTGTGGTGTCAGAGCAGTCATCTCATTTCTTTGCTAAGGCATCAGAATCTTCTAGCTGTCTTCGAACTTTCCAAAGATCGGAAGATATCGACCTCTCATGACATGTATGTTGCTATATTTATTACTTCTCTCCACTCTACAAACTTAATGCTCCAATATAGAAAAAAGGCAATAAAAAATCTTGGATTTTCCAAACTACTCAAGCTTGCCATGCATCCACCAGAATCTAGGATAAGAAAAGAAAAAGGAGGTATTGACTCTCTTGAAGTTTTAAGAAACTCTCTTGAAGTTTTGAAACAACAAGGACCTCTGTTACTAAAATAAACTGACCTTTTCAAATGTGTCAAATTGTTTTTGTTTCAAGGCGTACCAATCTAGATGATTTTGAAATTATAAACAACTTTGGTGGTGTCAACAACTATTAAAAATGTTATTAACAGTAGAGAGGCTTATTTCACATGACATGAATTGAACAGGAAGCAAGTGTAATCTCAAGAAATGGAGGATCGTATGATTATGACAACCCTCAATGGAGGTCAATCAACTTCGGCTCCATTAAGTGCCTCATAGTATAAAGAGCAAGCAAGCACTTGACTTACCCTAACTTTACTAGCTCTACAAAATTATATTGACTACCATATGCACTTGACTTACCCTAACTTTACTAGCTCTACAAAATTATATTGACTACCATATGCAATCTTGGACAGAATCACTAGTTCGACAAAAGGGTAAATTAAGTTCACAAAGTTTCTGCTAGTGAAAAGATATGATTAAGCCTATACACCCTATCCGCACAAAAATGAAGCCAATGTACTCTCAAGAACTTTTTAACGAAGGTTCAAAATTTAAACAAGATGCTATCAAAGAAAACAAAATGTTCAAAGTTCAGTCTCACCAGATCTGACATGTACAAATGCTAAACCTATATAAAATCTTCCAGCTCAAACATAATGGGACAAGTTAACAATTTAGAATGCACAAAGAGTAACCCAAGATAAAGCTGTAATACTAACAAAACTTGCGAGCCAAAACCGAACATTTTTAGAGATTATAGAAGTGGTTTATTATCTAATACCAAAAAAGCCAGACAAGACTCTCTACCTCCCCGGCATGCAATTCATCAACTTGCAACTGAGTTGGAGACAAAACTCCAATTTCATCGGCAAAATAATCCTGCAATTTATGTGTTATAACACTATTATTAGCAAACTGGAGGTATGCATTATGTAGCTGTCAAGAGTTTATATCTAAAATAAGATAATAAAGTAAAAAATAAGTGAAACCATGAGCAAATCAGAAGACAAAACCATCCAAGTTTTTATCATACACAAACTGAAAATTTTTCAGCAATCTGATTGTGGGTGTTAAGTCATTTATCAAGAGTACAATATAAGATGACAACGTTTATGAAAATACAAGAGAGAATCAGTTAGAGATGAAAATCAGAAACCAGAAAGAATATACACACACCTTCCCGCTTGCCATGAAAAGAATCCTGTCACCTCTTTTAATAGTCCCATCAATTACCCGGAAGTACACGATAACACCACGGTATGCATCATAATAGCTATAAAAGAAAAAAAAATATAATAAAATAAATTCTAGAGAACAAACAAAAATAAATTCTAAAATAAATAGTATCTAATAAAAAAATTCATTCAGAGAACAAAGTGAAGAACTAAAATTATACAATAACTACAATGGGGACTTTGAACGCATAGATGAAGATAGGAACAAACCATCAATAAAGATGCAGCAATTGTGTGTAAAAGAATTTAGCATTTATTAAACTCGTGTTAATTTCTGCAAGTACCTGATTAATAAAGAGAACATAATATGTTTTTGTAAAGCATAATCGATGACTTGTCGCTCCAAAGACAATTTTCAATGAAAATTGGACAAAATTCAACTAAACAGTCTTCACACTTGGCAAAGTAAAGTTCATCCAATATTAAATCTATACTGGTAGTTTTGACAAGTGGAAATGCAAAGGCTATGTCATATAAAGATTTAATTATTTCAACAAAAGGATGCATGCTGGGTATTCAACAAATACTGCCTTAGCCCGAATGAGACCAAAAAAACAAAGTTGGAATTTTCAAGTAAAGAATTTTTTTGAGGTGTTCTCTGCTGTTCTACCACCATCGCATTATAAAGCTTCAACCAAGTTATTGTTAAAAAGCATTACAAGAGATGGTTTCTTGTAAAAGTTTTTGCTGATAGAAAATAGATCCTGTTTTAGTTCTCCAAGCAGCTTTTTAAAAATTTAGAATTTATTGCTCTGAGAACAGAAACTAAAAAGAAATGCAGTAAGTAAAATAAATACCTATCAAAAATAAGAGCCCTCAAAGGTCTACCACCAGTATCAAGAGGCGGGGGAATCTTTTGAACAATTGCATTTAGAATTTCTGTAATACCTATTCCCTCCTTCAAAGCGGAAAACAATCAAGCAATTAGAAACTTAAAAAGTCATAACTGGCTAAAATAATGTTTTTTCTATTAATCCAAATTATTTGCTCTTCCCAATTTAACTTTTGAGAAGAACAACAATGCTACGAAGAAGAAAGAAACCAACCTTTGCAGAACAGAAAATCGCATTGCTACAATCCAGACCAATAACCTGTAGAAAACAATCTGTTATTATTATTCTTCGAAGGGTCTAGCCAATTCAAGCTTCCATAACATCTGGAAAATGACTACAAGGGAGTTTAACCAAATGATTCAGTTCGTACATATTTATTACATGCTCGTTGAAGTTTGAGAGTCATTAAACATTCATCTACATCCAGAAATGAGGAAAGTTATGAATTTATGATGGCCATTCCTGAATAAGCTAATGTTCTATCCAGAAGGATGCTTAAGCAATTCCAACAGTATCACCCACCATCCTGATTTTCCCCGCACTTTTACTAGCATGATTGTCATAATTTCTCTTTCTTAATTACACCAAAACTTTCAACTTGCTTGTCACTCAGGATAATTTCTTTCAGAAGCTTTTCTCAAAGATTCAGACTCATTTTTCTTTTGTAAAAGGGCTGCTAATGAGCCACATTAAAGAAAGTCCTTCAAATCTTATCCAAAGGATGAAAGTAACCCCCAGCGATCTCAAAATGAAACAATAATCTAAGTGCCCCCAAACAACTGGAATAATACCTTTGTAAACAAGGCGAGGCATATAATTTAGTGCTTAATCACAGTAGCTTGGGCACACCAATGGTCCAATTTGGGACATTGCATAGCCTAGCTGGTGGGGAGGTAAAATGAACACCTGATATTAATTTGAAGTGGGTTCTGGGACCAGAGTCAGATCAGCTGAGGTGAAAAGAGTTCTAACTGAGGAATTCTGAGATTTGTTTCAAATATGATCACCAGGAAGATTTCAATTCATACTTTGTTTAAAAGACAGCTCCAATTTCCAACATAGCTAGTGCTTTTTTGGCAGTGGAGTTGTTCGGAATTTGATTTTTTAAAATAAATTGCAGGATTTGGACCTGGAACCCTTGCGGACCAGAGGCTCCATTTGGAACGTAATTGGAGTACATGGAATTCTGTCAAAACTTATAGGAGTTGAATCTGTGTGGAATCTAGCCATCTAGACATTATGTGAGCGCTGTGGAGAGGGAATAACAAGATAGATTTGAGGAGATTATGAACCACATTCGCAAGATCTGTATCAAGATAAATTCTATATATATATATATATATATATATATATATATATATATATGCAGCACCCATAAACCATATAGCCTATTCTTTGTCTCTGTGCACCAACCTCTTCTATCTCTTGGGAAACACGATTTGGCTCTGCTCCTGGAAGATCTATCTTGTTCAAAACCTGTAAAATTGTAACAATCACTTTTAGATCAAAAATCTAATTCCAACCAAAAAATAAGATATTAAGAGGTCGACATAAGAAAAAATTTCTGAGAGCAAAACAAAAATCAAATTGCTCTTCTCTCCACAAATGGTTGTAATATCATTGACAAACTACAATTGAAAAACCTTTAATTAATGTGTAGTTTGTTGACTGTTTTGGTTTAGCAGTAGCTGTAAGAGATTAGAAGGCACAAAAATATACTATTAGGATAGCTACTACCACTTTCAAACTCTTTCTCACCAACAAACCCCGCTTCCCCTGGCGCATGCCCACCACCCGCGCGAGGGGGGGGGGGGGGGGGGTGGGTGCAGCTTCCTCTTTGTTTCTGTTTCTTTACAAGGAGCACATCACCATCGCATCAACCAGCAGAAGTTCTTTCTGCAAAGTCCTAAAACAAACACCACCAAAGTGGCAACCAAACTCTCAGGTTCCTTCCATGCAACATTGGCAGTCAACACCACGTACATACGAAGCCACCATAACCTTGCCCTCTATCATCTCGACTCCCCCCCCCCCCCCCCCCCGAAAAAAAAAATAAAAATAAAAAATAAAAAGGAAAAAAGGGGCCCAGAGAACTCAGTTTTTGTGACCATGAAGCTTGGATTCATGGAACCTCTAACATTATCCATAAGCTAAAGGGGTGCAGTCAACAAATAACTCAAGGAAGAGGACTTTTCTCAAGCTTGAATTAGACATCTATTGAAGATCATCAGCCTGTTTGAGAAGTCTATATTTAAGTGTCATTGTAGTAGGTACTCTATTATCTGAGATTAGTACTTTCTAGAACTTTAGGTAAGTATTTTGGTCTTTTCATTATTAGCCGAAATAATCAGTAGTTCTTTTTTCTCGTGTTAATAAATTACCTGATTGTATTGTTTATTATTTGGAGTCTCGTTGATTTAGAAAATCTCTGAAAGTATCTAGCTGTTTTAGAATAAGCAATTAGAATCCTAATCAGAATAGGATTTTATTTTTTAAGTAGTTCCTGGCTTACAAATACCCTTATTGCTAGGCTATTTTGACAGGGAGTTTGATCAATAAAAAGTTGGATTCTATGAGTAGTTTATAGCTTATAAATACCGTGGCTGCAGGTAATTTTGACAGGGACTTTGATCGACTAGAGTCAAAGTTTTTGTTTTTTAGTTTGTTCGTTCGTTCTTCTTCCTCAAGATGCCCCTAAACCTTCCTTCCTGTCCCCAACTTAACATTCACATTTATTGTTCATAGCCTTAGAACAGCCCTATATTCCATCTATTCTTCTGCCTACATTAGTAGCCAAGATCACTACAACATTATCTGTTATGATAGCGGTGGCATAATAATCGTCTGGATAATATCTATGATCAGAAGTTAAATAGGTAGAAACCCACTACGAGGACCACGCCGGATAAATTGATGTTTGTCTTGCTTTTATATTACCTTGTAATTCAAAATAAATTTTTCTGATTTTGTTTTCATTGATCTGCAATCAAAAGCCTTGGCATATGGAGGCAAGAAATCAGAAAGGTTAAAGTGGGAAAACAGTCATGCTTTTTCTTCGTGCTCTAATAGTCATGCTAACAGTTTTTCTGTTCACTGTGATTTATTTTATTCCATGTTACTTCATCAACTTTTTGCCTTTTAAAAAAGTTATTAAATTAATTTCATTTCCTTATTTCCTTATTCTTTAGTATTAGATTGGGGGACATCGCCAATTTAGGAATCTTTTCAAAGGGTAACCTATTAGCTTAGCTGACAGAAACCATTGAGGCACATACAACTGACCTTGGAAGAAAATGCAAAGTAATTAGATAATGGCGTTGCAATATATGTATGGACATTGATGCTGTAACATCCCTGGCCCACAAGCCCGTTGCGACCAATGTCTCAATAGTCAAATCCAATTATTTGGACTCCGTCATCGCTAGCCAAAAATGGATATCCTAAGTTGTACTCGGACTCAACTTATCAATTGGTCCATGTTACCTAATTTTTACGATGTGGGACGGGGTATTACATTCACCCCTCCTTATTAGGCTTTGCATCTTTGAAAAGCCTAATCTGTATCATGATTTGAACTGTCCATTTGGTTATGTCGGATTCTAGCGGGGGCTTATATGGGCTTTAAAGGTAGCTCCTGCCCTTACGTTGACGTAGCACTTAGCCTCGTAAGCCCAGTCTCACCCTGTGCAGAGACGACATGAGGTTCGCTTTGATACTATTCTATCGCACCCCGGTCCGCAGGCCCAGCGCACGACCAGCGTCTTAATAGTCAAATCCAACTATTTGGACTCCGTTATTCCAAGTTGAATTTAAGTGCTTAGACTCAACTTATACATTGCTCCATGTTACTTAACTTTTCCGATATGAGACAGAGCCATATTACTTAACTTTTCCGATGTGGGACGGGGTATCACAAATGCAGTCAATGAGGCTCAAGGAGAAGCAAAATTAAAGTTCTTCATAATTGTTTTCAAGCTTGAAAAGCAAAACAAAAGCTTTCATAATTGTCTTCAAGCTTTATGTATGGCCAGTTTCTCTTCGATGATTTATTCTAAAATCTAGGTCTGAAGGGGTATTTTTGTCTTTTACTAGTTGCAAGAAATTTCCAGCACTTGTTTTTCTTGAGTCATAATTACCTAATTGTAGCGGTTCTCATTTGAAGTCTAGTTGCTTTAGAAAGTTCTGAATATGTTTAGAATAAGAAAAGAGAAGTCCAAGTCCCAGTAGGATTCTTCTTCATATGTAGGTTCATAGTAATAGATTTTCGTTTGATCAATAAGAGTTAGATGAGAGTTAAAAACGTTTCTCTTTTCCCCCCCTTCCTCACGATTTCCTTAAATTCCCTTGTTCTTTCTCTCTTTTATCCCATGTTACTGTTCACGGTTATTCTTCACAGCCCTAAATCTCCTCTATTCTTCCACTAGCGCTAGTAGGAGAGATTACCCCATTCTTATCCCAGGTCACCTCCCTAACTCAGCATGTTGAAAAAAATTGACCTAGGAAAACACTTTGTTACAACTAACTGAAGAATGATAAGTATATTACAAATTCAACCTGGGCAATTAGATTCGCCTTCAAGGCTTCAACACCAAGCTTAAGAGCTATGTTTTGCAGACATGCAACTACCACCAACATTACAGTATCATAAATCTTTAAAGGCAAGTAATGACATGTATTCGTGCTAGCAAGCCAACTTGGTCTCATGTTCACCAAACACTTGAAGAACCCAGAGGTGCAGAAAGATAAAGCCAAAGGCAGTGCTGGGATTAACTTACTGGAATAATCTCAAGGTTGTTTTCCAAAGCCAAATAGACATTAGCGAGTGTCTGGGCTTCAACTCCCTACAAAATATGGTTGAATTCTAATAAGGAATTTGCTACTAATAGTACAAAGTAATTTTCATAATACTAACTATTTCAACAAGTAACTGAAAGCAAATCCACAAAACCAGAAAGCATGACTTTTTACCTAAGAATGATCATTTTGGAAGTAAATCAAAACAGGGAGAAAGAAAGTTTACTTGGGAGGCATCTACGACAAGAAGAGCACCCTCACAGGCTGCAAGTGAACGAGAAACCTGAAGTTTGTGGAAAATAAAATATCAAACTGAGCTTGTTAATAATAGCCCTCACTTTTCCAGCAAAATCATTTACAATATTGCATCTAGAAGGCAACATGAATGAAAGTCACAACACATAAGTCATAAACTCAGTATGATTGAGAAAAGAGACAGGCTGAGGAGCCTTGGAATCAAATCCATTTGTTTAGCTCAACTCTATATCACTTAACCATTTAAACAGAATCAACAATAAATAAACTACAATAGCAGGCAGTGTCGGAAGACAAAGATAGAAGCAGCAGCCAACAAAAGCTCTATCCCGGAGACTAAGTTACATACCAACATGGAATTAGAGAACCAAGAAGTTAGCCTCTGGGCATCTTCACCTTATGTCCTTTGATTTCAATTTTGTGAGCATCAACACCAGCATATGACTCTAAAAGGCGCTTACAACATCTAGATCGATGGTCTTTAGTAATTCCATAGCATAAAGCACATATTATCACTAAGCATTACAAAGTGCAAGATTCGGAATTTCATTTTACTAGCATAGTAGCAATTGAGCAATTTGCCTAATGGATTCATATTCACCACCAGGTAAACATGAGGAAGTGATGACTCCTACCAGCTCTCTCCCTTAGTCAAATCAGTGCTTGTGTTATTTGGAAGTATGGTCAGAACTTCCACTAAAGAGATTCTCAAAGGAGTAGTAAACCACAACGATAACGCGACATTTACAGGCTACATTTGTTTCACTCTCAAAATCAAATAATTACTGCATAGAAGAGAGTATATGTATGATTAACCAGAAACTTCTGGTTTCATCTAGACATTGTTTTGTGTTATGTAAATACTCGTAACGAATGTCCTAATGATATTTGAAAGATGTACCTCATAAGAGAAGTCCACATGACCAGGAGTATCAATGAGATTCAAGCAATAAGGTTCGTTTTCGTACATAAAACGCATTCGAGCAGCCTGCAGGAAATGAAATTTTAGGACATTAATCAACATAAAAAATAAATTCAGCACCGATGGAAAGATAGAATGCACAAAGCACCTTAAAAATAGAAAAGATTTCCGTCCAATGGCGAGCTTTCGGTTCCACAACTACTCAAGAGAAGTATAAATTATTGAAAGCTGAACTATGCTTTGCTTCTATTAGAAAGTGTAAAATTTAAACCATTGAGTTGAACAGTGGTGCTGAATTGCTAATATAATACTATGCGCGGCAGAAACGTGGTAAAAGATGATAAGTGATTGAAATAATAAAAAAAAATTGTTCAGCCAAATGAATGAAAAATCGAAGCAATAGATAATTGTTATGGTCCTCCATCCATAACAAAAATAATAATAATAGATGTTTTAAAAGACCTGTAATTTAATAGTGATTCCTCTTTCTCTCTCCAAATCCATGTTATCTAGAAACTGCTCCTTCATCTCTCGGCCCTCCACAGTCCCAGTCATCTGAAGCAACTTGTCAGCTAGCGTAGACTTGCCATGGTCAATGTGAGCTATTATGCAGAAGTTCCTTATATTCGAAGTAGGCACCTTCAAGAGACGATCCTTGCCGACGGCTGCTGCCTCGGCGAGCAGTTGGAGGTCGGAGGAGTTGGGAACTTTGGAGTCCACGTTGGCGGTAATTTGGCAGTTGACCCGACGTCGTGTGGGGAAGCGCGAGCGCACTTTGTTGTAATTGTAGCCGTTGCCAAACCCAAAGCCATGGTTTTTTTGGTATTGTGGTGATAATGAAATCAGTTTGAGGCAGCCAATATTCGCCATTCATGAAAAAAAAAGCTTTCGCTACCCGACTCAGCTTCGGCGCCTAATAATATTATAATAGCAAAGCAACCCCGTAGTCCCACTCCCACTCCCACTCAATTCAAACTGAATGGGAATTTGTTCCACAACTTGGAATAGTTCGTGGCTGTATTTATTTATCCTTTTTTCTATACATATATATTTTCTATACATATATATATATATATATATATTTTCTTTACAATTTGGCAAATGTTGCTTACCTTGGAGATAAATTTTGGAGTGTTTTTTATATGAAATCCAAGCCTATTTTGCTTACCTTTTTTTTTTTTTTTTTTTTTTTTGAAAGTTGCTTACTCCTTGTTTTGA
Source organism: Mitragyna speciosa (assembly GCA_024721245.1). Taxonomy (NCBI): domain Eukaryota; kingdom Viridiplantae; phylum Streptophyta; class Magnoliopsida; order Gentianales; family Rubiaceae; genus Mitragyna; species Mitragyna speciosa. The sequence goes on from CM045562.1 coordinate 338,821, forward strand.
GTGACAAACAACAATGAATTTCTTTACTAAACTCATGGACCTTAAACATTACAATTCTGTCCTCCAAATTCTTAAGCAACATTAGTGCAAATGAAAATCCTTGAGAATCGGTTCTTCTTCGGATTTGAGGTGCATATCACAATCACATTGATATAAATGTCATTTTGGACAAACATAGCCATATGTGAATATTGACACATGGTAGAATTCCTGATTAAAAAAATATATATAATATTAAGCATGACTATTAATTTTGTAGAATTAACTCTTAGCTTCGGTTTATCCCCCAAAAAAAAAAAAAAAACTCTTTGCTTCTTTTTTTTTTTTTTTTTATGTAATTGTAAAACTTGCATTGTTTGAAACACAATAAATCCTTTAATAGGAACACATTACATGCAAAATGCACTAAAGGAGTTGCGGAGTACAAATACCTCCCTTCTCATTTGTTTTAATCACTTCCTTTTTATTTATCCGTCATTATAAACAAATTCTTTGCCCCTTAAAATTGAGTTTTTTTTAGTTGACGATGACGCTATTTCATTGTAAATTTCCATGATCAATTTCAAATTCCTGATGAAGCATAGATTGCAAACGCTCCTGATGTAGGTGAATTTTACAAATTTCCACAAATATTATATTTGTTTATATTTACATACTACAATTCAACTAAATTAATTACGACACTCAACTTTAGGAATAACAAATTAAATAATTTATAACGCTATCTATATATAATAAAAACGTTCCACCCAACTTTAGGAATACCAAATTAAATAATTCATGACAATAATACACATCTACATATATAAAACTCGCGCTCCCCCGCATCAGGTTGGCAACTAGTACAAGACGTAGATGGTACTAAATAATTTATTCTTATCATTTAATATGATGTTACATGAATATCAATTGAACCTTTTCCACTGCAACTATTTATAAACTACAAACTCTCTCATGTTTTTACTTTATATAAGAATAAATAGACAAGATATAATATAATTCATTGATATCTAGTTATGCAAGATGCTTAATAGCATGCACCACCGATTCGGGATGCACATGGTTGGAGTTGTGCAGCTGTAAGTCACAATAAGGAAGCAACAAGATGACTAATACTGCATTAATCCTGGCACAATAACAAACAAGTTTCTTATCTCCGGGAAACAAGGATGGTACAAATTTGGACGTTCAAATGCTTTACCGTCATTAGAGGTACATTAAATGTTACAAAACTTAGATCCTTATTAAGCTCAGATATGGGAGAACTACTCTGCATCTATATGACGCCACACCTAAGCAAGCCATAAAATTAACAGGAATAGAGAAAACAAACAAACAACGGAAAAAAAAAAAAAAAAAAAAACTGTCCACATCTTAGCCTGTAATCTGAGCGGACAACGGTTTATAATAAGCCTTCCTGTTTCAAATTCATACTCTTCCGCATAGTCCAAAATGCAGCATAATATCGGTTCTGCAGATAAATGAAAACTAAATTAAGGAACCTGAAATTGCACTAGTCATGCACATCATAGCTCTTTTAACTACAACAAAATTCATTATTCAAACTAGTATGGGATTATTACTGATATCCCCTTTTGCACCTAAATGTACCCATGCTTCATGAAATCAACTGCAGGCACTTGTATATCATTTATGATGGGACTTCATTACAAAATCCCTGTCAGCATAAATATGCTCCATGATTGATGTCACCATAATATGCTCCATGATTGTCTCTCCATGATATGCTTCCTTATTTAGTTCCCCTTATTTAATTCTCATCAATTGTATATATATACTTTCTTATTTAGCCAAAATCTGTATATAGACAAATTTGATTGTAGCTTTAAGTTAGGACAGATTGATAACTATAATTTAGGCCTGTATATAGACAGATTTGATAGCTGTAATTTAGGCTTAATTATAGCTGTAATTTAGGACAGATTGATAGCTATAATTTAGGCTTAATTCTAGCCTTGTATATTGCATATTTGTGCCTATATAATGAGAGAAATCCTCACAATTGAGGTATTCAATCAAAAGGATTCTTTTGTCATGGTATCAGAGCCAAGTTTCTAGGCATAAAATTTTTTTAGTTTCTTTTCCTTTTCTCATTTCGGTGCTTCTAGTTTTTCTTTTTGGAACTTCTTGGTATTTTTGACACTATCAGAGTGTCTCTTGGAGTATTTTGGCGTCTTCTGAGTTCTTGGGCTACTTTATTCTCAATCTTAGCACTACATCATGTCTTCTGACTCTTTTACGGTGAAATTCACGGGCAAGAACTATTCTGCCTGAGAATTTCAATTTCATTTATTTGTCACGGGAAAAGAGTTATGAGGTCATATTGATGGGAGTGATCCAGCTCCTACTGATGTGCCTAAATTGGCTCAGTGGCAGATCAAAGATGTTCGGGTGATGACATGGATTTTAGGATCGGTGGATCTTGCTATTGTTCTTAATTTGAGGCCATATAAGACTGCTAAATCTATGTGGGAATACCTAAAAAAGGTATATTATCAGGACAATACTGCTCGACGTTCTCAATTAGAGTACGAGATTGCTAGTTACACTCAGGGCGATCTCTCCATTCAGGATTATTTCTCTGGCTTTAATAATCTCTGAGAAGAATTTACAGACATTATTTATGCCAAGGTACCAGAAGAATCTCTCGCAGTTGTGCAAGAACTTCATGCGCAAAGCAAGCGCGATCAGTTTTTAATGAAGTTACGACCTGAATTTGAATCCACTCGTTCCAATTTGATGAATCATTATCCCATGCCATCTTTAGATGTCTGTTTTGGGGAGTTACTTCGTGAGGAGCAGCGACTCACCACTCAGGCCACTTATCAACACGATAACATGACATCCAATGCACTAGCGCATGTTGCTCAAGCAAAAAGGCAAAGGACGAGACATACGGAAAGTTCAATGCTTCAGTTGCAAGGAATACGAACATATTGCTACCAACTGTACACGAAAATTTTGCAACTACTGTAAAAAGTCGGGGCATATTATCAAAGAGTGTCCTACTCGTCCTCAAAATCGTCAGGCTAATGCTTATCAAGCTACTGTGGGTTCAACTTCTTCTCCTCCTACTAGTGACTTTTCCGTTCTTACTACTGAGAAGGTACAACAGATGATTATTTCCGCATTTTCAGCCTTAGGACTGCAAGGTAATAGTTCTCTTTCCTCTCCATGGATTATTGATTCGGGTGCATCTAATCACATGACTAGTTCTTCTGAAACCCTTAGCAATGTTCGAACTTATACTGGATCAGCACATATACAAATTGCCAACGGTAGTCAGTTACCTATTCATGCTATTGGGGATGTTAATTCCACTGTTAGAGATGTTTTTGTATCACCTCAGCTTTCTACCAGTCTTATTTCAGTTGGGCAATTAGTTGATAATAACTGTGATGTTCGTTTTTCTCGTAATGGTTCTCTTGTGCAGGATCAGGTGTCGGGCAAGATACTAGAGAAGGGGCCTAAAGTTGGACGATTATTTCCTCTGCATTTTTCCATTCCTGGTATTATTTCATTTGCTTGTAACACTGTGAACAATAAGTGTGAAGTATGGCACAAACGGTTAGGTCATCCTAATTCAATTATTTTATCTCATGTAATAAACTCTGGTTTGTTGGGCAATAAAGATCAATTTTCTTCTTCTCTCTCTTTTGATTGTTCCACATGCAAATTAGGTAAAAGTAAATCTCTTTCTTTTCCTTCTCATGGAAGTCATGCTGAACGCTGTTTTGATTTGATTCATAGTGATGTGTGGGGAATCTCTCCTGTCATTTCTCATGCAAATTATAAATACTTTGTTACATTCATTGATGATTATACAAAGTATACCTGGATCTATTTCCTTCGTGCTAAATCTGAGGTCTTATCCGTTTTTCAACAATTTACTGCTTATGTTGAGAATCAGTTTTCTTCTAGCATCAAAATTCTGAGGTCTGATTCAGGTGGTGAATACATGTCTCAAGAATTTCATATTTTTCTCCAACAAAAAGGCATTGTTTCTCAGCGTTCTTGTCCATATACACCCCAACAAAATGGTGTTGCTGAACGTAAAAATAAACATTTGTTGGATGTTGTTCGTACTCTATTGCTTCAATCATCTGTTCCACCTAAATTTTGGGTTGAGGCATTATCTACAGCAGTTTATTTAATTAATAGATTGCCGTCCAGTGCCTTAAATTTTGAAACTCCTTACTTTCGTCTTTATCAACAACATCCTAGATACGTTGACATGCATACTTTTGGTTGTGTTTGTTTTGTTCATTTGCCTTCTCATGAGCGTCATAAGTTATCTGCTCAATCTGTTAGATGCGCATTTATGGGTTATAGTACTTCCCACAAAGGCTATGTTTGCTATGATCCGAATTCTAATCGATTTCGTATTTCCCGTCATGTTGTGTTCTTTGAAAATCAATCATTCTTTCCTTCTCATAATGAATCTTTGCCCGAGATGTCTATTTTGCCTAATTTTGATGACTTGACCCCTTCTATTAACCGATTCAAACCTGGGCTTGTATATGAAAGACGAAGGCCAACTTTGCCCCTTCCTGAGTCTGGTCCGCCATCTAAGCCTGTTCAGATTGAATCCTCTACGAATGATATGGATACAACTCCAGTTCCTCGCCGTTCGACCAGAGTGTCTTGTCCGCCAGATCGGTATGGTTTCTCTCACACCTCTTTACATGTTACTCTATCTTCCATCCCCATTCCATCAAGTTATTCTGAGGCAGCTAAACATGACTGTTGGCGTGCGGCAATGGATGAAGAGTTCCAGGCTCTTCAAGATAATCATACATGGGATGTTGTCCCTTGTCCTGCTCAGGTGAAACCCATTGGCTGCAAATGGGTCTATTCTATCACATTGCGTTCAGATGGAACTCTAGATCGTTATAAGGCCCGGTTGGTTGCTCTTGGTAATAGGCAAGAATATGGGGTGGACTATGAGGAGACTTTTGCTCCAGTTGCCAAGATGACTACAGTGCGAACTATCATGTCTGTTGCTGCATCCCAAGGTTGGCCTCTTCATCAGATGGATGTCAAAAATGCCTTTCTGCATGGAGATCTCAAAGAAGAGATATACATGACCATTCCATCTGGTTTGTCCTCCTACTCTTCTTCGGATGTCTGTAAGTTGAAACGATCATTGTATGGGCTGAAACAAGCTCCCCGAGCATGGTTTGATAAATTTCGCTCCACTTTGCTCCAGTTTTCGTTTAAGCAAAGTGCTTATGATTCTTCTTTATTTTTCTGCAAGACATCTTTTGGCATTGTCCTTTTTTTGGTTTATGTTGATGATATTGTTATTACTGGAACGGATTCTACTTTGATCACCCAACTACAGCAGCATCTTCAAGCCTCATTTCACATGAAGGATCTTGGTCCTCTTACATATTTTTTAGGCTTGGAAGTTCATAACACTTCCTCCGGCATTTTTTTGAATCAACACAAATATGCTCAGGATCTTATTGCATTGGCTGGTCTTCATGATACTTCTTCTGTGGACACTCCAATGGAAGTAAACACGAAGTATCGTCGGGAAGAGGGTGATCTCCTCTCTGACCCCACTATGTATCGACAATTAGTGGGGAGCCTCAACTATTTGACCATTACTCGACCTGATATTGCCTTTGCAGTACAGCAAGTTAGTCAATTCATGCAGGCTCCACGTCATCTACACTTAGCGGCCGTCCGTCGTATCATTTGATATCTTCGAGGTTCTCCTAGTCGTGGCCTATTCTTTCCTAATGGGACTCTTCTTAAGCTTGTGGCTTACAGTGATGCAGATTGGGCAGGATGTCCTGATACGCGACGATCTGTTACAGGTTGGTGCATGTTTCTTGGTGACTCTTTGATATCTTGGAAGAGTAAGAAACAAGATCGAGTCTCCAAATCATCCACTGAATCTGAATATCGTGCGATGTCTGCTGCTTGTTCTAAGATTCTATGGCTTCGTGGTCTTCTTGCTGAGATTGGTTGTGTTCAGTTTGATCCTACTCCTCTACATGCTGACAACACTAGTGCCATTCAGATTGCTGCTAATCCTGTTTTTCATGAGCGTACAAAACACATCGAGGTTGATTGTCATTTCATTCGGGAAGTATTCGATTCTCGTATCATTTCTCTTCCTCATATTTCTACTGAACTCCAGATTGCAGATGTGTTTACAAAGGCTATGACACGACAACGTTATCAGTTTTTTGTGAGCAAATTGATGCTTCTTGATCGACCAGCATCAATTTGAGGGGGGATGTCAGCATAAATATGCTCCATGATTAATGTCACCATAATATGCTCCATGATTGTCTCTCCATGATATGGTTCCTTATTTAGTTCCCCTTATTTAATTCTCATCAATTGTATATATATACTTTCTTATTTAGCCAAAATCTGTATATAGACAGATTTGATTGTAGCTGTAAGTTAGGACAGATTGATAGCTATAATTTAGGCCTGTATATAGACAGATTTGATAGCTGTAATTTAGGCTTAATTATAGCTGTAATTTAGGACAGATTGATAGCTATAATTTAGGCTTAATTCTAGCCTTGTATATTGCAGATTTGTGCCTATATAATGAGAGAAATCCTCACAATTGAGGTATTCAATCAAAAGGATTCTTTTGTCAATCCCAAGCATAATTACCATTTAAGATCATAATATCGCAATTACCTACACGTAACTCACAGTGGAGTCCTGTATAGAAGCTTCAAAATAGGTGTGGTTGAAGCCTAAAAGATCTGTCTAACAAGCCACATTGAACCCCATTTTAGTTCAACCCCAAACCTACACACTGGTCACGTTAAGATCAAATCAGAAGAGAAATTCTTTCTGAACTAATCCATCCTATCCTAACTTAAAAACATCTCCATTCAATCAAGCCCACCGCTAAAATTGCAACATGAATGATTTAGTTGCCTGAGACATGTGGTAGGAGCGGAACCTCTGATCAGTAATTACAGAGATGGAGGTGAATACTGCTTGCATTATGCCAATAAGTGACATTCAGATCTCTTATAAACATGTTGCAAAATAAGCCTCTCGTATTCAACAAAAGACTGCACCATAGCTAGCATAATCCATAAAATTAGGCTATCATTTCAGCTCAATATCTGAAATAATGATGAAAACTTGAAAATGAAGAAATACAATAACGGTAAGATAGAAAACGTACCTGCATCATAGATCGAGGGTTCGTTGTATAGGTTGTCTCAATGGTTGAGGATTGCTGCAATGGGAAAATTGAAGAGTTGAATTTGTTATTAAGATTCATAAGCAGGTCTAAATTTTTTTTTTTTTTTTTTTTTTGCCCGCGTTTTTGTTGTTTTTTGGGTTGAAAAACATGATCTGAAAAGTCAACATTACCTCAAGTTCAAATCCATAATGAAATGCAACCTTTTTCACATCTTCCAAACTTAACTCAATTGACATTTCCTATAGGCAAAATTGGACGTTTAAAAGGAGCATAAAATCAACGCAACAATCAAAGGAATCATATATATCACTTTCAGACAAAAACCTTACATCTTCCTGACCATACATATCTGCAAAGTGATAAAGTAAGGGACCCAAATTTATCCAGACCTGAAAATAATTGGATTAAACATGTGCCAATAAAAGATGAGAAAGGATATGGATATTAACTTTCTTTGAACTACTTACTCCCCCTTCCTTCAGAATTCTCGAAATTATTTCAATATATTCAATGATGTTATGTGCAGTGTCAAGGAAGAAGCAAGTCACCACTACATCCCAAGCTCCTGAAATGCTTCACAAACATCACTCAGAGAAGCTCAAATAATAATGCAGGTTTAGTGGAAGGAAGCCAATTCTCAAGGGTTATAAAAGCAAATGTTTATCACTACTGAATGCTCCCACAGCAAAGAAACCACAAATCTTCCATTCGACTTTCGAAGCACCATAGGTTACTAAATCTTCCATACCAGTAACAAAGGGACAAAATTAGCACGACTGAAATTTTTCAGATCAAAAGATTCACTTGCACTGTGACTATTCACAAAATCAGAACTAATTATACTCTTTCGGAAAAGAATAACACAATGAACCATGCATAGGCAACAAAGGCTTAAAAGAAGTTTAACCAATATAAGTTTGATACTTAAAAATTTTTAAATAAGACAAGGGATAATATACTCCTTGATCGTAAAGGAGTACGCCCTGAAATTATTTGTTCAGCATTTGGAAGTATAGATGCAAGTTAACCTGTGTTCATTAGAGGACCATTGCAAAAGTATAATCTTGGGAACTTGATAGATGTACAAGTGATGCACTTATGGCAGTATACTATACTTGCAATGATTGGAAAATCCCGCATGACAGGAACTTCAGCATTTCACATAAATGGTGCTAATAGAATTGCTTGACCTAAAGTTATTTTCTTTGCCTTCTTTTTTATCCTCATAATTTGGTACATTTACAGAGTTGTCATGGACAAATATGCCGAGGCAAAGAAAATCCTCAGCCAGATATTAACTTCTCGAAACTGATCATTTATATTAGTAATTATGCTATTTGTAATGATAAAAAAAATTTCAACTTTGGAGCCCCAAAAGAAAACCCTCACGTCAATTTGAGGAAAAAAAAAATTAACCATTAGACGCAAGCAATCTACGTTGGAAAGTGTTGTCGGCCAAAAAATGTGGATCTCACTCTAAACAAGCTACTTGATACTTGACCAGAACTCATTCTAAATTTGCACATTAAGTAATCAAACCCAGCTTCAACAAATTTTAGCATATGTTATCTTGTCAAGCATGAACCAATAAGTGGTTTGGCCTGACTTGGCTCGTTCAATACATATCCCTTAGATGCAGCACCAGGAAGCTTATGCAGATAGGATTGGTTTCAGATCTTTAGTTGTAGAGGTTTTAGGAATTAGAAGATAGTGTCAGATTTATCCCTGAACATAAAAGCAGAAGATAGACAGAAATAGAAAGAGATGCAAGGAGGGAACAAAGGGAGAGGGAAAGAGAATTCAGCAATTCTGTAACAAGTTTCAACTCAAAAACACAATTTAATTCACTCCAACCTCTCTAATGCAACTGCAACTGACATACATGTATAGAATACAAGACTGAAATGGCTAAGACCTATCAGGAACTAAGCAACTTAACTTCTGAGAGACCTCAACAGCTAAATAAAGCCAACTCTGATGCACGCAAGAAGTCAAATTGAATTTGACCACCTTAAGAGGCAAAATAGCTGCTGCATCGCTTTCTCTCTCTTTCTCTCAAAACCGCTAAAAACTTAGTATTCCTCTATGTATAATTAGTGCTGGCACAGCAAGAAACTAAACTAATGTACTCCTAATACCCGTGAACTTTTAATTGATTAACAAATTCCTCTGTGCTTAAGGAAAGGTGATGGGGTGTCAAATCGAAGACCCCAAAAAAAAAATGCATTAGCCCACAAACCCTTGATACCCATTGACTCATTGGTAAGTCAACAAATTATTTTTATTTGCCGCTGCAAATTAGACCATCTAAAGGTAAACACACTACAGTTTAATTAGTAAGACGCTTCACCTTGACATATAGGTCTCAGCTTCGAGTTACCAAGGGGGTAGACAGAGTCCCACTATTGGACCTCTTAGAAAGAAAGCACCATCTAAAATAGACCTACTAGCTCTTCCTTGCATAGTGATGCAAAACTGAGATTCTGTAGAGATAAGGTTGATTCAAAATTCTAGTTTAGAGATTTTAGAAATCAGAAGATAGTTCAGAACCTTTAGCTCTGAAAATCTGAGAATAAGAGTGTAGAAGTGGGAACTTAGGACGAACCAAGAGAACGAGAGAAATGGTAGTAGAGATTCTAGGAGTTCCGCTTAGATCTCCTTAGGATTAACCACCTAAGGTGAAGATGCCTTCATTTTCAAAGAAATCACAAAAGCACAAATATAAAATAAACAAATTCTGTCTTTGCTCTACACTGTTTTTACATAACAGTTCTAAGACCAAAATTCTGTCCTTGCTCACCTGCATGGCTTGGATCACTGTAGACTTCAACAAAATCACCACCACACATAGAAAAACCTTCAGTAGCCCCTGCACTGTTTTTGGAGCAAGGCAAACAATATTTGACAAAATAAAATTTGGTTTTTGCACACAAATATTGCAGAAATACCAATACAAAAATGTATCAGGAAAATTATATAAAAAATTAACCAATCTCCCAAACTATCTTTATACATTTAGAATGTTCAACTCCGCAACCTTCTGAAAACCAACATCCTATTACGAGGTCAAACAAAAGGATTAACTTTGTAACCTCTACAGCTTTAGTCAACATAATCTACTATTGCAAAAAATGCATGTAATACAGTATTAAAATATAACAATCCAGTCAGCCACAGGAAAAGAATCAGAAAAAATGGTCAGTGAAACCCAGTAATTACAGGAAACAACGGGAAGTGTAGTAAAGATCAAATATGTATTGATATTTCCAATGTAAGTGGTAGTGATAACCCTATTGATAGTCACATTTACAGGTCCAATTTGCTGCTCGAAATTTCATTAGGCTGAAGAAAGAGCAGCACCAGCTAAGATATAACCAAAGATTATCAATAAGGTGGCAGGAAGATGAAGTGAAACACATATGGTAGAGGGACAAAAGGAAAAAATGCAACAAGAATGTACAAAAACAAGCACAGTAGCAGCACTGTCAACTTTCATTAACATGAACCTTAGACGGACAAATAAAAACCTAAAGTGAAGCAGCAATATTGAATATGGAGCCAAACAAAACATAGTGATATTTTGATCACGAACCAAAAGGCAAAAAATAGGGATCTAGAACACCCACCCAAATGCTGGAAGTGCCAGCATTTAAGTTTTCTCAGACAACTGTTCAGCATGAGCTGCTTAATCCCAACCATATTATCCAACAACAAAATTTCAATGATGTAAAAGACCAAAATTTGCTTCATGAGGCACCCAGTAACTATAAATTTTATGCACTGCTCACAAGATCCAACAGAGAAGTGACAAGAACATGTAAAGATTTCCCTGGTATACTTTAAAAACTAGTCATTTCAAAAATGAGATCCTAGATACTTAATTCTATTAGTGGCCATTCATACCAGTCCAAGGCACGAAGGCAAGGTGCCAAGGTAAAGGCTTAAAGCCTAGTCACTTTCAACATAGTTTTTTTTTTTTTTTTTTTTTCTGAAGTAATGACTGAACCGATTTATCTGACATTTTCCTGCAACAGAATAAAGAAGAATTAAGGGACTTGTGATCCATGGCCATCTTTGATGTTTTATATAATAAACTAATATATCTTATGGATGACCAAAGTGTTACTTCAATCTATTGCGCAGCATAAAGACCATTAAGCCAACTCTGGAATACTAGATATTCAAGAAACCCTCTTTTTCTTTTTCAGGAAATCAAATATGAACAATCTTTTACCAACGTCACCACTTCTAAATTTATAGATAAATAAAGATAATGCAATTTAGTTTTAGTTTGTATTAAACAGCCTCTTAATATCTTCATAGATTCTTAGTTTTGTCAATTCACATCCATCAACCTAGTTCTAGGTGGAACTAGATTCAGAAAAGTTACTTATCCATACCACTGGTAGATTTTGGAGGAAAACAATTGATACTAAGAGGAAATGAATGGAAACTTCAGAGAATATATCATTCTTACAGTGCAAAGACCTGTTTGAACTATTGGAGATGAAGAAAATCAAGTCGAGTAAAGTTTCTAGATGATTATCCCCAAGTAGCAACTTATTTCAAGTATGGCATCATATAGCCAATATGATGAAGAAAGATAAAAGCGAAGTACCATTATACAAAAAGGTAAAGTATGTAAATAAATACCTAGCTGGATGAATATCAGGTATTGAGACAGGACGAAGCTGATCACTATCTGAAAGCGAGTTGCAATTGCTGTGTATCCAAGGATAGATTGTCCACTCCTCAGCCGTCTGAGCACTGATAAACATAAGTAACCCAACATCCAGAGTTAAAATTGCCATATTGGCCTTCAAATCCTTGGCAGTTACAAAAATTCAACTACAGCAGGTTCTTACTGGTTAAGAATAAAACTTGAACAGATCATCATGTAGTATGAGAATTCATTTCCTTGGCACATAAACCCTGCCATACAAAGATATTCATCAGCTAGGTCAAGCAAACATTTTTCTGTGAATCCAAGAAAGGTTCAGCAAAGAAATTCACCAAGACGTGAAATTTCTAGAGCCAGTCTCCCAAGTCCAGCACCAGGAACTAAACAAGCTGGTGGGCTATCAAAAAAGAACATTGCTATTAGTAAACAAAAACAAAAATTTAATTCAGCAATAGGTAAATAGAATTTTCATAAAAAGACTATTCAACATCAGCTCCATGACAAGGACGAGTAGCACAAGATGACTCGACCTAACAGCCTAAATAGAATATGCAAAAGAAACTAATATACCTCTCTTCACCGCGATGAGGAAATAGTTTTTGGAGTTCTTCGAGAATAGGCTTATAGCACTGATCCCGCTCCTTCTGCCCCTGTGCAATTTAACCAATCAATAACAAAAATCTTCTTCCTCATTTATTTCTTTACTCCTCTCATGGTCCATTTTTTCCCACAATAGACAGGAGCCTCAATTTAACAATCCTTTACAGGAAAGAAGAATTCCAAATGATTACCTCAGATGCCCAATCTCGTACAATATTTCTAATGATACATCGCACCTGGAAAAAAGTCGGTCAATAAAATACACAAGAGCTCAAGCTTAATCAAATTTGTAAGAAGCAAAACATTACGACATAAAAAAGCATTGATTATAAGATGCAAGAAAGTTAAACACATGTATCTAAGGTACTAAGAATATATTTATCAACTGTAAATGAGATTGACCAAGGAAACCTAGAAATGAAAGACGAATCAGATTTTAGTGTAACCGCACAACTATCTGAACAAGAAAACAAACAAAGGAGTGCACTCTTAATTTAACCATTCAAAAATCATATTGCAAGAAAGACTAGTAAATCCAGCTTAATATAAGTGACAAATCATAAAAATGCATCCCAATACTGTATGAACTCTTGAAAACATATAGCACAAGGAAGAAACGAAAAACTTGTACCTCAGATACAATTCTGAGTATCTATTAACAGACCGCAAAACTTGCTAGACAAGTAACATGTTCCAACTGACACTACTATGAAGGCTTAAATGAGTGAAGATATATGAACGTGGATATTAAGTATAAGATTATTGTGTGTATTCATTTCATCAAGGTAAACATCAAATTTTACAATACAAAGTTCCAAGAACATAACTAACAACAGTATCTGTCCAAAAGCATTCTGATAGTGCAGAATGCTGCAGTTCTCAGAATTCTACAACTCGTACACCATAAATTTAGAAAACATTAGAACCACATCTTTTTAAAGAGGATCATAATACCATACGGTAAGACAGTAATTTAACATCTTCTCTGCATAATACCTTATCGACATCAACTAAAGGAACATGTGACTGTAATGATGGGTCTAGCCAATCAGGAGGAGATGACATAACCTGCAATAGAAGATAAAGTAGTGAAAAAAGGAATAAAAACCATGTCATATGCGGAGCAAAGAAACACAATATCATGCCATAAGCAAGCAACAAGAGTTGTGTGTGTGTGTAAGAGAGAGAGAGAGAGAGAGAGAGAGAGAGACAGCGCAACAGAATAAACTGAAATTCATGAACAATACATTTTATTTTTACCCCCTCGCTATCAGAAGTGATAAAGGTGGTAAGAGGAAGACAAAGAATAAAAGGGCGACTTTAAGAAAGAACATTATTTGTTTATGAAAATGATGATTAGCTATGAGCTAAGTTTCATCCCAAGGGAAAATATATGAGAGACGGACATTATAGCCAATCAGAGTTCAAATAACCCTAGATAGAATGCTACAGCTACTACTGCAAGATTACCGTAAAATTTCTAGTACAAGTATTTTTCTGAGATTTGACAAAATGGCAATTCTACAATACCTAGTGCAGGTCAAAATAGGATGGAAGACATTAGGAGCTTCCCCAACCCCCAATCAAAAAGAAAAAATAAAAAAGGGCTTTTATAGGAAAAAGAGGAGCATGGGTGAACGAAGGTGAGGACCTTACATTTCCATTGCAACCAAGATTTGAAGAGAAAGTTGCCTCATTATTAGGGCAAATATGGTCTCCCTTGTTCTCCGAGCATATACAGCTGCTCCCAGCATTGATTTCATTAAATTGTTTATTTCTCATCTCCTGTTGTTATCTACAGAGGTCAAATCTCATAATGAAAATGAAAGAAACAGAATAAACTTAACACTGCAATCACAAAGAGACGAAAAGTGTTCATTTGTTGTTATTACTTTAGAAGACCTGCAAACCACATCATCAGACTGGGGTCCATCATTTTTTGAGAGAGAAACTGTTCCATCTGCTAAGCATAGCTCACTAGAACCATAGTTTTTCTCTCCAGATAGAAGATGACTATTTGAAACATTGCTCTGATTATCATTCTCAGATATACAAACGTCCTGACTCAAATCAAGTGGCGGCTCAAATGTCTGCCAACCAACAAAAATTAAAGGTTTTTAAGACAGCAGTGACAACACATTGCAGTAGATCTCAAAACAGATGCAAATAACAAGAAGGAAAAATAACCACCAACAGTGAGAAAAACTAAAATGGTAATTACCTTGAGCATTTCAAAAATGAAAAATGAATTCTTGGAAATACACCTGCAGCAAAAAGTAGCAAAACTGTCAAAATCAGATAAAAAGAGTAAATAATTGGTTGAAGCATTTCAAAAATGAACGATTAATTCTTAAGATACACCTACAAGATAAAAAGCCAATTATCAGAAACACGATAGAAGTTTTAGATCAAGGAAGATTATTGCTTCATGCATGCAATACATTTTTAACGTAACAATACACATGCACATGACCATACAAAAGAAATTAGAGGTAATGAACTTAAAGTTTCACTGTCCGAGGGGAACAACTAAGGACAAGAACGTGCCTCCGGGAAATTTTAAATGGAGCATCCCTTGGCCTTGTGAAGTCAAAGTATCATGGACATTGATTTAATTTCAGTTATATCTCAGCACTGTCTCGTAGAATATACTTTTGAAATTTAGTGGACTTCAGGTTTCCCTTTATTGTTCCCAAGACAAAATCAATGAATATGCGATGCTAAAGATAATTAATATAATGATATAATATGCTTAGTGCATTTATATTTGATTTCCCACAAATCATCAGAAGTACAATTTCACTTTAATCGGTTGGCATAAAAATGTATATACATAGCTATATGAAGTATCCCAAAGTTCGTAACATTTGAGAGACAATAGGTGCCCATTAACCACACAAAGTTAAAAAAATAATAATAATAATAACGCAATACCCATACCCATCCTTATTACGAATATACAAACATGGGTTATGATAGTCGTACCATCTAAGCTTCTGAAATTTAAACGGAAGGTGGGATAGCAACGCCTGCAAAATGCAACAAAAAAAATATAATCAATCATAAGAATGAGAGTTAAATTTAAACATTAGTTTCCAAACAAGATCTCACAGCATTCTGAAATATGGAGACTCAAGACACTGCAACTTTAATATCAAAAATGCATAAATGTCAAACTTGTTCTGCAAGTGACAAGGGACAGAATAAGTTTCGGAGACTTAAAATGTTTGTCAACCATGAACAAATTAAGCTAAAAATGTAGTGCACAGATCATATATCTACAAAACATAAGGTAGTTTTTACTTGATCGATTTTAGTTCTAGCATTCCAAAAACAGAAAAGGGAAAACCGTTCCGACTACATTGTCATTTAATTATCTACAGCTCAAGTAAAACTCAAGTAAATAAAGACCTAAAGCTTAACAACGGTGATAAAATCTTTCCAATGCAGATTAACCCATGAAAAAAATTTACCACTTTTTTTTTTCTTTTTGACAAAGTTTCGGAAGAATGGATAGAATATAAAAGAACTGATAAAAAAAAAAATACAGCATTCTTAGAGGAAGATTGAACCTTGTGGGCTGGCGGAAGCCTTTCGAAAGATCTTTCGTTTCTTCTTACATCCTCCTCCGCTGCCTCCGGGTAGCTGCGTATTAATCCATATATATTAATTATCATATAATAAAAACAACTCTCAAATTTTTTTATAAAAAAAAAAAATTACGCGTGTAAAATGGGAGTAGCAATTTATACAAAGCACCAAAATTCTTATTTGTCTACCTATTTACTGCCTATTAGAAAAATGGAAGCAAAATTAAAAAGAAAAAATATACTTGAGGTAAGCGCTGATTATGCGCCTCAGGGATTTGACTTCCAGGGCGATTTCGTGATTAATCCGACGGACTTCTTCGTCGTCTTGGATGCCGCTCGCCATCTTCTTCTTTTCTCTCTCTAAAATTTGTTCCCAGTTTTTTTGTTTACTACACTACTTTACTAAACCCCAATCGATTGAATCTGAGGATACCATACATCAAAGTCTGCGGACTTTTTTTTTTTTATTTTTCTGTAATATTGCACAGGCAACCCCAAATGTTTGTTACAAATACAATGCGGTATCCTACAAGTTTATGATATTTCAATTATCCCCCATGTTTCCAATAATTTTATGTCCAATAAATTGCCGCTGCTGCTTGTGACTCCACTTAGGAGTGGGCAAAAATAACTAGAAAATCGAAAAATCGCAATAATCGGTTCAGTCCAAATCGAAAAATGAGAGTAACCGAACCGAATTTTGAAAGCGGTTAGGTTAACCGAACCTCATTTGTAAAAGCGGTTCCGGTTACGGGTATCAATTTTCAAAAATCGCGGTTAACCGAACCGGTTCATATATACGTCTTAAAGGCTAATATTTGTAATGTTATAAAGGAATTGAGGAATATTAATTCATTTCATTTTCAAATTTAAGATTATTTTAAAACTTAAATATTGTATTTAATTTTTCTTTCAATTTAATTTCTTGATGCTAACTAAAAAATTATTTTCATATAATTGAAATACATAAATTTTTTACTCTTAAAAAGAGCAATCTTTTTTAACCTTTTTTACTTTTAAAAAGAGTTGATGCAAGAGTTTCAATTGTAATCGTATTGCTTATTTTTTAAAGTAATTGAAATTGTATAAGCATTTTTTTAATTTGAGCAAAGGTTTATGTTATAATATTTTGATCTATTTTGTCAAATTAACTTAAACTATACGGTTCCGATTACCCGCGGTACCCGACCCTCTTTAACCGGGTAACCGATAAGCGGTTAACTGATTAATGAGGGTCGAATACGGTTTATAAATTAGGCGAACCGATACAAGCGGTTCCGACTAGAATATTAGGTGTGTGGATCAGTTAACCGGTCCATGCCTACCCCTAACTCCACTTGACTTTGATTAGACCAGGATTTTGCTTTTTGATCCATAAAATTAGCTTTAGCATACATTTAGTGCACATCACAAACCTGCCTTATTTCTTTTCTATTGCAATTTCTGGATTATTATATGATGATTTTTTAACTTTCCATATATAGAAAAGAAATATAGACTAGAAAGGAATTGGAAAGTCATTTTTTTAATTCATTCCCCCTTTCTTTTCTTTTCTTTTCTTTTTTTTTTTTTTGCATATTTGACACAAAACTTTTAAATTGGTACGTATTGAAATTAACATTGTGTCGATTATAATGCTCATTCTTCAGGACAGCCACGTATGGTTGGCCGATGAAGCATGAATTTGATAAGATCAACTTTGAAATTCACATACACCAAAACAGGAAGCTTATAATGCGTTAGTTTATGAAATGAAAAATACAAAGTTAAAAACAATTTCCAAATCGACTTATCTTTTTGCTCAATTGGATTCAATATCCTACTTAGAGGATACATGGATATCTAATTTATAACTCATTATTCCTTAAGTTAAGAAACATCGATTGAATCGTCTGTAGCTAATACAACTTAAATGGCTTTAAGGCATCATTATAGGTGAATCTCTCAAATACTTTTTTAATTCATTGGCTGATGACTATAGGTAATTGATAGATACAACTTGAATGGCTTCAACCTATAAAGAATAAACTTTTGGGATACCTTTCTTTATTATGAATATCTTGTTATACATTGCATTTTGATCACCAAAAGTTATGATCTTTTTCTTGTTGATAAAATCAACTAATAAATCGATAACTAACATAACATATTCATTATATGAACGAGTCAAGTTTAGATTGTGAAGATCAATACTCGCCCAAGTTTTTCTATTATTTTTTATGATTGCCTAAATGGTACAATATTTGACAACGTAAATAATGATCTCATTAAAGTCCACATTTAACTACTTTTTTTTTTATTACTATTAGAACAATATCATTAATAAATCTTCTCAATGATTGTTTGTAAGGCCTAAAAACCTAGCTTCAATGGTATTTTATGCTCTACTAATTTTCTTTTGAAGCTCAGCATTTCACTATAATATTAAGCAAAACATCCTCTAAAATCCTTCAACACATGGATAATTGACTCCTATAACGGTCCGATCTGGTATTTGGATGGGTTACGAAGATTAGTTTGGTGAAGGTAGCCCAATACCATTACTAAATTTCTGCAAGACAAGAAAAGTTTAAGCTTAGGGGGCTTTACCCTCAGTTGGCCTCCAATGCTCAAGTCATGGGGAGCTTGGGTGAAGCATAAAATATAAAAGAGCTAGAATTCAAAATCTTACCCATTTTCAGGTGTGAGGGGGAGTATTTATGGCCAAAGAAAGTAGGACTGAAAGGGATTGAGAGTCATGTTATTATACCTAAGAATTTGACGTTTCTAACGGCTATAGCAATTATAGATGTATTTAAATATGCTCAGGTGATGGTAGCTAAGATTTTTCGGCTCTTCTCATGTCATATTAGATAATTTTGCACAAATTACCAAAAGTCCCCGTTTTAGGCAAATTAGTAAGATCGGTGGTGTTCCTTTCAGGCTTTATTTATTAGGGCTATTTCGGGTAGAAGACGGCCTTAATTGGCTCATGATAAGTGAAGCTTTTTTTGAGGGTATGGTATTAAGCAAACTGCAGCCTTATACTTGGGCCATTAGTGGAAAATGCATCCAAAGATAAAACAACATTTAGCCATTCAAATCGCCTCCACTATTCCTAGCACCAAGGTTTGCATATGAATTTGATCGTTTATCATTTTCACATCCCAAGATCACTTTCAGCATTGCATCCTTTATATTAATTCTCACATTATCTAATTTTGATGACAACATGACCAACTTATTCAAATCTATAATGCCGGGAACTTTTCTTCGTCGTTCTAATACATTGGATTAACCCAATTGACTAATAGGTTTTCAATTGTAGCATTCTTTTGCTCTACCAAGCACACCCTTACTTTTTTCATGCTTGTTTCATAACTTCTTGTACACATCACCTCTTTATAATTTCCTTCCTTATACGTGGCCTCGGATGTGGCTGTTACATGGCGAGCTCAGATGCGACTACTATATGGTACTAGTTTATCTAACTCATTAAAAGATACATTAGGAATATGCAATGCTCCATGGCATACATAACAAGACCAATCAAATTTCTTTTTGGAAAGATGCCACCGAGCAGCTACTACTAGTGTGTAATGTGTTAGGCCATTGGTGTCTTCTTGTGAAATTTATTACAAGTGATAACTGCTGTTAACATGCTATTTGTGACTTTTAATGAAATTTGTTGAAAATGATAAATACAAAACCAAAATGGCCACGACTTGAAAAATTTGCAATTGAAAAGTTATATTCTCAAATTTGTAGTGCACATGAGTCCTACTTGATTATTATTTTCATCAATTCTTCTGCATTTGTTCAATTTCTAATAACTAAAGAACGAAAATGATTTGCCATGACAAATAAGGGACCGCGTTAGTTAAGACTTCAAAGACAAGGAACCCAAATAATAATTTTCTAAAAAAAGAAAGTTTGCAAATAAATAATTTTGATGGGCCTTCATTTGGTTCAAAAAAAGAATTGGAGAAAGAAGCGTGCAACCTATTTCTTTTTGTTTTATATATTTTATTTTCAATTTCCTTTTCTTTGAACTTGATTTGAATACAAGGACTACTTTGGAAACCGATCAGGCCAAATTGCACCTTTCTAGGGCTGTTAAAATCGATCCAATACGAACCGCAAAATTTGGATAACAGAATCGGTTACTAACAGCGGGTCGGGTATTTATTCGATTTGAGCAAATGGTAAGTCAGGTATCGGATCACACTTTTGTGAACTAATTGAGCACTTGGTGCATGAATAAGGGTATTTTTGTAAATTTACTTGTTAGGGTTACACTTTTTTTTTTCTCCCCCTCACATTCTACTGCTCTGTTTAGTTGGATGTAAAATATTTTCCTTAGGAAATTGTTTTCCTAAGAAAACATTTTACATGAAAATTGTCATTTTCCTTGCAATTTTCTAGTGTTTGGATGACAATGTGAAAATCTTTTAAAAATTTTTTTTGATATATTTTTATTTTTTTATTGTTAATATGAGTTAAATAGACTAATAACATTATAATTTGTTTGACAAGTAAATAGAGTTAACTAGAGATTGTTTTGTTTATAATTAATCTTCAAAATAATATAATGGTAAAATATTCATATCTACAACCATGTTATTATGGAGCCCAAGATTATGAAAAAAAAATTAATTGATAAGAATTAAAAATAAAAATTAGTTTTGTAATTGAAGTTATAAAAATAGGTATTTAAGGTTTAATGTCACCGTTGAATTCTAAGGAAAGAAACTTGCATTTATTAAGTATGTTAGTTATTTTCAATCAAAGGAAGGAATATTAAAAAATATTTTACATAGGAAAACATTTTTTAGTGTTTGGCGCCAAGAAAAATTTTGAAAACATTTTCCATAAAAATATTTTCAATCCAAACAAACAGAGCTTGCGCCTTTTTTCCCCCTCTCTCAATCTCTCTCCACTTCTCACCTTCTCAGTCTTCCTCTCACTCTTTATCTCTTTGCCTCTCTCTCTCGTCTCCCCATTTCCTCCCTCATTCTCCCTGCTTCTTAAACTCTCTTTCTCCCTCACTTCCTCTTCCTTCTCCTCTCAAATCTCTCCTGCGCCTCCTCTATTCCTCGTTCTCTTCCATCTAACCCTCGCCATACTCAGTCCTCAACACCATCACAACTGGCAAGTTCTCCACCACCACCAATATGACTCTAACTCAATCATCATTCAAGTTTCTTTTTTAGATATTATTATAGTATGTATAACGATTTGTATTTATAAGTTTATCCTAACTGTTATTATGATTTTTGGATATTTTGAGGGCTAATCTAAAATGTATTGGGGTTATTTTTTGTGTTTCCACTTATTTTTTTTATTTTTTTGTTGGTTTTTTGTGTTCTTCCAAAATTGTTAATATTTTTTTTGTTTTGATTTATTTATGAAAAATTTTATTGATTTTAATTTATTTCTAAGTATTTTTTTGGATGCAGTAGAAATAGGGTCCGATACTCAAGCTATCCGAACTGATTTTTACAAGTAATCGAAAGGCTAGTTGTGAACTGGGATAAATATTAATATTTTGCTAAACTAGTGAGACCGGGTTGATTTGTGAAATTGTTCTATGGACCGAGTGCCCGTCCATGAACACCCCCTTCGATATTTTAAACCTCAAATGAGATTCCTTTGCATATGTTGAAGGACCATCTCCGCAATTTTTTTTTTTTTTTTTTTTGTGAAAAATCCTACATTTAATGGGTTCTTTGCATCACATACGGGAAAGGTATAAAACCAAAAACACGGTACGACCTCCACTAAAATCGAAGTACATTGCCATTGTGAGCTTTTACAGAAGTATGATCCTTCCATCTAGGGATCCCGGCATTGAAGATCTCCTGCAGGACATTCATTCTCTCTGCTATGATATCCTCTTCAAATTCTCCAAACTGGTCTCGTTGCTTCTCCATTATTGCCTCCAGATTATCCAAAAACTTAGCTTTGCGTTGCAACTTTTTAAACTATACACAAAAACAGCAATTGACAATTTACAGGTCAGTAATGGAAATCACAGCAAATGTTCTTCTAACATGTAAATCAATTACGACTCGATAACACATGTAAAGGCCCAGCTGGAAGAAGGATGTGCACAGCTTTGCAT
The DNA here is from genome assembly GCA_024721245.1 of Mitragyna speciosa. Lineage (NCBI taxonomy): Eukaryota > Viridiplantae > Streptophyta > Magnoliopsida > Gentianales > Rubiaceae > Mitragyna > Mitragyna speciosa. The sequence continues at coordinate 361,011 of CM045562.1, forward strand.
TTCTTGCATCAACTTTTCTTCCTGTCCCAACTTCTGCTTAAGTTGCTTGTCTAATAACCAGAATATTTTAACCAGCTTTTTACTTACCTGAGTCTCAATCACAATAGCCAGTAAATGTTCAATCTCTCTCTCTTCCTGATCAGCCAATAACTTCGCATGAGCAGCTGCAGCTCCAAGAGAAGTTGCAGTTGCAGCCCTCATACGTAAAGTTAGTGGAACAACATTTTTCTGGGAGGTTGTCTCCTGAAGTTCTGCAAAACAAGAAATTTTACCAAATAAGATAAGTGTGAAATGCCAAAGCATGATGAACTCAGACTACATTTTGCTGACAAAAGGTGGACCAGCACAATCCAAAATTCCATTTTTCCAGTGTGTGCCCGCACAAGCATAAAGAAGGGCACATAGTTAAATAAAACATCAAATGATGCTTTTCACGTGAAGTACCTGACACTGCAGGCCTCTTTTCCCCCTCTGAATTTTCGACTTGCATGGCCCTGAAAGAGTAAAAACACAAGCCCAATACCATTTTACTTCTAAATTAACTGGTTAAAATATTAAGAGGAATAAGTTGAGCCCTTGCTAGAGAAACTACCTTTCTTGTTCATTACTTTGAGCACTATATCCCGATTCATCCCCAAAGTTATCATCATCAAAAATTTCCCTTGAACATCGGTTCTCAAAACAAAGCTCGGCAACAGCAGCATCTGCAGCACAAGCTGTGATAGATGGGCCCACCACGGCAGAAAGACGTGCAACCTAACAATAAATGTCAACAATAGTTACTGCTAAGGCTCAAACATATTTTCCCGGTTGAAACATCAATCCTCAATTGAATGCCTTTTGTTGGAAGCCACTATATATGTCAAAAGGTTTTTAATGAAAACATTCCATTTTTTTTTAAAAAAAAAAAAGCAGTTAGAGCTTGTTTAATAAACAATACTTTTTCAAGACTAAGCGAGTTAACCATGCAGCCCCCTTCCTAGCTCTGTTCTACTGAGACAATGTGAAAAAAATCCACAGATTTGCCTTCAAATTATTAGATTATACTCTAAAGAGTTGTTAGATATTAAAATTCCTACCAGAATGAAATGCAAATCTGTTTCCAAAAGCACGCAATATGCCCATATGCACCCCTTTAAAGACCCCACCCACACAATTAAAATAATATATAGAACCAAAAGGACAAACTTGATATACAGAAGAAAAAGTATCACTAGTCAAGGTAAAAAATAAGTTTCACTGAGAATTAACTAAGCACTGTATTTGTAGCAATGCTGTGTACCTGTTTCATTAGAGAGCTGCAAGCGTCTGAAATAGGCACAGTGCATAATCTCTTTTTTGGGGGACCTCTCTCTTCAACATTTCCATTCTTCTGATCTTCATTCTTGTGCTCATGCTGCTGATCACCCCCAGTGACAGCGTCTTCAGACTGGCTAGGAGCTGGCAATTCGTGTCCAACACTGCTAGTATCAGCACTTATATCCAAAAATTTACTTTTTCTCACAGCAGACCCCAACATAAGATCCCCAAAAGGCAGCTGCAGGAGCTTTGATATGCAATCCAACTTGCTCTTTGTTTTAACATTTTGAGCCACGAGCTCCCAGTCATCTCCGTGCTTCAAAACAGATTCAAGAAGAAGTAGAGTTTCGGCTTCTGTCCAAACCACCATGTGATTCTTGTCATCAATGAACTTGAAATCATGAACAGATTTGCTCCCATAATCACCATTCCCAAAGCACTTCTTGCAGAGAATAAATCTCTCTTCCTGATGTAAGAGCAAGAAAACCAATTTAACCACATTTCTTGCAGATATGATGCCAAGATACAAGCAAAATGGTTGTCACCCAAGATTTAACCTTCTCTCTCTCTCTCTAAGCTTATGTCAAGGCAAATGTGGCTAGGCTAAGCCATTAGTTTTCGTGCAGCATTCATAAATTTAATCAGGCACCCACAAAAGTTACCAAAAAGATTGAGAATTGACAATTACTTTAAAAAATCCTCTACAGAAATAGACATAACAAACTTGGAGGTTGTTTCCACTTTGGCACATAAAGCGAATAGAAAGAATCAATCATGAAATCAGCACTTAAAGTTTTTCTTACTAATATTAGACAAATTTCCAAAAGTAGCAGTTGTAAAATTCCACAAAAAATGTGTGTATGATATTGATGGTTTTGTTATTGGAGAAAAGGCAAAAGGAAACAAACAGATATACAAGTGACATAGCTTATGCAATTCATCATATAAGTAAAATTGGTTAAAATCCGTCAGTCATGTTTTCCAAAACTATCTTAATGAGTCGCTACATAAGAGTTGTGAAATCAACTCATACACACTATCGTCTCCCCTGCTGCTACATCACAAGTACAATAGGGTCAACCCAAAACCCACCAGAGTAATATGTATTCAGTACTCGATCATTAAAGGGGATATTCGAGTACCTTGGTATATTCGTAATGCCCCGAATCACACGGCTCTTTACAGCTCCCACACGACAACGGCTCTTTCCCTTCCTGCTGCTGCTCCTCACCATAGACATCGGAATACGATGCCAAAGGGGGAAACTTGGATCCATTCTCAGCCAGGCCTCCTCCAGGAGTAAGATCCAAGGGCAGGAGGGGAGGTGGTGGAATGACGGGCTTCAAAGAATTGGGAGCAACAACGACCCTAACCCCATAAGGAGCTCCTTCCTCAACCCTAACTCTGCACTTATCATCGGGAACGACATCGGGGGATGGGGTGCCAGTAGGGGTAGCGGTGAAATTGATGAGACCCCATTTCTCCAAAAAAGTGAAGACCTTGTGGAGAGTGGAAACGTCACCGACAAGAGACTTACGGAGGTGGGTGAAAGTGAGAGGTCGAGAAGGGTCTTCTCGGTATTTACAGATAATGAAGTCACGATACTCCTTGTAGATCCTGGGGGTCCTGGTAATTGAGCTTCCGTCGAAGAATTCCCTAAGAGAAATCCTCTCGATTTCGTGAATATTGCCCCATTGAAACCAACCTTTTCCATCAATAAGTTCATGAATAAATTTTAAAAAAATAAAAATAAAAGTTAGGGTTTCATTATATTAACCTGATTTTTTAATCAAAAAAGAAGAAGAGGGAGAAGGAGAAGTAGTCCAAAAAACTTACTGGAGTAACTGGGAATGGTGTAGACGTCGAGATGAGGTTCTTCAATGGCGGGAAGTGGAAGTGAAAGTGGCAGTTTGAAGTTGGAGGCCTCCATTCAGTTCCCAGCCGGTTTCGTTTGATGAGAGAGAGAGAGAGAGAGAGAGAGAGAGAATTATGGTTTTGGAATCTTTTAAAATATAAGTGTTGGGTAGTGAGAGGTACCAAAAACCATAAGTAGGAGCGGCGAGCCAGATGACTTTTTAATAAGGGGAGAAACTTTAAAAAAAAGCCCAATGGACCGTAACAAGCAGAACCTCACCTGAAGATGTAATGATATAAAAGCCCGAATCCTAATCCTAATTGTCTCAAGTTTGATCATTTCATTGCCCAATTTTTTGTTTCTTTTCTTTTCTTTTTTCTTTTTATATTTTATTTATTCTTTTTCCTTTTTTTTTTTTTTTTTTTTTACGTTGCCCAAGTTAATGCTCCTATATTTTAATAGCTAATTTTCCAAAAACTCCGTGCTAACTCTTTTCTTTATCTATTAGCCGGGGGAAAAAAAAAAACTCTTTTCTTTTGAGGGCAGCTTACATTGATGTCTACTACAATAGTATAAAACCAACAAACAAAGGAAAAAAGGATATTAAACAAATTTTAGATTTCAGAAAAACAAAAAACCAAAAGGAGAATTTTGATAATCTATCTATGAGATTTCTTTTGTGCTACTGAATTTGACAAACTTCATCCCAAATTGGACCCTTAATTTCTACATCAATTCCATCAATTAGCAGCTTTTTGCCAAATAGTTTAATTATTTTCCCTTTTCTCTTTCTTTAAGTTGGTAGTGTTTATACTTCTTTGCTGGTTAAAGCATTGAATTAGAACCAGCAATTGAGCACTTTGATTTTGCCTAAAAATGTATCACCACATACACCAACTCACGCCGAGTTCACGTGTTATTTGACAAACCTCATTTACCATCTTCTGTGTATTGGATTTTACAAAATTCACCTGTTGGATTATTTTTCACCATTTCCCTACCAACTATATGTTCGTCATCGAATATACTATGTTTTAAGCTGGCCAATTCATTATACACTTTTTGAGTTATCCCGGGTAAACTCTTTTTTAATCTCTGAATTCATAAAACCCTCAATATAAATGACCTTTAGAACGATAATTAACCATCTCCTAATAGTTTTTCAAACATTAAGTTTCAAAAAAATGTTAGCAAACAGTTTTAAATTTTTGTCCCTACAGAGGACCCAAGGGAAATTTTCCACATTTAAGTTATTCATTTTATGTTCATTCATGGTTCGTTCGAACAACACTTGCATTATACAACGTAAATTTGTTGACATCAAGAGTACCGCGAGAGAATCTGAATTTAAGTATGTACATTGATATGAAGTTCCTGAGCCTGTCCCGGTGCCAATTTTACAAGTTTTACTTTCATATCTTAAAACAAACTTGTACAAATGAAAACATCTCAAAAAGAAAACATAGAAGTATGTTTCACTTCCTACAGCTTGACCTTGCAAATTTAGTAATCTATGTAACCCATCAAGTACGATGCATAGTTGTAAGTTCTATCTCCCACGACTTGGACAGGCATTTGCAAAATGTGATGGATCACCACAGATGAAACACCTGCCGGATATTGCTTCGCCTGTTGCCGACACAAATGCTACACCATTCGCTCGCCCTCCACCACGGCTGCCTCGGCCACCCCTCCTGCTAGGGTTAGATGCTAAGATACTTGCATTTGCACGTGGAAAGCTTCTGCCTCCATCCATGCTATCCTCCCATCTGCATCCAACATCAACAGAATATAGAGAATGACATTAGAGAATACAAATTTATTTCCATTAAGGTGTAAGAAGGTGAATTTCTTGCACACCTAGCAAGATCCATGTACTTTTTACGTAAAGATTCTTGCTTTCGTCGATTTATTCAACATAATTCCTTTTCCTTACTTAAGACTTGCAAAATTAAACTGGATGTAAGTAGTTATTTCATGATAAATGATATCTCAACTTACAACTAGCCATTTATAATCCAAACAGGTAACATGTCACCTTAATGGTGAACTGCATAAATGGCTCTTATACGGTCTTGTATTGTATGTCTGGTTAAAACCAGCTTCTCTAATACATCTATCACGGTCAAATCTACTTCTTAGCACTTGGGTTTCTTCTGACGGACAACAAACGTTAATTATTTAAGACAACGGAAAAAATACCAGACATCAGGAATGATGCACAAAAGTAAATTGAGCTATTTTATTTTGGAGTTGCGGGTCAGGATTACTATAGGATAAATACAGCTTAAATACTTGCAAATGGACTAACAGCAGCACTATGAGCAGGAAATTTTATTCACACTAAAAGGATATAGTAAATCTAGCTTGACATACACAAAAAAGTTACACCCCTGCACTTGGCAAGAAAAGAACTTTCTTCCTCTGTTATTTGCTGTATTAGCAGTCCGCAGAACACAAGGTGCCCCACATGAGTTACAAGGGATTGAAGATTCTCCTGCATCATTAGAAAATGATTGATGTATCAGTATAATCAGGTATCTCAATAAGGCCCAGATAGTGATAATTTAGATTGTAGATATTGTTATAGCGTATTGTGAAACTGATAGTGAGAGCTTAGACAACTCAGCAATTCCATTGCATAAAATTTGGGTTCAGTGATAACAAAGTAAAACCTAGAAAGCACAAACATGGCCTTATCATGATGAAAAGAATACTTGGAATGATATAGATATTACAGCTCAGCAAGATATCATGATGATGCCACCTCAATTTCAATAAAGCAATGTGGATAGATAAATATGTTGAGACATATAAAGAAAGATGGTAAAGCTATCAAACCACTTGGCGGGTTAAATTCCTGGGCTCTAGCGCTACGACCATGAGAAGCTTGTGAAGGACAAAAATCTGAAGAATGCCCTGTTTGCCTGCAATATACACAAGCCATCCGCCCCCTAGAACTACTTCTCTGAGCATTGCTAGACGATGTAGGATTACCTTGTCCTCTACCTGTTAAAGAGACTTATAAACAGTCAGTGAATATTATCATACAACACCAACCAGAAACCAATCTTCCAAATGTCCTTTTGTCAGTTGTTCTGCAATATCATGAGCGGGCACTAAAAGTCACAGATGTTGAGACACTAATTGCGAAATAAGTTTTAATAGTATGATGGAACCACATTCAACTCCAACAGATTTTTCATTGAAGTTCAAAGATTGCTTTATTCTCACTAAAATTGTTAAAGTTAAGAAAGGGAATAATTTAACACAAGAATGGTTTGCAGTAGGACTCCTGTAAAATGGAGGCCACTTAAGATAGCAACATAATTCCTGCAAAACATAAAATACTAAAATATTAGTAATTTTAGTTCTGAATAGAACTTTGTTAAAACGATATTGATTGAAACGCATCATTTTCACGTGTAGCGGCCTTAAACTGACTTGACATGGTGCATGACATACATCATGCCAGCTTGGTTGCACACTCAGCTCATTGACCTTTCAAGCACCAGACAAGTGGCCCCTTTTTGTCATCTGACAAAAACCATACAGCACAGTTCCTCTTTTAAGACATTTTGCTGGCTCTCTGACCATTATCATTCCTCACTGTGAGGCACAGACTGGTGCAACCAAAAGCAATGGCATTCATTACTGAATTTAGCGATGGGAACCACCTTCAGCCAGACTGCCAAAGCCAAGAGTCCCCCACTTTCTATTATAAGAACTCCACTTCTTAGTTTGCACAAAGAGAGTAAATAACCCTGCTAACATGCAAGTTGAAGAGTCTCTCTTTTTCTCATTTAAAAGAGATGTCTTTCTCCAAAGCTTAGTGAATTTAAGATTAATTTGCCCCAAAACTGTAGTTATGAATACCACATAAATTACCTAGTCACAAGTTTATTCTATTTTTTTGGGGCTAGGATTAAGGTTATAATTTGTTCGCAGAGAAACAAATTTATCACCTGTTAAGAATATTTATTTTAAAGATATTCATTCAAAATTATAAGTTAGGATGCATTCACATTAATTTTGTAAGTCTTGGACAATTTAATTATCCTTTATTAAAATATATCAAGCATATATTCGTCAACATCAGTTTTACTACTATTATTTAAATTCCAAATATTGGGAAAGCATATTCCATATTGAAACAGACACATCATATTCCATACTGACACGTGAAGATTAAGAATTTTGTGGTTAATTAAAAATTAAGCCGCTGAATTCTTTATAGCGTAAGCAGGTCATATGCATAATTGAAATTTTATAATCTAATCACTTTTGAAAGAAGGTATCTTTACCAAGTCAAGAAGTTAGACATGTACAGCGAGGTTATTCTTGCAGAACTGTACAAAGTCATAGAGATAACATGGAACTTAAATTAGATACAACAAACCTAAAGTTTGACTTTGTAGATGACATGATAAGTACAATATTTAAACCATTGTTAACCTAATGCTCAAAGTCCCTAAAGAACTATTTCAGCATTTATAATTCAAAAATACTCTCAACATATAAGACAACAAAACCATTCAAAAGCATACATCAAGCTTAATAACTCACAGTAAAAACTAGTACAGAATAAATTACCAAGAATGTTTTTTGAATAAAACATTATTAATCAATATGTTCAAAGTCTAAGAATGCCAAGAAAAGTAGGGCTCTTTCTAACCACATGATAGCTACCATATTAGTTGTCTATACAAAATTACATTAAGGTGCACAGATTCACTGTGCAGGACATACCAGGTACGCCAGACACATTGCGCGAACCAGTTCCACAAATTTCTACCAATTGCCTTAGAATATCATCGCAGCCTCCAATGCAACCTAAAAAAATGAGATGCCAGCAATAGAAATACTCTGCTTATTCCAAAAATTTCCAATAACAAATATTCAATATCTATTGTCATTAACGTGTGCACCAACATTAGTAGTTGTGGATAAATTACTTCTACATGACAAGTTTATGATATAAGAGGGCAGTTGGGTGACCAGCCCATATGATAACAACTAAAACACCTAAGAAATCAGCTTCAACTACCAAGTTCACTAACATTCTCACTTTGCAGTTATAACTTCCAATAATGCATGCTACCCGAAAAGTCTTAAGTTGGACCAAACAAGTGCTAAGATAATAAAATAGACAAAGAAAACCTCCACCCCAATGACTCCAGCTATGTTTGATGTCAATTTTTTTTAAATTTAATATATTAAACAACTAACTTTTCAACCATTGGAGGGTTCATTAACCTATTCATACTACTTAAAGCTAATGTGTCCTCCGGTAGGGAGGCCTTAAAGTTGAAAGTCTTGGGAGCGCAAGCCTCACTCTTCAATGTTTACTTGTCTAAAGAAGTCATCAGTCTGAGACTGCTATAGTACTATAATGAGGCAGTCATACTCCTACAATTCTGGCAAAATAGATCAAGATGGAAATGCTTTTTGCTAACCAACTGGATAGTCAACCATGCATAATTTGCAAGAGGATACTCTCAGCACCTAAGTCGGTAAAACAGGTCATAAGCACACAAGCCTCAACCAGGATCAACCAAAAAAGGTTCATAATCAATGCAAGAAACAAAGAAAACATAATTTAATCACCATATCCTGAAGACCAAACTTCAAGATATGTATCTACTATTTGAAATAAATGAAGTAAGATTCAAGAAAACAGAAAATTTCCTCAAGTCTAAGCCTACCTAAATGATCGATATTGTAATCTGGAGGAATTTCTAGCCGACGAAATTTGAACTGAATCTTGAAAACCGGCCCTGCAAATAATGTTTAGACATCAGTATACAGATGAAATTTTCATAGAGACCTTTTATATACTAAGAAATGTAGATGTAGATCCAGTGATCAATGTAGAGAATCGACAGAAAACTGTATACATGTTGGAGGGCATAAACTTATACACAACAAACTTGGGGAGCCAACCTGGAGCACAGATACCACATGTATCACTGGTAACTACTGCTTGTGATATGGATCCAGGTAGCCAGACAACATTTCTACACTGAGCATAGAAAACACATACAAGTTACCCAGAGTACAAAAACCTTCTCATAAAACTGTTAAGCAAAACTATCTGTAGTGGTAGGCTTCTTCAATGTCCTTGAGACTAAAATGATGAAAAGATATATCAGATAGGAACCAAGGGCGTTAATGAAATAGAAAGAAAAAAATCCTCTGTCGTACCAATAAAGTAGACAAACTAGTTTCCGTTTATCCAAGACTTATCAATTAAGAAATGAGACATCCTTGCATAAGAGATATTACCAGATCTACCACTTATATTATAAATGTTAAAAGCTAGAGTTTACTGGTGGCAGAAATCAGCATATGTTACATAAAAAATTCCACTTATAACTATTTCTATTATCTGATACAGATATAATATGCAATGAGAAATTATATGGGCATGAAATGAGGGACACCGTTAAAGGGTGAGATGTGATTATCTCTGTTTAACCACAAGTTCAAATTTCAAAATGCTGCTCATGTTGGAACCAAGTCCAGCTCCCTCCAATTCTTCCATTCTGTTTTTGCTTTTCCTTCTTTATGGGGTTCGAGGCTGTTAAAGCCCTGAGATTTCAGTTTTCTTCTTTCTGAAGCTTATTCTTTCTGCAACTTCCAGTACAATGTTAAATCAATCCAGTATGTATCCCTATGCATCCTTGAAGCGGAAAAGATCATCCCAATTATTTGCATTCCACAAGATCACCAAAAAGTAATTAAAATTGAATATCAATCCAACTATTGACAAACAACCAGTACGTTGTCCACCTGCTTCTCCTACCTCTGCTTGGATTCCTAGATGAATTTTTCTCCTCTCTTTTTCTACAAAACTAGCCATCCATCCCCATAAACATTCTGCTTCACCAATCCTCTCCATCCCAACCTCCATTTTTCCTTTCCTTCTCCTCTTCCATTTTCTTACTCTTTCCTTCCCAAGCTAGCAGACCCTAATCTCCTAAGTTTTTGGTTCTTTCTGTCTTTCATAAACTAACTCCCTCAGAGGCCCAATATTCTTTCCTTGCAGAGAAGCCTTTCCCGCCACCTCCCAATCACCTCTCTCTGTCACCACCCATATTCAAGCAAGACAGGAACACAAATGCATAATTGCACCAAAAATGTCGACAGAATAGGAAGCCAGCAGTCTAAAACAGCACACACCAACACATATAAGTGTGAGCACGTCTAATAAGGGGCTAGTGGTGGCATAGAGAAGGAGATGCTGCATGAAGGTTGGATCCAGGTAGGTTGGCAGTGGTAGCAGTCTAATAAGGTTGGATCTGGTAGAGGCAAAATGGAACTAAGAACCTGGTCCAACTGACTTCAAGGGCTAATTTGATCTGGGAGAGTAGATGAACTGTGGCTAGGTGGAGGCTATTTTAAGGAGGGAATGCAGATAGTTTAAAGTATCTTTCCAGTGTCAATCTTTTCAATTTTGAAACTATCTTACTAACTTGTATTGTGCCATTCAGTGAAGGGAATGTTTGTCATTTAGTAGTTCCATTTAATTTTGTGACAGGAATTGGTGAAAATTGGTGTGCAGCAATTCTAATCCCAAGATGTGTACTGGTCATAGGGCAATCTCAAGAAATCTAAATGTAATTCATTCTAGAATCAAAGATAACATGTGCAAATAAATCTGTCCAATTCTTTCGATTACCCTAATTCCTGACAAGAAATTATCAAGTCTCAATGATTTTTTTCTTCACCAATTGAGCTCGTCAAGTATGAAGTGGCTCAAAGGATACAGACAGCAAAAGAAGTTTTTATAAATGATGTCACAAGCAAGAAAAGAATAGCCTACTTGTGGAAAACCCAAGCATCCAACCATAAAATTTCCATCCTGCAAATAGGAAGGAAAGAGATACTTTCAATATGAGTTGGAAGATACTAATTCTGAAAAGTTACTGCTGCAAAAAGAATAAAAAAGTGTCAGATATTTATTAGTATTTTATAGGAGATCAGAACATTAAAAGGAATAAATACACAGCAGAGATGTGGCTACGGGAGAAAGATGCACTTATATTTTGGCAGAAAGCTGTTACTCAAATTGGCAGTACTTTTTAGATTCATGGGTAAAGTATCCCTTATAAACTTGCAAAAGATTATCTACATGCTTTCAAAACTTATCATCTCAGAGTAAATTGTATGTGTTGTCACTAAAGATCTAAATATTTGTGGTCTTGCATAAGTAAAAGGAACCAAAGGGAAGATGCTCGATTTGCCTCCACTCATACATTATGCTAAAGATGGATGGGAGGAATAAATTTTAATCCTCAGGGGGCAAAATATCTTGCTAATAAAGGTAAGATGCTTTTATTGACTCAAACATCATGTCAAGAGGGTAAAATAGTGGCACCTATGTGGAGAAATAATATAAAAATAAAATGAAAAGGCAAAACTTTCCACAAATAAGAGAGATATCTTCGGTCAACAAAAAGCAGAGCTTCATGCAACAGACGCAAGAAATTACCGGTTTTTGCTTAAGCACCATATCTGATTCATGGCAAAGCCCACATCTTCGAACAACATCTCCACCTGTATGGCGCTCATTGCCACTGGATCTATTTATCCTGCATAAAAAAACACCGATTACTCATCGTGTGAAGTAGACTACCTAACCCACCAAACAAACTTATCAGTTGACCTCTGAAAGAATATCGCCATTGCTTCAAACAGCTTTCCTTTGTTTGCTCGAGCCTGCAGAAATTTTTGAGTAGATAAGCTGTCTGATTGGAAGAGTTTTCACTGTCTACAAAGATGTACAAGAAAGCCATTTCTAATATTAGAATTCCTTATAGATCAACATACTGAGAAAAAATTCAACCATCTATGGTCCCTGCAAAATTTTCCAATTTCAAATAGACATATTAGCAGATTTCTTCAGTAGAAACCTTCCTCGAAGAGTCCAAATAGCCAAGACAAAAGCAAGGTACATTCCTATCATGTTCATTTAAATTCCTACACAACTGAGAACAGACTGTTCTCTTCATATAGAAAATCCATCGACTATGGAAGCCAACCTATTTTAGGAACACTAATATCACATACAATACAAAATTGGTGGAAGTGCTTCATAGAACAAAACAATCCACATCAAAACAATCACATACCAAACTCAAAATACAGTAAACACATGCATAATTATTTAAAATAAACTTTCAATATTTTCTGAAAGAACGATATTTTAGGTACAGACATACATCTATAAAGCATGCTTTCATCTGCTGCAAGCAAGTTTCCAAAACATCAATTTTTCTCTTAGTCCCCACGCTAACTGCCTTCATATCGCACTCCATCATAGCACGCAGATAAGGTTTCCATAATTCATAACTGCGAAATAAAAAATATTTCATCATTGCTATTCATTATAGGTACAAACCAAAACTAATAGCAAAAGAATGATATTTTTATATCAAAGAGATACTTGCCTACAGCTAAAGCTAAAGCATGTACATGCTTATGTAATTAAATAGTGATGCGTGCAAAATCAGAAAACATCTTATCTAGTAGTGGCAATTGTGCGCAAAATCAGCTATGATGCGAAGTTCACATCCCTCTATTGTAATGTTTCTTTAATCATTAAAAATTGGGTAATGATTTATACGTTCCACAATATGACTCATACACTCCACTTGTTATTTCTTAGAACAAAAAGCCCCTATTATTTGAGTTGACAATCTTTCTATGAAAACTTGGAGAGTGTTATAACTCATGGTTATACTAGTCTAAGTGGAGTGTATGAACCAAAATGTGGAGTGTATAAATCATGTACCCAAAAAATTTCATTTTACTTTAAATGAATTATCATACATCTAAAATCAATTAGCAATCAGTTGTTTTGATTCTGGACCAAAAGCAATAGGGATTTTGACTAAAAAATCATCTAATATAGCTGTTTCTGCATTATGTAGTAACTGCAGTTTGGTGTATGCCTGCTAATTGGCGTTTTCTTTGTGGAAGAATATCCTTTATTGTGAGTACTTTGCTGCTGATACTAATAAAACAATTAATCAACCAAGAAATTTTTGTCACCACTTTTCCTTTCTGAAGGATTAAAAAAATTATCCTTAAGGTTTCTTATGATTGATTGATGACTATAATAGCATAAAAGTATTTACTAAAGTAAAATCTCTTATAATTTCATTATGGTTTCAGGTCACTTGCTGAAATCACTTATTTTAAAGCTTATCTTAGTGCCAAAGTAATGCGCTAATAGAGTAATTCAATAAAAGCTCACCCCATGTCATCATATCCCATGACTAGTGCCTCGCCCTGAAAAGGAGGAGGGAAATGTTCTGATTAGATACCATCCAAAGAGAGCACAGTGCATTTCTATTCAATATCATTCCATTGCATAAACATACAGAAGTCTAATAAATGCATAGTAATTACAGATACATTAAAGGAGGCAAAAATAGAGTACCATCACAACTACGGATGATGCAACAAAGAAAACAAAAGTCAAAGATGCTGAAGAATCTGCTACTTAGCCTATGGCAACAAAAAAATATAAAAAAAAAAGAATCATTTTAGTTTAGTATTATAAAGAAATTGAGAATTTCAGGAACTTAAACAGTGTCAAGATCCTATTTTTCATTTTTCATTTTCCAGGTGGAGGTAATGTGGCCAGGTTCAATATTACGAATGCAATCAAAGGGAGAGAAGCATTTTCATATTGGAGGGGGGATTAAGACCAAATTTTCATATTGACCTATATGAAAATGTCTATGTTCCTAAGGGGAGAAAATGCTATTTTCACAATCTATGAAGCTAGGTTTGCATCCTCACTTTATTTTAGCAACATCTTCTAACCAAAAGCTTACCCTAATATCATTATAAAGAGAACGACATTAAGCACCTACCATACTAATAAACAAGCATGTAGCTATCTCATCATTCACATATCTCATACAGTTCGTTCCACAGCCAAAAAAATGCTCTATGAAATTCTACTGGCACAGTTGTTAATCTAGAATCAATCAAGCATCTATGTCAACAAAAAGAAGTTAATTGCATGTTCAACATAAGAGCACAATTAACAGCAATGGACCCATTTTGAGGCTTGGCTCCACTCCAAATTGCAGAAAATGATCATTCTCATCAACAAAGAAGGATCTTGCAAATAACTTGTATTGTATTAGCAGTTGATCTCAATGGAATTGTAACATCCAAATATACATATCCCGTAAACCACTTTAGATGATGAGAATAAACATGGACAACATTCCAAAAATCCTTTCCCTCAATGGAAAGGAAAATTCATCATTAAAAACAGAATATCACTGAGTATGCATATACGTGACCAAAATATCAAATTGCATCCAAGCTTGTAAGACAAAATTCAATCAAGTTGGGATGCTAAAAGCAAAGTTGCATACACTCCTAAAGTGCCTGCCCTTTGCTCTCGCCTTTTATCCTCTTTTTTCCTAATTTTGTCGTTCTTGTAAATCTTAACAATGTAGGGCAGTCCAGGTGTGGTTTCCGGGCATTTGGCAACAATTGAGAGAGAAGCAGCAGCGGACATAAAAATGCTCATGCACTAGATGAAAGTATATAATGTGTTCACTTCCAAAGCAAGTAAGATATCTTTGAAAGAATTGTCTGTAGTGCATTAAAACCTGTGCCAACATGGAAAAAATCCAATGGCTATGGTTTCACACATCCAAATCTCTCTATCCTCATGCTACTTTTGACTAGAAGTTGATGATTTGTTTTTAAACCCTTTCTCAACCCGGTGGGCTTTTATCATATTTTTTCACTTCTCTTCCCCACTTTTGGGGTTCACAGGGACCAGGGGAAGTCTTGAACAAGAATCTCAAGAGTTTTCTGAAGGCGATGGTATTGCTTTGCTCCTTGCATGGTTTACTCCCTTTGTTTTACGGTAAATGACAAGCATGACCTTGGTTGAGATGGGAAAGACGGGAACCAACAATCTTGTTGTTTTCCAACAAAGTCTCAGCCACATATTCACACCCAAGGTGTATATATTTTTCTTTCTCATTTGAAAAGTACATAGTAAACTGAAATGAGAGATTATTTCAACACAAATAGAACTAATGAAGTTGAAAAATTAGACAAAGAGATGAAGAGTTTACAAGATTAGTTGGGGAAAAACGAGTATGTTCATCTTTTGTTGCATAATATCGATCAAGCAACTTTTTTATGTGATCGTGCATTGTTGCATCTGTGCCAATGCCTGCCTAGAAAACAAAAAGGGTAAACACATCATCAAACATCTATAGACCTCTAAAAATATGTAGGATTAAAAGTAAAAGACACAACAAAATACTATTTGTCATGAATATTTTCAGTACAAAGAGACCGCACCTTGTCCATACAGGCCAACAAATCAGCTTCACTTAAGAGGGGTGGTGGTCTAGTAACCCCTGAATCAAGTGTCAATGATGCTGGTGTAAACTGCAATACATAGCCACCAATTTTGAAAGTTATTTATCCTTTACATTTTACCAAAATCAGTACCAAAAAGAAACTGCAATATAGCATATTGAACAAAACCACCACAATCTTTGTTTCTTCACTACCACTCGTCATCACTCAGCACAAGACATAAACATTCTCCTACACAAAAGTTCTTTCCGTAATCTAAGTTGCATGGACTCTTCACTCACCCCCACCGTACCCATATGATGTCGTGTCGAGTCGATACGATACGGATATGGGTATAAATATGGCATATGTTAACTGATATTTTCACTTTTTCCAGCCATATCCGTGTCGAACTCTTCATTCATACCTGTATCTACATTCTCCCGTATCCGAGTCCATGTGACATAGTTTGTAATATAACAAGATACTTGTGTTCCACACAACAAACTTAACAACGATAAATATGGCACTGCCCATACATGCACGATAAAACCTGACAATGAAGAGGTAAATTCCCACTTCTTGGCATATGACACTCCTGGAGATAGAATAAATGTTTACCCCCTAATTTTTTTCTTTTCTTCCGTACACATTTTGTAACGTTTCTCCTAGAGAGGAATCTATTTTTGTGCTGTTGGGTCACTTCTTTACCCAATAAACTTATAAAATATGAATCTACAATAAAAACGACTAGTTATAAAAAACTATCCGAAAGTAACATAATTCCTACCAATATTTTTTAATAACCTCAAACAAATTAAAATCTATCATTTCATGAAATCAAAACTAAGTAAGAAAAGAACCTTTCAAAGTTTAGATTGAAAATTACTACCACTAACTTCATGAAACAATATTGAGTTTATACTAGCCAAATTTAACACCAAATTTGGGCCAAAAACCAATAATAGGACTATATATGGAACCAAAGGTAGAGTGAAAGTTAACATGCTTGTGTCTACTTGCAAGACAAGACCTTAAAAAAAACCTTTTACTCTTACTAGGTACTGACATTCCAAATCATCAAAATAACATTTTTTTTCTGCAGTTTTCACATATTAATAAACCAAAGAAGCAATGGTGCTTATTCCACCATCACAATTACAACTACACTACAGTCATAAACAAGAAATTATGAGAATTTTTCTGTGCATAGGATGTGAACCAAATTATTGTAATAAAAAAGATTTATATCCTTAAGCAACTGCAAAGATAAATTAGCCATCAAAAGATCAACAGCAGACCTGTTGCCCAAAAGTGTATGTGGGGATCATTTTACCACCCCATGATTCAAATCGATATACGTCCAAGTAATTTTTCTGGCAAACATGAAACAAGTTAATATCATAACAAAAAGAAAAGATATAGACAATACATGCACAAACTAAATTTGGTGTTGAAGTAGCAAAAATTAAGTGGGTTTTTTTAACTTGAATTTGCAACTAAATAGAAACTAAGCCAGGACCACAGAAAGTTTTGGTAAATCAGTAAACACAGTATGATAAGTATAGAATTGAGTGGTAGATTGAATCTTGTCCTAAGTAATAAGAATGATTTGAGTGAAGTAAGGTATTTGCCAACTTGAAAATAGTATGCAAGAGTCCTATAAATTATTGCATTTCATGAAGAGGAATACCACAAGAATCAACTTCAAGCATCCTTCAGATGTCAACCATTTTCAAAATGCTTCTCAAATTTCCGTGTCAGTTAAAAGCTAGCAACAGCTGATGTAAAGGTGTGCCCACATGCGCCCTCTTAGTAATATTTTTCATTGTATAAGAATGAATCCAAGAATACATGCAAGGTTGGGATTAACTCAATATTCCAAAAACATAGGAAACAAAAAGGTACAAATACTCAATAATAACTTCTCAAAGGTTTTAATTACTCTTGCTTCTGCCGTAAAAGTATTAGTTACTGTACTAGGGGCAGTATTGTTATTATGCCGGCTTTATAGTACTGTAAGTGTAGCCCAAGGGAGAACAGCTTTCATTCTCCTCCCCTAATTCTATTACAACTGAAACATATATATAGGACACAAGACCTGAAGGATAAGGATTCTTAAAGAGCAAGTAAACTTAACGGCTAAGAAAATCTTACAAAAAAGAGAGCTACAAGCTAAAAGCATAAGAACCCAAATTGCATATTACTACTCCAGAAGAGGCAGCCACCACTTTTAACGCTTAAACTTTGGCTCCCACAAACTCTAACTTCCAATAGAACAAAATACTACAGCAGCTGCTAAAGTATTAAATAAACCTCAAACAACTCAGAAAATCCAAAATTCCATGATTTTCTGTGATTGTCCAAACATCTTTATAGATTTCAATGCATTTTGCATCATTCTCCCCTGCATTTAAAATAACTAGTCCTCAAGTTTTAATGCATGGAAGTATGAAAAACCAACACTTCTTGACTACTCTGTGTTGTTGAAAGTTAAGATCATGAAGTTAATTAGAAATTTGTTGTTACATAAAGTTGAACAAATATCCTGGAGAACTTTCGATTTTCTCCTGCAACTTGACTTTGTCATTAATGTAATAGGTGTCCTTAGTGAGTTCTTTTCCCTTTGTGGCTGCAGTTGTATACTCAAGAACTTCATCTTTCTTGATGTGGAGTTCTTGTACATCAAACTTGTGAGCTTCAACATCTGAACCTTCAATTTTCAAGCCTACACCATATGCACAACATTTGAATTCGAAAAATTTGGGGGAGATAGAGCTCTCGAATCTGCAATTCTCTAGAATTTCTCCACAAATGCATATCTGTAAGTGCATCTTGGTCTGAGAAGGAAAAGACGCAATATACAGCCAAAACATAGCATTAGTAGGTTTGGATGGGCCTCCTAAAAAACACTCGTTGCTTAAGCTTTCCATTTGCCTTATTGGACTACTCCAACCAATAAATACACACTATTTTCTTTTGGAAAAGATGGACGTTCCAACTTATAATTTGACTTTATGCCTATGTTTTCCAGTCCAAATTAACAGGCCCACGTGTTAATAGACTCCACACATATTTAATTTGGTTTAATCAACACAGATTTCTGCAAGAAATAATGTATTTCTCCATGCTCTTATCATAGAAGTGTGTTACAAGGACAGTTAATTGGTATTCTTTAGCTAACCAGTTGAACATCTAACAAAATGCGCTGCAACTAATTACAACTCCTAAAAACTGAAAATACATTGACATATTTACCAGATGCCCCGCAAGCATCAAGTTTTTTTAATGCTTTGTTTTAAACATGTAAAATCCGACAGTATCTTGGTGTGAAACTGAAAGAACAGTTGAACCTTCTTTGTGAAATGCATTTAACTGTTTCTCAATTGGCAGAAACTAAATTCCCCAAAATGCTCAGAGAATCATAAGTATAATTTATTTCAGTACAAGTAACCAAACAAGTGCAGACGATTTACTTAACCATATTATATCTGAAGGCACAAGGAGAATTAAAATGAATTAAGAAACTCACAGCAAGTATCACTCTTCCAGATGCAGAAAACATTTCACCAGCAATGTCAATTTCAACAGTAGTTTCAGCCCCTTTGGCTGGCTGCGAAACACAGGCTAGAAAATGCCGAACAACCAGTTCATACAATCTCTGTGACAAAAAATTTTAACTGAATAACCACAGAAAACCTCAAAATTGGAAGACACAATAATTATGTCATTTATCTGGGTAGTTTGACAAAATTGACCAGTTAGCAAGGAGCAGTACTAATTACTAACATGGTGGTCCTGACTCCACCTAGATTCACCAGCTGAAAATCTTGTTGGGTGAATGGGAGGATGGGCTTTGTCATCATGTCCACCATTACGAGGGTTGCTCCAAAGCCCTGCTTCAGGGTCCAACAACTGCTGGGCATATGATCCCCATACTGGGTGCCCTTGTTGTTCATGCACAATTGTCTGAAGAACACCAAACAAGAGACACTTAAGTTATAGAAGTCTTGACAAACAAGAAGCAATTATATATATATATATATATATATATATATATATATATGAAAAGTGAAGACTGCATTACCAGTTGTTAATCAACCAAAAAATGAATTGCTGACTCCAGTTAATCATAAAGTTATATGTAAGCATATATTAATACAACACTAATTGAATCTAGAATATTTCATTTAAAGGCTTTTCTATAAAGGTTTAAGTTCATGAAGCTAATTTTGCTCTGAATATCCCAGCCAAATTTCGTACATCATGCATTCACACAATTAGACCCCAATGCAAATCCCAAGTGGGATACAGGTATAAAAGAAAATGTCCACTTGTTTCTTATTCGCACCATACAGAATCACGAATATCGGTTAGAGTGTATTTGTTTCTTACCCTGATACCCCATTATATGCTTAAACATATTGGGTTCAAATTGTTGGTTTTTGCTTTTCCTCTGTACTTCAATACCAGTTCCTATGCCTACACCCATACATAAAGAATTCTTGATCAATTGCCTATTGGAATGTCAACACCAAGGTTCATTTTTTTCATCAGTGAAGGATTTTGCAATGGGTGAAACTGGACATAGATGTCACCTCCAGCAACTTATTTAACTTACATAGGGGATCCTATGATATTTACTAGTGTACTGCATTGGGGATCCTACGACATTCACTGGTGTGCTGCATTGGGTGATTAGTCCTTTCACACCTCCTCCACACACACCCCCCTGGGGGTCCCAACAAAAGGGGATAAAAGGGGGCAAACATTCTTGCACACATCATTTTCCAAATTCACTCTGTGAATATCTCATTGAGCTGTATCATTGAGAAGTCTTTGAATTATAATTGAAATATGAAAGGTTGGGTTCAATATCTTCATTGAGGTACAATCTTGTCAGAATAAGAGACATTATTGAGGGCATGAATCAGGTTTTGCTATTTGCGATGCAAAATTGGGCGAAGGAAAAGTTTGAGAAACCCATCACAAGCCCATATCACAGCATTCCCACTAATGCTGGAAAACTGCTATAAAGCTGAAAGGAATTAGACAATTAACAGAACTTTTCAGGCTTGAATTTGGCTAAATTCCATTTAACTAGATCATAAATGAGCTAAATCATATTTAACCTGTGCTTAGGTTTGCATTTCTTATGAGTTCCAACATGGGCTTTTATTGGATCAATAGCTAATAAAGTTCAGGTAGTTTGTTATAAAGGTTGTTTATGTGACATCAAAATTTATATTTCTTGGTGTGAATTTTGAGATCAACGAAAAATTAACAGGTGTCCAATTAAAATAACTAAAAGAATCTGCATTTAACAAAGGAGTAAAAACAAAGACAAGTTAAAATGATCTTTCTAACCTAAATTGTACGTATCACAATAAAGTTCCACTGTGGAAGCCAAACCTAAAGATTTAGATAGAAGCAAGCAGGAGCCTAATGAAAATCAGTTGAACTTGATCATGTATAGCTCATCTCAACTTTATAGCATCCCTACATTGTCAGAAGATTCAATTCTCAATCAATCCCCCTAATCTAGCTATCAATCAATCCCCTTGATTTAGCTATCAATCAATCCCCTTGATTTAGCTGTCAATCAATCCCCTTAATTTAGTTAACTTATTTGTTAATACAATTAATGTATTTTATGTACTTTCCTAGTTAGATAGCCAATTAAATATGTTAATGTATATCTGTAGCCTATCAATTAGTCAATTAGCATAAATTAGGGATTTTCTTATTGTAAAAATAGTCTAGGTTCATTGTAACAGTTGTCTAGATTCGTCTTGTACTAAGCCTATAAATATAGGCCTAATTTCACAATGAGAAGATACAAGTTCCATTTCTCAAAATTCTCTGTGTTTAACATGGTATCAGAGCCCTTGATCTCTACATAGTCATAGTTCAGATTTTTTCCAGCCTTCTGTTCCTAGTTCTCTAGCAACCTCTTTACATAGTCAAAGTCCAGTTCTTTCCTCCTAGTTCGTTCGTATCCTCATGTCTTCAGACAAGGAGTCATTGATTCGTTTTAATGGCAAAAACTACTCAGCTTGGGCATTTCACTTCAGGATATATGTCAAAGGAAGAAATTTATGGGGTCATGTTGATGGTAGCAAACCTGTTCCTAAGCAAGGTACGGATGAATATGCCAAGTGGGAGGTCACGGATGCACAAATCATGGCATGGATTCTGGGATCTGTAGAACCTAACATTGTTTTGAATCTCCGACCCTCCAAGACGGCTGCCGAGATGTGGAATTACCTAAAGAGAATCTATAGCCAACAAAACGCAGCTCGTAGATTCCAGCTTGAACATGAATTATCCATGATTCATCAGGATAATCTCTCTATTTCTGAATTTTACTCTAGCTTTATGAACCTTTGGGCCGAATACACTGATATAATCTATGCCACCTTACCATTAGAAGGTCTTGATGCTGTTCAATCTGTTCATGAAATTGCAAAAAGGGATCAATTTCTTATGAAATTGAGATCTGAATTTGAGGGTACCAGATCCAATCTTATGAATCGAGATCCTGTTCCCTCCTTGGATATATGTCTCAATGATCTACTACGAGAAGAACAACGAATTTTCACTCAAGCAGCCATTGAACAACGAAGATCCACATCAGTTCCAATGGCTTATGCAGCACAAGGGAAGCCAAGAAGTAAGGACACAAGGGCTGTTCAATGTTTTTGTTGCAAAGGATTTGGTCATTATGCTTCGAATTGTCCCAAAAAATTCTGCAACTATTGCAAAAGAGATGGTCATATTATCAAGGAATGCCCGATCCGACCTCCCAAGAAATCTGAAACAGCATTTATTGCCTCGGTTGGCTCTTCTAGTAATGGTGGTTCCGCGGATATAGCACCGTCAACACAAAATGTTCCTACTCCTGCTCAAACTTTAACACCTGAGATGGTACAACAAATGATTCTCTCTGCATTTTCTACCTTAGGACTCTCAGGTAAACTCTTGTCTACTTCACCCACTTGGTTTTGTGATTCCGGAGCATCCAATCACATGACAAATAATGCTCAAAACCTTACCAATGTCAAGAAATATTCTGGAAACCTTGAAATTCATACTGCTGATGGCAATTTGTTACCCATTATAGCCACTGGTGATATTTCTCCTTCTTTGACTAATGTTTATGTCTCTCCAAGCCTTGCCACTAACCTTGTTTCAGTTGGCCAGTTGGTTGACAATAATTGTAAAGTAGAATTTTCTAAATCTGGTTGTGTTGTGCAGGATCAACAGTCAGGGAAGATGATCACAAGGGGGCCTAAAGTAGGACGTGTTTTTCCTCTCCAATTTCCTTCCTCACCCTGTCTTTCAATTCCTTTTGTCACTTGTAATCTCGCACATGTTGATTATCGAGTATGGCACAAACGTCTTGGACATCCAAACTCTAATGTACTCCATGATTTGCTAAATTCTGACTTACTCGGGAATAAAAAGCATGTTTCTATTAATGATGTCCAATTTGATTGTGATTCTTGTAAACTGGGTAAGAGTAAAACTTTGCCATTTCCTACTCACATGCCTAGTCCTGTTAAACCTTTCGAAATGATACATAGTGATTTGTGGGGTATGGCACCAATTATATCTCATGCTAATTACAAGTACTTTGTCACTTTTATTGATGACTATAGTCGTTTCACTTGGATTTATTTCTTGCATTCTAAAGATGAAGTGCTTTCTGCATTTAAACTTTTTCATGCATATGTCCAAACACAATTTTCAGCCAAAATTAAGGTTTTACGTTCGGACAATGGGGGAGAATATATGTCTCATTTGCTTCAAGATTTCATGCAGGCTAATGGAATAATCTCTCAAAGATCATGTCCTCAAACCCCACAACAAAATGGAGTAGCCGAAAGAAAAAATGGCCACCTCCTTGATGTTGCTCGAACTCTATTATTAGAATCCTCAGTGCCTACTCGATTTTGGTGTGAAGCTATCTCCACTGCTGTCCATCTCATTAATAGGTTACCTTCTCCTTCATTGAATCATGTCTCTCCTTTCCATAAGTTATTTGGTCATCCCCCCAATTATTCTGATCTTCGTACCTTTGGTTGTGTATGTTATGTTCATCTTTCTGCACAAGAACGCACAAAATTCACAGCCCAATCAGTTAAATGTGCTTTTCTAGGATATTCAGTGCATCACAAAGGGTTTTGCTGTTATGATCCTAATTTGCGTCGTGTTCGCATTTCTAGAAATGTAATCTTTTTTGAAAATCAGTGTTTTTTTTCTGATCATCAGGAATCTCTTTCTCCTTCATTTTCTATGTTGCCTCTATTTCCTAATCCTATTACAGATCAAGAAACTTCTAAACCATTTTTGGTATATCAAAGACGTTCCAAAGCCACGATCAATCAGCCTTCTACTTCTTCTGCGCCCCCTCAGGCTCCTTCCCTTGCTGCGGATCCTCTCGCACTACCTGAATCTAACATTCCCAGACGTAGTACTCGAGTCAGTAAACCACCAGAAAGGTATGGCTTTTCTAATCCTGTCTCTTTGACAGCCACTTTGTCTTCTATTCCTATCCCTTCATCTTATAAACAGGCAATGGAACATGAGTGTTGGCGTCAGGCTATTGAAACAGAACTTCTTGCTCTTGAAGAAAACCAAACTTGGGATGTTGTACCACAATCTTCATCTATCAAGCCACTTGGCAGCAAATTTGTGTTTTCTGTCAAACTTCATTCTGATGGTTCCATAGAGCGTTACAAGGCTCGGTTAGTGGTTCTTGGGAATAAACAAGAGTATGGTCTCGACTATGAAGAGACATTTGCACCGGTTGCTAAAATGACCACAGTGCGAACTATCCTAGCACTTGCAGCATCTCAATCATGGTCCTTACTTCAAATGGATGTTAAAAACGCGTTTCTACATGGTGATCTCAAAGAAGAAGTCTACATCAAACTTCCATCTGGTATGTCTACTTCTTCTCCTAATGATGTTTGCAAACTAAAACGCTCCTTATATGGCTTGAAGCAGGCACCGCGCGTGTGGTTTGAAAAGTTTAGATCCACTCTTCTTGGTTTTTCCTTTACCCAGAGCCAATATGATTCTTCTATGTTTCTCCAACGAACATCCAAAGGTATAGTTGTTCTTCTTGTGTATGTGGATGACATTGTCATCACTGGTTCTGATTCAGAGGCTATCTCTAATCTTCAAAAAATGTTGCACACTACTTTCCATATGAAAGACCTTGGCCAACTTAACTACTTCTTGGGTTTGGAAGTTCATCATCGTCCCCAAGGTATTTTCTTGAATCAACACAAGTATACTCAAGATCTAGTTCAGTTGGCCGGACTTGCGGGCAGTGCTTCTGTTGACACTCCAATGGAAGTTAATGTGAAATATCGACGAGATGAAGGGGAGCTCCTCAAGGATCCTACTTTATATCGTAAGTTGGTTGGTAGTCTTATCTATCTCACCATTACTCGACCAGACATCTCTTATGCTGTACACACTGTTAGTAAGTTTATGCAATCTCCTCGGCATCTTCACCTTTCTGCTGTCCGACGAATCATTCGATATCTTCTTGGCACACCTAATCGTGGCCTATTTTTTCCTATTGGTTCTTTGCCTCAACTACAAGCCTACAGTGATGCAGACTGGGCTGGTTGCCCGGACACAAGGAAATCTACTACTGGTTGGTGTATGTTTCTTGGTAATGCTCTTATCTCTTGGAAATGCAAGAAACAAAACTATGTATCCAAGTCATCCACTGAGGCAGAATATCGTGCCATGTCTGCTGCCTGTTCTGAGATTATTTGGTTACGTGGTCTTCTCACTGAACTTGGTTTTCCGCAACTTCAACCAACTCCATTGCATGCTGACAACACTAGTGCTATTCAAATTGCTGCCAATCCCGTCTACCATGAACGTACCAAACATATAGAGGTTGACTGTCATTTCATCCGAGCAGCCTATGACCATCAGGTTATTACTTTGCCTCACATTGGTACCAATCTACAGCTTGCCGATATCTTCACCAAATCCATGACACGTCAGCGTCACAGTTTTTTGGTTGGCAAATTGATGCTTGTAGACTTTTACCAGCATCAATTTGAGGGGGGATGTCAGAAGATTCAATTCTCAATCAATCCCCCTAATCTAGCTATCAATCAATCCCCTTGATTTAGCTATCAATCAATCCCCTTGATTTAGCTGTCAATCAATCCCCTTAATTTAGTTAACTTATTTGTTAATACAATTAATGTATTTTATGTACTTTCCTAGTTAGATAGCCAATTAAATATGTTAATGTATATCTGTAGCCTATCAATTAGTCAATTAGCATAAATTAGGGATTTTCTTATTGTAAAAATAGTCTAGGTTCATTGTAACAGTTGTCTAGATTCGTCTTGTACTAAGCCTATAAATATAGGCCTAATTTCACAATGAGAAGATACAAGTTCCATTTCTCAAAATTCTCTGTGTTTAACATACATATCCTAAGCACAGGGTAAGAGTCCTTTTTCAATCCTCTTCTTAAATGAGTTGACTACAGACGTAACAATCAAAGGCCATGAATTTTTCCATTGGTAATAGACTCACCTAAATTAGAAACTCACTAGTAGTTCCAAGTGCAAAGACACATCAAAATGTTTTCAGTTAACATAACTATATTGCAACAATCTGATAGTGCATTCCTACAGCACACTAACCACAAACAGTTAAAGTTATCAATTCTGATAGCGACACAAGAAAATTTTAAAATAAGATGAAATAGATAAAAAATGAGTAAAGTATCCAGAAATCATCCAAAGCAATGACTGGCTCCATTTATTCTGAAAACTAATGTGCGAGTGACTGAAACTGTAATTTATAAGCATTCTCAAAATTCATCATATCCTATTACAATTGCATTTTAGAAAAAAGAGTCATGGGGTCCACTCTCGTTAACTTGATTGGTTAGGTAGAAAGTATCCTCATTGGGATTGCTTCAATACATCTTCAGTCCTAAACTTCCTCCAAAAACAATCAAAATTGACATTGTAGCATTTCAAATTACCCTTTTTTGTGATTAGTTTCAGTGAATCTTGAAGCCTAACATCCTACAATGTCAAGCCACATCGACATTCTTGCAATTAATCTATAGCATTATCATCCAACTATTCATGCCTCCATATGACACATATTGAATACACACAAAATTTTGGGTTATCAACAGCAAACTAATGGAAACACACTCAAATACTTTAACTTGCGGAACATAATATAAGGGGTGGCAACATCCTTGTGATCAATGTGCAAACAGACTGCAAAAAATCTGGTCTGGGATGAACTAGGAACTGGAAAAAAGCCAAAGAAAATTAGGATGCTTCAACCTATAGATATTAGAATCAAAAGGTGAATATCTTTTATTCAATGGAAATTACAAAAAAATTCAGCAAGCTGCTAAATTCCCCACAGACTCTCATCTACACTTGATCCTAGTGGAGAAAAATAGTGAAAAAATAAACAGCGATAAACCTTAGGTTCCTCCTGTGTTATCTAGAATTTGGATAGTCTCATCCTAAAAGGGTGTATTTTAATGAAGATGCAGATACATATTGACCGCCTAATCCCACTGGTTAAATTTCCAAAGCCTCTTTCATTAATGTTCCTCCTTTCAGCCGCAATAGCAACATCTTCTTTTCCCCTTCAACAGCTTTTTTTTTTTTTTTTTTTTCGTCACAGCCCTCCAAAATCCTCCCACAACCTTACCATGGCTTAAGAAAACTGCCAGGCAAAACTTCAGTAACTATGTTTAATCACACACCAATAAGATCTTAATAGCAAGCATTTAGGTTAGATCTTCTTTATGTCTTTTAACAAAGTAAACCTTCTATTGAGTTATTTTGCAAATTATTTAAACTACTCATAACAACTGTAACACGTAACATCCCAAACACCAAATAAATTACTTTAGTTAATCATAGAGGAATAAAAAACTCACTCGCAAGTCAGTCTTCTCTGAGAAGCAGTCAGTTTCTGTGCGAGGATAACTTATAAATCCAGCTTGATACAGATCTTCTGCCACCTAAAAAACAGAATGAGTTTTTGAAAAAAAAGAAAGGGTACGGAAGAAAAAATCAGTTCATTTTGTATAGAATCCACATTATAAACAAAGAAAAACTTTCAGACGCAATCATGGGTACAAAAAAATAGAGAAATTAAGTAAAATCTTCACACATAACTTTGGTATATACTAGACAATTGTGCTTTGTACATAGTATATGATAATTTCAAAATGCTACCATGGAATTGCAACTTCAAGAAAATTCAAATCCTTGGAACGAAGAAGAAAATGAATATGTTTGTTTACTAAAATATTTGAAAAGGAATGAAAATACCACAAGATAAAAATACATTGCTAGAAGAAGCTTAAGCACAAGAAAAACAGATTTTTATAACATCTCTAGCACTAACCCTCAAGCTAAATAAACTGAAAGAGCAATACGGAGGATGAAAAAAAAAAAAAACAAGATATTGTTGCATGCAATCTGACCTTCATGGTGTGTTCAGAACTCATGCGGAAGTAACGAGATGCACGCTTTTCAAGCTCGATGGTACTTAATGGAAACGGAGGATATTTAAGTTTTTCTTGGTGTCTGACCATTGTGACCTGAACAAAGAAAAAAGATTATCAGTGTCAAAACCTCCAACATATACAAGCCACTGCTTCCACAATCAGACCTTGTTACAATCTGCTTATACTCACAGTAGCAGTAGGTTCTTGGATGCACATTTCATATATTATTGCTGCACATGTATAATCAAAAAAATTTCCCCTCCTGCTAAGCCACAACATCAAAAAATTAAAAGATTCCAAGCATCTATATAAAAAATTATATTGGATGTGTAGCAAGATTTATGAAAAGTACATCCAACTAAAGATAGCAGTGCCTTCATCTGAGCTGTGAGTACAACTAATAGTCCAGAACTCTTCAGGCTCGTGTGATTGAATTTCCCAGTACCGCTCCACAACAAAGCCCAGCGTGGGGAACTGCAACAAGTATTGCAAACTATTCATTTAATTATTGAGAATCATACTATAAACATTAGAACAAACTTTGCTTTGAACCAATGAATAGTGAGGACTCCCAAGTTCTGTTTCTTATTATGGGATACAATGTATTGTAATGTTCACCAATTTATCTTGGCCTATCTCGGACAGTGTGGTGTCGGAAAACCAATTATATATAAGTGTAAGATGTCTTTAATCTAGAGTACCTGGCAGGGGCCATAACTTAGAACAAGATTTCTCTCATCCATGGCAATATCAATGACAAATGCATCTCTTAAAAGCATAGTCTGAAAGCGAGTGAAAGAGGCACCGATGCGAAGATCTATCTCCTGCAAAAGGTTAGAGTTTAGCTTTCTTTTTCCGTCAAATAAAATTGGAACATAAACATGCAAGTGCAGGACAAGATAAAGTATAAGAATGAGTGTATAAAATAATCCCGAACAGTAAGGAACTAATCAACAGATTAAGCCACCAATGAATGTGATACATAAATTCACAGCTCGTTTAATAGCTCTTATCGAGTGTATGTCTTAAAATATAGGAACTCAAGCAAAAACTGGACATATTCATATTTTTGCAGTGAAAAATGTTGGCTGGTATCTAAAAATTTTAAAAAATCCAAAGAAAAAGACACGTATAAGAGT
Source organism: Mitragyna speciosa (assembly GCA_024721245.1). NCBI lineage: Eukaryota > Viridiplantae > Streptophyta > Magnoliopsida > Gentianales > Rubiaceae > Mitragyna > Mitragyna speciosa. The sequence goes on from CM045562.1 coordinate 390,196, forward strand.
TTCTGATGGCAGAAAACCACCATGCCAGATCCTTACTTCAGCGTTGCTAGTGAGAACCAAAGAAAATTTTTATGGAGGCAATTAGCATGACGAAAAGGTTTTAGAAATGATACGCACTTGTCTAACATCGACTGCATCAGCAAACAACTGATTAGGCCTGACAAGATTCTGCACTGAATGATGAATTTCCCTGACCAATAAAAAGGTGTTCAGACAATAATCAAAAGGGTCCAACAAAATATTACAGGTAAAAGAAACTAATATCAGCAAGGCAGCAAGCCATTATAGATGAGAACCTGTCAATTAATGCAGAGAAACGAGCCCTCCAAACATTGAGATTATGATTGGCTTGAGTGCAGACTTCAATTACCTCAAATGCAATATTTTCTCCTTCTCTATCACAATCAAGCCAGAGGATAAGCCACTGGCACTTTCTAGCTTCTTCTTCCAGCGTCTTTCTTATATCTAATTTGTCCTACGATCACCCGCAGAAAACATAAGAAGGTGTTTAAATATATGCCCCCAGCAGGAATTTCATGTTCAAAAGCCTATTTTACTTCATCACTTTATAAAGATAATATGTCACAAAACTTATTGGCATTCAACCAAAAAAAACCCATCGATTCATCCGTCTAGCTCAATCAGAACAAGTCACGTGATTCGTGATGGAACTAATAGAATTAGTCAGTTATCCTGCAAGACCAAGACACAAGTAAACAAGCACAATGTACTACATCCAGTTGAAAATATTACCCAGTTCAAACCCTTGTTTGCATAACCTCCTCCAAAATTACCAAGTTTCCCATGTCCAAAAAAATTAAAAATATATAAAAAAATAAATAATTTTTGGAGGTAAGTGGTGAGGTAGTAAGAGTAGTAGTGACCTGAGGAACGTATTTGCGAACAGGGGCTTGATAAAGATCAACGGGATCACAGGAATGCCATTTTCTGAAGCGATCATCGAAGTCGAGCTCCATGAGATGGCCAGTGACTGAGGTGAAGGACATGTGGCAAGGCTGTCCATTGATGGTGTAAGTGAACTCGAATATCTTATTGAATCTGGACCTTCCATCTCTCACTCTCATTCCCCCTTGCTGGTTCTTCGACAGGATTCCTGCCACTGCCTTCGCCACTGATGGTTTCTCCGCCACGTTCAGCACTCTTACTGCCCTCCCTCCTCCTCCGCCGCCCCCATAGGCCATTTTTTTGGAAGGAAGGAAAGTTTAGTAGCACTATAGTGTGGCATTAGACTAGTAGCAGATAATATGGGGAATGGGAGGGAAGAGGTCGGAGGAGTTTCCCGCCACTCCTCTCAAACCTATGCGAATGGCGTGGGTATTACCATTGGGGAAAAAACATATAATTAAACCTTTAAATTTTATTTTAATCCGAGCCAATATCTTCCTTCCAGTATTGTCCGGGCCCTCAACTTCGAAAATTTACAAAAATATGCTGGGAAAATTTTTAAGAATTTTAGCTATATAATATAATTGTCCTCCTAAATTCTGTAAGCTTTCTCTTTTTCTTTACATCGTCCCCAAAAATTTTTATATTTATAAATCAAGCTCTTAAAAGTGAGGAAATATTCAAAACTACGACTAAGTGTTACTTGAATTTTTTTCTCTCTTGTTATTGTAATTCCTAACACGCTCTTACAGTTAGTTTGGGAGCTAGGATTTGTGGAGAAGAGAAAGAAAAAGTTAAAGTTTGATTGTTTGGGAGTTAGTAAAAAAAGAAAAGAAAAGAAAAAAATATTGGAATAATGGCTTTGTTTGGGAGTTGGAATGAGAGAAAGAAAATGAAAGAAATGGAAGAAAAACGTCTTCCATCCTTATTTTAAAAACTTTCTGTCCAAAGAAAAAGAAAGGAAATAGAAGATCCCTTTCCCTCATTTTCTTTTATTTTCATCCCTTCTCCTTTCTATATTTTTCTTTCTATTACAAACTCTCAAGTCAAGCGATAGCATCCTTTAGTGAGTGGACAATGGGTAAGGTGCAGGAACGAGCTTAAAAAGAGCATTAGGAGTGCTTTTGTCTTGTGACCCGAAAAAAGAGTTTAGTGAAAAAAATTTCTAAATATTTTTTAATTCTAAAAAAAGCATTAGGAGTGCTTTTAATTTTGAATTAAAAATCAAAATACATTGATTTTTTAACAAAATTATCAAATTTATATAATTTATTTTATCAAATTACGACATCCACCTTGTAAATTATACTCTCGTCTAATATTTTTTTCAAAAGTTATTGTTTGAAAGTTGAGTTGTGGACCTATAATTGGCTTGTCATACCACGTCATCTAAAATGCTTTAAAGCATCATAATAGGGTGTAATTGAGGGTATTGCATCATCAATTACATCCATACATTAAACCCATTATTATTATAGGAGTTTTATTATCATTACACACGTCATATTTACTACACGCATAATAAAAGTATAAAAAAATAAAAGGCGAGTTCATACTATTATACTATACGATAAAGGGTGTAATCCATTAATGTAGAGTTATAACGTGATAGTGTAATGAAGGTATGTTTAATGCATTTATAACGTGGCATACACCATTTAGAGTGGATTTATAATGCATTTTGTGCGTCAGCAAGCATCTACTGCTCTACTCCTTGGTTGGATTGGCATAGGTTTAGAGGGTTTCATAACAATCTCCCAACAGCACGGCCCTTCAGAGCTTTGGTCTGCAGTCATACCTATTTAATTTTCAGTATAAATTTCAATTTTGATTAGTATTAAAATAAAAAAGTGAAAATAGAAACGCTGCCCGCACTGGTGTGCTATTTATTTAAGTTAAAAAAAAAGAAAAAAGAAAATTTTCTTTTTTTGGTCTGCAGTCATGAGCTCTGTTTGGATGTCATTTTTTGAAGATTTTTGGAAAAAAATTTTTGGAATTATATTTGGCACGCAAAATTTTTTTCGTCAAATTTTCCTACCAAATTTTCATTTGAAATTTTAAATAAACTTTAGAGTTTTTTTGTAATTATTTACAAAAACATGTATGTTTGTATTCAAAATTTATTTAAAAAAACTAAAAAAATCACGAATAACAAAATTAGATTTATTTTTGGTGGGTTTTAAGGTCGGACGATGAAGTGGACGGCATAACGAATGACGAAACGGAAAACGAAGCAGATATCTGCTTCTTTAAATTATCATTATGTCACGTTAAAAAAATTTTTACATTCAAACACATTTTTACATTTTTTAAAAAATCAACAAAAAATAATTTAAATAATTTTTTTAAATAATCTTCAAAAAATAATCCAAATAATCATATCTCAACGGGCCAGTATTTAATTTTTTGAAGTTACAAAAAAAAAAAAAAAGAAACATTGAGTTATTGTGCAACACATCATCGTCATCTCTGCGTCGATAGGCCAAAACCACTCATTTGCCCATTTACATAGGTACAAGAAAATCATTGTCGCAGAAGCAGAAGGAGATCATCGACTTCTATTAGTATTATGACATCACCAACTGTGCCCGCATCAGCTGCCGCTGCTGCTGTCAATGAGGAAGAGGATGGTAAAAACGAAACTGCTCATTGAAAGTTTCTGGGGACTCTTTCATCCGACCCCATCTCCAAAAATTGAAACCTTACCAGCCCATTTTGCCTTTTGAGGTCGCCCTCATTGCACATTTCTTTACTTTGAACTGAGTTTCAGAACGTTTGATTGTATAAATTTTTTGAATAGATAAATGTTGAACTGTTGTTTCAAAATGTTTTATTTGAATTGAATGATTATGTATTACCTAATCACTTGCGTAGTTTGACGACTAGGAGATGTTAGTGTATACAACTTAATTTAGTTGTGCTTCAATGTGTTAATAGTTTCCTTGATTATTGCTCTCAGAATTCGCAAAATGATTTGTCTTCCTCTGAGTCCGTCAGCTACTTGTGCGTTTTTAGTGAATATGCAATCACTATAGTCCTCCTGTTTTAAGGCCATCGTTCCATCTCTGCAATTTTTCATCCTTAAATTTGTTTTATCCATAAAAAGTTTGGCCCTTGATTATCTAGCTATATGAGGTATGAGAAACTGCTGCTTCCTAGTTCCTACTCTGTCTGTTGATTTTTATTTTTATTTTTATCTGGAAACTTTTTTTTTAAATGAATTTATATTTCGAAGGGATTTTCTTTACTTGTTTGATGATCGTGTTCGTTTCCGAAATAAAAGTTACTATCATTCACAATAGGTTTTGTCTGCTCGGCTACGTAGGAAGCCTGAGGATATTGTAAAATTGGACGCGAATGAAAACCCATGCGGGCCACCACCGGAGGTAAGTCATGTGTTAAATAGTGTTTTTTTCTTACATGACTTGATCTATAACTACTATCACTGTTGGTCTTTTTAGCTTTAAAGAACCTTTCCATGCAATTCTAGGCGACATTGAATTAGCATTGCTTATAAGATGTCAATTTATTGTAGGTTTCTGAGGCATTGGGAGCACTGAAATTCCCGTATATTTACCCTGATCGTGAAAGTCGATGATTGCGTGCTGCTCTTGTTGAAGATTCAGGCCTTGAATCTGAATACATTCTTGCAGCCTGTGGCGCTGATGAGCTCATTGATTTGATTATGCGGTCTGTATCATGAGATGATGTAATTTTTTAAAGCTGTTTACTTGTCTCACTCTCTATTGTGCAATTTGTTGAATTTGCAATTAATTCTTTTGCGCGTTTTTTAACTTCTTTTTCTTTTTTGACATCTCTCTTTTGCCGGTGTGTACTAGATCCAGGTGATAAAATTGTGGACTGTCCACCTACCTTCACCATGTACGAGTTTGATGCAGCTGTTAATGGTGCCTTTGTAGTTAAGGGTAGACAGAAACTTTTTTTTCCTTTTATCTCATTTTTTTAGAAGTTGATTCTAACTCTGTTTTGCCCCTATTTTTGAATCCGGATTTATATATCATTCATTTTGAATTCTATTCTTAACCAACTTCATATATTTTTTTGTTGTTGGATTTCCTTGTTTTAGTAATATCATGCTTTCCCAAACAATTTCAGGGGTTCATGAATTTATACTGCCAAATCATACCCTTGACATGTTTTTGAACTTTTTCCTCTTTCTTGGCACTATTTTCTGTATGATCAGGCATTTCTTTCCCAGTAAAAATTTTTGATAAAAGATGAGGATGATAAATGTGCTAAACACGTGAGCATGATTCAATTTCTAAACCTACACTTTTAGCAGGATTAGTATCTTATTCTTGTTATTTTATAAATAATGTTCTCATTTTTTAATGTAACAGTACCTCACAAGTCGGATTTTAGCTTGGATGTTGAATGGATTACACAGGTTGTTGAGCTGGAAAAACCAAAGTGCATTTTCTTAACTTCACCTCATAATCCAGATGGGAGGCGTGCCAATACTGGATCTGTTCTTTATTATTGTCTCCTTTTTCTTTTCGTTGCGGTTGAACCATGTTTCACTTAGAGCTAGCTTATTCTTTTTTAGCTCTATACTTGTTTCAAATGTAGGCCTTGAATTTTTACATTGCAGATAACCTTTAAAAGAAGTCTTTACAGTATAATTTTCCTTGTCACAATATGTTTCATCTGTTCTTCAAGATGCCATCCTTGTTTAAGAGAATGCTGATCTTCTTACCATTTTAAGTTTGCGAAGTGTCTCCCGAATAACATTTATCTAGTCATCCTGTATTCTAGTTTTCTTCCTGCAAATAATTTTGATGTAATTGTAGTACGTGATTTAGGTATTCTTGAGTTCAGTAGATGTAATATAACTTTAGTAATGGCTATAATAAAACTAAACTTTAGAATAAGAATGGTATGAAGTACCGGCAACAAGAAAAAACAGGGAAAACCGAGGAAGCACCGAGTGCCTTTGTCTAGCTGGAAGTAGAATGCTATACGGATTCTCAAATGAAATATAACTTTAGTAATGACTACAATAAAACTAAACTTTAGAACAAGAATGGTACATAGTCCAGGGAAGGAGAAAAAAAAAGAAGGGAAAACCAAGTAAGCACCGAGTGCCTTTGTCTAACTGGAAAATACAGATTTGACACATTATTCCTTAGTTACTCTCAAGCTAAAGGGTAGCATTGCATGAAAGGCCAACTCTTTTACTGCAGCTGTAGATTCATTTATCTTGGTCTGGTAAAGAGAAACATTTCTGTGTTCAAAGTTTACAACTTAATCATAGTCCAGGTAACATGATATGACTCGGGTGTGGATATATCTGCACGGGATTCAGTTGATTTTAAATGGCAATGCTGAATTTGGGGAATTGCCGCATAAAACTTGATGAAGGGTGATGGATCGCCCATCTGCATATGAAGAGTTGGTTGCATCTATGCATCAATGGTGTTTCCTGCAGAAAGAGTACTAAAAAAAGAGACGAGCTGGCTGTGGGTAAGGTAGATGAGAGGAAAAGTCATTTTGGGAGTGAAAAGATGATTATTAAAGCAGGATAAGCACGTGACATGACAAAATTAAGGATGGCGCATGCCATGTACTCAGAGACTTAGTCGGTGACATTTAAATTAAGCATTACAAGCAATTCTAATCGTTTTAAAAGTGCGGCGAATTTGTGATTCTAATAGTTATTTGTCATATAAAAATCTTATGCTTTTGGTGCTTTCTAATACCTTAAGAGACAAAACCTTTTTAAAAAGCTTTTTAAGTTTTTAAACACTGAAGGCAGTGCCCCTGAACTCTTAATTTTAGAGAAATAATGAAGCCGATTCTTGGACACGCACCTGCACTTGAGTCCGTGTAACATGGGTTTTTGCTTGACTGGTGATGTATACAATAGTTTGTTTGTAGACTGTATATTTTCGAGCTAACATTATAATATGGATTTCCTATATTCTGTTTTAATATTGACTTTTTTGGGGTTTGTCTTGGACTGCATAATTGGAGATGATGCTCTTCTGAAAATACTTGATCTGCCCCTATTGGTTGTTCTGGATGAGGCATACATTGAATTTTCAGGAATCAAGTCTAGAATGCAGTGGTTGAAAAAGCATGAGAATCTGATTGTTCTCCAGACGTTTAGTAAAAGAGCTGGTAGGTCTATACTCCCCTCAGTTTTCACGGATTGGAATTTTATGAAGACCCTTTTCCTGTATTTCTTCTGAAGAGCAGTCTTTTTTTTGGATCACATCTTCAACCTATACTCAGTAGTTACATCTAATAGGATGCTTAGCTAACTTAAGTATTTATGTTGAAGAGAGACTATATTGTTGAATAAGTAATGAAGTTGATTTAAGTCATTTCACCTGCCTTGCGTGCGGTCTGCCAAATTCTATCATTGAACATGGATGGTAGATTATGCTGAATTGATTAAGAAAGCAATGCATGGATACTCACACAGAGAAACCCTGTAGGGATCTGTATGTTACTTTATGGTTTCTACTTATCAGTTAGATTGGAATATTTGTCATTCAGGTTTAGCTGGCCTTCATGTTGGTTACGGAGCCTTTCCCTCGAGTATTATTGAATACCTCTGGAGACCAAAACAACCATATAATGCGTCTGTTGCAGCAGAAGTCTCTGCATGTGCAGCACTAAGAAACTCTGCCTATATGGAGGTATGCTGAAGGTTCTGGCTTTACTGAGGCCCCAAAGTTAGTGTTGATGTTCAGATCATTAATATTTAATTTGATGGTTTATTTTTATTTTTTGTCTTCTACCACCCCGAGATATTTCTGCCAGAAAGTTAAAGTTGCTTTAGTGCAAGAAAAGGAAAGGTTGTAGAAGCTTTTGAAAGAAGTGCCATTTCTTAATCCTTATCCAAGATGTTCTAATTTCATCCTCTGCAAGGTACATCTGGAATGGATGCCAAGAAATTGAAGGGAAAGAAACTTTGTTATTTTTGTATAATTTTTTTTCTCAGCATCTCGATTAATTGTACCTTTCTTTTTGTTAATTATTCGTCTGTTGAGAATAGTTAAATGATATTTGGATGCTAGTCCATCACTGGTTTTAAAATCATTGTTGCGGATCTGAATGGTCACATGATCCAGTTCAAGGAACTGAGCTTAGGCATTCCTGGTAAATAAGTTCGTTTTCCTCGTCCTTAATGTCGACCTGAGTTTGTTAGTCACTGTATCTTGGTCTGGTGTTATGTAGGCTGATTGAACCTCGTGTGTTCCCTGAAGTCAATAAAGAAAATGTTAATTAAATTAAAATTAATATTGTTTTTGCTCCAAGGCATACACTAGTAAATTAATCTTGGAATCTTTTGGATTGAAATGCATTTAAAGAGCTGGCTTTCTTTCAATTAGAGAAACTAAAGTAACAAGATACTGTGCACTATCAACTTTTTGGCTTTACTGGAAATCCTGTGTCGTACAGGAAGATCTTTGCCAAAATGAGGGTGATGATTCGTCATTACAACAACAAAGAATTGTCAGGCTATGTTTGGGTATCCGTGGGAACGCCTAAGCAAACGGATGCCTTGATGAAGTGTCTCCAATGCTTATCTTAATCCTACGGCAGCACTAGGTTACTCCTGGATAGGACAGAATCTCACCAAAACACATGATCTAGTTGACTGTTTAGAAACAAAAGCAGCAGTAAGTGTTTTGGGACAATAAAAAGTTTTTGTTTTGTTTTGTTTTGTTTTGTTTTGTTTTTGTTATTAATGTAACTGCTGTACTTTAGAAAAGAAATGTTTTCTTTTTTGGGTTAATTACACTTTGGCCCCCTAAAAGTGAGGATAATAGACACTTTGCCCCCCTAAATACAAAAAATATGCACTTTGTACCAAAAACTTTTGGTTAATTTTTTTTATTAACTTCAATTTGTATAAATTGTTAAAGGTCTAAATTGCCCTTATAATTAGTTTTGATAGTATAAACTAAAAATGCTACTCAAGCATTCTAAAATATGTTTAATTGCTTTTAAAAACAACAAATAAGTTAAAAAAAAAAACCACAAACTTTAACTTTTTTGACCTTCTAATAAGGTCTCTCAAATTATTTACGCATGTTTTTGTTATTAAATTGGCCATCTCTTTCTTACTGATATATTCATTTATAAGATTTTGATAAATAAAATTATTTATTTAGATTAGTAAGATAATTGGATTTTGATAAAATCTGATAAAGATTGAAAATTTAGTATAACAGTATTAGTACTTTGACATTTTAATGGACTAAATAAATCTTTTTTTTAAGGTTTATTATTATTTTTTAAAGCAATTGAGAGCATTTAAGAGTATTTGATTGGTATTTCTGGATTACATTATCAAAAATCTTGTTATAAAAAATATAAACACAGGTGTCTAAATATAATTTTGAAAACCTGAGAGGAGGTAGATGCAGTTATAACAAACCTCAGGAAAGGAATGTGAAATTAACCCTTTAATATATTATATGACCTTAGTATCAATTTTAACTATTTCCTTTGTATACAAGATATTATATTATGTTTAATTATTATGCTACATTAATATCAATTTTAACTCTTGTTTTGTTTACATTACGTTTAATATATTATGCACATTAATATTAATTTTAACTATTTTGTTTTTGTATTAGATATCACATTAATTAAAATACTATCATTTTATTGGTCTTATATGTATGCATGTATAAAAATTTGGATATAAAGTTTTAATGTTTTGAATATAATGCGAAAGATACGTCATTGCCATTATGCAAATTTTAGAATTTTTCCACAAATTGAAATATTATGCATAAAGCATTATATGACAAAACTTTTTATGCATTTTATATGGTTAGTTAGAAAGAAGTACAAATTCTTTCAAAATATTTATTTTTTAAAATTATATATAGAATCTTTTATTCTACGCACATGATAGACATGCATAGGATAAAATAGATAAAAAAGTAAGTTTTAATATGTATGGATATATTTATCAATAGACATGTAATTATAAGGGTAGTTTAGTCTTTTAACAAATTGAAGTTAATAAAAAAAAAATTAACCAAAAGTCTTTGGTGCAAAGTGCATATTTTTTGTATTTAGGAGGACAAAGTGTCTATTACCCCCACTTTTAACGGGGCAAAGTGTAATTAACCCTTCTTTTTTTAATATTCTTTTGTAGAAATATGCTATTGGCATTGGCACTGTTACTGGCATCAACCCCCAGGTGCACACACCGCACGAAGATTCCCTCAACGATTCAGCAGCACTCTGTTTGTTTCTGTTTATGAAATGGAATTTGAATCTCCACTTTATGAATAATTCATATCGAGAGAATAATGATTTCTTTTTTTTACATGGTTCTGGATTTTATGAGGGGAGATATTTCCTTTTTTTTTTTTTTTTCGAAATAAGGGGGAGATATTTGCTTAAAGCACAGGTAAATAAGCTGTTTTAATCTTACGGCACTTGATGATGGCAAGAGATTATTGAAAGATGTAACAAATGGTACGAGTAAATGACGGAAAGGGTAGTTTTTTTTTTTTTGTGGATCTTCACCGCGGAATAAGATCAGAAAAAACAGATGACTGTTGTCAACTACTAATTCTGCTAAAATTTTTGTACAGTAACTCATAATTACACGGCACGATTCATCCTGTCAGTTATTTCCTCTTATACTGACTATATATATGTTCTTCTAACTCCGTTAGTTAATTATGTCATATTCGTTTCAGGTCTTCAGGTATGCTTCAGATTATATTAAACTCGTAGCAGATAGAAAGGAGGAAAAAGAAAGAAAGAAAATAAAAAAATAAAAAAATAACTTAAGGACATGGTTTTTATGTTCTTGGCCTTGTTGAATGCATGATAGATTCAAAAGCCATCAAATGCTGCTGCTGACCACGAAAACAGGGAGTACGAAGCTGCCCCCGGAATTCAAAGATTCTAAGTCAACCTTTTCTTTAAAATTCACAATCACTCTGTCTCTGATCATCAAACAAATAGGTTTTTTTTACATGTTACGAACTGAAAATATAGTACTACCAATTTGCTTGCGTAGTATTTTAAATGTTGAATTTCTGTACAGATGTGATCTTCCGCCTTTCAACTAATTTTATAAATATTTCAATTAAGAGAAAAATTAGAAAAATAATATCAACACTTTCATATTTGTTAAGGATCATGTTCCTTTGGATTTATTTATTTATTTATTTTTTGTCATGTAAAGAAAAAAAAAAAAGTATAAGATTTTTTTCTTTCATTTTAAGTACAACTTAGATAAAAATAAAAATGATAAGGGTCAATATTATAACGTTCAAACAATGGCTACGATACGATGTACGCAGTAACTACTACTATAAACAAACACTCTGACAGTCATCCCTCCGAAAGCATCAACCAATCTAACAGCAGACAAGACAGAAAAATAACACCCACCCAGCTTTGAACTTCCCTGGAGCCAAAATGACCAAAAAGCCCCTCATCACCACCGCTCCCGCGGTTGCTCTCATCTTCTCCACTTTGCTAATATTATCATCGGCTTCACCACCCCCACCCCCACCCCCCACGGTTTGCATAATCGGCAGCGGCATCGGCGGCTCATCGGTGGCCCACTTCCTCCGCCGCTACTCCGACGATGCCCAGAAGATTGGTCAAATCAGAATGTTCGAGCGACGCGGCAGGGTTGGTGGTCGCATGGCCACTATCAAAGTCGCCGGCGAGACCTTCGAGGCCGGAGCCTCCATTCTCCACCCCAAAAATTACCACGCATTAGAGTTCACTAAGTTGCTGAATCTCACCATAAAAAAGCCACCCTCTTCCATGTCTGGCCTCTCCTTGGCAATCTGGGACGGCCATGAATTTGTATTCAAGACTTATACTTCGAATTCTAAAATTCCGATCGTTCAAAGATTTGTGTCGATTGTGAATTCCATTAAAATGTTGGTTCGTTACGGTCTCTCTCTCTTTCGCATGTCTAACTTCGTCCAGGTATTTATTCTCTTTCTTTTCCGATTGTCTGTCTTCTTTCTTGCCCATAATAAATCTACAACCGTTAAAAAGCATGCTATACAGCTCTCTCGGCTGTTCTTTCTGGTGATCTGACGGTGTAATATATCTACTTCCAGGGGACTGTTGATAGGTTTTTGAAGTACTATAAGGCGTTAGAGTATCGGCCGGTGTTTTCGACTGTGGAGGAGATGCTAAAATGGGCGGGGCTTTACGATTTGACTCGACGGACTCTTGGTGAGGAATTGCATGATGTTGGGTTGGCTCCTTTACTCATTCAAGAGCTTGTCACGGTATACAACTTCCCCTTTCATCCTACTGTTTGATTTCCTCCCATTGTAGTCCTAAATAAACAAAATACATCTATTAGATTGGGTTTATAGCTCGTAAATTGATTCCCGTTTGGTTGATAGTGTGACAAAGTTTCTGTAAAACATCATGCTCAATGTCACTTCCATATGCTAAGAAATTAGAAGATTGTGTATGTAGCAGTGGACTTCTACGTAAGATAATTTGCAGGTTTGTATACTCGCCTTATTTGGAGCACTGTTTTCATGTCAGTGGGTCATGGTCGTTACCGTTCACTGCAGGCGCAATTATCATTTTACAGTGGTTTAGCCAAGACATGTCAACTATATGAGTTTCTCTATTTGGTTCTTATGTAACTAAATTATAGCAAATCTTCTGGCGTAACTATGGTGGAATATTTCCAAGGAGAAACAGTTTATTGTTAATATTTACTATTTAAAACACTTTTGCAGGTGATCACTAGAATCAATTATGGGCAAAGTGTCAGCATTAGTGGACTTGCTGGTGCCGTGTCTCTGGCAGGGTCTGGGGGTGGCTTGTGGTCAGTTGAAAGAGGGAATTGGCAAATGGCGGCTCGGCTGATCAATGAATCAAATGTTATTTTACACCTTCACCAAGAAATAGAATCTCTTTCTTATGTTGCAGGTTCGTATGAGCTGAATTCCACTAAAGGAGAGAGTTTTAGATGTGAAATAGCAGTCATTGCTACACCCTTAGATGAGCTGAACATACATTTTACACCTGACATTTCAATTCCTGAGAGAAAATTGCAGCACACCTTCACTACTTTCATTAGGGGTTGCTTAAATCCTGTAAGTATCATATCCATGGTTAATATTATTTGCTTTTCCCCCTCGATTTTGTTAAAATTACGTCTGATTTGGTGGTTTATTTGGCAAGAAATATTTTGGTTTCGACATGGTATCAGACATCCCAGAATTGATTGGCACCATAGAGTCTCCAGATGTACTGTTCTCGAGCATTTCCGTTCTCAGGCAACATAACGAGAACGATATGACTTACAAGATTTTCTCTCGACAACTTATGCCTGAAGAATTATTGGATCAAATATTTAGGTAATATAAAAATTTGTTACCTCTGCTGCCCTTGTCTGTCAGCATTTTAGTGATATCAGAAATTACCATGCACTTCCTTTGCGGAGTAGTTGTCTAAGGAAATTTTCCTACATTCTGCCAGTGCCATATTCTCTTTTCCGAAATTTAAGACTGATTCTTTGTAGTCATTTCTTGGCACTACATATAGACGTAAATCGTAGATGGGATAAGATTACTTTATAAGAAAGATAAATGAAATTGCTGGTGGTATATAATTCAGGTTTTTTAGGCTAACTACCCCTCCCTCCCCTCCTTGACCTATGAATTGCGTATCCATTTAGAATTGATTACTCATGTATTGCTTGATTGTTTCTTGAATTGCTATGATTAATCTAATGGGTTGTTGCCTACTCAAATTTGATTACTGTGTTTATGACGATGTATTTTCCTTTTTCTTGTAACTCACTGGGGATTTACATAACGGCCAATGTTGCAATCAGTAAATCCAAAGTTATCCAGATTCTTTAAACTCCTATTTACCCAAAGCAAGAATATGCTATCTTGCTAAAATATTGGACTTAGCAGTTATCAGTTTTTTTCTTTTATATCCTTCTTAGCATATTTAAAGCTTCCTTAGGGTATATCACGTGGCTTTGTGTCATATTGCAATGTAATCTGCCTGGCGTCTCTCTCTAATCTTTTCTGCTTCTGATTTTTGTAGCGTGAGAAATGAGACCATCAAGATAAACTGGGGTGCATACCCTCATTACCACGCTCCTGAGGTATTTGCACCCTTCATATTGGATTCTAAAAATCTCTACTATGTGAATGCATTCGAGAATGCAGCTAGCTGCATTGAAACAAGTGCTGTTGCAGCGGAGAATGTAGCTCGTTTGATCCTTTCAAGATTTTCCAGTCAACAGGGTTCAGGTACATCAGAGTTGAAGAGCTTTAACAACGATAAATACGAAATGCATTCAGACCTTTAGGGTACTTTGGTGCAGCTGTATGTGACGTAGAGATCTGATGTGCATTTGTATATACGTTGAGGATGATGAGAGCTGAGGCTGGTAGAGGAAGAGTCTTCCAAGGTAATATGTGCCAAGGGAATAATAGATCATGGTTTAAAGGTTGGCTCAAATTATGATCTTCTTGGCATTTTAAGAATGTAAACCTTGTATTACATGACTGGACTCATATCCTACTTTATGAAATATATTTATCACAAATTATTCCCACTTGCTCTTTTGTTGTTCTGTTGGACGCATATATATCATTTTCCAATTTGCACTCGTGACAACACCTTTAATACATTCATAGTTTCAAGCAATAATCATGTAATACAGCAGAACCTTGTAAACTGATGGATAACTCTGCATGCTGATTCATTTTTATACTAGTACATTCCAGGAAATTCAGTTCCAAATAAAAATAACAAAAAGTTCATAATATCATGCAATAACGAACAGAAACTAAATACTCTTCAATTGATCTGAAATTCTCCACTTTCTTGAACCTCTCTAACCTGCTTTTCATATTCATCTTCTTCTTCCAACTCCTCCTCTAGTACTTCTGAGTCATCCTCTTCAGTTCCCCAGCCAAAACCCCCAATAGGCTTTGATGATGGAGGTGGATTTCTTGCATCTCCAACTATCCTCATGATTTCATCGATGCTTTGAACTGAAAAGCTTGGATTATCTTTCTGGTGATAGATGGCTTGAGCTGATTCAGTAAGCTCCCTTGGTAGGTTCTTCAAGAACCATGGATGGCTCTTAATTTCTTGTATTGTAATTCTCTGCCGAATAAGATATTAGCCAACACCAATCTCTATAAAACTTTTGTTTTAAAGCATATTTCAAGCAATTCATGCATGATGTTGTACTATATATATCCGGTGCATACGGAAGCAAAACATATACATTAGAACAGACGATTGCTTAACCAGCGGCTTAGGCCCTTTTTAAAAAAAAAAAATTGTCCTACAATTGCCACTTAAATTTTGTAAAATTCCTGGTTGCCTTCTTCTATGTTGGCCTTCTAAAAACAATTACAATCTCTACAATTATGTCCTACACAAAATGTGAGGTATCTATTCAGACATGAAAAGTAGATGCAACTTGAATAAGACTGAATTTCAAGGAACTTCTGCATCTATATTCGTAGAGGTAAATACCATATGGTTTTAACATATGCAAGAACACAAAAAAAAAAAAAAAAAAAAAAAAGAAATCATAAAGGAAACATACCCTTAACGGATTTGCAGTGAATATGCGGGAAAGCAGGTGTCTGCAATCTTGAGATATATGGACATAGTCTGGAATTTTGTATTGCACAGCCATAATTCTCTGTAAACGCATAATAAATGCAAACATAGTTATCGTAACAGAAAATGAACAAGCATAGAATATCATTGTTATCAGGAGGAAAGAGATGATTGGTAAAAGAAAGCAAAACAAAAAAAAACTCACACTAATTGTCTTCCTGAAATTTTTAGGGTCATCTGGATCTTCAAAAGGGTATGCTCCAACCAACATAACATAGAGAGTCACTCCACAGGACCATACATCTGCCAACTGCTCCATCAAGATTCAAGTATTTCATCAACTTATAAGAGTTCAAAAAATTACAGACACAAAATATAGCATCTGTGCATCTGTCTTCTTATTATCATTAAGATATGGAAAGGAACTAATTTAATTTCCCTTAGCAGATCAGAGTTTTTACACTTTCACTAAAGCTCCCTAGAGTGTTACATTGACATTAGCCTTTGCGTATAAAAGAAAAAAGATGATGGTACGATATAAAAATGAACGTAAGTTGTTTGTTGGTACCATAAATATGTTTTTTCAAACCTGAAACGAATTGATATTGGTCTCACATTTGGTTTATTAGAGCCCAGGGGTTTATGAAAGAGTAGAAAATAAATATATAGAATCAGAAATTTGTGAGTCCCTAATGTGTATGCTAATTGCTAATTAACTGCAAAGAGGAACGTTTGAGATTTGTGCATGAATTAAGGATTAAGAATGAATTAATAGTTTTCAGTTTCGATTACAAAGAAAATGCAGTTCAGTTATTCGATTTCATCAGAAAAATGGGTAAGCAAGATTGAAAACAGAATTACCTTGCCATCATACTCTCGACGAGAGAGAACCTCAGGGGCTATGTAAGCTGGGGTTCCCACTGTAGACTTTGGTCTTGAATGCAACACCGACGACTGTAACAAAATCACCGGCAACTGACGTCATGTTATGGCCCAAAAAAAAAAAAAAAAAAAAAAAGATGTACACTGAATTTGTTTTTTTTTTTTTTTTTCCTTTATAGGGGCTGTGATTATCGAACAAGAGAAGAGTTGAACGCACCTTGGAGTAACCAAAATCACAAATTTTGAGGCGAGGGGCTGGACTTGCGTCTAGCAACGTATTTTCCAGCTTCAAATCCCTATGACATATTTGCTGCATCATTTCAAGATTTATAGAGATCAATAAAATTGCTTAAGTATTTTACAAGATACATAGGTGCAAATACACACACACACACACACACACACATATATATATATATGTATGTATATGTATATGCACAAAAAAGAGGGAGTATAATTAATACCATGGCATGGCAATAGCAGACTCCAGATATCAACTGTTGAAAGAAGTACCTAGCCTGAATCACACATCAAGGCAAGCTTCACTAAGCTTATATTATATGGATTCAAAGTATATGTATGTATTTTCCTCCAAAAAAAAAAAAAAAAGTTTATGTGTGTATACACAAATCCACCCACAACCCAACCAAAAAAAAAAAAAAAAGAAAAAAGAAAAAAAGTATGCATTATTTCTGGTTCTACAGTGAAAAGTTACTAGAATTAAGTTTGCTTGATATTTTCAAATATTAGAAACAAGGGTAATGAAGATCAATTCACAACCTCATCTTCACTAAATCTACCAGCTGTGCATATTCGATCGAACAGTTCTCCACCAGCTGCATATTCCATTACAATTCCCAAATGAGTTGGTGTCAAAATCACCTAAATTTCAATGGAGGTCCCCAAAAAGGGAAAAAAAAAAAAAAGAAATCGATGTCAGTCACATGAATAATTGGCCTAAAAGATAGTAACTGATCACCTAAACGTATACAGTAATTTATTTATTCATTGCACACACTTATATATTTTTTTACCTCTTTAAACCTAATTATATTCGGGTGTCGAAGAGATCTGTGATTAATAATTTCTCTCGCCACATTTTCATCAATCTGCAGTACAAAAATAACAATTAATTAGAATCCGAAGAAGCATAATTTACTATGCCAAAAAAGATAGTAAAATGAAAAGAACACATACAAAATTAAAACCAAAGACCAACCTTACGTCCACGTTCGATGTATTTCATGGCAACCAACTCTTTGGTTTCCTTGTGCCTTAAAAGCCTTGCCACCCCAAAATTTCCAGCTCCAAGATCTTTCACAACTTCATATTTCTCCATTTTCAAAAGCCCTTTTCCTTTTGAATTCCCTTGTGAATGATAGGAATAAGGAGGCAGTGAACTACGGTATTTATGTGTGCATGCAATACCATGCTGGAGTGAATGGATGTAGTAGTGTTGCATCACTATTTATCATCACTCGCTGGGAACATAAAGACCCTTCCATCGTTCAGATCCAATGGATGACAGACTGAAAATAGCAACACACTTTTTCATACATAGTTTGGATTTACAAATGGAAAAATTGTACAATTGGCCTCTCTCTCTCATGTGCACATTAGTTTTTCTAGTCCCTTGGATTTAAAATGATTCATTTTGTCCCATCTCCCCTCTAACAGCAAAGTGATCATAAAATTTTATTTTCGATCACTTTTTTTGGTCTAAAATATCATGCCTACACAAACGTGCTGGTAAATTAACAGGAAAATTGAAAATACACAATTTTATTTTTTAAATACAATAAACAATTTGATATCTAAACAGAAATATACATACTCATGAATTAGTATATAATATTATAAACAGTTCTAGAGAAAATTGAAAAGAGCGCATAGGGGCAATAGAATATTTAATTTTATTATATGTTCGTGTGTGTTTTAGAATTCAATTCCAATTTTTACTCAAAACTATATTCATCTGTGATTTGAAGGCAACTAATAATATATGAACTTTCCCAACTCGTGGTAAAGAATTTTGCATATGCTAGTTCATTAGGTGCATGAATTAAAATTTAAAACCTTAATTCACTCATGAGAATCACTACTCCCGTGATTGTGCTGAAAAAATAGTGGCATTTTAAATAATTAAAGGTCAAATTCATCATTTTAAACTGAGCAGTTAAAAATCTATGAAAACCTTCAAATGCGAGAGACTAAAATGTTTAATTTTCCAGAGTAAAAGACCAAAAAAGAAAATTAAAAAAAGCTCCAATGATTAGATCATTATAACATTTTGAAATAGTTGAACTACATTATTTTATATGTAGTGAATGAATAGAAAAAG
Organism: Mitragyna speciosa; assembly: GCA_024721245.1. Taxonomy (NCBI): domain Eukaryota; kingdom Viridiplantae; phylum Streptophyta; class Magnoliopsida; order Gentianales; family Rubiaceae; genus Mitragyna; species Mitragyna speciosa. Next base: position 408,926 of record CM045562.1, read on the forward strand.
GGCGTGTAAGTAATACACACAATAAATAGTCTATAGCAGTTTAGTGAAAAAGGTGTGAAAGAAAGGAGGAGGAGGAGGGCACATGGAGGAGAAGAGCATTAATGGAGGTGGGCGGCATTGGTATGGCTTTCCATATGCATTGGACGTGATTTGCAATTAATTATGCCGACAGATTATGCGTTGGATCTCCAAAATCGGCGTCCTCCCAGCAGAATGAATCGGTGCACTTGTTTTGACTTTTTTTTTTTTTTTTTTTTTTTTTTTGAGTATTGCGGTTTCGAAAAGGTTAGGTTACACCTCTGAATAAAATAATAGTACAGTGTGACCAAAAAAATAAAATAAAAAAAGGTAGTTTTTTTTGATAAAATTTTTGAAGAAGCAAAAGAATAGATTTTATGACAGAGAGACCACGGGTCGGTCGGCTCATATCAAAACAACGTGCTTTTGTGTCAATCTTCTGGTTTTCCTTCAACTATCAGAAAATTATAAGAATAAATAACGCGAAAGATGTTATTATATTACAACTCACAAAATTATTATTTCTTTCGTTTTAGGACCCAATATACATATGTGGACATATAACTTGACGCTTACGCACTCCAATTACAGAAAATTTGTTTTTTGTGATTGATATTAGGATTATGCCATTTATTGATGACAAAAATTAGTGAGTATAAGAAAGAGAATATGGTGCAATTGAAACGACATAATTAGTTTCCACATCCTGCTTAATTTGGCTAAAGAGTGACTGATGAGTTACTTTTGATTCCAACAACGAAAAAATAAAAAAAAAAATAAAGAGTTGTTAAATTCAACAAACCCTCCTTGAATTGAATCTCCTTGGCAATCCTCCTCCTGACTAGCTTCAAATGCACCTAAAGAAACACCTTTAGAATTATATGGAAGCACACAAAGTTAACCCATAATTATTCCTTCACATGCGACCGAAATACAGTGGAGTTAGTGATACGAACCAACACATGAAACAGCGCTTGATATTAACACCAAATCTCAATAAAAATTAAAACATTACTTCCGAAAAATTTATAGCACTCTCAAATTACTGACAAACCCGAATTACAGGTAAAACGAGATTTTGATTTATCGAACACCCTAATTTCCAGTAAAGAAACGGAGAAGAGGAAAATTCTAATATTGTAGTTAAGAATCTCCAGGAACTAATCGTGAAGATTTCAGCTGCTCAATACTCTCATACAGGCATGACAGGTCTTATGGCAAACAATCAATCCACACCGCCCTGAAAGCAAACGTCTTTTCCAGCCCTTGAAATACATTCTTGAGGGAGGTATAAAGGTTCACAAGGAAAAAGAAGACGAATGACAGTTTTCATCACTAAAATCCACACTGCCACTGCGAGAACTAGTGCTTGCATTTCGACTGTGCAAAGAAAGACCCCTGACATGACCAGCAAGAACAGATCCATCGACCTTGTTCTCCTGGAAAAATCTCTCCCTCTCGACATGTTTTGCTGGTGGCGGTGGAATTGCAACGGCAGGTCTGCTTCCATTGGAGTCTTGATTTGGTTCCAGAGTCAGCGGCCGTATAAGTGGACGATTGAGCATTTCCCTTGCAGAAGATCCAAGCAAACCCAATGACCGATCAATTTGAGGGCCTTCATCTTCAGGTTGAAGACGAGCTTTTCCTTTTCTTATCCTGTCAATAATAATAAATTTAGAGATAGATCAAATAATCAGAATTACATGGCTTCAGACATTTAACATCAAATTGGATCATTAGGCATACAAGATAAAGTTATACCTTCGGAAAAGCTGTTCAGCCTCTTCTTCCTCTGTTTCTTCACGGTAAGCATGATTTGATGTGGATGTCGGCCTTCCTGAAACCAGTGCATCATGCCTTTTGAGAACTCTCTCAAGCTGTTCATTGAGCTCAATTGATTGCGAAACCACCTTATCATCCCTAGGTACAGACAAAAGACAGATCAAACATAGATCTATCCATACCACAGACATTTCTAAGAAATATTTGTTCAATGTTTTCAGAATTCAGCCACTTCTTATTTCCTTTTACTTCTCTCCTTTACATCTACAAATATCATATCTTCCAGTAACAAAGATATAAAGCCTTCCTGCTCTCCCCCTCACCATGATAAATTACACAGCAGAAATATCTCAAGTACCAAGTTAAATAACCACAGCCAAATACTAACTAAATCAAAAGAAACTTATTGTATGAGTATGTTTCTGCTTAACAAAAGAGGTTTATACAATGTAGCAGTTTCAACTTCACATGCTGATTTTAGAATAACACACTGAGTTTGAGAAATTTCCCAGGTAAGTCAAGTTAATACCATCTACTCCAGTTAGAATTAATTAGAAAAAACATCTCAGGACCATCTCCAAGTGCTGTGGACCTAAAAACAAAAATAAACCATTGAAGAAAACAAATATAACACTTCCGAATTTGTGCATGAAAGATACTGCAAGCAGTTGAAAAGCAAAAGAATTACAAAAATATAACAAAGGGATCATCCTCGTGTTCTTTCTTTATGATATACTAAATCTCTTTATGACATACTAAATTAGTCATGAAGTCACAATATATGTTATGTCTAAACACATATTCCAGATTAGATCAGTTCCACAAAAACTAATGTTTCTTGAGTTCTATAAATCATATAATTAATGCAACTTATTTTAGAAAGCTAAATTCAGAGGGGCTACAACTTTCATGAAAAAACGGTTTTACGATTCTGATCATGAATTCCTAAAAAATTCCTTTAAATTCAGGTCCTCCACATTTGCAATGTTGACTCTCTGTCAACTCTCAGTCAACTTCTCTTTTTGTTCTTGACAGAAAGAGAATACAGGCTACAACTTTCATGAAAAAAACCATTTTAAGGTTGAGTTCAACAAGTAAATGAAAAGTCAACTAAGGTGTCCCTACCTAGAAGTCATGGCAAGATGCATTACTCGCTGCTTTTGAAAAGAACACTGTTCCACGAGATCAAGAGTGAACTCATCCTTTGCTCCCTAGAAGAAAAATTAATAAGGGAACAAAACAACTTGCCACAATGAGAACCCAAAAGAAAGCCAAAAAATAAACAAACCAACAATCAACATTAGGAGAAGTATTAGCATAACTGATGAAGTAATATATACAGGTGTTAGTTCAAGAAGATTAAGTAGAAGAAGAAGAAGCAGAAGAAAGAAAGATCATCTAAAGCCAAAATACAACAACTGACAAGTTGAATTATAACTTTGACCACTTGGATGCTATAACAACACAAAACACAAGCATACCTCAGGATGTCTAGTATCAACAGCATCAAGTACTTCTCTCAACACCTCCAGTGCAGCTGCAGCCTTCTGAATAATGCTGGAAAAAAAGGGAATTTAACTATGAAAATTGGGCACAGCATACCATAAAGATACATATCATAAAGTTGTTCAGAAACATAAATTAAAAATCACCTATGTCTCAACACATATTACACTAGGTAAGAATTATTTCCCATTTGCACGCGTTTGGGACATATATCACCGTGTCGAAGCAAACACACGCGCGCGCGCTCTCCCTCCCCCTCCACACAAACACATACACACATGCCTGTCGCTCAGTCTAATCTCTCATTTGAACACACACATCTGTCGCTCAGTCTAATCTCTCTATTTGACAGGTCCTGGAGGATCAATTTGATTTCTATCCTTTCCACAACTGTAGTACCATAAAATTTTGAAAGAGAATGCAGTATTTGTAATGAGGTATACGCAGTGAAATTCAACTTAATATTGTGCTCAAAGAAGACACTTTAAGTATGGCAGGCTGAACCTGTAATGGTCCAAACCCCTAGAAAGTCAAGCCCACCAGGTTATCAAAAGGAAGCCTAGTATCAATTGAGATAAAATGTCCAGTCACACATATACAAATGAAAACCAGCCTGCTTAATCAAATCCGCATTCCTCTGCAGCCGAATTTTTCAGGCCAATATACTGCAGCAACATATCTCATCCTGCAGTACTTTCAACAAATAGAACATCTCAAAATTATAATACTAAAGTGATACCTTTAATCAGATTAAACTATTTTATATTCTTTGAATAAACCCTGCAAACCAAATTTCCCTTCTCATTCCTACATTACTTTCTTCCATAGTTATTCTATGTTACTATTTTTGAGAGATGGTTGCCAGGGCTACTTTTGTTAAACCTGTCGGCACCAATAAAATCAAACTTGAGGATACTAATCAGTGAAACCTGTCAGCCCAAAAAGTTAATATCAAACTTAATGCTAACATACCAAAATGGATGCGATACCCTAAGGAAAGAAATAAACATATAATTATTAGCAATTCACAGTCTTCAATCTTTAAGCAATGATGGAAACAAGCTCGAAGAAATTTCTCTTGCATCAGAATGAAAGTAGTTTCACATATGAATCTAATCCATGGACAGAACTTCTTCAACAGACAGTGAATGTAAAAGGAAAATTGAGGCAACAGCATTGACAAACAATGTGAGTAGAAGGTAACTGAAAGGTACAAAAGTTTTTTTTTTTTTCCTCCTCTCACAGTAAAGTGATGCCGAGAAAAGCAAAACAAGAACTATTTGACCATGTTCCATTCTCCAGAACAGGACAGTGTGTCTAACTTCTAAATTAGATTAGTCTAGATAATGAATCATGACTGCTACCTAGAATCTGGTAACTTTTCAGGCTCAACTTGTGCTGCACACCTTGCGGTTAAAGCAGCAGCAGCATCGGATGGTGTGTTTCTGTTTGCCTGAGATGCAGGTTTACTTTGTTGGACAGCATTAGGCCTCTGGGGAAACTGCACTCCTGCACTCTGAAAAGTTCAATATAGTTGTTAACGTGATTCAGGGTTAATTCACCCCAACTAAGCTTACAGAATAATGTTACAATATTTAAATCAGGAAAAAGAATGCCCCTAAGAACGAAAGATCATGATATCAAGAAGCTTCATCACTACAAAATTAACACACAGGCCGATGCAAATGATGAAGAGATCTAGCTAACCATACCGTTAAATATCCTTTTGCAAATTTAAGCACATATAAAGAAAAATATAACACAATGTCACAGCTATCCAAACATAATATGCGACATCTAACTCAAATTTGATTTCATTTCCATACACATTTTTATCCGCGTACAGATGGTGACAAGTCAAAAGAAGACTGAACTTGCAACAGAGGAAGAAACACTTTAATGAATGAGTGACAAGGAAAAAATAAAAATACTAAGACCATAGACAATTATTTTGCGACACAAAATGTCTTAATCTCATTTTGATTCGTCTTCATTTAGAATTGAGAGCTAGTTGTGATGTGGGATAGGAGCGTAGAGGGGGCAGGGGCATGATTTGTATGGAAAATCACATGCAATGTTTCCTAAGCAGTGCTCCCTTCTTCACCAGTTTTAAGTTATTTCTTGCTCATTGCTTCCAAAGGATTGACCATGTACATGCAATGGAATTTGTTATCATAAAATAAGAACAGTAATAGCAGGATATTAACCATGAAGCACAATTTCTACTTAAACTTAGATGCTCATGTACTGTAACAACAATCATCAAACTTGCCTACAATTGAAGTGTTTGTAATGGATGTATCTGCAGCGATTCTAAAAGAAACAAATTTATCATAGGGATTTTTTTTATAGATAAAAAAATTGTATCAGGTGTGCCAATAATACAAGTAATATCCCACACGACAATGATGATTAACCATGTACTACACCGAAGAACAACAAATTTGACACAGAATGTGAAAATCATGTCGCGTCACCAAGTTCGGTCAATTTATATGTAAACTACTGTTTCAAAAGGAGCACGAGTTGGTTATCAGCAATGAATATCAGAAGTTACAGAAACTTTACCTAAACTATCTTTATGCTTTATACTGGTGGACTATAAATGACCCCATATCACATCTAAAAAATATGCATTTTCAAACACTAAGGAGCATCATCAACTCTTAGGTAGAGACAGATGTATACAAGTGGCAATAGTAGGCCAAAAAAAAACCACAATTATACGCTTGCACATGATTTCTATTGATGAGAATACAAAAACTAAGAGATCTATGAACCAGATGGACTTAGTCATACACCACGTTACCTACCACCAATTCATAGTACGCAGAATAATATTGTGGGAATTTCCCAGAAGCTCCACCAACAGATGTCTGCGCAGCATCTAACAAAAGAAATATTCTCTCTCGTGCTGGGAGGTCGGACTGTAAACCATCATAGCAACAAAACTGATCAAAGCAATAACCAAATAAACAAGTAATCAGGATTTATGCTCAGAGAAAACATGCACCTTTTTCTTTACTATCTTTACAAGTATAGGGAGGACTCCTGTATCTATAACCTGTTCATGGACTGGGTCTCCAATATTGTTCATCAGCATCTCCAACAACTGCACTTTTTAAATGATTATATAATCATTCTAATACGCAAAGAAGGAAAATGTTCATTTAGACAACAAGCTTCAAGAAAGCAGGAAAAAAAAAAAGAAATAGAAAAAAATAGCATCTAGTGATCTCACAAGTGATGTATTATCGAATTACGTATTATACATAAACAATAGGTCTTCGAGAAACCAAATTGTTTTGACAGCTAAATACTAATCTTTCAAATGTCAGACACATAAAAATGCTTTCCAAAATACTTACAGAAGACAATGACATAAATTTTCCACATTCATCATCTAATAGATAGGAAGAGGGTGTGGCTGCAGGGAATATTAGTGTAAGAGATTCACAAAAATGACTTTGTGAATTGTGTACCAGATAGTTTTCAGCTCATTTATATGACGCATCTCTTTGCATGATATAAGAATTATGATGGAGATGGAACATCTGAATTATTTTATGCTGTATAAAAATATGCTCGTCTTTGTGCACTGGACCGCCATGTTTTTCACTCCAAAATCTACTTGAGAATCCCAAGCTAGGTGAATACTGGGAAAATAAAAAGGTTTAAGCATAATGTGCAGATTGAACTGTCCAGAATGGAAGCAAGCGAATGAAGTATGCCAAAGTATTTAAAAGAGAAACCAAAAAAAAAAAAAAAGATGCACATTTGCATCCATTTTAATCTTAAAGAATACCATAGATGAATAGAAGCACGATTGTAAATTCCCATTTCTTATTGCATTTATCACAAAAACAATTGTACTAATAACCTGAATCAAGAAAATTTTTTGTTAAATTATCCCCTTATTTAAAAGATTAGCCATTAGCATGAAGTGTAAATATTGTATTCATGTTGTTTGATTTTTAACACTGAAAGGGCTCACCATTACGGCAAATAGTTGAGTGTTTGGATTTTTACTCCCCAGCCGTTTCTTTATAGCTTTGATTACATCTCTAGCTTGTCTGTAAAACAGAAACATAGCAAGATAATTCAGTAGCTGGAATTAGAACCATGAATTTCACTTTAATGGTCAGGACAACAAAGCGGCTCAAGATTTGGTTATGCCATTCTACTGCAATTAGGTTGTTTTACCCGCTATCCAAACAACCGAATTAAGCATGAAATACTACCGGAACAAAATTTATGGCTGGTACAGGAATCTAAGTTCTTTGAGAGAGAGAGAGAGAGTGGTGCAAATATTCAATATGTCAAAAGTACCTGAAAATGGTTATACCTGTGATCGATTGCAACTAATTCACAAATTTCAATGTTTTTCATCCAATCCATTTCAGGGAGTTTATCACTCGTTGCAGCACTGACAAGTTCAGCAGCCATTTTTCTCATTAACAGCTGAGAGTGAAGTAAAGAAAGTAGTGAGAATCTTGAATATAAGTAAACAAGCACTTGAGCCATTAGGGTACAAGGTCGTAGAGAACAAATACTGTACAAACCCATCAAATGAAATCACTGAAACTGGCTCCATCTAATTAAAATACATTAAACTTAAAGAAGCCTATTTTTGCAACAGGACTAATTTTTATGATTCTATTCTATAGTTGAGCAATTTGATAAATTGTTCGTTGTACTAGACAACAGCCAAAGTAAATCAAAAAATTCAGTGGTATGTAACTCATCGTTGCTGCAATAAGCTTCCCACTCCACATTAATCAGCAGCTAAATCCTCAACTAAGCCTATAAGTAACGCAATCTGTTTTATTTCCATTACGTTTAATTATTCACACACAACATGAGACGCCAGTTCTGCTTTTCATTAAGTGTTGAACTGCTATGAAAATGAGACCAAAATAGCCCCAGTTTTTCTTTAAGTGGAAAATATAAAAAGGGCTTTTTGGAACCTCAGAAGGGATCTTATAAGCCGGAAAATAAAATTCAATTTGTCAAATACCATTTTAATGGCCACTCAGCAAGAAGGAACTGCAACAGACCTGACTTTCAAAAGTCAGTCGAACTTGTTGACTGCCAACAAGCTAAAATCATTTTCCTTCATTTTCTTCAAGAAAAAACAACACCAGAACAACTGAACTCCCAAACATTGTACAGACTTAATAATAAACAAGAAGAAAAGGAAAAAGGGCAAAACTAAAGAATCAGAATTGGAAACTTGTTGGGATTTCTAATCACAAACAAAGAAAGCCAATAGCAAACATAATCAAAATATCATAGCAGTATATATCAGTATCAGTATCAAAGGGAAAAACCCAAAAAAATAGAAGAGTGAAATCATTAACTTACAGAATCTTTCTTTAGAAAGATGTGAACTTGGTACTTGCAAGTTGCAATAAAAATTAATCAAACTCATAAGCTTCAAAACTAAATCAAAATCAATTGAATCAACGAAAATTAAATAGTAATCAATTTATACCGGCAAAAATCAGCAGCAGAAGAAGCAGTAGCAATCAGCAAGAGAGCAAATCAGTTTGTCGTTTTTTTCTTTTTCCTTTTTTTCTTTTTGTAATTTGTTTGTCCTTTAACAACTCAATACCGATAAGCACATGTCTGGACCGGTAATCATTGCATACATGAATACGTACAGCTACAACTTCAATTATTTTTCCGCTTAGTTACTATTATATAATTATTATGGCAAACCAAACCAACCCAGAAAAAAAAAAATCAATTGAAGTTAGTAGTGTTAGTAGTAAGAGAATCCGTGAGACTCTGATGGTGGAGTAATTAATTCAACTCCTTTTGGCCTTTATGTGGGGTGTGTGTGGGACTGGCTGAGCAGTTTTTAACCTTATTTTCACTCAAACAACAGCTAGGTTTAACCACTTTTCCTATTGATAAAAATTCATTATAAAAACTTCATAATTGTTACATAGTTTCTATTCTTATAATTGTTACATAGTTCTTTAAATTACAACAATTATTACCGGACCGGACTCATCATTTAATCTTGTTATCTGTACTATGTAGGGGTATTAATGAACCGAGCAGTTCGTGAGCTACTCGCAAGAAGTTCGATCTACTATTATATTCGAGTTTGGTGTTAAATTCGAGCAACTTGTATATTAAACGAGGTCGAATATGAGTAGTAAAATGTAAATTTGAGTGGCTCGAAATACATATATTAGTAATTTTATATATAAAATTATTAATTTACTCATACTAATCATATATGAATTTCGAATACGAGCTCGAGTTCAAGCTCAATTACATTTTTTATAAGGAATTTTGAATCTGAGTTAAAATTCTTTTTAAAATTAACGAATTGAGGTCGAATTTCGAATTACAAATTCGAGCTCGATCTCGATCTCGATCTCAAACAACAGTATTTTTAACAAGCTTGATCTGTATTTTGAAAGTATTCAGACTTAACTCAGTTTGATTACACCTCTACCACTACAAACATACACACATAATAGATGAACGCAAAAACTTAAAAATAAAAATAATAAAAAGGGTGCTAAAACGAAGGTGTTGTCCTATAAAAGGACTTACTAAACAAAATTGTCGGCCTATAAAGGTGGACGCATGTGAGGAGCGTAGGCGGTACGGGTTAAGTGAGGATTTTACTTGACATGTGGCGCGGGGAAAGAGCGAGTAGTAAAGGGATGTGTACTTGAGGCGGTTTAGAATTTACCAGTCAAAAGTTAAAAAAAAAAAGAAAAAAAAAAGGGCTGTGCCCGACAGTTCAGCAGATGTTAAGTGAAAGGGTGTAGCTGTGCTGGATTAGATTCTTTCCTCCCAGTCCCGGATTAGGAGAGAATTCAGATTACTTTACTTTAGAAACAAGGACCCAAAAGATATCCCCTTTTTTTTTTCTTTTCGGTTTTTGCGCAAAATAACAGAATGAGATATGATCAATTTAGAATTTATTAAACACGAGTTATTTTTGCTTAATTTGTACACAATTTACTGTTTAATTACACATACTCATGTTATTTTAAGGGTAAATTGCAGTAAACCCCAATCAATTATTATCTTGATTTTACTTTGCTCCCTTCAAAGATTTTTATAACCACTTTGCCCCTTAAACCAATTGTAAGATGAAGAAAATATTAATTTTGTTGTTAAAATAACTAATTTACCCTCCATTCAAAGTTCAAGTGAGGAAAATACTATATTTTGTTAATAAAAATTATGCATTATTTTAATTTTTCTTTTTCTTCAATTCAATTTTGCCTACATTTATTGATTTGACCATAAAAGTATTATTATGTTTTCATTCTTTTATTGCATATTTCAGGTTATATTTATTGGACAAACTCACATTCCAAAACATATATATGTTTGGACTACTTTTTATTCAACCATTATTTGAGTGTTGAGAATATTAAACGAAATTGCTTCTCATAACTAATGGGAATTTATGCATTTATTCAACAAATTTAAGGTGTGAAAACTCCATTTTATTTTCTCTTAACTTGTGCAGTTAGCTCATACTTTCACAATATTATAGAGTACATTTTAAATAGCTACGCACCTATAAAAAAATTAACAAAATGGAGGTACAAAAAGAAAGTGTCACTATACACATTATGCACTCTTAAAAACTCTGGAAGAAAAATTCTATAGTGCTCCAATAGAGGGCAAATTCTCATGGTATAATCTAATTTTCTAAAAATATTTTCAGTAAGCAATACATTAATAATGCACATAGATAACTAAAATAATCTTTTAAACCTTTTAAGTTTTCAAACTATATATCACTAATACAAATTTCTTAAATCAAATTTCAATCAAAAGGAATGCTTGTGAGTTTTTCTAATAAATAGAATTTGAATTATGAAATAAAAGGAACAAAAAATTAATAATATATAGTCAAATGAAGAAAATGCACGCAAAATTTAACCAAAGAAAAAGAAAAAGCAAAATAACACAAAATGTTTTTTGGCAAAAAATAGCTCATTAAAATTTTGAATGGAGGGTATGTTAGTCATTTCATCATCAAAATTATATAGAATTAAATTTTTCTTTATTTTATAATAGTTTTACGGGGTGAAGTGCCTATAAAAATCATTAAGGGGGCAAACTGCACCTGAGTCGTAATTGATGGGGGTTTGCTGTAATTAACCCTTATTTTAATCTATATCTTTTATTTAACTCTAAAAAAAATAAAAAATTCTTTCTAAAAGGTGACTAATAAACACTAGTTCGTTCACCTGATTTGCACACAATTTAGCATTTCAATATGCATGCTCATAATTTATTGCTTCATTTGGTTTAGCTATTTTTCCGATTTAATTTTACGTTCCCAAAGAAAGAACTAATACCGGATACCCTCTTTCTTAATCATGTCTATTAAGCACCGGTTTAAACAAACTCACTCTTTAGCAGCTGGTATATAACTCCGACTGATAAGAAGTCTGTCTATTTATTTATTTATTTATTTTGGAAAGAACTGAGACTAATACGAGGTGTATGCGTCTACACTAACATTGAGATGTCACATGATAGAAAATATATTACTAAGACAAAATGGATTGCGTAATATTGGATGTTCATACTTTAGTTATTTATTAAAAACTAAAAACAAGAATTCAATGGTGATTATGATTTTACCTTTTAATCTTGAAAGACCTATCCCTTCCCCGTTTGCCAAGTCCCCAAATTCAAAAACTCATGTCATAAAACACAATTTTCTTCGAGTTTTCAAAATAAAACTTAACACGCACTTATCTTTCTTTCTTCTAATTCTTTTTTTTTTATAAAGAATTATCTTTCTACCAAGTTGATCTTTCTCCTATTTTTTTTATAAGGAATTATCTTTCTGCCAATTTGATCTTAGATTTTTTTTTTTTCCTTAAAAGCAATATTGACAGAAAGCCAATGTTGTACACTAAAAACCTTGTTAGGCGTACAGGCTCCAATTCCCCTGCCAATAGGCAGCTTTGCCACTGCTGGGGAAGAAATTGAAGGAAACTATTGCTTTTTTGTGATCTAATGCCATGCCATTATTGAATTAACGAGTTTAGTAATGCTCTTACCGAAACGTTTAGTTATCGTTTTCCCATGTAGAACTACATGGATATTTTGTTTCCATTTCTCTCCCAGTTTTTGGTTATTAATCCTTCACCCTCAGCCTAGAATAAAAAGCAAATATAAACATCCAAACCTACATTAGAGCTGTATAAATTTGAATGGACAGGTGACTAATGTCATTTACAGTAACTGAGGCTGCAGTTACATGTGGGCCATCATCGCCGGGCTAAACTCATAATTCATCCCATTAGTGCCCACTGTTCCCAAAACTGTAACCGCAAAATGAAAGAATGGTCAGGCATTGCACCTGGAATGTGAAAAAGAAAACCTATACCCCGTTTCAGTTAAGTACATTGGTCCAACTAAGGCGATGTATCTAATACCGAGTATGTATCCAAGATACTAGAACGCTAGTTAGTCCTCCTTCCACTTGTTTTCATACTTGAGGAAGGCAAGAGCTGGATTGTCCCTGGGAGGAGCACGAACACGAGTGGATCTACGAAGCACAGCCTCTTCCATAGCAATTCTCAAAGCCAGCTCCTTTGATCTCTTCTGAAGTTCGGAGCTGTAATTATACCAATTACCAGATTCAGGGATGACAATATGCATGTCTTGCTAAAAAAGTACACTCGTGAACAAGCTACTCATGCAAACTTGAATGCACGTATTAATATAAATCGATAAAATTTACACGGATTGGATTGAAAACCAAATTTTCGGACAACCAAGCTCAACTAAATCAATAAATAAGAATAGCCAAAAAGTAGCAGTTAATATCTTTACTTCACATTACAAACCCGCCTAATATTGGGAAGGGATTCTCAGTAAAATTTGTCAGGTGAAATTGCACCAACCAGACAGTTCATAGCTGGAATCTTCCCAGCTAAAAATCATGTTGGAGATTAAAACTTGCAAAAATTTCAAAATTGTGGTAGAAACCACTGTTTGTTAATTTAAGTGTCCATATCTATAATTTAGTTTCTGCATTGTCACAAAAAATTAGGATTACTAATTTTGAGGCCCTTGATCCGCGTAGGACGAAAGAAGTTTGATAAGATTTTACCGAAGCTTATCACCTTATCATACCCCAGAGGGAAAAAAGAATATTTGAGAGTATTAATGAAGAAATAAAAGGACTTGGTAAACATAGAAGTTTAACTAACCAAATTTTATCATAATGCTTCTGCAATTGCTTCTTAAGAGCCCATTCTCTCACACCCTTTGGATTAAGTGAACCCATAAAAGCGTCAAGCTGTAATATATTGATCAATAAGAATCATAACAGAAGTTCAACGGAGGCTTAAGTGCGCCCATAAAAGTATCAAGCTGTTACATAATGATCAATAAGAATCATAACAAAGGAAAACCTTAACTGTTTCTTTATATGCATACCTCTTCCTTGCTGCTGTAATAGCCCCACAGTGTGGAGTCAGAGTTCTCAATAAATATTCTTCCATCACGTCGGAAAAACCAATACCTGTTGTAATCTCTATCTTTCCCCAAAGGAGCATAGCGTATAAACCTTTTCTCAATCTCACGCTCAAGATATTCTTTCTGCAGTAACAGAATTGTTGAATATTACGCAAGTGTAATATGCATGATCCTTGTCTCATTCCAATATGGACACACAAAAATTTGCATGACAGTGCATAAACATCTTGATCAAAAATTTGCAAGGAAAGAAAAACCAAATATGACATACCTACATTATATGAACAATGTAAGTAAAGAGTTAAATACAGAATGTTGATGGATAAAGTTAATTTACCCTCTGTTCTTTACTCTTCTTTTCTATTGTTTCTTTTATCTCCTCCTTCATCTGTTTATGAATCTTCCTCTTTAACGAGTCATTAGTGCCTTCTAGAATGGCTTTCATGTCCACCCTTTGTTTCTTAACATTCTTTTCCCGTGTGGCATCTGCTGCTTGTTCATCCTCACTGTTGGGCATTTGAGGGAACACAATGAAGGTTAAAAGGAAAAGGGAAACAAATTGAAAATATTGGTGGCTGAATTGAAGTATTCACAATCAAACCTGTTCTCCGATGAAGATTTCACTTGTAGTGTGAGGTTTTTGTCCAATTTTTTTGAAATATTCCCATTCTCTTCAGCTGGATTCACTTCCACAGGGTCAACCAAGTTGTTTTCAGTATTTTCTCCTGCATGTTCCTTACCATCAGATTCAGCCTTTAGACGTTCCTTCTCTTCTCTTCTATTTCTACCGTCCTTAATAGCTTCTCCCCTTTTTGTCGCGGCAAATGCCTGCCGCTGATTATAATTCTCATCCAACTTTGTCCTGAACAGAACTGTTTCAAAGGCTTGAGCAAGCAGTTCCTTAAATATACTCAATTTGATACGAACGTCCAGCAGCCCATAGTGACCCCGCTTAATTGTTGTGATGTGATTACATAATTCTTCAATACCAATCATTTCCAGAAAATCACACACATATTCTGCCCAAGTTATTAAAGTAACCTGAGACAAGGACAAACTACAGGAGGTTAATAATAAGAAAGCATTATGGTTCTTCCTAGTAAAAGAATCACAGGATTCAGACATCATATAAGTTCAGTCTCATTTTGTTGCACATAAGGAGCAATCACATAGTAGTAATAACAACAATTAAGAGGCTTAACCTTTGGCTTCCGTTTTCTGTTTTGTACACACAATGAAAAATTCCCGTTATCTTTCATGAGAAAGCGAAGAAGAGCTGAATGGCATTCTACAACAAGGACAACATTGCTGTCCTTGTGGCAAAGAGCACTTTCAAAGTCTTCAAGAGAAAAAGGCGACAAATGCAATAGCCTGCCAAATGAAGTGCAAAAATCCCACACCATCAAAAGATCCCCAACAAAATCCATTGGAACATTAAAATCCCTACACGGGGAAGGCCGTTCAGTCAACTTCTGATCATCCTCAGCAGAATCCAGTAGCAGATCATCAATAGGATATTTGATGATCTGTTTTTCTGGTTTCTTGTACTCTGCATAAGCCAATAGAAAGACAGAAAAGATACAGTGACTATCGAGATTACTAGAACATTAAAGGCTCCTGTGAAGATAACATAAATCACAGAACAAGAGAAATGGGAAGCAATCCAACACAACTGACAAGGTATGAAACTAAAGGTCAATTACTCTAGCCCACTCATGCGCTGAGAATTATTAAATTCCCAATAAAAGTATTCAACTTTTACAAATTAACATTGGAACACTCAAAAGTGTAAAGAACAGTTATTGACAACTAAATCAGCTTTATCCCCATCCCCTCCCAAGGGAAGAAATCATTGGGAAATAGAAAATTAAGTAAAATCACCACTTTCCATCTCTTCCTGCGCACGAGCAGAAATAATTACACAATAATGAATCACTTTACAAGTCTCATACCCTCAATCTCAATCCAATTTGTAGCGATGACTAAGAAAATCAGAGAGAATACTAAATGAGTTAAAATACTAAATGAGTTAAAATGCACAAAAATAGTATAGAAGAAATATGGAAACAAAGAAGGCAAGAAAACCTATTTGTAGCAATGACTAAGAAAATCAGAGAGAATACTAAATGAGTTAAAATATCTACCTATATAATTAAAACTCCTAACTTATCCCCATTCGTCCAACATTAACCCCACCCCCCAAAAAGCAACCAAAAAAAAAAAAAACTCTCCAACTTTACCAACTTTGCTAACTTGTACTTCTGTTCCTTTTAGATGCTAACGCATTCTGTCCATAAGTAAATTACATTTTCAACTTACCTCCATCAGCATTTTTCTCAGATATGGAAGCCACAGATTTGCCAGCCCCTGCCTTTAGATTACGCACCAAAAAGGAACAGGAACATCAACACCAATAGTTCATCCTAAAAGAATACAAGCAAACGGAAGTACAAGCTAAATATTATTATTATTTTTTTTTTTGTGGGGTGGGGGAAAATGTCAGTTACCTGATCACCATGTTCATCTTCAAGTTTCTTTCTCTTCCTATTGCAAACTACAAGTCCATCACGTACTGATATCATTCCTTTTAGCTCCTTTGGAGGATCAGTTGAGATCCCATGCTTTTTAGCCAGCTTATCATGTAACACCCAAGGGCAATTTCGGTAAGTAGACTCCCTGATAAAAGACTTTAGGGTGCCTCTAGTAAAAGGCAGCTTTGTTATTAAATCATCTGCATTGACTAAAGCATTTCCAAACACTTCGTTATCTTTGTCAAGCCAGACAACTTCAAATTTGGTCTCATTAACTTCCTCTAGAATTTTCATGATTTTGCAAGGAGAGGGGTGATTGTTTTTCATCCCATACAATTCACTGCCTTCTAAAAGCTGTCCCTGGAATTTCTCAGCAATAGAATTCACCAGATCTTTTAGGGTAAGCATACCTGTCAAAGAAATATAACTCTTCAACTGAAAGCTCATTTTGAACAAGCAAACAAAGGACAAAACATCCTAGCTGGGGTAACGACAAAGACATGAAAAAATAAATGGCATGACAGAATTTCTGAAATTAAGGAAACTCTACTAAGAATTTTCAATCTTCATGACGTATATAAGATCATATGGCTCAATTTCTAATAAGGTAAAAATTTTGCCACACCCACGGGGTTGAATCCCTTCACTGAGGACAATCAACATTTAGTTTCCAAATTTTATATATGAATTTTTTTTTTTTTACGCTTTATATATGAACTTAACCAAGCATCATTCCATTCATTGTAATCATAATCACAACTGAATGGTGGCAAGACTCTCTATTAATATTGTTCCAATTTCGAGCCTAGAAATATCTGGAATTCATCAAATATTTGTCCCAACAGTTACAATCAAGAGTGCTTCAACATGTGCCTCAAACAAAGTTTCAAGCTTAAATAGTAAGGACAATACAAAGATGATAATTTTCAAATCAAACAGCATAAGACTTCTTTAAAGAATCCACATTTTCCAGTGATAAAAACTTATATTTGTCAACTTACCCATTCAAATCACTATGCTAATGAAAATAGATACAATGCCCAGCTACCAATGAATTTACACCACCACAAACAAAATTTGAAGTCTGTTGATGCTATTATAACCACAAACTTAGTAGGGGCACATGATATCAGCAGTGGCTAGAAAAGAAAGTACTGCAAGAAAAGAACTGTTTATGGAGAAGATTTACATATTTAGAAAGACTAATAAAGGTTTGAATGAATACTGTAAGTGCCAAAAAGGTAACATATACAAGTGAACTATCAGGACTAGTTCTTAAAGTTTGAGATATTCATCAGCAAAGAAAAATTAAGTTCATAGCATAAGAAAATGGTCCAGAGGTAGAAAGCATGTCCCTGAAAAATATCATACATCTACATGCAGGAAAGGTGGAAATATCTGTACACTGCATGCTTAAAGCAAACTCAACGTAACCTTACTTGTGGCAGAAAATAACTGGGAAGCAAGTAAAAGTTGGTGCCCTTTTCCCTGAAAAGGTTTGGGTGATGGTTTGGACCTTACTCAACATGCTTTATACGGTTGAGCTCACTATTCCATCCGCTAAATAACATTAAAAGATGGAGTAACAGAAAATATCCTTATATAGATAATAGAAAGGTAGATAAAACAAAAAAGTACCATACTAGCCTTAAGAAATTAATTAAGCACTTAAGTTTCGACCTTTTATTAACCGTCCAACCTCCTAAACAGAAATATTACAAAGCCATTAGCAGTCCAAAGAGCAAGCCCCAAATCTAAGTCAAGGCCTTAAACAGAAATACTATCAAATTGGCAGTCCAAAAAACAAGAGTCAAATATATGTCAAGGCCTTTACTCCCTAATCAGGCTTCAATTAGCTGCCCTGATAATGCTAACAAACTGACAAATGAACAAGGCAGTGCAACACAGAAGGCCAGAAGTCAAATATTAAAGAGAAAGGAAAAGCAGGAGCGACTGATGATAGGTGCACTATAAAGCCCAATCTAGTCAGCCCCGACATGTGCAAGCAAAGAACCAAAAAATGGCTATGTGCTTAAAGGCATATGACAACAAGCAAAAACTTGTAGCTCAAGTAATATTGATCATTCAACATAAGAAGTCTAAATAAAGCCTTTCCTCATCTAAAAGAAACACATGGATAAACAATGAGCTCTACTATTTTCCCATTCAACTTTGTATGTCCAAGTATATGCAAATGGTAACTTCAAACAAATTTCTCAATCATGAAAATGCATCCCTTTAAATCCATTTTCTCCCACACCTAGATCATGCACCTCTAGCCTCGAAGGCAGGTCTGGAAAACAAAAAAGCTACACTTGCATGGATGTGAATGATCTTGACTTTAGAGCTGAAAGGCAAAAATATAACTTGAATTCTATATCCTTTAAATTCATTTTCTCCTACTCCTAGACCATGCACCTCTAGCCTCGAAGGCAGGTCTCTGAAAAAACAATTGCTACACTTACATAGATGTTAATGATCTCAACTTTAGAGCTGAAAGGAAAAACACAACTTGAATCCTATACCCTGGTATGCCAGTTTTAATGATTTTCTATTCCTCATACTTATAAGGATGATATTTAAATCAAATTGTCCATTTAGCATTTCTTTATAATGTTACTCACCATGCAAAACAGAAATTTCAACCATATATGGCCTGTTTATCTTTTTCTTGCCACCAATCTAAAATCATTTCTCCCACTAAATCATTGATGCAGCACAAGAAGATTAAACAAAATCTGAACTGAAAACTGTTGAAAATTTGAAATTAAGAATAAGATCAAATTACGAAACACTAAGAATCATTCCTAGGCACCTTTAAGTCCCAAGGCTGGATTGCATAGCATAATCCTTACGAAGGCATGTCAAGCTGAAATCTCTTCCTTCTCTTTGAAAAGAAATACATCAATATAGACTCCTAAACCAAACCCTATTTTGAGTAGCATTCATCTCTTACTTAAGTAAAGTTCCTAAAAATATAGTTCTTACTGGATAGGCACCTCGGAGAAATCCATGATTCAGGCAAAAAATTTGCATAGACGTTTTTATATGCAAATATTCATTTCCAAATAGCTTAAAATTTCTATTGAGCCTATAAAAGTTAAATGTGTCAATTTACACCTCGAAAGGAAGAAATTTGTTCAATCGTGACTTTCAGTTTCAAATTAGTTTACTTTCTAATGTCTGAACCAACATGTGGGACTAATACGACTTCATAAAAGAGCTTGAGTGAACTAAATGTATTATATCACTGACGTAGGCAGCATTTTATCATGACTCTTAAACATATTGTGTGTGTGTGTGCATACACACGCACATGCACGTGTACAGGTGCATGGTATCACCTTAAAAATGAATATGCTTCACTTTTGCACTTTGCATGTAATCCTAGAGGGCCCCTAAACTCTAGTGTGCTAGTAGCGAGAAAGCCACAGCTACTAATCGTTATCTTATTAGCAGCCATGCTATCAACTAAACAAACTACGATGGAAACCTTGCAAAATAGCTCTAAAAGAACAAACAAACCAAAGTGATTCGTTAAATCCACAAAACCTAAAGTCTAGCACGAAAAGAAAGTCAACACCCTGATGCAAAACAAGGTAATATTCACACATAAATTGAAAAAAATTAATTGTAATATTAGGAAGCAAAAGCTTGTGACAAAGTTCAATGCCAAATTAGTATTCCAAATTTCACACAGAGCAATAGTGCATTGAACACAACAATAACCTGTAGACAAGTGGATTAAGAGAAGAAATTACTCCATTCAGCCAACAACAAAGCCTTCAAAAGGAAACCAGAGAAAAAGCCTTGAATATGCTCTAAGGGAAGAATAAAAAATGGAATGTGGAAGGTGAAGCAAATTATTAAAAAGAATACTAAAAGCAGATTAACCCCAATAACATAAAATCCCTAGTAATATCAAATTTTGATATCTTTAAACGCAAGCGTAGAGACATCAAACTCAGTGATATCAAATCTTAGCAATCAGACTTTAAATCTCAAACCCCAAAACTAGGAAATAAAGAATTGCAAAGCACAAAAAAGGCATTCGCTTAGAACTTAGCTACTTATGCATCAATTCTGAATTCCAAACCCAAAATACAACCATTGGCACCTCAATTGTTGCAGACTATCTTAAAGCTACCAGCAATGACGTTGCTGGCTTAACGACTAAAGGTCTAGATTTGGTAGCAAATAACTATGTTGCTGGTTATGAATTTCAAGGATCTGTGTGGAAAGTTACAAGCCAGCCTATAATGCGCCCTATTAGGTGGAGATAAAAATTTCACTTCCATTTGTGCAGCAGTTAGGATCGGAGGCACTTTGTTCCATGTGGGGGCAACGCCAAATTTTTGTGACTATCTAGACAAAGCCAGATTGCTGCTTATTTGCTCTTAATAAACCATGGGCACCACTGATGCATAAGTGACTCTTAAAATTTTGCACTAGTCAAGTACCGCCACTAACATTTCATGTGTCTCCATTTTAAGACAAGCCTTCGGTGGTGTTGGCATTCAGTTAAAAAGGATTTATAAGAGCAGATAGGGTTGCTTCCCATCATGATGCTGAGAGCTTCATACCCCTTTGAGGCCCTACAAATTTCGCTGCTTAAAATGTACCATCTTACACGAACCATTATTTTACTCCAATAATTGAAACCCAAGCAAAAGACTTTGCAGTTTTTCCAACAAAAAAAAAAAAAAAAAAAAACTAAGCCTAAAATAAACTGCAAGGATAAGTCAATAAAACTTTAAGTTGAGCCACCTTTTCTAAATAGCTGCAAACTGCAATTTCATATAGAATTCACTTGCTTACAGTAATTCCATGACCTACTTGTGCGTTTAATTCCCACGCACCCATGCTTGTGCAACTACAACAGCAATGTTCAAGTGTTTCAGGAGAGCTGAGGCTTATACAATGACTCCCGAACTACATGTGCATGAGTAACACAAATAGCTCTGGTTTTCAACAAAGGACATATCTCTTATTCATGGCAAGTATACACGAGATTTAGAAAGTTCATCAATTTCTGCCACTTAGCCAGCCGAACATTTGTCCATTTAACAAGTGTTAGACTTCTCATAACAAGATATATCAGCAATTAAATCCGAAAGTGACATGACACGATAGACACAGGTTACCTTTTAAGGACCGTTGGAATCTGTACTTCGAGAGAGGGACAAAAAAAAAAAACTTCCCATTTCAAAATCTTCAAACATCAATGAAGAAAGCATTTTTCTAGTTTTGTTAACAAATCCATGTGTGGCAAAAGCTTTATCACCTGCAGTTGTAACTAGGGTTTACTTTGCGCTAATAAACTAACTAACAAGATACACCAGGAAACCTTTCCCCTTCTGACAATCATGCACCTCAGCATTAATGTAACTTTCCCAAAGATCAACTGGCAGCAAAGCCTTACTTCCAAACTACAATTGTGACTTCTAATTTTATTAATTTGGACAGAATCGTAGTAAAAACACCATTATACCCACGATAAGTCAGCCAATCGTACTTGATTTGTAAAAAGAAACTACCGCTACTATTGAAACCACAAATCAACCTTCCACGCAAAGTAAAAATTACATTTTAAAGAATACCAGAACTTCCAGCCCAATAATGGGATATCACCAAATTCTACAAATAAACAATCACATTACTCGAGTTCCAAGTACATAATGGATACTGGTAGAACAATGATTAACAAAGTAGCAATATCGGTTAGTAGAATTACTGAATTGGACATCAGAGAGGACAGCGGGGATTAATTCTTTAGGGATCTGTTGGACTTTTTGAATGGCATTTCTCTCTGAAATCAATGCCTCTTCATAGGTCAAGTTACCCTTCCCAGTCACTTTGCATGTCCAAACCCGCTGTCGATAAAAATTTATCCGACTCAAATAATCACTGCACACCAATAAGATTTACCAAAATAACATAATTAACCAAAACAGTACGGACAAACCAACAAAAAAATTATATTGGATTAATACTCCAATAATTTTTTTGTATAAGAAATTTAATTTTACCTGTAGATTCTGAAGATCTCTTTTGTGCAACGGACCTGAAAAACTTGCTCATGGGGCTTTAAATCCTTGGGCTTTTCCGCTAATGGGAATGACTTTCTTTTGTATAAAGGCATTTTTTTCCCTACTTCAATTTTTTGAAACCCTAGAAACAACCCAAACAATCTCAAAACCCTAGGGGAAAAAATTAATTAAAAACAATTTTTTTTTTAATCTACATACATGCATGTCGAATGTGACTTCTAAGCAACAAAAAGAACCGAAAAAATTATGCCATTCATAAATGATGATAAAATGAAAATAAAAAGAGCAAAGACATCACTCAATTATTTTACTCTAATTCTTCCCGCCGGAAATTTGATATACTAGTATTTCTTTTTCAAGTAACAGTAAAAAAAAAAAGGCAAAAAGAAAAAAAAAGAGAGATGGGAGTTTTACCAGGGAGAGAGACAACATAGGGGAAAAAAAGGAAATTGAGAAGAAAAAGAGAGCTGAAAAATGTATATAAATATGCAGACAGAGAGAGAGAGAAAGACGGCGTTGGCGGAGTTTGAGACGGAGGGTAGAGGCGGTGGTACAACGTTTGGGCCGTCTCTGGCTTACGTGTTGAAGAGGAGAGTGAGAAATGTTTCTCTCTCTTCCTCTCTGTTCTCGAGTTCCCTCGTTCACGGAAGAAATTTGTTGCTGACCATTTTTAAGGTTTAATTATGATTTGCCCCCTGAACTTAGAAGGTCGTGTTTCTTTACCCCTCAACTCATTAACATATGCACCTTGACCCCCAGCGATTACTAGTCAATGTTTGAAAAGTCAACTCAGTTGGGATAATTTGGTTTTCGTCTATGACGCTTTTTCATGATCGCTTGATTTTGCCAATGCTACCACTTGTTATCCAGTATGTTTTGATATTGATACACACACACGTGTGTGTGTGTGTGTGTGTGTGTGGATATACACACATGCATATGCGTCTGCGATTCAACATTAATCTGGAAATTTTATTATCAGTAATGGCTGATGGACATTTAAGTTTAATTTCCCGATGATTTTAGTTACTTTGATTTGCACTGATGTCCTGCATCCTTTGGGTTACGCCGCCTCAAGAATAAGGGGCACATTTGTCCTCAGTAAGCCGTCTTTCAATTCTTCTCAGGAAGGAAAGTGCCAATACATACATATCTCGCCTACATACTTTTCACATGAATCATACAGGAAAATTCTAGCACAGCAAACACACCCCAAGGTAAATTCTTTCGGTTTCTTTACAACATGTCTGTACAAGATTTTGTATTGCTTCTGTTCCTCACACTGTAACTCTCATGACAATTTAGATCTGCAATAATCGTAGTTATCATCGTGTCTCAACTTGTGTGGGTGACATCCAGTTTCCACTCTTTGCTGCGAACAGAGATCTTTGACAAAGTTGTCTTCACAGGTAGTGTAGCCCTTATTGCAGAACAGCTGACGCTTTTGCTTATTTTGTTTAGCTCTCTTGACCTTTGTTTTTAACAAAGCCATAGTTTCAGTTCCTCTGCTCGTTCGCCGAATCTGTTTTTTCTTGTTTACAAGCAGCTGTATCTTCTGAATCTTCAATACTTGGTGGACTGGAAGCACTTTTGGGCAAGGGCTGCTGATCAGTTTCCTTAAGCGACGAACGATGTGGGGATTGGGTCGATGGCCTCGCATTGACACCTCTAACACCATTCTTGGACTGGCTGACCAAATAATTGAGCCATAACAGTAGTTCAACTATATAAGCTTCTGTCTTCTGCCTGTCTGCATGATGGAGTGTCTCAATTTGAATAACGTCATTTGGTCCAACAGACTGACGATTTAAATCGGATCTGTACAAATAGAACCCATATTTTACGCCCGTTAAGAAAAAATAATAATGACCAAGCCTAAGTCTTATCCAACAAGATAGGAAACTGATTTATATTTCACGGGGTTAGGCTAAGGTCATCACTCACCCTGTGTTTGCCCACTCTCCAACCCAACCGAAACCATAGTGTGCTCTGTTTCAAATGATTGCAGGACGAAATCAGCAATAATTTCTAAAATGAAAAAGAATAAAAGATATTTCTAAAAGACGGTATATGATGTTTCTTGCAAAGACGAGGAAACAAACATAAAAAATGATACTCTTTCAACCATGAACTTCTTACTTGGCTGTGTTTGTGGCAATAGGTACAAGCCATTGTAAAGTTTTTTCCATTTCTGCTTTAATTTCTGTAGTGGTAAGCTGCAGAAGAAAATCCGGCAGTTTCAAAATCAAAGAAATTGAGAGATTACATAACAGAATAAACATACATGCATAAACTACAATCAACTGAAACTATTGCAACAGATCAAGTGGCACCAAAAAACAGAACAAAGAAGAAGAAGAAGAAATACTTGAAGTAAGGAAGTAAACAATTTCTATCATCTGCCAGATTCCTGTAAGGACATATGATGAAAAAAGTTTGTTCAAACCCAGACCAAGTTTATATAGTACATTACCTGCTCCTTGACATGGAAACAATGCAGCTTGGATCTCAATGGAGATTTTATACTAGGTGGCAAACTCTGATATAAAGTTTCTCGTGCATTTGGCGGCATAGAACTTGATCGTGCAACCTGCTCAAATAAGAAGCACGTTCAGTTTATTTTGCGAAACAAAGTCATATTTCCAGTAAAATTCAAATAATAGAATTACAGAAATGTAAAATTTAAACGCCAGACAAAATAGCAACTTCCATAAATAAAAGAAAAGGAATAGCAAGTTTCATTGTGCTTAATTGTAGATTTCGGAGAATATGTATTTCCTTCACTATTTATCATTGAATTAGAGGCATTTCGGAAGGAGGATGTGAGAGAGAGGGCTGGAGGAGCGGGTTGGGGAGAGAGAAAGGTTCACATCTATATTAAGGTCAGACTGATCAATTCCTATCCTGGAAACAGAGTCACGAATCAGGGAAAAAAGCAAATAAAAGAGGAAACCAAAATGGAGATAGGGACTGCTAATAAGCTGTGCTTCTAACATGATACATTTAACAAAAGCGTCCACCAAGAACAAACAATATCTCATTGATGATCACAAAATAATATCAGCAACATAGGTATCCAAGAGGATCAAGTCATATTACAACCTTGATTTCACATAACGAATATACAGAATTTTGTGCCAGTGGCTTCCCTTTCCTGGCAGCATAGTGGATTGATTTAGTTTTTCTCATTCTATGGTAAAATCAAATTCTCTTCTACAGCAGAAGTAATTTGACATATTGCAACTAGCATCCTAGCAAGAAAAAACTCAGTAATTTCTAACTCATTCAACCAAGAAGCCAAATTATCGAGTCAAGAATAGAACTCAACAACCAACTAATGAATGGCTGTACCAATCTAGAAAAACAAGCAAGGCCAATCTAATAAAATTTGACGCAATATTGAAGTGAGTGTTTTTATATTCTTTTTTTTTTTTTTTTTGGGTTTGGTACGTTCTATGACATTTTTATATGGTCAACTGATAATATGCAATCAAGGGCCCAAAAAAAATGCCAATTTCAGCAACTTTGGAGGATGAAAATTCCTTGCATATTATTGGACTTGCTTACTTATTCAAGCAGAAAGTCCTTGAACCAACCAAAGTATTAACAACTTCAGGTCTCCTATCATAGTCAAAGCATGTTTCAAGACTTATTAACCATAAAAATACTTCGATGAAGAAAAAGAAAACAGAACCTGAATTTGCCAATATGTTGAAAATACTACAAATAAAGAATAAAAGGTCGAAATTTCAGACAGTGAAAATATGTGTACTTACAATTGAATCAATCATGAGAATGATATTAGCATAATGTAATGCAAGGCCAGATGGTCCCAATCTTTGTTGGATTCCCAAATCTTTAGCATCTGGTGTATCATCATCAGCTGGAATATCAATAGGACATCATCAAAAGAATCATGATAGGATTATTCTCAGAGAATCAAAGTCATAGGTTGAGATACAATTCAATTTTCTTGAAGAGAAGGATAGAGGGAAAGTTATCAGCAAATCCTATCAAACTGTTTTTGATGAATAAGTCATTCTTTAGCACAATGTTGAATGAGTTTTAAATCACTAATAAGAGGAATTTATTCCCATTGTACGTTCTTTATTCAAAGGTAAAAGTTTGTAACTCTTTCCTTGTCTGAATCTTGAGGACAGGATAATTTATTCCCATCATACGTTCCTTATTCAAAGGTAAAAGTTTGTAACACTTTCCTTATCAGAATCTTGAGGACAGGACCCTACCCTATTTTCCAACCCTCTATTTTCCAACCTTCTGCTGAACTCTACCCAGTCAGCATTTCCTTTTAAAGAAGCCAAAGAAAAATGTATCCACCTGCTGGCAAAGAATTAGGGGTTATACACGATGACCGTCTCTAGGATAAATTGCTAGCATGAAACAAGATATCATAAGCAGTACTATTTCTCTCACCAACACGCCTACCACTTACTCTTGCAACTTTAGATTTGCCCCTCAGCAGAAGTTCACATATAAACTTATCATTAACTGCTCAAATAACCATTTAGAAGTTTAAATTATCAAAAATTCAATATGTTATGAGATAGATTCCATAGAACAACTTGATGATAAATGACACTGTCATTTGACGTCCTTTTCTTCTTCCCAAAAAGGGAAGAGTACTTGTGTATCAGCACCATGCTTTTTGCTAGCTAACATAGAAATATTTTTGTTTATAATGAAGTAAAGCATATTAAATAATCTGTCCCATTAGCAAATGCAACTTCTAGACACTGGGGTTATACCTGTATTTATGAAGACATTTGTTATCTCTCGATTCAGAAAGAGGACAATATCCACAAGCTTCTCCATAACCTACATTCCAGTTTAAGAGATACCTTTTATACAAATAATTTCTTCATTTAGAAAAACAAATAGCAACTTTATAAAATTTAAAAAATTAGCATGTATAGTTGTCTTCACATTTATATGCTTCAGTTATTCACCAACAACAACACTGGCATTAAGCATAGGAGTCATTTCTGTTAAGTAAATAAACTTCCTTGCAAAAGGTTGAAGTTGGAGGGGTATTTTGGAAATGTGTCAGAACTTAGTCTCTATGATTACCACATCTCACTTGCACCAACTGAAGAAATTGAGAAAAATCATTGTGAGACCTATTATAAAAATATATCCTTTCTTTTCTGACTTAGCTTGAATATACAAAATTGTGGAAGACTAGCTTCAACAAATTTTATAATTTGGATTAAGAGGAATAAAGTTTTCTGCCATATTAGTTTATGTTCAACTAATATTTTGGCTTCATATAAACAACATAACTGGTCCAAACATCATAGAGTTTAATAACTTTAAGTAGGTACTTACATAACCTCACTCAGTCTCTGCCAACAGCTCAAAGTTTTAGATGAGGTCTCCTAGAAATGTCACACAATTCAATCTTCGAAGTGCTTTTTCAATAGAACTAGTTTTGGTTTATGTCAGCCTTCCATACTTAATTAAATTCTGGGCCAAAAAAGTTCCAAGTAAGAATCAGTTAGCTAGTCTATTGATTCAACCAAATTACATAAAGTTTGGACCAGTTACACTCGACCCACTGAGGGTCCCGAACATTGATTTGGACAAATATATGTGAAATCTCTCAGCCTGACAGCTTACTAGAAGGCTCAAATTCTAGGAGCCAGAGTTCCATTTCTGCTTCTGCTAATTGCCACAAACAAAAAAAAAAAAAAGATATTAAACTTTCAATGAAGAAAAAATAAAATACCTCTTCCAAACTTCTTGACCAGAGAGACTTTTTCTTTAAATTTTTTACAAGCTTCCTTTGGGTTTTAATTTCTGCCGCCAGACTAGCAGGGCTGTTACCTGTACCACAAGTATCACCAACCAAAGAGATGATGAATTCTTTAACCATTCTCTCAATTACTACAACCAGGTACCGAAGAGATAGCCAACAAAGCAAAAATGAGATCCAAAATGTTCTTGGCTTCACCAATCATTAACTTATAGGCCATAATGGAGAAGAGAAACAAAACAATGGTGAGATGCACTGTAACAACTACCAGTCAAAACCTTGAATCAATCAAATATGAAAAGGAAGTATACTCATTCGATTGGAAATTCTACACTTTTCAAACATTGAGCACAACATACATGTAGAACATAAAAGAAAACATGTGACAGAAAGAACCTCTTCATAAGGTATTCTTTATAGCTCAGAAGACAGCAATTAGACTTGCATGTATGACATTTAAACTTAAGCATCACTCAGATATCATGACAGGCAATTGTAAGAATCAACTCCTGAGCACAGAAACTGCTAAAGGTATGTTAAAAGAGAAGAGAACAGTCACCTCTTGTACTGGCATTTGATATACATGCTTCAAGACGCTTATGCTGGTAATCTTGCTCTAATTTATCCATTGTGTGCAACTCTTGGTATAACTCCTGTGGAGAAAGAGTTGCATCAATTTTCATCCATTCTTTATTACAACTAACATGCTTCAGACTTCATAATTTTTTGAACCTTTAAAAAATTAAAACATCTTCATTCATGTAGCAGCACTCATGCTAAAAGGGCCATACTTTATAGTAGCTAACAAGCTATAACCTGTTTGAAATTAAGAAATTTACTGAGGGGCAAAAAGAACAAAAGAGAACAAAAAGGAAATTAATGGAAAATAAGAATAAGGAGGGAAAGAGGAGGATTTGCATAGAAAAAAATTTCTTTTGCTTGCATTGCAGATTTCAAGAGAAAATTCAAAAGGAAAAATAAAAAGAGAGAGAGAGAGATAGATAGTGTCAGTACTTCAAAAGGTTTTATTGCCATATGTAAACAGTGACAGCTGGAGGGCTGGACAACACCACATGTAAAATACAAGCAAAACAACACCATCTCCCCCCCCCCCCCCCCCCAAAAAAAAAAACCCCCAAAAAAAAGGCAAAGAAAAAAAAACAATACAAAAAAAAATAGAAAAGAAAAAAACTATAGATGTCACCGATACACATGTATAATTAAAAGTGACACACACAACAATCCTTTGTGGTGTTAGAAGTGGTGAGCCATCTACTAAATTTGCTTTTTAGTCACTATATTGTCTTTCTCTATGCAAATTTAATGCTAAAGATAGCTCACAACATTCTCCAGGCCATAATTATTTGAACAAACGAGTTAACAATCCTATCTCAAACAAACAAGATCACAACATTCTCCAGGCCATAATAATTTGAACAAACAAGTTAACAATCCCATCTCAAACAAACAAGATTTTCTTTCAAAGATTCAACAAAAATTCTAGAGTTAGCATAAGAATAATGTAAAAAAAAAATTAAACCCCTGATTCCCTAAATTCTTCCACTAGCATTTGTGGATGAGATCACCTAACATCGCCCTACATCAACCTATTTAAACTTTTAGAAAGAACCTAAATAATAATGGCCAGTAGGATTAAACCCTTGTTCATCACCATGTAGTGGATGCAGCCACTCTAACAGACACTCCATTCATTTCAATATTCCCTATCCTTCCCAATGATAGCACTCCACATCCCCAAAAAGGTATAATTAAGCAAAAATGAATTACACTGATCTCATCTATGAGATTATGTAAGCAACTTAAGTACAGTCAATAAAGATTAATGAAATTGCAAGGATGATGATACTAACAGCTGTATTCTGGACCAAGACCATTAACTGCTGCATTATTAATTCAACTTCTTCTCGCGTCTGCTTCTGAGGATCTCTGCTATGCCTGAAAGTTTTGAGTAAAATGTGAAAACTCAGATTATAAATTTATCAAAATTTTATATAAATACATAGATAAGAAAAGAAAATCTGACAAGACTCTAATTACCAAACAATTAAGACGGAAATGAAAACAGATAAAGATAACACTTAAATTACTTCGCAAAGAAGCGGTCCAAGTTGTGCCACTGTGGATCTTTACATCGATTACCAAACCGAACTATTTCTCCAGCAAAAATTTTCAGCTCTTCCCTGTTTATAAAATATGTTTAAATAAGCCATGTGCTTTAGAGAATACTGCTAATTACATTCGAAGAAGCTCGTCAATGGCAGAAGATGTCGCAAAGTTCTTGTATTACCAACCTCTTGTCGGCAGCCACAATCTTCAGCAATTCATCCACTTTTGTTGATACTAAATTTTGCACGCCTTCTGAAGGAAGAACCACTTCTTTCAGCAGTCTTATGCTCCTCTTTGAAAGTGACTGCAGGATATTTGAACCTTTAACAATCGTATTGGCAACCTCAAATGACAAAATTGAAAGTTCATTGTTCTTTGCTGTTGTTCCAGAAACAAATCCGCTGCCAGGATTCAAGTTGGACATACTATTTCCAAGTGTGTCAAATACTTCAGCAGCCATTTCTGAAACCTGTGAAGTGGACCATGTGAAGGTTTATTAGCTTACTCCCAAGGATTCCTTTACTCTTGAAAAGAAAATCCATAAAAAATAGACCACAAAAAAAAAAAAAGGAAGGAAAAAGAAAGAATGGCTCAAATGTTGTTGGAAATCGAGGATACCCTAGCCCTCCGGGACCTGGATTTTTGTGATGAACTTCTCCTAAACCTTGGAATGCCATCGTAAAATTCGTCATCGCTGCTCATGTATCCGGTGCTCAGTCTTGGAGATAATACTTCTTCTTGTGATTGTGACTGTTGCGACTTCTCTGTCTTCGTTGAGACTTGCGGCGTGGTTACTAGCCTACTAGTCTGCTTTTCTGTTTGGGTATGAACGTTGGATTGCAAATCCAATTGCTGAGGGATACCCCTACGGGAACTTGAATAAGGGTTCGAATACTTTTTCCCATATGAACTCTTTGAAGATCGTCCTCCCATTCTGCTGTTCCGCTTCCCAAGCTCCAAAATTCACAAAACCACTAAGAAAAAAATCAATCAAAGAATTCTGGAAATGCAGAAGGCTCTTATGATTCAAAATTCTAGAAAAAAATTAATAATACAGAAAACAGCGAACTATTGCATATACCAACTAGAAAATTCTGGATTTGGCGAGAGCTATTAAGCTTTCACAAGAAATCAACAATTATTGCATACTGAAAATAGGCAATTTCGCAATAGAATTCACTTATAAATTCCTACAAACAAACAGAAATATTGGGGAACTTTTGATCAACATACATAAAAATACAGTTACAAAATCGGATACAAAAGCAGAACTGGTAAGCATCAAGAATTGAAACAGAATTGAATAAAAAAAAAAAAAAAAAACTGGAATTAAAGAATAGAGTAGAGGAAACTAAGGAAACTTACGGTCAATAGAGATAAGCAGAGAGCTTTTTGGGTTGCGGGTTTAAGGAAGAAGAACGGAGATAAATTTGATCAGGTCGTAGTCCAGCCCCCCAAAGCTTTGAGATGGTTAACCTTTTATGAAGGTCTAACTACTACCAAAAGTCTCCAACAAGCGGCGCCAAAATTATACTCTTATCTTCTTTTTCTTCTTCTTCCTTTTTTTTTTTTTTTAAATACCTGTCCTGTTTTTAGTTAAATCTATTACAACTATTTTTCCATTTTTAGTCAAATCTATTACAACTATTTTTCATATACAATTTGATTTTTCTCAAAAATTTTATACAGTAACTTTTGTTGTGAACTTTAACATTTTGCGATTCGAAAAGTTAAATAAATAAAATATAAATTATTGATTCATAGTTTCATGCAAATAGAGATAGTAATTTGAACATAGTACATTATTTGGAATCCTCGGAACAATAAAAACGATCATAATTGAGCAAATAATCTGGGAGAGTAGTTTATTGGGGTTTTTTTTTTTTTTTTTTTGGTTATATTTCTTGTTAGAAAATAGAAAAATATTTTGTTGACTTCTTGTTTTTGTTAGTGACATTTGTGCAACTTTTAGGACATGATTAGGTAAATTTTTTGATACAGTGTTCAATAGTTTAAAAAAAAAAAAAAAAAAAACGCATGACGAGGTACGCGTAAACATAAAATAACTGAATTTGAACAACTTTGACACCATTGAATAATTTGTTTATAAATGAGGAACAGGTTATTCTTCCCCAAGTAAAGGTTTCTAGGTTAGGCAAGGATAGGGATTATTGCAGCTGGATTTAGGCCTTCCTAAAAACCAGTCCATGGGAATTGTGTAGATGGGCAAAAAGAAATTCTACTAAATTATTTATATCTTATACTTCTGATAACTAAATTATAACCATGGATGCATTTAATCTTTTAATGTAAAATCAAATGGAATGCCCACTACTATAGTAAAGTTTGATAACTCAAAATATATAGACAATTTGAAACTTTAATTGCCAAAAATATAGTAATATTTTGAATAGTTTAGTGATGGTTTAAACTTTTTTTTTTTTTTTTTTTTGCCCTTTGTAAGTGTAAAAATCTATTTTGTTTAAAAAAGAAAAAAGATGGAGTACACAACTAATTTGTTTTCAGCTGAGGAAGTCAAAACAGCAAAGCCTACGCCGGAGTATTTCTACTGGATTTGTACAGTATATATAGAAGGTACTCATCAAACAATGAAAATTGACCGTATAAAATTCGTAATCAGTCAGCTACAAATTATTTGTTGAATTTGAATTTTGACATCAAGTCAACCATGGATGAATGAATTGTGAATTATTTTTTTCTTTGAAAACAATTCTAAACAATTTTAGATATTCATGAGGTATGATTATATGGTGCTCAACTACCAAAAATCAAAATGTCACCCCATTGTTTCCATTCCATTAGATGCACTTTTTATCTATCAAAAAAAAATTTACCATATAATTACTAAAAATAGATTAATGTATGAGAGAGAGAGAGAGAGAGAGAGAACAGTTTTTATCTGTCAAAAAAAAAAGTAAATATGAAAAGAGACAATTTTGGTGTTGTTGACAGTGGCACAAAAATTCATAATTGAAGGCTGCTATTGGAAATATCCACTCAAACCGGCTTTGACCACTTACCAGTCAAAGTTCGAAGCTTCGAAAGAACCAAAGAAATGGTATTAATATGTGTTTTTTTTTTTTTAAATAAAGTCGCTGTGATTATTCTTTCACTTGGATCCGATAAAAAAAAACACACACACATTTCATCATATGCCCAAACTCACCGTATTTTGGTTTGCGGGTAGTCCAACATTATTGCTCCAGTGGTTCAACTAGCAACTTATGCAATAGTATCCGTGTTGTCTAATATTCGAATCTCTCCCTTGTAACTTCCTTCTGTAACTTCCTTGGCATCGGTAAGACTTGATGCAAAATGAATAGTCCAAATCATCAATCAATATAAAATGATAACAAGATACAAACAAGACTTCCTCCAAAAAAAAAAAAAAAAAGATACAAACAAGACACAATTGCTTAAAACATCTCAATGCTGCTATTGTACCAATTGCTTATTATTGGTCTTCCATTTCGACTCCTTATCAATGGGTCCTCACGATTAGCCCATAACTATCAACCCATTATGCTACCACAAATTGCTACCGCCTGGCCTATTAAGCCACCCAAACCCAGATATCTATAGGCCCGTGATGCCTCCCAAAGTCCAACCAGAACTCCGAAAGAAGTGTCATTTCAAGCCCTTTTTAGTGGGAAAGAAGCAGTGGTAGTTTGTTTCGCCTGCTACATGTCCTTTATCCACTCTTCCTACCAAGTCCAAGTCCAAGTCCAAATCCAAAATTGAGTGCAAGGGACTTGAGAAAACGACTACCAAATGTTAGCTCCAACTTTCATTTACATTTAATTTCATGGAAAAGCATACTTCATCAAAAAAAAAATAAAAAAAAAGGGAGCTGTAATTTGGCAATTCACATGAAACAGGCATGTGTTGTTGCATTAAAATTAATTCAAGATATAAACTACCAAATGCACATCTCAATCTCAAATCAAGTAAAATAAAAAAAGTTGAAACGAGTGTCCCTTTCAACTTTTCCCTCCTAGCATGCGGAGGAATTTCCACCTCCTGAAGTTCCTGACGACTCCCCAGCATCCTTTATCCTCGGAACTTCATCAATGGTTTTCCCCCTATCTGCTGAGTTATCTACAGCTCTGTTTAGTCTCTTCAGCCATGTGTCATAATCAACTGGATATGGCGTCCCGCAGAGGCTATCTATATAATCAGCAAATGCTTTCAACAGGGCTGAAACCTCACCTAGCTGCTGCTGTATTAGACGTTTTGCCCAGCATCTTTGCCTCCATTGCAATGCTGATTCAATGGAGTCTTGCTGTGGCATGTTTCCTCCACAAATAAAGTAAATGAGGTAAACAAGGCTCTCTGCATCAGATGAGGGGCAAAGCTTTCCGTTCTGAAGTGCATGAGCAGATGAAAACTGTAAATTCATTGCTGGGCTGTCCCTGTCTTCCAAAATTGCACGACCCCAGGAGACCAGAACATACAAACAATTGCTTCTTTTTCTATCAACAACACAGGCTATGTTTTCTGGACAGATGTCACCATGCTGGACATTGGCCATTCTTGCACTTCTCAAGGCTGCTAGGCAGTCTCGACAGCAACGGGTAGCTTCTTCAGCTGAAAATGAACCATGGTGAGCTACAATTGATGAAAGAGTTTCTCCTACTGGACACGTGACAAGTACTGGGGTTCCACACCAAGGATGATCACAGCATCCCTTAGGGCTCTGCTTCTCACAAGGACCAGAATGCAAAATTTTACCCGAGGCAATTATTTCAGGCAAAAACTTGCTTATAACACCCTGCTCTTTAAAGGTATTCAATACTTTTGTTTGCCTCTGTACTTGATACCACAAACTCATGTCCTCCCAGGATGGCTCCAAACGAGATGTATGAGCACCAACATATAATGTTAACAGTTCAGTAGGATGATCCAGAGCCACAGCTATATACGAACGATTGGATGATTCAATCAGAGATTCTTGTATCTGGAAACTTCTCTGTTGCAGGTGGTTGTCTTCAACAACCAATATTTCATCCCGGGTGAACTTCAAACGTGATCCTTGCTTGTTGTGATTCTGGTTGTTGTGATATTCAATTTCTACAATTTCTTCATGGTGATGTCTAGCTGGTTGAAATGGAACCAGTGCATTTTCATTCTCGATGAGGCAGCACTCAACTCTACGCTTCTGAAGCCGAAGGCTGTGGTCTGCTGCAAGAGAGGCTATTGATTTTCTCGGTGGTCCAGTCCATTGAGCAATAGAATTAAAGGTTGCCAAAAGCAGCTGTAGAGTCCCTAAGTCCCGCCAATTTACATTTCCTAGCTTGTTCCATATCTGCTCTACAGGGGAAAAGCAAACTTCTGCGTGACACTTGATCCATTCTGCCATGGACTCATACGGGTTATTTAAGTCAACCTCAAGATTGCCAAGGTCCCCACCCAATTTAACCACTCCTCCAAATTTAGAGCCAAGTACTAAAACAAAAACATAGTCACTGCATACAGCATTATTTTTACTCAAACTCCGGGCAAGCAGTATGCGTATACCATAGAAAAGAGCTTCACAGGCAACAGCTGAAGAGAAACCAAA
The DNA here is from genome assembly GCA_024721245.1 of Mitragyna speciosa. Lineage (NCBI taxonomy): Eukaryota > Viridiplantae > Streptophyta > Magnoliopsida > Gentianales > Rubiaceae > Mitragyna > Mitragyna speciosa. Next base: position 444,782 of record CM045562.1, read on the forward strand.
TTCATTTCTCATCATATTATCTTCTTTAAGTAAAGCAAACACAACCACGTCATCCCAACGAACGTGCAGATTCCCATTGATTTTTGACATCAAAGCTGCACCACTCAGCTCTTTGAGCCTCCCTCTTGAAGTTGCTTTCTCAATGGAATAAAACTTGGAACCTGGGTAGCGAGGAAAAGACACAAAAAATGGCAAGGGCTTGCTCTTGTGCCAAAAGGTGCGCCACAAACCATCTGCAACTGTATGTAGAAAATCTTCAAGTGCCAGAAGTTCGTCCTCTTTGAGATTCTCAGAAATATGTGGTGAGCAAGGCATGCGGAATAGCTGCTGAAATAGCACCCCCTCCAATGCAAAATCAAGGGTGCAGAGCTCGTCAATTTGAAAGGGGGAATTAGAATAATGTTGACCGTTCACACTGCCAGACTGCAAATTCTCCAGGACCCAATCTTCAAGACATTGTGTAAACAAGTTAATGTCAAAAAGTTTTGTTGCGTATTCCTTGAGCACTTTATAAACCCTTCTTGAAGTTGGAATGAACTTGCTTGAAGAGCTGGATGTTGTAGGTACTGAGGCAACTGCAATCATTAATTCCTTTCAGTTACTGCTAGCAATAATTCTAAAGCCTAAAATGTTCATTACAGAATTCAGAAAAAAAAAGAAGCAGAATTACATAATTGAAACAAAAAAAACATAGAGAACTTCAAGCACTTAGAGTGTATTATTAATAATAGCTGAGAGAAAACAAAATAAAATGACTATATGTTTGTTTTATCGATTTTTATTTTTACAAAAAATTTACATCAACAAAAATCTATCAATGATATAAAAACTTAGATTATGTATCTATTATTGATATCTGAGTAAATAGGGTGAGAAGAAGAATTGACTGCAAGAATTATAACCAAAATTTCTCTGTCTATACCATTTTTTTTTTTTTCGGTACATGGTGAAACAATGTACATCAGATAGTTCGTATGATTTTACGTCATGCATCAAGTGAAAAAATCATACTAATGAAAAAAATGTTAGCTTGTATGTATAAAGGCAAAATGAATACTAACAGCCTAACAAGGACAACATATTCAACCAATTTATTCTTGCAGAAACATTTTGATTTCCAGTTTATTCATTCATATATGCATGATGATAGATTATCAAATCATTGCATTAAAGTAATACCCATTATTTCTGTAATTAACAACATTCTTAAAAAGGATTGTGACCAAAGAAAACCAAAAATGCATCGGATTTATAGAATATCACGTATTCAAAAGATACAGATTGGTTCACAAGTCAACTGGCTGGAACATCATAAACAATAGACTTGTGAACCATTTCTTCATTTGCATATCTTTTCCTTTCCCTGTAAACGAGAAATATGACTACCTTGTCAATTCATTAAATGATGAGAAAAAATCATAGCCTTCAGTTTCAAAAGCAGCTCATCAGTTAAATGTTGTGATAGAATCTACCTTTATGAAATGAACATCTTTTGTCCATCTCTAAGGCCTTAGGCCTCAAGATTTAAGCTATAGATGGCCTACTGGCAATGAGATAGTAGAAAAAAAGGCCTTCTTTTTCTTCATTTAAGAAAACATCAATGAGATAGAAATTAGTTCAAACCAATCTATAATTCTATCTGCAATGTCCAAAGAGGGCATCCTAATAAATCCAGTAGAAAAAATGAACATGCTGCAACCTGTTTTTCACAAAAGTGGCTAGCCAACCTTTACATTCCATTTCTGGAACTTAACCATGACAGCTAGCTATGGCTTTGTAAAGCATGATGATATTTAGCTTGGTGAGAACTGCTTGGAGCAAGATCATTATGCAAGCTTGTCCAAGCCCATGATGACTTTTCATCACTAACCGTAGGGACAAGTCCATAGATCACTTGGTGTGCTATTTATATCTCCAGTAACTTGTTGAGCAGAAATGTGACTTTAGGATGGACTGATGTGTTTGTTTTCATTTCAATTTCAAAAATTAGATAAAAATGAGCAAAAAAAATATTAGTAAGATGCAACAAAGAATGATATTTAACTCCTTTACCCTGTTAGAAATATGAAAGGAAATGCATATAATGTTACTGAAATGTTATGAGAAAACGTCAATCACGCGCCTAGCAAGGTCTCTACATGGAAGAGATGATACCACTACGACTTAAGCATGGAAGAATTGAGGTAGATAAAAACACTAGCCTTCTAGCTTATGCTAACTTCTTACAAAATCAAGACGTTGCAATATTCCAATACTCTATGTGTCTTACTTCAAATGCTTTAAATGTTTTCTATTTCAAGTGACATCTCCTTTTAATTTGAATAGGTCCAATACATTCTACGCAATTATCACTGCATAAACTTGCAGGGAAACGTTTGGGGGGTATGGTAGAGGGAGAAACATTTTACAAATATAGGGGGATTCAAGAATTTTCTCCCAGCCAAGGGCGATAATAGCTCATCCTAATTCTAACATGGCTTTGCAAACTGATTACTAATGCAAGTCCTTTATGCTTACTAATTTTCTGGAATTCTCCCTGCTTCCAACATTTGCACTAAAAGAGGAAAGCCACATTTTTATTACTAACGGAACATAACATTCACCAAAGTTAGCAAATAAAAAACAAATATAAAATCCGCCATTTAGATATTTTTGCTTTGTCAAAAGTAACTCAAACTTAACGTAGTAAATGTGACAAAATGACAAACCAGATCTAGGCTTCCTAAAGCTTCCATCCAGACTTTGCCCTGAGGATGAATCCTGATCATTTTTCTGGAAATCTGATCAGATAAGCATAAAAGTTTGCAAATCAGTCCAGAAATGTGACAAGAAGGGTCGATAAGGAAACAAAAGCTAGGAAAAGAATAAAAAAACTAATTCATTCTACATCCTAAATATCATGTTCCTTTTTGCCAACAGTTGAGTAGCATATTTTTGGAAAAACTCTTTCCTTTTCTTTATATCTTCTTTGGCATCTACTAATGTTTATGTTATTAAAATAAGCAGTTGCAAAAATATTCATTTGGTCAAGATAAGTATAAGAATTTGTAGCTTAACTACTGTTCACAAAATATTACATAGAACTTTTCTTGAAAACAACTTTAGAAAATAAGTTCACTCAATGGTGTTTTCTAGTGAAGCTAATAAGAATTCTTGTTGACAGAAATATGCAGAAAGTTAATGAATACCTACTAACTTTAATGTAGCAGTTCAATTGGTACTTCTTCTTTTTTTTTTAATTTACCCGCAACTGTTAATTATTAGAGAGTTGACCATAACGATTAATAAAAAATGTTGTGGTTTTCATGATAACGTAAAGAATATTTTGGTGTTAAATGAATTGACATGTACATTAGTGGTTACAGATGAAACATATTACACAAAATGAGAGGTTAACTACATCATTAATTAGTGGTCATTGTCAAGTGTCAACAGTGACAGAGACAAGAAATTTTGCTTTTTCGTTCTCCTTTTCCTTTCACCGCTACCATCTGCCTTTTGCCAGACAAAAGTACTACCCAAGAGCTTCAAAGTACCATTTCTCTAGCACTTGGTTTACTAACCACAAGTTGTATTTCTGTTGAAATAGCAATAATCTTCCCCACTTTATCTTTTCTTCTGCTTGTAATCATGTTTCTTCTATTTTTCTTCAGAAAAATATACTCCAGATCATGTTTATAATAAGGCCATAATATGCAATTGGTCATGCTCAAATATATCCAAAATTACAATGTATGCAAAAAAAATGGAAAAACCCATCAACCAGTGGGTTTGAAAATGTGAGTCTTTAGTGTGTGTGGGGGTGTGTGAGGGACTGTAGTAGGGAACATATAGAACTGACCTAGTCTCATCTTTAGAGTCCTCTTCTGTGAAGAATCCAAGCAAGACAACGCAGCAAGATTTGAAGAAACTAAAATGAGGAGTTAGAACAGAAAAGTGAAGCTCATGAGAAAGAAGGAGAGGGGGGGGGGGGGGGGGGAGAGAGAGAGAGAGAGAGAGAGAGAGAGAGAGAGAGATCTCAGAAAATGTGTGAAAAGCTAGTCCAGTTTTGGTCTGGAAAAAGACATGGGAGAACACATGCTCAAGATGGAAAACAAGATGAATGAGTACATAGGGAAGAATGATGTTGATGGTGCCTCCCACGGGGTATTATTTTTGGCACAGTAATCTACTAATTTTTTTATGTGTGGTGATTGTTTGTTTGCTTTTGTTTGTCATGCTTGTTCTTCTTTGTCTCTTATCTGTTCTTGCAGCCGGCATTAATTAAGTATTTTGGACTTCTTCGTGATGCCCTCCATTACAATCTTGGGGAAAATTAAATTAAGCCCAAACTTTTGAAGTTTAGCGTACTTATCACAAATGTTTGGCATAATCAAGGTCATATCCCCTTGAGATTATTTGGAATGTACATATTTATCATCAACTTTACAAGAACAAAGTACAAATTAGCGAAAAAATTGCATGAAATTGTCTTCCTAGTTAATACATTAAGTACACTCCTTTTCTCATTGCACATTAATTCCAAAAATAGAAATTTAACAAAAAGGATATATCTTTGTTATATTTCCCGCCTTAATTGACATATAATTGTCTAGTTATAGTGAAATGTGCTCCAAATTATCATCTTACTGCTAATTTGAGCTCAAAAGTACTAGCTACATAACATTTCTAATTCAACTAAATATTTATAATCTGAGTAGCATAAAAACCATTTGACTTGTCTACAATGATTTGTTTTTTTTTTTTTTTTTTGCAAAACATAATGATTTATAGGCTACTTTTGTAACATAGTGATTTACTCTAATTTCGATTTGCAATTAATTATTTTTACAGAGTTCAACTTCAATTAGCCAAAAAGAATATAACGAATTCAACTTTCAATCAAGATAAGTAAATTGTCAAGTAATACCACATACTAAACAAGGAAATGTGGTTTGCTTTAAGTGTGAAGAGCTACTTTTGTGTTTAGAGAATTTTATGCATGGAGAATAGTTAGAAATGGATAGAAGGAAAATAATCAACAATTTGAGCTTATGAAATAATCAACAATTTTTCTATTTCTTAAACATTTGTTGGTGTGGATATTATTCAATTATCCATTATTTTATCATGAAAACACCAACAGACACAATCTGTGGATCGAATACTATAAAATTTGAATTTCAGTTTTAACTAGAATTGAGGCAAAAGCAATAAAACAAGTGAATAGCTTTTCTCATTTTTTTTTCATAGAACTGAATATCGACGATGACTTGCATTTTACAAAACGATTATAGAGTTGAGACCTTTGCCATAACTTATAGAAGGGTGAAAAGGATAAACATTTTGACGTCTAAGTAGTATTTAGTGGTATTTTGAGCAATCAAAATGGGGCTTGTCGTGATTACATCAAAGATTTGAGCTCAAAAGCATATTATGCTATGATAATTTTTGCTAGTTTGATACAAGAATGTGGAAGAGGCATTGGCATCAAATAAATACTACTATAAACTATTTCCAGACCTTGGCCCAAGTACCCCAACCGCCAGTCATATCACCTGGGCAGTTGACCCTACCCACACCGGTTCTCAGAAGAATGATGATTCCAATGTTCACGTACACCGCTTCCCAAATACGCTCTTTAGAGCGGTGAGCATTAGCACGCGCATTTTGTTATTGGGTTTGCTTGCAGAGATGAAAGATGCCCAAAAAATTATGAACAATTAGGCCTGTCCCTGAATCAGGACTTGGGAATGAACAGAGTCGGAGAACTCCTATTTATGTTATGTAGGTCTCATCCAAACCTACTATCTGTGGACATAAAAGTAATGGGCATGATGGGTGTTCGTTGGTTAATCACATCTCATGCCAGATTGAATCCTATCAGATAATTCATTGGATTGGGCCTCCTTTCCAATCAGGACAAGAAAAACGAATTACAAAATTAAATCAAGCTCAATGAAGGGAAAAACTTGAAAGCCGAATCAAATATCTCTATTTGTTAAGACGGATGGACATTCTAATTTCGGTTGGATTCAGTTAGTTCGGGGTCTAATGATGTAAGCCTGAAGCCTTTAAAGACGTAATGGTCCAGAAGATCGTATTAGCTTTTTTGCAAAAAGACGGATGTTAAAGATAATTAAAGAAGACGCTCAACTCTAACAAATGAGCCATCTTATACCATTTTTTCCAGACTTCAATAATTACAATGCTTTGTCATGTCAAAATGACACCACACATTATATTCAAACTGATCTAGAAAAATGTTTATTCAAATATTGATGAGAAAACTAAAATGATTGACCTTCCGGAGAAAATTGTCGGTATATATCCATAGATTGGCTCCATCCACTAGAACCGTGACTGAAGATACTCGATGGTTTTCTCGTCTAGCTGAAATGATTTAGTGAGAACTTCTGGTGAAATGCGTGGCTCTGTCCCAAAAACTGAGTTTGGAATCGTGATGACACCAGGGTTCTGGCTATTAAAAGCCACAATCCCCACAGCGCTCGTGTTTCCCACATTTCTTAAAAAATGAACTAGCCCGACTGGGAAAACAAAGACATCTCCCGGTTTCAAAGTCGTAGCAAACACCCGATTTTTTGTGTTATCACTTGGATTGGATGTAACAAAACCAGCATAAACTGTACCCTCCAAAACTACAACGATCTCAGTGGCACGAGGATGCGTGTGGGGCGGGACGACGCCATTTGGTGCAAAGTCGGCACGAAGTACGCTAAGACCGAGCGTGTTAAGACCCGGAATTCGATTAACACTAGCAATATTCGCTGCAAATCCTAAAGAATTATTCGTATTTCCAGGAACATGAAAGCCTGAAGCCAGGAAATCTTCCGGTGTGACCTGCTTTGGGTTCTTGCAGACCTTTCCATTCACGAACACTGCACAAGAATAACAGTGGACGATCATCTTAACTTTGATAATGTTCTTAGTCAGTCATAGATATCAAGTCTATTAGTAAGTGTGTGGAACCATATAGAGCAGAGCGTGACATCAACTAATCACAGCCGGGGGCCAACAAGTCAACTTCATGGCCATCATCAGGAAAATCAAAGAAAACATGTTTCGAACATGATGTAGTTTGGAGACGATGGACTTACCGCCAGCCGCCGGATTATCAGGCGCTGCAACGCAGAAATCCTGCAAAGGGTCCACATCATATGCACAGGACAGTGAAGAAGACAAAGCCAGAAAAATGGCAAGAGTCAGCACCACGAAGCCAGCAGCTGCCATCTTTTTCAACTCTGAATAAATTTTAGCACGTACACACTTCATCTAAGAAAGAGATCTAAAGTCTGTTATATATAGGACATGATATTGTATCAATTAGTGAGATTATATCAATTAGCATTAATTATTGTATCAATTAGTGAGATTATATCAATTACCATTAATCTAAAGATTGTAGATATCTCAATCAGTGATATTAGGAGTCTAATTAGGATCATTAAGATTAATTACCTTGTATAATTGTAAAGCTTTTGTAATCATTTATACACATAATACAATATACAATCTTTCTCTCATTCTTAGTTTACAACGTCTAAGTGCCATTTATGCACAATTCGGTCAATTTTTTTGTGCTATTCAATAGCTGAAGAGTCAAGAGCTAGCTACGCTGTTGCTGTCTCACTTAGAACCTCCCCGGAAGTCTCGAGTTAGCTTGTTCTCATTCTAGATTATAGCAGTAGTTGTTGATTTTATTTACCTTTTGATTTTTCAGTTTTTTTAGGATAGTTTGAGAATGGGCTTGATTTTGTTAGACTAGTCTTTGTGGAAGATTCAATATGACATGAAATGTCAGTCATTCTGGAAGTCTCCCCAGCATCTGTGCTGCTGCCTGATCTTTCAACTTAACAAACCTCCCAAGTTTCTCTGCATTTCACTCGGCTTTCTCGTCCTCTCACCGCAGTTCCCATAGGCCAATCCATCTCAAGGTTCAATAAGTGAAATTCAAGGATGGCTGATCAAGTAGAAAGTAACGGAAACCTTCTGAGACACAATCAAGGCGAGTCTAAATCTCCAGGTGCATATACGTTATAGATTTGGTTGGAGAAGCTATAACTCTTGTAAAGTGAATGACTTCATGGGAACTTGAATCTAAAGCATGGAAGGAAATGATTAAAGACTAGACTAAGACTCGCTTTGTGGCTGCAAAAACACGTATAACCTGTTTTTCATCAAAGTTTGGGGTATTTAACTTCCGTAGTATTGAATATCAATTTATATGCTAAAGTCCAGTGAATATTTGGACACCAATTGGCAAGTTAATTGATTTCCTCAAAACTGGTGCCGATGACAGACAGACTGATTCGGGGTCATTTTCATATGTAAATGGGAGCTAAAGGCTGGAACTTAAAAACTGGAACAAAAGTTGGAAGGCAAAATTAATAGCCGCAGAAGTTGCTGGCAACTTTGCAGTGTCCTAGTAAATTGACTGTAACTCAAATGAAGAAAGGTCGGAATTCATCCCTGTTTGTTGCAATCGAAACTAGATTCATAGAGCTCGACAATGGTAAAAAAATCATGCTCTGATTATTTTTCTATCAACACCAGTTAATCTGCAAGATAGACTTGAATCTGTTCCTGAACCGCTCAAACATGAATCTGTTTCTGAACCACTCAACTCTTGCATCGGTTCCCAATTATGCACATTAGTGCAGTGAGCATTATTAACACGAGCAAAAGGTCAGCGGATTTGTTATTGGGTTTGCTGAAAGAGGCCCAAAAAATATGAGCACTTAGGCCTATGCGTGACTGGGATTTTAGGAATTAACAAAGTCGGACTCCCATTTACGGTATATAGGTCTCATCCAAACCTATATTTGTGGACACAAAAGAAATGGCATGCGGTAATCATTGGTTAATCACAGTTCATGACACATGAACCCTTGCAAATATTCATGGATTTGGCGTCATGTAGTGCATAGATCCTTGAATATTTTAATTCAAAAGCCACTAAGGTATAGAAGCCCAAAGCACCAGTGTCATCTATTATGTTGTACATTTTTTCTGAGACTTCAATTATTATAATTATTCGTCATGTTATAATGTCACGATACAACATATTTAAATTGATCAGGGAAAATTTTCATCGAAATACAGAAAACGAAAGGGTTCCAGAAAAGATTGTTGGGATACATGCAAAGACTGGCTCCACTAGAACCGTGACTGAAGATAATCGATGACTTTCTTGTCCAGCTGAAATGATTTAGTGAGAACTTCAGGAGAAATGTTTGGCTCTGTACCGAAAACTGCGTTTGCAATCGTGATGACGCCAGGGTTCTGGCTATTAAAAGCCACAATTCCCATAGCTTTACTGTTTCCCACATTTCTTTGAAAATGAACCAGGCCAACTGGAAAAACAAAGACATCTCCCGGTTTCAAAATTCTAGCAAACAGCCGATTTTTGGTGTTATCAGTTGGATTGGATGTAACAAAACCAGCATATAGTGTACCCTCCAAAACGACAATGATCTCAGAGGCACGAGGATGAGTGTGGGGAGCGACGACGCCATTTGGTGCAAAGTCAACACGAACCACAGTGAGACCGAGGGTGTTAAGACCCGGTATTCGATTAACATCCGCAACATTCACTGCAAATCCTAAAGAATTATTGGTATTTCCAGGAATATGAAAGCCCGAAGCCAGGAAATCTTCAGGTGTGACCATCTTTGGGTTCTTGCAGACCTTTCCATTCACAAACACTGCACAAGAATCACAGTGGAAGATCATCTTAACTTTGATAACATTCATACTAATAGACAACAAGTCATTTACTAGTAGCATGTAATTATGAGAGCACAATGGGACATTAACTAATAACAGCCGTGGAGGACCCAGAAGAGTTAACTTCACGGCCATCATCAGGAAAATCAAAGAAAACATGATTAGAAAATAATGTAGTTTGGGGATGGACTTACCAGCCGCCAGATTATCAGGCACTGCAACGCAGAAATCCTGCAAAGGGGCCACATCATATGCATAGGACAATGAAGAAGACAAAGCCAGGAAAATGGCAAGAGTCAGCAACACGAAGCCAGCAGCTGCCATCTTTACCAACTTTGAATTACTTTTAGCGCTCACGGTTCATCTGAGAATGAGAATTAATGTCTAATGCTATTTATACACCATTTGGTCAAGTTTTTGATGCTATCAATTGCTGAAGAGTCAAGAGATTGTTAGGCTTTGGTGGTTGCCGTCTCACTTAGAACCTCCCCGCAAGTCTAGCGTTTGCTTATAGTCTATTTAGATTACAGTAGTAGTTGTTGGTTTTGTTTACCTTTTGATTTTCAAATTTTTCAATGAGCACTGATTTTGGGTGAATAGTTTTTATGCAAGATAATATAATGTAATACAAGCGTTAGTTCACTGACTTTACCAAATAACATTTAATACGTAAACTGGTTTTGGACTTTCAGGATATCCTGTTGGTGTATCTATATATTCTTCTAAAGTTTAACAGCAGTTTTAAAGTATCTTGATAAGCGAACTTATTTTCTGTCAATATATTTTTGAATTACAACTACTGGTAGATTTCTAGGTGCAACTGTATACTTCAGAAACAGTTTAGCCTCCATTGTTTTAAATATTGCTATACTTTCCAAACTAATAATCAAAGAAGGATACTTAATGCTCAAATTATCTCAATTCCCAAAACCTTAGTTGTCAAGAGCATTTTCAGCCTAAATTATTACAACATTTCACGCTTTCGATCTATGGCTAAACTCAAACGGACCTCCATGTGTATGCAGAAAAGATAAAATTGGTAAATGGCAATATTATATGTGCATCGTTGACGATGGATACATCGACAAGTTGATTTTGAGCCCAATCATGTAGCAAACGTTTGGCTGTACCCTTCCAAACCTCGAGGTCAGCTAACGAAATCCATACAACATTCGCAACGTCGTACACCGACATCCTTGGGAGAAAAAAAAAAATCAATAGACAAAGCATCACTTGCTTCCAAGCAAACATTGTACTAGTATATACATACGGAATCATATACACAAAGTAGTGGTTTTTTTTTTTTCTTTTTTTGATAAAGTAGTGGTTGTCGTCGTCAGCATAAATTAGTGCAACAAGATCCAAAAGAAAAAGGAAAGGAAAAGAAAAACACCAACTTCATAACGTTTTAATTCATAAGACTACACACTTACCTGGACAGCTGATTTTTAGTTTCTTTCTATTATTGCGAAAACTATAGTATTTCAGAAACGTCTCTCCCATCATACAATTTCACCTCAACAGCAACCCACATCGATCGCCACCATAGGCCATTATCAAATCCACTAAAAAATTATTCAAGTTCTTATTTGTCTCTCTATCTCCTAAAAATTTGAGTTCAAAATTAATTTTTAAAAGACTGATATTATTTATATTTTGATTTAAATTGACCGTGCAAGGGACAAAAAAAAAAAATAGGAATAAGTTGCCCGTGCATAAGGAGTGGGTTTCGATTTAATTGAAAAAGTTGAACCATCTAAAGTTCTTATATTTGAATACTTCAAAAGAAGATAGAGGAACTTATAACAATTAATGCCTTTGAAAATGAGAAAATTGAAATTATAACACGTAGGATTCTTTCTTCAAAAAAAAAAAAAAACGTAGGATTCTTAAACTGATGTTAGATTCCCAAGAGATAGATTCCATCTTTTCACATAAAATAAAAATATTAACGCTATTTTTTTTTTCCATTTTCATCAAAAAATAAAATTCAAGTAAACGAACCCTAAAATCAGAATAAAAAAACTTAAAATTACAACAAACAGATCAGTGCCAATATGAATTTCGTTATACCGATGGATGGTTTTATAGACGTTTATGAATTATTAACGGGCTCCGATTCCAAAAAAAAAAAAAAATGGAAATAAATAGAGAGAAGACGGACTTCAGCAATACTTTGAAAATGACTCAAAAATACCTAGGACATAGTAGTGCAGTCCACTAATTACATTCTTAAACAATCTGACTTGGGGCTTGAGGAGGGAACAAAGACAACTTTAGGAAATGAAGCGGGAGGGAGGGGAGGCTTTATTGTTGATTAGATTTTTTTTTTTTTTTTTTTTTTTTGTGGGTTGCTGAAGTAGGTCTGTAACGTACAAGTGCAGCCAAACGATCGTAACACATGGGTGCACCACTATCTATGATTAAATGCATTCTGCTAATAGGTGTAGCTTTAATACCTTAAACTGGAGAATGTAATCTCTATATCTTTGTATCCTTTATAACCTACCTTAGAGAGTACCCAGCTACCCATTGCCTATCACCGAAGATTAAAGAGATCTTATTTGTCCCAGTAAAAATTCTCCCATGAAACATACTTTGTATAACCTACACAGCATTGACTGAGGCTTGCACAACCAACTCTTACTGGTGTACACTGTAGTATACAAAAATACTGTTTTAGGTACCCCCTCCCCCCAAAACCCAAAAACGGGCCAGGCACCCGTCCATTACCTTCACCATACGGGCAATTGGCCTCCCACAACTGAGGAATGACTGAAAGTAACTCGTGGAACGAGTGATTAGTCAATTCACTGTACCAACAAATGCCCTCCAACTCCTTAGTAATTGAAACCAGGCACGATCATGTAACAGCAAGGATTCCAGCAAATTTGAAGGGCTTGCAGGACACAATCATTATGCCAACTCCGCTAAATTATAATCCAGTTAAATTTTAAATGTCACCTACTTGCTGAACTAGATTCTTCAAAGAATCTAGCCCGTGGGTTTCTGTTGAAAACCCACCTTCACATAACAAAGCTCATAACTTAGGCTAGTGTATCTAAACACAAGAAATGACCTACCAGCAACCCACTCAACCCACAAGCTTCAAATTATGACGATTAAGAAAAGTAGATACTCCACCGTACTGAGGAACCATCTCAGGTGCTACCCTCTTCAAAGGCAAATAAAGAGAAGACTGCTTCCACATCACCGAAGTACTTTTGGATCATAACAGCACAACCACATTGATAAGAACCTCTGTGTTATACTTCGGAAAAAATGACCTTACCATTAACAAACTTTTGTAGATTACCAAATTGCCTATATATACACACACATATACATATACACATGCGAGAGAGAGAGAGAGAGAGAGAGAGAGAGAGAGAGAGAGAGAGAGAGAGAGAGAGAGAGAGAGAGAACACTTGAATCATGCCATTTGCATTCAAATCCAGTTGTAACCATGTAATAGCAATAACTTAACCCCATAGAATTTGCCAAAAGTAGTACTGCAAAAGGTAGGTTCCACTTTGACAATAGTATCCATCACTACAATCAGTAGCGTCAATAATAAGTGCCACAAAATATACCGTAGGTTCCATTTGGAACTGAATATGCATAAGCATGTAGATTGGCAAGCCAAAAGGTCCTCACCCAGAACTAGATATGCATAAGCAGGTAAAGATCCACTTCCATCAACTGAAATCCCAAAACAAACAATCAATCAGAGAATCTCTGTGATCACAGAAACATCAAAACATCACAATTGACAAACAAAAAGTTCAAAGCAAAAAGAATGCAACATATAGTCCCAGAATATAGGAAGATCAAAGATTGGTTTTAAACCATGACATGCGTAATATAAGACCTCAAAACTGAGTTTTTGAACTACACGTTCAAGGACATGTATTCCTCGTCAAATTTCAAAAATATAAGCTGCAAAGAAACATGACTAACCGTCATGATAGAAAAGACAGCAAAAAGGATGAAATAGCAATTAAACCAATTGGTACACAAATGTAAAGCAAAAGGTAAACATAAAATGCTGGAATTCCCAGGTTACATGTGTCTAAGTTTATATTAGTTATTTATGATCCATGTATTTAAACATAATTTGGTATCCACAAGCATAGATTTATCCCTTCTTTTGGAATCTGCCCGGTTATGACTTTTCTAATCACATGCTCCACTTTGGGAAAACATGGCTTGGCAATATATAGACTTGAAATGTGCAATAATCCTGCATACTTGCAGCTTTTAAGCAGAAAACAGAAAATTCAACTGAGCAGATTTGCAACTTTCAGTGAACACTTGGCACTCTGTAATTCAAGACTACATGCAGATTTGTGACATAAAGAATCACTTGTGATTTGAAACTCAAAATAACCGGTAGCTCACATAAACATTCCTATTTCTAGTAATCTCTGGATTGGAAACAAAGAGCAAAAAAGAAATTCAAGATATATGTTCTTTTTCTCCAAATATATTTTCATGTTATTTTACAAGTGTTACTGTCAACCGTTATAAACCGGTAGCCATAGTCAATAGCAGGCAACATTTGAATCTCTGACACAGTGCAAAAAGATTTGAAACTTTTTGTAGGGCTGAAGAAAACGTACAATGTAAGTCAACTTCATCAATTTTGTAAATCTCAATCTAGATATAGCCATTCAATCAAAGCATAATCGCACCACCAACAACTAATTCCAGAAGAGAACTTCTATATAATGGATCATCCAGGAATAATATTGTAACATGTGGCTTATAGAACCTTTAACCAAGTTGACAAAATACAGAGGTGCTTCAGAAACCCACACAACAGAGATTTTTATTTACACAGACATCAAGTCAAAATAAAAATAATTGACATTTTTTAAAAATAATGAGGATAATCTTACAGTCATCAGCTACCATCCACGAGACTAAAAACTAAGGAATTGCCTATATCTGCCTTTCAACTTTGGTGTGAGAAGAATGGTATTAGCAAATTTGTCATCCACAGATTACTAGAAATTGATGCAGAGGTGAAATGATTGACAATGGCTTTCCAAATTCATACATTTACAGGTAGGAATAATTAGAAATTATCAGTAGTTTAGGCCAGTGCTCAGGGTCACTTTCACTTCTTTTGCTCTAAAAGAATAAGAGCAACTTACATGCTATGTTTGTCATTCTCAAGTAAAGAAGACTAAATAGCAAAATGTGAAAAATGAATACAAGAATGTCTTAAAATCCTGCATCACATTTTCCCCCTTAAAAGTTAGTTTGCAACCAAGTATAAGAGGTTGTACCTATTCTCCAAATCATTGATGGCTTGTTTCATTGCATGAATTGTCATTTTCTTCACCTGCCACCAACGGAATCCATAAGCTATCAGTCCCAGTTCATTCATTGGCATCCCTTTCTAGATTATGACTTGCGTCTCTGAACATGTATTCCATTTCAGATTTGTGATATAGGGACATAATTGAGACCCTCTGTAGTTAATTAGTACCAAAACTAGTTGAATTTCAATAATATTAAATAAATCTTGGGGCAGAAATAAAATGATTATAAAACTTTCAGAACCAGTACAAAATTAACTCGGTGGATTAAGGCAAAAAATAGGAATCCTTGAAGAGAACTGGAAGTCTCCCAACAGATTGTGCTGCTTCTTGCTCTTATATAACTTGACAAAATTCTCAAATTTCTCCGCATTTCACTCAGCTCTCTCATCCTCTCACCGCAGCTCTCATAGATCAATTCATCTTGAGGTTCAAAGGGAAACCTTATGGAGACACTATCAAGGCAAGTATAAATCTCTAGTTACATGTGTTATAAACTTGGATGTTGGTGAAGCTGGAGGCGCTACAATTCTTGTAAAGTGAATAACATCATGAGAACTTGAATCTAAGCATTGCTGGAAATGATTAACGGCTAAACTAGGACTCGCTTGCTGCTGCAAGAACATATGTAATGACTAAACCATACAACAGAAAGTATAGTTCAGCGAAAAGCACTAAACCCAGACAACCACATGAAAGGCAAAATTAAAAATAGAAGGCAATTAGCAGACAATTGTACCTCTAAATATCAAAAAGAAAAGAAAACACTTCTATAAACTTGCACCGTCCACCATGCTTCACAAAAGTAATAGTGCAGCCAAAAGCAATCACAATAGCAGCCAAAGGCTGCATATTCAGACAGAAACAGACAGGCAGAGACACACACACACAGAGAGAAGCTTATTTTTCAGATTTATACCTCCAATTTGTCTTCTTTTGCTCTATGATTTTGAGGAAGTACACGGAACTCTTCAGTCATACGAATGCACTCGCCAACATTTTCAGGTGAGACAAAGTCAAGGGCTACCTTTATACATGACTGGAGAAACAGAAAATAACAAAAAGCATTAGGATAATAACTTTTTAATTTTGCAAATAGCCAAATTGCAATAATTTTGCCTACAGAACAGTGCAGCTCATACACATGGAAAACAACCAACTGTAGACAATGTGAACAATGAGAAGAGGATGCTGCACAATGAACTAAGTAGAATTGCAACCACCATGACCAGGGAAATTTTTTTTTATTACATTGCAAATCAACAGGCAAGTAGTTGATTCGGACAGTGGCCCATCTCAAAGCAACAATTTTTCTTTTGGTTTGTCTAGCAGGCAAATTAAAAATCAAAATGCAAAACTTCTGCCATCAAAACCAACTAAACAAATCCTTTCCAAGAAAAACATCCTATTCCGTACAAGGTACATATTGGCAGGAGGATGCTGACGTATTGTACTCAGTTACTTTGCAATAACCATGACACACCAATTTTTCATTTTAATTACACATCAACTAGCATGGCCAAATCAGTTCATCCAGTGGTATGCCTCCAAGTAAGCTAGTATGCTTTCTGAATTTGCCAGAAAAATAAACTTCATACGGTACACTAACATCTCATCGGTTAGTAAAACCATCTGAATGTAAAAGAGAGAGCTTTCTAAAAGTTACTAATACTCTTTCTTCAAGTTTCGTTCACCATGCAGCTAGTCTAGAATAACAATATTCAACAAGTCTCCCGAATAACATAAGAGAGAAAGAGAAGCTAGTAAGAAAGATCTATAAATCACAGCTTCAACAGATTTATAGAAAGAAGAAGACAAATTCTGGCTTCTATATTCCCTTGTTGAATTCTGTTCATTGGCAACACAAACATAAATAACCAATAGAAAATGAAACCTTCAAGATATCACCATATATAAGAAATAAAAAATCTTTTAAAAGTGCCAACATCAAATATAAACTCAAATTTGTACTTCAAATTCATAGCAGGGGGAAGAAATTGCAAAAAATAGTACAATAAACCACATTAGTAAAATGAGAACTTATTTGTTATTTTTACAAGTTATTTGTATCATATGATCATCTACTTGTAATTCCAGACAAGCCAGTAGTTAAACAAACTGATAATCAGAATAAAGACATGAAAAAGAACAGCAACAGGAAGAATGAATAGACCTTGGGGCTGTTTTGTCACTGTTAACAACGACAAGGAAAAAAACAGGAAGAAGAAGTTAATTTAGGAAAATTAGGGGAAGAAGCAAGTGAAAGCATTTATTTATCCATCTCTGTATGTAAAATAAGCTGACCGACAAGGTTACCATGACTCCAAATAAGCACCTAAGACAATTACACTAATTAAAAATCAACAAACATAATTACTGAAAATTACCTGCAAAATAACAAAAAGACAAAGATACCCTTAAATCTCTAAGATTCTAGAAAACACTCAAAACTCGAGAACTTAATTACAAAACTTTAATAGATACTGTTAATTGACATATTCCAGCCACCAAAGAGGTTGTTAATCTTTAAGGAATGCCTAATTGAAGCTTAAGCAACATAAAGGAAATTTATAATTTTAGATTTTGTTGAGTTCTTTATTGACATCATCAAGGACACAAATAAAGACCATTCTCAATTTGGTAATATACTCCTAGCCATATTGAGTTATGCTGCAGGCCTTCCACAGACTAATCCCCTATGATCTGAGTGTTATGAACGCCTGGTAAGATGGTCAAGAAATTGTGGACCATAAAGTTTGTGCGCATAACAAAATGAGGTACTCAACTTGAAACATCCTCGGATAAAACCCCATAGGTAAAATGTCATTAAGTAATCCTTTGACTCCATAGTTCAAATGAAACTTCATTGCAGGTCATCTAATTGTAATGTGTAAGATCCTTCCAGATTTATCGTCTTCCATTCTGGAACACTTAGATACACATATTTCTGGATGATAAAAGAAACCAGCTTTTAATTGTGTGGAGTTTGCTGGATCCCAAAGCATTTGTTGGTAAAATCAAACATTACAAGGAGAATGTTGAAAGCCAAGGATTTACTAACATTCATCTTGTCACTTGTCTATCAATACATTCCCCCTCATTATAGGCAACCTTTATAATCAGTCTCGTCAGCTTTATTCTACTGAAACTACATTTGCCATGTGACGAACAATATCATTCTTATCCAATATTTAGTCATTTATCGTTCCATGATGAAAGAAGATTAGTAAGCACTAGCTCATACTCAATTATAGGGCATGCAATTACGTTAATAGGCAGCACATAAGAAAACTTTTTTTTCTCTCCCTCCCAAACCAACCTCCACCTCCCTCCCAAAAAAAAAAACAAAAAATAATAATAATAAAAGAACATTTTTAAAAAATACATTTGTAAATGGTCAGTATATTCTGCAAACAAATGGAAACTAATTATTTTAACAAAATGCTATACCTTCAAGTTTCTAACTTGGTGAGGACAGCCTGCAGGTATAAAAACTGCATCCCCTAATTTTTGAACAAAAGTCCATGGCTCGACACCTTACAAGCAAATAAGAACCACCATCAACAGACAATATCCAGCAACATCAACCACCAAGATAATTATACACAAAAGCTAACCATATTCCTCTTTCAGCCTCTTCTTATGTTCCATGGTTAAGTATATAGTTTGATCGTGTATGGGATGAACCACCTGAAATAAAATGTAAAAGTTATTTAGAAATTAGCAGATGAAAAGCAGGTGCATGGCAAGCAGAAAACTCTCTCCAAGGTAAGGAAAATAATATATCTTATTCAAATAACTAGCACTTGATTTTCTACATTCTATTCAAAATTTCATTGTTTACTAGTCTTTCAGTTGCAGTGCCCCACCATGTTCACATTTTCAAAATAGCATTTTTTTCTGGCTATTTCAGTTTTGGACAAAGATCCATGCCTGTCAGCATATGCAGATATCTAAAATAGGTATTCTCATTACCTAAAGAGCTTGATGTCAATTAATTTCACAAAATCTTATCAATGCACCTGGTTGCAACAAATATTAACCGATGCTATAACCATGCCAATGTATGTTCAGCATAACTATCATAAAGCATAAACCAAAAGGAAAAAGCGAAATCTGCAACAAACCAAACAAACTAAACACAATAAAAATTCATAAATTAAGACAAAGGTCCAAATATCAAAAGAATGTAGAAATGAATGTGGCAGTGTCAAACCATATGATATATGCTTTTTGACATGCATGAATATCAATTAAGATGGTGTCAAATTAAGAAAGATTCAAGGTAGTTACAAAGGAAACAGTGGTATCAACTACAGTAGAAGGGAGGGAAGAACAACTATAAATGTTTTTCTTCCCTCTTCACATAATGAGGCTAACAGAATAGACATGACGCAAACCAAGAGAAAAGGTACCACCAAGCAAAACGATATTCCATCTGAATTTATATTCATAACCATTAACCAACAAAATACAAGAAAAATACTAAATCAACATCAAATTTTATAGCTACCTCATCCAATGGACGACAATAGATATGCCTGAATTGCTTAAAGTGCTTCATGAGATACTGTTCCAATTTAGGCACATCTTGCCTCCTAAATACGTCCCATAGAGCACCACTATCCATATCTGCAAATCCTTCCACACTGTTTTGTAAGACTTCAATTTTCTCCATCTTCCTTTCATTAAAGTTTCCTTCAATGCTTGTTTCATTAGATTCAATTTTTCTTTGAAGACCTATCATTTCAAGGTCAGAACCATGACTTCTCTCCACTTGAACTGTGTTAGAAGATTTTCCATTTTGTTGATCAACAAATTTAGCATCGAACGGATTATTTCGCTCCATATTTTCAGCATTATTCAATTTTCCCTTTTTTCTTCCCCTTTTCCCTTTACTACATGCCTTCCTTCCATTTCCATTGACATTGGTGTCACTATTCAAAATTTTATGGCCAAACAAATCATGTTTTCCATCCTCTACATTTCCACAAAGCTCTCTCTCCCTTTCTTCCTTGTCATGCATGGAATATGAGTCTCCCTCAAGCTGATCAGACACTTTAAGGTCCTTGGTTTCAGGCTTTGTTTCCAAACCATCAAATACCATCATTTGCGAAGACCTCAGACCATTCATCCCAGACATATAATCTTCAGCCCCATCCTCAGTCTGCACCTCAACCATATGATTAGATTTCTGTCCATCTCCACTTAGCTCTCTTTCATCCTGTGCAGAGTGTTTTCGTTTCAACTCTTCAATTTTTGGAAGTTCTTCTGTTTTCAAAGCAACTGCTTTGGTATGAGTCAATACATTTACCTGAATCAATAAGAACATTCTTAAAAAAGAAAAATGCTACCTGAAATGGTAATAAGATGCAGTCAAAGCCATCTTGAGTGTAACAATCTGAATTTTGGACATATCCCATTTCCTAACTCTACAAATGTGCAACACAATGTTATCTTACGTATTCTTAGATGTCCAAAATGCTTGCGATACTAAAGAAGGGAAAAAGTTCTTAACCCTCCACTTTCAGCTATGCTTGCCACCAACAATAACAAATTTGCAAACTGTTGACGATTACAAACCTATAATCAAACTATTCAATCTACAAATTCAACTTTTAAAGCTTAAAACAATTGCAAAGGCATTTCTTAAAGTTTTTTTTTTTTTCTTTTGTAAGATAATATTCCAAAGTTATTCTTGTCTCTCCATGTAGAGCCAAATTACTAGTGCTTCCATACAAAATGGGATAGATAGGGCCACTAAAGACTCTTTGGCATGCAAGACAACACAGAACTAATGTAGTCCATTCTTGCTGATAGCTAGACCAAAGAAGAGAGAACAAGATTACTAATGTAGCAGTAAATTGTAAAGCATACAGCATCAGACATATCACAGTGAAGCTTGGTAACAGAATCTCCACGTCCGAGTTCTTCTGCAATTCCATACGCAATATATGTTTTTGGCCCCATATCTGGCTTCAAAGACTTCTCCGGGAGTTTGACAGCAAGATTTAAATAGCCACTACGAGGATGAGTATACAGCTTAAAAGGCAAGCAATTAATAAACTCAGCATTGTGACGAGGCAACCGTTCCTCAAATAAACTAGATGGAGGCCAATCTTTCAACTTTAAAATCTGTGGCCATCCGTAGATGTCATATTTAACAGCAGTGTAATCTTGAAAGAACTGGTGGACATTGATATTAACCTGCAATGCATACAATTGAAGAACAAACAAATTAAAATAATAGAAATAACATAACTACAGAAATTAGTTACACCTCTGTGCAAGGGTCTTAATGAAGCATATCAAGATAATATTAGAAAAAATCAATTCTCAATACAAAAAAAACTTAGAAAGGAAGACGAATATGAGAATTTAATTGTGGGAAATGAGAATTTAAACGAGGAATGTGGAGACCCCAGACACTATTGGAAAGGTAGGCATCAAGATGTCTTTCCTATCTTGTGCAATGCCATTTGAGGGTCTCACATACATCAAGAGATAAAATGTTCTACTGTATCATTTTTACTCTCAATATAAGAACAAAAATCAATTACAAAAAGATCTGAAGTGTAGGAGAAGTGTTCAATGGCAAAAAGGCATTGTTATTTATCTTCAAATATAAGGTAGGATTTTTTCTGCCTGAAACTGATCTTTACCTATATGACAATGATTTATGACTTTTGTGACTTTTCATCATTGAATCAGTATGTTACAATTGACGAAGTTAACAAGAAGCAGCATACTAGACAATGTATTCGATGAGCAAAAAGGTAATCAAGGCAACCCAATACCAATCTAAACAAGTAACGCTTAACATCTAAAAGAAGTGGATAACTGAGATCTTTAATTTGGCCCAGAAAAAAAAACGATCCATCATTATCATTGGCTCTCAGCTAAAACCAAGTGTAATATCAAGCACATTCCTGAAAATTATAAGCTCTCCTTTCACTTAATGCCACTGGAATGCTTCCGATACTCTGGCATTATTTCAACTGCTTTGAGGCAGCATAAAAGGTTGCCTCTCAAAACTTGGAAGGTTGTGTGGCAGAAAACCACAATAAGCAATTACCTAATTTAGGAACTATATCAGACAGCAACACTTGATACATATCACCAGGAAAATCCCATTGTCTTGATACAAGGATCAAACCACATATTTCAGAAATACCAGCAAGAGAGCATTATTCGATTGGACCCTGCCACAGGTACTTCACATACCCTTTTTGCTTCCATCTCCTATTTTTAGGAGGAAGCTCATTGGGAATCAATAAATTAAAGGGAACCTTAAACTTTCACAACCCCCCCCCCCTCTCCGCCCCGGATAAAAAACCTCTGATTTTCAATTCCAAAAGATTAGCCGGTTGTCTCTCTGCTTGAACCAATTAATTGGTAAATTTTTCACACTTTCCAAGATTCTGAAAAACATGAAAGGTGCAATAGGACAAAAAGGTTATCATCAAATCAGAACAACTAACAACGTGGTAATAAATAGCCATAACTTAACAACTACAAACTAGAAAATTTGCAAGAGGAAAAAGTCTCTAGAGACAGGAAGAGCGTGCCAAATGCAACGAGATAATGTTATAAGATGATGTATTCTAAATGGGCTATCATCTGCATATGTATGTATGTGTGTGTGTGTGTGTGTAGAACATGGATTTTAAATCAATCGAGCCAAAAACAGAAAAGCATACGAATTGAATTTGTTGCCCAAAAAGTTAAATTAGCTGACCTCACACCAATCCAAGCAATTTATAGCATTCACATTCAAAAGAATTGGATGGTTAAGATTTTTAATCTGGCGAAAAGCACGCCACATAACCATTGGTTCCCAGCTCAAACCCAATGTGGTTTCAAGAACATTCCTCACAATCACAGGTTCTCCTTTCATCCAATGCCATTGGAAATGCTTATGATCAGCAGAGTTCAGTTCTACAGCTTTTGGGCAGTACAAAAAATTGTCCTCAGAATCTTTTCGAGAAGCTGCTTTACGTAAGTTATCAGTGGTAACATTATATCCATCCACGGATTTTAAACAAGAACACCGCTCCTCAAGAATTTCCGGAGCATCCTTAAATTTATACTTCTTGGCCATTTGTTCTGCTCTTACAAATAACTCTGACACCTGATCCTCTGGAAATAAGCACCTCAGTTCCAAATACCCTTGACCACAACCACCCAGCTGTTGGGGCGGGCAGGGAATTCTACCATCCCCACTGCATTTCCACTCGTATGCTAACTTCACATGATCCACAAAATCATTTTCAACTGCTGCATTACAAATCATCTCATCTTCAGTTTTAGTTCGGGCCCGTGCAGCAACCGTTGAACACTTACTTGAACTCATATCACATTTATTTAGACCATGCAAGTATCCCAGCCCAGGGTCAATAAATTCCGCAATCCTCCCCTCATCATTCCCTCGCAGAGAGCCATCTCTAAGCTCTCGACAACAATGAAGACAAAGGTCATAAGAACAACAGGGGCAGCTTCTGTGATAATCAGCAATAGAAGTTTTGCAGTTGTTACTGCAGAATACATAATTAAACATCATGTCATTCACAATACGGGTTATATAAGTATTAAGAAAAGACTATATTGAAAACCTACCAATAAATACGCTCACTCTCCTGAAAATTTGCTCTTTCTACCTTGATCTCTGAAATTGGCACAGCTGCACAATTACAACAAGTGCTTCAAACAGTGATTACATAAATATATTCTTCAGGTTTTCAAACATTAATATCTAACAAATCCTTTGAATGCATGATACCAAAACTTACAAGAAAGGAACCAACTAATAATTAAGGAGTATAAACATGATGATACTAGTAAATTTATCCAGAAAAGATTAAAAAAGAAAGCACCTTCAAGTGTAACATCTCCTCAACTTGTTCATTAAGTGTCTCTGAAGAGAATAATACCAATCACATCATGGTGCCTATCCACTAAGTTTAAAGGAGCGCTAACTCACTCATTTTTATTAACAAGGCACATGACTCAAAATTATCAGAACTTGCTTTAATAGATTCCAATAACTTCAATCCATGTATGTATGCATGCCAAAATCTTAGGTTTGACATTCTGCTTCATGCCTTTTCATGCCACATCAAATCTCATTAGCAATATTTCTCTTGTTCAATGCCGACAAGAGAGTTCAAGTGTGCAGCAAAAAAGTAAGATAGAAAGTACATGCAATAAATTGCAGAGCTTCTATGAACAGAAAAGGTACCTGTAAGCTTAGCCTCTGTCTCTTTCTCCATCATCTGTTCTGCATTGAATTGTTTCAGGAAAGGCAGAAGCAAATGTAAGATATACTTAGAATACTCAACCTTTTCCTCACTGCTGAATTCCAGATCTAATTTCTCCTTGTCCTACACAAAACAGTAGAAGTTCAGAATATATGATCAAATGCCAAGAAGAACATGAGGTCAAAAAAGTAGGGATAGACTTTTTTTGGCATCTCCATTCGTAAGCATGCTTTGCAATTGCAATTCATACAACAAACAGGACATTTCTCTGCAAAAGCCTCTTCTGGCACACCAGGGTACCTGTATATCAACCCCTAGATTACATTTAATGACAAGCAAGCCAAGTGAAGTAATTCTAAAAAGAAAGCAACACATCATAGCTACACGACTAAATCTCTGCTAATTAAAATGCAGCTTCATAAATCCAAACATGACAGTTCAAGCATGTGCAATTCCTACTCCTAACCAAAATGCTAATGACCAATTTTCAAAAGCTTGATAAGTACTAAATTATGCAGAAAAGCATCAGTTTTGCTGAAAGATATGCAAATTTTTTTCTCTTCAGAATGCATGAACAAAAAAAACAACAGCCAAATAGATATTTAATAAGTTAAAATTTTTAAAGAAGGTAGTAAATGGGGAAAAAATAACTTTTCTTGTATTCTCGAGTATTTCATACCATGTCTTCATGCAGGGTTCACAATATCGCTTCGTCTTACACAAGGTACACCGAACAACCTTTCCTTTGTCGTTCCTCTGGCATTGATGACACATATTTGATTCAATTAAAATACCCTGCCATATATAAATCCACATCAGAAGTGAAGCAAAACAAAACAAAAAAATTTAACCAGAAACACATAAAAATCAAGTTTCTGAAATCCAAACATCTTACATTCGCATCCTTTAACATTCCCTTCGGTTTAACTGCCCCTGTCTCCTTTTTCTTAGCTCGGAGTGAATAGCGAGCATCCCTGCTCATCTTTGTCCCCGTTAACTTTTCTTCTTCACCTTCTTCTCCTTTGCTTTTATGCTGCCTTTTTCCTTTCTTGTTCTTCTCACGTTCTTCCTGCTGTTTTCCTTCTTCCCCCACTGACTCACCAGCATTCCCACCATTCTCGTGTTTTTTCTGTACACCTTTAGACGGCTTTCTTCCACGCTTTCTCTTCTTATTTCCATCATTGCATTTTTCCTCTTTTACCTCACATTCACCAGCATTCTCATCACCAGTAAATTCCTTCTTCATCTTCTTCTTCCCCTTAGCACCCCTCCTCCCCTTTCTCTTTCTCTTTCCCTCTTCCTCCGACAGATCTTCGTCTGCATTCAACAGCTCAATCTTCATCCTCGCCAGTCGTCTTGACTTCCTCTCCCCCAAACCCCTTCCATCAAAAAAACCACCCTTCCCTTCCTCTCCTTCTGCACCTCCAGTCACATTCTCTTCCCTAAATGTCTCTTCTTGTCCGTCTTCCAACTTTCTATCCTCCAAAGTCAACCCTTCTTCACTCTCTTCTCCATTCACCATATTCTTTAAATCCTTAAACTCATTGTCGCCATTATTCTCCATTACTATTTCCTTATTTTCCTCTTCCTTTTTCTTTTCTAACTCAATATTCCCCCCCTTCCTCTCTGGTTATTGGGTTCTTAATCCTTTTCTCCCCTTCCTCGGCAAAATGCTCTTCTTCTTCTTCTGCTACCACTTTCGCATTCCAGTCACAACTGCAATTGTTACAAATGCTATTATAATATATAATCATTACTATAATCATTATTTACCAAACCAAAAAAAAGGAATAAAAAAAGAACTTGCCTTTTTTCAGACAACAAAATTTTTCACCGCACCTGAGGAATCCAAAACGACGCAGCTTATTTCCACCAAGTCTGTGTTCCCCACTTCGCCATCTTCACCGTTCAATAGTAAAAATCTCGATTGTCCTCCTGCCAAAATTCACCTTCCGCCTCCCGACGACGCCGTTTTGCAGCACTCGAAGGAAAGGTAATAGGAGTAAAATAAATAAGCTGTTTAATTTACTATCTTGCCCCCGATCGTCGTTCAAAACTCCGCCTCTTACAACCTTCTTCTTCTGCCCCAAAAAAAAAAAAATACCATGAATCAGACAGAAAACTGCTGGAGAAAAAAAACACAGAACGCTAGAAACTGTGTGCCTGGTTATTTTATATCTCTCTATCTCTCTATCTCTCTCTCCAACTCAAGTTTTCACTTATCATCCGGAGGAGGGAGTTGTGAATATTTAAACAGCAAGTGTGTGTGTTGTGAGGGAAATGTTAAAAAAAGAAAAAAAAACTGTGTTCTGATGAGATGAAAAACCACAAGCGGTAAATAAGTCCCGCCCGTTTCGGTCACTTCAAACCTACAGAAAAACCGTGGGAATTTTGAGGAGAGGGTTTCAATTCAATATATATATATATATATATATTTTTTTTTTTTTATTTTTTGTCAAATTATTATAGGGAAAGAAGGAATGGATATAGAAGTTGATGGATACTTTAAAATAGATCCGATCTTTTAAGGTTTTCTCGTCAACTTAAATATCCATATTCTAACTCTACTCTAATCGATATGGGATGTTGACTGAGAAAGGAAAACACTCACTTAATTTTTTAAGAAGCTATTAAATTACTCACAAAAAAATCTCTCCACGTACAATTTCTGTTTTTGTCAAATTATCACAGGGATTGTCAAATTATCACAGGGAAATGGGGAATAGATATATGTTTTTGTACAATATTTGAGAGCTGAGATTATAATGTACAAACAACAGTAGACAGACAATAGTATTATGGCGCACGTTTCGGAATTTGGAAGGTTCAAAGATACGGACACGGAGAATTTAGAGCACTAGATTTTGTTTGTTTTTTTCCCCCAAAGAAAAGAAATAGTAGCAGTGGTGGTGTAATTAATTAGAGATTATGGATATCTGAGCCCATTACTGAATGTCCGTGTGCCGCCCAAAAAAATGGAGAAGGGTTTTTAGTTTTCAATTTGGAGCCAAATTTTGGTTTGAAATTTTTGAAACAAAATAACTGTGTGTTTGTTAGTTCGTTGGGTTAGGACTCTTGCCCCAAATTGTATATACTATACAGAAAAAAATCTTGATGTAATGAATAATTTGATCAAAAAATAAATTTTTGTGATAGTCTCTGAATACTAAACCAAAATCCAAAATATTTTGTTTTTGAAGTGTCTCGTTTAAGCTCTCATCTCACTGTGAATAAATAAGAACTGACCCTTCTTATTTAAGATGTGGAGAAGCTTACTGATGTGGTAGAAGAGGTGGTGTCTTTTTTTTTTTTTTTCCTTTTTTCTAATGGTGGGAAAACACAAAAGATATGGAGGGTGGCTTCTGTGCGACGGGATGGACTTAAGCCAGCACAGAGAATATGGCTTTTTGGAAGTGGTCATCGATGGTATTATTTAGACTGCAACAATATCACGAAGGGAAAAAGTAGCTAATGCCTACAGTAAAAGTAGTGGAGGAATGGAAGGAATGTATGAAAAGTGGAATTTGAGCACAACAGAAATAAGTAACGAGGTTAGAGATGCAGTGGAAACTTGCTGAATCTTGAACCGTTAAGATCAACAACACAGAAACTACACTCGCCAAATTGAAGGGAATAACAGGTGACCATTTGGTGGCAAGGAACTAGCTGGATAAAAGTTAGTGGTAGTCTCTGGGCTTCTTTTGTTTTTTTTTTTTTTTTTTTTGGTAACAGTCAATATGAAGATTTAGTAACAAATGAAGCTAAAACTACGAGACGTGCACTGGTTTATGCCAAAGCTGAAGAAAGGGAAAGAGTTGAAGTTTATCCGATGATGCAAAACCCGTCATTAACAAGTTGAAAAGTAATAACCTTACTGAGTACATCCTACCAAAACATTTATTGGTTTGGAAGATACACTTCATGTTGCATGTCTGTTTCAAGAATGTTGCTCTTCTTTTTTTTTTTTTTAACGTAGATAAAAGCATCCTGACTCCTCGTGTGGCAAATTTTGCAATGAAACTTATATTAGATGTATTTTTTGTGGAAAGATGATTTTTCTCTTTGGATTCTAGAAACACTGAAAGCAAAAAAAGTCGTTAATCGCTTGTTTACGCATAACACGTATATACAGGCATATACAAAGTTATTGGGCATCAATAAAACTAATATCATTTGCGAGAAATATATACAAGATCGGCATGGTTAGTCACTTTGATCAGGTATATGAAGATGACTTTTGGATAATTAAAAAAATGAAAAGTCACTCGATCAAGTGTACTATTATCTAGAAATAGGGTAAGATAAATTTGACTTATCCTATAACTTGAGCGACTAGTATGTAAAATTTTATCTCAAATATATCAATGCACGTATCTAAATGGTGTAACATGCACGCACTCTAAAAATCAATGAAAGCTAAACTTTGTGAGCCAAAAAACAAACAGTGATTAAATTTGGTTGCAGATGCACCCAAAAAAAAAAGTGAATATATTTTACTATTATAAATGCAAAGATGGTGTTCGTTAAAAAAACGTGTGGCAAAATTTGTGATATCACAATTTACCTTGATATTAATCTTATTCAATTTAAACTGCATAGATGTTAGAATTAAAGTGAATGATTCCTACAAGAGAAGTTATAATTACTCACGATTGGTACAAACTCTGCAAATTTGTTTAAAATTGGGTTATAGGCAATGTTTAATTCACAAAATTACTGTTAAATTATCAATAATGATTTATATACTTTATTTTTTTATGCATACGCCCCCTTTTATTATTATACAAAATAGTATAATATTTATTTGTACACGTAAATTTAATGACTCGTAATTTGGGGATATTGTAGAGGAAATATAAACTTAACATTTTTTAGAGTTTTTATTCAATCAAAAAATACAGAGAGAATAATATAAGTAATTGGTTTTACGTGCAAAAGACAAGTATGAAAGATCATTAGAGTGGCTCAACACTACAAAATTATCTCATGCTTTGTATGTAAAATGATTACAGAACTCTATCGTTTGTAGGAGTTCGGCATCAAGTTGTAATACAGAGCTTGAATATTTTTTAATAGGCTTGTGTATCGTGATACTTATTAGCCACCTCTAATTGTTTGCTTTATTTGTTTCTATCTTTTTAAACTTGGACCGATCTATGAATCGAATGTGGGAATAGTTCACGGTCTGCTTGGTCAAATTTGTAGTTTAATTGGAGAAGGGACTGAATCGGCAACATGACCGATTCACAATTCAACCAAACAAATTGGCCGATCTAGTCCAATTTAGAAAACATTAATTTTCTTATATGACATGATCTACAAAATTTGACATTTTAGGTAATTGATTTTTTGAATTGGCAGTTTATTTGAAAATTACTTATTTGATGTAAACCATGAGAAACTCAATTGGTAATGGTAACGAACTACTAAGTACTAATCACTTATGCTTTTAGAACATGATTCGTGCAAGATAGGAATGTGATGTATCATAGTAGAAAAAAAGATAAGGTTCCTCGAAGTTTGTCTCATATCTCAAAACCCAATAGTATCATAAATTAAATAAATTTATCCTTATATAAGAGTTATCTAAATACGTTAAGTGTTGTTGTATAACAAAGAGGAATATGTAAAGGGCTAAGTGCAACCTTGTATTGAATGTTTGCTCAAGTTTGCACTTTGCACTTAATTTTTTATGTTATGGTATTGTTTTAGTACACAGTTCGTCCACATCAGAAGAGTTTAAGGTGAAAATTTAACATTTTATCTCAAAGCCCAATTATATCACAAATTAAAGGGATAATTACACAAACCTCCATTGACGTTTATGACAATTGCATGCAGTTCCCCTCACGTTTCAAAAATTACACTTACTGTTAGTGTATGCCCTAAAATCAATATGGTTTAAGATGTTTTGTATTTACACTTGTTTATGTTATATTTATCCATGTGGTATTTTTCTTTATCATCTATACTTGTATTTCCATGTTACTTGTTTGATTGATAAAGTCCTTAAAATATTGACTGTGTATTAGAGATTGTAAGGGTTTCAATTACGAGACCCTAATACATAAAGTCATATTCTTAAAGTGTATTAGAGATTGTAAGGGTTTCAATTACGAGACCCTAATACATAAAGTCATATTCTTAAATATCCCTAGTTATAGTATTAATGAGATTGGACATCATTAATGCGGATAGACTAACACATACTTTGCTTCTACTTATGGTAAGTAGTAGTTGATCTTGTTGACTATGGTGTGCATGACACTTAAGCTAGTATGTGGATGCTTGTTTCAAAACAAGTTCATTAGATTGATCCGCCAAGAGTTTCAATTACAGTGCCAATGGTTGAGCTCTTAATGGCAATGGTGTAAGTGATCATTTGACTTGAGATTACGATAGTATCTTGAGTGTGAATTGCCATACTTTGACTCTATTCCTTGGTGTCCGTAAAAGGGTTGCCCATAGGTTAGAGATTGGGTATAGTTTGAAGCATGGAAAGATAGTGCATAATTGATATAGGATTCACCACTCCTTGATAGGAGAGTATATCCCTTTATGGCCACTTGTTGGAAAATTATAACTCACAAATCTTCTGCAAAAGTGATAGTATAACTTGGAAGTAGTTTCAAAATTATACATCATGGAGAGTTGTATTTCTTGAATAAGAAAATATAAATTAGTCATTTTGATAGTATGCACTATGCTTTTAAACTAATTGGGATATAGTGTGATGAAAAGATATTAATTACACAGTAGCATTGTCATTGAAGGATATGGTCTACTACATGACTTTCTTATTCACTTGAGTGGTCATTATGCATTACTAGACGCCACTCGTGATTTATAAGTATGAATTGATTAATTAGTGAATTAATGATAAATTAAAGTGTTTAATTTATCTAGCTCAATTAATGAGTTATAATTTATACTTATTACCAGTGTGAATGGAACCTAATGGGTCACGCACATAAAGAACAAAATATTTGGGTTAAAATGTAATTAAGATAAGTACGAGATACTTATGGGATTAATTTATGAGATACTTATGGGGTTAATTTATGAGATAAATTAACTTAAAAGACTTATTTATAAATATTCTAAGTATTGCAGTAAATTGGTTTCCTTAAAGAAATAAAGTAACTAATTGGTTTCCTTATGAAATAAATTTTCTAAAGGAGAAGGTTTAGCTTAAAGTAAGTTACCTAAACCTTATTGGTTTCCAATTAGCTTTATTTCCTAAAAGATTATAATACTTATTCTATAAATAGGTTCATGCTTTGACTTTTGAATTATTATTGCAACACAACAGAAAACTAGTAAGAGAAAATTTGAAGAAAGAAAAAGCACGCCTCTTTCTCTCTCTAGGTGTCTCTCTCTAGGTGTGTGTGTGTGTGTGCGTCTCTCTCTCTCTCTCTCTCTCTCTCTCTCTCTCTCTCTCTCTCTCTCTCTCCTAATTGTTAGATTTTTCTTCTTCTTGTGTTATTAAATAATTCAAGAGAGCTAGCACTCAAAAGTCAAAGCAAGCAAGCATACAAAATTCCCAAAGAAGTTGCTCGTATAGATATCGTTAGAGGCTCTACGCTTGAAGGGCTTTTCGTGGTAGATCTAACATCTTCTTCGAAGGATCTGTGCCAAGTAGCACAGAAATTTTATATGCTTAAGGTAATCTTCATGCAAACCCATTGATAATCATATAGATATGTCAAAAAGATCCATGATTAAGGTAATAAATTTTTATTTTTCCGCTGTGTTACCTATGCTATTACCTTACACTTGCCTCCATTCTTTTAGTATATTTGGTAACAAAAAGGTTGTCGCGCCCTAAATGACACGCACGGTGGGGTCATTGACTGTCGCGCTCCGAAAAGGCAATCCGGTCCGAAACCCTTTTTGAAAAGAAAGTTTGGAAAACAAAAGAAAAAAAAACTGTGCGTGTGTGAGAAAAATCGAGTTTTTATTGAAAAAATGTTTATTTAGGAAAATGGTATTTTGAAAAATAAAAGAAGGCCGGGACTAAAAAGTGCAATAGTTTTGGCCAACTAATTTTGAAAAAGGGTTTTATTTATAAAAAAAACGGAGTCGCCACTTGGTATAGAGTTAGGGTGTACCAAGTCACCTGAAAAATCGTTTAACAAAACAAAAGTAAAATCTCTAAGAAAAATATTTAAAACCCTTTTTCGACTCTGGTCTACGAAAATACTAGAAAAAGGTTTAGGAGTCACATTCGAAGAAAGGGAAGGCAAAGACTCACGCCTAAAACACCCTTTCAACCTAGCTGAGGCTAGTTGGGAGGTTTAATCAAAATTTTCTAAATTAACCCTAAGTTCTATCGCGTTCGAATGTGTCTAAATGAATGCAAATTGTATGTCTAAATGTGAGTATCGGGAAGATCGGCATGTTCCGTCGAGGTTGGGCTGGGATTATTGCATTAATTGCGAAACTCGAATCGAGACCTTGAGAGAGTCACGAGTGTTTATGCAAAATGCGATGCAAAAGGAAAAGAAAATAATGATATATAGTAAATGAAGAAAGAAAGTGGGTATGTAATATGACGGATACGGGGGACTAATGGCTCGTGACTGAATGTTCCTACTCATGGAGGGAGAAACGGCATGTACACCGCCGCTTCCCACATGAGTAGGCGACTATTTCTAATCGGATCACACATAATGACCTAAATTCTAAGTGCGGTGCAACCTAAATGTCATGCATTTGAATATGTGTCAAAAATAAGTAAATAATAGTAATAATAATAATAAAATTCATGCAAAATGGAAGGAAAAATTAAAAGTGGGTGAAAGGGGGTGTGAAATGTGCACGAGTGAAGCCATCACTAAAATGACTTAAAGGTTTAGTATCGGACTAGCCTTTTCTAGAGATTCCTACTAGCGTTGGACTAGCAGGGAAACTAGAAGACCACAACTAGCGTTGGATTAGTGTGGTGATGGAATAATAAAGTTGATAAAGCATGCAAATAAATAAACATATGAAAGCAAATAAACATATAAAGATATATTAGAGCGTGTAGTAGCACATAACACGTAAGCATAATATCTAAATGCAAAAATTCTAAGGAAAGTGATAAAAACAAATAAATACCTAAGCACGTAAAAACA
Organism: Mitragyna speciosa; assembly: GCA_024721245.1. Classification (NCBI taxonomy): domain Eukaryota; kingdom Viridiplantae; phylum Streptophyta; class Magnoliopsida; order Gentianales; family Rubiaceae; genus Mitragyna; species Mitragyna speciosa. The sequence continues at coordinate 478,211 of CM045562.1, forward strand.
AATAAGCCCTAATTATTACGCCGGGGGTTTAAGTTACAACCTTGAAGGGGAAAAATTAAAGATGAATCTATCTATTACACTTGCTATCTAAATACAAGATTTTGCTAAAAATACGAGAAATATAATCTAACTATTACATTGGCTAACTAAATACAAAAAATATTATATTTTTTACCAAAATAATAAAATTTAAAATTAAATAATCTAAATAAGGTAAATACGCGAAAAGTACATAAAACAAGAAACAAATTAAAAAATAAAAATAAAATAAAAAACGCATAAAAATCACATTGGAGTACACTGAGGGCACATAAAGAAAAATTAACAAGTAATAGGGATACCTCTTTGAAGAATCGGTATCAATACTAACCAAAATGAACAAACAAGTCTAGGTATACTCGATATAAAGAAATAAAGTGTTAGAAAAAAAGTAAATTTCAACAAATTAGGGTAGATGCAAATTTTAGCAAATCACAAAAAGGGAGAGGGCAAAAAATAAAATTCAAGCAAACTTAGAGGGCAAAGTCACTGAATTCAAACAAACATGAGGCAAAATTATAAATTAAAGGACTTAATTGAAATGTAGTCAAATTCAAGGGGTCAAATCATAATAAACAGGGACTTAATTGCATAAAACATAATTATTTGGAGGCATAATAATATTGATAAAAAAATAAGGACTGAAATAGAAATACTTACATCAAGTTAAAACATACCAAGATAGTGAAACCACTAAACTAATTCAATTAATCAAGTTAGTTAAGTTGATTGAATAGATTAACTAAACTAAGTCTAAATTAATAAAAAAAATCACAAACAAATAAAATAAAATAAATAAAAAAATAAAATAAAAGAAAAAAGAATTAAAGTTAAAACTAAACTAGCATTGCCAAATCAAATGCCAAATTTCTCTCAATACCCAAATCCTATTAACCGGGTCTTATCCTTCTCACCCGAAATATCCTACTTTCAGATTTCGATTTCTCTGTATACCTTCATTCTTTTCTTTCTTTTTGATTTCTCTCCATCTAATTCCTCTGTTTTTCTCTCTTCAATTTGCTTCTGTCCAGCTCTCTCTCTCTCCCTCTCTCTCTCTCTCTCTCTCTCTCTCGCTCTCTCTCTCTCTTCTCTCTTTGTTTCTCCTTGCTCTGCTCTGCTCTCTTTCTTCTTCCTTTTCTTTTTTTTTTTATCTCTCTCTCGGTTTGCTCTCTCCCTCAATTAGCTCCCAACTTCTCTTTTCCATTCCCTCCCTATTTCTCTCTCTCACGTTCTCGCTTTGGTTTCTTTGATCCCCTCCCTCTTTGCTTGAACTGAACGCCCCCAAATACAACCTTAAACCCAAAAATCAAGGCACAAATGTGTCGAATAATTCGCCAATACATCCATCCTAATGAAATCACCAATTGGTTCAGCAACATTAAAGAAAGAACAAATGGATTCCGGAGGCTTTACCTGATGGGATTGGTTTGGATTTGTGGGCGATGCTACTTTGGCGGTAGCAGCTGGTGTTATCCGCCAGCTGATGGTGCTTTTGGTGACCTTGGTGTTACTCCGGTGGTAGGAGACTGGTTGTTGCTGGTGGAGGCCGTGGTCTGCTGTGACAGAGGGAAGTCGTTTTGGATTTCTTACAGGTGAATTCGTGGTAGCAATGTTGGAGGTTCGCAATGGAATGACTTTTTTCGATGGTAGATTTGGCTAGCAGGGGGTAGTACGGTAATGGATTGGTGGATTGCAGTTTGAATTTTGGCTGCAGGTGGGTGTTCTTGTTGCTTGGCAGGTAGTCGTGATTTGAAAGGATAAGGAGAGAGGTGGTGGTGGGCAGCGAATTTTGGAACTCAAGGATTTGGGATTTTGCAGCAGGTTTGCAAGGGCCATGGCTAATGTGGTTTTGCTGGAAATTTTAGATGGTGGATAGAGTTTGATTATTGTGGTTTTTGTGGTTTGTCCTGCAGTTTTAGTTGTTTCTGTTTTTCTTTGCAGATTGCTTTTCCAGTGAATTTGGAGGCTATTGAACTGATGATGGTAGTGATTGGCGAGGGACTGTTCGGTTGTCATTTGTAGGGAATTTGGAGGTGGCTTTGGCGAGGTAATGGTTGGCTTTGTGATGGTGTTTTCAGGTGGATGAGGTGATTGATTGTTTGTGCTAATTACAGACAGATGTAAGTGTGCCTGGTGGGAAAAGTTCAGTGAATTTTGGGACTGCATTTGATTGTGAATTGATAGTGATTTTAGGGCTGGTGGTGCTGTTTTGCAGGTTGGGGCTTGGTGTAATGCCCATATGAGCAGGCAGGGATGATGGTGACGATGCTAGGCTGTTGTGATTGTTTAATTAGAGAGTATGTTTTGCAGGTTGTAGGTGGATAATGGGTGATGGTATTGCGGGTTGTTCAGGAGGGAATTGGGTAGCTGTTTTGCTTATTAAAGGGGTATTTATGGGTCACTTGTCTTGTTGACCAAGAATGCTATAAAATAACAAAAATGCCATCAGTAATAAAAATACTAATTTTATTTTAAAAAAATTATTTTTTAACCCCAAAAATAAAAATTATTACAAAGAAATGACAGCAATCTCTAAAATTTTCAAAAAGAATTTAAATTAGATTTCAAAAATAAAAGCTAGAGGTTAAAACTGATAAAAATGTGCTCGGGGTGTGAAATGAGGATTTTGCCCCTAGATAACGAAAATACACAAAAAATGACTATTAGCATCAAAAAAATTACAAAAAATTAAAAATATGCTTAAAACACTAGAAAATGTCTTTATGACTCAAATTTTGACAAAAAATAAATTTAAACTGTAAAATGATGATTTTGCCATTGGACAATGAAAATTCACAGAAAAATAGCTATTAGCCTCAAAAAGTTATTAAAAATTAAAAATAAGCTTAAAACACTAGAAAATGCATTTATGACTCAAAATTGACAAAAAATGAATTTACATTGTAAAATGACGATTTTGCTTTTAGACAATGAAAATTCACAGAAAAATAGTTATTTACCTACAAAAATTATTAAAAATTAAAAATAAGCTTAAACCCTAAGAAATGCATTTATAACTCAAAAATTGATGAAAAATGAATTTAAATTGTAAAATGACGATTTTGTTCTTGAATGCAGTATTTACAGAAGAAATAGCAATCGTCTCCGAAAAAATCAAGAAAGTTTAGAAATATGGTTAAAGAATTAGAAAAATAGATTTGAAACCTAAAATGAGCTAAAATGGTGTTCGTGAGGCGAAATTACCATTTTGTCCTTATGTTGGTAAAAATATAAAAGAATATAATTAAATCCAGAAAAATCATAAAAAATTAAAAAATTCACATGAAAGTAAAAATATGAATTTTAAAACCCCCAAAAGCTGATAGACACATATTTACAGGTAAAATTACTATTTTGCCCCCCAGATTATTGAAAAATTAAAATTTGGCCCAAAAAATTGCAAACGTGCCCTCAATGTTTGAAAATAAACGGTGAATCAAAATTTGGTGTCTACAAAGGTCCAATTTGCTGACATAAGCTAAAAAATGGGATGAATATCCTATAATGCCCCTAGAGAATATTTTTTGAAAAAAAAAACTTTTCGAAAAAAAACTCCCTCTCCACCGTGATTCTTCTTATTTAAGCGTCCATTAAAGCCTGCACTTGCTCAAACTTTTACTAAGGGCTCAGCACATTATGTCAATCCTCAAACTCTCAAAGATCAATCAACAACACCACTGCAAAGCAGATCAGTAAGCTTTTGCTTAATCCATGGGGCATGGTATATTGAATATTCAAACTATTATTGTTAGATTCTTCTTAATTTGGTCAAATAAGATCGAATTAAGCAACTACCAATTGACATCGAAATCGGTCCTTAGGAATTTTCTAACCATCTATTCTTTCTTTACACTAAAAAAAATGGAAGCATGACATACAAATAAACGTCAAACCATTACTATTGAACATCAGGAGACCCCAAACCAAAAAGAAAAAGTCCATCGTGAAGCAATAATGCTTTTTGTAAAGTAATTTTTAGCTAGGGACAAGCAGGCCAACCAATGGAAAAACCCATATTTCACGAGAGACATAGGTCACAGATTTAATGGTTAGAAGGAGGCACCATAAGTAGAGCATAACAACAGAGATGTTCTGGAAATTTTGGAGGGCTATTTCCTTTTTTTTTTTCTTGTGCTATAAGTTTAGAGAAGAAAGCAAGGTGTCGGTGGTAATGATTGTGGTAGAGATAGCGGTAGATGGCTATAGAGATGAGTGATAATGGTGAAGGGGGGATGTATAAAGTGCCAAAAAAAAAAAAAAATGGAAGCGGGCAAAGGGAGTGGTAGCGGTTTGGGTCGAGGAAGCATAGTGGTAGGTGGTGGGTCGGTGGTGGTTGGTTGTGGGTGAACGTAGATGATAATGATGGGAAGAGAGGGATCGGCAAGAGAAAAAAACTAGTTTTTTTGGTTTGAGGAGAGGGGAGGGGTGTCAGTGGTGAAGGGAGAAAGAAAAATTTCACAAAATGTTTTGGATATGGTGAATAAAGGTAAAAATTGTTGTTGCAAGGGTATTATAGTCCTTTTATACAACCAGTGGAGCTAAGTGTAATTTTTGAAACCTGAAGGGAGCTACCTGCTATTATCATAAACCCCAAGGGAGGTTTATGTAATTATCCCTAAATTGAATACAAGTTGACAGATACTGGTTACAAGTTTTCCGTTCCTCCCACTAAACTCCTTATCAACTTTGACAAAAAAAAAAAAAAAAAAAAAAAACTAAACTCCTTATCAACACGTCACTTCTCCTATTAATCTAATTAATGGAAATTACACCCATCTTTACGAATAACTTGGCAGCACCAGTGAACATGCAAATTGGTCCGTGAGAATTGGACCTGGCAGATGATAAACTGCAGTGGATGGTTCCACCAAATCTCGGAGCACTGCTGCACTATTGCTCTAGAACCAAAGCATTCAACCATGGAATTTCACTTCATGCAGTTGCTATTAAGGCAGGCAGGCTATGTGTTATCAACTGCAACCACATGCTTAACCTGTATGCCAAGTGTGGCAAACTCGGTCTGGCTCATCAAATGTTTGACGAAATGTCTGACAGAAACCTTGTCACCTGGTCCGCCTTGATCTCTGGTTATGACCAAGCCCGGATGCCTTTAGCAGCCATTAATCTTTTTACGAACTTGAGGAGAGAATTGCAGCCCAATGAGTATATTCTCGCTAGCGCTCTTAGTTCTTGTGCTAGCCTCCTGGAGCCGGGACTTGGGCAACAAATTCATGCTCAAGCATTGACGTTAGGCTGTTCTTCTATTTCTTTTGTCTCCAACTCACTGATCTCCATGTACATGAAATGCGGCAGATGCAATGATGCCACGTCAGTTTTTGATGGTGCTTCTGGGCTCAGCTCTGTGTCTTATAATGCAATCATTGCCGGGTTAGTTGCAAATAAACAACCTGAGAGAGGGATTGAGATGTTCAAAATTATGTGTCGAAAAGGTATAATTCCTGACGGCTTTACTTTTATTGGAGTCTTGGGAACATGCTCTGCTCCACAGGATTTGTGGAGAGGAATGCAACTGCATTGTCAAACAATAAAGCTGAACCTTGATTCTATGGCTACAGTCGGCAATATAATGATTACAATGTATGCAAAATTTAATTTGATAGAAGCAGCTGAAAAGCTATTTATATTTCTTGATGAGAAAGATACCATTTCATGGAACACGATGATTGCTGCTTTTTCTCAGTGCGAAGAACACGTGAACGCTTTGTGTGTTTTTAGGGAGATGGATAAACAAATTGCTCAGAGGCCTGATGACTTCAGCTATGCCAGTGCTCTTTCTGCATGTGCTGGCCTAGCTTCCATACGTCATGGTAAGCAGATTCATGCTCATATAATCAGAACAAGGCTGGATGAGGACACAGGTGTCGGTAATGCACTTGTAAACATGTATGCTAAATGTGGCTGTATTGGATATGCATATATCGTCTTTAATAAGATGGGTTCTCATAACCTTGTGTCTTGGAATAGCATTATTGCTGGATTTGCCTACCACGGGCTTGGCGAAAAAGCACTAGAAATGTTTGAGTGCATGAAGAATGCTGGGGTGAATCCAGATTCTGTTACGTTTGTTGGACTTCTGACTGCTTGCAATCATGCTGGTCTTGTGGATGAGGGCCAAGCCTTCTTTAATTCCATGGATACTATCTATGGAATTCTCCCTGATATAGAACATTTTTCATGCCTCATTGATCTATTAGGAAAAGCTGGGAGATTGAGTGAAGCTGAAGTGTATGTGCAGAAGTATCATTTTGGGCATGATCCTGTTGTTTTAGGTTGCTTGCTCTCAGCATGTCGACTGCTTGGGGATGTTGTTACTGGAAAACAAGTGGCTGCGATGCTTCTAAATCTTCAGCCTGCTACTACTTCACCCTATGTTTTGCTTTCACATCTATATGCTTCAGATGGAAAGTGGGTTGATGTAGCTGAGGCAAGGAAAATGTTAAAGGGTAGCGGGTTGAAGAAGGAGCCAGGATGGAGTCTGATTGATGTTAATGGCTCTGTTGAAAAGTTCACCATAGGTGATTTCTTCCATTCGAGGATGGAGGAGATGGAGGACATACTCAAAATTTTGATCTGGACTGGGGATGAAGATTTTTTCTGATTGGTGATATGGCTATGCCAGGAAAGGTCTCTCTGAAAGCCGTTTTTCCCTAACAAGGAGAAGATTCAGAAAGCAGTTTTCAGCTGTTCCATGTACTTTTTTTTTTTTTCTATGGGGGCGCCAGCACATAGTTGTTCATAATGATGATGGTTGGGCTGGCTGTTTGTGATCACATTTCATAGCGCACCTGCATAGAGTTTTCTGGTTGTGTTTTGGGCACTGATATGTGCTGTGTCAGCGTTTGACACTTGGGAATGACCTTTATTATGTATAAACCAGCTTGCTGAAGGCACACTAGGAAACTTGGACATTTTCACTTCCAACATTACTTCATTAGGTATGTGACATATAAATATGCAGAAAGAATTGCTATCAGTATGTGTTAGATTGAAATGCTAATAGGGCATTAGTTTTTCAGAAAGCAATGCCCTTTGTTATTCGCTAACCAGCTTGCTAAAGGGAAAATAGGAAGCTTAGACATATCCACTTACAACAATGGCATATAAATAATGATAATTCATTAGGAATGGCATAGAGAATCTGAAGATGCTGTTGGTACACAGAAATGCTTGAACTCTGCTACTTTTAGAAAGAAATGCTTTCAGTTTACACGCATTGAAAAGCACATACAACATTAGTCCTTTGACTCTTTGCCTTAGTTGTCATGCTACTAACTTGCTAACGTTGTTTTTTTGTCTAGGATCATTTCTGACTTAATGATGATGCCTCATAAAAGTTGTGTGGTACGCTAATTCCTTTGGGCGTGCTTCAGGGTAAGGAGAAACTAGTAAACTACTTGGCCTTTTTTATGGTACTAATTTATTTTGTAATGCATCTGTTGGGACAATTTAGCTTTAATAAATCTTGGTTAGTCTACAGGCTTCTAAGAAGACGAGGTTATGTTTTAGAATTTGCATTTGAGCTGATTTTAAATGGCATTCTCGTGGATTAAGGGGGATTGGATTAATCTCTGCTGATTTCTCAGTTCTTCAGCTTGCCAGCACTCACTGCCATAGTTTATGAATGCTGCAGGAAGGTAATAATTGAAAAGAATCAAGGGAAATATGTCAAATCAGAGACGACGTAATGAAATTCTTCTTCTGGAAGCAAGGGCATTAGCTTTCTAGCTCAGAATCTTGAGATTTCTCTCAGGAATTTTGGCAGGTTCTATTGAATTTAAGTGATTCATTAGCTTCAAATAAATAGCTAGTTTGATGGCAGACGTTCTTGTTTTTCAATTATTCCCCCTTCCAACAGCTCCACAAATCAGTTACAGATGGCACCCAGTCGTCGTGTATTGGTCATCAGACTCTATTGCAAGAGTCAGCGAAATTTAAGGCAACTGCACCATCTCTCTGGCGAGGACTTTAGTCTGGGCACTGCTTTAAAAGTGGTACTTTATATCCTACCGCTTCTGTTTTCTGCACAAAATTGGAGATTCATACGTCTCTATCGCAAAGAGAGATACAATGGTATTGTCTGACGATTATTTACTAATTTTGAGTTGGATATACCTGAATATCGTGTGCTGTGCAGTAGAGATGGTTCAATATTTAGTTTTGTACTCTGCTTACAAATTTGAATGTCCTTGATAAGCCAAAAAAAAAAAAAAAAAAGAAACACAACTGCACAGTTACACAGCCAACTGCAGAAACTGAGAATTTGTATCATTGTCAGAATACAGCTTGTATGCCCATAGAACAATTTTGACCTCTTCCTGATGTTTTTCCTTCATCTTTATCTCGAAAATGAAGTTTACAAATATTGTGATATGCAAAATAGAATATTTTGGTGAATGCATTTGTCTTTCAAGTTGCCAATACCTGCCGCAATCATAAATTAACTACTCTGATTCAAAGCAATGCACTTCATGAACAGGAACAACTACAAACTCAAACCACTCTTTTTGGATCACGAGCTGCGGCCAGATGGTCCTGCAGTAGCAATAAACCAAGTAAATACAAATATAATTTAGTATGACGCCAATTTCATTAAAATTTGAACTAGACGTGCTACTGTTTATCTATAGTTGTTGTCCTATGTAACAACAATAAGGTCCACTTAATTTATACTTAAATCGCAATGCCCAACATTTAAATTGAAAAGCAGCCCAATCTACAGACGAGACATCCTGAACAACACGAAGCAAGAAGTAGAAACTAGTTCCACAAGGAGGATAAAGAAGTTTATATAGATAATAAAATTGGTGCTCACTATAAAAGCAACTGGCTGCCCCAAATTACATCGTCTGGTCACCAGCTTTAATTTTGATTTGGCAGAAAAATATAAAACTAGTCTAACTAAATAATAAATATAACTTCCAGCGTTCTCCAGTACACCTCTATGACTATCATTCACTAGGCCTGTAATGCATCATACACAACCTATCTCTCACATGACCCATTACTTATGTATCCTGCCTATCCCTGTCCACTCCACTTTCCAGCTATTCCATTTGGCTGACAGCAATATCCAAGGTAAGCCAACTCGATAGCCCAATAAACACAAGCAAAACAGGCAGATTAACTGTTAAGTGCAATGCACATTGCCGTCGCTTTTATTTCATGATCCTCCTTCTCTCTGTTAGCAACATCTCTAGCTTGTTGGTTTTACTTTTTGGTCGTCCTCCTTCTCACCTTCTCTATTATTATTTTTTTTGGTTGGGGGTGGTGGTGGGTTGGGCAGTGAGTATCAGGAAAAGAAAAAGATGTTCAAGCATAAAATATTATATGCTATTTTACGAGTCTCAAAACCACATGAATACTATTGGACCATAGTGGAAGATATTAGATTGATGAAAACTAGGTTTGTGGAGTGTTCTTTTGTGTATATAGATAGGAATTGCAATTTGTTTAGCCACAGATTAGCGCAGTTTGCTGTTCAGCTGGCTGCGGAAATTGCCAGGAAAGATGGCTTCACTGCGTGGCTGCAACATGCAGCCCAACAATGTAATGGGATAGTGTCCCCGAACGGATGTACATAATTTTGATGCTTGCAATATAATGCAGCACTACAGTTTTTTTTTTTTTTCTTTTGAAAAGGGGGGGGGGGGGGGGGGGGGGGGGGGGGGGAGAGGGGTGTTGGTGGGACTCTCAAAACCACATGTACCTACATGACATAATTGCCACAGTTAATAAGTAGTTTCTTTGCATAAATATCCATTGGTGCATTCACTCAACACCTCCCATTCTTATTTAGTCAATATATTCACCCCCCCCCCCCCCCCCCCCCCAAAAAAAAAATTTTCTGAGACACAAACGTTTGTAAAAAATTTTCGCATCTCAGGCCAAAACCCGTACCCTGATAGTTTATGTATGGAAAAGGGGCAAACAGGACCACCATTTATATATTTCTAAATATGCGAATCAGATTAACTGCGGCACAGATTTGCCTACTGGAACAAAGCCCACCAAATTTATATCTAGTGCCAACAATGAGCATCTCACATCTTGAATTTGTTGTTATTTTATAATGTGTTTCCTGTGTTTTGTTCTCTTAAGTGCTACAGTACATTTAGAAACTCATTTATATTGTTGGTGCACATGCTAGAAATGTTACTCAGTAAGGGCATTTTGGTCCTCTGACACCTTAAGGCAACAATGTGTTTTGGAATCCTATAAATACCCATTCTATGTTCTGCAGACGCAGCTTGTTAGACTATTTTATCACCTCCAGTGTTAATCAGCTCTCTTCGACTGTCATATGCTTGAGAAGCTAATCTCCTTCAAATTCTTGTGATTTCTCCTCATTGATGTAATTGGTCCAACGCTCTTAAATTGTTGCCAATCCATAGAGTACATTGAATGTATAGAAAACAGGCTATCATAGAGTTTCTTTTATTCATATTTAACAGTCACTCTAGGAGAATGTTCTTTGTTTTCAACACACTAATTTCCAGGAAATAATCACTTCAACAACCTTTGATGGTTATAAGAATATCCAAAGTACAAATGAAATGTGATATCAATGTTTTCTTCTCTTATCTATAATGAAATCATTGAATCAAATTTTTATCTTGACAGTGTGTTTTCTTTTCTTACCTATCTTCCACAGCATTAATCATTCTTTTCTAGGTGAATTAGAAATATTTTCCTAGCCATCACAAATTGAGTTATCTACATGAAGCTAAGCAAACACTTGAATTTCTCAAAGGCAAAAGCAAGGGGTAATTGATGAAAGAAAATTTTGGGTTGCAAGGGAAAAGAAGGATGTTGACAAAATTTTCTAGAACCATACTGGAGATAAAGAAAATTTCTTGAATTAGAACCCCCAGCCCTGGGGGTTAAAAAAATCCACGACACAGCCTAGGAATTCCATCTATCACTGAACACCCATATTTAACAAAAACATACAATAATCATAACAAATTTTTTTCATAAATCCCGATCTATGAAATTAAAGCTTTTAAATATAGAATAGAAAGCAAAATATTTCTTAGGGACCAGCTAATCAACAAGAACAATACTCCCAAAGTAACTAGGTAATTCTGGAGATCAAGTAAACTTGAGGACAAAGTGAAATCAAGAATCAAATCTGAAAAAATGGTTCCATTGGCCACAGCTTCTGATAGTTCGGCTATTTATATTAGAATAACCCTATAAATTCTAGAAAATGTAACAAAATATTTGTCCAATAGATAATAAAGAAAAAGGACATTCAAGGGTAATGCTACTCCTGAAACGATCTTTATTCTCATTTCTTGTTCTGCTCTATGACAAGGTTTCTTCAAATGTAGGTGGTAAATTCTAAGTACATTAAGGAAGGGAAGTTTCATATCAATACAATAGCAGTGAACTTGCTGACCCCTTACAAATTAAGAAGAAAAACAATTTGATAAAATACACAGGAATTCTACAGCTGCTCCATCTGTGAACTGTTAACCTATTTAATCTTTTCCAAAATCACTGGGTTTCCAATTTGTCATATTAGTCAGTATAAATACCAGCAACTGTGTAATGTCTAGTTGCTATACCTTATTCCAGGGATTAAAATTATCCAAAAAGAAATTCAAAACACAAGATAAGAAGCTAAGAGGCCAGTTATTTCTCTTACTGATTCTGGCAATAATATGCAAGTAAATACCAAAATCTTACAACTTTGATCTTTGTATCACTTTTCTCCAAACAAGTAATAACTATTCTTTGTACAGAAAGCAAATAAATAAAAAAAAGAAAACAGAGGAAGCAGCTAAGAAAAATATAGCGAGTGGATCAGACTCTGCAGAGAAGGAATCCAATGATAATTTCAGAATTTCAGAATGTAAAAAGCAAGTTTTATCATCTGAGAAAGAAATTAGCAATTATAGTGAATACAGTTGGGTATGTCTTAGAGTTTAAATCTACAATAAATTTCAAAAAGTACACAAGGACATAAAATTCAGTTATCACTTCTTAAGCTTAAAATAAGACCGTTTATAAAATCCTTTGTTTGAGAAGTGAGGGGGAAAAACAGGAAACATATTTGATGAGAAGCATAAGCAAAGTTAATAAAATATTTCATCGGGTGCCTAACACAAATCATGGGCTTTCTCCAAAGCTACACACTTTCCAAAGAAGTAATAATATGCACAATAAAAATACCCTAGAGTATTCACGGTTAGTAATCCAACAAACTTCAGACTATCATGAAGAACGCTAGAATGTGCTTCCTCAGGCACATTGCAAAGTTGAAACTGTGCAAACTGCAAATATATAAAGGTACTAGTAAGAAAGATGAATTCCAACTAACCGAGATAAAGTCAAATGCTTTCGTATCCTCTTTCTTTGAAGTACTCATCATTGAAGTAGGAGTTTGATTTGGTACAGTTGGATTAAAAATGTCGGGGAGTGGTGAAGAATAGCTTCCATTAGATCCAGCACCAGGATTTGGCTGCAAGTTCCCAAGCTGCTGGAAGTTGGACATTGTTGCCAGGAACTGCTGTTGGGCAAGCAAACTGGCCATTGCATTATAATTCATTGGTTGTTGAGCAAATGATGGATTCAATATGAAACCTGGTGGCATACTATAAGGTGTAGCACCCAAAGGAAACATGAGATTTGAATTTATCCCAGTTGTTTGGGAAGCAACAGTGCTGTTCAAGATGTCACTAGGAACCTGCTGGGTTGCATTCATTGTGGAATCTGAAAATAAATCATCAGATTGTGTCCCCCATGAGGTTCCATTTTGTTTTGCAGAGCTACTTCCGTTTATGGACAAACCAGCCATTATGTCATTTACACCTCTTTTAGGATTATCTACACTTGGGGAAACATCAGAGTTGGGACCAAAAATATCAAACAGTTCGGGTCCACTCTGATTAATAGCAACATTGATCTCAGTAGTGCCTGATTTATCAAGAGTCATTCCGGAAAATATATCAGCTTCATGTTCCTTATTACTGCTGTTGTGGAATGACACATCTGCAAAGGGGTCATCATCATTTTTCTGTTCACTGATGTTAAAATCAGTGCACGTGCCTTCTCCAAATAAATCATCAATTAAAGGTGGAGAAGAAGTTGACGGATTTGCAGTGCCAGAAATAGTCTGCATCTTCGAAGAATCGTCATTTACAAAAAGATCATCTGGTTCACCAGTGTCTATCAAGTCTGGCATCTGAACAGCAGTTGCTTCAGCCTTCAATGCTTTCTCTTGATGGCCCACTCCACGTTCCCCATCCAAAAGGCTTAAGACCTGTCCAATAATGATGACACATTCACTTCAGAGAGTGCACGCCACATTCTAGAAAACAAAAAAAAAACAAAATACGACTTGCACATGGATTATCGTTTATCGCAGAGCAAGAAACATAATGCAAGTGATTTTTTTTTCCAAACAGTCCCTTCTGTTTCTATGTTTAGAACTCATTTACACTTAACAGGATGGAAATATAAAAACAAAAAGGAAGAGAAGGTTCTGCAACATAGTCTCCCCCCCCCGGGGGGTCTGCCGGTAGCAGTGAAGAAATATGATACATGAGTTTCAAACATTTGCACTGCACACAAGTTTACCTTATTTGCTTTCTCCCTCAGGGAAGCCTGGGGAGATTCTGAACATTTATCCACCACATATCTATTTTCCCTGAAATAAAGTGCTACAGTGGAAAAGTGCTCGTCATCAGTTTTTCTCAATATGGCCTCAAGGACGCAGACAGCTTTTACGCGAACCTGACAAAAGTAAAGTTATCATAAAATGACTATAGAAAAATTTTGTCAAAACTTCATGACTACATGAGTGCACATTAACTTGTCAAAAATTTAGCTACCAGAATTCAAAGGATGATGCCAAAAAACAGTGGGCAAAAACGAACATAAAAGTACTACAATGGTTATAATTTCTATTCTTGTTAATCCAAATGCATCACATGATAAATGAAATGGTGGAAAGCACAAACCTGCCACAAGGGAGATTGAAGCTTTGATTCAAGGGCATGACACAGAGACAAAACATCCACTTTTGATGCCTCCACAAGAAACATCTGAAGGGCATCGCGTGTGGGTTGTAATCGTACACCACCAGATGTCACAATAGTTTCCAATAGCCTCTCCTCACGAGTTTTCTCACCATAACTTGAATCGGAATCCCCGTCAGTTGTTTCTACTTGGGATGATCTGACATCCAGACTCCAATTTCCAGAACCAGCATTAGTTGAAAGCCTAGAAGTTTTCTGGCTATCATTATGAGATCTAGTTCCTTCATAACGATCTGCAAAATCCGTTTCTGTAGTCAATGATCTCCGAAGATTTGGGCTCCTGTATGTTCCGGCATCATTATTTTTAAGGGAGGGGGATTGCGACAAACTATTGAGTCCCTGCTTTATTGTAGTGCTTCCAATATTGACCACCTCGCTAAAAAAGGACTTCTTATCATCTGACGGCATTTCAAAGTTTGTATTCCCAAATCCTTGAATCCGACTGCCAAGACTTTCAGCATGCAGAGGTTTACTATCCTCAGCTGCAAATAGAGCAGACAAAGCTTCTTGGGCTGTTTCACGCACAGCCTTATTAAGAGCATCACCTTTTAAAGGATCCGGCTGCCCTTTATAGTGAATTAACTGTCGCACAGCCACAGAATTCCTTTGCATCTCCCTCCTAAACTCTGCACCCGACTTTCCCACTGCATACTTGATCACTCTTAGAGCCTAGCAAAACACGTTGCTCTGAGTAAATATCATTGAGGAGCAATACATCAAAATAATCCATCCAAATTGTTTAACATCTTTGCAAATGAAATCCTTTCACCTGGAGGTTGAAACCAAAGGTACCTAAATCCCTACTGGGGACAAAAGGTTCAAAAACCACTGGAGGAGAAAAAATTCATAGCTTCCTATAATCTAACAGGCAAAATTATCCCCGTACAATATCTAAGAATCAGAAGTCAAAAACTCAAGTCAGGGGCTGCTGCAGTAAAACAGTAGTAATAAATTTCAAAATAGAAAGCTCTGTATCTATATTCCAAGATTTCATGACCTAATCTGCCCCACTCATAGGTTGCTTTCTTTCTTAACAAGCTGATGCCCATTGTCTTCTAGTGCAATACATCCAATCTCTCCTGCCACGGCTCAATCTCTTGATTCAATTGATCAACTAATAACTTCCACAAACAGAAACAAGAAAAACCAAGCTAATGAAGCCCTCAAAATGTAGATTGCAATCAGCTGCAACCCTCAAATGATCACTTCCTTAAAATGGTTACCAAGTCTAACTAACACTGCACGTCTTCTGTTTTAAGATGAATTTTCCAACATATAAGCTTACCTCCTAGCATTTAATTTAGAAGGGGAAAAAAGCACAAAAAAATATAGTACAGTAATTTACAGGCAAGAAGCATACATACACCTAACAGAAAAAGAATTAATACTAGAAAAATGGAATCTTTTAACCTTACCACCTTAATTTTACTTGCTAATTTTAACTTTTGGGAGCTGGACAGAATTAAATATTAACATGCAAGACAATATTGAAGGCGAATAACCCAATAACATCAAAAACTAAAAAAAGAAAATTACAAAATAAAGATATAGAACTACTCCTCAATTATTCAGGAAAAAAAAAAGAAGAAAAGGAAAGAAATTAAGCACCAGAACTAAAGAATAAAAATCAGGAATTAGTACTTTTTGTTTGACGAGAGGGGATTTGTGCTGGAGGCGTTTGAGGATAAATTCGGAGACTTCTTTGACGATGCTGACATGAGAGGAGCGAAGCAGCTCACAAATCTCCTCCAATTTGTAGACCGGCGTGACCTTATCCTCGTCGGAGGTTGCGCCGTCAATCATCCGAGACCTCCAGTACGACTCCACCGCTCTCCTGCTCTGATCCATGATCCGCTCCCCACTATTCTATTATTCTATTCGATTAAATTTCAGCAATCGAGCGATCCAACTCGGATGATTGAATCGGCCGATATGGCTGGTGGATTCGGGGATTGAAATCGAAGCAAATCGAAACTGAGTGGAATCTTCTGTTTTCTCTCTCTCTCCAATTTGGGGGAAAAGCTTCTATTTTACTATTATTTGTTTTTATTTTTATTTTCCAGAATGTTAAATGCCTGGATGGATTGAATAGTAAAAATACTCTTTATTTTGGGGTCAATGTTTAATTTAATTTATTTAACAGTAGTTTTCCGAATGCCGACGGTCAACGGATATCCGAATAATCCAGTCCGATCTGCTTTCGGTTTTGAAGTCATGTGACCCGATGGATTTTGGGTGGATCGAAACTGTGAACAAATTTTGTAGAACAAAAAAAATGGGGTGAGGATCAGACTACACCAATTTTCCAATCCGAAAAAAAGGCTAATAATGGACAAGTACAATACAAGACCCGATCACAGTTTTCGGCCCATATTTTGCAGTCACTTTAAGGAGTAATATTTTATACATTCACAACGTAACGCTAGTATGTTTGGATGCATGGCACATGTTGTTTATTTAAAATTTTAAATTCCCATTTTACGAATTTGGCACGCAAAGTGTAAAAACAATCTTTATTTCGTGGTTTGTTAAAGGTAAATATAATTAATCCTTTAATTGAGAAGTGTTGAAGTTTATGTCCAAAATAAATAAATAAATAAATACCCTCTTACTTGTATTACTGTGTATTTAAAATTTACAAAAGTATAATCGTTTCTGATACTGGTACCAAATTTTATGCATGAAGTGAGTCCTTTTCTTTTCTTTTCTTTTTTTGGGCCAAAAAGTCTTCTTTTTTCTTTTTTTGAATTTTTTCAGCCGAAGCCTACAAGGGAAATGGGGAAGGGGAAGTGACCTAAACCAATTCCACGATTCAATCCAAAAGGCAATTGCTGACTTAAGAGAGGAACCATGAGGCTTAAGTACTACACACTACGCACACAAAGTCCTAATGTAGGACATGGCTTTTTTTAAATTTTTTCGGCCGAAGCCTAAAAGTCATTTTTATTAGCATTAACAAAAAACGATTGCAAAAGACTGGACAAGCCCACGATTTTGTTGCACATCTTGTTCAAACCACAAAAGGAAGAAATGCTTTCACATTACATCATGTGTGACATTTACAACAAATTTTGGTAGTTTATGACCATTATTGAATGAGCTTGTAATGTTGTGAATAATGGCAGCAACAAACAAGACACTGAGATCGGTAATATATACATAATGCCCCACCACAATAACTCAATATAGTATGGGATGTATATTTTTACTCTATTTTGTTTCTCTTATTGCCAATTTTTTAAAATATTAATTCAAAGAAATGTTTTGTGTAAACTTGCAAGTGAATTTGAGACCATTTCTAAATTTTATTTTAAGGGAGTTATATTTCAGTTAAATGAGATTAATAATTAGTCTAATAGATGTTGACACTTATTTTCACTCTTTAGATTATTGGGATATAATATATTGGAAGAACATAAATTACATGGAATCCAATCATTAAAAGCTAAAGTTGAACCACTTGACTTTTCTTAATATTTGGATAGTCATGATGCTGTAGATGTCAATTTTAGCTTACAAAAATAGATTAATTAATTAGTTGAATAGATGATAAATTAAAATTATTTAATGATTCTAGCTATAATTCAATTAGGTTTGCAAATCGTATTTGTTATTCCGTCGTTAAAAATATAATTGATCACATAGATTCTAGAAAAAATGGGGTTAAAATGAATTTTGATATGCATAAGTTACTTATTGAATTAGAACAAAAGAATTAAGGTTTTGTTTGATAACTCCAACTAATTCTAAAAAATTAATAAACTAAAGAATTTTGGGATTCAACATGTTTGATAATATAATCATCTTATCACTTAATACACTAAGTACTACTTATTTTACTTAATTTGTCGAATTTTAAACACCATATGAAAAATCTCTTACAATTTAATATATTAATCATTTGCATTCAAAACTTTTACTGAATTTTAAACATGCATATGAACACTAGTTAATTTCTTTTTATCACTCTATCTCATACACACGTTCTCGCGCACTTTTACATACAGGCATACACACTTTCTTCCTCTTTCACACACACAAACACACATTGGATTTTCTTGTTATCACGTATTGGATTTTTCTTTTTATCACGCATTCACACGTGAACTCTCTCTCTCTCTCACACACACACACTGTTTCTCTCTCATTAATATATGCACATAGATTTTCTTCTCTCTCACACACACTCTTTCTCTCTCATTAATGCATGCACATAGATTTTCTTCTCTCTCACACACGTGTACACTCTCATTCACACATCCTCATACACGTGCACAAACACACACGTATTCTCATGCACATATACACCTACTGTATCTTTCTCACACAACCATATACATACACCCTCTCTCCCTCCTGCTCTATCAGACTCTCTCTCATTCTCACATACACATCCTCTAAATTGTTTAATTTTTTTAAATATAAAATTATTATATTTATAAAATACAATAATTAAATTTTATGTTTAGTTTCAGTTATTCATCAAATAAATGTAAATTTAGAAATTGAACAACTTAGGGGCCGTTTGGTTAAAATTCCTCAATCACTATCACTATAGGTATCATTAACCCTACTATGAGTATGGATTTTGATGATTTGGTTTAATAATGGGATTGGTATCATTATAAAAATACTTGTTTGGTTTACTATAATGACTTTCAAGTAAATTTTAAAAATTTTAAATCTTTATTTATGATATACATAGTTTTTAGATTTCTTATTTTATATCTTTTTAAATAAAATTTTAAAAAAGATTTCTTCAATTTTAAATATAGCCATGCTCTAATTTGAATTTTATGTAAATGATAACCTTAAAAAAAAGTTATTTTACTAAACTTTAAACATGCATTTGAACACTAGTTAATTTCTTTTTATTGCTCTATCTCATACACACGTTATCACGCACTTTTACATAAAAGCATGCACACTTTCTTCCTTTTTCACACACACAAACACACATTGAAATTTCTTGTTATCACACATTGGATTTTTCTTTGGAAAAACTTCTTATAAGGGTGGTGGAAGTTTTGTAATAAATAAAGAGGGTGGAATTTTCGCATAATTCTTATAGAGGGCGTTACTAACACATACCTAAATTTATTAATTTTTAATTAATATTAAAATTGAGTGGTAGTTTATTCATCTTTCCAAGGTAGATAAATAGTTTGTTTACAAATTGTACTT
The DNA here is from genome assembly GCA_024721245.1 of Mitragyna speciosa. NCBI lineage: Eukaryota > Viridiplantae > Streptophyta > Magnoliopsida > Gentianales > Rubiaceae > Mitragyna > Mitragyna speciosa. Next base: position 497,500 of record CM045562.1, read on the forward strand.
CAGTTACTTTCAGAAAATCAATTTCATTTTTATTTTGACTGGAATTAATTATTTGAAAAAAAGTTCATCTTCATAAAATCAGAACCTTCATAATTTTGTGCCCAGACTTTTGAACTAAAATTAAAAAAATTTGATTTTATAACTTCAAGAAGATGAATAAAAATGCCAATATATTTTTATTTTTTATTAAAAACTATAATATTTAGAAATTTTTTAAAATTTTGATTTCATTTTGATTTTGGTTTCAATTGGCCAATTAAAAAAAAGGCCCATTTAAAAAAAATCATCTCATTCATAGTTTTCTCATTCATATTTTTTGCCGAACACTTTATATCAAATCTTAGAAGAAATTAATTTTACGACATTGAGATGATGAATAAAGATGCCAAGTTACATTTTTCTTTTTGATTAGAAACTCTAATATTTAGAAATTTTCACAAAATTAATTTTATTTTGATTTTAACTATAATTGACAGTAAAAAAATCTCCACTTTCAAAAAATTGTCCCCTTCATAATTTTGTGCTTGAACACTTTGAATAAAAAATTTAGAATAAATTGATTTTATTAATTCGAGATGATATATTATAATGCCTATTTCTTATTAAAAACACTAATATTTAGGTAAATAACTCAATTATATCATTTAAAAATAATATTATCTTTTTGTACATGAAGTTATATGTATTTAGTAATAACATCCTTTATAGAAATTATGTGAACGTTTTACCCTCTTTATTAATTACCAAACTTCCACCGCCCTTATACAAAATTTTCCCTCCTTTTTATCACACATGAACTCTCTCTCTCTCTCTCTCTCTCACACACACACACACACACAAACTCTTTCTCTCTCATTAATACATGCACATAGATTTTCTTCTCTCTCGCATACACGCGTGTACACTTTTATTCACACATCCTCATACATGTGCACAGACACACACATATTCTCATGCACATATACACCTACCGTATCTTTCTCACACAACCATATACATACACCCTCTCCCCCCTCTTGCTCTATCAGACTCTCTCTCATTCTTATATACACATCCTCAAATATAAAATTATTATATTTATAAAGTACAATAATTAAATTGTATGTTTAGTTTCAGTTATTTATCAAATAAATGTAAATTTAGAAATTGAACAACTTAGAGAGTTATTTATCAAATAAATGTAAATTTAGAAATTGAACAACTTAGAGGCTTACAGGCTGTTTGGTTAAAATTCCTCAATCACTATCACTGTGGGTATCATTAATCCTACTATGAGTATTGTTTTTGATGATTTGGTTTAATAGTGGGATGGGTATCGTTATAAAAATACTTGTTTGGTTTACTAGAATGGCTTTCAAGTAAATTTTAAAAATTTTAAATCTTTATTTATGATATACATATTTTTTAGATTTCTTATTTTGTATCTTTTTAAATAAAATTTCTAAAAAGATTTCTTCAATTTTAAATATAGCATGCTCTAATTTGAGTTTTATGTAAATGATAACCTTAAAAAAAGTCATTTTTATTGTATTAACAGAGAGTGCTATATATCTTTGATTTTCAGTTCAAATTTTTATAAAAAAAATTGAATTAAAAAAATAAATTATTAAAAGGAATTTTTATAAAAAATTTTATAAGTGCTAATAAAAATATTCAAAATCAAAAGACAAAACACCGGGGGGGGGGGAGGGAAATAGTATACTGGGGGAGGATAACTCAAAAATATGTGTTTTTTTAGTGGATGTATTTTTGTCTTTAATCATCAGGGTTAATGGATTTGATAGAATAGTATTTTGGAGAGAATCATTAACACCACAATTAATCACTACCATTTCTATTAAATGACAGTGATAGTTATTTAACAAACATCAACAATGATAGTGATAGTTAATCATAAGGGTTAATGGATTTGATAGAATAGTATTTTTGGGGGAATCATTAACACCGCAATTAATCACAATCATTTCCATTGAATGATAGTGATAGTTATTTAATAAATATCAACAATAGATGTCATTACTTATGAAACACATTCCCCACATTAATTCCCCTAAACGAAACACCCCCTTAATATTTATTCCCGGATTTAACACGTCAGTTTCAACCAAAGGCACAAGTAATGCTTTCCTTTGCCAACCCTCTCTCGGGCACCGTTACAGAATGGATTCATTCAAAAATCGCTACTCCATCTGTGGCGCTATTATCGGCACTAGTGCTCAGATGCACATTCTCAACTGTTTTTTCTCACATGAAATTCTCCGTGCATGCCACGATCCCCTTTTACAGGAACTCCTAATTAGAAGCAATTCTGTCTCTGTTTCTGGTATATAATTGCCATCAAATATTAACCAAAACAAGCAGAAAAGTTGTTGGTGATATTTGTTACTCAAAATTATTACTACTACAAATCTAAAAATGGCATCATCAGGGAAATCACCAGAAGAGGAGCATCCGGTGAAGGCCTTTGGATGGGCTGCTAGAGACTCATCTGGGGTTCTCTCCCCGCTTAAATTCTCCAGACGGTATTATCAGAATTTTCTTTTATCGACATTGATCAAATTACATAGTTCAATGATTAGCTGTCATTGCCTAATTTACCTGTGATCTATATGAATGAAGATTTCTTTATTTATTTGTCCTTTTAGCTAATTACCATCTTCACTCAGTTATCAATTTCTTTTTTGTTATGGTGTCATAAAAAAATTTTCTTGTTGCAGCAAAGTGCTTCTTTGGACTAAAATTTCGAAATTCCCAAACGCATTTGTTTTGATTTAATATTGCAGGGCAACAAGAGATGATGATGTACGATTTAAAGTGCTGTTTTGCGGGATATGTCATACTGACCTACATTTCCTGAAGAATGAATGGGGCATGTCCTCCTATCCTCTTGTACCAGGGTAAATATGACCTACATTATATCCTCAAATGCAAGTTTTGAATAAAGATCTGCAACGAGATAATTTGTATTTTACCATAAATGTAATCGACCACATATTCTATTCTGGCAATATAGGTTTTTCTAACATGTTCTGGGATGTATTTTGGCTATTAAAAATTAGTCATTCTTTGTTTAGAATAAGCAGAACATAACAATTCATATCATTGGATCATTGGGCTGTGTAGGCATGAGATTGTTGGTGTGGTGACAGAAGTTGGAAGCAAGGTGAAAAAATGTAAAAAAGGGGATAAAGTTGGTGTTGGATGCTTAGTTGGATCATGCCGCTCTTGTGAGAGTTGCTCTGCTGATCTGGAGAACTATTGTCCTAAAATGGTGCTTACATATGCTGCCCCAGATAAGGACGGATCCATTACGTATGGAGGCTATTCCAATGAGATGGTTTGCAACGAGCATTTTGTGATCCGTTTTCCAGAAAATATGCCTCTTGAAGGTGGTGCTCCATTACTTTGTGCTGGAGCAACAGTCTACAGTCCCATGAAATACTTTGGACTAAACAAACCCGGGACAAACATAGGCATCGTAGGTCTTGGTGGACTTGGTCACGTGGCTGTTAAGTTTGCAAAAGCGTTTGGAGCAAAAGTTACAGTCATAAGTCACTCTGATAGCAAGAAGGAAGAAGCTAAAAAATTTGGTGCTGATTCTTTTTTGGTTAGCAGTAATCAAGATGAAATGCAGGTAAAGACTCTGACTCAAGTGTTTATGTTCACATCACCATACTTTTTTTTTTTTGGGTTGATAGATTGGTCTTTCTCCTTGGCTCAAGAATCAAGTTTCTTGTTTCAAAAAAAATGAAAAGATCTAGTATTTTCACTAACTGAAGTTGTCTTTTTGGTACTTGTTATTATGGAAACCTTGTATCAACAGATTAGCTGAGTTAAGAAAAATTCAAGTCACTAATTTGTCAATTAGTCGTTTTTCCAGATCAGCATTTGTCATATGTCCTTCAGGACTTGTCCACATTCATATACTTCTTAGCTGATTGAGTGAAATTTGATTAAACTAAGTTTTTAACTCGATAACATGTTGGTATGATGTTTGTATCATAACTCTTTTTCAAATTGGTATTGTTGCTCTGGGATCAGCTTTTCTGTCTACAGGCAGTTTAGAAAAATTTTTATCTCTTGTTTGTTGGGCAGGCTGCTGCGAGCACCTTGGATGGTGTTATTGATACTGTCTCTGCTAACCACCACATTATGCCGATTATTAATATACTGAAGCCTCACGGAAAACTAGTTCTGGTTGGAGGTGTACCTCAGCCACTTGAGCTTAGTGTCTTCCCTCTAATCATGGGTACGTGTCACTAGCACACTGCAACATATTTTCCATATGATAATCGAGAAATGAATAATATGTGGCAATATTATAATTTGCACTTTCCCTGTTGGTTCTCGAAATGTTAACAAAACAATATCATTCGCAGGAAGGAAGATGGTTGGTGGAAGTAACATTGCAGGACTTAAAGAGACCCAAGAAATGGTTGATTTTGCTGCAAAACATAACATTACTGCACAGGTTGAGGTAATTCCCATGGATTATATCAACAAAGCTCTTGAGAGACTTCAAAAAGGTGACGTTAGATACCGATTTGTCATCGATGTTGGCAACACCTTGAAAGCTGCTTAAGTTAAAAGCAGCGTACATTATCTCATCACAAGTTTTCCGAATTTCCCATGATTTTGTTTTAGAATTTGTGCCTCAGTGCACATTTGGACACTATTTATATGTAATTTCTTCACTGCAAGAGAAATAATTAATTAAAACTTCTAAATAATGACATTAGACTTTTGCTTCCGTGACGAATGATGTCATGTCATGCAGTTATGTTACATCTTTTTTATGGTCCCATGTATAATCCAGTCGTACAAATTGGTTGTGGGTGACTGTTCAATAATTTGCTGGTGGGGTGATACATTGGCCACGCGGTGAAGACATGACATATAAAAGGTACCTAATGGATACGGCAAAATTTCTATCCATACGACTAAAACCTTTTGGATATGTGCATGCCATGTGTGCCAACTTAGGGGGTGTTTGGTTTAGGGGAATCAAGGAGGGGAATGGGTATCACAAGTAATGATATCCATTGTTGATGTTTGTTAAACAACTATCATTATCATTCAATGGGAATGATAGTGATTAATTGAGGTGTTAATGATTCCCCCCAAAATACTAGCCTATCAAACCCATTAATCCTTATTATTAAGGGCAAAAATACACCCATTAAAAAATATATATCTTTTGAGTTACCCACTATCAATACTCTTACTCTCTCTCTCTCTCTCTCTCTCTCTCTCTCTCTCTCTCTCTCTCGTCTTTTGATTTTGAATAATTTTTATTAGTACTTTATAAATTTTTTTACAAAACTTCTTTTTAATAATTTTTTTATAAAAATTCTTTTTTTTACATTCAATAATTTTATAAAAAATTGTATTGAAAATCAAAGATATATAATATTCTCTATTAATATAATAAAAATGATTTTTTTAAGATTATCATTTCCATAAAACTCAAATTAGAGCATGACTATATTTAAAATTGAAGAAATCTTTTTAAATTTTTTTCAAATATACAAAATAAGAAATCTAAAAAATATGTATATCATAAATAAAAATTTTAAAATTTACTTGAAAGTCATTTCAGTATACCAAACAAATATTCTTATAATGATACCCATTCCATTATTAAACCAAACATGTTGGGGAGAATCATCAAAACCCATACTCATAGTAGGGTTAATGATACCCATAGTGATAGTGATTGAGGAATTTGAACCAAACGCCTCCTTAGCTTTATAGAGTGATTTTTGTGTATACAAATAATTAATGGTAGGTTATTGTACAATTTTCCCATTCTTAACCGAAAAAAAAAAAGTGAAAATAAAATGCCAATATTTATAAGATGAAAAAGGGTGGACGTCGATTTAAATGATTAAGCTTTGAACTAGGAATTGGAAAACTAAACGGTAGAATTTAGGAGGCGTTTGGTTCAAATTCCTCAATCACTATCATTATGGGTATCATTAACCCTACTATGAGTATGGGTTTTGATGATTCCCCCCAACATGTTTGGTTTAATAATGGAATGGGTATCATTATAAGAATAGTTGTTTGGTATATTGAAGGGGTATCATTATAAGAATATTTGTTTGGTATACTGAAATGACTTTCAAGTAAATTTTAAAATTTTAAATTTTTTATTTATGATATACATATTTTTTAGATTTCTTATTTTGTATATTTGAAAAAAATTTAAAAAGATTTCTTCAATTTTAAATATAGTCATGCTCTAATTTGAGTTTTATGGAAATGATAATCTTAAAAAAAGTCATTTTTATTATATTAACAGAGAGTATTATATATCTTTGATTTTCAATACAATTTTTTATAAAATTATTGAATGTAAAAAAAATTATTAAAAAGAATTTTTGTAAAAAAATTTATAAAGTACTAATAAAAAATATTCAAAATCAAAAGATGAGAGAGAGAGAGAGAGAGAGAGAGAGAGAGAGAGAGAGAGAGAGAGAGAGAGAGAGAGTATTGAGAGTAGGTAACTCAAAAGATATATATTTTTTAATGGGTGTGTTTTTGCCCTTAATAATAAGGGTTAATGGGTTTGATAGATTAGTATTTTGGGAGGAATCATTAACACCCCAATTAATCACTATCATTCCCATTGAATGATAGTGATAGTTGTTTAACAAATATCAACAATGGGTATCATTACTTGTGATACCCATTCCCCTCCTTGATTCCCCTAAACCAAACACCCCCTTAATATCTTGAATCAATCAAGGTAGGCAAGAGTTTTATTGTGTTTCCTTCTTAGCCAAAAAAAAAAAAGAGTTTTATTGACTGGGTTTACTTCTTGCGTTTCCTGGATTTCACATCGTCGGTTTTTTGGGACTTACAAAGAAGAAAAGATGAGAACAGTTGACTGTCGGCGCAGCCCTTGCCATTTTGAGGAAATGTTTTGAGCCCCATGCCATGTGCTTTTTTTTTTTTTTCCAGACTGGAGCCAGCTGAGAGAGGTGAGCATCGTACGGCAGAAAGCTTTTTTCTTACCAATGCTATTGCTGTCCTTCCAAGGATTTTTTCGAAGGGTGTCCCCCTTGTCCTCACGCTCAAGTTGAGCAATTGCATTATTGGATTCAACGGGCCTAATGAAAATGTCTCCTGCAACCTCCACACCCCAGAAAACACATACCCAAAAAACGAAAAAAAAAAGGGACGACTCAAATGATTCCAAAACCAATCAATTTTGACCAGAGATATATTACAAATTGCATGTGGCCGATAACAATTTTTCGAAGATAAGAAAATTCCTACCTCTATTAAATCACGTACACATGGAAAAATCTATCTTAATTTCGTTACAATCAAGACAAACATCGTATGACTTTAATTTATTTGGTCAACGACATAATTTAGAAAAAAATTGATGGTATTAAAATTTTGATTATTGAAATTTGTGACGGGATTATTATTATTCTAAACCCACACACATAAAAAAAAAAAAAATTCATTCTACATGGGTAAAAAAGGGTAAAAGTCCAGAATCCATTCCATCCCCACTACCCCATTACCACTTCTTTAGTTGCCAATCAAAATTCTTGGACAAATATATTAATTAAGCTATTATAGCTGATAGAATAAACACATAACGTGAGTTCAAATTAAGTACTGCTAAAAGACAAAGTAGGGACAATGGAGGCTAATATTTAATCATTAATTTGATTACCCTACCATAGCTAAACCATGACTAATTACCTTTTTTGTATAGCTTCTCCATTTGCATAATCGGGTGGTCCTTTTCATTGTCACCAAAATCCAAATTCTTGGTCAATTTAATACCATCCACTTGGTGGGATCCAAATAAATAATTCAAGTTCGTTGAATTCTTACCGACCTTTCCCCGAAATTTCCCAATATTGTGGCGGACCAAATGTCATAAAAGAAGAAATAAAAGAAATGCCGATTACATGGCAGGCGAAAGCAAGAAAGTCAAACATCAATAATTTTAACAGTTATGCCGCCACGCGCAGACGAACTGACTTAACGAAAAAAAATGTGCTATTATCACTGCCAAAATCTTAAATTAACAACACATCTACTCTTTGTTATAATTAAATCTTTAGTTAATCTAGTTTTTGGCGGGTAATTTATTCTCCATGGTGTGAATTTGACGCATTACTCTTTGTTTTTGTACACTAATGATTTCTCTACTTTTCTATCTTATCACTTGATTGCAAAACTTACAGGCTAGTCCGCAACAATTAATTTTACTACCTCAGACATGTGACGCTTTTGTCAATAAATAGAAGGAGATGGAATGCGAGAAAATGTAAGCACAAAAACATACCACAAACACGCACAGTTCACACAGTAAGGCATTACCACGAATATGGCCGCTGAGAAATCACCAGAAGATTTGCACCCAGTTAAGTGCTTTGGTTGGGCAGCTAGAGACACCTCTGGGATTCTTTCCCCCTTCAAATTCTCCAGAAGGTATATGTTCCTGCTGCACATTTGACCTTTTTCTTAATTTTAACTGTTTTTATCCCTTTGAGGTTGGAGAAAGATTCTTGATTTTAGTGGTACCTGATGTTTTGGGCTCCTTTTTTCGGTTTTTAAAGAGCCCCAGATGAATATTTATGCAAAAGAAAATTTATAGTTTTACATCTTGCTTGTTGATTTTTATAGTTTTAGATCTTGCTTGTTGATTTTGCTGTTCTGCTAGAACAGTGCTTTATTCATTACTCAGGATGACTAGTCTGGCAAAATTATGCCAAAAAGGATGTTTTCCTTCCAAATTGTATGATAAGATTTTACTCTTTTCAGCTCGTATTTCATTTATAAATATGCAAACCATCCCTATATATTCTGATCAGAATTCTTATGCTATATTTGCAGGGCAACTGGCGAGAAGGATGTGAGGTTTAAGGTTCTTTATTGTGGAGTATGTCACTCTGATCTTCACTGCGTGAAGAATGAATGGGGCTGGACTAATTACCCTCTTGTACCAGGGTATGATATTATTGCCCATGCTTGTTAAAGACCAGTTTCTGCATTATAATTTCTGAAATTGTTCCTCACTTGCAAAACTAATACATATCTAAGCAATAGTTTCTTGTCTAGAACTATATATTTTTAAGGGAGTATGTATAAGGGATCCTGACAGAAGTTGCAATGAAATTCTTATACTTGAAGTACATGTAAGGGATCCTGACAGAAGTTGCAATGAAATTCTTATAACTTGAAGTACACTTAAACTTGATGCAGCTATATGGATACATGTATAGTGATTGGCATGATATTTGATCGCTTTTGGAAACATGAACATATTCATATGCTTTCTTAGCTGCAAATAGCCTGCAAAAATTGGCATTTGATGAATTCCATGCAGTGTATTCTCAAGGCCTAGATTCCAACAACCACTGTTCGATCTGATCTTGGCTTGACAAGATTCCAGTGCCTAGATTATTTCTGCATATACAAACACTAAAAACTGGAAAGGAAGATTATTTCTGCATATACAAACACTAACAACTGGAAAGGAAGTTGTTTTTGTAATTGATTGTCCCATGAGGCCATCAATCAGGTTCTTAGTTCCAAGCACCTCTTGTATTTGCAGGGAAGAAATCTATATTACGTACTGAAATGTCAGGGTGTGCCATGCTAGAACCATAGTTGCTGTGTGGATTGCATCTCCCCCACTCCGCACACTTATAAGAAGAACGAAATTGAAGACATCTTCTATATACAAGATACTGTATTGATTGTTGAAATAATCTGATATCCTTAAAAGCAAAACTTGAAAGAAAGAAATTATAGCCCAAATTAATCATTCTTGCCTGTTGATTGAGAATCTCTCATTTGGATGCCTATTAACTGGAATAGTTGGTTTGAGCAGGCATGAGATGGTAGGCACGGTGACGGAAGTGGGAAGCAAGGTAACCAAATGTAAGGTTGGAGATACAGTTGGAATGGGATGCTTGTGTGGATCCTGCCGCACTTGTGAGCAATGTAAAAATGATGTAGAGACATACTGTGCCGAACTGAAAATGACCTATCTTTCCATCTACTATGATGGAACTCCTACTCAAGGAGGATACTCAAATGAGATGGTTGCGGATGAGCACTTCATTATTAACTGGCCAGAGAACTTTCCCCTCGCTGCTGGTGCCCCTCTACTTTGCGCTGGTGCCACTGTTTACAGTCCAATGAAATACTATGGACTGGATAAACCAGGAACACACTTGGGAATTGTAGGTCTAGGTGGACTAGGACATGTGGCGGTGAAATTTGCAAAGGCTTTCGGTCTAAAAGTGACAGTCATCAGTACCTCGCCTAGCAAAAGGGATGAAGCTATCAATCAACTTGGAGCTGATGATTTTCTGGTTAGCCGTGATCCAGATGCAATGAAGGTATGCGTTGTACATTCGCTGATTGAAAACAAATTAATAAATCTTCTCCATATAGAATGTCAGATCATGGTCACACCTGAAATGAACTAAAAAATGAGACCCCCAGTTTCTCTAATAATAATATGTACTGATCAAATAGTTACTTGTGTGCCTGGACAGGCAGCCGTTGGAACAATGGATAACATTTTTGATGCAGTATCTGCAGTTCATCCTCTTATGCCATTGTTTGATCTATTAAAGCCTCATGGAAAGCTTGTCATGGTCGGTGCACCAACTAAGCCTTATGAAATAGTGGTCCCGACACTAGTCATGTGTAAGTACAACGGATAATACGATTTAGCATTTTCTGGTATCACACAAACGTTTGATATTGAGCCATGGCACGCGTTAAGCATGTTAACATGAAATTTGATATGCAGCAAGGAAAATGGTGGGGTTTGCTGCTGCTGCGGGGTTGAAGGAGACTCAGGAGATGATTAATTTTGCAGCTGAGCACAATATAACTGCAGATATTGAGCTTGTTCCTATGGACTATGTGAACAAAGCCATAGAGCGTCTTGCCAAGAATGATGTCAGATATCGATTCGTGCTCGATATTGCCAACACATTGAAAGAGGAGTAGTATAAGTCGAGAAGATCACATTATGTCTGTTTTTACAGCTTGTTTTGCAACAGTTTGAGACTTCTTAGTGTTATGAACACTTGAATGCCATAAGAAATATAATAAAAGTGTGCTTCAATAATGCCCAATGTGATTTCTTCTTGTATTACTTTCTTAAGCTTATAGTAACTCGTTATTCCTCTTTAACCTTGTATTACTGTCATACTGTCATTACCAATCACATACCAGAGGAAGTCATTCTCCTTGAGGAGCCAAAAAGAGAAAAAGTAAAAAAGGTAATGTGTATAAAAAAGTAATAGTAGAAGGGATTTAGCAGGTTTAAAGAAGGAAAGGCGGCAAGTCCAATTGGATTTTGGTTTGGTTGTTCCAAAATTAGGTGTAAAGCCAAAGGCTCTTTAGAAATGTTGCATAACTTTTGAAGACTTGTGGGCTTACTTTAAGAAAAGGATAAATCACTTAACCCATTTAGGTTTGAGTGACACCTTTCTCGTTAGTGCCTATGAGTATTAGTTAACCTCATTTATACAGTGCTCTTTAGTGTGCCTTGAGCATTTATTCAGAGTGTTTAATCTAATTGTCTGACTTCAAACCAATGAAGTTAAGAAAGAAAGAAAGAAAGAAAAAATCTTTCAAGTGAGCTTAAGGTAAAAGACTAAGCAATATTAGAGTGAAAAGTCCCACATCGAATAAGTAACCTTAGAGTGAAAAGTTCAACAACGAAGAAAAAGAGAGAGTGATTACCTAAATTTAAGTGCCATGGACTCTCCATTCAGTCAGCAATTGTTTGAATGGTTGAGTTTCATGCGTCCCATTTAGGTTTGAGTAAGACCTTTCTTTTTAGTGCCTGTGAGGGTCCTTTGGTGTGCTTTGAGCATTTATTCAGAGTGCCCTTTGGTGTCCTTCTAACCAACGAAGTTAAGAAAGAAAAAAAAAAAAAACTTAACCAATCATTGGAGACATTTTGCCTATATTTGCTCATTCTTAATGTCTCATGCTTACCTGATGTAAAGGCACGATAGAGTAAGAATACTTGATTCGTGTTTGACAAAAACTCTTAACTTCCCTTATCAAATTTAGGGCAGGTTCCCATTTAATATAATAGTTTTTTGTTTTTCAATACTCAAATTCTTTAAAATGCCCAAAGTGTATTTTTATTTTTTAAAAAACAATAACTATTCACCAAAAAATATTTATTTTAAAAACTATTGCAGTATAAAAGCCAATCGCAAAAAAGTATTTTCAAGAATACAACTATTACTTGAACATGAAATGAAAATATTAGAGATATTCTTAAATTAGCAATTATCTGGAGGAGAAGTAAGAATGAATAGACATTTAAGCAATGAGATAAGGGTGAGATCAAGGAAGGATCACGTCACCAAAGACAACTTTCCAAATCCGGCAAGTTGGGGAGGCAAACACCAATGGGTGGAAAGAGACCCGTAATAATCGTGTACAATCTTATCCACAAAAGGAAACAACCAATTAGATAACTTACAGGGTGAAGAAAATATTTTGTAATAGAAAGATGTCACATTCTTGCACCTAAATTGTACTAGTAGAATGCTGACAACATAATATGATACCAGCTTTCATTGGTGTTGACAGAGATTTGGTTATAATACAAAGTTGATATACAAAGGGTTAATAGTTGAATGAGAATAAAGAAGATAGACTCACACGAATTATTAATAATTTAATCTACAAATAGGTGGACTTATATGAGTTGTTAAAATTTTACTTATTCTTTACAAACTTATTTTATGTACTATAGAAGTGTCCGTTCTAACAGACCACATAGAGGAAAATGACTGAAGGTGCTCTGACCCTCCTTTTTCTTTTTTCGTTTTTGCCTTTTTAATTTGGGTGTTGGGGAATAATAATAATGCGGTTAAAAGGTTTTTTGGAGGGGCAAACTCTAACTTTAGAGGAACTGAGATTAGATTTTTGCTTTCTGTTCTTGGTGGTCCTCCTATTGGTGGGGCTTATGGGGGAGGCAGCTTCCCTTGGCGGATTTTGGAAAGAAATTTTTTGGTTGAAATCAGCAACATCCTGCTAGATAATACTGCTTACATTGGTGTAGTCCACATTGTCCGCTCTATACAGTAGCAAAGATTGACTTGAACGTCGGACAGGTCACAGGTAGAAGGACCAAAAAAAGAAAATACTGACGAAATAACTGAGTAGCTTGAAGTAGTTGAAATTGTTTAAAATGGTTAATAACTAGACAGTAAAACCAAACGCATTATGATACACGAATTAATGCTTTTATTCATTATATACCTTGCCGATTTGCATTGTGCTTGTCAATCTGGCCTTATGAGTCGGGTTTTAACAAGTCTAAATTCGACCCATACAATTAACAACACTTTTAAGCTCCAAGTTATAAGTTTCGGATATATAAAAGTGAAACTCATAATCGACTCTAAATTCGACCCATACAATTAACAACACTTTTAAGCTCCAAGTTATAAGTTTCGGATATATAAAAGTGAAACTCATAATCGACTCACAAAATATTGGGACTGCGAGTCTAAACTTATGAATTTAAAATCCACAATTAATACTATTACTGATTATTCATTTCAAAGTCGAAAACAAAAGGAAAAAGATTAAAAACAACCCACGGTTCATTTGCTAAAAAATAATTAATCAGTTGTCATATCAAAATATTCCAAAGAGAGAAAAGCTGAAAAGAAAAAAGAGTAAGAAATTAATTATTAGACATAAGAAGTAGCTACTATCATATCAGCATAAAAATTTGCTAACCAAGAAGAGAGATAGAGTTTCAGTTATATACTAGAGTGTGTGTGTGTGTGTGTATATGTATGTATGTGTGTGTGTGTGTGTGTGTGTATATATATATTCTCATTTATGAGCTAGGCATATAACGGATCCGAGCCTAATGAGCTTAAGATCAGTTCAGAATTACTTCGGGCCTGAAATTTAGGCCCAAGATCAAATTAGTCCAATTAAAATTTAGGCTCATTAAGCTTTTTTTTTTAACTGAGCGAGCCGAATTCGAGCTAACCTGTGATATCCCACATCGGTGGGAGAGAGAAAAAATGTATAGTATATAACATTCTACGTTTGGGTTACTAAATAACTTGGCTTAAGTATTTTGAACCCGTAATTTAAAGCTCAAAAGTTATTGGGCTAACCCAAACGCGAGATGTTAGATAACTCAACACTACTGACAGTTCTAATTTTCACAATTCCACTTCCCCAAGGTTAATGAACCCATTGTGAGTGGGGACTCGATTTTTCACCAGGTGTATATGTATACCATCTCAAAAATGCTTGACAAACTTCATATTAACCTTTCCATTTTACCACAAAATTTGCACGAAAAAACATGAGAGAGTTGACTCAATTGATAAGATTCAAATACCTTATCTGAAAGAAGTTTATATTTGACTTCTACTGTCAATATTATCTCATCGATAGACTATCTACTAAAATTAATATCAACACAAAGAGCTTTGATTTTATGGTAACATTTAATTTTGTTCTTTTAAAAGAACTCCCTAATAAACACCAAAACCAATAAGCTTTGAACCGAACTTCCCTTTAAAGCTTGGCAAGAATTTATCATTTGAAAAGCCAAATCTCTCCTATCTTTAATGCACCTTCACGCTTGCAAGAAAGTCGAAATCCAAGTTTAGGAATATCAAAACGAGCTCCACTTGCAAATTTTGAAACTCCTCATTTCCTTTTTTTTTTGTTAAGTATTCAGTATTCTATCCTAATCCTAACCTATTATAGGCGATAGTCCAACTGGACTTGAGGGCCAATAGAAATTGAATCACTATTAGACCAAAATAACGCTGTGGTGCACCCTCTGGATTTTGACATTCGTACTTTTGATCTTTGAGCTGGTGCGATGAGAATAACCGGATGGAAGTCTATTTATAGCACGACAGCAAGACTTTTCATGATGATAGAGTGTCGACATTTTCCTGACGGAATGTATGCTATATGGTGACAGAAAAGAGTGGCTGACTGAGTGGTTGGGTAAAGGAAGGGTAAATTTTGTAATATTAGTTGTTTGGTTTACATTGAGAATTATTGAAATAGAAACTATAGACTTCATCATCAACGGATTTTTGTATCAATTATGGTGACACGTTTGGTTTGTAATCAAAATATGTTTCACTATAATAATGAATTAATCTAATTTGAAATTCAGGCAATAAGTAATGATAGGTAACAAATATTAACACTTTCAGTTCTATAAATGATCAACCAAAAAAAAGGTACGAGTAACATTGTATAGCTTTGATGCTATTTTTGAACCCGTGTGTTTGAGTTTCTTATGTATCGCTTTTCGCAGGTCTAATTTTAACAAAGTAGTACAACATCTTGGTGGCAAAATTGTCGCTCATGGTGGGTTAATTCCTGTTGCAATAACTTCTCCAATCACGATCTAATACTTGATCCTGAGGGTTAAATCTCGTGAATCAACCACATGTTGCGATAATTTCCCCAATCATGATCTTTCTTAATTTGTAAGCTTCGTAACAACTCGAAGATTTCATCAAAATTTTCATCTAATTGATTCAAGTGGTTGTATCTGAATTAGGCAATTGTTGCAAAATTCTCAACTCTGTTAATGGGATTAAAATCACGATTCTTACCAGTGGGCATCACAGGAGAAGCTCGTTTTGATACCAACTGATACAGATATATGGTGGTGAGAAATTCGTTACACGAATAAAACTGTTAGAAACGAATCAATGATTCAACGAAACGAGAGAAAACTCTCAGAATTATTAAAACCAAGAATAATGATATCAAAATCTCAAAAGTTTACATAAAAGGCTGCTAAATAACAAATTTATAGATCTAAAGCTAATTTAAACTCATACTAAGTTGAATATCTAAAAAGTTACAATCAAATAGGAAACTATACATTAGCTCAAGCGAGCCGCGGGGGCGTCTGAACCTTTATGCCTCACGTCTGCATGTACGAGATACCAACTATGTGTCTGTTGAATCAGACATGGGGGTGGCTAAATAAACACCATCAATCCACGGCTACTTTCTGTTGAGCAACCGTTGGCTGCCAGTCCAGAGAAGCCGGGCACGACTTCTTCTGTAATTTTTCTTCCTTCTCTTCTAATTCCGTCTTGATAAAAAATCTACGCCAAAGATGCTCCGCATAAGCAACATCCGTCAAGATAATACCACTTACGTTGCTGTAGTCCACACTGTTCGCTTTATATGGTATTAGCAAAATTGACTTGAACATCGGCCAGGTCACAGGTAGAAGGACAAATAAGAAAATAGTGCCGAAATAACGGAAATAGCTAGATGGTAAAACTAATAGCATCAGGCTATAAAAATTAATGATTATATTCATTATACAAGCTCGTGGATTTCCATTTTCCCAACGTCAAAGAAGCCACTGAGTCGGGACTGCTTATTCTTCACCAGACACACTGAGCATCGTCTCAAGAGTTATTAGCAATCCTTTATATTAATCTTTCCATTTTACCACAAAATATGCACGTGAACACTCCATTCAATCTCTCGAGAACGAGAAATGAGAGTTAAATTATAAGTTTCAAATATCTTCTTTGGGAAAATTTTATATTCGACTCTTGCTATCAAAATTATCTCAATGAAAGACTGTGTAAAAATTATTGCAAAGTTCAGTAGATCCGCAACATGCTGTGATTTTAGGATAATATTCCTCTCCCAATTTTGTTCTCTTAAAAAATCTCCACGATAAGTTTCCATGGGCCCGCTCGATTGACCACAAAATGAACCAGTGAACATTCCACTGAACATCCCTTTAAAACTTGAGCAATAATAAAAAAATTACAGTTTTGGTACTAAATGTTTAGAGCATTAGCAATTTCAGTTCTTAAAGTTTGGACAAAAGCAAATCGAGTATCAAATATTTTAATTTTTCAGCACATTTAATTCTATTGACCTGTTTTACCAAAATCTTACCGGAATGTAATCACGTCATAGTCACGTGTCGATGACCAAATTTTAAAAAAAAATTTAAAAAATGAGAAAAATTTTAATTGCCATAATTTGTAATTAAAGGCACTAGTTTGAGTTTGCACACTATAAATAAGCAGATAAAATTGAAAAAATTTGTCTAGACAATGCATTATTATGTGCCTATAATTACAAATTATGACAATTAAATTTAAAAAAAAAAGTTTAGTCATCGACATGCGAGTGTCACGTAACAAGATTCTAGTAAGATTTTGGCAAAACAGATTAATAGAACTAAATGTACTGAAAAATTAAATATTTGAAATTATATTTGCTTCCATTTAAACTTTTGAAACTAAAACTTCTAATACCCTAAATATTTGGTATCAAAATTGCAATTTTACCAACAAGAATTTATCACTTCAAGAACCAAATCTCTCTCCTACCTTTCATGCACCTGCAAGAAAATCGAAACCCAAGTTGAGAGTCGAGATGATCTCCGTCTGCAATTTTTCAAACTCCTCACATATTAACAACGTACTTTTGATCTTTGAGCTGGTGCGATGAGAACAACAAGAAGGAAGTCCATTTATAGCATGAAATCAAGACATTTCGTGAAGATATAGTGTCGACACTTTGTCGACGGAATGTGTGCTCTGTGATGACATAAAAGATTGGCTGAGTGAGTGGTTGGGTAAGAGGTAAGAGGAGGGCAAATTTTGTAATATTAGTTTTTTGGTTTACATTGAGAATTAGTATTGAAATAGAAATTATAACTTCATTTATCAATGGGCTTTTGTATCAATTACTCTGACACGTTTGGCATGTAATCAAAATATGTTTCATTATAATAGTGATTTAATCAAATTTGAAATTCAAGCAGTAAGCAAGGAATGATAAGGTAGCAATTTTAACACTTTCAATTCTATAAAATAATTCTAGTAATGATCGACCAAAAAAAAAGTATGAGTAACATTAGACAACCTTGGTGATATTTTTGACCCCGAACAATAGTAGTGTCAAAGATGCTGTGATATTCAGTATCAAAAACACCTATCGTAATATGTTACTTTTGGATTAATGCTAATCGAACCTAATTTCATAAGAGTCCTATATTATTGCAACTTACTAAAAAAATATTTTTCTAAATTAATACTAATTTAATTTAATTTTAAAAGAATATCATATTATTCTAACTTACTAAAAAAATCTAAAATTATTTTTAATAAATAAAAAATTAACCGTAATTTTTCTTAAGAAAAAAAAGCCATAATTGCCACTATTTTTTAATCTAATTAAAACCCTACATTCCAATAGCATAAAACCTATGTTTTGAATCCTGAACCCTAAATCCTAAATCCTAGTTCAAAAATAAATATAAGATCTAGTAATGAAAATGTCAGCCAAAGTTTTTTTTTTCTAGGGTCTATGTTGCAATAATAAAAAAAAAGTAATACTTACGTAAGGAACTGGTATTTTAGGTTATGGGTAAAATAAGAATTAGAGTTTGTAATTGATGATGACTCTTGAATGGTTAAGATTTGTCTGTAACTAAAAATCTAGTTACAGTCTTTGACAGTGTTATTTTCCTTTTGACCCCTCGTGTCTATTTACTTAGAACAATAGTAGCGTTAAAGATGCTGTGATACTCAATATTATAGATACCGTTACCTTTGGATTAATACTAACTTAACTTAATTTCAAAAGAGTTCTATATTATCCCAACTTACTAAAAAAGTACTATTCTAAATTAATACTAATTTAACTTAATTTGAAAAGAACCCCATATTATCCTAACTTATTAAAAAAATATAAGATAGTTCTCAACAAATAAAAAGATAACCGTAATTTTTTTAACAAATAAAAAGCTAGAGTTGCTACTATTTTCTTAATCTAATTAAAACCTTAAATCCTAAAAATATGAACCCTACACCCTGAATCCTGAACCCTATATCCTTAATATGAATCCCTAATTCAAAAGAAAAATATAAAATCTAATAATAAAAATGTCAGCAAAAGTTTTTTTCTCTTAAGGTCTATGTTGCAATAAAAAAAACTAAAAACGATCATATAGATTCTTACCTAAGAAACCACAGGTTGGATAAGGATGAGAGTTTCTGATTAATAATAACTCTTCTATGGTCAATATTCATTTGTAACTAAAAATCTAGTTACAGTTTTTGACAATGCTATTTTCCATTTACTAAATATCCCCTAATTCAAATATTTACATAAACCCAACGCTAAAAGAAAAATTAGCAAAATTACCAATTGACCCAAAAGTTCTTTTTTTTTTTAATAAATTGCATTAAACTCCTGTATGATTATGTCGAAGTTACAATTGGCTTGCTAAAATCAAATTGTCAACATTTCTTCACCCCTGTTAGCTGTTTGATTTGATGTAATTTTTTCCTTTTCCTTTTCATCCTCTATCGTTTTGTTATTGACGTTTATTTCCAACGAACCAAGCCACACCGGCCACGACTCCGGTGCTGTAACCATCACTAACCACTAGTTACAATAATAATTCTTAGGGTTAATAACAGTTTGCCCCCCTGAATTTATGGGGTAGTCACACTTTGCCCCCCTGAACTTTGAATATATACATTTCACCCCCCAAAGTGTCTTATTTGACTTTGACCCACTAATTTACAATTTTTTGTTCCAAAACTACCCTTGCCCACTCCTAAACTAACCTTAACTTTATGAATTTTTAGTGGTCAACTTTTGACTATTCTATTAATTTTTTCAACCCTGCTATATATTTCCTGCATCTTATAGAATAGAAAAGATAAATCGATATCTCTATCCAAATCAACATAAAATATATGAATTGTTCCAAAATATAAAAAATAAATCATGCAAAAATGATAAAACGATATTTCTATCTAAATCAACAAATTTAGACTGCACTTTTTGTTGTTTAATGCTTTTATTTTAGACTGCAATTTAATAGATTGTTACAGTCTTGTGTATATTGTAGCAGGGAAAACATGTTGCTTTTGGAATATTTTATTGTTATGTAAAACCTTCTAGTTTGTGTTTTTGTTGGGAAGAACATATTCTTTTCGAAAATAGTAATGGTAAAAATATCATGGCAAATACATATTTATTTGACATTTTGGAGCAATTTATATATTTGTTCTTATTGATTTGGAAAGATATATCATTTTATTTTATTTTGCTAGATTTACTTTTTACATTTTAGAACGATTCATATATTTGTTCTTGTTAATTTGGATAGAGATATCGATTTATCTTTTCTATAAGATGTGGAGAATATATAGCAGGGTTGAAATAAATTAATAATAAAATAGTCAAAAGTTGACCACTAAAAATTCATAAAGCTAAAGTAATTTAGGAGTGGGCAAGGGTAGTTTTGGAAGAAAAAATTGTAAATGAGTGGGTCAAAGTCAAATACGACACTTTGGGGGGTGAAATGTATATATTCAAAGTTCAGAGGGGCAAAGTGTGACTACCCCCTTAGTTCAGGGGGACAAACTGTTATTAACCCTAATTCTTACAACTTTGTAATTTTATACCCAAAAAAAAAAAAAAGTGATTTATAAAATAATTCAAAAAAAAAAAAAAAAAGTCGTATTGGACCAGCGCAATGATTTCTTCTTACCAGATCTCTTTCATTTATTTTAGCAGTATTATATTATCTTCTGGTGCTAAAAGGACGTGCATGTCGAGTAATGATTAATTAGCGAAGGTGGGTCGAACCATTTATATGTAGCATAGATAGCATGTCGAAAGACAATCGGTTCCATGTTGAAGATATCAAATACCAACCGGTCTTGTTCCATTCAAATCACTCTACTACAGAACTCAAATATTAATAATTTTATTTTTAGGGTAAAAAATATCTATTCAAATCCCCAGTGCCCTTGCAGAAATCGATTTTTAGCAGTTCTAATGTCCATTCAAGTCTTTGGTGTCTGTGGAACTTTAGCAATTATTATATTAACATGCAGAATAAACATAATTAAAAGAATTAATAACACACTAAATATATTGGAGGAGGATGACAAAAAAAGTCCGACGATATCATTAAACAAGTCAAGTAAGAAAATACGTTGGAATATAAAACTAAATAAATTACTCAACTTTTGAATATAAATTAAACAAGTCAAGTAAGAAAATACGTTGGAATATAAAACTAAATAAATTACTCAACTTTTGAATATAAAACTATCAAAACCTTGACTCTAATGTAAACACCTAACAATAAACAGAAACTTTCAAATTTGATTTTATAATTCCAACACTAGTATTCGTGTAAGATTTACGTCATTTTTGGCATGATTCGCAATATTTTACGCCTGAGAGAGAGAGAGAGAGAGAGAGAGAGAGAGAGAGAGAGAGAGAGAGAGAGAGAGAGAGAGAGAGAGAGAGAGAGGAGTATTCTTTTTTTTTTTTTTTGAACTTCTGATTTATATTAGTGAATACAAAATACCCACATACTTTTGTGCAATCAACCACGTCGTGTTTGTGTTGCTGTAAAATAAAAATATCCGTCTAGTCTACTTTTCACACTTCAGAGACCGCACAACACTTTCCTTCTCAGCCCCACCAAGCATACTCCACTCACTCTCTCCCCTCCAAACTTCAAAGCAGTTCTATTTCCCAACCAAACCAACCAAACACGTCAAAGAAACGGTGAGATGGCTGGAATATCACCGGAAGAGGAGCACCCGATCAAGACATTTGGATGGGCCGCTAGGGACTCATCTGGTGTCCTTTCTCCCTTCCATTTCTCCAGAAGGTAAGATATAATTAATATATGCATTATATTTTGGAACTAAATTAATTTACTCTTACTTCTTGTCACTGTACTAGTGTACCGTGTTCAAGAAAATCTTTCATTCATTACTTTCAAGAAAATGACGGCCTTAACTGGCTACTTCCTTTTACAGGGCAACTGGTGAAAAAGATGTGAGATTTAAGATACTCTACTGCGGGATCTGTCACTCGGATCTTCACAGCATCAGGAATGACTGGGGCTGGACTTCCTACCCTCTTGTTCCAGGGTAAGACCTCACCTAATCTCAAAAACAAAAAATTCAGATTTTAGCATATCATGACATAATTCACTGCATCAACTTTTGTCATATGCTTTTATCCTGCCAGAAAGCTTTTCAAATTAGCTTTATTCCCCTGAATCTTGTAAATGATGTCTAAAATTTTGATTGTTGAAGGGCTATGTTGCATTTTTACTATTTAACTAGTTGACCTCCGAATGAAATCAAATCAAATATATTTCGAATTTGTGGTAGCATTTTCCTTGGTTTGTGCAGGCATGAGATGGTAGGTACAGTGACAGAGGTTGGAAGTAAGGTGACAAAATTTGCTGTTGGAGATACAGTTGGAGTTGGCTGCCTTGTTGGATCATGTGGATCTTGCGACGATTGCTGCAATGACCTTGAAAATTACTGTCCGAATATGATCCTCACATACCTATCCAAGTACCATGATGGAACTCCTACACAAGGAGGGTACTCGAATGAGATGGTTGCAGATGAGCACTTTGTGATTCGTATTCCTGAAAATATATCACTCGATGCTTGTGCCCCTTTGCTCTGTGCAGGGATTACGGTTTACAGCCCAATGAAGTACTATGGACTTGCCAAGCCAGGAGTGCATATTGGAATTGTTGGCCTAGGAGGTCTTGGTCATGTGGCAGTAAAGTTTGCGAAGGCTTTTGGGGCAAAGGTGACTGTGATCAGTACTTCTCCCAGCAAGAAGGAGGAAGCAATCAATCAGCTTGGTGCTGATTCATTTCTGGTTAGCCGCGATCCAGAGCAGATGAAGGTAAGCTTTTCCGCTGTATTCAAGAAGGATATTAAGTTATGAATTAGAATTTCCGACTGGTGCAATCATGTTATTTTTCATAATGCATTATTGATATATTAATGAGGCAGTCATCTCTAATATATTTGGGTATTTGACATTTTGTAGGCTGCGACGGGCACAATGGATGGTATCCTTGATACGGTATCTGCTGTTCATCCAATTATGCCACTAATTGACCTTCTTAAGTCCAGCGGAAGGCTTCTTATGGTTGGGGCGCCAGACAAACCACTTGAGCTTTTAGTCTTCCCTTTACTTCTTGGTATGCAACTATTTGATGTTAACTAAGAAAAGATTAGTTTCACTTTGGTGCTTTTGATAAGGAATTAAACTACCAATGTGTTGTATACCAATCTGGTGAACAGGAAGGAAGGGGGTATCCGGAAGCAGCATTGGAGGGATCAAGGAGACGCAAGAAATGATCGATTTTGCCGCAAAACACAACATCACTGCAGAGATTGAGCTTATCCCTATGGATTATGTCAACACTGCTATGGAGCGTCTTGCTAAAAATGATGTCAGGTACAGATTCGTCATTGACATCGCAAACACACTGGTTGTGCCTTAGGCCACTACTCCGTGGATTGCAAGTTGCAACCTGCAGCATTCCATCTAAAAGCCATAACAACATATTTGGCGGACAACATGGCTTAAGCAAATTCTGTACTGCTGATATGTCTGTCTTAGGCTTTTAGCCAACTAGCTATTATGGAGCTTGGATTATATGAAATAAATTCTTGTGTCTCAATATAAGAGATAATTTCTTGAGAATTAAATGTCCTCTTTGTAGTGATAAACGGTACTAGATATTCTCATCCTTTTTATGTTTTTCGCTTCAGTGGATTTTAGAGTCATGTAATTAACTACTTAAATTCATGATCTCTTATCTTCCATGCAACAATGGAACAGTCAAAATAGCTAATTACAACTATTTAGTTGATGGTAGAAAAGAATTGCTTGAGATAATATTTTGAAAATATCTCATATGTTTATTACATCGATAATAACCTGCAAAACATTATATATGCGTCTTTATTTGCAAATACCAAAAAAAAAAAAAAAAAATATCACCAGGAAGTTGGGAGTAATGTTTTTTCTGCAAGAACATTCCATTGAACTGCTGCCAAGTGCATCTCAAACCAACGTCTTAACTACTTACAATAATCAGTGCCTGGTCAATCTAAAGATGAAGCCATTCAGCGGTTGCAATGCTATTCATAAGCAAACTTTAAGATTGGAAGGATATTTTTGTCCGGTAAAAAATGAGTATTTAATCAGAATCAACAAATCAATCTTTAGTTAGATTATCATATTTTGTTCTTTATTAAAAAAAAAAACCCTATAATTTAGATACAAAAATAAACGAAAATAAAATCAAAATCAAAGGACAAACAAAATAATGAAACGAGAACAGCCTCATATTTCCAGGTCAATCCGGGTCCAATATGCACTTGACGTTTCTAAAGTCCAATGTAAATACATGGGCTGTCCATTACGATCCAAAGACAAGTTTAAAGCCCATAAAAAGATTTAGTGCTATTATGAAGAGTTCCAACGGACGAATTTTAAAGATTTCTCTAATAAGTAAAAATCAGAATATCAATTGAAACATAAATGCATCTCGCCATATCACAATAGATCTTACCATTTCAACTGCAATTTGTTTGTTCCTCATCTCTTAGACAAATCTCAGCTAAAAATAATTGAAGAAAAGGTAACAGTGAAGTGATATGACTCCAGCTTTTCTACGTGGAGGGCCTTCTTGTTTTCTTGTTGCTTTCTTGGATAGATTGTCTACTACCCATCACTATAATACTTTTCCAATTAAATTATTTATATATCCTGACTTAAAATGCATTATTACAACTGATGCGCTTAATCTTAGGGACTGTATGCTGAAAAAGCGATTACTTATAATTGGGCAAAATGCCTTCTCTACTAATGGGATATTCGTCACCCAGAGTTGCTATGTGCTATTGGTTTACTTTCCTAATGAGGGCGTTAAGCCTTTATCACGCACTTTTCTTGGAGAATATATATGTGTGTGTCTACACACACCCACACACAACCCTTCCTCCTCAGCCGTGAGGCCTCATAATTTTTATTTGTAACAAGTTTACGGTTCAGATTAAATTGGACAATAATGGATGGCTTAGATTGGCTATGTTGTAACCGTTTTTTACTCTAAAACAACGTCGTTTTTGGGTTACAAATTTTCACTAACCTATTACATATCTTTTTAGACTAGTTACATATCCCCACTTAATCCTTACATTGCCTCCGACTAATCCAAACTGGTACAAGGCCAACTTGCGAGGCCTGTGACCCCTCCCCATTATGATGCATGATTTTTCTCCTTCTCTCCGCTATAGATGAAAAGGATCAAAAATTTGTGTTGCAAAATTGCAATTTACCACATTTTTTGGAGTATGCCCCGAGAAAAAGAAAGTGAAATATAATCTTTCCCCAATAATTGTGACATGAATAAATTAACTGTAATTTATTAAGATGAGACAAGCATTTTCCAACCTTAAAATTCATTGAAGTTTGAAGCTTTCTTTGATTTCTTATGTTTCATTTAAAGCCACCAAAGTAAAATTTTAGTTACTAGTCTAACATGTTACTTTGCTAAAGATGTTTACCTAACTTGTAGCCAAGTTTTTTTTTTTTTGTGACAATTGGGGAAAAGGGAAAAGGGAACTCACCCACTCAACTCCAATTTGAAAGGAAGAATGGAGACTAAGTGTAAACTTAACCCCACAAATCCACTCTAAAAGTCATGGTAACTTTTAGAGGGGCTGAAAGAGCTTATACCTAGAGTCCTAATAACCAATTTCCCAATGTGGGATTTGTTCTTTTTTGACAATTAGGGGAGAGGGGAAATGTAGCCAAGTATTTGATGGGAGTGTTCTGTTGGATTCAGTTCAAACGATTAGACATGCCAACAGAAGATGTTTTGAAGAGTTACCAGTGATGACAGTTCCAGAAGAATAAGGAACTTAAATGGGACGGCCAATCAAAACCAATAAAATCCAGATTTTGTGCCTTCAAATTCATAAAACTACTCAGCTTTATTGAAAAGAAATACAAACACACACCTTTAAAGTCAAGAACTTAGAGACATTGTGAGAACACGATAAAAAACTAGGCAACTCTCAACTTATGAAAGTGGAAGATTAACCAATCTACTACATAATAGTAGAAATTTATTCAATAATACATAATACTCGAGAGTCCCAGTTCTAGTCTTAATTCCTTTGTTGTTGACTTTGGCTTGTAAGTCTCAATCCTCTGCATTGCGTTTAAGGAGCACAAACATGTCAAGTACAACTGCTGTTGCAAAGTTAGGATGCTCTTCAAGTTTCTTCTTGAACAAATCAAAGAGTTGATCCAATATCTCCGCTCCAAATTGCTCTCTAATCACGTCCTCCATTACGGCCCTGATTGCCAATGAATATTGTTGAGCTTTGGAAGAAACATCCGAATCCATCATCATAGGCACGCTCTCCATTTTTTCTATACTAAAGTATTTGTTCCGTTGAACAGCTTGTTTCAACTCTTCAGGAGATTCAAGATAAACTGGGACGTTGTAGGAATCCACATTTTCTTCATCGATCAGTTCCTGGGGCAAGAGAAATTAAAATTTACAAATTCTTTAACCTTAATGCCTAGTTTGGGAGGAAGGAAATGGAGAGAAAAAAAAATGAATTGAAAGGATGCTTAAACAATTCTTTTATTTGGCAATAAGAAGGAAAAAATTTTTTTAATTAGTTTTATTTGTTTGGAAGTAAAACTAGTGAAAGAAAGGAAGGAAAATGAAAAGAAAATCTCTCTTTTTCTCTTCCAAAAATTTTCCTTCTAGAGAGAAAGGAAAAAAAACCTTTTTTTTTTCTTTTTTTTTTAACTCTTTTTTTCATTTCATTTCTTTTTCATCCCAACTTCCAAATTAAGCATATGAGGACAAAAAAACACAAGACGAGTAGGAGAAAAAGAGTACCCTAAATGTCTTCTATTTTGATTATGATAGGGGGATAATTTCACACACCTCTCCCTTGAGGTTTTAAGGTGTTTGGTTAGTATTTTTGAGATATATTATTAAAATGAATTTATTTTGTTATGAAAAATATAAACATAGAGGTGTAAATGTAGTTTTTAAATTTTAAGAAGAGATGAGTGCAATTTTTGACAAACCTCAGGAGATGTATATAAAATTATCCCTATGATAGGAGATCATTTAAATTTATGCTAGTTCTTTTTGTGTTTTTAATTTGAAGCAAATGAGAACAAGACATAATTAGTAAAGATTAATCTTTTCTACACTGTTAGTATAGGAAAGATTAATCCTTTTAACTTTTGGTTAATAAAGTCTTTTTAATTTTAAGGGTCATTCGCTTCTGGTAATAGTGACTTAAGTAAGTAATACAAACCTTCTTAGCTAAGTCCATGAGGCAATAACCCAAAACCTCCATCCCTATGTTAGTCAAGACATGGGTATGAGGGACCCCATCTGGGCGGAGTGAAGTCACATTCATCAATAATCCTCCAGGGACCAGTTCTTTAGCTCTAGCCGTGAAAAAGCAGTCCATATCCTCAGCATGTTGTGCTTCATAAGCCTTCAAAACATCTGCTTTAGCATGGTTGTAATGAATCCTTCCTTTGTTCCAGGCAGCTGATTTTTTGTCCATCACCTCTTTTGGTACTTGAGAAAGAAACGGTGTAGAAAATGAAGTGTGAATTATGTGAATAGAGTCACAAGGAAATAATCGACCGTAAAAGGAACCCGGAACCCCAACGCCGTAATAGCGCTTGTCGTGACCAGTTGGGAGAGATCTAAAGAGGGTATTGAAATCATTCACCGTATGATCGTTAAAGAAGACTTGAAATTCAGGGATAGTGGGAGAATGGAATCCTTTTTTATTTTTGAATTTAAGCTCCACAGCATCAACAATGTTCTGCATTGCTATCAAAGTGTTAGGTCCAACTGAGCATCCTAAATCAGCAACGCAAAATGCCTTTCCGCAAAAGTTATTGATGTCAAGCTTCTCAGCAATAGATTCTTGAATGAGAAATTTGGTTGCTTCAATTGCATCTCTCTGCCACCAAAAGAAAAAAGAAAAAGAAAACGAAAATATAGGTTTAGTAGAATAATTGCTTTGTAATTATTGAAGTTCCGTATGAAAATTAATGTAAAAAAGAAAAAAAAAACATAGGCTTAGTAGAGTATTTGCTTTGTAATTATTGAAGTGCTATATGAGAAGTAAAGTTTTAGATGAAGGACCTGATGGATGGAATTCTTTGTGTAACTGAAGTCGTCATCTCCACCTTTCATTGCGAATTGATCAGAAGAACGACTGTTGCTCTGCAAGGATTCCATCTCTCTCTCTCTCTCTCTCTCTCTCTGGTTGCACATTCGCTAGAAATTGTGATGTATTTCAGCTATTGACGGCCACTCAAGTGGTAGGTAGTCTGGTTTTGCGTCCGAAGACAACATGACAAGGGGTCCAGATTAATCGTTCAGTATGATTGTAAAGCCTAACTGTACAAGTAAATTATTGCTTTTGGCCACAATCGATTTTACGTATAAAAATGCAAACGTTACCAAAATGTCCGTAACTGATTGAATCTTAAAATATTTCTTTAACCGAAACTATAGACCTTCTAATAGAAAAAATAAAAGACATGCGCGTAGAATGTAGTAGGACATACTGAATTACTGTTATAAAACACTAAAAATTACCCGTTGTCCCGATTTGCGGTCTAGTTGTGAGGCCGAATCGAGATACGATGATGATCCTATAAACAACAGGAGGAACAGGTTCCTCGTTGAGTTAATTTTTTTTTTGTCAGAAAATCATTTACTCAAGGTTCCTTGTTGAGTTATTGGATTGAGTCTTTTTCAAAGAACATCTCTTTCTTCAATGTTGGACAGTGTAAATTTTGATTTGGCTTTCATCTTCACCTGCTAATTTTTGCTAAAATAAGAATTTCGTCATTAAATTTGTTTCAATTGATGGTTTGAGACTGATGGTAGGTTGGCAAAGAAACCAAAATTAAAAGTTGGAGACAAAAGTTGAGGAGTGGGCTGCTTTTTTCGGATCAATGCCGTTCATGCTAACAATGTTCAAATGATCTATAGAGCCTTAATTGTCCCAAAATGGTCATCACCTATCTCTCCTTTGATGAAGATGTGTGGCCGGAGGACTTCCGTCCCTGATCCCTCTGTAACACCAAGGCCTTCATTAGGGGCATTTTTGTAATTTTGCCAAAGAAGAGTGAAAGAAGAGAGGTTAATTGATAGATGAGGGACTTTATTGTAATTAAAGGATTGTGGCATGATAGATGCATTAGGGCTTCCTCTTATTTTCTTTTATTTCCAATTTCACTTCTCTCATTCTCTCAATTTCTCATCTTTCCAACTGTCTAATTGAACCCATTTATTGAAGAAGGAGGTAGAGGTGAGAAATTGTAAGGACAATCAAGTGGGGAGAGCTTAGGAAGGGTTGCTTCATCTTCAACTCAAGGTAATTATTCCTTTCCCCTCTTAGATGCTTGTTTAAAAGAAGTAGTTGTGTTTTAGGCTTTAAGAAGGGGTGAATGGTTGTCTATGTGCCTTAAGGATTGGGTATTAGATGGGGCTTGTGGTGTGTTAATGGATAAGTGTTAGATAGGTATGCTTTAATGTTTGATACTTGATGAATCACTATAGGGATTTGTGTTTGGATGGTAGTAATGAGATGTTTAATTGGTTTCTTGTGCCATTTTGAAGTTGTTTTGGTTATTAGTTGATGTTAGTTGGAGTTGGAAAGGTTAGAATTGGTTTTGGGTTGTTGCAGGGTGAATATCGCATTTTCTTGGGCTCATTCGCAACGTTACCCGCGCCGCAGATGAGACTGCGGCTCGTTAGAGGTAGCTCTTTGGTGCCATTCACGGTGCAGGCCACGTCGCTGATGAAGCCGTGAATGGGTTGCCTCCATTCCTTGACTTGAGTTGCGGTACCAACAGTGTCGCGGCTGTGACTGCGGCTGGTCACTGTTTGTGAGCCGCAGTTGACGCTGCGGGTCACAATATTTTTTTCCTTTTTTGCTCCGTTTCGCGTGTTAAGTTAGATGTAAGTCTTAGTTTTGACTTCTTCAAAGAATTAGAGAATTGATTGAGTGTTTGCTTTGTATTTTAGGTGACGACGTCAGCCATACCTTCTCTGATTATCTTAGTTAGCGTGTATCGAGTTAAGTGAGGTTTGTACTCCTTGATCTTTTGAAAATGAGTTTTGATGAAATGATAAATGTTTGAAAGAATTATTTGCTATATATAAATGAATGGCTTAATTGTGCTTTATTACATTTGTTTATAAAGACGATAATGTGGCCTACATGAATGAATGTTTGATAAATGAATTATTGAGTTTTTGAATGTGATACTCTGTTGACGGGACTAGTTCCTTAATTGCACGACTAATGTCTTTGGGACCATACTAACCAATTAAAGTTAGTTTTGGAGCCATACCAACCAGTTAAAGTTGATTTTGGGACCGTGTTAACCGGTAATAGTTAACAACTGGATATCCAAGGTCAAATAGAACCCTTTGATATAACTCATTTATTTGTTTGGCGAAATGTATGATTTAGTTAAAGTATGCTTGGCCATATTATTATTTCGTATCCCTATTTGGTGATGACTTGTTTATGAAATGTATAAGTAGTGTAACACTCTTAAGCCACAGGGAGTACTTATACCACGTATTGCGTGATTTATTTTGCTCACCCCCTTAATTGTTTCATGCAGAGGGTGATGCTTTTGTAGAAGAGGATTGGACTGACTTATGGTATTAGCTTTTGAAGATAGGATGTGATACTTAACAAAGATTTCCTGTTATTATTTTTTTGTATAGAATCTTCCACTTAGAAGTATTTTTGTGATCTTAGTGGAAGTGTGTAGGATGAACTCTCTATTTAGTTTAGGATTATCTTTGCAATGTATCACATGACATTGTATTTGAGTCAAGTTTAATGAAATGATTATTTTGGACAGTTTAAGTTCTTGTTTTGCTAACCTTATGTCACAGCGTAGTCTTGGTATGGCGGGTGTTATACTCTGGATACATGGTGTGACACCCTCCCTCCCTCCCTATTGATGGTGCTGCTTCTTCTGTGTTCTTCAGCCGAATAATGTTCTAATCTAAGGACTCTCCAAACTGGGAACCCACATGGGAGTTGTTGGCCTTGGTGGATGGGCGCCCATGTGAAGTCATATTTGCCAAGTTTATGGCCCTCAAAGTCACAGTTGGAGCCGACTTCTTTTTGGTTAGTAGTATCCAAAGCAAATGCAGGTAAACAACTGCTATAATTAGTCATTTCTCCAAAACCATGTTGAATTTTGACAACCACCAAAATTAGCCATTTCGCCAAAGTCACACCCTCTTTTGTATAGTTGTAATTTGGTTTTATCATCTATAAAATCATGTTCAATTTTGACAAAAAAAAAAAATCATTTCTCCAACCCGTGAATCTGACTATATATTCAAGTAGTTAGATATGGTTAATGATGATCTACATTGGAAGGTTTCTGACGAATGGAAAGGTTTACAGAGGTTTGCGCACCAATTATTAAATGAATTTGCATAATCGGAAATTATGGAATGAAACTCTAAAATTTTACATGCATTTGTCTCGTCGACCATTAAGTTAGGATGCACTTAATGGTCAAAAGATTGGCACTTGAGTACTGAAAGACACCAAAATTAATTTTAAATAACTTTGTTTTAATATTTTGTTCAAATCAACCGATATGTTAGTTTAATTTTAAGAGTTGTACCTGAAATAAAAATAGTACAATTCTTAAGGAAGTGTAATTTTTTTTTTTTTTAAAGACATGCCAATTTGATTAGGGTGCTTGGACATTAAAAACAAGAAGATTCAGACATCCAAAAGATCATCTTTTACTTATTTCTATTCATTTTTCTACTTCTTATCAAAGCAGAAATTCTCTGAACATTCTTGGGAAATTCTTGATATTGTTGCCAAGAAATTTTGGTTTTGGATTTGTAATTCGTGGAGAGAATTTTCACAAACGCAGTAGCAAAACAGCTGGGGCAAATATCTTTAAGAAAAATGAACCTATTCACGTCAAAGCTACAGTTTAATTTTTTGCTTCAGGTAGTGCTGGGTGTTTGAAGGAAACACAAGAGACGGTTGATTTTGCAGCTAGCAGGTTATTCCAATTGAGTATGTCAAGGATTGGAGCATTCATACGTTGGTATTGTCTATGGTTTGTAAATATTGGTATTGTAGTTTCCTGAGGCCTATTGTTCAAGGACTGGAGCATTCGCATATTTGAGGGAACAACCACAACTCTACTTGGTAACTTCATAATGTTCGAAGGCTATGAAATAAGAGTATGCTTAACCATTCTTTCGATGGATAAATAGTACTTTTGGTCTCCAGGCTGAGCAATAATTATTACGTGGGAAGTACTGTTTTATGCATAGTCACCTGGAGTATTGTATAGGGACCATCGGAATCATTTTTAATTTAACCTCGACTTTCCACACACACACACACACGCACACTGTGGGGAAAAAATCAACAGGAGGCCAATAATTGTGGACTATAGAGCATTGATCAGAAGGATCGGACCATGGGACTGTGATGGAATAATGCATTTGTGGACCACATTGGTTGTGTCACGGGCTGGCTAGACGCTATGTCCGTGACTCACTAAAGTCCCCTAAGTACGTTGCTTTAGAGAGGATGCTGTTGTCGATCACGCCCGTGCGTTTGCCTAGTCCGCACCCAGAGTCGTGCGGTCGTTGTTTGGCATGTCCGTGCTGCAACCCTTGTGCCTAGGGGTGTTCATGGACCGGGTACCCGGTCCATGGACAAAAAATGTGAACCGAACCGGTCTTTGCGATTCGGCAAAAATTCGAACCGCAAACCGGTCCACATGTAGCGGGTACCCGGCCTTCCGGTTACCCGCAAAACCGGTTCGGATAGGGCGGGTACCCGACCCGGTCCATAATAATTTACCTATATTTTTAAAAAATTAAACAAGAAAAATTACAAAATATTATAAATCACTAATAATACAAACATTAATATCTTAAAGTTAAATTACATCCAAAACCTTAATCTTCAAAAAAACAAAAATTAAATAAATAAGAAAACAATCACTTAGTCTTTCAAATTTCATCTTTTCATTTTAATCAACATAAAAACATAAATATTCAACAAATAACCAAAAACTATATAAATAAGAAAATAATCACTTAGTCTTTCAAACTTCATCTTCTCATTTCAATCAATGTAAAGACATAAATATTCAACAAATAGCCAAATGAACACCCAAACTAATATATGAAATTACATAAGTGACATGTGAAATTACATAACTACCCCCATTTCGGTTCGGTTCGGTTCGGTTACCCGCCGGTTCGCAAAAATAGGAACCGCGAACCGCCCCGATTAAAATATAACCCGCCCCGCAAACCGCCCAGCCACCAAAAACCGGTTCGGTTACCCTTTTTTTCGGTTCGGGGCGGATCGGTTTTCCCGATTTTTCGGTTTTTCGGGTTTTTTTGAACAGCCCTACTTGTGCCATATCGCACTCGTGCGTTCTTTCTTATCCCACTCATGTAGTAGTCGGTACGACTTGTTGCACTCCTATCGCAGCCGCACGCCTATCACAGTGTTTGCCGATGCCTATCGTAACTCACGGGAGGACGAAGTCGCACGCCCAGCACCACTGGCATCCGGGACGCATGGGACCACCGGTCACAGATCGGTGTGAAACTTGACGAGCATGAAGAACCAAGCACCGGAGCATAAAGATGTAATTTTAGGTACTAATTCTTCTTGTACGTGTAAATAGTTTAGTTGTTATATTTTCCCTTTTATAGAGAAAAACAGTATCTACTCCTGTCACTTAGAGTTTTTTTGCTAGGACTACTATAAGGTGGTGATAAGGAGTTGGATGCGAAGTCGGGTGTAAACGATACTTGTAAATCTTGCGATTGCTTAATGAAATCTTGTTTCCTATTTTACCACTATGTTTCTAAAGCTTATATATGCATTTATTTACTATATTTGGGATTGCGACATACAGTTGGTTGGTAGGCGGAAGTGTTGTGCGAGACGTTACTTGCCACACGGCTTGTTTCGTTGAGGGATAAACGAACGACCCGTGACAGGTTAGCTGACACTTTTGCCTTGCCTCGAATGAAATTAAGCACACGGCACAATTTAATGCAGTAGTGTTAACGCAGGACTTGTCTCTTTTACCAAACCAAATTAATACAATTCCCTAGCAATATAATCACATCATATTATCGCGTAATAAATGAGTGCTTTTGTGACTAAAACCATGTGCTACGCATCCACAGACATTGTTTCTCCTAGGCTCTTCTCATGAATTTTTCTAAAATAGACCGAGTTCATAGGTTTAACCGTAGATTCAACGGTAGATGAAAAAGACAAACCGAACCTTATTGGCTTCAATTTTCATTGCTTATCCGTAAACCGAGTCCATGATACAATGACTCTCTTCTCTTAACCAACAAAATTTATTATTGCTCTATTTATTTGGTTTTGTTTTCATTTTAAATTTCAAATATATTTTTTAAATAATTTTTTAATCTCATAAACACATTTATCAATTACTACAGTAATATTTTTTTAAAAAAAATCCTAAAAGCAATCATTCAAAGGGAGCCATATATTTCTAGAGCCAATTCCTAATTAAGTTTATGATTAAAGAATATTTAGTACATTTGTTGCGTATGATCAACTTAAGAATAGCACATACAGATGGTGTTATTGACGTCGCATCAGCTATTCATCCGAGCATGCCATTATGTGGTCTACTCAAACCTTATAAGCCGCTCCAAGTACATATCCATTCACTTATTATTATTATTATTTTTGTCAACACAGTAGGTATCGGTATGACTGTTCAAAAAAAACTCGAAAAATCAAAAAATCGAGAAAATCGATTCGCCCTGAGCCGAAAAAGGGTAACCGCACCGATTTTAGGTGGCGGGGCGGTTTGTGAGGCGGGTTATATTTTAATCGAGTCGGTCTGCAGTACCTGAATTGACTCGGAGTGAGGGTAGTTATGTAATTTCACATGTTACTCATGTAATTTCACATGTTAGTTTGGATGTTCATTTGGCTATTTGTTGAATATTTATGTTTTTACGTTGATTGAAATGAGCAGATGAATTTTGAAAAACTAAGTGATTATTTTCTTGCTTATATAGGTTTTGGTTATTTGGTGAATATTTATGTTTTTATGTTGATTGAAATGAAAAGATGAAGTTTGAACGAGTAAGTGATTGTTTTCTTGTTTATTTAATTTTTATTTTTTTGAAGATTAAGGTTTTAGATGTAATTTAACTTTAAGATATTAATGTTTGTATTGTTAGTGATTTAATAGTATTTTGTAATTCTTTTGTTTATTTTTTAAAAATATAGGTAAATTATTATGGACCGGGTTGGGTACCCGGCCTATCCGAACCTATTTTATGGATAACTGGAAGGCTGGGTTCCCGCTATATGCGGACAGATTTGCGTTTCGAAAATTTGCCGAACCGTAAGGACCGATTCGATTCACATTGTTTGTCCATGGACCGGGTATCCGATCCATGAACCACCCTGAGTATCAAGTCTTGGACCATTAACCTCACTGTGCCTACATAGAGCGGGCCCCACCGATGTACAGGAATATCTGGGAGAGAGACTTGAATCCTGATCACATCGGGATACTAGCGTATATGTGACCGGCCGAGCCACTCCCCAGGGGCATATCCATTCACTTATTATGCATACGGAAAAAGGGCACCAAAATTTAACTCCAATGATTTTTTTTTTCAATTTTTAAATATTGTATGTATTTAAGAAATTATTAGCTTCTCGTGCATCGATTGATTGTATTAAAATTTAGTTGGACAAGTGGGTCTAGATTTATTGCAGCTAAAGCACAAACAAGATTTGGTGAATCTTTTTATACACGTGTCATGATTATATTTGTTGGAATTAAATATTTATGTTGGTGTATATGTTTACCGCCTTAAGAATGCTTGAAAAACATCATATTAACCTTTCCAGTTTACCAAAAAATTTGCACGAAAATACACGAGAGAGTTGACTCAATTGATAAGATTCAAATACCTTATTTGAAAGAAGTTTATATTCGACTTCTACTGTCAATATTATCTTATCGATAGACTATCTACTAAAATTAATATCAACACAAAGGGCTTTGATTTTATGGTAACATTTAATTTTGTTCTTTTAAAAGAACTCCCTAATAAACACCAAAACCAATAAGCGTTGAACCGAACTTCCCTTTAAAACTTGGCAAGAATTTATCATTTGAAGAGCCAAATCTCTCCTATCTTTAATGCACCTTGACGCTTGCAAGAAAGTCGAAATCTAAGTTTAGAAATATCGAAAGAGCTCCATTTGCAAATTTTGAAACTCCTCATTTCCTTTTTTTTGTCAAGTATTCAATATTCAATCATAATCCTAACCTATTCTAGGTCCAACTGGACCTGAGTGGGCCAATGAGGATTGAATCACAATTGGACTAGAGGAACACTATAGTGCATCCATCTGAATTTTGAGACACGTACTTTTGATCTTTGAGCTGGTGCGATGAGAATAACTGGATGGAAGTCTATTTATAGCAAGACATCAAGACCTTTCATGATGATAGAGTGTCGACATTTTCCTGACGGAATGTGTGCTCTATGGTGACAAAAAAGAGTGGTTGACTGAGTGGTTGGGTAAAGGAAGGGTAAATTTTGTAATATTAGTTGTTTGGTTTACGTTGAGAATTATTGAAATAGAAACTATAGACTTCATTATCAATGGGTTTTTGTATCAATTATGGTGACATGTTTGGTTTGTAATCAAAATATGTTTCACCATAATAATGACTTAATCTAATTTGAAATTCAGGCAATAAGGAATGATAGGTAACAAATATTAACACTTTTAGTTCTATAAATGATCAACCAAAAAAAGGTACGAGTAACATTGTATAGCTTTGATGCTATTTTTGAACCCGTGTATTTGAGTTTCTTATGTATCGCTTTTCGCTAGTCTAATTTTAACAAAGTAGTACTGTGACAGCCCCACCTTACCCAGAGGCGCACCAAAGGGCTTAGCGGACTGCCTGCCTAGCTCTCGCCAGGTCTCGATTCACACACTCACGCAAACGTCCGAGCGTAATTAACTTAAAATAAAATAAACTAAAATAAAATGGAATAAATAAAATACACTCATTTTATTTATCATAAAGTACAATTCACATCAAAAGTTTACGTCTCATAATATACATGATTTTTCACAAAGATAGCCTAATACAGTTCGGCTATTACAATAACTAAAACATCTAGCATACTCAAAATCAGTCGTTCCAGCTTTAAATTCTTTTTTCAGGAAACTTGAGTAAGGAAAACAAATAAAATGAAATGAGCTATAATAGCCCAGTGAATGTCCAGGTCATGCAATCAAATCAAAAACTCATTATTTTAGTAAATAAAATAATCAAGCAATAAATTAATAAATCAAGATATGAACAATTTAAGTTAACATGTAGTCAAAGGAGGATACAAGGCTCAACTACGGAAGCAAGCTTAACCGCAGAAAGAGCAAGTACTGATCATGTAGTCACGATATTTGGACCGAGATAATAGCTCAGGTCTTTATCAAAGAACATATCAGTTTTATCAAGCACAAACCCTAACCGCCAATCACCTTATAACCTCCGTACAAGCTACCACATCCAGGGAGATATTCTCAACCCTGGAGGGCCAGCAAGCAAACAGGTTCAATTCGGAGTTGGCCTCTTTGAGGATTCACAACTCGAAAGGAAAAGAACATCAAGCCCTAAAACACCCAACACCTTATGTCCTCCCACGTGCAACCGGGTTGACCATCCGTGAAATAACGGTGAAGTTAGTCACGGTAGTCTCACGCACACACAAATAACACATTGGTCAATGAAAACAAGTAACACATTGCGGAATAGATGTGATAAAGTACACATCTTTCCTCAAGTAGCACAGGTATTCACATAGTAATTGCAAATTTTTGCATAATATTTATCAAATAAAATATCACATTTCATGCATCATGCACATATAAAAACACTCACCTTGAAAGCCTAAGAAAATATCTCGTGAAACGGTCGTGCTGTGTTTTCGGACCCTGAAATTTAAAAGAAATAATAACATAAAAACTCAATTAAAATCCTAGTAAATTTAGTAAGAAAAAGTCAAGAAAAATACCCCACTTATTTCTAGGGTTTTGGTTTTAGGGTTTCTAGGGTTTAGAGCTTACTTATTCTAAGAAAGTCTAATCTATCACTAGATCATTTCTAAAAATTCCTACACTTAAATTTCCCTCAATTGAACACATTCTAAGCTTAAAATTTCACTTATCCATTTTTCTTCTTTTAATTCTACCGAAATTTCGGCAGCATTTCCCCTTAAATCGGACTAACCAAAATTTTTTAAACCTACAAGAAAATTCAACAACCCAATCCATTCAACATGTACCACAACTTCTATGATCAATTTAAACTCAAATTCAATCAAGATTCCACTCAAATTCAAAATTCCTACTCCAGGAATAATTACCCAAATTTGCACAGGATTGGTTTTCAGCCAATTTCGTGCCATTTCTGGGGTCAATCCACTAAGAACTAGGGAATTGTGATTACATGGTTTGAAAGTATGTTTATAGGGCTACAACTTTCGTGAAGATCATCACTTAAAATTCCAACTAGAACAAGTTCAAAATCAGGCCCCAAGTTGGCTCTTCATCAAAACTGTTTACGCAGAACCGAATTTTCAGCCAACTTTGCAAGCTTTCTGCGGTTAATACACAATGAACCACCATGCAAGCTTTATACCGATTGAAAGCCCTATGAATCTAGTTTCTAAATCAACAAGAATCATTCGAATCCAAGCTATCTACACCAAGTTATGAAAGTTTTACTAAAACTGGTCCAGCATGACTGTTTTAAGTGTTCTTGAGTTCCAACTCAAATCTTCAACTAAACCACATATAAAACATAAATTTTCAAGGTTTAAAGGCCATATACTAGTCTATCTAACCACAAGAACACTTTATATAGCAAGTAATTCTCAAGTTCTAACTAATTTCTCTAAGTAGTATTAACAAGAAACTTAGTTTTAAACTTGCATAAAAACTAATTAAAACATGAAATTAGTAGGAAAAGTTCATAGCACATACCTTGATCAAGCTTAGAAGGTTGCTTAGGAAGAAGAAAAACTAAATTTTTATGGTGAAATTGCCCTAATCTTGGAGAGAAAGCTTCAAGAAGTTGAGAGAAAATGAGAGGAAAAGAGAGAAAATAGAGAGACCAAGAGGGCCGGCCAAGAGCAAGGAAAAAGAGAGAGGAATAGGCTAGAAAAATAGAAAAGAAATGAAGGAAAAGGTAGGTAAAAGAATAACCAATAAAATAGTAACAAGAGTAAAGTTGGAGTTTAGTCTTTTAATGCATTAATGGTATACTTGGATTAATTTAATTGGTGAAACAAAAATATCTCTTTTCACCTAGTTTTTTTTTTTTGTAATATTATGACATAAATATTAAAGCAAAAAGGGAGAAAAAATAGGAGAGAGAGTGGCCGGATTTATGGAGAGAGAAAGCAAGGGAGATTAGTGAAAATTTTAGGTCAAAATTTTTGAACTAAAGCTCACTTAATCAAAAGTCTTGAAAATGATAGAGTTAGTTAGTTAGTCAAAATTAAACACTAATATAAGTTAAATGGTCAAGTAAAATTATTCTAACTTTAGTACTTAAGTGTTCTTGCTTCAAAATGAAAATCTTAGTTAATTAACCTAATTAACTCAAGAAATCTCCCGACTAATAAATCAAGGATTAACACTTAACCCTAAATAAGAAAAAAAAATGTTTCTTGTATGTGCATTTTCTAGGGTGCTACAAGTACAACATCTTGGTGGCAAAATCATTGCTCATGGGTTAATTCCCGTTGCAATAACTCCTCTAATCACGATCTAATACTTGATCCTGAGGGTGAAATCTCGTGAATCAACCACATGCTGCGATAATTTCCCCAATCATGATCTTTCCTTATTTGCAAGCCTTGTAACAAATCAAAGATCTCATCAAAATTTCATCTAATCGATTCAAGTGGTTGTATCGCAACTAGGCAATTGTTGCAAAATTCTCAACTCTGTTAATGGAATTAAAATCACGATACTTACTAGTGGGCATTACAGGAGAAGTTCGTTTTGATACCAACTGATACAGATATGTGGTGGTGAGAATTCGTTACAGGAATAAAACTGTTAGAAACGAATCAATGATTCAACGAAACGAGAGAAAACTCTCAAAATTATTAAAACCAAGAATAATAATATCAAAATCTCAAAAGTTTACATAAAAGGCTGCTAAATAACATATTTATAGATCTAAAGCTAACTTAAACTCATACTAAGTTGAATATCTAACAAGTTACAATCAAATAGGAAACTACACATTAGCTCAAGCGAGCCGCGGGGGCGTCTGAACCTTTTATGCCTCACGTCTGTATATACGATATACCAATCATGTGTCTGTTGAATCAAACATAGGGGTGGCTAAACACCATCAATCCGCGGCTACTTTCTGTTGAGCAACCGTTGGCTGCCAGTCCAGAGAAGCGGGGCACGACTTCTTCTGTAATTTTTCTTCCTTCTCTTCTAACTCCGTCTTGATAAAAAATCTGCGCCTAAGATGCTCCGTGTAGGCAACGTCCTTGAAGATAATACTACTTACGTTGCTGTAGTCCACATTGTTCGCTTTATATGGTATTAGTAAAATTGACTTGAACATCGGCCAGGTCACGGGTAGAAGGTCAAATAAGAAAATAGTGCTGAAATAACGGTAATAGCTAGATGGTAAAACTAAGAGCATGAGGATATAAAAATTAATGATTATATTCATTATACAGCTCGTGGATTTCCATTTTCCCAAGGTCAAAGAAGCCACTGAGTCGGGACTGCTTATTCTTCACCAGGCACAATGCGCATCGTCTCAAGAGTTATTAGCAATCCTTTATATTAATCTTTCCATTTGACCATAAAATATGCACGTGAACACTCCATTAGATCTCTCGAGAACGAGAAATGAGAGTTAACTTATAAGGTTCAAATATCTTATCCGGGAAAATCGTATATTCGACTCTTGCTATCAATATTATCTCAATGAAAGACTCTGTAAAAATTATTGCAAGGTTCAGTAGATCCGCAACATGCTGTGATTTTAGGATAATTTTCCTCTCCCAATTTTGTTCTCTTATAAAACCTCCATGATAAGTTTCCATGAGCCCGCTTGATTGACCACAAAATGGGCACAAGAACCAGTAAACATTCCACTGAACTTCCCTTTAAAACTTGAGCAATAATGAGAAAATTATAATTTTGGTACCAAATATTTAGTATATTGAGAGTTTTAGTTTTTAAAGTTTGGATAAAATTAAATCTAGTACCAAATATTTTAATTTTTTTAGCACATTTAGTTCTATTGACCTGTTTTACCAAAATCTTACTGAAATGTAGTCACGTCATACTCACGTGTCAATCACCAAATTTTTTTAAAAATTAAAAAAAGAGAGAAATTTTAATTGCCATAATTTATAATTAAAGGCGCTAGTTTGAGTTTGCACTATAAATAAACAGATAAAACTGAAAAAATTCGTCTGGTCAATGCATTCTTATGTGCTTATAATTACAAATTATGACAATCAAATTTTTTAAAAAAAAAATTTTGTCATTGACACATGAGTGTCACGTAATGTGATTCTGATAAGATTTTGGCAAAATATATTAATAGGACTAAATGTGCTAAAAAATTAAATATTTAAATTAGTTTTGCTTTCATCCAAACTTTCGAAACTAAAACTGCTAGTGTCATAAACATTTGATATCAAAACTGAAATTTTCGGAGCAAAAATTTATCATTTTAAGAACCGAATCTCTCTCCTACCTTTCATGCACCTTGGCGCCTGCAAGAAAGTCGAAACCCAGGTTGAGAATCGAAATGATCTCCGTCTGCAATTTGTCATACTCTGCGGATCCTCTCAACGTACTGTTAATCTTTGAACTGGTGCGATGGGAACAACTGGATGGAAGTCTATTTATAGCACGAAATCAAGATAGAGTGTCGACATTTTGTCGACGGAATGCGTGCTCT
Organism: Mitragyna speciosa; assembly: GCA_024721245.1. Classification (NCBI taxonomy): domain Eukaryota; kingdom Viridiplantae; phylum Streptophyta; class Magnoliopsida; order Gentianales; family Rubiaceae; genus Mitragyna; species Mitragyna speciosa. Next base: position 539,533 of record CM045562.1, read on the forward strand.
ATGGTGACGGGAAAAATTGGCTGACTGAGTGGTTGGGTAAGGGGAGGGTAAAATATGTAATATTAGCTGTTTGGTTTACATTGAGAATTAGTATTAAAATAGAAATTGTAACTTCATTTATCAATGGGCTTTTGTATCGATTACTCTGACATGTTTGGCATGCAATCAAAATATGTTTAATTGTAATAGTGATTTTATCAAATTTGAAATTCAAGCAGTAAGTAAGGATTGATATGGTAGCAAATTTAAAACTTTCAATTCTATAAAATAATTCTAGTAAAGATCAACCAAAAAAAAAGTATGAGTTACATTATACAGCTTCGATGCTATTTTTGACCTCTCGTGTCTATTACTAAATATCCCCTAATTCAAATATTTACACAACCCAACGGTAAAAGAAAAATTAGCAAAATTACCAATTGACCCAAAGTTCTATTTTTTTTTTTGAATAAATTTTATTAAACCACTGTATGATTATGTCGAAGTTACACTTCGCTTGGTCAAATCAAATTATCAGCACTTCCTCACCCCTGTTGGCCGTTGATCTGATGTAATTTTTTTCCTTTTAATTTTCATTCTCTATCATTTTATTATTGACGTTTATTTCCAACGAACCAAGCCTCACCGGCCACGACTCCATTGCTGTAACCATCACTAACCACTAAGTTACAATAATAATTCTTCTGTTATAAAATTAGTAGTATTATAGTACTACTAAGATAGAAATAAAGCAACTTACAACTAGCTATAAAAGTGAAGACAATGTAATGACAAAATCAAAGTAAAATTAAGCAATATTTTCTCTTCTTTTCTTCTTCAATTTTTCATTGCATATAAGCCACTATTTATAGGCTTGAGGTTCACTCCTCCATATTAAAGGTCATAAGGACCCAAATGTAAGTTACATGAGTTACATGAACTAATGAGAGATCATGGGGTAGTGGGAGTTATAAGGGATAATGTGGAAGATCATGGGGTAGTGGGAGTTACAAGGAATAATGGAGAAGATCATGGGGTGAACATGGGTGGACATCCACTAAATATTTCATAACACTCCCCCTTGGATGTCCATCTTTAAGAAAAATGCCTCATTAAAACCTTACTAGGAAAAACCCAGTGGGACAAAAACCTAGTGAAGGAAAAAGAGTACATTCTTCTGAATACAACACTGCCTCAAAAAAAAAAAACCTTGGTTAAGGAAAAAAAAAATGCAGCGTGTAATTACTCCCCCTCTTGAGCACATCATTTGACATCTTTCAGTCGTCTCATTCCAATCTTGTGAACCAGCTTTTCAAATGTTGAAGTCGGTAGTGATTTGGTGAATATATCTGCCAAATTATCACTCGAACGAATTTGCTGAACACAAATTTCACCATTCTTTTGAAGATCATGAGTGAAAAAAAACTTTGGTGAAATGTGCTTCGTTCTATCACCTTTGATGTATCCCTCTTTCAATTGAGCAATACATGCAGCATTATCTTCGAACAAAGTAGTAGGAACTTCCTTGTTTAAGGGCAAACCGCATGCTCCTCGAATATGATGTATCACAGATCTTAACCAAAAACACTCTCGACTTGCTTCATGAATTGCCAATATTTCAGCATGATTAGAAGAAGTGGCAACTATAGTTTGTTTCATGGAACGCCATGAAATAGCTGTACCACCATATGTGAATATATACCCAGTTTGTGATCGAGCGTTATGAGGATCGGATAAATATCCAGCATCTGCATAACCTATTAGATCAGCTTTAAGTGCATTGGAATAATAAAGACCCATATCCTTTGTACCCTGAAGATAGCGAAATATATGTTTAATGCCATTCCAATGTCTTCGAGTAGGTGAAGAACTATATCTTGCAAGTAGATTCACGGCAAATGATATATCAGGACGTGTATGATTTGCAAGATACATTAATGCCCCAATAGCACTAAGATATGGTACTTCTGGACCAAGTATCTCTTCATTATTTTCACGAGGTCGGAAAGGATCTTTATGCACATCAAGTGATCTTACAATCATAGGTGTGCTCAAAGGGTGTGCTTTTTCCATATAAAATCGTTTAAGCACTTTTTCTGTATAAGCCGACTGATGTAAAAAGATGCCATTTTCTACGTGCTCAATTTGTAATCCAAGACAAAATTTTGTCTTTCCAAGATCTTTCATTTCAAATTCTTGTTTCAAGTAATTAGTAGCATTTTTAACCTCTTCAAGAGTTCCAATAATATTTAAATCATCAACATAAACTGCAATGATTACAAATTTGGATCCAGATTTCTTAATAAAAACGCATGGACAAATAAGGTCATTCATATAGCCTTGTTTCATCAAATATTCACCAAGGCGATTGTACCACATGCGTCCAGCCTGTTTCAACCCATATAAAGATTTACACAATTTAATTGAATAAAGTTCTCGAGAACCAGAATCATGACCTTTTGGTAGTGTAAATCCTTCAGGAATTTTCATGTAAATATCATTATCAAGTGAGCCATACAAATAGGCTGTTACAACATCCATGAGACGCATTTCAAGTCGTTCATTTGCTGCCAAATTAAGCAAATAACGAAAAGTTGTTGCATCCACCACAGGAGAATATGTCTCCTCATAATCTATGCCAGGTCTTTGGGAAAAACCTTGTGCGACAAGTCGTGCCTTGTACCGCACAATTTCATTTTTCTCATTTCGTTTTTGCATAAATACCCATTTATAACCTACAGGTTGCACTTCTTCAGGTGTGCGTATTACTGGTCCAAAAACTTTACGTTTTGCCAGTGAATTTAACTCTGCTTGAATTGCATCTTTCCATTTTGGCCAATCATTTCTACGCCTGCATTCATCTACAGACTTTGGTTCGTGATCCTCATTATCATTCATGACAGTAATTGCTGCAGCATAGGCAAATTTATCATCGACATTAGTTGTACATCGGTTCCATCTTTCTCCAGTCATGACATAATTGATTGAGATCTCATGATTATCAAACTTTTCAGGTACCTGAACTTCTTCTGGAAGTTTATTATTTGTCATATCAGAAAACTCTTCAAAAGTTTTCTTTTCTGGAGATTTTTCAAAATTCTTAATTTCCTCGATTTTGCCATCTTGATTATTTGCCCCTTTTCTTTTTCGAGGAATTTTATCTTTGGAACCAGCGGGTCTACCACGTTTTGCAGGTGCTTTTAATTCATTACTAGTGGTAGAAGGTCCTTTGGGGACATCGATTCGAATTGGAGCATTAGCAGCCGGTACATGTGACTTAGTCACACGTTTTGAATTAGTAAAAGCATCTGGCAACTGATTTGCTAAATTTTGCAAATGAATTATCTTTTGAACTTCTAGTTCACATTGTCTTATACGAGGATCAAAATGAGATAATGATAATTCATTCCAACTAATTTCTTTGACTGGCTGTTTATTTTCTCCCCCTAATGTTGGGAAAACTGATTTATTAAAATGACAATCAGCAAAACGAGCCGTAAATAAATCCCCAGTTGTTGGCTCAAGATATTTTATTATAGATGGAGATTCATATCCAATATATATTCCCAACCTCCTTTGAGAACCCATCTTTGTGCGTTGTGGTGGAGCAATTGGAACATAAACGGCACATCCAAAAATCTTAAGATGGGCAATATTTGGTTCTCGACCAAAAATTATTTGTTGGGGAGAAAACTCATGATAATTCGTTGGCCTTATGCGAATTAACGCTGCAGCATGCAAAATAGCATGTCCCCAAACACATATTGGGAGTTTAGTTCTCAAAAGCAATGGCCTTGCAATTAATTGAAGGCGCTTAATAAACGATTCTGCCAAACCATTTTGTGTATGAACATAAGCTACCGGATGTTCAACACTTATCCCAATAGACATACAATAATCATTAAATGATTGGGATGTAAATTCACCAGCATTATCAAGACGTATCGTTTTGATAAAATAATCTGGAAAATGCGCTCGTAACCGAATTAATTCTGCAAGTAATTTCGCAAATGCCAAATTGCGAGTTGATAATAAGCATACATGTGACCATCTAGTTGATGCATCAATTAATACCATAAAATATCGAAATGGTCCACATGGTGGGTGAATTGGCCCACAAATATCACCATGTATGCGTTCTAAAAATGTAGGAGATTCGGTACGAATTTTTACTGGTGATGGCTTTATAATTAATTTGCCTTGAGAACAAGCAGCACATGAGAATTTATTCGATTGAAGAATCTTCTGGCTCTTCAATGAATGACCACATGAATTCTCTAATATTCTTCGCATCATTATAGAACCGGGATGGCCTAACCGGTCATGCCAAATAATAAAATTATCATGATCAGTAAACTTCTGGTTTACTGTTGTATATATTTCAGTTGTATTAATACATGTATAATACAACCCAGAGGAATAAGAAGGTAATTTTTCTAATACAATTTTCTTTCCATAACCAGTACTTGTAAGATACAAGTATTCATTATTACCTTCATTCCTAGTATCAATATGATACCCATTTCGACGAATATCTTTAAAACTTAATAAGTTTCTTTGAGACTTTGGAGAAAATAATGCATCATCAATGCAAAATTTTGTTCCTTTTGGTAAAATTATTGTTGCTCTTCCGGAGCCTTCAATCAACTTTGTAGTACCAGATATAGTACTAACATGAGATTTTTCCATTATTAAACAAGAAAAATATTTCTTGTCTTTAAATATGGAGTGTGTTGTTGCACTGTCTGCCAGACATAGTTCTTTGTCATTGATTTTTGAAACGTCCATTTTCACACTTACTTCGAAGAACGCGTTGAAAGTTGGCTAGAGAATCGTGCTGATAACGTGTTATAAAATTAGTAGTATTATAGTACTACTAAGATAGAAATAAAGCAACTTACAACTAGCTATAAAAGTGAAGACAATGTAATGACAAAATCAAAGTAAAATTAAGCAATATTTTCTCTTCTTTTCTTCTTCAATTTTTCATTGCATATAAGCCACTATTTATAGGCTTGAGGTTCACTCCTCCATATTAAAGGTCATAAGGACCCAAATGTAAGTTACATGAGTTACATGAACTAATGAGAGATCATGGGGTAGTGGGAGTTATAAGGGATAATGTGGAAGATCATAGGGTAGTGGGAGTTACAAGGAATAATGGAGAAGATCATGGGGTGAACATGGGTGGACATCCACTAAATATTTCATAACATCTTCAACTTTGTAATTTTATACAAAAAAAAAAATAAAAAAGTGATTTATAAAATAATTCTAAAAAGTCTAATTGGACCAGCGCAATGAATTCTTCTTACCAGATCTCTCTCTCTCTCTCTCTCTCATTTTAGCAGTATTATATTATCTTCTGGCGCTAAAAGGACGTGCATGTCCAGTAATGAAATGATTAATTAGTGAAGTTGGGTCGAATCATTTATATGTAGCATAGCATGTCGACAATCGGTTCCATGTTGAAGACATCAAATATCTTTTCAAAAAAAAAAAAAAAAGACATCAAATATCAACCGCTCTTGTTCCATTCAAATCACTCCATTACAGATAGGCCTGTAAATCAGGTCGTATGAGTCGGGTTTTAATAAGTTCAAACTCTACTCACATAATAAATCGGGTTATGAGTTTCGGGTTTGTAGATGTGAAACTCAGGCTCAGCTCAGAAAATATTCGGGCCGTGAGCTTAAGCTCACGAGCCTAAACCTATTGAGATACTTTTATAATTCAACAGCTCCAACACAATATAAAACCGCAAGTTTTCCTTTAATTTTATTCCCAATAATAAAAAATAATATCTCATTAATTGTACAAATTTCAGTTACTTTGCACATAATCAATAACTACTCATTTGATTGAAACTCTTGAGAGACGATTGCTTACAATGAGATCATAATAATTCCATTGTAAGCATTAGAATTACATTAGAATTATAGTTCCTTACTTTTGTTAAACATCTACTTTTAGCATACAACAACCACACAACAGACGTCTGAAAATCTTAAAAGCAAGAATTTCTCATGCTCTAACCGGCTGCACAAGCTCCAAGTAGACTAGTTGCAACACTCAATGCAAATCTAGTTAATTGAAGTCTGTACTTGACGAATTATGTTGAGCAATTCTCAGATTTAGGGAGGAAGAAGTCAATGAAGTTGTTCGAGAGGGGAGGAAAATTTAGGGATTTGGGTGGTGACGGGGTTGTTTGAGGAGGGAGGGAGGAAAATTAGGAATTTGGCCGGCGATAGAGTTGTTTGAGGAGAGAGAAAATATTAGGGATTTAGTTAATATATTATTTATAATTTTATATTATATATGTGTGTGTCTAATTTTATATTTGGGTTATTATATATATATATACATATATATATATATTAGGAGATATATTAAGGATTTAGTTAATATATTATATATAATTTCATATTATATATATGTGTGTGTATGTAATTTATATTTAGGTTTTATATATATATATATTTTATGAGCCGGGCCTTATACGGGTTAAGCCTATTGAAACTCAAGTTCGACTCAAAAATATTTCGGGCTTAATAATTAAGCTCAAACTCAACTTGGCCCGATCAAGAGTAGGCTCACGGGCTTTTTTTGAAGGTCGAATGGACCGAGTTCGGGCTGACCCGACCTCATTGACCGTCCTAATTACAGGACTCAAATATTAAGAATTTTATTTTTAGGAGTTAAAAATATATATTCAAATCCCCACGTGCCCTTGCAGAGAAATCGATTTTTCAGCAGTTCGAATATCCCATTCAAGTCTTTGGTGTCTGTGGAACTTTAGCAATTATTATATTAACATGCAGAATAAACCTAATTAAAAGAATTAATAACACACGAAATATACTGGAGGATGACAAAAAAAGGCCGACGATATCATTAAACAAGTCAAGTAAGAAAAAACGTTGGAATATAAAAATAAATAAATTACTCAACTTTTGAATATAAAACTATCAAAACCTTGACTCTAATGTAAACACCTAACAATAAACAGAAACTTTCAAACTTGATTTTATAATTCCAACACTCGTATTCGTGTAAGATTTACGTCATTTTTGGCATGATTCGCAATATTTTACGCCTTGAGAGAGAGAGAGATAGAGAGGAGTAATTTTTTTTTTATTTGAACTTCGAATTTATTACTGAATACAAAATTATTTGCGTTTAGCCACCAACTTTTGTGCAATCAACCACGTCGTGTTTGTATTGTCTACCTATTATATACAAAGGTAATACCCATCCTTTACATGGTACCACGTGTCCGCGTTTGATTGGCTCTAGCCATGCTCTTGAAAGAAGAACTGAGTGTCAAGACTTTTTTGCCCTTGGCAACAACACTAATTTCGTGAATAGTTGCACACTGTTAGGGCCCTTTTTCGTAAATTAATTTTGTCAGACGGTTTCTTTTGCACTGTTTTGCTTTGAAACTACTCTTTGGCCCTTAGACAAATACCTTCATATGCCAACAGTACCTAACTGTTCATGGGTCTATTTGTCATTTAACAACTGTCTACATATTATGCCCTTTCAAGAACAATTGCTTCTACGAACAGTTTACAACTGTTCTCGTCTTCTATTGTCTTTTCACCATTTTCTTGGGTCTTCCTTTGAATAAGCCAGATGGCTGATAGAGTATAGTAGATTAGGGGACACTTAGTGTCAAACTTTATTGCAGTTTTTCCTCAACCTTTGGATCTTGGTTTGGTATGATTTGTTTGATTTTGATCGTCAGATTGCACCTATATCCTAATTTTCTGCCAGATTTAGTACTTCCTTCTTGATTTTTGCCAGATTTAGCTTCTTTCAATCAGATGAGTGGTAAGGTTAGCAAAAGATTCGAGCTTTGCTTGCACCCCCATAATCCAGAATGCTTTTTCTTTCATCTACTGGTGTTTTTTCTTTTGTTTTGTGAGTGGTAGTTTTTTTTCCCAGCAGTTCATTATATAGCATTTTTCTTTTGTGTAAGTGTTACTGGCTTTAAGTTTTGCTTTTTTATTTATTATTTTTTTTGCAGGTTCTCTCCATCTTATTATATTTTGGAATTTAGATTTCGGCATATCTAAAGAGAACCCGAAGGCATCTATCGCACCTCATCTCATGACTATTATGTCAGTTTAGATTTTTATTTTTTTTTGTGATGTTGAGTAGTTTCAGAGGTTAGAAAGTGGGGGTATAGTGACAATGATAGAATGTCATGAATAACTAGGCATGCCCTCTTACACATGCATCGAGCATAATTGAACAGCTATAGAGGATGGCAAATGATGGTTTTAATTGTGAATCCATGACCGCAGCAACTTCGGTTTGGCCTTTGTGTTTGATTAAATTTCAGAGTAAGGCATTGTGTTTCACATTTGAAAGATCTTGTGACCATAATCTTTTTTTGTTATTTGAACTTGCCACTGTTGATTACTTTCAGGAAAGATTCCTGGGCGAATATTTGCCGTAAAAAAAAAAAGGACATGCAAAGGAAGATATTCAGCAAGGTTTGGCATATTTTATCTTTTTTTTTTAATGAAACATATTAGAAATTTGATATCATATGATATGATATGATATGTATGGCCCTTGGCTTTTTTTTTTTTTTTTTTTGTCTTTAGACATTGGTCATTAGTCAGATAGCATATGTTGTCCAAAGAGACTTGATCATTAATCAGATAGTATATTTTGTACATTAGATCATGCACATGTGGTTTTTTTATTTTAGGAGAGTTAATTCCAGGTTTATTGATAAAATAGAGTAAATTGGGAAATAATAACAACTTTATGGGGATTTGTGCTTGTATTTTTGTCAACATTAATTAGGAACTCACTTGTGCACATTTTCTAATAACAAGGTCTTTATGCTATGGGCTTCTATGTAAATTGGCTTTTTAAATACTCTTAAGCACTATGATTAACTTTGTTGGGTTTGTTAATGCCAAAAATGAGAGAAGGGTTAGCATGTGGCCAGAGATGATACCAGAAATATACATGGAACTCAGTATATGACTTAGGACAGCTATATTATGTTGGATATTTAGGAGATAACTGATGGGAAAGTTACTAAAGTTTAAATGTTTTATTGCAGCCAAACCCAAGATATTTTATCTTACTATTTTTTCCCTTCTTTCTTGAGAGTGGGGAATCAGAAAGGTAAATAATATAAACTGAAAGGACATTTTTCGAATGCCAAATTGCATATGAGTAATTTTGTGAATCCAAATTGGGCTCTTGAATGATGGTTTTTCCTTACATCATTTGTAAATAAAATTAATACTAAATTTCAGTTGTACTTTCCTGGAAAAAAGAAATACATGCAAGATCAAGAACAACATTTTTGTGACATATAAATGTTAGTCTTAACATCTTTTCAAAGCTGAAGAAACATCATCCCCCAACACAAGGACTTGAACCAATCCTTGCATGATCAAGGCGCGATCCCATTTCTACCTTTTCAACTGAGCATGATAAGCTATTAACTAAAATTTAAGAACACAATTTCTAACTTTGATTCAAATCAGTATAATTATCACACTCACATATAACCAAATTTGAAATTATTGTTTTCCATGCATATGTTTCCTCTCCCTTTGTGAAGTTATATGACTGAAAAAATTCCATGTCAATAGCCTTTGGATGCATGACTAAATAAGAGTTAACGTGCCACATAGATGCCTGATGTTTATGTAAAAGTTAATTACTTGATGATCTGTTGTGGTGGTTATTCACAGAAAACTAACATTTTATGTTGCGTATTGTCTGAGGCAAATATTTTTATAGTTCTTTTTGTTAGAAACTATTTGTTTCCCAAAATAATCTTAAATTTCTTTGCTTTGTAGCACATTAGTTTATCACTTGTGGCCAATCACGGAATAAAGCATGTAGACTTGCTTCACTAATATGGTTGGCTGTTATTGACAATTGGAAGGAGATTGAGCAAACCTTCTCTCTACCTAAACTTCTAGCACTGAAGGGTGATGTAAGCAAAATCTCAAATTTTTTAAAGCTAAAATACTAACTATTATTATAGATCATAAATGAATAGTAACAACCAGAAAAAACTACACAAAACTATTTCAAATGACCCTTTATGACCTACTTCCATAAACCAAAGCTACGCAAATGGAACATCAATAATTAGTACTCTAAAATTCGCTTATTAGAGCCTCATTCTATGCTAAGCTCCCAATTTGCCTTTAGAACCATGTAACCTTTAATCACATCAATGCACCTTCTCATTACATGTTTTTTGGGCTAGCGTTGAAATTAAAAAAAAATACAATTACTCTCTCCAGAAAAAGTAGACAGTAGCTCCGACATAAAGTTTCCTTATCAAGTTAAAATAATAGTAATGCTGAATATTTTGTAACCACTTGGAAGTAATGTGCTCTCCATGTACTTATGAGTGTGCTCCATGGTTTTGTGTAGAGGGTGCAACACAACTTATTTGTCACATATACTAATCAATTGCTCAAGAGGGAGCATTCTGTGTTTCCCACCCTGCTTAGAGATGATAAGGTGTTTTTAGCTGTATTTTGTTCTTAAAGCTCTCTCATTGTGTCTTTTTGCAAATGAACACATAAATTGCATGTTGTCCAGTTTTTTTGTCTATCAGGTTGATGATCCATGTACGATGTACAGGGTACTTTGTAAAGTTCCAAAACGACTTGATCCAATGGCAAATGTGTTTAAGCAGATATAGCCTTCTATTGACTTATTGAACAGGAATTTAAAAGCATGATAGGTGGTGCCAGTGGTAGTGATAGCGGTGACAGTTATTTTCTTTTATCTTAGTTGGACTTAATACTATATCTCTCAACAACCTATTTATGTTGTTGTGTTACAATTGATGTACTAGGATTTTATTATTCATTTACCGTTTGTTGCAGGCGCTTGAGGTGTTAATTTAGATTAATAAATTCATTACATTTGCCTGTAGTAATTTGCTTGGAAGTAATAATATGCAAAACTATAATTGGATTTCTTAGCTCTTAAGAGAATATTTCCTCACTTCACACAACATAACCTACTACATTCAAACACAAACAGAAACCATCCATAACCATTCTTTATTCATTCTCCCCAGCAGCACAGCTGATGTGGAAACATTCTCAAAGCTGATGTTTTTATAACTGGAGAAAAAAAATGTGCTTTGTTCTACAAATTCTATTGCTTTCCCTTGCACTTAGTTGCTTTTAGATACATTTTCACATGGCAAGTTCATAAGTTGCTTTTTCCCCTTTGTTTACAGATTATTTGGGGTACGTTTCAAGCTATATGAACTGGATTGGGGCCAGAAGCTTGTGACTTGTGATCCCTTTTGGGATTTACTATTCCGTGGTGGATTATGATTATTGAACTTAATGATCAACATTTTTTAACTGAGAGACAAGAATTTTATCTTTATATTATACATGTTTGTCTTTCCAAAACTTCAAATTTGGAATTTAAGATTTCATTATTATGTTTCATATATACGGTAAAGGAGGACAAATTGCCGCTCTTTGTGAATGAAAATTATTTCAGTATTTTTTATGTTTGATTATTTGCTGCCTGTTTCTTTACTTTATTCCTTTGGTAGTCACAAGAACTCAGTGCACCTGTTACTGCTGTTAGATAACTAAATGATGGTGCCTTGTGACTTTGCAAATTTGCACTATTATTCGTTTAGTTCAGTGTTTACCTTATTCTCTTCCAGTTTTAGTGGTGATACATCAAAAATGCTTTCACAATCTTTATTGTCGTTGAATACAATTGCTTACCTTTATAGAAGCATTTGCTTAGACGTCTAACCGCTTAATGCCAGAGATTTTTGTGGGCAATGGCTATGCGTGGCACAGCCAGCCCCTTCTAGTTGTAAAATAAAAATATCAGTCTAGTCTACTCTTCACACTTTAGAGACCGCACAACACTTTCCTTCCCAGCCCCAGCAAGCATCCTCCGCTCATTCTCTCCCTTCCAAACTTCAAAGCAGTTCTATTTCCGCACCAAACCAACCAAACACTTCAAAGAAACTGTGAGATGGCTGGAATAGCACCGGAAGAAGAGCACCCGATCAAGACATTTGGATGGGCCGCTAGGGACTCATCTGGTGTCCTTTCTCCTTTCCATTTCTCCAGAAGGTAAGATATAATTAATATATGCATTATATTTTGAAACTAAATTAATTAACTCTTACTTCTTGTCACTGTACTAGTGTACTGTGTTCAAGAAAATCTTTCATTCATTACTTTCAAGAAACTGACAGGCTTAATTGGCTACTTCCTTTTACAGGGCAACTGGTGAAAAAGATGTGAGATTTAAGATACTCTATTGCGGGATCTGTCACTCGGATCTTCACTGTCACGCCCCAGGCCCGCAGGCTCAGCGCGCGACCAGAGTCTGAGCAGCCAAATTTAACTTTTGGGCTCCGTCCTCGCTAGCCCAAAATGGATATCCCAAATTGGATTTGAGTGTTTAGATTCAACTTATACATTGGTCTAAGTTACTTAACTTTTCCAATGTGGGACAGGGTATTACATTCACAGCATCAGGAATGACTGGGGCTGGACTTCTTACCCTCTTGTTCCAAGGTAAGACCTCACCTAATTTCAAAAACAAAAAAATTCAAATTTTAGCATATCATGACATAATTCACTGCATCAACTTTTGTCATATGCTTTTATCCTGCCAGAAAGCTTGTCAAATTATCTTTATTCCCCTAACTTGTAAAAATGATGTCTAAAATTTTGATTGTTGAAGGGTTATGTTGCATTTTTACTATTTAACTAGTTGACCTCCGAATGAAATCAAATCAAATCAAATATTTTTCGAATTTGTGGTAACATTTTCCTTTGGTTTGTGCAGGCATGAAATGGTAGGTACAGTGACAGAGGTTGGAAGTAAAGTGACAAAATTTGCTGTTGGAGATACAGTTGGAGTTGGCTGCCTTGTTGGATCATGTGGATCTTGCGACGATTGCTGCAATGACCTTGAAAATTACTGTTCGAATATGATCCTCACATACCTATCCAAGTACCATGATGGAACTCCTACACAAGGAGGGTACTCGAATGAGATGGTTGCAGATGAGCACTTTGTGATTCGTATTCCTGAAAATATACCACTCGATGCTTGTGCCCCTTTGCTCTGTGCAGGGATTACGGTTTACAGCCCAATGAAGTACTATGGACTTGCCAAGCCAGGAGTGCATATTGGAGTTGTTGGCCTAGAAGGTCTTGGTCATGTGGCAGTAAAGTTTGCGAAGGCTTTTGGGGCAAAGGTGACTGTGATAAGTACTTCTCCTAGCAAGAAAGAGGAAGCAATCAATCAGCTTGGTGCTGATTCATTTCTGGTTAGCCGCGATCCAGAGCAGATGAAGGTAAGCTTTTTCGTTGTATTCAAGAAGGATATTAAGTTATGAATTAGAATTTCCTACTAGTGCACTCATGTTATTTTTCATAATGCATTATTGATATATTAATGAGGCAGTCATCTCTAATATATTTGGGTATTTGACATTTTGTAGGCTGCGACGGGCACAATGGATGGTATCCTTGATACGGTATCTGCTGTTCATCCAATTATGCCACTAATTGACCTTCTTAAGTCCAGCGGAAGGCTTCTTATGGTTGGGGCGCCAGACAAACCACTTGAGCTTTTAGTCTTCCCTTTACTTCTTGGTATGCAACTATTTGATGTTAACTAAGAAAAGATTAGTTTCACTTTGGTGCTTTTGATAAGGAATTAAACTACGAATGTGTTGTACACCAATCTGGTGAACAAGAAGGAAGGGGGTGTCCGGAAGCAGCATTGGAGGGATCAAGGAGACACAAGAAATGATCGATTTTGCCGCAAAACACAACATCACTGTAGAAATTGAGCTTATCGCTATGGATTATGTCAACACTGCTATGGAGTGTCTTGCTAAAAATGATGACAGGTACAGATTCGTCATTGACATCGCAAACACACTGGTTGTGCCTTAGGCCACTACTCCGTGGATTGCAAGTTGCAACCTGCAGCATTCCATCTAAAAGCCATAACAACATATTTGGCAGACAACATGGCTTAAGCAAATTCTGTACTGCTGATATGTCTGTCTTAGGCTTTTAGCCAACTAGCTATTATGGAGCTTGGATTATATGAAATAAATTCTTGTGTCTCAATAGAAGAGAGAATTTCTTGAGAATTAGATGTCCTCTTTGTAATAATAAACGGCACTAGATATTATCATCCTTTTATGTTTTTTGCTTCAATGGATTTTAGAGTCATCTAATTAACTACTTAAATTCATGATCTCCTATCTTCCATGTAACAATGAAACAGTCAAAATAGCTAATTACAATTATTTAGTTGATGGTAGAAAAGAATTGCTTGAGATAATATTTTGAAAATATCTCATATGTTTATTACGTCGATAATAACCTGCAAAATGATGTAGTGCCATTATGTAGAGTTTCGACGGACGAATTTTAAAGATTTCTCTAATAAGTAAAAATCAGCATATCAATTGAAACATAAATGCATCTCCCCATATCACAATTCATCTTACCAATTCAACAGCTACTGTTTGTTCCTCTATCTCTTAGACAAATCATCGGCTAAAAATAAATGAAAAAAGGTAACAGTGAAGTGATATGACTCTAGCTCTTCTATTTGGAGGGCTGCTTATTTTCTTGTTGCTTTCTTGGATAGATTGTCGACTACCTATCACTATAATACTTTTCCCATTAAATTATTTGTATATACTGACTTAAAATGCATTGCTAAAACTGATGTGCTAAATCTTAAGGACTCTGTGCTGAAAAAGCGATTACTTATAATTGGGGAAAATGCCTTCTCTACTAATGTGATATTGAAGAGAAATGAAGTAAAATGGTGGACTCGGCCACTGATGGACTGGATTAAAATTATGGGCTTCGTTTGAATAGTGTTATTTGGAGTGTTTTTTTAAAATTATTTAAAAAAATTATTTAGATTATTTTTTGTTGACTTTTTTAGAAAGTTGAAAAAGTATTTGAATATGAAATTTTTTTTTATGTGACATAATAGTGGTTTAAAAAAAGCGGACGTCCGCTTAAAGAAGCAGATGTCCACTTTGTCGTCCTCTTAAAGAAGCGAACGTTCGCTAATACATTTTTGTATCTTAGCAGTCGTTCGCTTAAAGAAATGGACGTCTGCTTAAAGAAGCGGATGTCCGCTTTGTCGTTCGCTACGTCGTCCGTTTCGTCGTCCGACCTCAAAACCTACCGAAATGGATCTCATTTTATCACTCGCAATTTTTTTAGTTTTTCTAAACAAATTTTAAACATAAACATGCTTGTTTTTGTGAATAATTGTGTATAAAATCTCTAAAATTTATTTGAAATTTAGAATGAAAATTTGGTGAAAAAGTTTTACCAAATTTTTTTTTACTTTTTAACCAAATAGTTTCTATCAATCTAAATGAGATTGGGAAAATTTTTTTCCAAAAAATGGCTCAAATAATGTAACCAAACGGAGCCATGGTTTTTGGTAAGCTCAGAAGTGAAAGGTCCACAACCTCAGTGAAGGCCCAAAGGCCCATCACAGTATCTGTTGGAACTGCACATGTGGAAACAACAAAATGCTCCAACTAACAAAAGGATTTGATAAGCGTTTGCTAGTTTCCAAGAAAGGATAGGACATGATCAAATTAGCTTAGGAAGATATACCTTTTAAAATTTTGTAATTAGGCCACTTGTCATTTTTTTATTTCTGGAAAACTTGTATATAAACACAGCAATGTAAATGCTTTTAGTATGAATGAAATAGTGAGAAGCTTTTTCTCCCAGAAACTCAATTTTTGTTCATGGTATCAAAGCCACTCAAGTTCTGATTCTGAGTAAGCTTTCTTTTAAGCTTTAACAAAACATAGAATGAGATATCAAAATGTTGGACTCAATGATCAGATGACTCAGTACAATGAAGATCCATTGTACTCGCAGAATTCTGATAATCCAGGAATGGTTCTGGTCACATCTTCACTGGTTGGAAACAACTATCTCAGTAGGAGCAGGTCTATCAAAATTGCTCTTGGAGCAAAACTAAAGCTAGGATTTATCATAGGGGGATGTCCACGGCTATCAGATTCTGCATCTAAGGCAGAACAGTGGGAAAGAGTAGACTACATGGTCAGATCCTAGATTCTGAATTCTATCTCCAAAGAGATTGTTGAGGCTTTTATCTATACAACTTCAGCAAGAAATCTTTGGCTGGAGTTGCAAGAAAGATATGGAAAATGCAATGGGCCCTTGTTGTACCAGTTGCAGAGAGAGATCAGTAGTATAACACAGGGAAACCAAAAGATGGAAAAGTATTATACAAGGCTCAAGAAGCTATGGGATGAGCTTATTTGTCTGATGCCAAGTCCTACATGTACTTGTGGAGCAGCAAAGGAGGTAATTGATCTGAAGCTAATGCAATTTTTTATGGGATTAAATGATACTTTTGATCACGTAAGAAACCAAATTTTAGTAACGGATCCACTGCCTTCATTTAACAAGGCTAACTCAATGGTGTTGAGTGTGAAAAAGCAAAGAGATGTGCATGTTATTTTCCCTTAAAAAAATTGAAAATGTAGCAATGAACGTGAAAGCATATGCTAAGGAAGGTGATACAAGAGGCTTTGGGAGAGGAAAACAAGGAACACCAAGTAGAGCAGGAAATAGAAGAAGTGAAAAAGAACATCTGTATTGTGACCATTGTAACATGGATGGTCACACAAAGGATGGATGCTTCAAGATTCATGGTTACCTAGAATGGTACAAAAATCTGAAAGAACATAACGGAAGAAATGTAAATAGGAACAAGCAAGTGGCAAATGTGGCAGGAACACCATTAGATTTGGAAGGAGGCTATGTTGCAGGTAAAAATGATGAGTTAGAAATAACTAATATTGCATCTATTGTGCGACAGAAGATGGCAAAATTGCTAAAAGGCAAAATATCTCTAGAAAGAAGAAACCAAGTGAATTTTGCTCATATTAGTGATTTCGCAGGTATGAAATCATATTTCTATGCTCTTACTATGCTAGATGATATGATGCCAGATTTTTGGATTTTAGGCACATGTGCCAACAACCATATGTGTCTTGATCTAAGCTTGATAGAAAACAAACAGAAAACTGCTCTTTTGACCCTTGTTTACCTACCAGATGGTTCCATGAAACAAGTAGAACACATAGGAATTGTGAACTTATCTGATTTTTTACAATTGATTGAGGTTTTTCATGTTTTTAATTTTAGGTATAACCTGATATCAGTTGCAAAACTGGCTCAGTCAGCTCACATTAAACTGACATTTACACCCACATGTTGTTTGTTGTAAGACCAATAGAGTGAAGAAACTTTAGCAGTGAGTAGGCTAGTAGGGAGGTTATATATACTAGATAATTCTAGTTTTATGGGTAGGATGAATGAAACTTGTAACCAGCTTCAAGCACGCAAAATACGAGTGAATGACAAAAGTTCTTGTATTGATCTTGATGAAATAAATGATATTTCGGTTGGTATTTCTGTTGACAGGCATAAAAGACTTGGTCACCCTTCACTTGTTGCTATGCAACATTTACATTTCATAAAACCTCATCTAAACAAAACAGAAATGGATGCTATGCAGAAGTGTGAAGTCTGCCATAAAGCCAAACAGTAAAGACAAAGTTTTCTAGTCAGTAAAATCCAAACAACTAGCATTTTTCAACCGATACATGTTGACTTATGGGGTCCTTACAGATCAAACTCTCTTACTGGAACACTATACATACTAACAATTGTAGATGACTTTAGTAGAGTGACTTGGACATTTCTAATAGTTCATAAAATGCAAGTTGTAGCTACATTGAGGGATTTTGTTTCTATAGTTAAAACACAGTATGACAAAAAAAGTTAGAATTGTGAGAACTGACAATGGTTCAGAATTCACTAATTTAGAATGTCAAGTGTTTTTAAGAGATGAGGGAATCATACACCAGAAAACATGCGTGTACACTTTATAGCAAAATGCAGTTGTTAAGAGAAAACATAAGCATTTGCTACAAACAGTCAGATCCTTAATGTTCTAGGCAAGATTACCTATAAAATTTTGGCATTTTTCTCTCCTCATGGCTACCCATATTGTGAGCAGATTGCAAACATCTGTTCTTAATTGGAACACACCTTTTGACCTTATGTTCAAACGCAAAGCAAATTATTCAAACCTCAAAGTTTTTGGATGTCTTTGTTATGTTACAAATACTTTGCCACACAAAGATAAATTTGCTGTTAGAGCACACAAATGTATTTTCATTGGTTATAGTTAAAGACAGAAAGCATATAAGGTATATGACTTAGAGACTGAAAAAAATTTTGTCAGCAAAGATATGGTGTTCCATGAAATGTTTTCCCCTTCCATCATTCTAAAGAACCAGAGTCTGAACTATCTTTGCCCCTAGTTCCATATGACACAAACACAGAGACACAAGAAAATGATGATTTCCCTTTGAATCCAACTAATTATGATAACAATGAACATGAAACAATGTCTTAAGACCAATCAACCTTACCTACCAATGTCACAACTGAAATACAACCAGAAGAAGGAAGAAGAAGTACAAGAATTAAGTTAAAAACATGCATGGATGCAAGACTATATACTAAATATAGTCTCAAGTAAAAATCCATTTGACAGACTGAGTCAATGTAAAAAGGCCACCAAATATACACTAACAACATTCCCTTTCCAAACTTCTACATGCTTAGATTCAACATATATGACTTTTTTGACAAATATGGCTAACATACAGGAACCTATATCATACATTCAAGTATGTATAAACAAGGAGTGGATTGATGCTATGCAACAGGAGCTGGAGGCATTAGAAAGAAATGGCACCTGGGAATTGTCACAGCTGCCAAGTGATAAAAGAGCAATAGACTCGAGGTGGGTATATAAGGTGAAGCTAAGACCAGATGGAACTATTGAAAGGTTGAAGGTAAGGTTAGTGGCAAAGGGGTATCATCAGATAGAGGGATAGATTGCAAAGATAGTTTCTTACCAGTTGCGAAACTGGTAACAGTAAGAATACTACTTGCTGTAACAGCTGCTAGATCATGGTTTTTACACCATTTGGATATTAACAATGCCTTTTTGCATAGAACTTTAAATGAGGAAGTGTACATACTGCCACCAGAAGGGTATGCAAATGCTAAAGAAGGGCAAGTGTGCAAACTGAAAAAAAGTATGTACGGATTGAAACAGGCATCTAGGCAGTTGAATGAAGAATTTAGCAGTAAGTTGAGGAGTTATAATTTTATACAGTTACAAAACGACAATTGTTTGTTTATCAAAAGGAAAATTACTAATTTCACTGCATCATTAGTCTATGTAGATGATATATTGATTGCAGGAAATGACTTAGAGAAAATCATAGCCTTAAAGAAATACTTATAGGAGTTGTTTACAATCAAAGATATGGGAGAGGCTAAGTATTTCCTGGGGCTAGAAATGGCAAGAACAGGAAGAGGAATTCATGTCAACCAACATTAGTAACTCTGGATATAGTAAATAGTGCAGGATTGCTTGGAGCTAAACCTGTAGGGATGCCTATGGCAAAGGGGATCAAATTGAAGCATGATGAAGAAGAAGTGTTGAAGGAACTTGAGAAGTACAGAAGGTTGATAGGAATACTACTTTGCTTGAACTTTACTAGGCCAGATGTCACATATGCAACATAGCAATTAAGTCAGTTTGTGCATTCACCATCAAAGTCACACTGGAATGCAGCATTACAGTTAGTAAGGCATATTAACGGATCACCATCTAAAGGATTATTCTTCCTATCAGAAAACAACCTCAGTTTACAAGGATATTTTGATGCTGATTGGGCATCTTGTTTAGATACTAGGAGATTAGTAATTCTTGGGGAATCACTGATATGTTGGAAGACCAAAAAGCAAGCTACTATCTCAAAATCTTCAATAAAAGCTGAATACAGAAGTCTTGCAGCCACTGTTGTGAGCTGCAGTGGATAAGCTACATACTGAAGGATTTTAGTCTTAATGTCAAATAACCAATTCCCTTGTGGTGTGACAATAAAGCAGCCATACATATTACAGAGAATTCTGTGTTTCATGAGCAAACTAAACTTGGAAATCGACTGCCATTTGGTCAGAAACAAGTTCAAAGAGGGGTTCATTATACTGCAACATGTCCATACTCAAAATTAGGTAGCAAATTTATTTACAAAGGCATTGGCAGCGCCACATTTCAACAGGTTACTCAACAAGTTAAAGTTGGCAGATTGCCACCAAGCTCAACTTGAGGAGGGGGTGAAGAGAAATGAAGTAAAATGATGGACTGGGCCAATAATCGACTAGATTAAAAATATGTTTTTTGGTAAGCTCAGAAGTGAAAGGTCCAGAACGTCAATGAAGGCCCAGAGGCCCATCATAGTATCTGTTGGAACTGCACATGCAGAAACAACAAAATGCTCTAGCTAACAAAAAGAATCTGATAACAGTTTGCTAGCTTCCAAGAAAGGATAGGATAGAATCAAATTAGCTTAGGAAGATAAACCTTCTAAAATTTTGTAATTAGGCCACTTGTCATTTTTTGATTTCTAGAAAGCTTGTATATAAACACAGCAATGTAAGTGATTTTAGTATGAATGAAATAGTGAGAACCATTTTATCCCAGAAACTCAATTTTTGTTCAGATATTCGTCACCTAGAGTTGCTATGTACCATTGTTTTACTTTCCTGATGAGGGTGTTAAGCTTTTTATCACACGCACTTTTCTCGGAGAATATATGTGCGTGTCCACACACAAACAGCGAGAGACCTCCCCCCCCCCCCCCCCCCCTCCCCCTCCTCTCTTTCCCTCTAATGATGCATGATTTTACTCCTTTTCTCCGCTATAGATGAACAGGATAAAAAATTTTATGTTGCCAAATTGAATAGCACACTTTTTGGAGTATGCCCCGAGAAAAAGAAAATGAAGTATAATCATTCCCCAGATAATTGTGACATGACTAAACTAACTGTAATTTATTAAGAGGAGACGAGCATTTTCCAACCTCAAAGCTAATTGAAGTTTGAAGCTTTCTTTGATTTCTTATGTTTCACTTAAACCCACCAAAGTAAAATTTTAGTTTCTAGTCTAACATGTTACATTGCTAAAGAAAATTTTAGTTTCTAGTCTAACATGTTACATTGCTAAAGATGTTTACCTAACTTGTAGCCAAGTATTTGATGGGATTGTTCTGTTAGATTCAGAACAAACAATTAGAAATGCCAACAAAAGATGTTTTGAAGAGTTAACAGTGATGACAGTTCCAGAAGAATAAGGAACTTGAATGGGACGGCCAGTCAAAACCAATAAAATCCAGATTTTGTGCCTTCAAATTCATAAAACTACTCAGCTTTATTGAAAAGAAATACAAACACACACCTCTAAAGTCAAGAACTTAGAGGCATTGTGAGAACACGATCAAATACTAGGCACTCCAAACTTATGAAAGTGGAAGATTAACCAATCTACTACATAATAGTAGCAATTTATTCAATAATACATAATACTAGAGAGTCCCAGTTCTAGTCTTAGTTCCTTTATTGTTGACTTTGGCTTGTAAGTCTCAATCCTCTGCATTGCGTTTAAGGAGAACAAACATGTCAAGGACAACTCCTTTTGCAAAGTTAGGATGCTCTTCAAGTTTCTTCTTGAACAAATCAAAGAGTTTATCCACTATCTCCGCTCCAAATTGCTCTCTAATCACGTCCCCCATTACGGCCCTCATTCCCAATGAATATTGTTGAGCTTTGGCAGAAACATCTGAATCTATCATCATAGGCACGCTCTCCATTTTTTCTATACTGAAGTATTTGTTCCGTTGAACAGCTTGTTTCAACTCTTCAGGAGATTGAAGATAAACTGGAACGTTGTAGGAATCCACGTTTTCTTCATCGATAAGTCCCTGGGGCAAGAGAGATTAAAATTTACAAATTCTTTAACCTTAATGCCTATTTGGGAGGAAAGAAATGGAGAGAGAAAAAAAAAGAATTGAAAAAATGCTTAAACAATTCTTTTATTCGGGAGTAAGAACGGTAAAAAAAAGGAAAGAATTTTTAATCAGTTTTATTTGTTTGGCAGTAAAAATAATGAAGGAAAAGAAGGGAAATGAAAAAGAAAATCTCCCTTTTCTCCTCCAAAAATTTTCCTTCTAAAAGCAAAGGAAAAAAACTTTACCTTCCTTTCTTTTCTTTTCTTTTCTTTTCTTTTCTTTTTTTCTTAACTCTTTTTTTTCATTTCATTTCTTTTTCATCCCAACTTCCAAATTAAGCATACGAGGACAAAAAAGCACAAGACAAGGAGGAGAAAAAGAGTACCCTAAAGGTCTTCCATTTCCACTTTGATTATGATAGGGGATCATTTAAACTTAAGCTAGTTCTTTTTCTGTTTTTAATTTGAAGCAAATGAGAACAAGACATAATTAGTAAAGATTAATCTTTTCTACACTGTTAGTATAGAAAAGATTAATCCTTTCACTTTTGGTTAATAAAGTCTTTTTAATTTTAAGGGTCATTCCCTTCTGGTATTAGTGACTAAAGTAAGTAATACAAACCTTCTTAGCCAAGTCCATGAGGCAATAACCCAATACCTCCATCCCTATGTTAGTCAAGACATGGGTATGAGGGACCCCATCTGGGCGGAATGAAGTCACATCCATCAATAATCCTCCATGGACCAGTTCTTTAGCTCTAGCCGTCAAAAAGCAGTCGATATCCTCAGCATGTTGTGCTTCATAAGCCTTCAAAACATCTGCTTTAGCATAATTGTGATGAATCCTTCCTTTATTCCACGCAGCTGAATTTTTGTCCATCACCTCTTTTGGTACTTGAGAAAGAAACGGTGTAGAAAATGAAGTGTGCATTATGTGAATAGAGTCACAAGGAAATAATCGACCGTAAAAGGAACCCGGAACCCCAACGCCGTAATAGCGCTTGTCGTGACCAGTTGGGAGAGATCTAAAGAGGGTATTGAAATCATTCACCGTATGATCGTTAAAGAAGACTTGAAATTCAGGGATAGTGGGAGAATGGAATCCTTTTCTATTTTTGAATTTAAGCTCCACAGCTTCAACAATGTTCTGCATTGCTATCAAAGTGTTAGGTCCAACTGAGCATCCCAAATCAGCAACGCAAAATGCCTTTCCACAAAATTTATTGACGTCAAGCTTCTCAGCAATAGATTCTTGAATGAAAAATTTGGTTGCTTGAATTGCATCTCTCTGCCACCAAAAAAGAAAAAGAAAACATAGGTTTAGTAGAATAATTGCTTTGTAATTATTGAAGTTCCGTATGAAAATTAATGTAAACAAGAAAAAGAAAAAGAAAAGATAAGTTTAGTAGAGTATAGTGCTATATGGGAAGTAAAGCTTTAGATGAAGGACCTGATGGGTGGAATTCTTTGTGTAACTGAAGTCGTCATCTCCACCTTTCATTGCGAATTGATCAGAAGAACTACTGTTGCTCTGCACGGATTCCATCTCTTCTCTATCTCTCTCTCTCTCTCTCTTTCTCCCTCTCTGTGGTTGCATTGCACATTCGCTAGAAATTGTGATGTATTTAAGCTATTGACGGGCACGCAAGTGGCAGGTGGTAGGTGGTTGGTTTTGAGACCGAAGACAACACGACAAAGGGGTCCGGATGAATCGTTCAGTATGATCGTAAAGCCTGATTGTACAAGTAAATTATTGCTTTTGGATACAATCGACTTTACGTATGAAAATGTAAACGGAACCAAACAGTCCGGAACTGATAGAATCTCAAAATATTTATTTAACCGAAACTATAGACCTTGTCATAGAAAAAAGAAAAGACATGCATGTAGAATGTAGTAGGACTATATGATGACATTACTTAATTACTGTTATGAAACACTAAAAATCAACCAACCGGTTATCCCAATTTGCGGTCGAGTTGTGGGGCGCAATCGAGATACGATGGTGATCCTATGAATAACAGGAGCAGGTTTCTCGTTGAGTTTTTTTTTTTTTTTTAGTTTTTATCACTTTACCCCCTTAAACTATATCTCAACTATCAGTTTAGTCCCTAAAGTTAATTTTTAGTCACTTAACCCCCTAGACTAACGGTCAACTAACGGTTAGACTAACGGTAACGTGAAAAAACAAATTTAGGTCCAATTTAACTATGAAATTTTTGTCACTTTACCCCCTTAAATTATATTCTAACTATAAGTTTAGTCTCTAACATTAATTTTTAGTTATTTAACTCCTTAGACTGATGTCCAAACTAACGGTCATGTGAAAAAACATGTTTAGGTCCAATTTAATTACAAAGGGACAAATATGCCCATAAAGTCCTAAAAAATAAATTTCACTTCTAAATTGTAAAGGTACAAATATGTCCATAAAAATCTAACAAATAAAATTACTTCTTAAATGCCCTCTATGAAGCGGCGACATAGAAATAAGTAAGAAAAGAAAAAAAAAAGAATAATATAGCCATGTTTCTTGACAGTAATATTTTTCTAATACATTTTCTCTTGTCATAAATTTTAGAATTCATCTATCAAGAAAACGCAAGTATTCTCATAGTTTGAAAAATTATGAAAACAAAAGAATTATTAAAGAAAAATTTTACTAACACAAAACTTGAGAAAAATATATCTTGCAATGGAGCAAGTATAAAATTTTTCTTTTAAGATTATCTTTGTTACATGCAAACAATTGATAAAATTTCACACTTTTATCTCATCATATTTGCAATATTTTGAATAAGGTATTGCGCAAAATAGGAAGTATGTAAATAGTTTAAAAAATAGAGGAGAGTAAAACCTTTTAGCCATTATTTTATATTTAAAATATGGGAGGAGGGTATTTTTGTCATAAAATGGTCAATTATGTGCTTTAATTTAACCAATGGATTTAAGTGACTAAAAATTAACTTTAGGAACTAAATTGATAGTTAGAGTATAGTTTAAGGGGGTAAAATGATAAAAACCCTTTTTTTTTTGTCAAGAATCACTTGGGTTAGAAATTAGATTATAAAAAAGGTCACTGGTGAACTAAACCTAAACTGGAACTCACAAGTAACACACATCCAGCCAATTGGTAACTAAATGGTGCACCTGTGGAACTTAAATCTAAGAGCACTACCTTAACGCTCATCGATGTGAGACAAGAACTCACTCTCATTTTTGACGTTAGGTCAGCACTCTCAAACTCTCACTCAAGTTTTTCTTTTTTTTGTCAAGAATCATTTGGGTTAGAAATTAGATTATGAAAATACTTAAGGTCACTGGTAAACTAAACCTAAGCTGGTTTCTGGTTGAGTTATTGGATTGCGTCTTTTTAAAAGAACATCTCTTTCTTCGATGTGGGACAATTTAAATTTTGATTTGGCTTTCATCTTCACTTGCTATTTTTTTTTTTTTTTTTTGCTAAAATAAGAATTTCGTCATTAAATTTTACTTAAATTGATTGTTTGAGACTGAGGGTGGGTGGGGCAAAGAAACCAAAATTAAAAGTTGGAGATAAAAGTTGCGGAGTGGGCTGCTTTTTTGGGATGAATGCCGCTCATGCTAACAATGTTCAAATGATCTATAGCGCCTTAATTGTCCCAAAATGGTCATCACCTATCTCTCCTTTGATGAAGATGTATGGGCGTAGGACTTCCGTCCCTGATCCCTCCCTCCCTCCCTCTTGATGGTGCTGCTTCTTCTTTGTTCTTCAGCCGAATAATGTTCTAATCTAAGGACTCTCCAAACTGGGAACCCAGATGGGAGTTGTTGGCCTTGGTGGATGGGGGCCCATGTGGTGTCATATTTGCCAAGTTTATTAACGCCCTCCTCAAAGTCACACTTGGACCTGACTTCTTTTTGATTAGCAGCATCCAAAGCAAATGCAGGTAAGCAACTACAATTATAGTTAGTCATTTCTCCAACCGCCGACTGAATCTGACTATATACTCAAGTAGTTAGATATGGTTAATGATGATCTACATTGGGGGAGTGGGTATTGTGTGCACCACGCGCGCCGCGTGGCGTGCCACGTGGTGCACTAGAATCAATCACACATCGCCAAATAATACAAGGTATGACCCACCATTGCCACATGGCGATAAATTATTGGTTCTAGTACACCACGTGGCAATGCACGTGGTGTATTGTATACTTTTCCTCTACATTGGACGGTTTGTGGAGAATGGAAAGGTTTACAGAGGTTTGCGCACCAATTTATATAAATTTGCATAATCAGAAATTATGGAATGAAACTCCTAAATTTTACATGCATTTGTCTCTTCAACCTTTAAGTTATTATGCACTTAATAATGGTCAAAAGATTATTGGCACTTGAGCACTTAAAGACACCAAAATTAATTTTAAATAACTTTGTTTTAATATTTTGTTCAAATCAACCGTTATGCTAATTTAATTTTAAGAGTTGTATCTGAAATAAAACTAGTACAATTCTTAAGGAAGTGTATTTAAAAAAAAAAAAAAACAGACATGCCAAGTTGATTAGGGTGCCTAAACATTAAAAATAAGAAGATTCAGATATCCAAAACATCACCTTTTACTGATTTCTTTCATTTTTCTACTCCTTATCAAAGCAAAAATTCTCGAAACGTTCTTGGAAAAATTTCTTTGTATTGTTGCCATGAAATATTGGTTTTGGATTTGTAATTCGTGGAGAGAATTTTCACAAAAGTAGTAGCAAAATAGCAGGGGCAAATATCTTTAAGAAAAATGAACCTATTCACGTAAAAGCTATAGTCTAATTTCCTGAAGGTTTGTCAAATCGTGTTGTTTACAGGAAGGAAAATTGCTTCAAGTGGTGCTGGGTGTTTGAAGGAGACACAAGAGATGGTTATTCCAATAGACTATGTCAAGGATTTTTTTTTTTTAATCCAGAAATCAAAAGCAATTTGTATTACTTGGTGTGAAAATTACAACCATTTACAAACGGGGCAACGGCCCCTATGTCAAGGATTGGAGCATTCATACATTGGTATTGTGTATGATTTGTAAATATTGGTATCGTTCAAGGATTGGATCATTCATATATTTGAGGGAACCACAATTCTACTTTGTAACTTCATGATGTTCTAAGGCTATGGAATAAGAGCATGCATAACCACAGTAATCGATGGATAAATACTACTTTTGGTCTCCGAGCTGAGCAATAATTATCACGTGGAAGTACTGGTTTACGTAAAATCACCAGGAGTATTGTATTGTATCTAGCTAACACCATCATATCATACAAAGGGGCCATCGGAATCATTTTTTAACCTTCCTCGAGTAAAAGAAATCAACGGGACGCCAATAATTGTGGATTGCCTAGTACTCGTCAGCAGGATTGGATTGGACCATGGGACTGTGATAGAATCGATGCATTTGTGGACCACATTGGTTGGCACTTGGCCTCTGCTGTGCCTCGAAATAAAATCAATTGCACGGCACAATTCAATGCAATAGTGTCAAAATCAGCACGCAGGACATGTCTCTTTTACCTAATTAATTTAATATAATAACGTCTATCGTCATGTAAAAAAACGAGTGCTTTTGCGACTAAAACCATGTGCACAGAGGCTGTTAACGAACCGACCAGGTCATGAGCTGTTCGTGAGTAGTTTAGTTTACTATTCGACTCGAATTCGGTATTGATCGAGTTTGAGTCGAATTCGAGCAGTTCGTATATTAAAAAAGCTCTCGAACAGTAAAAAGTAAGTTCGAACAGCTCGTCGAGCAACTTGAAATATAATTATTAAATATTATATATATGAAATTGCCAATTTATTCACACCAATTATATATGAATTTTGAGTTCGAGCTCGATTCGAGCTTGATTGTGTTTTTAAGAGCGATCACGAGTCAAGATCGAGTTCTCTTTAAAATTAATGAGTCGAGCCCAAGTTTCGAATTATAAACTCGATCGAGCTCGAGCTCAATCTCCAGCAGTAGTAATGTTAACAAGCTCGAATTCAAGTTCGGTAGTATTCAAGCTCGGCTCGATTCGTTGACATCTCCAATGTGCGCTGCGCATCCACACCGACATTGTTTCTGCCAAGCTCTTTTCATAAACAACAAAATTTATTATTATTCCTTTGTTTATTTGATTTTGTTTTTTAAAAATTTAAATATATTTTTAAATAATTTTTTTATCTTAAAAACATATTTATCGAGTAAAATCTTTAAAATTATTTTAATAATACTTTTCAAAAACAAACTAAAAAAACAACCATTCGAATGGAGTCATATATTTCTATAGCTAATTCCTAACTAAGTTTATGATCTAAAGGCTATTCAATACACTTGTTGCGTGTCATCAACTTGAGAATAGCACATTAGATGGTGTTATTGACGCCGTATCAGCTCTTCATCCGGGCATGCCATTGTTTGTTCTCCTCAAACC
The DNA here is from genome assembly GCA_024721245.1 of Mitragyna speciosa. Taxonomy (NCBI): domain Eukaryota; kingdom Viridiplantae; phylum Streptophyta; class Magnoliopsida; order Gentianales; family Rubiaceae; genus Mitragyna; species Mitragyna speciosa. The sequence goes on from CM045562.1 coordinate 567,923, forward strand.
CTACAGTCCACTCCAAGTACATATTCCTCATACTTATTATGCATGCGCGGAGATGACGCTAAAATTTCGGAGTGTTTGGTTTAGGACAATCAAGGAGGAGAATGGGTGTCATCAGTAATGACACTCATTGTTGATATTTGTAAAACAATTATTATTGGCATTCAATGGGAATGAAAGTGATTAATTAGGGTATTAATGATTTCCTAAGGAAGTGTATTTTTTTTCTTTTTTTAAAGACATGCCAATTTCATTATGGTACCTATAAACATTAAAAATAAGAAGATTCAGACATCCAAAAGATCATCTTTTACTGATTTCTTTTCATTTTTCTACTTCTTATCAAAGCAAAAATTCTCTAAACGTTCTTGGAAAATTTTCTTTATATTGTTGCCAAGAAATTTTGGTTTTGGATTCGTAATTCGTGGAGAGAATTTTCACAAACGTAGTAGCAAAGTACCTGGGGCAAATATCTTTAAGAAAAATGAACCTATACATGTCAAAGCTATAGTCTAATTTTCTGAAGGCTTTTCAAATCGTGATTTTACAGGAAGGAAAACAGTTGCTTCAGGTAGTGCTGGGTGTTTGAAGGAAACACAAGAGATAGTTGATTTTGCAGCAGGTTATTCCAATAGACTATGTCAAGGCTGAGCAATAATTATCCCGTGGAAGTACTGTTTTATGTATAATCACCTGGAGTATTGTATTGTATTAGCACCATCGTATCACATATAAAGGGTCCATCGGAATAATTTTTAACGTCGAGTTTCTCCACACATACACACACGCCGTGGGGAAAAAATCAACAGGAGGCCAATAATTGTGGACTATAGAGTATTGATCAGAGGGATCGGACCCTGGGACTGTGATGGAATAATGCATTTGTGGACCACATTGGTTGGCACTTGTGCCTTGCCTCGAAAAAAAAACAAGCACATGGCCCAATTTTGTGCAGTAGCGTCAAAATCAGCACGCAGGACTTGTCTCTCTTACCTAACCAAATTAATACAATTCCCTAGCAATATAATCACATCGTATTGTCATGTAATAAACGAGTGCTTTTGTGACTAAAACCATGTGAACTAAATCGGTCTTTATGATTTTACAAAATTTCGAATCGTAAATCTATTTACATATAGTAGGTATTCGATCTTTTGGTTATTCACAAAATTATTTAAAATAGGTCGGGTACCATACCCGATCCATAATAATTTATTTATATTTTTCAAAAATAAACAAAAAAATTACACAATACTATTAAATCACTAATAATACAAAATTTAATATCTTAAAGTTAAATTACATCTAAAACCTTAATCTTTAAAAAAAACAAAAATTAAATAAAACAAAAAGACAATTACTTAATATTTCAAACTTCATCTTTTCATTTCAATCAACATAAAAACATAAATATTCAACAAATAATAAAATATTATGTAAACAAAAAAATAATTACTTAGTCTTTCAAACTTCATCTTCTCATTTCAATCAACGTAAAAATATAAATATTCAACAAATAGCCAAATAAACACCCAAACTAACATGTGAAGTTACATAACTCTCTCCACTTCGGGTCGGTCTGGGTATCTGATGGTTCACAAAAATGTGAATTGCGAACCAATCCGATTAAAATATAACCCGCACCGCAAACTAATCGATCACCTAAAACCGGTTCGATTATACTTTTTTTCGGTTTAGGAGAATCAATTTTTTTTAATTATCCTAAATGTGGCACATAAATGTCTATGGAATTTTATTCATAAAGATGTTTATGACGGGCACTGAAGTGGCAGGTGGTAGGTGAGTGGTTTTAGGTTCGAAGACAACATGAAAATGGGTCCAGATTAATCGTTCGGTATGATTGTAAAGCCTAATTGTACAAGTAAATTATTGCTTTTGGATACAATCGACTTTACGTCTTAAAATGTAAACGGCACCAAAATTTAGCTCCTATAAATTTTTTTTTCATTTTTGAATACTGTATGTATTTAAGAGGCTTTGTTTGTTTGTTACTGTTTTTTAAAAACATATTTTTTAAAAATTTTATACATATTTTTCAACCACTTTTAAATTTTACATATACATTTATTAAAACAAATTTTTAAAACAAGTTTAATAATATTTTTTAAAACACATTTCAGAAAACAATCGTCCAAACACAGTTGGCTTCTCATGCATCTTCTGATTGCATTAAAATTTAGTTGGACAAGTGGGTCTAGATTTACTGCAGCGAAAGCACAAACAAGATTTGGTGAATCTTTTTATACACGTGTCATGATTGTATTTGTTGGAATTAAATATTTACGTTAGTGGCCTGAAAATTTTTTGACTCACGTGACAATGATCGATGGTAAGGTACATGGCAGGAGTACTGTATGTTATCATTGTTATGTCCCAGTATATTTGATTTGAAATATAAAACTAATCGGTAGCAAGAAAAATTGCATATGTTAATTGTTGTGAATTATGTCAATTAAATAAACTAATCACACTGAACACTTTACAGTGCTATTAGAGACAATTTTAATTAACTTATGTGATTGTTTTATTTAATTATTACAAATTATAATTTGACCATCCATGTTGTATTCTTGAAGTTTTTATTTTTGTAAAAAGTTATGGAGAAAATCAAAGCGTTAAATTCTTCAGGTAAATTTCTTATTTTTCAAAAGTGTCTCGATTAAATAAGAAATATTTTTAGACTCATTTATGAATTTTAAATATAAAGAGTTTTTGTTTTGAACTTGTTCTAGACAAGATATTACAAAATTTTTGGATTTTAGGGTGATTATTACCATATGATAGGATGCAACTTTCCAAATTGAACTTAACAAATCCCCTATACTTCTCAGAAACACGAAGGAGGGGACCGACAAAAAAAAAAAAAAAAAAAACAAAGGAAAAGACGCCGCAGCCACATAACGACAACTAAACAGGAGGGGACACCGCAGCCACACAACCCTCCAGAAAAATCGTTATCGTCTTATTGACTATGCAGTACAGGCTAATTAATTAAGCACAGGTTAAAAATTTAGGCAACGCAATGTGGCACATAAATCACTCTGGAATTTTATTCATAAAGATAGATTCCTGCACTGTTGCCGGGCAGAGGTACTGGGGAGAGTGTCTTTGGATTAGAGACTAAATTTCAGGGGGAGAATCGAGTGAAGACCTCTGGATGGGCAGCTAGAGACAGCTCCAGCGTCTTCTCTCCCTTGAATTCACCAAAAGCTAAACACACACACACACACCCGCATTTCATTCCAGTTCATCAAAGAAGCAGATCCAGCTCATAATGCACTTTGACGTTTTCTTGAATTCATTGTCACTTTGTATCTGCATCTTGGAAAATTCTTGGAAAATTCTCGTATGATCCAAAAATAACCACTTTATCTGTCGCTCACATGGACTCACACTATGGCTCACCTATGCCTTACTTATTTGATGAAATGGTTGTTTCTGAATCACAGGATTTACGGCCTACTCGTAAACCTGTTTCATGCTATTATTTTCCCTACATCTTCTGTTTTAAAGCCACCCAAAGTGGTGATTCCCACAGCAATAGAATTGCGCATACACTTCAAGTGCATTAGCAATTTTGAGAGGGTGAAAATTACAAAAATTGATATTTGAGGGACCAATTTACTAAGAATTTCAAAACATAATAATTAAAAAAAAAAGAAACACTTGAAAAATTGGATACCTTGAAAAATTGGATACCTGTTCAGCTCCATTGCAAATCGGCAAAACTAAAAACTTAGAGGATATTCAATATTTCTTAAAAGTTGTCAGTTGGCAACACATCTTATTAGTTTGTGTTAAGACAAAAAAGGGAAATTTTATTTAAAACATATAAAAATATGTGATAGAAGTAGAATTGCAAAATAAAGCATATCAGATTCTCATATTAAAATTGGCATAAGTCCATGTCGTAATTGCCTTAACTTCATCTAAAATCTTTTTTAGACTTTCGATTTTTATCAACTCAATACAATAATAATTATATATAACCCCATGAAAAATGAATAATAAGAAATTTAATTAAAATAGATAATATAATTTTAATACAAAACTACTAAATAATATTTAATATCTTAAATAAATAAATGACTAAAAAATAAATTCTAAAACTAAATAAGAAACATTTAACTTTTTAGGGTTTAGTTTAATTATGCCAACAATTTGTCTTGTACGCTGCCATGGGCACATTAGATGGCAAGTCTTGGAATCTCACAAGTGCCATTTGACACAAGTTGATGAACTAGATTTAAAGGATTAAAAATAGACGTATGAGATTGAACCAGTAAGGCTAAACTTATAATGAGAAAACGATATCATTTTAAGTGACAGATAGTTACACCACGTTTTAATAGGATTATATACCATTATTTAGTATCGTTACACATTTAAACTAACATGTTATGCATACTTTAAATTGTACGAAATGAAATAGTACAAGGCACTTACCGAGTCCTGAGATGGCATTATCAACAAAGAATCAGCTGTTCAATCATTTGGTCCACTCAAACTTTATTGTGGTTGATGCACCAAATAAGCCATTGGAAAAGGACATCCCTTTCCACATTATTGGTACGTTAAAATACAACAGTAATATTTGTCTTTAGAATTTAGCATGCCGTCAACCTTTTGCTAGTACTTCAAGATTTCTGGAGTCATTAGGGATAATCATGTCTAACCAATCCACTTGATGGCAGGGAGGAAAACGCTTGGTTCTTCTGCTGTTGAAGGAGTGAAGGAGACACACGAAATGATTGAATTTGCAGCAAATCACAATATAACTGCAGATATATTGAGGTTATTTCTATGGACTAGGTTGACAATTCATCCTGATATATACCCTTTGAGATAAAGATATTTTTATGTGGACACGTAAAGCTTGTAATCATCTAAAGTAAACCCACATCACACGTAATCCTAATGTCGCTGTTAGATAATATGATTCATGTGAGACATATCAATATCACCAAGAGTCACAAGAGTAACCTGACCATTTAAATGATCACAAGCCGCATTAATGTAAGCACCCCTCCAGAATTTTAGCACAAAATTCCTCACGAAAATGCCACGATAAACACAAGTAATCCCCTACGCGTGGTAGCAAACGCGAATGGTGTTGCCAGTTATCACGCACCAGTGACAATTCATTGCTCACCAGCTGTCATTTTGCAGTAAACGCGGGGAAATTTGTCACGTGCTTTCTATAGATACCCAATTATTACACCAGTATGCGTGATGAATGATGAGAGAGAGAGCAAGATATTTGTTCAACATTGTCTGGCACGTTTTTTTTTTTTTTTTTTTTCTTTTCTTGTACTCTTTTCCTTGACTCCCACTCCCCCCCTTTCTTTTTCTTTTTTGTTTCAATCAGTGTGTGTGTCTGTGCGTGTATATCTGCCATATCAGATCTTAGATGGCTGGAAAGTCGAGTGGCTAGAGACTCTTCGGCGATTTTTTTCTCCCTTCAACTTTTTATAATTGTGACATAACTAATTTTGACTGTAATATTCTAATATGAGACTAGCATGTACCAACCGTGGAATCAATTTGACTTAAAATTAATTGAAGTTTAAAGCTTTCTTTGATTTCTTATGTCTTTCATTTAAACCCAGCAAAGTAAAATAGTAGTTGCTAGCCTAACATGTTACTCTGCCAAAAGATGTTTACCTAACTTGCAGCCAAGCAATTGATGGCAGTGTTCTGCAGGATTCAAGACGGACAATTAGACATGCCAGCAAAAGATGTCTTGAAGAGTCAACAGTAATGACAGTTCCTCAGGAACAAGGAGCTTAAATGGGACGGCCAATCAAAACCAATAGAATCCAGATTTTACTCCTCCAAATTCATAATACTACTCAGATTTATTGACAAGAAATTCAAATACACACCTCCAAAAATAAGAACTCAGACATTGTGAGACCACGATCAAACACTAGGCACTCTCAACTTATAAAACTGGAAGATTAACCGATACTATATAATAGTAGCACCATTATTCAAATAATACATTATACCCGAAAGTCCCAATTGCAGTCTTATTTCCTTTATTGTTGACTTTAGCTTGAATTCTCAATCCTCTGCATAGCGTTTAAGGAGCACAAACATGTCAAGTACAACTGCTGTTGCAAAGTTAGGATGCTCTTCAAGTTTCTTCTTGAACAAATCAAAGAGTTGATCCAATATCTCCGCTCCAAATTGCTCTCTAATCACGTCCTCCATTACGGCCCTGATTGCCAATGAATATTGATGAGCTTTGGAAGAAACATCTGAATCCATCATCATAGGCACGCTCTCCATTTTTTCTATACTAAAGTATTTGTTCCGTTGAACAGCTTGTTTCAACTCTTCAGGAGATTCAAGATAATCTGGGACGTCGTAGGAATCCACATTTTCTTCATCAATCATTCCCTGGGGTGAGAGAAATTAAACTTACAACTTCTTTAACCACAAGTAAAATAAAGACAAAAATGCACAAGACAAGAAGGAGAAAAAGAGTACCTTAACTTAAACGACTTAGATTTTTATTATGATAGCGGGATCATTTAAATTTATGCTAGTTCTTTTTTTTGTTTTTAATTTGAAGCAGATGAGAACAAGACATAATTAGTGTAGAAAAGATTAATCTTTTAAAGTCTTTTTATTTTTAGGGGTCATTCCCTTCTGATAATAGTGATAGAAGTAATTGATACAAACCTTCTTAGTCAAGTCCATGAGGCAATATCCCAATACCTCCATCCCTGTGTTAGTCAAGACATGGGTATGAGGGACCCCGTCTGGGTGCGGTGAAGTCACATTCATCAATAATCCTCCATGGACCAGTTCTTTAGCTCTAGCCGTGAAAAAGCTGTCCATATCCTCAGCATGTTGTGCTCCATAAGCCTTCAAAACATCTGCTTTAGCATGGTTGTTGTAGTATCCCGTTAAAAAAAAGAAAGAATTATTTTGGTAAAATAAATAAATTAATAGGGGGTCCTTATTAATAAATATAATTATTTGACACAAGGGATACTTTATGCAATTTTAGAGTTATTAAAAGACCCAATTTCTCTTCTCCCTATCTAAGGTCGTCAAAAGGAGAAATGTCAGAAAAAGAAACGGGAGAAGAGGACAGTCGTGAACAACATGGAACAAGGATTGACATTGAAGGAGGTACAGTGGAAGAAGAAGGGAGCACGGTTTAGAACAATTCAGGTAAGTTTTAACAGTTCATTTACGAATTATACTTCTGTGAGATTAAAGAAAAATAATAACAGTAGAATTAGCTTGAATCTTGTCAACAGACATAGATATTCTAAACCAGAGGAATTAATTTAGGGAGTTAGTTTTACCAGGATAACAAGAATTGATTTTATAGGATTATTAATTAGTTTTATGTGATTCTTAGGCATAGATTTATAAACAAATTGATTTGAGATCTTGTTAGATTTTACTAAAAGCATATAACAGGGATATTTTGGAGAAAATTGTGAGCCAAGAAAATTGATTTGGAACTCCGTTAAATTTTATTGAAGTTATCTGATACTAAATATTGTGGGAACTCCTTGTGGATAGTCACGTAAACACATGCAAACTGTGTAGCTTCATGAGGCCTATTGTTCAAGGATTGGAGCATTCGTATACTTGAGGGAACAACCACAACCCTACTTGGCAACTTCATAATGTTCGAAGGCTATGAAATGAGAGTATGCTTAACCATTCTTTTGATGGATAAATAGTACTTTTGGTCTCCAGGCTGAGCAATAATTATCATGTGGGAAGTACTGTTTTATGTATAATCAGCTGGAGTATTGTATTGTATCTAGCACCATCGTATCACATGTAAAAAGACCATCGGAATCATTTTTAATTTAGCCTCGAGTTTCCACACACACGCACACCGTGGGGAAAAAATCAACAGGAGGCCAATAATTGTGGACCGTAGAGCATTGATCAGAAGGATCGGACCATGGGGCTGTGACGGAATAATGCATTTGTGGACCACAATGGTTGGCTGGCACTTTTGCCTTGCCTTGAATAAAATTAAGCACACGACACAGTTTTTTTTTTTTTTTTTGAAAGTTTTTCGACACAAAGGTTTACAAGGGAAAGGGAACTTAAACAAATTTCATAATTCATCCCAAAAGGCAATTGCTGACTTAAGAGATGGACCATGGGGCTTAAGTATCTAGACTCTTGACACTCATTTTCTGATGTGGGAATTTTTTCTTTTGAAAATTTTCGACACAAAGGTCTACAAGAGGAAGGGAACCTAAACCAATTCCATAATCCATCCCAAGAGGCAATTGCTAATTTAAGAGATGGACCATGAGGCTTAAGTATCTAGACTCTTGACACTCATTTTCCAATGTGGGAATTTTTTCTTTTGAAGTTTTTCGACACAAAGGTCTACAAGGAAAAGGGGGAAGGGAACCTAAACCAATTCCACAATCCATTCTAAAAGGCAATTGCTGACTTAAGGGATGGACCATGGGACTTAAGTATCTAAACTCTTGACACTGATTTTCCGATGTGGGAATTTTTTCTTTTGAAATTTTTCGACACAAAGGTCTACAAAGAGAAGAGGGAAGGGAACCTAAACCAATTCCACAATCCATCCCAAAAGGCAATTGCACTGCACAGTTTAATGCAGTAGTGTCAAAATCAGCACGCAGGACTTGTCTCTTACCAAACCAAATTAATACAATTCCCTAGCAATATAATCACATCATATTGTCATGTAATAAACGAATGCTTTTGGGACTAAAACCATGTGCTACGCATCCACGGACATTGTTTCTCCTAGGCTCTTCTCATGAATTTTTCTCTTCTCATAAATTTTTCTAGAATAGACCGAGTTCATAGGTTCAACCGTAAATCTAACGGTGGATGAAAGAGACAAATCGAATCTCGTTGGCTTCAATCTTCACCGCCTACCCGTAAACCAAATCCATGATAGAATGATTCTCTTCTCTTAACCAACAAGATTCATTATTGCTCTATTTATTTGGTTTTGTTTTTATTTTAAATTTCAAATATATTTTTTAACTAATTTAATCTCATAAACACATTTTTCAATTACTACAGTAATATTTTAAAAAAATCCTAAAAGCAATCATTCAAAGGGAGCCATATATTTCTAGAGCCAATTCCTAATTAAGTTTATGATTAAAGAATATTCGGTACGCTTGTTGGGTATGATCAACTTAAGAATGGCACATATAAATGGTGTTATTGACACCGCAGCAGCTGTTCATCCGAGCATGCCATTATGTGGTCTACTCAAACCTTATAACCCACTCCAAGTACATATCCATTCACTTATTATTATTATTATTATTATTATTATTATTATTATTATTTGTCAACACAGTGGGTATCAAGTCTTGAACCTACTAATTCCACTATACCTGTACAGAGCGGGTACAAAAAACATTTGGGGAAGAAACTCAAACCCTAATCATACTGAAATACTACCATATACGTGACTGACCGAGCCACCTCTTGGGGCATATCCATTCACTTATTATGCATATGGAAAAAAGGTACCAAAATTTAGCTCCTATGATTTTTTTTTTTCAATTTTTGAATACTGTATGTATTAAAGAAATTATTAGCTTCCCGTGCATCGATTGATTGCATTAAAATTTACTTGGACAAGTGGGTCTAGATTTAATGCAGCTAAAGCCCAAACAAGATTTGGTGAATCTTTTTATACACGTGTCATGATTGTATTTGTTGGAATTAAATATTTACGTTGGTGGCCTGAAAAATTTTTGACTCACGTGACAATGATCGATGGTAAGGTACATGGCAGGAGTACTGTATGTTATCATTGTTATGTCCCAGTATATTTGATTTGAAATATAAAACTAATCGGTAGCAAGAAAAATTGCATATGTTAATTGTTGTGAATTATGTCAATTAAATAAACTAATCACACTGAACACTTTACAGTGCTATTAGAGCTAATTTTAATTAACTTATGTGATTGTTTTATTTAATTATTACAAATTATAATTTGACCATGCATGTTGTATTCTTGAAGTTTTTATTTTTGTAAAAAGTTATGGAGAAAATCAAAGCTTTAAATTCTTCAGGTAAATTTCTTATTTCTCGAAAGTGTCTTGATTAAATAAGAAAATTTCTTAGAGTCATTTACGAATTTTAAACATAAAGAGTTTTTGTTTTGAACTTGTTCTAGACAAGATATTACAAAATTTTTGGATTTTAGGGTGATTATTACCATATGATATGATGCAACTTTCCAAATTGAACTTAACAAATCCCCTATACTTCTCAGAAACACGAAGGAGGGGACCGACAAAAAAAAAAGGAAAGACCGTAGCCACATAACGACAACTAAACAGGAGGGGACACCGCAGCCACACAACCCTCCAGAAAAATCGTTATCGTCTTATTGACTATGCAGTACAGGTTAATTAATTAAGCACAGGTTAAAATTTAGGCAACGCAATGTGGCACATAAATCGCTCTGGAATTTTATTCATAAAGATAGATTCCTGCACTGTTGCCAGCCAAATACAGCTGCATGTCAAGACTCGGAGGTTGAAGTCACACCTCAGCTCATTGCTCCCGGCTGCAAGGAAAATGGGAAGACATGTATCCGCCTCTATTGGCAGATAGAACACAGCAGCCTCACTACACTAAGTCGAAGCCAATTTCAGTTTGCTAAAAAACTTTGACGACAAGAAAAACTCTCCTGCAAATCTTCTCAGCTTGACTTTTCAACTGAAAATCTTTTTGTTTGTCCAAGAAATTCTTGAAGAAACACGTGGCCATGATCTTCAATCCTGATCTGCACTGCACCTTATAAAGTAGTTAAAAGTAGATAGATCGATGTTGTGGATTTATAGAAAGAAAGAAAAGAATAAAAATTCCAAGCTAATGATCATTTTGTTTCCCATTCCTTGCAATAACTTTTTCAAACATTATGTCATTCATAGTCTCTACTCCTCATTAGAAGTGGTATTTAAACGTAGGCAAGATACAATCTTTGGAATTTCCTCAAACAGTTTCAAAGTAGCAACTGCCGAAGAGAGAGGATATGGTTGGGGGGAGTGTCTTTGGATTATAGACTAAATTTCGGGGGAGAATCGAGTGAAGAGCCCTGGATGGGCAGCTAGAGACAGCTCCAGCGTCTTCTCTCCCTTGAATTCACCAAAAGGTAAACACACACACACCCGCATTTCATTCCAGTTCATCAAAGAAGCAGATCCAGCTTCATAATGCACTTTGACGTTTTCTTGAATTCATTCACTTTGTATCTGCATCTTGGAAAATTCTTGTATGGTCCAAAAATAACCACTTCATCTGTGGCTCACACCAGACTCACACTATGGCCTATTTGTGTCCCACCCATTTGATAAAGTGGTTATTTCTGAACCACAGAATTCACGGACTGCTCTTGGTCCATGTAAGTATTTTCCCTGCATCTTCTGTTTTAAAAGCCACCCAAAGTGTTGATTCCCTTATCAACAGAATTGTGTATACACTACAAGTGCATTAGCAATTTTGAGAGGGTGAAAATAACAAAAATTGATATTTGAGGGACCAATTGACTAAGAATTTCAAAACATAATAATTAAAAAAAAACAGAGAAACACTTGAAAAATTGGATACCTATTCAGCCCCATTGCAAATCGGCAAAACTAAAAATTTTGAAACTTTGATATGCATTTAACATCGGATTGCTGAAATAGTGACCGAAGTTGGGAGTAGAGCTGCAAATGAACCTAATCGAACTGAACTTTAAACCTGTCAGTTTGATTCAAAAATTCGAGCTCGAATTCGGATTCGAGTTCAAGTTCGATACAAGCTTAAATTCTAGACTCGAATTCGATTCGATTTTTTATTTGATAATCTCGAGTTCGATTCAAAAGCTCAAGTTTTTTTTTTAATTTTTTGTATTAATTTTTTAATAAAATATATATTTTATATAAAATATATACTATTTATATAAAATATTATTATACATTAAATAAAAAATTCTTAAAAAATTTTTCGAGCCAAACTCGAGCCGAATATGTACAAGTTCGAATTCGATTCGATAACACAATCGAATCTTATTTTTGTTCAAGCTCGATTCGAACTAGTAAAAACTCGAATCTGAATCGAGTCTAAACTATTCGTTAAGGGCTTGATTCGTTTACAACCTTAGTTGGGAGCAAGGTAACCAAATCTAAAGCTGGTTGGAGATAGAGTTGGGGTGGGAACCATAGTCGGATCATGCTGCTCGTGGAACAAATGTTCGAATAATCTAAAGCCATACTGTCCCAAAATGATAATGATCAACTCCGTTGATGAAGATGGAATTCCTACCCTAGCAAAGTGATGGTCATCGGTACCTCACTTGGCCAAAAGGAATAAGCCATCTATCATCTTGGGGCCGACCATTTCTTGGTTAGCACTGATCAGCTGTTTCAATCAGTGTGTGTCTGTGCGTGTATATCTGCCATATCAGATCTTAGATGGCTGGAAAGTCGAGCGGCTAGAGACTCTTCGGCGATTTTTTTCTCCCTTCAACTTTTTATAATTGTGACATAACTGATTTTGACTGCAATATTCTAATATGAGACTAGCATGTACCAACCGTGGAATCAATTTGACTTAAAATTAATTGAAGTTTAAAGCTTTCTTTGATTTCTTATATCTTTCATTCAAACCCACCAAAGTAAAATAGTAGTTACTAGCCTAACATGTTACTCTGCCAAAAGATGTTTACCTAACTTGCAGCCAAGCAATTGATGGCAGTGTTCTGCAGGATTCAAGACGGACAATTAGACATGCCAGCAAAAGATGTCTTGAAGAGTCAACAGTAATGACAGTTCCTCAGGAACAAGAAGCTTAAATGGGACGGCCAATCAAAACCAATAGAATCCAGATTTTACTCCTCCAAATTCATAATACTACTCAGATTTATTGACAAGAAATTCAAATACACACCTCCAAAAATAAGAACTCAGACATTGTGAGACCACGATCAAACACTAGGCACTCTCAACTTATAAAACTGGAAGATTAACCGATACTATATAATAGTAGCACCATTATTCAAATAATACATTATACCCGAGAGTCCCAATTGCAGTCTTATTTCCTTTATTGTTGACTTTAGCTTGAATTCTCAATCCTCTGCATAGCGTTTAAGGAGCACAAACATGTCAAGTACAACTGCTGTTGCAAAGTTAGGATGCTCTTCAAGTTTCTTCTTGAACAAATCAAAGAGTTGATCCAATATCTCCGCTCCAAATTGCTCTCTAATCACGTCCTCCATTACGGTCCTGATTGCCAATGAATATTGTTGAGCTTTGGAAGAAACATCTGAATCCATCATCATAGGCACGCTCTCCATTTTTCTATACTAAAGTATTTGTTCCGTTGAACAGCTTGTTTCAACTCTTCAGGAGATTCAAGATAAACTGGGACGTTTTAGGAATCCACATTTTCTTCATCAATCAGTCCCTGGGGTGAGAGAAATTAAAACTTACAAATTCTTTAACCTCAAGTAAAATAAGGACAAAAATGCACAAGACAAGGAGAAAAAGAGTACCTTAACTTAAAACGACTTAGATTTTGATTATGATAGCGGGATCATTTAAATTTATGCTAGTTCTTTTTTTTTTGTTTTTAATTTGAAGCAGATGAGAACAAGACATAATTAGTGTAGAAAAGATTAATCCTTTAAAGTCTTTTTATTTTTAGGGGTCATTCCCTTCCGATAATAGTGATAGAAGTAATTGATACAAACCTTCTTAGCCAAGTCCAGGAGGCAATATCCCAATACCTCCATCCCTGTGTTAGTCAAGACATGGGTATGAGGGACCCCATCTGGGTGCAGTGACTCACATTCATCAATAATCCTCCATGGACCAGTTCTTTAGCTCAAGCCGTGAAAGCTGTCCATATCCTCAGCATGTTGTGCTTCATAAGCCTTCAAAACATCTGCTTTAGCATGGTTGTTGTACTATCCCGTTAAAAAAAAGAAAGAATTATTTTTGGTAAAATATATATATTAATAGGGGGTCATTATTAATAAATATAATTATTTGAAGAAGGGATACTTTATGCAATTTTAGAGTTATTAAAAAACCTAATTTCTCTTCTCCCTATCTAAGGTCGTCAAAAGGAGAAATGTCAGAAAAAGAAACCGGAGATGAGGGCAGTCGTGAACAACATAGAACAAGAATTGACGTTGAAGGAGGTGCAGAGGAAGAAGAAGAAGGGAACGCGGTTTTAAACAATTCGGGTAAGTTTTAACAATTCATCTACGAATTATACTTCTGTGAGATTAAAGAAAAATAATAACGGTAGAATTAGCCTGAATCTTGTCAACAGATATAGGTATTCTAAACTAGAGGAATTGATTTAGGGAGTTTTCCTTTAAAAGTTTTTCAGGATAATAAGAATTGATTTTGTAGGATTATTAATTAGTTTTATGTGATTCTTAGGCATAAATTTATAAACGAACTGATTTGAGATCTTGTTAGATTTTACTAAAGGCATATGATAGCGATATTTTAGGGAAAATTGTGTGCCAAGGAAACTGATTTGGGACTCTGTTAAATTTTATTGAAGGTATATGACACTGAATATTGTGGGAACTCCTTGTGGGTAGTAACGTAAACACATGCAGGTAAGTGACTTTTTGCCTACCTAGTAATTTTATAAGTAATGAATTAAAATATTTATTTTTGTATAAATATTTTCATATCTCGGTAAATCAATTATTTTTAATGTTTTTCAAATTGTGATATGACATGTGTTTTTAACTATAACTGGGGGTCAAGCATATGATTGGCTTATGTGAATTATTTGGTATGGTGTATTTGATATTGTTGCATAAGGGAGAAATTTGTCTCTTTATTTGTGTTTTTATTTGTGTTTGTGTATATGTGGTTTGGTACCATTTCAGAATTGGTGAAAGTAACTATGCCCACCGGGGTTAAGTGTGGGACATCCCTTGGTTAGAGGGGTGAAGTCTAGTTCAGCACTCAGGTCAGATGCGTTATGTCGAGCCCGGCAACCCAGGTTACTATGTAATTTGGTCATTGAGTTTGTTTAATGGTAGTTGTGCCTGATAATTGAAGTGTTGAATTTAAAAATAAAAATATGAATACATGAATTGTATATATATGTATATGTATACGTGTGTGTGTATGAAAATTGAATGTTATGTGTTATGCTTGATCCGGCTAGTTAGGTGAACTGTTGCTTACTGAGCTATTGAGCTCACACCATTAATCTTTCCTCATTTCAGATTTTGAGAATCGATCAAAGTACAGGCCAGGAGTTGCAAGCTTTGGTAGGAAGGATTAGTTATTTTTTTTTTTTAGTTAAATTGTTGAGAATAAAACCCATCTTGGGAACATTAGTAGATTGAATATTATTATTTAAATTTAGAAGTTATTATTTTAGGTGCTACTATTTATCGTTGAACAATGCAGTAATGTTGAGTTTCTATATTCATATATTGGTCATTGATGGTTTGTTTGTAGAGACTATTTTATATATAATTTTGATAAGGTGATTAATAGACACTTTGGATATTTTCAATTTTATTATTACTAGAGGTAAGGTCCATTGGCCCCTCTTCCAGTCAGCAATTGCCTAGAAGTTGTGGGTTGGTGGGTCGTCTTTAGGTGCTCATTCCCAATTCCCTCTCCTTTAGGTTTCTCTTCACTAAAAAAATGAGTTTATTTTCAAAATAAAAAAATGATTACTAGAGGTATAGATGTTGTATACCAGAATTTTCAGGTTGGAATAGATGATTTATTGTTAAAACAGGTTGAGTCTTACAGGCTTGTGGTGAACCCCATAAGCGTTGTTGCGCCAATTCCCGGGCGTGACAGTTGTAATGAATCCTTCCTTTATTCCAGGCAGCTGAATTTTTGTCCATCACTGTTGGAGTATTTTAATAAAAATACAAATATTATGAAATTATTTAATTGCTTTCTGTTAATTTTGACTACATAATTAAGGAGTTTTTATAACCATTATAACGGTTGTATTAATAATTGATTATAATGGCCATAATATTATTGTAATTAAAATTTGACTATTATAGAGTATTAATAATAATAACAATCATAACGGCCATATTATTATTACTTTGACCATTATATAATTATGTTTTGTAACATAAATTTACTTATTATAATATTTAAATTATTCTACTTAATTCTCTAATTATTGTACAATTAATACTCCTAAATTTTCAGCCTATAAATATGAGGATTTTGAAGAGTTCAAAATACATCTTTCAATAAGAATTATTTAAAATTCTATAAGTATAGTTTTGGGTAAAAGTAAGGTGTGTGGAAAAGCTTTTGTACTTCTCTTAGTTGTGCCGATCAAAGAGAAGCAACAACCATGAGTTGGGCTGTTGTATTCTGGAAGCGACGCATTGTGACATACTGCACCGGAATTAAATCCGTAGAGGCGTGAATCGTCTTAAAGAGAGCGTACTACGTGTCTCGGCCCTACCAAACTTCTTAGTGGCTGTCAAATTTATCATTATCGCGGTATATAATTACACATTTTATAATGTGGCATCCAAGTAATATCTTTTTAATTTAATTTTCAATTAAATTTTATTGAAGAAATTGTTGTGATTATTTGATTACTTTAATGGTCTAGGACCAACAATCACCTCTTTTGGTACTTGAGAAAGAAACGGTGTAGAGAATGAAGTGTGCATTATGTGAATAGAGTCACAAGGAAATAATCGACCGTAAAAAGAACCGGAACCCCAACGCCGTAATAGCGCTTGTCGTGACCAGTTGGGAGAGATCTAAAGAGGGTATTGAAATCATTCACCGTATGATCGTTAAAGAAGACTTGAAATTCAGGGATGTTGGGAGAATGGAATCCTTTTCTATTTTTGAATTTAAGCTCCACAGCTTCAACAATGTTCTGCATTGCTATCAAAGTGTTAGGTCCAGCTGAGCATCCCAAATCAGCAACGCAAAATGCCTTTCCACAAAATTTATTGATGTCAAGCTTCTCCGCTATAGACTCTTGAATGAGAAATTTGGTTGCTTCAATTGCATCTCTCTGTCACCAAAAGAAAAAGAAAAAGAAAACATGGGTTTAGTAGAGTATTTGCTTTGTAATTATGAAGTGCCATATGAAAATGATTGTTTTAGATCAAGGACCTGATGGATGGAATTTCTTTGTGTAATGTTGGTTTTGTACTAAAGCCAATTAATTCTAAGATTATAATTTATATTTATTACCAAGTGATTAGGAACCTTAAGGGTCATACACAATAGAACTAATTCTTGGATTATTTGATTTAAATAATTATGCGATAATTATGGGATTAATTTGTGAGATAATTAATTCTAAGGACTTATTGATAAATAGAATAATTATAGTAGCGGAAGAATTTCTTTTTTAAGGAAATTAAAACCTACTAAATATCTTATTTGGTAAGATATCTTAATAGGTAAGGGTTACCTATTACCGAATTCTTGTTGGATAAAATAACTTAATTATTGCTCTATAAATAAGTCCCAAACACCAAGACTTGATACGACATAAGATATTACGTAACATACGTGAGAAAATTAGAGAGAGGAAAAACAATTTTTCTTTATTCAATTTTCTTTGTGTTGCGATCTGTCAAGTGGATCTGGCATATTAACTTGGTGTTGATCAATTTTGAAAAGGATCCTAAGAAGGTGTTCGTGTGGATACCTTAGAGGCCAGATACTTGTGCAGCTTGTGATTGTCATCACTAATCTTAGGTCAGATTAATTCGTTTATTTACGTCACCAAAAATGTACGTTTTCGATTTTGTATAGATAATTAATGATCTTGCTTAAAAATCAATTTTAAATTCCGCTGTGTCAATTGTTCATTGGCATATTGATTTCCTAACAAATTCGTCATCTCCACCTTTCATTGTGAATTGATCACAATAACGATTGTTGCTCTGCAAGGATTCCATTCTCTCTCTCTCTCTCTCTCTCTCTCTCTAACTTACCAAGCATCTCTATGCAATTGCCCATTCACTAGAAGTTGTGTTCTATTTAAGCTATCGACGACCAATCAAGCGGTCAAGATTAATCGTTCGTGGGTTCGGACTCACAATTTGATCCTTTTTCATTTCTCATAGTTGGAATGATGTGCAATTAAGCTGAAGCGCGGTGTAATTATTTTTTATTTTTTATTTTTTTAAAAAAGTTAACCTTATTGATTCCATCTCGTCTCTCTATTTTTACCCTTTAAATACGGAGCTTAAAAATGTGAAAAATAATAATTGTGAAGTCCCTTGGCCATAGTTAGGGATGGCTGGATATACTCACACAAGACTAATTATACAAGGAAATTATTATTATTTTTGGATACAATACAATTTTTATTTTTGAGCTTGGATGCAATAGATTTTACTTATTAAAATGTAAAAGTTAACAAACGTCCCTAACTACATAATCTAAAATATTTATCATTTTAATTGTATTTTTATTCTGTTTAAAGGAGACTCTTATCCTATCAATTTGAAGCCAAGTTGGGTAGGCAAACATGAAATTGGCGTTCTTGCCCTTCCAACCGAGTTCTTTTCACCTCATCTATTCCACGAATTACAGTATGATCCAGGGTTTTTTTTCACTTTTTTTAATATTACATTCATGTACATTGCCTAAAAGAGTGACATGTATCTCTCTTGTAAAAAATATAGCCAGTGTAATTACGTTTTTTAAAAGAACGATACATATTACTTTTTTAAACGGTGTAAAATATTATGGAGTGCAACAGGGGACCAACGCCATAATTCCCAGCACCACTAAGATTCATGTGGTCAGTAATAACAGCAACTGCTGCGCATAACACAAATGGGGCCTTGTACATATGCGGATGTGGTGATACACGCAAAACACCTGCCAAAAATATCCCACAATTTGTACAGCCAGAAGATAATTTTAAATGTTATCAAATTGTGCTTCTAATAAAATACAACTAGTAAACCACTTGAGTAGTTGGAGTGGTATTTATTAGTTTGTATAAGTTATACTACATTAGGTATACAACAGTATACCCCATTAATCCAATGGCTATTCTTGTTTATAAGCCAAATCCCAAATGTTGAAATACGCCCGTTTGAATAGTTGGGAAAGCTGATTTCCCCTCTTTAGCTAAGAGAATGGACTTCCCTCCCCTCCCCTCCCCTCCCCTCCTCGTACCCATCATGCCAATAAAACACAACATCAATCAAGGACAATAATAATATTAGGTCACAGGGAGGAAACAGCAATCCAATCCATTTCAATGAGGAAAAAGAAAAGGTAGGAAGGAAATAGCAGGAGATCCGTTTCCGCGGAATTCGGAGATGTACAGAAACAGAAGAAGATGGAGAAACAACAGATTGAGGTAGTCGAGTTCTAAGCAAGACTGTACGAGATTCACTCGAAAATACTAAGGCTTTGTTTGTTTGTTATTGTTTTTTATAAACTTGTTTTTAAAAAATTTTATATACGTTTTTTAATCACTTCTTTATCTTACATACACATTTATCAAGGAGAATCTTTAAAACAATTGCAGGAATGTTTTTTTAAAATATATTCATCCAAACGCAACATAGGAGTCCAATAAAAATTTCATATCGCTATATTTTAGTTGATGGTCTATAGAGCCTTATTGTCCCAAAAATGGTCATGACCTATCTATCTCTCCTTTGACGAAGGTGATAAATCTTACCACTACTCGCGGAGGAGCCCAATAATGTCCCATGGATACACACATGGACCCAATCCTCCAAGCCCAACAATTGGGATTGGGTCCATGTGTGTGTCTAATTGGCCAAGGCTATGGGCCTCAAAGTCACAGTTGGCACTGACTGACTCCTTCTTGGTGAGCACTGAGCCAGAGCAAATGCAGCTAAGCAACACCTATCAAAGAAATTCTTGTCAGTTGCAAAAATGACATTGAAAGCATATTTTACAATTAATTCAATTAAGAATTTTTGGTGGCCATTTTGGAAAATAAAATGAAAAGGCATTACTTCTATATGTTATCATTGTTATGTCCCAGTGTATTCGATTTGAAATATATAACTAATTGGCAGGAAGCAATATTGCACATGTTAATTGTCATAAATTATGACAGTTAATGATAAATTAATCACACTTATTACTTTATAGTGGTGTCAGAGTCAATTTTGATTGACTTATGTGATTTGCTTACTTAGTTATAATAAATTATAATTTGTTCATGTATTGATTATTCCTTATTATTCTTGAAAGCTTTGTCTGGATAGTAGTTTTTTAGGTGTTTTTTTGGAAATATTTCTACAACAATTTTAAAGATTTTTTTTTATAAATATGTTTGGGAGAAAAAAATTAGTTGAAAAACGTATTTAAAGTTTTTTAAAAAAACATATTTCTAAAAAAAAAAACATAACCAAACAAACGAGTCAGGGAGAAAAATAAATTGTTAAATTCTTCAAGTAAAGTTTTTATTTTTTATTTTTTTTAAAAAAGGTTTTATTTAAATAAGAAAAGTTCCTTCAGTTATTTATGGATTTTAATTTTGAAGTTTTTGTTTTTTGAAGTTGTTCAAAATAAGATATTACAATATTTTTTTAATTTTTAGGGTGAATACCATATGATGCAACTTCCCAAGTTTAACAAATCCCCCAAGCTACTGAGAAATAGGGAGGAGGGGACCGATAAGAACAGAAGACCTCACCGCGGCCACATAACGATAACTAAATAGGAGGGGACTGATAAAATAATAAAGATCGCAGTCACGTAAGGCTCTAGACCAGCAAGCTTTTTTTTTTTTAAGCACTAGACTAGAAAGCTGTGCTATCCTCCGGTACTCATTATCATATCATTAATTGGTTATGCAGGATAGGATGCTTACAGGTACACAGAACATATTCCTTTGCTTTATTTTGTTCATATACATTTATCCATACTGCGAAGTGGTTCCATCTAAATCTTATCCTTCGCAAATCCCTTTTCCGTTTTTGTTTTTGTTTTTGGCTCTCTTGTTTTCCATCAGCTTATCTTTGAAAGTCAACTTCATCCCTGTTGCCATCTTGAACTTGACCACTCCTGATAATACATTTGCATTAACATAAGACCTGCTATTGTCACACCCATTCACATGATACATTTATGGTGTCGTTTTCAGTTTTCTGGCCCACCCCTCCCGGCGGCCCGGTCCTTTCTATTTCTCGGCTAGTGGATCCTGGGAGCTTGGGGACCCGATATATGCTTTTCACTGATCGAAAGTATCTCTGTCCCGTTAGTTATACGTTTGCTAATTGCTTCTTTTGAAAGATTGTTGCTTTCTGTAGTTCCAAAAGTGTTTTTTTTTTTTTAAGAAATGTATCCATTTATTTGGTTATGTTTTTTATAAATATATTTTTTAAAAATTTATACACATTTTTTAACTACATTTTTATATCTCATAAACACATATATCAAGAAAAATCTTTAAAACTGTTACAGTAATATTTTCTCAAAAAACACATCAAAAAATAACCATTCAGACGGATAATGTTAAGAAGTGTGTTTTCCTAACTAGCGTAGCTTCCATCTCATTTGCAAAAATAAAAAACATGTACAAATGCATCCTAAGCAAAGCGGAATTGAGTTTTTATTTAGTTTTCTTATTGTAAATAAGTTTAAGAAAAAATAATGCTGATAGATATTATCTTAGTTGGCTAGCCTATTGTTTATGAAAAATCACTTTGCTATCTCCCCCCAATAGAAAAAGAATTTGCAATAATATTGGCTCCGTTTGGATGGGATTATTTGAATTTTTTTTTCCAAAAGTGTTTGGAAATTATTTGAAATTTTTTTTAGCTAAAGTCAACAATTTTCCCTTGTATTTTTTGAATTTTGAATGCCATTTTCCCTCTCAACAATTTTCTCATGGCATTAGATGCTAGCACTGGACGTTGGCAACATCCCGTGCCAGTGCTAAGTACTCTATTATAACTTCATTAATATTGTAAATGGAGCTCAAAATGTTCGTCACAATATTTTCTATTTTTTTGAACAAAATTTGTTGAAAAAATGCTACGTTTCGTGGATAATTGTGTAAAAAGTGAAACAAATTATTGAAAAGTTTTATACATTTCAAATAAGTTTTTCAAAATTCAAACACTTTCCCCCCATTTGCAACAAAAGTCAACAAAAAATTGATCCACTTTTAGCCATTCTAAAAAAATCAACAAAAAACACACTCTAAATAATTTTTTCAAATAATGGTAAAAAAACACTCCAAATAATCTATCCTAACGGACCCAATACTTTTTCAATATAATAATCTGTTATAAATGTTTCATGATTTCTAAATTTGTCATTTAAATTCGTGATTCTTTCAATACACTTGCAAACGTTAGATCTAAGTTGTCATTTCTGTCTATATTCTTGTTAGGAGTGGGCGTCAATCAATTAACCGATTACCTACCCTTAGTATTCTAATCGAATTTAATTTTACTAATTCTCTCAATTTGTAAGTTGTATTCAACCCACATTAATTGATTTTTTAGTTACAAAGGGTAGAGTATTGCGGGTGATTGGAATCTCATAATATTAATTTGGTTTGCAAAAATAGTTAAAAAATTTATTTGTACAACATAAATACACAGTCAATTGAAAAAAGAAAAAATCAATTGAAAATATCCACTTGCGTAATTCCAAATCCTTGGTAATCCAAGTTATAAAATTTCAAGTTAGAACTACCGTGTCTCATTTTCTTTTGCAAGTAAGAAAATTGCGTATCAAAATTCTTCCAAACAGAAATAAATAGAGTATTTGCATTGTTTTCTATGCTCAACATCTATAATATCTGAAAGTCATATTTTAATTAGTAATAAAAAATATATGATAGTTAGAGTATAGAAATATAAGATAATGTACAAATCAAAGATAAAATAAAATAAAATAAAAAATGATATTTAGGTTATTAAGTTATTTTAGACTTGAGTACAAGATAACCTAATCGTTAGAATTATAATATATACTAATTTTAACCTTTATGATATATATATATATACATATATATATATATATATGTACATCAATTTTAATTAGTCACAATTTTTAAAGATTGATACTGTAAACTAGACCACTTTTGTAAGTAAAGTTCAGTTAATCTAACCACTTTCAAAATTCACATTTTGTTTGGCATTATTTTACGACATGAGGGAATAAATATTAAATTAGTCTAGCGTAAGAGTTTATTGATAACTAAGTTTATATATACACATTACATCGCATGCACAAAAAGAGAATTTCAAACATTAATAGACACGATGTGTTATGAACTAAAAAAGGTTAACATTATTGAAGATTAATCCTTAAACATAGTATTGTAAAACTGAATTCCATAAATAAAATGAAAAGATGTGGGTCATCCTCAAAAAAAAAAAAGAGAGATGTGGGTCATCATTCGGCCGCCGCTAAAAACAAAGAAGGAACAGATAATAGAAGCCAACTTAGTACAAGTCTTTTCAAGGTCATTCCAAGTTTTGTCCATTTTCGAGAGTTTTGAAAGAGATTCGAGCTCTTGAAATGATACAAAAGTTACTCCCATTGAAAAGATAAAACCTGCTTTTTCTTTTTACCCCACCAAAGAAAACAGAAATAAAATGCCTGTCCTGTCCATCTGATTCTAAAAAGCCTTTCAATAGAGTTTTTTCCCCCCCGAAAATGCCTTTCAATAGAGTTTAATATACCAAATTCAAACTATCCACCCTGGTTGTTGTATCAGAAAAGTAAAAACAATTACTTTAACACCCACAAAACAATAGATTGCAGAGAAGTAAATTTCTTCTCGAGGAGATGAAAGCTTAGTTAATTAAATACAGCGGAAAAATTTAGCAATATAAGGCAGTACAAAAATTACAGTGGAATTTGATTGATAAAGATAGATTCCTGCACTGTTGCTAGTCAAATACCGCATCCAAGAATCAGGTTGAAGTCTCACCTTAGCTCATTGCCCACGACAGCAAGCAAAATAGAAAACAGATGTATCAGCCACTACTAGATTGGATAAGACGCTTGAACCGCAGCCTCAGTAAGTCGAAGAGAATTTGGGTTGCCAAAAAAAAAAAAGCTTGGACAATAAGTAATAACTCTCCTACAAATTTTGCAACCTTGAGTTTGCAATATAGTTTTACTAAAATATTTTCAAAGGTAAAAAGTCATACAAATTTCATAAAAGATTGTTATTGGGCATACAAAATATAATATTTCTTGAAAGCCAAGACAATTTTATGCGGATGCCAAAGTAGACCAAAGAGAACTGCTGGAAGAGAATCCCACTTCGATCGAGAGTAGTTAGTTAAATGCTCTGGGCACCTGTTGAATATATATAAATATATATATTTGTTTGTCCTAGAAAATCTCAAAGAAACACGTTGCCGGCGTCTTGATACCTGATCTACACCTTATAAAGTAGTTAAAAGAGAGATTTTGTCGATTTATAAAAAGAAAAAATAAAAAATTCAAGCTAATGATCATGTCATGGCCTGCGTTTACCATTCCTTGCACTGTTTTTTTCAAACATTACGTCATTCATCTACAGTATCTGCTCCTCATTAGAAGTAGTATATAAACGTAGCCAGTATGCAATCTTTGGGACACAAAACAGATTAGAAACTGGCAAGACAAGGAGATAAACAAAGAGAGAGAGATATGGCTGGGGAGAATCGCTCAAATGTCTTTGGATTGGCAACTCGAAAAATCTCACTAGAGATTGAGATTTCGGGAGAGAATCGAGTGAAGACCTTTGGATGGGCAGCTAAAGACACCTCCGGTGTCTTGTGTCCCTTCGACTTCACCAGAAGGTACATACACACTATTATTTGTTTCCTCAAGTTTTAGTTTGAAAAACCTACAAAATTGAGTCTGTAGTGTGAATTATTTACAGGGCAACTGGTGATGAGGATGTAAGGTTTAAAATTCTCTACTGTGGAATATGTCACTCCGACCTTCATCAAGCCAAGGATGATTTCGGCTTTGGTATATACCCAGTTGTGCCGGGGTAAGGACACTATTGTCAGCTCTTGGCTTTAGGCCTGTTTCTACTTGATTCAAAAAAGTTGATCCTAATTTCTCTGGTTTCTACCATATGCTTTTACATAATCATTCGATCAAAAACTCATCTTATTTTAGTGAGTTTAAGCTAAAAACATCGGATTGTTGGATCGAGCAGGCATGAAATTGCTGGAATAGTTACCGAAGTTGGGAGCAAGGTAACCAAATTCAAAACTGGAGATAAGGTTGGGGTGGGAACCATAGTGGGATCATGCCGCTCGTGCAACAGATGCTCAAATGATCTAGAGCCATACTGTTCCAAGATGATGATGACCCATAACTCAATTGATGAAGATGGAATTCCTACCCGGGGAGGTTTCTCTAACGAAATGGTGGTGAATGAGCACTTTGCAGTTCGCTGGCCCGATAGCCTCCCTCTCGATGGTGGGGCACCATTGCTGTGTGCTGGTATCACTGTTTACAGTCCAATGATGTACTATGGATTGTCCAAACCAGGAACTCATCTGGGAGTTGCAGGCCTGGGTGGATTGGGTCATGTGGCTGTAAAATTTGCCAAGGCTTTTGGAGTCGAAGTGACAGTCATCAGTACCTCACCTAGCAAAAAGGAGGAAGCCATCAATCATCTTGGGGCTGATCATTTTTTGGTTAGCACTGATCAAGACCAAATGCAGGTACAATTTTATTTAATAAAGTGTGTTAGGAGAAAAAATAATTTTATTTAAAACATATAAAAATATATACTAGAAATGGAGTTATAAAATAAAGCATTTTTTATTTTCATATTAAGACAAGCATAAACCATAGCACATTTGTCTTAAATTTACTTAGAATTTCTTTAGACTCCTAACTCTAATTGACTCAATACAATAACAAAATTTCATACATCTAACTCACGAAATCTAAATGATGAAAAATCTAATTAGAATAAATAACATATATGATTCTAATAGAAAACTACTAAATAATATTCGATATCTTAAATAAATAAACGACTAAAAACTCAATTAAAATATAACTTCTAAAACTACATAAGATACATTTAACTCTTCAGGGTTTTAGTTTAATTATGCTAGTTTGTCTTGTAGGCTGCCATGGGCACATTAGATGGCATTATCGACACAATATCAGCTGTTCATCCGATCATGCCATTATTTGGTCTACTCAAACATGATGCAAAGCTTATTGTGGTTGGTGTACAAAATAAGCCGTTGGAAGTAGACATCCCTGCTCTCATAATTGGTACGTTAAAATACAATAGTAATATCTGTCTTCAGACTTTAGTATGTTGTCAACTTTTTGGTGGTACTACAAGATTTCCGGAGACAGCAAGGATATAATCATGTTTTCTTACCTATACATTTGATGGCAGGGAGGAAAATGCTTGGTGCTTCTGCTGTTGGAGGAATGAAGGAGACTCAAGAAATGATTGAGTTTGCAGCAAAGCACAATATAACTGCAGATATTGAGGTTATTTCGATGGACTACGTTAACAAAGCAATGGAACGTCTTGAGAAAGGAGATGTTAGATATCGGTTTGTCATTGATGTTGGCAATACTCTTGTGGCTACTACAAGCACTTGATTTGTAGCAGCATTAAGAATTTTCTGTTGAGTTTTTCCTACACGTTTTTCCTGGCAACGTTTGATTATCTTTTGCAGAATAAGCTTGTGGACCTTAGTAGTGCTTAGTATTTGCGTGTGTAATAATGTATTGGAATTTTTGTTGCGACAAAAATTTAATGGCGCTGGAGTTCAAGATGTTTGAAATAAAAATAAATATGATAGAAATGTAAAAGTGTGCTTACATTTGCGCATTATATTTTTCGGTCCTCTACATATAAAATGATTTACTTCTGTCTCAAACATGAAAAAAATATCAGTTTGGTCTGTTCTTAAATTCCATTTCAGATCTATGTTTTGTGTGAAAAGTCATGCTAATACCGTGCGCTAGTGAATCAAGGGCGAATATAAAATGTACAACATTTTGGTTATGAGAAGATACTTATATATGCATTATACATTCATTTGAAAATTTGAAATAGAAGTTGCAAAATATTATATATATATATATATATATATATATGTATGTATGTATGTATGTATGTAAATGATTTTCTATTGTGAGTTTTATCACACTTTACCCTTAAACTATATCTCAACTATTAGTTTAGTTTGTAAGGTTAATTTTTAGTTACTTGAGTCTATTAGTTAAATCAAAGCACATAATTCACTATTTTATGACAAAATTTTCCTCTCTTCATGTTTTAAATATAAAAGAGCAACTAGAAAGCTATTTGCTCTTTTATTTTATTAAATTGTTTACAAACTTCCTTATTTTGCACAATACTGTTCAAGACATTGCAAATCTAATGAGGTAAAAATGTGAAATTTTATCAATTGTTTCCATGTCACAAATATAATCTTAGAAGAAAAAAATTATGCTTGCTCCATTGTAACATCTATTTTTCTCAAGTTTGTATTAGTAAAATTATTTTCATCCATAATCCTTTTCTTTTTGTAATTTTCAGACTATGAGAATATGCGAGTTTTTCCTATGGATAAATACTAAAATTTACGATAGGAGAAAAGCCATCGAGAAAATATTACTATCAAGAAAAATGACTATATTGCTCAATTTTTATTTTTTTATTTTTGTCCCCCCACCTCATAAAGGACATTTTTAGAAGTAATTTTTTTAGGGTTTAATAGGCATATTTGTCCTTTCGTAATTAAATTGGATATAAACATGTCCCTTCATATGATCATTAATTTGACCATCAGCCTAGGGAATTAAGTGACTAATGTTGAGGACTAAAATGATAGTTAGGACATAGTAAATGTGGGGAAATTTGTCACTTTTTGTAAACAATTACACAGCCTTGACCCACTAGAGATATAATTAGACTAAGTTCACAAGAGAATTTAGCTATGGTGCAAAGTTGAGTCATTTTTGTATCATACAAAGAGTCAATGGTTGAATGACAATAAGGAGAGACCACGACAAGAAAAGCCAATGGTTATCAATTTAGTCTACAAATAAGAGAGCCCACATGAGTTATCAAAATTCTACTTACTGCAAATGGACCTCATGTGCACAGTAGAAATGTCCGTTCACAAGAAAATATAACCATTAGTAAATGATAATAAGCTAAAGTCGAAGAAAAATTAGTTCAATGTAAGTTTATTAACTATTCAACTTATTGATTTTTGACTTGAAGAAGCGAGGACTTATAAATGTCTAACTACCATCCAATTACACTGTATTGGCTGGTTCAAACAGCAAAAGTAAGCAAACAATGCACAGTTGATAAGAAATATGATAAGAACACGTTTATAAGACCTGTAGGTAAAAATTTCTTATTGATTTTCAAACATAATGTTACATATCATTATCAGTCAACTATTATCTATAAAGAATCATACTATACATTTGACAATAAATTGACAAAAGACAATAATGTCAGAGGAATTGTCTATATGATCAACCACTACAGCGATTCTTTAAGAGTTGCAGTTGCAAAAACTAATTATCACCGTCCAACCACTAATTATTAGGCTAAGGCTGGTTCTAAAATGTCAATCAATCTGATACAAATCACACTATTATACACAACAATTCTCCTTATGACAATACAAAGCCAATCAGTTAATGAAATAGTAATACTTCATTCATTGAAGCCTAGTAATAAGGGAAGCCGATGATTTATTATATGAAAAATATAAGAGCTTATAAAAGGAATTTAAAACAATTTAATGTGTTTAACATCACAATCACAATACTAATTCTTAGGACATCACCTCAACTTGCGCTTGCCTCAACTTTTCTTTGACAGGCTTGATTTTGCCGGAATTCATAAGGGTGAATTATTCATGAATCAGCTTACAAGCAGCTTGTGGCACATTCACCTTGTTTCAACATTTCAAATTCAATAGTGCATATTAGAAATTAAGAACTGTTTATTAAATTTTTTCTATGACCATGAAAAGAAAAAAACTTGAAAACCTGCAAGATGAAAAATCATGACCAAAACCAAATAGCAATTGAAGTTTCTCCTAATTTCAAATACTTAAAACTAAGAATCAGCATTGAAGATGGTTAGCAACATAAAATAGGGAAAAAAAAAACATAAAATAGGAAGCAGAGATGGAATGACGGTAATTAGAAAAGTGAAAGAAGTTTGAAAGTAAGCAAAAATTTTTCTTGAGCCTTTTGAGCTCAATAGCAGTCAGCAAATATTTATTTGTAATTGTTACATAAAAAGTAAAATATGATTCTCAAATTTAATCGAAAGTAGCAAAACCAAGTAAAAAGTAAGAAGTAAAACCTTCACGTTTAATTATTTCTAGCATTCACTTATGACAATTAATAACAAATTAATCACACTTATTACTTTATAATGGTATCAAAGCCAATTTTGATTAGCTTATGTGATTTTTTATTTTATTATAATAAGTTATAATTAGATCATGTATTTGTTATTCTTGAATTTTTTTTTATTTCTTATGAAAAGTTACGGAGAAAATCAACCTGTTAAATTCTTCGGGTAAAGTTCTTGTTTTTCAAAAGTGTTTTAATTAAATAAGAAAAGTTCTTAAAGTTGTTTATGGATTTCATTTTTGACGTTTTTATTTTTTGAAGCTGTTCAAAATGAGACATTACAAGATTTTTTTAATTTTAAGGGGAATACCACATGATGCAACTTCCCAGCATAACAAATCCGCTGAACTTCTGAGGAATACGAAGGAGGGGACCGCTAAAAAGAAAGACCGCAGCCTAACGGTGTAGACGAGGAAGCTATGTTGTCATTATCACATCATTAAAGGACTGTTCTCAATATATTTTTTAACTAATTTTTAGATTATAAATTAATAATAATTTATATTAATAGTGTTATTAACTAAATCTTAAATTAGATTTTATATTTTTTTTGTACAACTAATTTGAGATTATTTAATTGCATAAAAAATTTAAAATCTAATTTGAAATTGTAGATTATTGTTAATCTATAATTTAAAAATTGGTTAAAAAAATCTATCAAGAATAGGCTCTAAGTGTTATTCAGGCTAGTATGATGCTTACAGGTTCAGGGAACATGGGCCTTTCCTTATTTAATTCATGTGTACATATTCAAATCTTTTTAGTGGCGGAGCTAGAAATTTTTTTAAGAACAAGTCTAGATAAGTAATAAGAAATGTTAAGATTCAAATCTAAGTACTTATGAAAACAACGATTTGAGGGATATAATTGATTTTTTTGTTAATTATTGGGGGAGCAAAATATAGTAATACAAAATTTTTTTACAAGTTGGAGGGGGCAATTGATTTTTTTTTTGTTAATTTTAGTGGGGGCAAAATATAATAAGACAAATTTTTACTTAAAAAAAATTATTTTACAAATTGGAGAGGACAGCGGCCCCCCTTGCCCGCCCCCCCCCGCGGGGGGTTCGGCCCCTGAATCTTCTCCTCCGCAAACCCCTTTTCCATTTTTTTTTTTTTTTTTTTTTGGGTTCCATGGTCAAGCTCTCTCCTTTTGCAGCAGCTTATTTCTAACAGTCAACTTATTCCTGTTGCCATCTTGATCACACCTGATTAATCATACATTTGCAGTTACATAACACTTGTTATTGTTACTCTCAGTCATACAATTATTCGGTTATTAATTTTATGGTGTCGTTTTCAGTTTTCTGGTCCCGGCCCTTCCTGTCTATTTCTCGGCAAGTGGATCGTGGAAGCATGGTGGCACGCTTATGCTTTTGACTGATCGAAAGTATCTCTATCCCTTTAATTAGACGTTCGCAAATCGCATCTTTTGATTTCTATAGTTCCAATGTTAAGAGGTATGTTTTCCTAACTAGTCTAGCTTCCATTTCATTGGTAAAAATAAAAAAGGATGTACAATTTCATCTTAATAAACACATACAAGTGGGATCGACTTTTTGTTTAGTTTATTTGTTGTAAAGAAGTCAAAAAATAGTGATAGATATTATCTCAGCTGGCTAGCCTATTGTTTATAAAAAGTCAGAAAGCAAAATTACTTTGCTATCTCCCTTAATAGAAAAAGAATTCGCAAGAATCTTATTTTTCCAATATAATAATCTATTACAAATGTTTTTGCATTTCCAAATTTATCGTTTAAATTTGTAATTCTTTCAATATGCTTGCAGAAGTTCGATCCACTTGTCATTTTTGTCTATATTTTTGTGAATCAGTTAATCGATCCATACATTTAATATTTTAATTGAAATTAATTGCATGGTTCATTTAATTTGTTAAATGTCACCCACAATATTTAATTTTTGAGAAGGTAAAGTACTATGGGTAATTCGAATTATGTGATGTTAAATTGATTTGCCAAAACAGATAAAAAATA
This sequence comes from Mitragyna speciosa, assembly GCA_024721245.1. NCBI lineage: Eukaryota > Viridiplantae > Streptophyta > Magnoliopsida > Gentianales > Rubiaceae > Mitragyna > Mitragyna speciosa. The sequence continues at coordinate 599,326 of CM045562.1, forward strand.
TTATTGTAGCTTAAATATGTGGTCGGTTTAAAAAAAATTACTTGCACAATTCTAAATACTTGGTAATACAAGTTTTAAAATTACAAATTAAAGCTCATGCATCTATTTTTTTTTTACAAATAAGAAAATTACATATCAAAATCCTTCCAAATACGAGGAAAGAAAAAAGTATTTGTGTTGTTTTCTATGCTAGACATTTATAATATATGAAAGTAAGGTTTAGTTAGTAACCATAAATATATAATTATCGAAGTATAGAAATATATGATAATATACACATCAAAAAATAAAATGAAAAAAATATCAAGTGCAGCTTATAAGTTATTTGAGGCTTTAGTACAAAACAATCTAATAGTTATGAACTATGACATTTATGGATTTGAACCTTTTGAACATATATGTAGATCAATTCCAAATAATCACGATTTGTGAAAATTGATATTGGAAATTGGAATTACATTTGTATATAAGGTTCAATTATTCTAATTGCTTTCAAAATTTGATTAGGTTACGTTTTTTTTTTGGTCATTTTGAAATATACTTTTTTTTGAATTTTTTATTTTCTTTCCTTTTTTTGGCCAACCCCTAATTCTCATGATATTGCCATGTCAACCAATTTGAATGCACCCAGACCAAAACATTTATCTACATTCTTAAAGTTTTGTCAAAACCTACAATTAGAGGCAAGGATTTACATTCAAGTGTAGGGCATGATTACCACAAATTTTGTCCTAATGTACGGATTTTAACTCTTGGGATATGAGTCTCATAATTGTCTATAAGTTAGTATTTTTTGATTCTTTGTAATTGTGCATATAAGTATGATGTACTATTATTGGGAGATTGAATGAAATCAGAAAATTTTCCACTCCAAAAGTCTTCTTTCTTGTTTTGTTCAAAGAACAATTACTTTAACATCCACAAAACAATAGATTGCACAAAGAAAATCAAAATAAATTTCTTCTCGAGTAGATGAAAGCTTAGTTAATTAAATACAGGTGAAAATTTTAGCAATATAACGTGGTACTTAAATCACAATGGGAATCCCTTAAAAAAAAAAAATCACAATGGGATTTGACTGATAAAGATAGATTCCCGCACTGTTGCTAGTCAAATGCCACATTCCAAGAATCAGGTTGAAGTCTCACCTTAGCTCATTGCTCACGACAGCAAGCAAAATAGAAACAGATGTATCAGCCGCTACTACATAGGATAAGACGCTTGAATCGCAGCCTCAGTAAGTCGAAGAGAATTTGGGTTGCAAAAAAGAGCTTGGACAACAAGTAAAACTCTCCTACAAATTTTGCCACCTTGACTTTGCAATATAGTTTTACTAAAATCTTTTCAAAGGTAAAAAGTCTTACAAATTTCTTGAAAGCCAATATAGTTCAATGCGGATGGCAAATTAGACCAATGAGGAAGAAAATCCTACTTCGATCGAGACTAGTTAGGTAAATGCTCTGGGCACCGGTTGTTTGTGTGTATGTATATATATATATATATATATATATATATTTGTCCTAGAAAATCTCAAAGAAACACATAGCCAGCATCTTGATATCTAATCTACACTTTTTTTTTTTATTCGTCCACAGTTAATAAGAGAAGGGGAAAGAATAGGAAGAAGAGGATGAGAAGTACAAAAGGAACCCATCCGATCTACACCTTATAATATAGTTAAAAGACAGATGTCGTCGATTTATACAGAGAAAAAATTAAAAAATTCAAGTTAATGATCATGCCATGGCCTGCGTTTACCATTCCTTGCACTATATTTTTCAAACATTACGTCATCAGCTACAGTGTCTGCTCCTCATTAGAAGTAGTATATAAACGTAGCCAGGACGCAATCTTTGGGACACAAAATTGATCAGAAACTGGCAAGAGAGAGAGAGAGAGAGAGAGAGAGAGAGATGGCTGGGGAGAATCGCTCGAATGTCTTTGGATTGGCAGCTCGAAAAATCTCACTAGAGATTGAGATTTCGGGGGAGAATCGAGTGAAGACCTGCGGATGGGCAGCTAGAGACAGCTCCGGCGTCTTCTCTCCCTTCGATTTCACCAGAAGGTACATACCCATATATATAAATATCCGCACTTCATTCCAGTCCATCGAAGAAATAGAGCCAGCTTCCTTGTGCACTTTGAACGTTTTCTTGAATTGTCGCTTTGATCTACATCTTCTATTTTGAAGCCACCCGGAGTTTTTAAACATCATTTATGATATATACACACAACAAATTCAATCAAAAGGAAATTTATACAATTTTGAAGGCTTTACAAATTGTCATTTTTTGTACCTTTTATTGTCATAGTTGAGACAACTCTCGTGAGTAACTTGTTTTTTTTTTTTTTTTTTTCGTGAGTAACTTGTTAAAAGTTACATGAAAGGTATGTACATGAAGAATTATAAACTTTGATACGACTATTTTGTCAACTAAAGCTAATATGTATCTAAAAATTAGCATAGTTTGACATGTAACTTTATATTACTATTTGTTTGTCTACTAAATTAACTATGTGATGTGAATTACTTACAGGGCAACTGGTGAGGAGGATGTGAGGTTTAAAATTCTCTACTGTGGAATATGTCACAGCGACCTTCATCATGCCAAGGATGAGTTCGGCTTCGGTATATACCCACTTGTACCAGGGTAAGGACACTATTGTCAGCTTATGGCTTTACGCCAGTTTCTACTTGATTAAAAAAAGTTGATCCTAATTTCTTTGGTTTCTATCATATGCTTTTACAAAATCATTCGATCAAAAACTCATCTTATTTTAGTGAGTTTAAGCTAAAATTATTTTTTTCTGTGGATTTTTGTTGATTCACGTATTTTTCTCTTTTGGCCTTTTACCGGGTAACTGAACTATATTAACTCAGCTAAATTTCACTAGGTTTTGATCTGTGATATAAAATAGAGGTGTTGATTCTCTTAAGAGCTGAATTTCATAAACTACAAGTGCATTAACTATTTTAAGAGGGATAAAATTGTAAAAATTTATAGTCGAGGAACCGATTGACTAAGAATTTAAAAAAAAAAAAACATTTAAAAAAAAAGGATACCTGTTCAGCCCTATTGCAAATTGGTGAAACTAAAAATTCTGAAAATTTGTCATGCATTAAACATCGGGATTGTTGGATTGAGCAGGCATGAAATTGTTGGGATAGTGACCGAAGTTGGGAGCAAGGTAACCAAATTCAAAGCTGGAGATAAGGTTGGGGTGGGAACCATAGTGGGATCATGCCGCTCATGCAACAGATGCTCAAATGATCTAGAGCCATACTGTCCCAAGATGATGATGACCTACAACTCAATTGATGAAGATGGAATTCCCACCCGGGGAGGTTTCTCTAACGAAATGGTGGTGAATGAGCACTTTGCAGTTCGCTGGCCCGATAATCTCCCTCTCGATGGTGGGGCACCATTGCTGTGTGCTGGTAGCACTGTTTACAGTCCAATGGTGTACTATGGATTGTCCAAACCAGGAACCCATCTGGGAGTTGCAGGCCTGGGTGGATTGGGTCATGTGGCTGTAAAATTTGCCAAGGCTTTTGGAGTCGAAGTGACAGTCATCAGTACCTCACCTAGCAAAAAGGAGGAAGCGATCAATCATCTTGGGGCTGATCATTTTTTGGTTAGCACTGATCAAGACCAGATGCAGGTAAAATTTTTCTATACTTCGGTCCAAAGAAAATTTTTTTTTCTATACTTGGAGAAGAATTAATTTTACATATACCGCCAATGTAAAAAATTTTTGTTCTGCAAACTTGGAGGAAATTCAATAGTTCTTTAGAATTGTCAGTTGACAGAAACATCTTATTAATTTGTGTTAGGAGAAAAAAAAGCGTAATTTTATTTAAAACAAATAAAAATGTATATGAAAAATAGAGTTATAAAATAAAGTATTTTTAATTTTCATATTAAGACAAGCATAAACCCATAGCACAATTGTCTTAACTTCACTTAGAATTTCTTTAGACTCCTAACTCTAATCAACTCAATACAATAATAAAATTTCCAACATATAACTCGTGAATCTAAATGATAAAAAACCTAATTAGAATAAATAATATATAATTCTAATAGAAAACTAGTAAATAATGTTCGATATAATTCAATTAAAATATAACTTTTAAAACTAAATAAGAGACATTTAACTCTTCAGGGGTTTAGTTTAATTATGCCAGTTTGTCTTGTAGGCTGCAATGGGCACATTAGATGGCATTATCGACACAATATCAGCTGTTCATCCGATCATGCCATTATTTGGTCTACTCAAACATGATGCAAAGCTTATTGTGGTTGGTGCGCCAAATAAGCCATTGGAAGTGGACATCCCTGTCCTCATCATTGGTACGTTAAAATACAATTGTAATTTATCTGTCTTCAGACTGGCTTAGGGTCTTCTGTTACATATTTTGCTGTTACACTTGTGTTACACTACCTAAGTGATTGACAAGTGTCCACCCACTAACCCTATCTCCAAACACAGGTACACTTGTCAATCACGAAGGTGGTGTAACACAAGTGTAACACAAAATTGTGTAACAGAAGACCCAAAGCCCTTCAGACTTGAGTGCGTTGTCAACTTTTTGGTGGTACTACAAGATTTCCGGAGACAGCAAGGATACAATCATGTTTTCTTACCTATACATTTGATGGCAGGGAGGAAAATGCTTGGTGCTTCTGCTGTTGGAGGAATGAAGGAGACTCAAGAAATGATTGAGTTTGCAGCAAAGCACAATATAACTGCAGATATTGAGGTTATTTCGATGGACTACGTTAACAAAGCAATGGAACGTCTTGAGAAAGGAGATGTTAGATATCGGTTTGTCATTGATGTTGGCAATACTCTTGTGGCTACTACAAGCACTTGATTTGTAGCAGCATTAAGAATTTTCTGTTGAGTTTTTCCTACACGTTTTTCCTGGCAACGTTTGATTATCTTTTGCAGAATAAGCTTGTGGACCTTAGTAGTGCTTAGTATTTGCGTGTGTAATAATGTATTGGAATTTTTGTTGCGACAAAAATTTAATGGCGCTGGAGTTCAAGATGTTTGAAATAAAAATAAATATGATAGAAATGTAAAAGTGTGCTTACATTTGCGCATTATATTCTTTTGTTCCTCTACATATTAAATGATTTGTTTATCTCAAACATGTTAAAAATGTATTTCAGTACTCTGTTTTGCATGAAAAGTCACGTCGATACTACACGCAAGTAAATTGAGGGAGAGCACAAAATGTACAAATTTTTGGTTAAAAAAGACAGACAGACACACACACACATACACTCATTTTAGAAATTGAAGTTGAATATGTGTAATTTTAGCATAATTGTAACCTATTAATATAATTGTAGTCTCGTTATTGTTGCCTTGTATAAAAGTAGTTTAGGTTCATTGCTATTTAGGTGTCCAGGTTCATGATTGTAGCTTAATTAGTATGATTATAGCCTAATTATTACTACCTTGTATATATTTTAGTGTAGGTTCATTGATGTAGATGTCCAGGTTCATTTTATTAAGCCTATAAATAAGCATTATTTTGTACAAATCAATAACAGCAACAAACAATTCTTTTTATGATTCTCAGCACTTTTTCCATTAATATGGTATCAAAACCATTTACCTTGCATTTTTTATGACCTTATTTTTTATGATTTTTTGTCTGCATAATTTCCTGACCTTATTTTTCAGTTTCTTTTACTTTGACCACTCTGTCACAAAATTTAAAACTTTTCATTGTGGAAAAAATTTGATATTTCTAAACCTATTACAACTGTTTTGACTGGCTCAAACTATAATATTTGGGTTCAAGGAATAAAAAGTTTTTTGATAGGACGTAAGTTTTGGCGAATTGTTACTGAAGATATCACCAAGTCAATTAGAGAGCCAAATGAAACTGATGCAAAATTTGCAGATCGTCTTGAGGACTGGGATAGTAAAAATCATCAAATCATCACATGGTTCTGTAATACCTCAATCCCATCCATTCATATTCAGTTTGCTGATTATGACTTTGCAAAAGAAATTTGAGATCTTTTGGCTACTAAATATCAAATCACTGGACTTGTCCACTATTATTAGTTGTGGACTACTCTTCATAGTTTAAAATAAGAATCAGGTCAATCTGTGAATGATTTTCTTGCTAAAGTTCAAGTGATTTAGAATTAAATATCTCAGGCCAAAATTAGCAAATATTGATTTGGAATCAAATATCCCAGGCCGAAATTATCGAATGTCATCTTCATCTCATTCAAGTCCTTATGGCTTTTTGACCTAAATATGAAGCTGTCCGAGCCTCCCTACATATCGAAATCCACTCCCATCATTGGATATTGCTATTCAGGATATTATTTTTTAAGAGACACACCTAAATTTGGACAAAACTCCTTAGTCTGAAGTAGTTTTTGCAACTAGTTAATCTGCACATTAGAAATCAGTCAATCAACCCTGTAAGAATTGTAATCAAACTAGTCATGTTTTTGCTAATTATTCTATTGTTGAATGCAAATATTGTCATGGTTCTGGCCATATTATTGAAAATTGTCGCACACGTCTTCCTAGACCTAAAGGGGGGTTCTCAAGTCTAAGAATGTCTCAAAGATTGGATCTTCTCTAGTCACTGCTGGTGTTACTATTGAGGGTTCCACTACTATCATCATAAGTGATCTTAAGGCATTGCTCAAATAGATTATCTCTTTCAATGCCATTACTGTAATGTCTGCCGTTTTGGGTAATTGTTATTGGTTTTTTGACTTTATATGTTGTAATCATATGAGCTCTAATACCAAAATTTTGCCTTCTACAACACGTGTGTCTTCTTTACCACCAATCCACATTGCAAATGATGCTAAAATGAACATTAATCATACTAGTCATGCATCTAGCACCAATCTTGACCTTCCTGAAATCTGCTATATCTCTAACTTGACTCTCAATCTTATTTCTATTGGTCAGTTGTGTGAAAAAAGATTACATGTTAACTTTTCTCCTCTTAGTATTCAGGTACAGGATTCATAGACGGGACAGATTCTTGGGACAGGTCGCAGGATGTGTGACAGCCTCACCTTACCCTAAGGCGTGCCAAAGGGCTTAGCGGACTGCCTGCCTAACTCTCGCCAAGATTCGGGTCAAGCACGCACTAGAATCCATGAAACAATTGACATTCTATAGAAAACTCATAAATACATTTATATAATTCAAACTTAAGAGTAAAGGTACCATTTAAGTAGTTTACATCATAAATGTCTAACTAATACAATAAAATCTCAAATATCCTTTTCTAGCAAAATCCCACCAAGATTTACCCTTGAATCCTCACCACCAGTTTTAATAATAGGAGCCTGTTTAAGAAAAACAAATAAAAGGGGTGAATTATAATAGCTCAATGAGGTTCCCACACATGCAAACACACAGGTAGACAATTGAAAAAAAAAAAAACATGTGCCATGAAACAGTATAAGAACAAATTAAGTAAACAATTAATCAAATAAGGAAGGATACATTTCAATCACGGGAGCAAACTCAACTGCGGGAATATTAGGTACATAATCATGTAGCAATAATGTTCGGACCAATACAGAAAACCAGGTCCTTACCAATGATCAAGTAAATATAAGATAACAGTACCCGTAATCACCCATGCACCTTTACCTCCTCAATACCTCCACTCCAGGGTGAGATCTCAACTTTGAAGGGTAAAACAGTTTGTTTAGTTCATAGTTGGCTTCTTTGAGGAATCTCAATTCAAAAGAAAGAACATAAGTTCCTAACGCCCAAACACCTTATATCCTCCTCAATACCAGTATGACTAACCGTGGTGTAACTGATGAAGTATGACCATGGAAGTCTAACCCAAATGTTCAATTCAGTTGAAAGTACACAAACAAATATATTCATATCTGAGAGAAGTTATGCATGTAACAAATTGCGAGGTAGAGTGATAAAGTACACATCTTACCCTCATATAGCACATTGTAGTAGTTAACAAGTATCAAGCATAAAATAGAATTTATACTTAAACATGCATCAGGCGCATATAAGGAAACACTCACCTGAAAATTTCAAGAAAGTTTCTCGTAAAACGTGCAAGATTCAGACTCGAATCCTAAAATTCATAAGTAGTCTAATTAACCTATTGAATTTTCTTTCAAAAGAATTTTTTATAAAATGTACCAAGTTTATCTAGGGTTTTAAAATAAATGTAAATTGGTTATAGGAAAATCCAAGAAGTTATAATAAAGGAATTCGGGTAAAATCCTAAATCAACTGATAAAGAAATTTAAGAAATTCTCTTTTTGAAAGTAATTTAGTTCTAAGGGTAAATAATTTAGTAACTGTTAAAATTGAGTTAAATTTAAAAGGAATAATTAATACTAGAAATTCGTTATTAATTTCCGCTTTATTTATTATATTAGTTGCAAAACTCTAATAATTCGCTATACATTTTGGACAAAAAAAATGTTGCTAAATACTATGAACTTAGGAAGTAGTTTAATTAAATATTGATTAGGGTTCAAGGTTTTAGTGTAAAAGAAATTTTGTCCAAAATAATTAGTTTATAAGTAAACTAGTTTTTAAGTCTAAGAAAGATTTATTAGTAATAATCAAGTATAATTTAATAACTTAACAAAATTAATATGGTTAAAATGAGAAAACTGTAAAATATCCTATGCTTAAGTAAATTAATAGTTTTAAATTAATTAATATCAAACTAATGATATTTAATGAAATTAAAACTAGTTAAATAACAACTTAGGGTTATTTGGTGAAAACGTACTAAATTAAGTATAAAATGAAACTAGTCAAATTTCACTTACACATTCAAAAGTCAAGTTTCTAACCAGTTTAAATCTTCAAAATTTATAAGAGTTTCTTCCTAAAATTGATTAACAAGGTTCCAAATTCATTGCATAACATTTTCCTAAAAACCGGTTTAGTAAATTAAGTTTATGGTGCTCATTTTTTTTTGTTTCACTTCAACCAATTCACAAGTTGTAATTTTCAGCAGTTTTTATCACCAAAACTTGGCCAAAACAAGGTTAATATATCTGGAAATATTAGATTATTAAAGCTGAATTTTTATAAACTAGTAAAGCTGAAATTCGTTCAAGGTTTGGAACAAGAAAGTGCTGGTTTGTAAGCTGAAATTCCAGCAACTTCAGCCTACTAAACAGGCCTTAAATACTGAAATTCTTCTAGAATTTTTCCTCTAACAAGACTATCCAACATGCCTTCTAACTCTAGTCAAAATTTCAGCCATAGATTTCAAGATTTTCCACTCAAATAAAGCATCAAATTCCTATACAAGTCCATACTAAGTAAGTAGATCATAATATAGTTATTCTACTATCAAAGAAAGGATCAAAATAAAGGGAAACCTCATAATCATGAACATATATATTCATATATATAACAAGAGAACAAAATATAACCATAAATCTTAAGTATTTAATGAAATTATAAGAAAAACATAAGAACTCTTCTAATAAAATTTGAAAGAACTTGAAGTTTCTTGATAAATTTACCTCAAAATAGATAGAGTTTTAGTTGAAGAAGAGTGGATGATTAGTCCCTTAAGAACCTTCAACTTTGAGCAAGACTTGAGCTCGAAATTTAGAGAGAATTTGTTGAAATTTGAGGGGATTTCTTTTCTAGTTAGGTTTAGCTTTTGGGGAAAGATTAAATTAGTCTTCTAAGTGTTTAAAATAGTTGAAATTGAAAACTACTTTGGGCAATAGGGTGGCTGGCCAAGGTAGAGAAAAATGCAAGAAATTTGAGCCAAAAAAAAATTAAAAAGAATTGGTCAAAGTGAAAGCCAATAATAGGTGACCATTCATGGTGCTAGATAACATAATCTTTCAAATATCTAAGTAATAGGTGGCCTTATTTTTCTAAATATCTAAACTTGGTTGGTAAAATTTAATTGGTGTAATTTTCCTATGATTATTATTAAACATGTAATAATAATAATTCAAGATATCAAATTGAAAAGAAATTCATACAATAACAACTAATAAGAAAATTTTTACAATTAACATTCATAACATAGAAAATAAGTGGTTTTAAACTTCTAGGGTTTTACAGGATGGGTCAATTATTTAAGCTTGAATCTCTTTATCTTTCTTCAAAACTTGTGTTTGCAGTTACAACCACCAACTCTGTCAAGTATCAATGGTATTTACGTCTTGGTCATGTCTCATCTGGCAAGATTCAATCTTTAATTCCTTGTGGATTGTTAGGATCTATAAAGTTTGAGTCTTTTAATTGCTTAAATTGTCAGCTTGCAAAACAACTTGCATTGTCTTTTAATAATAATAATTCTATTTCAGATAGTCGTTTTGGTTTAATTCACTTTGACATTTGGGGTCATTCTCCTATTTCTTCAATCAATGGTTTTCACTATTTTATGTTATTTATTGATGATTACTTTTGGTTTAATTGGATATATTTTTTTCAAAACATCGATTTGAGTTATCATACACTTACATTAAAATTGTAAATATGATCTTATGTGTATCTTTCGAACTATACCAAAGAAATTCTAGATAAGTGCACCTATCGTTCCATTGTAGAGTGTAAGGAAGTATCGAATGTTGTCCTACAGGGATTAGCAAGTACTAATATTCACTTGACTTCTATTATTTAGCCTAATAAGCACAAATATAGTTTTAAAAGTAGAAAATGAAAATACTAACTAATTTACTAAACTTGAGAAAAATCAAAAATGAAAAATGAGAGTAAACACAATAATGACAAATTAAGTCTAGATGTAATATTTTTCAAATGCTTTCTCTATGAATCAATTTTGGGTTAGTGCAATACCCAATTACTTGATTTGAACCCAAAACTCTCAATTTAGATCGTAACTTTTTTCAAGAGAAATAATTCCTACCCTCTTGATTGGTCAATTGGAATCTCTTCACAATTAACACCGCACTTAGATATTTTAGGGTTAGTGAGTTCTAATTTATCAAGTCTTTTTCCAAAAACTCAACAAAAAAGAACAATTCATGAAACTCTATTTCTAGTGGTTCATTCGAATTCTCTTAATTTGTGAGATGATCCATTCATATGTGCAATCTCTCAATATACCCAAACAAAATTATCAATTGAATCAAGAATGCATGCAAAATCTTAATCCAATTAAACAAATCACAAATTAATCCAAAACCAAGAATAGCAATTAATATAACCCATAATCAATTCATCAATTCAACATTTGGGTTCAACCCATCTAAACTTCTAAAGATTTACTCTATAAATGCTAAAGAAAATACATTAATTAACAAAAAGAAAATATAAAAACTCATTCTCAATGAAACCTTCAAGTTCCGTCTTTGCCAATTTCTGTAATTTTTCTTTAGAAGGTGATGATTCAAGCCATTTTTTTTCACTTGGAGTCTTCTCTTCAATCCCGTTCTCTATCTCCCTCAATTAGTCTATTTTCTATCCATTTTCTGCTAAAAAACTCCAAGAGGCAGCTAAGGAAGTGAATAATCCTCCCCAAAGCTAATCCAAGCTACTAAATTTGTTGCAAAATCTGTTAAGTAATTGCGCATGGTTTTTCCTGTTGATCTCCTCCGGTTTCTCAAACATTGGATAAACCGCGAACTAGCCTAATAGGAAACTGCTTGCGGTTGGTCACGCGGTTTATCTTCTTTGTACTGCCGCGCGAAAACTCGTGGGTTTTGTCCACGTTTGGCTTCTGGATGGAAATCACATGAACACCCGTGCGTGGTTGATCACGCGGTTTACTTTCTATCCGTAAACCGTGCGAGAATTCTTACACTTTTTCTTTAAAGTGATCCACGGTTTGGCATTTTTGCATCAAAATCACCCTATTAACTCTTATTTCTTCTTGGCCATTGTTTCACTCCTGCTGGCCATCCAATATTTGATCATTTTACCTGCAACATAATAGGATAAGTGTAAATATATAGCTCAATTATGCTCAACTAAAAACTTCAAGTGGCAAAATAAAGATTATCTAAAAAATGAATGAGTTGATCCAAAAAATACTAATTAAAAACCTAAAAACAAAGCCAAAATCACTACTTAAACACACTCTAAAATATTTATAAATAGACTACTATCATGATCAAAACTTAGTTTTCTTACACTATAAAAATTCTGCAAACAGATAATACAATAGAATACAAAGATTCTTCTTTATTTCAATTTCTTAGTCAACAAGGCACTGTTGTTCAACGTTCTTGTCCTCACACCTCCCAACAAAATGGATGAGCCAAGCGTCAGCATCGTCATATATTTGATTCTGTTCGTGCCCTTCTTCTTTCTTGCTGTCTATACTATAAATCAACTTCCTTTCGTGGTTCTCCAAATTTATCTCTTTTTAAGAAGTTGTTTGGAAAACTCCCTGACTATTCACACCTTAGACCTTTTAGATGTGTTTGTTTTTTTCTTCTACAACCTCATAAACACACAAAATTAGAACCTCGTGCTAGTTTATGTTATTTCTCGGTTATGATATTGAATACAAAGATTATTGGTGTTGAGATCTTATGTCAAATAAATTATACATTTCTCGTCATGTTACTTTATGAGAAAATATCATATTTTCTTCTCTTTCTAAATTTCATCAGTCCGTTAATAGTGAATCTTTGTTTTTCACTAATTCTTTAATTGAATTGTTTCCAAGTTCTAATTCAAGTGGTCCTGATACACTTAATACTCTACATGCCTTACCTGTTTCTATTGAATCTATGCCAGTTGTTGATCCTGTATTTGTGCTTACACCTACTCATGATATTACTCTTCGTCGTTCTATTTGGGTAAGAAAAAATCCTCATTATTTTTCTGATTTTCACTGCTGTTTTGCTATTGTAACTCTCCATAAACCTCACTCTTATTGTGAGGCAAGTGCTAACCCTCTTTGACAACAAGTTATAACTGAAGAACTTCAAGCTTTAGAGAAAGCTCGTACTTGAGATTTAGTTGATCAGCTTTCTAACAAGACCCCTACTAGTTGCACATGGGTTTACAAAATCAAGACCCACTTTGATGGAATTGTTGGGCGTTACAAAGCTCGCCTAATAGTCAAGGGGTACATTCAAGAGTATGGCATTGACTACGAAGAGACATGCTCCAGTGACTCAATTAACATCTGTCTGCAGTCTCTTAGCTATTGTTGTAGTTTGTAAATGGAAGTTTTTTCAAATGGATGTTAAAAATGCTTTCCATCATGTTGATTTAACAAGAAGAGATTTATATACATCCTTCTCCTAACTATCATACACCTCATAAAATTGCAAATTTCGAAGAGCCTTGTATGGACTAAAGTAGGCCCTAGAGCCTGGTTTGCCAAATTTAGTATTATTCTTGCTCAATTTGATTTTGTTTCTAACCTATATGATTCTGCTTTATTCATTCGACGAACTGATGGTGAAACTATCCTTCCATTACTCTATGTTGATGATATGATAATAACAAGAGATGATACATCTAGTATTTTAGAACTACAATGTTATTTTAACCAGTATTTTCAAAATGAAAGATCTTGGTTCACTTAGCTATTTTTTGACCCTTGAAGTTTCTCAAAATCCTGAAAGCTATTATCTTTCTCAAGCCAAGTATGCATTTGACTTATTTTCTTGGGCTAGCATCACTGACAGCAAAACTGTATCAACTCCCTTAGAACTCAACTACAAACTTACACATTTTGATGGTACCCCTCTTGTTGATCCTACTTTATATTGCCCACTTGTTGAGAGTCTTGTTTACCTCACTATTACTCGTTTTGATATCCCAGATGTTGTTCATCTAGTCAGTCAGTTTATGTCTATTCCTCGCTCATCTCATTTCTTTGCAGTACTTCGGATCATTCACTATAGCAAAGGAACTCTTTTCCATGATTTACACTTTTCTGCTAACTCATCTTTAGTATTATCAGGTTACTCGGATATTGATTAGGCTGGTGATCCAACAAATAATCGATCTACAACTGATTACTGTTTCTTCTTGGGTGACTCTTTTATCTCTTTGCGAAGCAAAAAGCAAATTGTTGTTGCCCGCTTTAGCATTGAATCTAAATATCGTGCTCTTGCTGATGCGACATCTGAATTACTTTAGTTACGATAGTTAATAACTGATATGGGTGTCAAGCATTCTTTTGTCACTGTACTTCATTGTAATAATCGAAGTGCCATACAAATTTCTCACAATGATGTGTTTCATGAGCGTACAAAACACATTAAAATTGATTGTCACTTTATACGTCATCATGCTACTCATGGCATTGTATGTTTAGTTCCTATTTATTCTATCAACCAAACAACTGAAATATTCACCAAAACTCATCTTCCATCTTATTTCGAGGATCTCTTAAGCAAACTCAAGTTGGCATCAGCTTAGTTTGTTTGATAGTGTTTTTTAGAAGTATGTTTTTTAGAAACTTCATATGTGTTTTTTATTACCTTTTTATCTTACATACACATTTACTAAGAAGAATCTTAAAAACAACTACAGTAATACTTTTTAAAAAACACCTCAAAAATATCTATCCAGACGCAACCTACTATACCACCTTTAGTTTTTGGGGAGGGGGTGTTAACATAATTGTAACCTGTTAGCATAATTGAAACCTCATTAATGTTAGCATAATTATAGCCTAATTAGCATGATTGTAGCTTAATTATTATTCCCTTGTATAGAAGTAATCTAAGTTAATTGCTATTTAGGTATCCAGGTTCATTATAGCATGATTGTAGCTTAATTAGCATGATTATAGACTAATTGTACTACCTTGTATAGAACTAGTCTAGGGTTATTAATGTAAGTGTCCAAGTTCATTTTGTAAAGCTTATAAATAGGCATTATTTTGTACAAATCAATAACAAGCAACAAATAATTCTTTTCATGATTCTCAACCCCTTTTCCATTAATATATAATATGTATATATGATTTTCTATTTTTGAAGAAAATGACTTGTATATCAAATATTTCATTTTAATTTATCAGTATGTAATGTAGGCATGACTTTTTCAATAAAAAATTTGCCCAAAGTAACATTGAGAACCAATTTGTTATTCGCTCTAAAGTGAATGTTCTAGTTGCCATTTTACTCCCTTCTAAAATGTTGTCTACTTTCTTTGAAAGAAAATTTTAAATTACAAAATATTATCTCTTTTCAAATAGTTGACACGCCACAAATGTAATTAGATCCGCATCCCATTATATTCTTACATTTCAATAAATTAATGGGACTGATCCCAAAAGTTTTCCATTAAATACCGTATAGGGACTAAGGATCTGAATGACTACAAGAAGGAAATGTGTAAAGAACCATTATGAAGCTCTATACGTATGTAAATATACTTCGACATGTCTTGAGGCCCAACGAAACAACAATCAATAGATATCCATACTAGTGGTTGAGCCTCACGCAAATGCGTGAGGGTGCCCGATGAAGGCATGGAATTCTTGATATGTTACATACAATAAAGATCCTTTGCTGAAGTGAAGAGAAAAGGGATAAATTATCAAACTTTTTTTGTTGCTGAAAATGTATTAAAGAATAACCAGATTTTGTTCGTGCCGCAAGAATGTTTGTCTAGACAATCACTTGCATATACCATAGGACAAAGTTATTTAGTAATAATTCACTTTGAAGCATTTTCTAGCCTTTGAGTAGTTGTAGTACAGTCTTACAGTTAGGAAAGTCCTGCGAAGCTTTGTTGCTCTATGGGAATATCCATCAGTAATTTTGCATATGTTCACCAAATGTATAAATATATTTGTTAGAAACTGGAAATCATTGCATTTGACAATGATGAAAATAAAATCAATTTGGAAAAGGAGTGAACTAAATATATATGTACCTTTCAATAGTTGATAATAATGGATTAACTAATTTGTAAAGTGATTGCAGAAAGTGTTGTGTAGATGATGCTGACACCAGTTTACTCATTTTGAGAGAATCAATTGCGTTATAAAAGCAAATATATATAATGAAAAAATATGCCTAAGAAGAACCCTCTAGTATATGACATCATTTTATAGAATATGTGACCGTAAGCAAATAATCAAAATTAAAATATGCATCAACATTTCACAGTTGGTCTTTGATGAATTCAGCGTTTAGGCATTGCATACCTGAATGTGCAGTTTTTTGTGTTGTATTGTATGATGCAGCAGCAGTTAAGGACACACTTGATACATACGAATACCATGAAGAAACAGCAGCATCTATTTTAATTTTGAGCTAGAGAGACAACAGAGTATACCAGAATACCTTTAGACAGCCAAAGATATATGGATGAACACAAATACAGAGTGTTGCTATACATAAATACAAACAAAAACATAAACAAAAACAACAAAAGGTTGATCATATTAACATTGTTTGATATTTGCAGTAGGATAGTATTTTTTTTCCCTGCACTTTTCTATTGATGTAAAAGCTCATGTGCACTATGATCACTAATGTGTAAGTGCTAAGTCAAAAATATTTACGCACTTATACGAATTCAGCTATGTGCATGTCATAGTGACGTATTTTTCACAAAAGTACATGATTTGGGTCAAAAGAAATTCAGCATAACAGTAATAGGATAGGTTTTCAGATATGCTAATTCTTGGTTTTTTTTTTGGTGGGGTCTCGGGAGCACTTGCGACAGCTCGTTTCTTTGTGGGGGAATTGGAGTGTCTTTCTTCTATTTCTGCAGCAGTAGTGGCTGAACTTGGAGTAGGCGTTATTTGTGATGTTAGCTGGAGTGAATCCTGTGTGACTGGCAAATAGGCAGAGATCGTGTACCTAGGTGGGTACATGGCTTTGGGCGAGTAGTTCACGTTTTAGAGCTGGAAGTAGAGCTTGGTACCAATGTTTTAAAAACCGGACCGGTCAATGAATCGGAGAAGGGAGGGGTTCAAGATCGGACCGGTTGGGCCGGAATTCAATGATTTTTCTTTTTTTAATTTAATTTAATGTATAATAGAAAATAAATATTAGATATAAACCACCTAGTTAAACTCGTCAACTCATTAATTATTTAAATATATTCAACTATACAAATTAATGAATTTATTATATTCAAATTCACAATAACTATAAAATTTACCATTAAAGTATGCTATTATATTTTTAAATATTTTAAATTACAATCTTGAACATTCTAAATTATTAAATCATATCTGTTGCTTGCTTTCACGTTCTCTACTTTTTTAATACCGTCAAGACTTATTTTTCAATATAAAATTCAAATTTATTTCTAATACCAAATTATACAATTTGTATATAAGGCGATTCGAGTAAATGTAATTTTTTAAAATAAAAAAATTTCTTTTGTCCTATTTTTTAAGATAGGTTCGCATACTAAATGATTTTCAAATTTCAATTTGATTATCTTACTATTAGTTTAGCTCTATTTAGTTTAAATTTTTAAATTTTTTACGTTTTTTGTTACAATATCTAACGAGAGGTAATTTCTAACAGTTTTGTACCAATCAAGAATTTCTTAAAATAGTCTAAACTTTATTTAAAATCGATTCTCGGGCTTTAACTACAGACGTATTCTCTCCAAAAAAAAATTTATTTTTGACGTATCGGACTATTGAGTGAGTCAATTTGATTTTGTACAATAGTCTTCAAAATAAAACTAACAAGTAAATCTATTTACTTAGTAGTACTTAATTTAATCAATTATGTTTAATTTACACATTTTCTTTTTGTATGTCAAGAAATGATGGATATGTGATGCTGTAATAATATGATTTTAATAATCTAAACTGATTTTTAATTTTTTTAATAAAGAAAATAACTTTCGATTCACTTACTTTCAAGATGTCATAGGTGCTTATTATTGAATAATGATTAACCATAATTTAAAATTTTGCACGAATGCTGTACAAAAATACCAATTTAAATTTTTAATTAGGAGAATGTTTTAGGCATAAATGAATAATTAAGCAATTTAGATTAAAAGACTAATCTTAGTAAGAGAGATTTTGGTACAAGTAAATCCAAGATTTCTTTAATATAATGAATTTGGATGTCAGGATAAAAAGGTAAGAATAAATTAATTTCATTAAATATAATTAATAAAATAAACAAATAAATTAAAAAAGCAAGACTCAATTAAATTCATTAAAGATGATTAAAGAAAACAAAGAAACTAAAAATGTAATAATCAATTAACTTTATTAAAATGATTAAAGTAAAAAAAACTAAAGAAAGAACAAATAAAAAGGTTCCTAATACTAAAACAACAAACGCATGAGTGGTCTAGTGGTTCACGTGCGGCAAAGGACAAAGGGAGGTCGCAAGTTCGACTCTCGCGAGAAACAAAAATTTTTTTGAAAAGTCAAAATGTCAAAAATCGAAGGTTCAACGGTTCGGCGGATCAATTCGGTTCGCATGGTTTAACCGATTCTGAACGGTTCGTTTGGTCTATAGTATTTTTGACAGAATCAGATCGAAAACAAGGCCGATTCGCAGTTTAACCGGTCGAACCGACCGGTCCGGTCCGAGTTTAAAAACATGGCTTGGTACCATCAAATTTGGCATTAATCATGTTAGTGTCAACATGAGTATAACGTACTGCAGTAAAAAATGCGCTTTTATCAACAATAGGCTTTGCCTATGATTGGGGGAGCAAAAAATGTAAATAATGCTATGCATAACAAATGGGAGCAATTTTTTTTTTTTTTTTTTTTGGGCAAAGGTGGGGTAGATGTTGGGCGGAATGTTTGATAAGGATTAGAAGTAATTAACTACTGTATAAAATTCTTTTGGTGGTGAATATTCTCTATTTTTTTTAAAATTCTATATGATATTCAAATGCCCTTTTTTTTCAAGGGGCATTAAAATCAAGCTATAAGCCTGACAGTTTCTGCACATGCTTGTTCCAAGAGTGGAGAATTTTTAAGACGTGATTTGCTATGCGTTTTGGTTTTCTTTGTGGCATCCAAATCATTTTACTGAATTAGTTCTATAGGATGCTTTTGATAAATAAAACCTACAAGTCATTTATTCACACGCAGATATTTGTGGGCAATATATGCCGGAACATTAATGGATCTGAGTGAATAGGTAACATGAAATGGCATATACATCTTATTATTATTAGAATGCAACATCCCAAGTTTCATAAATAAGACGTCATTTGCGAACAATTTGTGAACATCCCAAGTTTCATATAACATGCAGGAGAACATTTTAGAGAACCTAGAATTGGCTTGAAGGTAGAAGTGAAACATACGGCATAGCTTAAGAAGATGACGGGATGCCATTCTGCCTCGAATTGAACTTGCGAGTTATTGTTCTAATGTTTATATGTGCAGGCATAGGTTTTTTTTTATTATAATTTGTTTTCGCTAGTGAAGATTAAGACTTTGTCTATGGACACGAGTATGCCGTACTATAGTAAAAAAAAAAAGCACTTTTATGAACAATAGGCTTTGTCTATCATCCAAGGAAGGCAAAAACATAAATAATGCTACGGACAACAGATGAAAACAATTCTTTTTTTTTCTCTGTCTCTTTTTTTTTTTTTTTTTTTTTTTTTTTTTGCGAGGGTGGGGTAGGTGGTTGGTGGAATGTTTGGTAATGGATTAGAAGTAATTAAGGACTGTATAAAATTTTTTTTGGGGACGGGGGTGAATATTCTCTATTTTTTTTAAATTCTACATAATGTCCAAATAGGGATTTTTTATTGGGAATTAATCAATTTGTGACATGTATGGACTAAGTTCTACAACAGATTGGTTCATAGCCTAGTGCCTTTCAAGCTATAAACTTGACATTTACTACACATGCTCTAATGCAACATCCCAAGTTTCTATGGATTTGGTTTTAATTGGTGTATAAACGTGTCTCTTATAGATTTACACTAAATCAAATGTCAACAAACTATTGGCCACTTAGTTGGACTGATATTTGTCCATTCACGTGTATAATACAGAGAAGAAGTACAACATAATTTGAATGCATTCTGGCTTGTGACTTTTTTGTCATCTTGAACAGTCTTAAGTTCATAAAGTAAGTTTTGATTTACAAGATCCCATCAAAGGAGTAGAGCTAGAACTGAGATATGTAATCAATAGGCAAATTAAATAAAGACTTCATAGAAAAGAAACCACATAACTCTGAATTTAGCTAGTGAATATTTAAGAAACCACATGAGTTATATAAATACGAAGGAGAGAATGAACTTTATCTCTGAACTGTATAGCTTGCATTTTTTTTTTTGGAAAGGAAAAGAAAGGCCGACCAAAAAGCCCAGCAAGAAAAGAATTGCAATATAGGACTTACCCTGCCAAGGTAAGTCGGAGTATTCATTTTGCAACGCCGATGAGAATAGTTACTGATGGTTCGGCAAAAACTGTGATAGAATAAGAATTTAAACATTTGGACAAAGATGAACAGAAATAAACATAAGCGTACATAGAACTCAAGTGACAGACAAGATAAGATGCATAGCAACAGAAAACTCTATATAAAAGCTCTTATTAAAATAAGGTCAGGGTAAGATAAGGCTAATTTAAGAAATAGTCAACATAAATGTTAAGCTTCGGTTTCAACAGCAGAAGTATCGCATTGGTCATTAGTCCAAACACGTCGTACTTTAGTGGACAAACATGTTTAACTACAGAATGAGAATAACATACTCCAGTCCATATGCATTGCTATCTTTGTGTCAAAAATAAGGTAATGGTCCAATCAATAATTTACTAGAGCCTTTTCTTTATATGTGGAGTCATAGAAACACAGAGCCAACCAGCTCGATCCTATTCCAGTAGTGCAGATGGAGTAGTATCATCTAATTTATATGTATATGTAATCAAATTTGCTAGAGCCTTTTCTTTATATGTGGAGTCATAGAAACACATAGCCAACAAGTTCGATCCTATTCCAGTAGTGCAGATAGAGTACTATCATCTAATTTATATGTATATCTAATCAAATTTTATACTCATATATCATAATGAACAACAATTTCCAGTATAATAATATCCACACGTTTGGATTCTGCAACCATGTATATCTCCATTGCAAGTCAGTTTTTTGAATTAATAATAGTAATCTTTTGGTTGAACATAAAGGTATACCGAAATTTTGGGCACATACATTGAATAAACACAAGGAAAAGGAATTTGATAATTATTTTCAGCTATTCAAGAAATGGAAGCTTCAATACCCCTGAAAGCAGCAACAACAAATACGGCTACCCGGGGTGGGGCCTCTCAATCCATCTACCTCAAACCCCATTTAAGATTTTCTAAGCCAATTCCAGTTGCAAAGTATATGGCCCAGAACATCCCTTTTAGCATTCAGGCTCAAAAGGTGATTCTGGCATTATATCAATCACCTGGACTTCAAGTTTTTTTTCTTTTTTCAAGAAGCCATATGTATGATGTTGTACATTCTGTTTTTCTCTTCTTCTTTTTTTCAGTAATTTGTAGCTAAAAGCTTGCTTAATTGAGCGTGGCTTCAATTTCTATTCCTGGTTGAGTTTTGAGCATCTTGATTAGTTCCCAAGATGTAATTTTTTATCGATCACAATTGTTGATTTATCATAAAAGAAAAAGTTAAGAACTTATGAATTCAGGTTAAGGTTATAACAAAAACAACTTGTTAATAATAAGTTAAATTTGATCGAATAGGCTAAGATAAGTGAAATCTGGAAGGAGTTTATTAAAGAGAAGTGCATTTTGGGATTGGTTCCCGAAAGTAAAATAAAAGCAAAGGCAATACACAAATCAAAATTAGAAGCTTTCAAAAGTCAAGAATTGTGCTAATTTTGAAGTATCATCGATATGGCCTCCATCGAAGCCACGGCACAGAAGAGCAAAGTGGACAAAAAATCAACAAAATGTAATAGTAGAATCAATCTTCAGCATACAACAAAGAAGCAGAGAACATATTAGAACAGCAACTGCAAAGCCAAAGAAAAAAAAGGAAAACAAGTAATAGATACTAACCAACAATGCAGAGAGGAGTCGATAATAACCGCTTAATCAAAGAGGAAACACATATAAGAAGAGAAGTATAAATAGATGAGAAGGCAAATATATCTTTTAAGTTTCTTTGTAGCGGTGCTTCAGTGTAGATGTCGGCACCGCTGCATAAAAAATCGAGACAAAACAACGGAGAAAACAAAGGTGCCAAAATGACCAATATAGGCTCCACAATATCCACAATGCCACATAAGGATGTGGGACGAAACACGCTCAACGCATGCGTTAGACACTTTTCTATTTGTAAGGATATCCAAAAAGTCATTTTGTAGAAAATATGGGTAACAATATCCTATTAACAATTTATAAATTATTACACACTACATCTTTCTAATCCATATAAATAGCTAACTAAATTTATTGTTCCCAATTTTACTCTCACTGCCTTTTAAGAACTCGTTTTTTTTTTTCTTTTTTTCATGTTATACAAGTTTTTGCTAATTTCTATATGGAACAAGTTAATTATTCCTAAAATTCCTTCCAAAAAAATATGAAGTTGACTGGACATGAAGCTAAATCTGTAAAGCTCTAAAGATAAGGCATTAAGTGGGACAATTTAAAGATAAAAGGGCAAAAACTACAATTCACCCTAATATACCCCCTTTGGAACAAAGATACTCTTCGTTGACCTGTAAACCCTGTAATCATCTAACACGAAAAAGTGAACTCACATTACGTATGTAATACTAATGTTAAATATTAGATAACATCATTCATGTGAGGAGGATTAAATGATCACAAGATTCATTAATAATATGACCATAAGTCAGCTCCACTTAAGAATTTTGGCACAAAATTCCTCACAGCCATGATAAACTCATCCGTGTGAAGTAAGCACCTAAGCACAATAGCAAGCACAAATGTTGTTGCCAGTAACCACGCACCAGTTACAACAGCTATGAGTTCTTGAAAATTTCTTAAATGGACCCGATTCACGACCTCAGCTATGTACCTTCTGGTCTAAAACAAAGCTACATAAGTATTCTTACATAATTTTTTTTTTGTCAACATGCATTATTATCCTTATATGGTACTCTTTTCAACCACAACATGCACTGGTGGGATCGTAGACTTGGTCTACCTAAGATTCTTCCAGGAGTTCTTTATTGTATTTTGTAGTATTATAATCATGTTACACTATCTAAGTGAGTGGCACATATTCCTCTTGGGTTAACAATACTTTGCTCCCCTAAAGGTATAGGGAAATCACATTTTGCCCCATTGACATTTAAATATATACATTTTGCCCCCCCTCCCAACCTTTTAGGTGAGAGAATATGTAGTTAAATTAAATAATCAAATAACACAAATACCCTTGTTTTAGCAGAGAGGAAAATTTCAGAGAAAAAAACTCAACCGTTATAATATTTTTTTTAAAAATATTTTTGGAAGACTTCCAAATAAAATAAACTATTAAATTTTAGATTAATTAAATATAAAATATCTACTAAGAAATTTGACAATGGTATCATATACTATTATACTTCTTGTACTATTGGAGAGGACCTTTACTAATTTTTTTGCTAAATAAAAATTGCATTGATATGAATGCAAAACTAAAATTGAAACTTTTGTTTTTTTTTTTTTCATCTTAGTTGAAGGAAAATTCTTAATTTACAACATCAAAAATCTCGGTTTTAGCTTTACATTTATAAAAATGCAATTTTTATTTGGTAAGAAATTAGTAAAGGTCCTCTCCAATAGTACAATAAGTATAATTTTTTATGATATCATTGTCATATTTCTTGTAAGCTATTTTTCATATTTAATTCATCTAAAATTCAGTAGTATAATCTTTTATGATGTCATCGTCACATTTCTTGATAACCATTTTTCGTATTTAATTCATCTAAAATTCAGTAATTTACTTTATTTAGAAGTTTTTTAAAAATATTGCAACAACTGATTTTTTTTGAAAATTTTTTTCTTTGCCAAGTTAAGAGTATTTTTGTCATTTTACTATTTTTTTAATTATATTTTCTCTTACCTAACAGCTTAGCAGGCTAAAATATATATGTTAAAGATTAGAAGGTAAAACTGTGACTTTCCTATACCTTTAGGGGCCGAAGTATTATTAACCCTATTGCTCTTTTAAAAGATATAGTTAATGAGAGCATACGTGTTAAATAATCATTTATTTAAGTGGTACAATATTACAAAGTGAACAAAGAACTCTGCGCCTTTCTCACGTAATGTAACAAAAATACAACACCAAGAATGTTTTAACGGAAGTCGTCAAGCCCTCACCTTCTGCCCCTTGGACAGTAAACGCGGGGAAATTTGTCACATGTTTTTCTATATCTAATTATTAAATCGGTATGCATGATGAATGATGAGAGAGCAAGATACTACTTGTTCAGGATTGTCTGGCTCCTTTTCTCTTATACTCCTGTCCCTTCTTTGACTCCCACTACCCCAATCTTTTTCTGTGTTTCAAATCAGTGTGTGTCTGTGCGTGTCTATGCGATTATATCTATCTAACAGATCTTAGATGGCTGGAAAATCACCGGAAGGGCAACATCCAGTGAAGACTTATGGATGGGCAGCTAGAGACTCATCTGGGATTCTTTCTCCCTTCAAATTTTCCAGAAGGTCGGTGTGCCTTTTTTCTTTTTATCACCTAATAATTATTAGAATCACTCAAATTCTATACCCTAATCTGTCAATAACTTTTCTCCCTCCATGAGAAGATGATAATAAATATTTGATATTTGGATTCATGATTGATGGGCCTAAACATTTTTTGGGATCTGAACTCGAGGATATAGAATAGAACAGAATCATGTTACTAAATTTACTAACTTTTTGTGACCGGAAAAAAAAAAGGTGAAAGGGAAAAAGTTTGATGACATTTTGGTTAGGATTGTGGAATATGAATCTACTCTTATTGAGTCTTGTTCATGTATATTGACTATTGAGCTTGACTGAAGGATTCGAGTTTAATGCTAATCTTGATTGTCCTCAAATTTGCTCCATCTGGGCTTGAAGTAAATGGACTGATTTTAGAGATCCATTTTTGGATCGTGAAATAGTTACCACATATTGGTTCCTCTATCACAGTGACTTTATATACTTATTGGTAGCATCACTTTGTAAGATTGAACCCCCTTTGTTATTCTGATCCCTTAGGCCATTTTAACATCTAATAATATCCTACCATATCCTACCATGAAAAGAAAAAGTAACATTCTTGAAATATGCATAGGATGTAGAAGAAATTGCATTTTCAATCTCCTCTGGTGTTTAATCTGATTAGTGTTGTGTATGATGAAATAATGATGCTAATGATACTTTTGTTCAAAAATCATGATCTTCAATAGGGCAACAGGAGATGATGATGTGAGATTCAAGGTTCTCTATTGTGGAATTTGTCATACTGATCTTCATGCTGTGAGGAATGACTGGGGCTTCTCTACATATCCTCTTGTTCCCGGGTGAGTAAAGCTGCATTTGTCCTTTGTGGGAAGAATTATTCTTTTAAGCATGCATTTTCTTCTTGTTTTCCTTTTCTACTATCCTAATTGTGTCATCTGTTTTTAGTTTTTACATCCAACTCTCTCCTACTGCTAGGGGCATTTATTTATGTACTCAAAAGGTGAAGTCAGATTAAATTCTTGGATAGATTAGGAAAGGAAAAATCTGAAGGAATAAATTTACCAGTCCATGATTATGTAACTCGATCTTTTGCTTTACTGGGTCCAACTTAAAAGGCCTAGATCTTTCTCCTCTTAGATGCATATGTAAGGCACTAAGGCATCACCCACCATAATTATCTCTTGCAATCATCCAAGTACAATAAAGAGATTGCTTTATGATGATCCTTCCGCTATTCTTCTTGAGTTTTATTTATCTTACTTTTCCTTCGTTGGCACTTGGAAAAAGTAAATCCTCAACAGAGTTGTCCTTTCTTTTAGTGTGAGTCTTGTCTAGGGGTAGAGGATAAGAGCCTGATTCATCAATAGGACCCGTCAAATTTTATAGTTGCTAGCAATTTAAAAAAATATTTTGACTGCATGCAATTTGTCTTTTATAAGAGTTAGTTGATCTCATTTTCATCTTTGTATGTTGGATATTTTGGCAGTAGAGGACCACAAGTAAGGTGAGCCAAATTTTTAGAGTAGGACTATGAGTATGAGTGCATACAAGCAGATGTGGGAACTAAGCTGACAAAAGCTAAACAGTCTAACTTAGTCCTACCAATCAGTTATTTAAGATGTCATGCAATATAATACAAATGAATCACTGACCTGTACAGGCATGAGATTGTGGGCATTGCAACGGATGTAGGAAGTAAAGTCACAAAAGTTAAAGTCGGAGATAAAGTGGCAGTAGGATGCTTTGTTGGATCTTGTGGCAAATGTGAAAACTGTACCAATGATCTTGAAAGCTACTGTCCTGGGATGATAACTACATATGTTGGAACTTACCATGATGGAACTCCCACTTATGGGGGTTATTCAAATGAGATGATCGCGAGTGAGCATTTCATTGTTCGTTTTCCTGAAAAACTACCACTTGCTGGTGGTGCTCCACTACTCTGTGCTGGAATTACTGTATACAGTCCAATGAAATACTATGGCTTTGACAAACCTGGGACACATTTGGGAATTGTTGGACTTGGTGGACTCGGTCATGTGGCTGTGAAGTTTGCCAAGGCGTTTGGAGCGAAAGTGACTGTGATTAGTACCTCCCCTAGTAAAAAGGATGAAGCAATCAATCACCTTGGAGCTGATGCATTTTTGGTTAGTCGTGATGCTGAACAAATGAAGGTAATTGGTTGTGTTATAAAGCACATTCCATTTCACTTCCAGCGACACATCCTTCTTGATAGTATGAAGACCCAATTTCTGGATATATTATGAATTGAAAGTAATGTCCTGACATTTGCTGCCCCAAAATGAAGTTCAATTTTTTTCAGTGAACCTGATGATATTCAAGTAACAATTTCGATTCACATGGAATTCGTGCAGGCTTCTAGTGGAACTTTTGATGGAATTATTGATACTGTGGCGGCTGTTCATCCAATTTCGCCCTTAATAGATCTACTTAAGAATCATGGAAGGCTTATTTTGGTTGGAGCTCCAGATAAACCACTTGAGCTGCCTGTTTTTCCTTTACTTATGGGTAAGCTAGCAGAGAAGTCTTGTAATGAATTTTTGAAGCTGTTTTCCTATTTAACCATGCACGAAGTTATTTCTGAATCATGTTGTTTACAGGGAGGAAAACGGTTGCTTCAAGTGGTGCCGGTGGTTTGAAGGAGACGCAAGAGATGGTTGACTTTGCAGCAGAACACAATATCGTTGCTGATGTTGAGGTTATTCCAATGGACTATGTTAATACTGCAATGGAACGTCTTCACAAGGGGGACGTGAGATATCGATTTGTGATTGATGTTGGAAATACTTTGGCGCCACCTGGGTCCTAAAACTTCGCAGATTGTCTATGGTCTGCAAATGTTAGTATTGTAGTTCCTGAGGCCTATTGTTCAAGGATTGTAGCATTCAAGGGAACTGCAGCAATTCTACTTTGGTTTGGTTGCCTTCCAAGACTATGAAATAAGAATATACTTGACAAAATTCTGTCAATGAATAAATTAGACTTTTGATTCCACAGAGTGAGCAATAATTATCGTGTGGTAGGATTGTTTTACGTATAATCTCCTGTAGTGTTGTATCTATCGCAATATCAAGGGGCCATCGTAATCAGTTTTTAACCTTGAGTTTTCCCACACATGGTGTGGAAAAAACAACAGGAGGCCAATAATTGTGGACTATTGAGTATTTACCAGAGGGATTAGATCATGGAACTGTGGTGGACTGTAGTTGTGCATTTGTGGACCGCATTGATAGGCACTCACTTGCCTAACCTCGAAATATCTTCTGCAACTGTGGCAACTAAACATATGCTGCCTTATCCCAAAACTTCTCAAGTCTTCAAATTGACTTGTAATAATATCAACACATGGCTCAATTCAACGTAGTAGTGTCAAATCAGCAAGCATGACTTGTCTCTTTTACCTAACCAATAATAAAATTCCCTAGCATTATAATGGTGTCGTGGAATAAAAGAATGCTTTTATGACTAAACGATAACCAGTGCTGCGGACCACTGAAATTGTCTCTCCTAGGCTCCTTTTTACGAGTGTTAATTAAATTGATAAGATTAAGAGTTGGGTATAAATGATAAAGTAAGAGAAACTTATCTGACAATCATTCGTCTACAGAGTAAGAGTTTATTTAAATGATAACTAAAGTTACAGAAAATGTCTGAACGTATATGGCTCTTGAATGCATCTTTTATTTACCAAAGACAGAGTGATACAAGCTACTTAATATCTCAAGCACAATTTACATGAGTTGAGGCGCACCGTACTTGTATAGTCCCTTGTACCTTCTATGCTTATAACGATGAAATGTACGATAATTTGTTAAGAAAGTGCTCGCAAGCAACAATTCTACCAAGGGAAAATAATAGATTTGGTTCGCCATTCCATAATCTAAAAACAAGCCATATAAACTATGAACTAGATCCATCTAAAAACTTTTAGAGAAATAAAATGATATGCACATTTGACGAGTTCACATAAACTAGTTCAATGGTTAAAAATTTTGTTTACATTATAACAGTATGGTATACAAGTGTACATTTTTAAATAAGAGTCTGTGCAAAAATTTAGCCGACAAATAAAGAAACTTGTGGCCTGAATCATGTAGAAAAATATTGGGGACACCTGGCAGTGGTCCCATGAATTTCAGGGCTCCAAACTTCACTGCTATAAAGACTTGGGACATTGATCTGATCCTATGTATTGGTAGTTGTTTGTTTTGAAGCAATCACTGTACTAGTAGGTGTTTGTTTTGAAGCTGAATTAAAAAAATGGCGAAATCTTTTGAGGAAGAGCATCCAGTGAAGGCCTTTGGATGGGCAGCTAGAGACTCATCTGGGATTCTCTCCCCCTTCAAGTTCTCAAGAAGGTGCTCTTTCTCTAAGATTCCTTTGTCAGATATTAGCATTTATTTGTACTGCTTTTATTAACTGTGAAGAATAAATAAAGCTAACAAAAGACAGGCAGATTATTTCTTTTCCCACCCCCGATTTTAATGATCTTTCGGTGATTTTGGACATGGGATTTTCTTGGATCATATGTGTGATGGAATAATGGTGGAATAATGGCGGGATTTGGTGCAGGGCCACTGGGAAGAAGGATATCAGGTTCAAGGTGTTGTATACAGGGATTTGTCACTCTGATCTTCACCATCTTAAGAATGATTGGGGCTCCTCTAAGTACCCTTTGGTCCCCGGGTATGATTTCTACAGCTATATTTCCAGTTTTTATTTAATTATGCTACAGGAAGCTGTTTTTTATAGTATGTGTTTTGAATTTCTGTTAGTTATGCATAAAAATCCCTTCTCTGTATTGAACTGGAGATGAAAATTTGATTTTACTATTAAGTACTATAATAGTTTTGAGGATTGGATAATTGGGCCCTCTATATATTGACAGAAAGGATCTTTGTTTTTGTAAACATCACTCTTCAAGGTAGATCAAAATCTTAAACAGGAAAATCTTGACGGAACGGGTGAAAATCGGATTACAACTATTCAAATGATGCTGCTAGTGGCTCAGATTTTATGTTTCTGGGCCATTGCTTGGCCATGTAATAAACAGTGCTGCACTTTGACGGACAACATGCAGGGGCGGAGGGACCGGCCCCCCTCCAACTTGTAAAAATAAAAATAAAAATTGTAAGTAAAAATTTTTGTATTATTATATTTTGCCCCCTAGAAATTAAAAAAAAAAATCAACTATGCCTCCTAAAAATTAACAAAAAATCAACTATGCTCTCCCTAACTATTGTGTTCTTAAGTTACTTATATTTGGACCTAACATTTCCTGATTACTTGCTTTAGGCTCGCCCCTTAGAAAAATTCCTAGCTCCACCATTGACAACATGTGAATAAGTTGGAGAACTTTGATCTCCTTGATTCGTATAGCATGTCATGAAAATTAAAATCCAGAAGAGCCTTTAATTTTATGTTTGATTTGGGCATGGTGCATGTGGCGTTTAAGTTTTACCATCAGAAATTATAGCTCATTAGATGTTAAGACATTAACTGCATAGTCCTAAAAATTTGCCTCTGAACAGATTCTTTTGTGTAGCTAACTATTATTTTGCCTCATCTGGTTATTTGCAGGCATGAAATAGCTGGAATGGTGACAGAGGTGGGTAGTGAGGTGAAAAGTTTCAAGGTGGGAGATAAAATTGGTGTAGGGTGCCTGATTGGATCATGCGGTACTTGTGAGGACTGTGCTGATGGCCTTGAAAATTACTGCCCCAAGAAGATACTCACATATGATGGTGCTAAATACTATGATGGAACCATGACCTTTGGAGGCTATTCGGATCACATGATCGTTGATGAACATTTCGCTATTCACTGGCCAGAAAATATGCCTCTTGATGGTGGTGCTCCTCTTCTGTGTGCTGGGATCACCACCTACAGCCCAATGAAATATTTTGGACTTGACAAGCCTGGTTTGCATATTGGTGTTGTGGGTCTTGGTGGTTTGGGACATGTGGCAGTTAAGTTCGCCAAGGCATTTGGAGCTAAGGTGACAGTGATCAGTAGTACTCCTGGGAAGAAGGAAGAGGCAATAAAAAATTTTAAGGCCGATTCCTTTTTGGTTAGCCGTGACACCGCGGCAATGCAGGTGCATCAAATGCCATGGTTTTTCTTTTTTCATTCTGTATATCCAAGTTGTGCTCTAACACTCAAAATCATATATTGCTTACAAACAGGCAGCAGCTGGCACGCTTCATGGTATTCTGGACACGGTCTCTGCAGTTCATCCTATCCTACCTTTACTCAGCCTGTTGAAGAACCATTCAAAGTACATAATGCTTGGTGCCCCAGAGAAGCCGCTTGAACTACCAGTTTTCCCTATGCTTATGGGTGAGCATTACATCAGTAATTTCTTCTGAACAAATTTAACGAAAGAAATTATGAGATATGTGAAGATTAGTTTCTCTGCATAATTTGTCGAGTTCTGCTAACATGTGTTGAAATGGCAGGAAGAAAAATTGTGGCTGGAAGCAACATAGGAGGCGTAAAGGAGACAGAAGAAATGCTCAATTTTGCTGCGGAACATGGGATAACAGCAGATGTTGAAGTCATTCCAATAGACTATGTGAACACAGCCGTTGAGCGCCTTGGCAAAAATGATGTGAGATACCGATTTGTCATTGATGTCGGAAACACACTGAAGGCTACCTAAGCTTATCTCTACGTTTGAAACCCTGTGCTTGCTGATATAATTCGAGGAAAAAATAAGTGTGGCTACTTTTGCCTTCTTTGTTCGGCTGTGCTGTACAGGTTAATATTGTGTTTGTATGTAAAATAAGCATATGTACGCTGAGACAGCTTGAGATGCTAATATGTCTGTGAGTTTGGGCTTGTAGACTTCAAACAGCAGTTAGATAAAATAAGTTTGCTTTATATTTCATGTCAGCTGTTCATCTTTAATCATCTCCTTTCCTTGAGTCTGTAAAGATGAACATATCACGAAATGATTATGAAGAATTGAGCAAATGGTTTTGAGTTTTCAATAGTTCACTACCTTGACTTCTCAAGCTCCCTGGGGAGTTGGCTGTTCGGAATTAAGTCTTCCTGTCTTGATCTATCTTGAGAGACAATCAATGATTTCATCTATGTGACTTCACAAAAGAATTGAAGGCCTAAACATTTGGCTGACTAAATTTAGTCTTCCAATGCGTTACCATTGGATCAATTCTTTCAAGAAAACTGCTTGCTTTTGAAATTTGAGTGATTCTAGACCAAAAAGATGAGTGAACCCTCTCCAACTTTTTCGAAAGTGATGTGCTGAAGTGTCCTTAGTTCAAATTTGAATACTAAAAGTTGGAAAATCCGAGCTAATTGAATTTAATTCCAATGCATTTGAGGCAACTTTTCATCTTTGTTAAATTCATTTGTGAACTCAGTGATTAGGAAAATTTTATTGGGTTAGATTTTCCAACCAAGCTTTCACGTTTGTACATATAGCATAACATATAATCTAAGCTTGTTGGCAAAATGAGTGCTGATCAGCTTTTCCTTTTCCTCTTACAATGTTACCTCCCCGTAGAAAAATAAACTTAATTTTTTCTCTAGTCAACTAAAGCGTTATTAATTTGTCTACTAATTTTTTCTATTGTTTGATCAAAAAATATGTGATAGTTAAAGTTAGATCAAATAACTTCAAGAAAAATAAACCAATCATTTTGTTTCCAAGTTTAAAAGAAGTTTTTGTGTTAAATTAAAGTAACATATTATTATCACAATGGAAAATATAATTAATAATTAATTAAACATTAACTAACGTGTGTCACTAAAAATAACATTGGCCAATCAAATTCCTTTATTCTGTTTTGAAGATTGGGAGAGAAGCATTTTTCTTTTCTTTTTCTTTTTTCTTTTAAGCCTAGAAGCACTTATCATACCACTAGTGAACAATGTTAATTTAGTTGTTAATCGTTGAATCTAATACACAAATGTAAATGTTACCAAACTAAGACTAGCCACGTATCACGCCGGATATGTAACCTAAAGTGCCATAAAGAGGCCTTGTCTGATTGATTACATTCTTTTGCCACGAGATTTTTCTTAGGGTTCACAAGGGACAAAGCAATGATTTTTCTGGTCGATAATATAATTACCAAAATTGACTTGGAATTGAGCAAGACTTTCCTATGTTCATTGCTGCCAAAACTTGTTAACCAATTTTATTGCAGAAAACATTTAGTGCCTTGAGAATTTGTACATGTTGCCTAATGCCTATAGATTCCATGTATCAACCGATCCTTTACGGCATTGCCCGCAAAATTAGCACCCGCGTCAAGATGCGTTTGCAGTTTTCAAACTCCATAAATAATCTTCTTGTCAAGAATTACGAGGGTTCTCTTTCTTTTGAGGTTCTATCATGGAGTCGACAAAATCCATGGTAGTCTCCTTCATTCTCATGGTTATCTTGAGAAATTCAATGGCTCATGTGTACCAAATTAACGTTGATCACAACAATTGGACTTCCAACCAAAATTTTCAAGTTGGTGACGTAGTCAGTAAGTATTTCTTCGTACTCAAATATGCATGTATAGATGATGATGGTCCAACAATTACTTATTAAATTTATGATGGCGGCAAAAGGCGATTTGGGACACACAATCCGTTGTAAAAATATGACAAAATGTGCAAAAGTTTGCATCAAATGCACAGTATCTTTTCCAAATGTATATTCTTTGTTTAAAATGTATAAATTACACTGACTTGTTTCTACCAAAAAAATTGTTTTCATCAATTTGTATATTGATACAAAAAATCTCATATGTCCGATGGATCCTGTTGAACACTTTATGAAAACTTTTCTTCAACTCCAATAATTAATGGCATTGTATGACACCCGGATGCAGCTTTCCGGTCCAGTGCTGAACATCACAAGGTGCTGCAAGTGAATTGGGAAGATTACAACTCCTGCTCAGCAAAATCTGCAATTGCCACGTACAAAACTGGAAAGGACTCGATCAATTTCACGTCTGCCGGTGACTACTATTACATCGGTATTTTTCCTGCACAATGTGATGCTGGACAGCGGTTACACTTACAGATCAAAGTTGGTTCAACTCATGCTTCATTGCCTAACAATGATACACTTAGCCTTGGAAAAGTTCCCAAGCCACCAATTCCCTTTCCGCCCCACGTCGTTGCGTATCCTTATCCTCGTAGTAGTGCTTCAACAAGTCTCTCTTCCAAGTGTTTGATAACCACCATGCTTGGGCTGACATTATTTGCTGATTTTTATTTTTTTTTTCTTTTCATTTTCTAGCAGTATAGAAATTAATAAATATATATCGAGTGTGTTTGGATATCATTATTCTAAATTTTTTGAGAAAATTTTTTGAATTTGTGTTTGGTTTGTGGGAAAATTTTTTTAGAAAAAAGTAAAAAAATTAACTGCCTTTTTTTTTTTTTTTTTTTTGTTCTGGAGATGTTCGTGCTTGACATGGTTTTTCTTCACAACTAGATAAAAGAATAAATCTTGTCAGACATAAATAGACAAAAGGAAGATAATATAGTGGCTTTTTTCATTTTTTCACCCGTCTCCCATACATTGGAAAATGTTACTACTCAGGACTAAACGCTGATTTGTTCTTCAAACGTCCATTATCTAATGCTCGTTATCATAAAGCTATTGCTCATGGATCTTATTTTATTTCACAAAATTTTTAATTTTTTTGAACACATTTTGAAAAAAAGAAAAAAGAAAAGCTACCTTGTAGACATAATTATGCAAAAAATTTGCACAAGTTGTTACAAATTTTTGAAAAATCCAAAAATTTTCACAATAACTATTTACTTTAAAAACAAGTTTTCCAAACAAATTTTCACAATCTAAATACTTTTTCACCTTTTTCAAACAAAATTCACCAAATAATTTTTATGAATAATTTTTCAAATAATTTATATCCAAACGAAGCCATGGCCTTTTCCTATGCTCCACACTACTATTTAATAGTATATAATAACCATTTCACTATATTTTTCCCTATTTTGCTAATTATTAATAGCTAATTTTACGGAGATTCTCTGTTAATATCCTATGTGCCTGAGTACAAGATACAAAACAGATGGACCCATAAATAAGTCCTTTGCTTGTAAGCTATGTCTTTTCAGTTATTTCAATTTAATCAATAGTTTTCTAAACTATTACTAGTATTTGGCTTATTGTCTTCCATCCAATGGTCTAAAAACGTTTCCAAGTTGACTACCCTTCCTCCCTTTTTCAGATGTTACGCATGTTCAAACTTTGGACTGCTTTTTTGGTACTTATCCAAACAAGCAATATATCGTGTTTTTGTAAATATGTAAAATGGTACATAGACCCTTATTATTTTCAATTTGTTCCTTCCAAAGCTACTTACTTTCACTTGCCACCTGATGGTTTAATTGCCTCGATTCATTGTCTCTAATATATCTCATTCTCCCTTTAGATTTTTAATTCGTTATCAAAGTGCTCGTGCATGGAGCAATGAAATGACAAAGAAAATATTTCTTTTTCCTTTAGTAAAATGTGCTATCGTGTATTCAATATAGAGTTTGAAATGTTTACATTAATCATGTCCTTGAAAATAATAAAATTTGCAACTAATTACCCAAACAACCCCTTTGCTTTTCTCAAATTGTATAATTATAATCAAAGTATTCAAACGACTCTGCTAATGTGTATTGAGGATTGTTTACCACAAAAATTAACTGATCACAAGGCCACCTCACATGACCATCCAAATAAGTAGTTGATTGTAAGTGCTTGTGCTGCTACGAAGGAAATTATATACTAGTTATAAATGCAACGGATAAATAAGGAACAGAGTGAATTTGATTGTTTTGGAGGGGGCAAATGATAATTACCCGACAAAATCGAAAGACTCGAGTCGTTTTCAAGTTGATAAATCACGGGCCACGAAATGGATCAGCTGGTCAGCACACGTGGTTTTTTACCCGGCCTGGGTCGGCGAAGCCAAATAATTTGGAATCCTTTTTTAGAAAAAGAAAATGAAAACAGAAAAAGGCGGCTATGCCCAAGAACAGAAAGTGAAGACTTCACTGGAAGGAAAATATTTAGGTGGATCATATTTCTTCACTGATGAGCGATAGAAACACTTGTCAAATCCAAAAATAATCATTCAAAACGTTCAAAAAAGTTTTATATGAGTCCTATAAATACTATTAAATTAACTTTTTCAATACAACCCGTTTGCATATGATTATTTAGAGAACTATTTACAATAATTATTTATTGATATTTTGAAAAGGTAAAAAAATATTTAGATAAAAAAAATTTTTTTGACCAAGTTTTAAAATTGCATAACAACTTGGATACTTTTTTTTATAAGATTGTCACTAAAAGATAGTGAAATGTTATACAAAATTTGTTCTTAAAAATTAAAAAAATTGTGACAGTTAAGATAAGATCCAATCTTAATAGGTTTAAAAGACAAAGCATTAGACATCGCCCATAAAAAATATTTCTTGAGTTTTTTTGTTCGGCATGTGTTCGTTATATCACTCTTCTCCATCTTTTCATGTCAGAAATGCCGGCTCCTTTTGACTCCTACTCTTAGTTGCATCATTTGCTTTTTGTTCAAAAAATTAAAAAAATAATTATTTTTACTCGACCAAAAATTTAACTAAATAATTCCCAAATAATGAATCCAAAAGGGCCAAAAATACATCAGTTGTACAAATAAATGCATAACATATAACTTGATGATGCATGCCTCACATTTTGCATAAAAAATCAATGTATAATTTATGATCTAGAAAGCACCATTTTCAAAATTCAGAACGTGGGCCAAATATGACCATTGATCGTAATAAACAAAAGTTCCCTGTCCAACTTGGCAACATTCGAGAATCAAGATGCGACTAATAAGGTAGAAATTTTGATGGCATGTGGTATTTCTTTTCTATTTCCGCTTTTAATTCCCCAAGGCGAACCTTATCAATTCCAACTAGTTTTCAATTCGTCCAATGAACAAGAAATGAGAAAAAAACTTTATTTAATTCCAATGTCACAAAAAATTGCACACATTTAACTTTAATTTATTGCAGTATTTTATTTAATAAACTACAATTCCATGTATAGGAATTAAAAAAATCTCTAATTCTTGTTGCGACAATATGACCTTTGTTTTCTTAAGAAACAAATAAATGTTGGATATCTTCTTATCTTAAAATTTATTAAATATGAGTTTAAAAAATTGTTCTCAAACACTTCTTTGAAACAGGAAACTACTGAAGTAAATTTCTCCACCCTACCTTTTAGCTAATCTTATGGAAAAGTACCATTTTTTCAACTTTTAACTTGTGCAATGTACAAGTTGAAAAAACATTGAAATACTACACTCTTAATTTATATTGCAAAATCTTCATTGTATGAAAAGAAAGAAAGTGTTTATTAAAATAATTAAGGTAAACTTGAGATTTTGAATTCTTTTGTAATAGAAAATATTGCAATATTTACTTAGGAATGATTTTATGTGATTATGAGGGACTTTACGAGTAGGATGTATATTACTTAATGATTAGTAACAACTAAAATCAATAGTTAGGTTTTTAATAGTCAACACAGCCAATAGGATTCCATTGGTGGATGGAAAATATAGAAAATTTTAATTAAAGAAGTGGCTAAAGGAATCAATATAGAATGTCCTTTTAAAGACAACATTCAAGAGGAATTATAAGACAAAATACACACACACACACACACACATATACTTTTTTTTTCACACACACACGGATATATATATATATATATATATATGTATATATATATATATGTGTGTGTGTGTGATTTGGAATGATTTTATGAGTTAGAAATTTTTATTACTTAATAGTTTTACTATATAAATCATCAATTAAGATTGCAATAGTTATACATCATATAGCATTCTATTAATGGATTAAAATTATGGAAAGTTTTAATCAAAGATATGACTAAATTTAAGGAATCAATAGGGAATGTCCTTTTAATGACAACATTAAAGAGGAATTATAGGAGAATGGAAAATAACACTGTCAAAGACTGTAACTAGATTTTTAATTACAGACAAATCTTAACCATTCAAGAGTCATTATCAATTACAAACTCTAATTCTTGTTTTACCTGTAATCTGAAATACCAGTTTCTTATGTAAATATTACTTTTTTTTATTATTGCAACATAGACCCTAGGAAAAAAACTTTGGCTGATATTTTCATTACTAGATTTTATATTTACTTTTGAATTAGGATTTAGGATTTAGGGTTCAGGATTCAAAACGTAGGGTTTATGCTATTGGAATTTAGGGTTTTAATTAGATTAAAAATAGTGGCAATTATGGCTTTTTATTGTTAAGGGAAATTACGGTTAATTTTTTATTTATTAAAAATAATTTTAGATTTTTTTAGTAAGTTAGGCTAATATGATATTCTTTTAAAATTAAATTAAATTAGTATTAATTTATTGAAATACTTTTTTAGTAAGTTGCAATAATATAGGACTCCTATGAAATTATGTTAGGTTAGCATTAATCCAAAAGTAACATATTACGTTAGGTGTCTTTGATACTGAATATCACAGCGTCTTTGACGCTACTATTGTTCATAGGAGAATATAGATGCACAAGTAAGTAAGTTTATTAATATGTAATTTGCAAATAGAGTTATTACACACACATATATGCATGTATGTATATGTATCTATGTATGTATGCACATCTTTATTGTACATTAGAGACCCAATAAATCTTGAAAAAAGTGTATATGGAAGATAAAAACAATGCATGGATTAACGGACTTAATCAAATTTCATCAATAGTTATTTTTACCAAAAAACTTTGGATACCGCAACACAAGTGTCTCTCTTACTCAACCAAGTACCATTTCACCATCAAATTTCACCTTCTTATGAAGTACTTTATCTTTTTCCTTTTTTCATATCAAAGCTGGTTTAGCTTAGGTGCAAAGATTTGCTTCTGTTATAATGAAAACAAGCAAGAGACAGAAAATTTTCATTTATACTCTTTCGAGGCTTGATATTATTAATTAAAGGGCGAAGAGCTGATGAATCATAAATTGAACATGCAGGTGCAACCTTATCCTATGACTTTTCAACCCGAGACAATATTATGAAATAGTTAAAATAATCACATTTCACAATTCATCAGAGACTTCTTGGCACCCCGTTAGACGTTCTTGATCGTTTTCCGGCCACAAATAGAAAAGTAAAAGAAAAAGACCCGAGCCGTACTCTCTCTCTCTCTCTCTCTCTCTCTCTCTTACCTCACTGGTGACGACGATACAGTTCCTAGACCACTGCTATAAATATCGAGTTATCATGGGTATAACTCACTTAAGTTAATTGTAAGTGGTTTAGATTTTCAACAACGTTTGCAATTCTTTAATACGTGCACTTGTTTCAACTGAATACTGAAAAAATGGCAAAGTCTTTTGAGGAAGAGCATCCAGTGACGGCCTTTGGATGGGCAGCTAGAGATACCTCTGGTTTTCTTTCTCCCTTCAAGTTCTCCAGAAGGTAACTAACTCTTTCATTCTGCTTTTTAGTTTCCAAGAATTTGCACGGATCAATTTTTTTGTCAGCTCAATTGATGCTCTTACGGTAAAATAAAGGTGAAAAATAGAAGGGGTTCGTTTTTCAGGGTCTTGTCATGTTTCTTTCTTTCTTTCTTGATAGTAACATTTAGGTGATTTTGGACGTGGGGTTTTCATTTTTCATTGGACTTCTTATGTAATGGAATTAATGGTGGGATTTGCTGCAGGGCCACAGGGGAGACAGATGTGAGGTTCAAGGTGTTGTTTACGGGGATTTGTCACTCTGATCTTCACCATCTCAAGAATGACTGGGGAGCCTCCAAGTATCCTTTGGTCCCAGGGTATGTTTTCTTTGATCTCTGAAGCTGTTTCTATTTTATATTTCTATTTTTGTATGTTCTTTTAGTAGTGTTTGATATCAGTTACTTATGAAATTCCTTCTGTTATAATGAATTGGAGATGAAAGTCCTATTGCAGTCGTAAGTATTATGTATTTAGAAACGTATAAACCTAAAGAAAGTCTCTCTGTGACTAAACATTTCTCTGCGAGGTAGATCAAAAGCTTTTACAGGAAAAAATTGAAGGGACAAGGGAAAATTAGAAATGGGAGAATGAATTGCAATGGTATTATAAATGGCCTTGTTCTTTTGTACTGCCTTTGTGGCTCAACAATGGGTAGGTAACAGACTTTGCAGTTAGTCTTTGATTCACTAAAATGTACTTCTGGTATATATAATTGAAGATTCTGACCTAAAACAACAAAGCTACTGCAGATTAGGAGATTGACCATGATGTTGTCTAGGAAATTTTGTCTTTTGAACTTCCCCCTTTTCATTTGATGATTTTTTTCATGGCAGCATCACAACATAACTTTAGCATCCAAGGGGAAACTTTCACTGTAATGTGCATATGTATAAGGGAATAAGAGCATTTTGGGCTATTTGGCTTCACAAGTAGTTATACTTGTTCACAAAGTTCTTATTGTGATGTTTGTTGAGGTGATTTACTAGCTTGAAGTGTTATAATTAAGAGATACTATTGTGTACGGTGGTGGGAATCTCTAAACCTTCATGTGCAACATCTAGAATCCTATATTACCCGGCTGTGAGACATCTCTTAAGTTGGATTTAATAGTAAGGATCCAAAATTTGTTGGCTTAGCGTGCACCTCATAGTTATACTGGAAGTGTTGCCTTTCACAAGTTAGGACTTAACAACAAATAAAATCTGAATGCTACCTTTAAAATCTCTTTTAATCTGGGAAATGTGACCTTAACATCATAAGCATATACTCTTAATTTTGCCAATTGACCGAGTCTTTTATATAATTGGTTATTTATGTTTGTGTATTTGGTATTCCAGGCATGAAATTGTAGGTGTCGTGACTGAGGTAGGTAGTAAGGTTCAGAAGTTCAAAGCGGGAGACAAAGTAGGTGTAGGTTGCTTAATTGGATCATGCCGCACTTGTGAGGACTGCGCTGAGGACCTTGAAAGCTACTGCCCCAAGAAGATAACCACATATGATGGCCCAAGATATTATGATGGAAGCCTTACCTTTGGAGGCTACTCTGATCACATGGTTGTTGATGAACATTTCGTGATTCACTGGCCTGAGAAGCTGCCTCTTGATGGCGGTGCTCCTCTCCTATGTGCTGGGATCACCACCTATAGCCCAATGAAATATTTTGGACTTGACAAGCCAGGTCTGCACATTGGTGTTGTGGGACTTGGTGGTTTGGGTCATGTGGCAGTGAAGTTTGCTAAGGCTTTTGGAGCTAAAGTAACAGTGATCAGTAGTAGTCCTAGTAAGAAAGAGGAGGCCATCAAGAATTTTGGGGCTGATTCCTTTTTGGTTAGCCGTGACACTGAGGCAATGCAGGTGCTTTTCTTGTTCCTTGCATTTGACTTTGTCCTTTTAGATAACCAAGTTGTGCATTAACTCACGATCGTATATTGGTCACATGCAGGCTGCTGCAGGCACACTTCACGGTATCCTTGACACAGTCTCTGCAGTTCATCCTCTCCTACCTTTACTAAGTCTGTTAAAGAACCATTCTAAGTACATAATGCTTGGTGCTCCGGAGAAGCCACTTGAATTACCAGTTTTTCCTATGCTGATGGGTGAGTATTACCACTGGCTTCTCTTCATTGCTCTGAATTAGCAAAACATATTTTACAGAATTTGTATGTATGTTGGTCTAATTTCTCATATTCCGTAAGACAAGGAGATCACTTTTAACATGAGTTTGAAAATGGCAGGGAGAAAGATCGTGGCTGGGAGCAACATTGGAGGCATAAAGGAGACCGAAGAAATGCTCAACTTTGCTGCAGAACATGGGATAACTGCAGATGTGGAAGTCATTCCAATGGAGTATGTAAACACTGCAATTGAGCGTCTTGGCAAAAATGATGTGAGATACCGATTTGTCATTGATGTTGCAAACACATTGAAGGCTGCCTAAGCTTCAGCTCTGTATTTGATGCTTTGGTCAAGTGAGACAGCTATCTGAGGCTGCCTAGAATTTTCCTCCTATGTATACCGAATTCTGGCCTTATGTCTGCAGATGCAGATGCATAGTCATATACATATATAGACATACGCGCACTGCTACGCAATCTGTCTGTCTGTGTAGTAGTAGCATCTGGCTTTCCATTTTCTTTCCTGTGTGTCCATGTTTGGAATTTGTACCGAGTCTACAACTATAAATTTTAATTCAGTTGCTTGCGTTCAACTCAACTATTCCTCTTATTTTTATATGCAAAAGCGTGATTTGAGAAGTAGCTGTAAACTGATTCTCAGAGCTCGATTATGCTGTGATTGTTAGCTATTTAGAAAAGGTTTTGACCTTTTCAAGATTTGGTTCAAGAGCTTTGACCTATTGAGATCCTCGGGGCATTGGCAGTCCAGAAGTCTACAAATTCTAGTGACACCATTGTGGACAACATTGCTCCATTCAATACTTCAGAACATATGATAAACCCTATCCTAAGAAGTGTGCATTGCAACTTTTTTTTCCTACAGACGACATGTGTCTCCAACAAGATGTTTGGGACAATATTTTAAAATTTTTAACAAGTTATTTAGAATGCAATGTTACCTTTCCGTCTACTGATGGCATCACATTTAATGACAAATTGCAATACAATTTGAAATTAATTTTATTCAGCTTGTTGCAGCAAACAATATATTTGATCAGACACACTCTTTTCCAGCTTGAGAATTGATTGAGAATATGATCGTGGATTTGTTGTAACATAATGAAACTTTAATACGCATACATTGTCGTGTATACAATGTTGACAAGTGTTCTGGTTTCTAAGTAAGCCATTGTATGATTTAGATCTTCTACCGTGAGTAGATCTGGAAATGAAAAAGAAAGAATCGATTGCTCAACCTGATTTTATGTACTTCAGTTGTATGCCCTATATTTGAGTTCATCAACACCAATTACAATATTAGCAATGCTAAACTATACGTTTTAAAATATATTAAGATAAAAAAGATTGTTTTCCATCATGGTAACGCTACGCAAAAAATGTTTACCGTAAATCATTACTGCTTGAATTACAGATTTTCAACATTTCCAATATTTGGGACGGTCTAAGAGCTTGAATACTTGAGAGTTCTCTGGATTTTTTTTTAATTAATGGTAATTTTATTTGATCTCAAGTTATTTTGCTTTTTTGGAAGTACTTTGGAATTTTAAGGTAACTTCTTTTGGAAGATCACATTTTACTGAATTGCCACAGGTAATTTCTTTAAAACGTGCAAACTTAAGTTTGTCTCTATCAAAACTAGTTAATTTTTATGTTTTAGTAATGCTCATTTCCATAAATCATCGTTTCAATAGAGCTTTTTTTTTTTTTAACAAAATTTATTTTGAAAGATTCTATAAAAATGTTTTCCAATTATATGTCTACGTAATATACATCAAATTTCAAAAAAGTGTTAAAAGTATTATTCTTCTTAAAACTGGACTCAAAAGGAGAGTTTCTAAAATATGTACAAGTTGATAATGCTTTTAGAAACTGTGCATCGAGGGATCCTTGGATGCAGTTTTTATATATAATTGTTTCTGCACAACAGATTCTTTCATTCACAGACATAATTCACATTCTTCTTGTCTCTAGAGGCCTTCCTTTTCTTTTAGGTTAAATCATGGAGTTCACAAAAACTATGGCAATTTTCTCTTTCCTTATGATGGCTACCTGGTGGAGTTCCATGGCTGATGTATATCATGTTGGTGACTCCGATGGTTGGTCTCCCAAAGTCGATTACAAGGAGTGGTCTTCTCACAAAAAGTTTGCAGTTGGCGACACTCTTGGTACGTAGCAACAAATATTTACAGTTATTATATAAGATAAAATTCCAATTCTTTTTTGGCTCCCAAATTCCAATGGCTTCACTCGGTGGATCAAGATAACTTGCTTTGTTTCTAGCCCAATAGTTAAAAGTTTCCAGTCTTTATATTAGGACATGAATTTGAGTCTCAACGTCTTTCAGTATGGAGAAAAAAAAAAGCATTCCAAGACTTATGATGTAATTTTTCTGTTGTACAACATATGCAGTTTTTAACTATGATGAAGCAACTGACAGTGTGTTACAAGTGACCAAAGAAGAATTCAAGTGTTGCACATCAAAATCTCCAATAGCCTTGTACAACAGCGGAAAGGACTCGATCAATTTGTCTGATGTTGGGAGATACTACTTCATCAGTGGTGTTCCTGCAAAATGTGAGGCCGGAGAGAAACTGAAAATCAAAGTTAGAAGTTGTATGGATCACAACAGAACTTGCCAGAAAGAAAAGGATCACAGTGCTTCAATTAGTTTAACTTCCAATTGGGTGCTTTGGCTCACATTCATTTTTGCTACTTATTTTTTGTGTCTTGCTTAATTAATCCCAATGGTGGCGTAGACAGAAATAGAATAGACAACTAATTTGATTGTAACCTAGTTCTGTTGATCAGTTGATTAAGCAGGATTAGTCTACACAAAAATCTTGGAAAGTTTATATTTACTTGGTTATTTCAACTTTATAGAATACTTCATATTTCATTATTGATTTTGATGTTATTTAGCTTTGATTTCAGTATAGTAATATCAAACTACTTTTGATTGGAGTTTGAAGACTCACCATCACGACCGAAAAAACAAACAAAAGAAACTCCTTCGTCCTCATAAAGAGTGCTCTTTTAAATTATTGATAAGAACTGAAAATATATTATGGCTATCTTGTCCATAGGAGAAAAGGTGCAAGTACTTAAAATAGCTTGCGGGATTTTCGTTGCTTTCAAAAAATAGCTTGCGGGATTTTCGTTGCTTTCATAAAATATTCATATTTATTTATGTTCAAGTGAGACTATAAATCTCGTAATTAAAAT
Organism: Mitragyna speciosa; assembly: GCA_024721245.1. Classification (NCBI taxonomy): domain Eukaryota; kingdom Viridiplantae; phylum Streptophyta; class Magnoliopsida; order Gentianales; family Rubiaceae; genus Mitragyna; species Mitragyna speciosa. The sequence continues at coordinate 643,834 of CM045562.1, forward strand.
GGAGAGATTTGAAAGTCAGTATTAAACAAATTGAAGCCCCAACTAGTCCTAAATTCAAGAGGAGATTCTAGAATTTTTTTTTTTTTTTTTGGGATTTCAAGGAGGGCAAAGCCCATTACACTGGAACTAATCGAACTAATCTAGGGAGAGCAACTCCACATACATCTAGATTCAATAGTCTTCCAATCGTATTTGGTGGGTTCTTGAATCTGGTCACCCTTGGAGCAATCCTCTTTCCCATCTTTGCCAGGTGGTCTGCACACCCATTTCCTTCTCTCCATACATGAATCAGTTTGTACTCCTTTTTTAATGTGCAAATTCTCCTAACTTCATCAATTAAATTCCAGTATGGACAATCTTCTGTAGCGTCTTGAATCAAGGCTAATGCAACTTGTGAATCCGACTCCATTATCACTTTGTTGTAGCCTTTCTCCAATACTATTCTGAGTCCGAGCAGGATAGCCCACAATTCTATAGTCACATTACTTCCCCTCCCTAAGTTAGCGCTAAATTCTTTCATCCATAACCCTTGATCATCCCGGAGTAACCCACCTGCACTAGCCTAGATTCTAGAATTTAACAAGCTGGAAAGTGAAAAATAGGAGTACTTTAGAGTGGTATTTCATGTTAATAGACTACTCAGTTAGTCCCCACCAAAAGCTTAAGGTTCAAATCCCGACCTTAACTATTAAAAATAGGGGGTGGAGAGAGGTTTTTTTTTTTTTTTTTTTTTGTCAATATTCAATATTCTAACTTACTCCTAATCTACTCTAGGAATGGTTTAACTGAACCTGAAGAAGCCGATGGAGACTAAATCACCGTTAGACTAGAAGAGCACTGTGATTGGGTTTGGACCCCCAACCTGCAACGAGGGAGCTTTCTAAGTGCTCCCCTGACCACCGAGCCATTGCTTTCTAAGCGTGTTATGATCACTGCTTAAGGAATGATTTATTGAGCAGCAATTTGGGAAGAAACAGAAGAAGATAGCAAATGAGAAAGAAATTTAGCTAAGAATCTAGAGAGAAAGGATAAGTGAGAGAGAAAGAATCAGAATTTTATTGACATTGAAGAAGAGTATAGAATTACAACAATTTCCACAATCCTTCAGCCCTCCAATTCTTTCATTATTTATATAATGAATTCTGGAACTGAATCTAACTACAACTGATTTTCAGATATTTCCTGTAACTAACCTTCTAACTAATTTTAACTGCCATATTTAAACAGCTAGTATCACAACCAATCAGCTACTGCTAGCTGTCTTCATCCCTGCTGTCCTTAGTTAGCACATCTTCTTAGTAACTTCAACAAATCACCTTCATCAAGCTGTGATTCCATGGCCAGGTCATAAAAATAAGTGCTCCCCTGACCACCGAGTCGTTGGCTCGCTGGTTAAGAGGGGTTTAGTTTATAAAAGGGAGAAATATTACCTTTTGTTTCCTATTTAAGGAGAGTCTAGAAAAGGAAGAAATAAGATGACTTGAGAATTGGACTAAAAACCTCTACTTCATAAATTACCTCTTGCACACCAAATATTCATTTTCTACTAACTAGATCGGGCTGCTTTGCCCACTACAAACATTTAAAAGGGCTCTATTGAGCTTTGACCTAAATTATCTAATTTCACTGTAAGCTATGCTAGCTACACTAACATGGCGTATATTTTGTATATACTTTTTGGAGCAAATTTGGCATATATTTTGTATGACATATATATAGTATTTGTTTTTTCTATTCAAAATTATCTTTTTTCACATATACACACAATTGTTTTATGTGATCAGAATCTGTAATTTATACTGCATCAGAGATGAAAATGAATTCTTGCTCTTGTTTTCGTTGTTGAAACAACAATATCATATACCTCAAATTATTCGTACAATTATTTAGCTGTATATCACACAGTTCAATTTAGTATATTGAACTGAGAAATTTCAAATGTTTTGATTGTAATTGCCTTTATCAATTTTTAAGGGTTATATTTTGGAATTATACAAAATTGTCGTATATTATGTTAATCTTTTAAACAAGAGTTACTTGGTAAAGTATTGACTAGATAGAACTTAACTTCAAGGCCCATCATTTTGCCTTTTAAATATGGGCTTAATATTTTGTAAACTTTTGCGACGTGCTTATATTTGACAAAGCTTGATTTGTGATGGCAAAATATTGTCTAGTTATTCAAAAGTTTATGCGAGATAATAAATTTGATAATGGAAAGAGAGTCCGATGAAAGAATTGTAATATAATAATATTATGAAATCCAAATGTTTTAGCGCAAATTGATTCTACCAAAAATCCATTGGATTAATAATTTTTACAAAATAGTTTTGAAAAATCTTTAAATACGTTTATTAACTACCATTTTCTCCTGTATACACTCTTATAAAAAAAATTATAATAATATTTTTAAAATTGTTATTGAAATTAGAAAAAAACTAGTATTTTTTAAAATATGTTTTAAGCTATCGTCTAAGCTAAAACACTAGAGACATCTTAAGACTTCTGAAAGTTTCCACATCCTCAAATTGCCAAGGGAAAAAATATAAAATAAAAAAAGTACCCAAAACAAGAAAGTGAAATCAAAACATCGCATGCCAATGAAAACTTCACAATTTTCCTACTTGACAAATTGACAATTGACGCCCGATTGTCTCTTACCTCACTGCTGACGACACTCCTCCAATCCCACTGCCATAAATTCTCAGCCATATCAATTTTGTAGCGCATCAACTTCTCCTAATAAAGAAACCAAACATTCCACTGAGTTCAAGATTTTCTACCCGCAACATTTGCATTTTTGATATACCGCTTAGAACTGATTAAAACAAAAAAATATGGCCAAGTCTTTTGAGGAAGAGCATCCAGTGAAGGCCTTTGGATGGGCAGCTAGAGACTCATCTGGGATTCTTTGCCCCTTCAAGTTTTCAAGAAGGTAACATTCAAAGGGTTTTTTATTAATTTGATGATCTTTTGGTACTTTCAAGGAGTAATGATGATCTTTAGGTGATTTTGTATATGGGTTTTGTTTCTTGCTTTGTGATATGGAATAATGGTGGGATTTTGGTGCAGGGCTACCGAGGAGACAGATGTGAGGTTCAAGGTGTTGTATACAGGGATTTGTCACTCTGATCTTCATCATCTAAAGAATGAATGGGGCACCTCTAAGTATCCTTTGGTCCCCGGGTATGATGCTTATGCATCCATATTTATAGTTTTCTCTGTTCTTATTTATAATCTCTCTTTCTGTTTTCACATTAATTTTTAAGTGGTGTTTGAAACAAATTACTTGGCAAAGAAATTCCTTTTCTGTTTTGAGTTGTAGAGGGAAATCTTTATGGTGTATTCTTACTAATGCATTTTTTCTAGAATTTTAACTGTAATTCCCTGAATGTCCCATATGCGATTTGAGTCTATAAATAATACTAGCAAGTTTTCTTAAGTATTACAGGCCATTGAGTTTTGGCTCTATAATGGACATCTACTACGTTACGATTGGTATTTCTTATGTACCAATTCTTTTGGTGTGAGAACCAATTGCTAAACTTGGTACGCGGGAAGCCACGTCTAAAATCTGTATGAGCCACTCCTGGAAATTTATTTCCTCCATAGGTGCCAACTCTAAATTCTAATTAGGTCACTCTAAGTCATTATAACGGGTGATGATTACATTGGCCCACGTCTCACATTGTACATGGACGTAATGCTATGAATAACTTGACTATAGCATTTTGAACCGTTGTAGTTTGTCTCCAAAAGTTGTTGGTATGATTTCTGTGCACTCAGGTTGTTACATTAATGATTTTGTCTTTGCATTTGTTATATCTTATGAATGAGATGGAAGTTACCTTCAGAAACCATCTAAAACCAAGCACATGTCAGACCTGAACTTTATATCTATCTTCATTTATAAATTTGGCAATAAAAAAGTTCTTTTACATATAGGGTAGTTGTTGATATTACCTAATTTGGTTTTTTCAGGCATGAGATTGTCGGTGTTGTGACAGAGGTAGGTAGCAAGGTGAAAAAGTTCAAAGTCGGTGATAAAGTGGGCGTGGGATGCTTAATTGGATCTTGTCGCACGTGTGAAGACTGTGCTGATGACCTTGAAAATTACTGCCGCAAGAAGATACTGACATATGATGGTGCTAGATACTATGATGGAACCATGACCTTTGGAGGCTACTCTGATCACATGGTCGTTGATGAACATTTCGGAATTCGTTGGCCTGAGAAGCTTCCTCTTGATGGCGGTGCTCCTCTCCTGTGTGCTGGGATCACCACCTACAGCCCACTGAAATATTTTGGACTTGACAAGCCAGGTTTGCGTATTGGTGTTGTGGGACTTGGTGGTTTGGGTCATGTGGCGGTGAAGTTTGCTAAGGCTTTGGGAGCTAAGGTGACAGTGATCAGTAGTAGTCCTAGCAAGGAGGAGGAGGCCATAAAAAGATTCGGTGCCGATTGCTTTCTGGTCAGCAGCGATGCTGAGGCAATGCAGGTACATCTTATTCCGTGCATTTTTCTGTGCCTTTTGGTAAATTTGAATTGTTCTAACTCTCTATCAAATGCAGGCTGCTGCAGGCACACTGCATGGTATTCTTGACACGGTCTCTGCAGTTCATCCTATCATGCCTCTACTCAGCCTGTTGAAGAACCACGCAAAGTACATATTGCTTGGTGCACCAGAGAAGCCACTTGAACTACCTGTTTTTCCTATGCTTATGGGTAAGTGTTTCATCACTATTTACTTCTAAACAGATCTAACAGGGGGACATTGAGAGATTAGTTTACAATGTCGACTTTTTTATTTTCGAAAAAGCTAGGAAATGACTGATAATTTAAATTTCAAATAACAGGGAGAAAAATATTGGCTGGAAGTGGCATTGGAGGTGTGAAGGAGACTGAAGAAATGCTCAACTTTGCTGCAGAACATGGGATAACAGCAGATGTTGAAGTCATTCCAATTGAATACGTGAACACGGCCATCGAGCGTCTTGCCAAAAATGATGTGAGGTATCGATTTGTGATTGATGTTGGAAACACGTTGAAGGCTGCCTAGACTGCATGTCTACAGTTATTGTCCTGTACTGGTGGGTGAAGCTCGAGTGAAATGACTTAGTAGTTAGTATTTGTTGGAAAAAGTAGAATAAAGCAGAATATGTTTACGTGCCCATGTTTCCAAGTTGAGAATGTAATTGAGAAAATAATTACGCTTTTTGTATAACGGCGCTTGTAAGTGTTTGTATTTTGACATATACAATGTTTATTAAGTGGTTGTGTTTCTGAGGAAGCCATTATTTGACATTTGATTTTCAAGTGTGACTAAACCGGATATAAACCTTGGAGTAATGGATTGTTCAGCTTGATTCTTGTTTTTAAAGTTGGACACCCCACTATTGCTGTGGCTACTTTTCAGTTCGAAATCTTTGCGAACATCAACTAGAATATTCAGCAGTCTTGAATTCCTAAAAGAGCAAAATAAAAAAAAAAATGCCAACAACAAATGTTTACGGCAACTATGTCTGTGGCATATTTTTCTCAAACTAATTGCTTCTTGCTTCACAATACGTTGCCAAAAGAGGTCATTACTCTTGAGTCGATTCAATGACTCGACTCCAATGTACTACTATGCATGCTCTTCTTGAGCTTTATTAACATAAATTGCCATTAGGTTTGAAAGCTGAAATTTAAGAATGATCAATTGTACGTCAATCGCTTGAATTTATTCAGGAGTTGGAACGTCGCAATAATGTTAACAATCTTCATCAATTTGTCTACTATATAGACCACTTGGAGAGTAGCTAACAAATGTCTAATTGAAGCATCTTATTGAGCAAGAAACTTAGATGATTGCTGCTTTGTCTTCTCCTGCTTTATCATATGCCAAATGGATTCCAAACGAATACCAGGTTCCAACTGGAATCAAGTCCTCAATTAACCAGTATTCATTCTTTACCTGTTATTCTATTTATCAGAATTTCATCATCTGGAAAATCTTCCAAATTACGTAAACAGCAAAGAACATCAATGTCCAACAATTTCCTATCAGAGCATGTCAAATTAAAAAATGCATTCACAACAACTTAGTGCTCTTCACATTTTGAAAATGATATAATAATTCATGTAAAAATCCAAAAGAAACATAAAAATCCAAAAGAAACATACATGTGGTCTCCCTTCTCTGTCTTAATCTACTTCTTTGTGCATCTCGGCTTGTCTACAAACCCATAAAAGTAACAGGAGCAGACTGCAGATTCCCAATCTAGCAATGAGCTTGTGTGCTGATCGTGATTTTTTATGACCACAAACAAGGCATATAAGAGATCCACCAAATATACCATTGTGGTCCATACTTCCAATCAAATGCTCTGTGCTTCACCACAGACAATGTAGCTCTTGCTGGGCTCAGCTAAAAGTCAAGGGCACCTGTCTTAGATGACACAGAGCAACTAGCAGAAGTAGCATAAGAACTGCCACTTGAACCATCCACAGGAGCTTGATTTAGACACTCTAAAACTAATGTTCTCCGCTTAAATAGTTTCATTGAATATGTGGTTGCCTCCAGAATTACAGGAACCTGGTAAAAAGTTTTCAATTTAGTTTCTAAACAAAATATGGCATGAATAACAGAAAAACTAGACAAAGTTACTAATCTCCAAAAAGAAACTTAGAGGACCATAACACCATGCAACAATTTTCTCTTGATGAAATTTATTTTATCACAATCATGAAGGTGCAAAATTTTCCTGCAAAAATATACAAATCCAATAAATTGTAAAGACAAATTTTGAAATTAGTATAAGCTAATGGGAAAGTGACGTTCTTAATATGCAATCTCAATAAAATATCACAGAAGTAGGATAATACGAGGTTATGAATTTTATTGTCGCTGGGTTGATATGCCAAAGACCATTTTGTAACAATTTATTCCTTGGAAGTGTATGATCAGAAGTGTTAATCAAGGTCAAGAATGATAATTTCAAAGACAACAAAAAAGAGTAAGCATCTAGCTACCACTTTATATAATACAAACATTTCAATAGCAAGTCCTGAGAATGCAAGAATTTCTTTCAAGTTCCCTGTGAAAAAGTAAACTTGGTGAGCCTCAAAAAGTTTGAAGAATACTATATAGTAATCAATCAGGAAACCAAAAGTAGATAATGTGATGCATCAGCCACTTGCAGCAAATAGTACTTGTCAGTTGGAGACCAGCATCAAGTCACATGTAACACAAGATAAAAGTAGTATCCTCCTAGTTAAAAGAAGTTAACAGCACGTATACTGAACAGAGACAGCAAGATCACAACCATGTCTACGGAAGCAGTAAAAAGAGATTAATTAACATGTAAATTGGGTATGTAAGAAACCCCTGCAAAGACCCCCCAACCCCACCCCCCTAAAAAAAAAAAAAAAAAAACCAAACCCAAAAAACACACCCCTTTCCTGAGCAATGGGCTGTAAGCAACGCTAGAAATAAAGGAATATAAGGGAAAGAAGTCAAGCTATAATGCATGTGTGCTAATCAATCTTGAAAAGATATAGCAGCATATTTACATACAGAGATGGTGTGAAACAGATTTAAGCCAAACCTGAGTGTTAATATGTGCCACTTTGTGTATGTTGAGAAGGCCAAGCATGTCCTGATAACCAGTGAGAAGTTTTGCCAGCTCCTTATCCTCATCTGATCCAAGTTTAAATTAGCATTAGCTTTCACAACCAGAGGGAAACAATTCAGTAATAACTCTAGTTGATCGTTAAGAACAATAACGCACCTGGAACCGCTCTGACAGAAAGCAATGTGTCAGCTAAATGCTGCCATCTCTTCAGGACCATTGGTGAAACAAGGGAAGGCGGAAAGGTTATCACTGCAACAGCATTTGAAGACCTTACCAAGCTTTTCATAGATCTGATGAAGCTAAGCACATCCCATTCCTACAGAATAATTGTCAAGACTGAGAACTCATAGAATCTTTACTGGGATTAAGGTAACAAAAACTTGAGAAGAAGCATTTATGAATTAGCCCCTGGTTTATTTGACAAATATCTTTTATTTTACAAGAAAACAAAATTTTGCAAAATCAAGTAACAACTAATCAGATTAAGCAGCATATCACCAACCTTATCAGAAAAGTCACACTGTGGAGCACAAAACGACTGAATGGAAATTCGTCCAGCAGATGTGATATTGCCATCATATCTGATAAAAAAATTAAATAACGTTGCCAATCCCAGGTCAAACAATCCATACAATGCAATAGATCGAGAGCAATTTTCATAGGCTTACGCAACATAATTCAATAAAAGCACTGGTAGATACATCAATACTAAAATTCACTTAAACTCAATAGAATCAAGTCATTTGATGGGTTAGGATAAAACAAAAAATAGGAGCAACTTAATCTGGACTAAATTAGTTTTGTACCTAGGCAGTGCGGATCCTTGGTCAGAATTAGCATTTTCACAAAGGTGAAGGCAGTGAAAATTCTGCAAAACGTGCACTATAGACTACTAGTCCAGACACATAATAATCCCTGGCAAGATATGAAATGCATGGCTATCTCAACAATAGGAGTTTTGTACGACAACTGCAGCAGGCTCCAAAGAACAAAAGGATCACATATTGGGCGATACTTTATCATCTATGTCATGGTCAACAGAAGAGGGAATTGGCATCACAAACAGGAGAAAGATAAACTTTTGCCTTTTCAAACTACTATAAGCCAAGTAGGATCAGAGTGTCCACTCAACAATAACCAAACAAGTGCACAACTCTCTCACTTATGTTTGATTTCATCAACTCATGAAAATTGTTGCACAAATTAACCAGAATAGAACACAACAAAGTCTAAGACAAGCTGGCCAGAAACTAAAACTATTCAATTAAATTAGCCACAAGGACACTCCATCTATATACATCACTTTTTATATTCCTACAGATTCCAGAGTTCAACAAAATTTGACCAATATGAAGGTTATCTTTTCTCTAGGAATAAATAAGAAAGCATATGCTCATTTTAAGGATCTAGACAAAGGCACGAGTCTGTGTTAACAATTTATTATTTTCTTACAATTTTGGAAGGCTAAACATATGCAAACTAAAGCCACGGCATGTCTATTGTCATCCCCTAAAGAACTTTGATTTCACCTATTCCAGTACCATGTCTAACAATCTCATCACAAAACTGAAAAAATCGAGACCTTCATTACAAGTAAAAAGAAGCAGACAATTTTACTAAATAATAGTTATCCCAAATCTCAAAATTCACGTTTGTTGTCTGTGCCACATTATTGTCGTGCTTCTTACCAACCCCATTGAACAGTGAATACACCAAAGAAGAAAAGCCCTGGCAAGCACTAACATAAATTTCATAAAGTTTCAAAGAAGCATCCAACTTTATCTAGGAATTGGGAATTGAGAGGTACCTTGGAATTTGAGCTAAAAATGTGGAACAACGGTCATAAAGTGTAGAAAGATTGGGATAATCTTGAAGGCTCACGCATTCAATGCATTGTCCACTAAGTGCATGTCTATCTAAGGGTTTCCGCAAGTCAAAGTCATTACAGTATTCTGCTTTTCCATCTACAAGACAGATTAGTTGAACCTCTTCTTAGGAACAGACTTCTGAATGTCTATTTCAATAGAAAATAAATTTTGGCTATTCGCTGTCATGTTTCCAGGAAAAAAAGTTCCGCACACTAAATTACAGCAAGGATACCATTCATCATTGCATCGGTTGATTTCCAATTCACTAATTCTGTATATAGCTGTTTGTTGTTCACAAAAACTTGAAGTGTGTTTACCTCTATGGTTATCGGAATTTTGCTCCCCAAAATACTTCTTATATTGCCAGGCAATTCTCAACGTCTTATCCTGTAATTTACCATACGTCAACATTTAACATTCCAAATTTCCAGCACCAAATGATAGAATATAAGCACATGAGCAGGCAGTTTAAAACAGGGAAGGAGCACCTGTTCTGTCTCACGATCGTGAGATTTATCATCTTTTGAGGACACTGGCTTTGGCAAAGTACCAAGGAAACCTCTTGGCTCCTTAGCAGGACTAGCATAAAGAAGAGGTTGTTTGTGAACCAATCCTTGAGACATGAAATTCCTTAACAAAAGCATATGATGAGGAGCCTCCGGGTCTTCCATTACCATTACTAGACTTCCCAAAGGAAACCCACCTCCCAAAATCTCTATAATCCATGAAAATACTCAGATTTAGAAACATACTAAAAACAGATGTGACAACTACATTACCTACTCAGAAAGATCATATGATCCAACTAGATTGTAATGGTAGTAGGAAATTACTGTCAAGGTCTGCAATGCCAGATGAAAGAAAGACAGTGCCATTGGGTCCGTGCTTAAGTCCAGGAACATGAGATGTTGACACAGCCGAAACATTGCGAGAGAAACTACTTGTTCGAGGCTTATTCATAGCCATTAACTACTCTGATAAGCAAATCAGATTTACAAAACAACATTAGATGCATATATATGAAAAACTCATCATGCAAATAAAGCAGATGGCTACTAAAAGGAGAAAACTTCAATATCATATAACTAACAAATGTTCATAAAAAAAATTAGTGCTTTTTAAACTACTGGTGTAGGCTATCAATTGAAATCATATACTAGCTTAAACAGTTAAATAAAATTGTTACTGCCGGATAAGAATTCAAGAAATTTTTATTATTTAACTAAATTTTTTTAAAAAAACAACAAATAATAGAGCAATTCTCCAAGTGGGTTTTTTAAGGACTGCTCCCAATATCTAGAAATACGTTAAGACGCATGAGATATGCTTCACAACTAGAAACTGCACTTCTCTACGGTATTTTGTCGAACAATTGGTGCACAATATATATAATCAGCTTTTAACGCTCTTAAACACATGTAATATAAAATTTAATGCCTAAGAACCTTTTTACCAAAGAACCCTGATTAAATTTCTCTACTCTTTTGACCATCCAATCTTAATTCTTCGCTACTTGAAATCCAAGGCTGCAAAAGGAGAGGAGCGGACTTGGGAGGTTTGCTCGCGGGAAGCGAAACTTAAAATATGTGTTTGCTGGCGCCCTTTTTATTTATTTACATTCCGGTCCTTGAACTTTTATATGGTTTAAAGTAATACCATAAAAATTAGTTTTCCTATTAAAGTACTGATTAAATTTGTGTGTGTGAGAGAGAGAGAGAGTTGCACTTCTCGATTTTAAGTATGAGATATAGACGTATAACCTCAATTAATCTTGTTAATTAACTTGCACTTTTATTTAAATTTAATATATTTTGTACCAGCTTCAATATCAAATTATTTGTTGAAATTGATATTAATAATTATTTCCTACTAAATAAGATGACATGTTCACTGTTAGATTTTGCAACTAGAAAAACATACCACTCTATCATTAAAAATATAAAATTATGTTATTATAACTAAACATTCAACTAATATATTATTTTTAGTCTCGCTGTATTAGACTACACATTGCTTTTATTTCCTTCTAGAATTCTAAATTAATTTGGTTTATTTAAGTTGATTTAAGATCAATATCTTAAAGTATCTCAAAATTTCTTATAAGATTACAAACATTGTGAAAGAATTACACATACATACACAAAATTCAAATTGTCATTCATTACTGTACTAGATTTTATATGGTCGCATTCCAAAAAAAGGTTAGATATGTTTAAATTTTAGTAATAAACCAGAGAACATTGTTTTGATTAAACATGTATTTAGTCATAATAGAATATGATCAACAATTAAAAAGTATCTGCAGCTTTCCCATTTTTCATATCCTAAATACAAACAAATATGAGAAAACAGACCAAGACTTATAAATCCTTTCATCTTCAAAATCCTTTTGCTCTTTCTATTCCTTAGCTTAATTTACTCACATGTTTGATTATATGAACAATTCACAGCACAGACTATATTGCAGTATCAAACTTGAACACTCTTTTATCTTATTGCTCTTTCTTTTGCTTAGCTAGATTTGCTCACCTGTTTGATTACATGCACTATCCAGATGCCATATCACAAATTCAACTTGAATATTCTTATCTTTTTCTGAGCACATCAGGAACAAGATTGTATGTAAATTAGCAATAATTAAATGGAACCTCCACAAATGGCCTCGTGTAAGAATACACGACTTTAACGCTCGAGTTAACCATTGTTGTTAGCTTGAATACTTTTCTGGACAAAGAAATTTGTAAGCCTAGAATTTCAAACCCATATAATGAGTCTATGAAACAATGAATAACAAACTTTACGAAATTGTACTATGATAGATATTAACATGGTACGTTCTTGAGTTGTTTTCATCCAGGAATTACAGACGTAATTGTGGAAGTTAACATGTATTATAATAATATAATTATTTGAGTAGTGTGAAGATCCACGAGTTCAAGAAAGAGAGCATATCAGTAACAATAAATAATTCTTCCTAAAAATTTCTATGTTGAAATAGTCAAATCTTACCTCACTGGTGATGCAAGCTTAGTCAATGCCACCACAAATTTAAATTCCACAGAGGTGCACACTGCACAGCAGCTAGCCAAAAGACCATAAATCACTGTGCTGCTGCAGTGCAAACTGGAAATAAAATAAAGAAAAATTATTATGGCATTGCCTAAATTCCCAGAGAAAGATAATCCAGTTAAGGCCTTTGGATGGGCTGCCAGAGACCCAACTGGGATTCTTTCTCCTTTCAATTTTTCCAGGAGGTAATGTACAAAACATTATGAGAATTTGTGAAAAAGTTTTGATCTTTTTCACTTTTTTATTCTTTTCTGCTCTTGTCTAACATGATGAACGTATGCAGTAGTCTGTTTTTCAAGATTTTGCTGTAGCACCAGAGTAAATGTTTCTATTTGGGATGGTGGGAGGGCAACTGGGGAGGAAGATGTTAAGGTAAAGGTCTTGTATTGTGGAATATGCCATTCTGATCTTCACCAGATTAGAAATGAAAGGGGCACTGCCAAGTATCCTGTTGTCCCTGGGTATGAATATTATTAATCCTCTTTCCTCTTCTATCCAAATGTATGCCTCATTTGTGCATGTATTTACTCATATAACTGAAAGCAGAGAGCATTTGGACATGGCAAAATCCGCTTTTATTATTCCTCAAACGGATACCCGTGTTATCAATAAACAATAGGTTATGCGACATCCTGTGAAAACTGAATATAAATAGAGGTCTCACAGAGATGAGTATAGCCCTATGCATAGTATTTCAGTCAGTTTGATTTAATTTGACTGATTGAACCTGTTCCCTCGGCTCCTTTTCTTGCTTGATTTCCGAGAGGTTAATTAGTTATCTGACTTTATCATGTAATTGCAAAAGGAGATGGGGTTGAATTTATGCCATGGACATGAATTAAGCAGCCTGCTTAAAATTTTATCATGTGTTGGATGCCAGTAGTTGCTGGTAGTTTGCTGATCAACTTGAAACTTAGTGATACTGTTGTATTGATCAGTAGTTCAGTGCTATTAGGAGAAAATATAATTTAAAACACTATCTTGTTATCCCGAGTTAATTATAGTGCCTGCCATATAGAGTTAAAAAGCTGTATAATACATTCCATTGAAATCATTAGATATATTTCCTTTCGTTAAACTTCATATTCCTCTTGATTCACAAGTTGTGTAAGTGCCAAAAAAAAAAAAAAAAAACTGGGCAAAATTGCCTTCATGTGGGACGGTATATATTTTGCATATATAACTCCGGTTGCTCAACTAATATGACAACGATAACATGGGTACTTATTGTTGAGTTCCCTCATTTAAGCCATCCACCTTGCTGGTAGCTCATTATCTACTGATAAGAAATTTACTTCTGGATTCTGAAATTTAGTTGTCTTTGCTCTTCCTATTTTTCTGTTGTCTCTGCTAACAAGGCTAGTAGTACTAAAGATAACATAAACAATAAAATGATCAGATAATTAGTTAGATTTTGGAAAATGCAGGCATGAGATTGTGGGTCTTGTAGCAGAGGTCGGTAGCAAGGTACAGAAATTCAAAGTGGGTGATAAAGTTGGTGTTGGGGTAATGGTTGGATCATGTCGCTCATGCAACAGGTGCAATGATAATCTTGAGAATTATTGTTGCAAGGTGTTTATCCCTACCTACAATGGAACCTACTTTGATGGCACCCAGACATATGGAGTATACTCTGATATCATTGTTGTGAATGAGCATTTTACAATTCGCTGGCCAGAAAACCTTCCTCTTGATGCTGGAGCTCCTTTACTATGTGCTGGTATCACCACTTACAGTCCATTGAGGCATTTTGGTCTTGACAAGCCAGGCTTGCATATTGGTGTCGTGGGGCTTGGTGGGCTAGGCCATGTGGGTGTGAAATTAGCAAAAGCTTTTGGGGCAAAGGTAACAGTGATTAGTTCATCTCCTGCCAAGCGAGATGAAGCCATTGATCGCACCTTGGTGCAGACTCTTTCTTGGTCAGCAATGACCCAGATCAAATAGAGGTGCTTTCTCCTTCAAATAACACCGTACAATCCACACCTTTTCTTAGATGATCGATGATTTCTAACTTCCATTTGTTTTGTTAAATCTGCACAGGCTGCCTCAGAAACATTGGATGGCATTCAACGTACAGTTTCTGCTATTCATCCTCTTCTACCATTACTAGGTCTATTGAAGAGAGAAGGGAAGCTGGTCCTGCTTGGTGCCACCAAAGCCCTTGATTTACCAGTTTTTCCTCTACTTACTGGTAAGCTATTGACATTGGAATATGTTTTGTTGGGAGTAAAACATAGGTGTGCAGGACTTGAATTCACTGGAGTTAGTTTTTGCAATCAGGCATTGTGACAATTCACTTTAGTTTTTACCAATGTTTTTAAAGAAACAGAAAGCTCCTTCTAATAGAATTTATATTGCAGGGAGGAAACTTGTGAGTGGTAGTGGCATTGGTGGAATGAAAGAGACACAGGAGATGATTGACTTTTGCACTAAACACAACATAACAGCTGATGTTGAGGTCATTAGAATGGACTATGTGAACACTGCAATGGACCGCCTTGCAAAAGCTGATGTTAAGTACCGATTTGTCATAGATGTTGCTAACTCATTGAATGCTGCATAACTTCAGCTTCTTGCTGTAGATGACGAACATTATTGACCACTGGATTTGTGTTAGTCTTGATTATGTTCTCAAAACTCGAGAGATTTAAATAGCTGAGAGATGAGAATATTTTGTGTGTCAACCCTCTGGAAATCAATAAAGTGTCTTTTTATATACCAGTCCCGATCTTTTTGGACCTTTTCTTTTAGAATGTGGAAGACTTCACACAAGGAAATATTAACTTGGGAAGCTTTAACTGTCATGTTTTATTGAGAAATTTTTGTAATCAAAGTTAAACTTCATAAACAGGCGTCTCTAAGAGAAGTTAAAAGTCTGCAAAATTTAGTTGCAGATGGTAGAAAGTTCTGTGCCATTTGGGCCAATTGTTGAACATTGCAAGAAAAACTACAATACATTCAATCATATTCAACTGTTGCAGTGATGACATGCTGATTTACATTGAAATCTATGTTACGCAAAATTTTAACTTGCACTGCGTCTCTATGATTATCCTGTAAATTCTAAATCTTTTTTAATGCTAATGATGGTAATAGGGGGAACGGGAAATATCAATGTGAAAAAGAACTCATGAAAATTGTAATTAAAGCACAAAAACTTGGCCAATGTTCGAACAAGAAATTTCTTAGGTAAATTCTTTTGTACAGAATCCAGATCAAAATTTAAGATCAAAATGTCACTCCATCCAAATTAGGACTTCGAATTTAAGGCTTATGTCTCCTTAGCATTTTCCCCTCTATAGTCTTAAGACTATTACTGCTAATTTATGTTTTCTTTTTTTATTAGTAACATGTACATTTCATTAAAATTTAATTAGAAGAATTTGCCTGCAAAACCGGTAGTACAAAATTTGAGGATTATCCATACAAAAAAAAGTTTGATCTCAGGCCAAAGCATGTCGGGCTGGAAAAAAAAAAGAAATATTAATTTAACCGTGAATTATCAAGTAATCAAGTTGTATAAGAACATTAATCCTTAAACGATTTTACGTAGACTCGAGTGTACCTAGGATATTCTTTTTATTCATGAGTAAGAATGGTGGTTTATTAAAATACAGAATATAGCAATACATTCGGAGTAATATATATACATACATATATATACATATATATATATATAGTGTGTGTATATATATATATATATATATATATATATATATAGACACACACACACACACTTATTTACTTTGGAGTGATAGTTCCATAAATATGAAGCTAGCTAGCTAGTGAAAGAGGATTTTTTTTCCTAAGGCATGAAAGAGGAAGTTAACATTGGAATAAGTTTAGAATGACTATTAGAAGGCCAAAAAAGCATTTTTGTTCTTCGCTGAACTCGCCATTTATGCTTTACTAATAGCGATAATAGGTGGATGCTTCGCGACTGCACATTATTCAAAATTCTAAATGAAGATAATAGATTTTGAAGATATATATAGTGCAACTCCAAATACGCACTCTCTTTCTTGACTAAATTTGAAAAGCCATCTCCAATATAATGCACTCGATCGTTCGCTTGCAATGTAAAAGAACCTCGATGCAGAACATCTAGCAGGGAACCAGTCTAATCTAAAATCTACACTTTTTTTTTTTTTTAGGAAAAAATCTACAACTTAACTGAAACAATTATGCTTTGAACCTTTAATTATTTGTACGTATATGCACCTTTCAAACTCTATACCCCACATCCATGAAAACGGCAGTCATTTTAAGTATGAAAAAAATTTTACAATCCGAAGTAACTAAACATTTTGGGTTTGAATTGATTTCAAAGGATATTTTAAATTCGACAAATAAATAGAATTCGAATCCAAAGAACCATTATTGTTATCAATTCAATTCTTGCAAGTGTAAGAAAAAAAGAGTTCATTTATGTAATAAATTAAATTGTGTAGTAGTAGGGCTTTTGAAATCGAATGGCAATTTGGTCACGGATCATTCTCCATATCATAGATGTCTACTGAAATATTTTCTGAGGGAGGACTAATCTTATAAAGAGTGACATTGGGCCTTTTTGTGACACTCTTGTGTCTTTGTTTTCTTGTTGACTCCCTGACGAACAACAACAAATTTCAGTGGAAGCCCAACGCAGAGCCCTGAGAGGATTCCTATTCTGATTCAGATTCGTTACGGCCTTAGTTCAGTCAAACATTTACAATTTCATGTTTTCTGTAAGGAATAGCGAAAATATCTGCGGAAGGAAAACCTGGCTTTTTTTTCAATGATTTTCTATTTCAAAAAAAAAAAAAAAAAAAGGAAGAAGACGAAAGAAAAATTACTAGAGGAAATCCAGTTAATAATCTAGTTTTAGAAAACATTTCTTCTTCCCTTATTGTATAACATAAGCAATGATTAAGATGGGAAAAGAATGTCAACTAAGAGCAATGTTCACTTGTTGAATGGTCCCCCAATGCAGTCACGTCAAATAATGAAACCGAAGTATCTAGAATTAAGGTTAGTTTACAGTTACGGTCCATTATTAAAATTAGGGCATCTTTTTCCGACTGCAATGAGTAAATATTTATTGCGTTACGAAAAACTCGTCATTTGATATCTGCATGGCTGTTTATTTATTTGCTTTTGTCGGAGGGATTCTCATTTTTCGTCATGACCTCATGCAAATGATCAACGTATACAAAAAAACAATGGACGGAAATTGAGAGGATAATCATTGCATTCTGGTTACCTTTCTTGCACCGAAATTAAGGACTTGTTCAAATTGTAACGGATGCAGCAAATCTGGGCTAATGGTCGCAACTCAAAGAGAGAGAAAAGAGAACGAAAACGATTGCATGCATGGAATGGAATGGAATGGCCAAGAGAAAAGAGCCCGTGAGATCAATTAAGATGTAACGTTTGATGAGTGGCACAGACAGATTAGTGAGTCGACATTAGTGTGTGTGCATGTGGGACGTTCGGTTTTTGGTTCTTCCTCACGGGAATCCACTCACCCTCTCAC
This sequence comes from Mitragyna speciosa, assembly GCA_024721245.1. Lineage (NCBI taxonomy): Eukaryota > Viridiplantae > Streptophyta > Magnoliopsida > Gentianales > Rubiaceae > Mitragyna > Mitragyna speciosa. The sequence goes on from CM045562.1 coordinate 661,902, forward strand.
GAGATCCCCCCTCCTGCTACTTCCCTCAACCCACACTGAACCACGTACTACTAACACATACACCACCATTTTTTACACACACAACACATAGTCAGGACTTAGGAGACTACGTACGTACATAGGGAACAAGTTTGCACAAATTTTACGGCTCTAACACGTTTGTTTTCCAGCACTTATTTTGGGCTAGCTGCTTGTATTGAGTTGCACTTTTTGTTTCAAGCGAAGTGCTTTTTAGATGAGCGGTAGTGCCATGTCATGTAGGGGATTTCCAGCTAAGCTAAGCTAGGCTTTTCTTGTGTTGGGTGGGGTTGGGATGATTGCAATAAGGACAATTAGTGGTAGGTTTCGAAATTTGGTCCATCATGTCATTTTCCTCAATGCATGCAATGGAAGATGATGGAAGAAGACGAGTTTCAAAAACTTCCCATTAAAAAAAAAAAAGAAAAAGAAAAAAGGATGAGTTTTTGTGTGGCATTATTCAATGCATAATATAATGGAGTTATACTGGCAGTGGCAAATATAATCTAATGGAGCTTCCATGGATTTGCCCATTTTATACCCTTGGAAAGTTGTGATAATTTATTTGAGCCCCAGAGGATTTTAAGGTTTTGTTCAGATTAAATTTCTATAGGTTTTTATAGATTCTTCTTTTTATGTCAATAGAGATAGGGGTTGCTACTAAGAACTGAATTCTAAGCGTGATATGTATAGCATATTGATTTTAAAAAGCCATTAGACGTTTTTAGACTTTATGGAGGTTGTTGGAAATTATAAACAATATAAAACATATTTTGTCTTAAATTGGAATATTTTTTTCACAGAAGATAAAGTAAATAGAAAAAAGGATACACTGCTGGGAAGAAAATAATTACCAATTTAGCTTTCGTAATTGAACAACTGACTGCAAATATCGTTGAGTAAATTTGGAGTGTGTACCTGTTATTTAATTCTATGTGCTTGGTTTATTTGGGCAGAAACAAGCAAAAAATTTTCACTCAATACTTCATTCTATGCTCTAGCTAGGGACCGGCTCTAATCAAAATCAAGTGTAAGATGTCTTCTCTTAAATCATAATTACATAGGATATCTGCAATATTAAATATTGAATGCTTTAATATTTCTCAATCAAGAGATTTTTAGATTCATGTATGCCTAATCTTACGTGCACCTCTTTTTTTTTTTTTTTTTCCTTTTCTCAATTTTTGATGTCACATCCATTGTATAGCCTAATTTTCAAAATGTTTATTATGTATATGAGATCATCTATATAATTCGACAATTGAGTTTTTAATGCTACATAGTACATATTATCACAATTAATTCTCCCCTATAATATATTTCATACTTAGATGTCAACTGTCATTTTAACCAAGACATTATTTGTAACCATCTGAATGTTTAAAATTTGGCACATGAAGCCAAAAAGACTTAGAGACGAGTCTAAAATTCATAATTAAGACAAACAGTGAAAATTATATGAAGCAATTTACAATGATTGCTTTAACGCATCCTGAGTTGCAATCCTAGTTTCATAACAGTGATAAACTGGTATCAAAAGGGATGACAAATGTAGAAAATATTTGCAAGAAAAATACAAATTCAAGATGTTCCCTCTTTATTAAAAATTTTTAGCCTTAGAGCCATCTCCTGAACAATGTTTAAAAGCACAAAAGTCAGAAGCCACGAATGGTTTCCAATTCTCTAAACTCTTGAGGAAAGTTTTGTCGGTAGAGACTATGATAGTAGGATTCCCATAGAGAAAAGGTATTAGACAAAACTCAAGTTTCTAATTTTTGAGACATATAAATAGTTGTACGTGCTTGTTTTGCTCCACCATCGGTTTTTTTCTCCATGACCAGAAGGCAAAATAGATATTGTTTAAGATTTGAGATATAGTTTCTATAGATCGACAATGCCAGCTAGAACCACAAGTAAATAATCGATGTCCTCAAGCTGAAGGTACGCCAATAAAAGCTAAAACTCGATCACATGCTGAGCAGTGCAACTTATACAAATGGGAATTATGGAAGAAAACAGCTTGAATTCTTTCTTTCCTTCTCCAATCTTCAGTACCGTACAGGATTGGCGGCACAGAAAAGTTGTATTTGAACTGAATTCTTTGAATATTTTTGTGTTAATCTGTGTTCTTAAGAATCTAGGACAAGAAGACCAGGGCCCGTTTAATTGCACTTTGAAAATTAGTGAAAAGGTATCTTTTGCACAGTCAATTAGCTGTGAGTTAGGGTCTCTCCAAAATTGTACTTTCTTCTGCTTTTCTCACTGCTTAACAAGTCTAAAGATGCTGAGTAAGGTCCAAGTCTAAGCGCTTTGGAAGGTTTGAGATGTATCCATCTTTTGATAAACCTAGTAGCTGCTGCATATCTAGGCTACAATAATAGTAGTATATTTCACTAGTATTTTGTTTCTCTACTTAAATGTAGTATGATTAGTGTAATTAATTTCTCATAACGATATCTTGTGGTTACCACCTTAGAAAGTGCGGACCAGCTTAATCAAGGTTTAGGGTTACTTTACATTGTTGGGCAGCAGAATGTTCATCACAAAATCACTCTCTATTTTAACCATAACTTCAACATAGGACTGTGGCCGAAAATCTTAACAATCTCAAATAATAATAACCTGATCCAGTCTTATTAGTTGGTCGGGCTTGACTAATTGTATATATACTAATAGTAATTTATAAGATTGATGCGAATAGGGAGATTAATTCTTGAAGAGATGAAAAATGGGTGTTTTTCACTTTTTCTCACGTGTGAGTTGATTTGCCAATGGGTTTATTCAAGTTAAAAGGGACATTACATAGGAAGGAAGAGACAGGCTGCTTTGCCTGAGCTTCCCACAGCAGCTGTTTCCTGACTGAATTTCCATCCTAGCTGCTGTTGCTGCTTGCTTATAATACTGTACTGTGCTACTCTGTCTTCACTTGCCACGTACATTCTACAAATCATATATCACATGCCATGTCCAAGCTTCTATGCATGATCATCACTGTCAATGTGGTTGCACCATGCTCAATAAAACTTCGTCTCTTTTTGGGTAAATTACTATTAGCCCGTGGTATCGCCTTCGATCACATGACTCCCTATAATTTTAATATGACTATATAACCTCCTGTGATTTTATGAAATGTGAAAAATAAACAGAATCGATGCACCGTTACGGAATGTTCTCGAAATATTCTAAATTTCCTTCTAATAATGCAGAATATTCTATAACGGTAAGTGGATTAAACATGCTTAGTGCAGAATATTCCGTCCACTTTTCACAGTTCATAAAATCACAGGAGGTTATGTAGTCATATTAAAACTATAGACGTTCATGTAGTCGAAGACAATACCACAGGGGGTTAAGAGTAATTTACTCTCTTTTTTTCCTCTTCTGTTGACCAGCAACTGGAGATTAGTATTGAATTAATCCAAGATAAACTATTGATATGATCTTAAACGTCAATGATTATAGTTCCACTCTTCTAAGTAAATTTGATTTAATGGTAGCTAATCTTAAGAAAGAAGAGCCAAGAATAGTTGGACATACTGACCAACATATAAATGATCTATTTACTCTTAATAGGAAAATCTTTGGTTACTTTTGGAGTAAAATAAAAAGAACAAAAATAGTTGTTAAACTATTTTCAACTTAATAATTCTGACCACCGAGCCATTTTGAATAAAAAACTGAATATTTACTTCGGGAATATTTACTTCGAGAGTTGTGTAATTCACTGAATTTTAGAACTAATTGCTACATAAATAAGGATAAGTAATAACCAATTCAATGAGACATTAGATCTACTCGTGGTTTATTCCATTTAGGTTAATCATTAAGACAACCAAAAAAAAAAAAAACAATAATAAGACATTTTAAAAAGGTGAATGTCCTTGTTGAGAGCCTAAATGATTGAATGGTTTTCCCAAAGACAAAAACAATTAAATGGTCAAACTAAAAAGACTGGTTCTTTCATTTAGAGGACATTAACAAGGTTTTTGGCCTCATTGTTTACTAGTTAGGTTTCTCCATGTCTCTTGTTATGGCATGACTTTGGCCATGATGATCAAAACCAAAGAAGAAAATAAGTGCATGATGCATTGAACGCTCCTATAGGCCCCATCATGCATCAGAAATAAAGAATTGATCCAGTTTTCTATTGCACAGTTTCCTTGTTCCTTCCGTATTTTCTCGTTCTTGAATACAAATGAATTCTTCTTTATCCTTCGGTAGTACATATGGATCTCTCCATTCTGCCTGACTATGCATCAGATCATCTACTTTCTTTGTCCCTTATATCCTTCTTTCTATCTCTCTCCTCCTCTCCTTCTCTCACTATATATATACGGGGTATTCCTAGTCCTTTTTCTACTCACTGATGAATGATACTATCACTCTCATTTTTAGAGCCTTCCCTTCCTTTCCCCAACGCACTATGCTCCTCTTTCATATGTAGCTTTATTTATTCTATCTATCAGATCCAACCTCCAAACATAGTCCCTTCTTCATGAAGATCACAAGAGCCCATCAATACCCTTTAATTTTTAACCCTCATGCATGAAATCATTGAATTTTGAGTATCTTTGCCTTTGCATAAGGAAACTCAATACAGTAACAACAATAACAATAAGTATCAATTTTCTTTATTCCCTCCACCTCTCTATTTTCCCTTATTTAATGATCATTTTCACTTCTGCTGTGCTTTGTAAGTAGGGTGAATTGGCTTAAGATGGCACCTGTTACCATGGCAGCAAAGTCATCATCAAGCAAAGATGAGAACCACAGCTCAAATAGCCGGAGAACAACATCAGTAAGGCCTCAAGAACAAGCTCTCAAGTGCCCGAGATGCGATTCACAAAACACTAAGTTCTGCTACTATAACAATTACAGTCTATCTCAGCCAAGGCACTTTTGCAAGACTTGTAGAAGGTACTGGACTAACGGAGGGGCCTTACGCAACGTACCAATAGGCGGCGGTTGCAGGAAGACCAAGAAGTCTAAGCCTTCCCCAAGGCTTACTGTTGATTCATCAAAGGACACAAATTTATCGTCTGATATTGGGGGGTTGAAGTTCTTTCATGACCTGACGCCAGCCATGGATTTTCAGCTTGGAGGGCTAAGTTTACCTAGAGTCAACAACCACCCTTCTCCAATAGGTCTTTTCAACCAGTTCTCATCTTTTGGGGACATTTCCACCACTTCTTGTGCAATTGCCTCTAGCCCATGTTTCGGTCTTGATCCATCTGGAAACTCTGCTGCTGGTTCTTTAATGGGATTCAATTTTCCATTTTCTTCTGTGCTGAAACCAGCTGGAGAAGGCACTGCAGGATTCAATGGAGATGTTCATTGTTCTCTAGCTTCTTCTATTGAATCCTTGAGTTCTATCAACCAAGAGCTGCACTGGAAGCTACAGCAGCAAAGATTGGCCATGCTTTTTGGTGGCGAGAAACAGAAAGAGAACAGTGTTGTTTCATCTGCTCCTCTTGAAGATCCAATTCAAGAGCCACAGCCCATTTTGTTTCACAACTTGGAGACTACTCCAAAAACAAATGACCGTGGAGTTGATAACAATTCAAGAAATGAAGGTGATTTTGGGGCAAGTACTGGAACTGTTAACTTATCAACTGAATGGTTCTTTGACAATTCTTATGTCCCAGTAACTCCAACTCCAACCAACAGCAGCAGCAATGGTGGGACTGACAATGTGAACAACTGGAATGGAATTAATCTAGCATGGAGCAATCTGAGTCAATACAGTGCACTGTAGACTGACAAGAATTCAAGCTATTATCAACCCTTTGCTGTTTATCAAAGAAACAGAAAAACAGTAGTATCGACAAACGTATACTAGGATACCTAGACTGATCTTGTCTGCCTTTCCTTTCATAAATTGTCTATACTCTATATCTTGCTTAAGATGCTTCATTTCATTTTGTTTCTTTATATCAGGATGGGGAAAAAACAGTTGGTCAAGAAGGAAAGTAGCTCTTGATCATCTTCATTTTAGTAATCTGAATCTACTATCCTTATATAGTTTCAATTCCGGAATATTAATGTAGTTTTTTTTTTTAATTCCTACCGACAAATGTAGCAGTATAACTGTTTATGTACAAATTAATGACATAATAATACTAGTTTATATGAAGTGACAATCTCTATTTTTCTGTATATTATATTTGTTTTGTACCATGGATGTTCTTTTCTTTTTTCAAAATTTTGGGAAGACGAGAGGAATTGAATAAGTCTGGAAGGGGAATGGGGACAAATAAAGGCAAGGGCAGAAACAACTTTCCAAAATGAAAGATAATAAGAAAGAACACTTAATTACTCAATTTTATGACTTTCCAAAACGAAATGTAAAAACCCTTAATTAATCACTCGGTTGAATATGTATTTCTGTTGCTAATCCCATTATCTGATCAATCTCTATGGGATTGGTGAGGAGTTTTGGACTGTCACTAAATGGACTTAACCGCATATCTTTGATTTGTTTGATGTTGAGAGTCAGTATTCAGAAGACTGACCGACCTAATGTCTCTCTCCGTCAGGTAAGTGGTTAACTGAGTCTGAGACAATTCTGATCGATCAGCCACTGACAACATAAGATATAGTATGAAACACAACATTACACAGTCGATGGCCATGCCTGTGGATCCCTGGTCTTAGCCATTAAGCCAAGCCTGCCCTGTGCTTTGCTCTCGTTGTTTTTTCTTTTCTCTGACTCACACCCATTGCCCAAGCCTTTTCGCAATAATTAGTTGCAGTGTGGTGTGATGTAGTGGTGTCTGAAACAGTGGGGGCTTAAAAGTGAATTCAATGTGAGACTGTCAACGTTTGAATGAATGTAAGAGGGAGATCTAGCTACAGCAGCTAAGCCTTAGGTTCGTTCTATACAAGTACATAGGAATTAGGGAAACGCACAACTTATTTGTATCACCTGCAGTTATATATACAAGGGCAATAATTAATTTACAAAAGCAAAAATTATATTTAATTAATGTTCTTTATTGAATTATACACTCTCATACATGTTTTTTTTTTCCCACATTTTCACTTTATTCTTTTAATTAAAAAAGGACCACAATCTCAAAAATGCTGATAATTGATGTAGATAACTTAGTCGCTTTTTTGACATGAAGAAGTATCTAAGCAAATACTGGTACAGTTATGCACTATTTAGCTTCATTTCCAAAAGTCGTAATATTTTAAATCCATCTCATTGAAAGATCGATGCAGACGAGAAGGAACCGTACATATAGAGCATGGGATCTTCTCGTTATGATTTTCCTACACCGATTTACTAAATGGACCACATTTAAATAGTCTTAGACAGGTGGTGCAAGAATCGATGTTTGTTCATTTGTAATTTATGTTCCTGTAAATTTACGATCCTAATTCAGCTTGTGTGTCCTATTCGACACACTCATAATATTGTTACGTAAAATCGAAGCTTTAAAGATTGTAAAGGCACTGTTTTTGCATTTATACAATGTGTTAGTTTCCAACCTTTGGCTTTGTTATCAATCTTGGCTACCGCTCTGACTAAATTTGATGAAAACAATTTCATGGCAATCGCTATTTAGAGGACAAAATTTGATGCAATGCTAGATCTTTTTTTTTTTTTTTTTGGGGTGAATTTTCTCTTAGGATCAGCCTATGTTATTAGTATTTTGTGACGATGTCCTTATAATAATAAACAGTATTATATTAGTTTGGAATTACTATGATGAAGTATTGTTCTAGTGACATAAAAGCCATAAGGTAAAGGTTTGAGAATAAAGGGATCTTTCTTCGGGGCTAGCTAGCCGTAGTTTACTAATTTGCCTATAAAAGAATTTCAATTTATTATATTACTTGCTAAACCCTAACTTGAAACTATGGAACTATATCTTCTTATCTTTTTCTTTTTCAAAATTAAAATACCAAATTTGCGGTTTTATAAAGGAAATTATAAGAACCCCTTGTAGTTTGGCAAACAAATACATTAGCTCGTTGTGAGTTTTCCCCTTTAATTTGTAGATTTTTTTTTTTAAATGGATGGAAATGTGAGAATTAATAGATTTTGCGAAGCATATATTGAATTTTTAAAATTTTAAAAAATTGCATATTTCCTTTACAATTGATTGTTTTTTTCATCTATTTATTTTTCTAAAAAAGTTCAAACTACAATAGGATAAAATGTATGTTTTCAAACTTGATGGGGTAATCTGTTAATTACTTAAACCATAGGGAGGTTCTGTGTAATTTACGCTTTGATAAATCTAAGCACACTTTAGTGTTGTCTCTCTCACAAACATCCTTCACACAATCATCGACCTGCTCAAAAAGCTCAAAGTATAATACAAAATTTTTTTTCATACCTTTTAGAATAGTACTGCACTTTCTTTTCTGTTGCTTTTGTTCTTTTTGTTGGTATGAACTTTTTGTTAAGCACTTCATTACAAGGTTGAAAAAGAGCTTAGACAGTCAAGCTTTTGCAATGTAATCTTTTTTCTTTTTCATTTTTGGGTGGTGTGGATGGAGATATATAGCGGCTGAAAAGGCTGGAAACTATTGGAGCAAGTTGCGGGATTAACGTGATCGAACTTTCTATCAGTTACGCTGAATTTGTGTAGCAGTACTCTTCACCCCTGCAAGAAATTCACGAGCTATGAGCCATGACATGATGGGAAACCAGATTTTATCTAATGACAATTATGTTAAAGTAATTGACCTTAAGAAACGAAATTGGAACAGTAATCTCAGAAATATAGCGAATGAATATGGGAAACGACTGGAAAGTCTGACGTTCATCTTAATCTTATACTGAGTACATATTATAACAAATAAAATAGGTATAGATATTAGGAATGAAATTTATGTTTTTATTTTCTCTCTCTGTTTTTTTTTTTTTTTAGTAGAAAAGTTACCAAGAATGAGTCTTACCTCACTCCAAGGTCAAGATAGACACCGATGAACTTCTAGCAGCTTATAATAGTGACAAACACCGGTGAATCTTTCGCAGCTTACATTAATTTTTACAAATCCTATGCTAACGACAGTTTAGGGTGATACTAGGATTTGAATTCAACTGCTTCTAAAAATAAGTGAACAAACTTTTGCCTACTGGACTACAACACGTTGGCAAAATTTTTGTTTTTACCTTTGTCGTGAAGAGATGCTTGGCGCCTCTACTTGTGCAACGTTCATGGACGTCGATGTACACATGGAATCGAAGTGTGCACTTCCCGTGCAACATGATTTATTTAGCTCCAATCCAACTTTAACTTGGATCTCAATCCATCATCTGCGCACAAGTTAGAACTGCAACTTAATTTGGATTTCCAAATCCAAATAATTTTAGTTCTATACTAAAATTTCAACTTAGTATAAATTCAAAGGTGGAGCAATAATTGAGATCAATTATTTTTATTCTTTTGATATACTAATAAGCAATTTGTACATTTAAAAGCCTACAGATTAATTCCTTAGGTGTTGGATAAACCTAATAACCACCTCATCTTAGGATTGAGCATGGGGTGAGATTAATAGGGTTTTCTTGCTTGACAAAGGAATCAAATAGTGTAACCTAGGGTTTCTTAAGGCTAATTTCTAAAAATATAGCTGAAAATAAAATTTATCCGCAAAATGGGTAGGTTTGGGGTGGGGTTCTGAGTTAAAGGTTGTCGCCAACATTATTGGCGGCGACGGAACCATTTTTCTTTTTTTTTTTTTAAGTTACAGTGTCGCCGCCAACATTGTTGGCGGCAACACAAAAAATTTTCAATTATTTGCACTCCAGTCCTTCAGGGACTAGAGTGCAATTTAACATCAATAGAAAAATTAAAAAAAATAAAAAAATGTTGAATAGTGATTGCCGCCAACTTAGTTGGCGGCAACAACTAAAATATCAAAATTGCACTCCAAGTCCAAGGACTAGAGTGCAATTTTGTATCAATAGGAAAATTAAAAAATATAAAGAAATGGTGTTGCCATATCAGGATGGTGGGGCCCAATGTTGAATTTAGTTTCTCATTTTTTTTATTTTAATTATTTAGTAATTCATTTTTCATTTCTTTTTACCAATCACCAAAATTCATTGTTAATTATAATGCTATTTTGAAACAACTCAAAATTTGATTGACTTCAAACTATAGGATTGTGCAATATATAATAAAAATTGTAAAACATTGTAGTATTATTTATTTACAAAAGAAACATACTCAAAAACATTTCCATAGGAAAGTAAAAAAAAAAAAGGAAAGTAAAAAAAAATAGAAATAGTAAGGAAAGTAAAAAAAAAAAAAAAATAGTAAGGAAAGTAAAAAAAAATTAGAAATAGTATTTCGTATTTCAAAAAGAAACATACTATTTCTATTTTATTTTACTTTTTCGTATTTAAAAAATAAACATACTATTTCTTTTTTTTTTTTACTTTCCTTACTATTTCTATTTTTTTTTTACTTTCCTATGGAAATGCTTTTTGAGTATGTTTCTTTTGTGAATAAATAATACTACAATGTTTTACAATTTTTATTATATATTGCACTAATCCTATAGTTTGAAGTCAATCAAATTTTGAGTTGTTTCAAAATAGCATTATAATTAACAATGAATTTTGGTGATTGGAAAAAGAAATGAAAAATGAATTACAAATAATTAAAATCAAAAAATGAGAAACTTAAATTCAACATTGGGCCCCACCATCCTGATATGGCAACATCATTTCTTTATATTTTTTAATTTTCCTATTGATACAAAATTGCACTCCAGTCCTTGGACTTGGAGTGCAATTTTGATATTTTAGTTGTTGCCGCCAACTAAGTTGGCGGCAACACTATTCAACATTTTTTTATTTTTTTTAATTTTTCTATTGATATTAAATTGCACTCTAGTCCTTGAAGGACTGGAGTGCAAATAATTGAAAAATTTTTTTTGTTGCCGCCAACAATGTTGGCGGCGACACTGTAACTTAAAAAAAAAAAAAAAAAAAATGGTTCCGTTGCCGCCAATATTATTGGCGGCAACCCTTAACTCAGAACCCCACCCCAAACCTACCTATTTTGTGGATAAATTTTATTTTCAGCTATATTTTCAGAAATTAGCCGTTTCTTAATAACATGGGAATAATGACCACAACGACGGTAGCAAAATTGGTAGTGTTCTGTTGATAGAAACACCAGCCATATCGGTTGCAACGACTTTCGAACTGATAGATTATTTTTGCATTGACTTTCATCTGTTCACATGACACCAGCCATATCCGCTTGCAAGAACTTTTGAACTGATAGATTTTTTTTTTTTTTTTTGAACATAGACTTTGATTATTCGAAAACGACATTAAATTTTCATTCACACTATATATATTTGCCTCCTCATTGTCATAGATAATGTTACCCTAGTTATACTTGTCAACGAATCCCATCAGACAGCATAGTTTGCCCAGCTGATTTGAAATGCAATCCTTTTGTGTATCAACACGTTAAAGGCGGACTAATTTCTTTTTTGCACTCGTAGAAAAGAACTATTAGATTCTGATACGTAATTAAAATTAATGAAAAAAAAGATTCTCAACATCGTTAATTTTTGAGATAATTCATTAATGAAACATATATTCTTAAGCACTTTGACGCAATTCTTAACTGAATACTAATTATCCGATGAAAATTATGCACTTGAATAGCACGTTATATACATAAAGCACATAATGGCCATATATATTGAATCACGTTGTATTATACTCAAAATAAAACTCCAAATGTTCCCTGTTTGTCCAAAAATTGACCAGCAATTTGACAAAGTGATAAAAACATGTACTTAGGTAATGAATTGCAACTATTGAAGTTTATGTGCAAAGTGTACTACTTAAGCTGAGTTCTTCAAGTCTGCAAAGTAAAATTAATCCCATCTAGGTAAATTGGTCCCCGAAAAGCTTTTATTTTCTTAGTTTCTATAACTTGTTTTATTTTTGACATTTGAACCTCAAAGTCCCACGAAAGATCGTAATAATATAAGAGGAAAGTCACCTATGCTATAACCTATGAACTAGCTTGCTAGTGAGATTTAAACTTGATAGCCTTTTATTCTTGTACCGTCCATTCCAATTTCTGGCCTTCATTTTTTTTTTGGTTAAAATAAACAAAGACCTTATCGGTGTTAGGACACAGCTACTAGTATCAAGCGACAAACACAACCAAACGACTAGTTTTGAATTTCTTTAAAATTCAAGAGTTGGTTCTTTCTGAATTAATTAAGGAAACTAAAAAGAATTTTCATATGCGCCTTTTATGTAAGAATCGCTTATCAAAATCAGACATTTTAATGGGTGCACTCTTTAACTCTCTAAAGCGATTTTAATTATACTAAATATTTAGACTAAAATTATACATAGATACTTCGTCTTATACATGTAATTTAAATATAAATCGATTTGAAGTCACAAAATATGCATCTTTTTCAATAATAATCTCAGATAGATTGACCCATATCAAATTTTTTCATGACGAAACCGCTACAATAGTTTCAAGTATAGATAAACAGCGGGGCAGTGAATACTCTCCATTGTTAGATGGTTGTGCCCGGAATGAGCAAAGCAAGGAATCTCTCTAATTTTGTCCATTTCCCAATTAAACATGTCATCATCATCATCAATGTCTCCTCACTAAAACGTTACAAAATATATGGTGGTGCACTCTTTTGTTATCTAGCATAAGTTGTTGGCTTTGCGTGATGACTGAGTTCAACTGTTAATCTAGTCACTGTGTACCTTTGTGAGAGAGAAAACTTCCCAAAACGAGAAGAATGCATTCATGTTCGTCATCCCTTTTGGCCCCTTTAGAAGTTCTGAACTATACGCACCACACCATTCATTCACCAAGCCCCTCTTCCTGCTGTTCATCATGTCAATTTTAGCCTTTAGTGTGGTAAGGCATGGAAACCGTATGCAAATGCAGTGCTGTTCATCACTTTCTCTGAAATCGAGCAAAACTTGTCAACAAGCAGCCTAATGTGTCCCAAGTAACCGTCCATTTCTTGGACTTATTCTAGTTTTCCTAACAGAACTCGGTGTTTTTCTCCACCTCAATTTCTTGGTTGATATCATTTACTTCTTGTTGACTCCATCTATTTTGACCAGCCTTCAATGGGTTGGTAATTAATTACATCACGTTTTCTTAATCTCCAATTAAAACTTACTTATCGAAGGTAAATAATGATTGTGTTTTGTGACTTGCTAGTGATTATGATCACCTTTATGGACGCCTACCGAATGACAAAGCTTGCCTATGCACCCAGCCCCAAGAATTTTTTGCTACCGACTTGCATAGCGTTATGCAATTTGTCAATAACTCACATTCTAGGTCCAACCGGCCAAGTAAATTAAGGTGGGTTGTACACATTAGGCAAAGTCGAGAGGAAGCTCATACAATAGAAGTCAAAGACATATAATTATGATTAACTATTGCAATAAAGAGAACTCCATTATGATCTTTTTGCTACAAACAAAGAATCGGACCATGAAGAGTGTAGAGACGAATTGAGTGCAGCAGTAAAGGTTTGTCACTTGTCACATTGCGTAAATGAAATATTCATCAATTTAAAACTTATTTTACCAACATAAGCGTCATTAATCACCAAATATATATATGATGATGATGATATTCTACAATCCCATCAGGTATCATTCCATTAGTTAAATTAAACTTAAAAAGGAGTTGAGAAGAATAGAACCACTGTCTATAAGTTCTAGTTAAAGATATTATAAAATTGATCCAGCAAATAATTGAAGCGTACCAGTTGAGCCCTACATAAATGCACACATTTTCTTTGTTTTTAAGTGGCACTTCGGGTACACCAACCTCAATCTTTTAAAGAGTCAAAAGCATGCAGGTGCATAAATTCGGTCTATGAACCTACAAGGTAAAGTAAAGATTTTCAGTCACGTATAGAAAGCCAACAAAAGTTACCATCGACTTTATGGTTGGAGATTCAAGCCTATTTGAGGCTACAATGAATAAAGACCAAGTTCCCTATCTTTTACTTCGTGTTTTTTTTTTTTTTTTTGGATTCATCACATTTAAGAGCTCGTTGTTAAGCGTTCAAAAAAGAATCTATTTATCTAGAAAACTGAAGAAAATATGTCACACTCTGTGCCCCGAGACATGATATCTGTCATACCCTAAGTTATGCTAAGGCACAAGACTAATCGATCACATATCAACCATTCCATAACCACAAAACATCACGAGCAAGTACATCATAAGAAGTCATAAATATCCACCAATCCAAAGTAAAACAATTCAAGACTTCTAGATATAATCTACGTACCTACTATAGGCTCTAATATCTCAAAACATAACATAATATATCGTAAGTAAAGTCACACGGCTACAAGTAGTGAAATCCCATATACAACTCTAGTCACAACATAGACATAGGCAAAACAAGTAAATATGTCATCTCCTAGCATCCCTATCACATCGGCTAACTCCAAGTGCTAGCCTAATCCTCCTCAACGAAATCATTTGCCACTGCATTTCAAAAGTAAGGGGTGAGCAATAAAATCGCCTTGTAAGTAGTACATGTATCCCTTTTTGTAGCTTGAAAGTGTTATATATATTTGCATTTCAAACACACACAGCAATTATTCAAATAGTTAATAAAATATGGGGTCAAACTATATTCATTACCATTCGCATATCACAAGCACAAATGACAAGATGAGCTCAAGAAATAATCCGACTAATGATTTTGGATATCTAGTTGTTAACTACAATCCGATTAACATGGCCAAAAGCTGACTCCCGATCAGCCAGGTTCAAAAGCTAACTATTCCTGGTTAGCGCGGTCAAAGTATCATATCACCTCTACCAAAATAAGAAACTAGTCCCGTCATAAATCATTTCACCGAAGAGTCCAAACAAATCATTATTCACACAAACATATGTCACAACGTATATTCAATTCATAGTAAAATCAAAAGTAACCACACTCAAGCCATTTAGTATAGCAAATAAGGTTTCAAAGCATTCAATTTATCAAATATTATTTTCCAAAATGCAAAGGATAGAAGCACCACTTATTTCGGTTCAAGCTAACTCAAATAGTCAACAAAGGGATGGTCACTTTCCTCACCTAAAACAAACCATTAAACACTTAAATATACACTAATTCTAACAAAAACTTATATTCTAACCTTAGAACGCAAAACAAGGCAAATTGGTCAAAGTTGGGGTGATCCACGTGTGGGGGGTTCACTGATTCGCGCCTGTGAATCCATAGAGATCAACTCCCTTGGTAATTTCCTTCACCCATTTTATCAAACACTTGGTAGGCATCAACTCAAACTCAAACAATTTGAAAAATAGTTTGAAAAACCCACCATTAACACTAAAAAATACATTATAAGCCATAATACAACAACCAAACCTTAATTAATCATGATTCACCATACCAAGTAGAAGACCTATCATCAAACTAAAGCATAATCACCATTTATAGCACAAAACATGCCATTAAAACATAAACCCAACAACCAAAACCTCACCTACTCATGAATTACTACACAAAATAGAAACCCATAATCAATTTTAAGCATATACACCATTATTAACACAAAATATAACTATTAAAGTATAACCCATCATCATTATCATCATAATCTTCCTATTTACTCACCAATAACCCAAAATTACACAAATTACTACCCTAAAGCAAAAATCCAAGATGAATAGAGTAAAAATTGAGAAAAATTACCTTGAGTAGTAGGAGTAGGAGTAGAGCCCTCTTGATTCTCTTGAATGAATTGCTCTTGGTTTAGCAAAATCTAACCTTAATTAGAGGGAGAAATGAAAGAATTAGGAAATGGGTCTTTGGGGGAGAGAGAAAGAAAGAGATGAGGAGGCAAATGAAGAATTAGAACCCTAATCTTACTAAAGATGCCCTAAACACTTGATTGACCATTATACCCTCCCTTAATGATAAATACTACTCTTATACCCCAAAAGTGACCAAATGGCAAAAATGCCCTTAATGGGCTCTAATATTACAAAATATGTCTCATTATAGAATGTAATTAAGGCATGTATCTGCAAAGAAAGTAGAAAACGTATGATAATTTTATTAATCAATATTGGAAATGTAGTATTGGACAATATTTCAAAATTTTATTTTTATCTTTTGTTAAATTCTTAGTAGCATTGGTGTTTTTTGAATAATACAAAATTCTTACAGTAGCAAATTAGTTAAATACTTCAAAACGTTGAGATGTAAGATTTTTTGTCACAATTTAAAAAAAAAAAAAAAACTGCAGACGGAGCATTTGTTATTTTGTTTTAAAGTTGGTTTGAAATGCATATATACCTATATTATTCTGAATAAATTTTGTATAAATGCGAAAGTATGGTGTCAATTAGATGATAGAGTAAAACATGATAAAACATAGAATAGAGTCAATGAAAAATAGAATTGAACATGAAAAAAGATAGAATTGTAGCTTCTTAGTCACAATTCGTCTGCAATTTGAATACGACAAAAAGTCTACAATGAAGGCAGTTTTTCATGTATAGACCGTGGCTGTCTGAAGTAAACCCAATACTCGAGACGAGCCGCGTATGCGGCTTTTCCAAATGCCCGATTCCTGGAAGCCCATCACAAACCCAAGATCACATACCATGGCCCACTTTCTCATCACATAACGATGCCCACAAAGAGAAAACTTCCCAACAAATAGCTCATTTGATATGACAATTGAGCGGGGACCTAATCATTGGGCTTTCAATCCACTTAGTTCAACTTTGATAACGTTTGCTTAGCATCGGATAGCCCAATTCTCCAGTCGTAGTTTTGAACCTATATCATACGTTGGGCACTCTTAACATTTTCCATCAAAGGTCTTTGCATGGCTGTCAAGCCTATTTTTTAGCATACACACTAGGGCTGCAGTCTGAACCCCAATCCTTTTCACCCAACTTTACGATTATTATGTAAAAAATCTTGTTTAAAACTTTTTTTTTTTATCAACTTATACTATTACAACAGGGAAAGAGAAATAATATTAGTGAGATTCAAATTCTCGACTTTTACGGTGGAGTCATAGAGCTTTAATAGTTCGACCCTCTATTCGTTCTCAATCTTGTTTAAAACTCAAGTTGTACATCATTATTCATGAGCCTAAAACTTTGATGTTTTATATATTCTATTTTTATAGTAAGATATCGATTTTTTATTTCAAATAAGAAAATTCTGAATAAGCGTACATGTTCTCAAGTTTTAAGTTTCTTTTCCCCTAACAACAATGGCGGTGTATCTAAAGCAATACATTCTGATTTTTAGATATGGAAAGGTAGAATGATTTAGTAATGTGATTACTCATCATTTGGCTAGATATGCTCAATGTGTCAACTTCTCAAGGGTGGGTTTCTATCACATCTTACTTCGTTCAATCTAATATTTGGTGCTAATAGTTGATAGAAGTTAGTCACACATACAACGTGTGTGTGCGTGTGCGTGTGGGTGTAACACGCATGTGCACATGCGCACATACATATATGGACTTGAACTAAAAGATATAAGTGATTCAGTTAGAGTATAAAGATGAAATTAGCAAAAATATACAAGAACTCTGTTAAGTGTAACCATTTCTACAAGTTGTTTTATTTTTGGTTGAACTTGATTATCTTTACCAAAACGTTTTCTTGCTCTCTCTCTCTGATTCCCCTAAATAATTGCATCACTGTTCGTTTTGTCGTGAATGGTTTTTGCCTGTGGGAAATGATTATTGGCTTGTTTTTGCTATGGAAATCCTTGGAAAAAGGTCTAGAACGGTCCACTTTACTTGCCTTTGTTGTTTTCACTTACCATGGAAACATTGATCTCCGTCTGTCAATGTCTTAATTATTAAATAATTCATTAATTCCAGAAATAAAAAGAGAGTCGTCCTTAGGTCTATGACTTAACTGGCGGTTTAATAAGGTTGAGCTCCTAAGAATACGATGTTTGGATTCGTTCATCAGCTCATCTTTAACACAGTTGTTGAATTAATAGCTGAGTATAGTATACTACAACGCTGCATGTCGACTGCTGTACTTGCTCCTTTATCTTCTCTTCGAATTCCTTAATCTGCCATTGTAAATGGACACAATATATGCACTTCCAACGTTTTCACTTTCTCTAGAGAAGAAAAGAGACTCGTACCTTGCTGCAAGCTCAAACATGCATCGCTAAAGCAGAGTTGCATTCTCTTCATAAATGACTCGAAGCTCCAAATATGTCCACGGTAAAGCTAAAAACCCAAAGCACTGATCATTGCGCATCAGATCTTCATGTCGTGCATGACATGGATGGATTACCTGCTTTGTTCCATCAACTTAGAGCTTGACCCAAGTTTGTCGTAAAAATGACATCCTAGAAGAAATTCATATCTTGTCGATTTGCCCTCCTCCCATGCACTCTTGCTAGATTTCAATAAATTGTCATGGAATTGATTAACATGACATGACGCGGGGAAAGTTGCATTCTCATAGATAAATTTGTTTCTCTGTGTCCAAATATAGTGAATTGCTGTTCCAATTCCAAAGGTAGATTCTGTTAAGGTTCATTCATCCATGTTCTAACATTATTTGTCAATTCCAGTGAATCTATTACTGTAAAATTAAGCAAAAATAAAAAAAAGTAGTCTAATCATCAAGCCAAACAATTAACCTTCGTAGATGTAAAGTCCCAAGGTCCATCATTGAATAGCGTGGATCGTCATTTCCAACACTTGCTGAAATATTTGTCCTCTTGTTTTATAAAGTCTTGACATATGTTTCAAGTACCAAATTGACATAACAAGAAAACTCATCAACAACTTTCACTTTCTCTCCATCTTTGGAAAGAAATTTTCATTAATTAATCATTTCTTCCTTTTCACACATATTGTGTTGTTTTCTTCTCTCTCTACTTAAAACTCACGAACAAAATGAATTTTATATTTTCTCTTCTCTTTTCTCCAAATCACTCCAATAAGAATGAGACGTAAAAAGAGTGAAGGAGATGGTAAAGAATGGAGATATATGGCAAGAAGTGAGAAAGTAGAAAGGAATTTTGAATTCGTGACTTGATTTGTGGTTGAATTTCAATCTAGTACTCGGATGGATGAGGATTTAAATTTTAAATTACTACATATTTATGGTTCCAAATAGATTGTGTCAAATAATTGCCAAATTTTCATACAAATATTTAAAATTTAAGAAATGACAAACAAAGAAATAAAATTTTTTAAAACTTATACTTTATTTATCCTCTTTCACAACAACATCCTCATGCCCGAGTAAAACCAAGTTATTCTCCTCATTTTGCTCCTCTCAAATGCCACTTCTCCAATGTCCACCCCAATCATATATCCTATTTTCGTTCTCATTTTCCACTGAATTCTCACTTTCTCCTCTTTCCTCATTATTTGCTTTTTTCCCTCTCTGAATTTGCTTCCACTCTAAATGATGTTCACTTAATTTTTCTTCACCATCCCAATCCCAACATCAAAACCTCAATATATCTTCCCTCATATATATATATATATATATATATATATATATATTTGATAAACTGACAAGTTCTACTTTTTTTTTTTTTAAATTGCCAACAAAATCCACCAACTTTATTTATTTTTTCCACAACTAACACAATATATATAAAACAGGTAGCAATTGAAAATAATTTTTCGAAGGAATTAGATTTGGTATCCTCAAATCAGGTGATAGAACAAGGAAAAACAAGGAAAATATTCCAGGGAAAGAAAACTCAAAGAGGATAAAGTGAAACAATAACTCTTTGTAGGTTTGTTTGGTCTTATTTTTTAAGAACATGGTGTTAAAAAATTTTAAATATTATTTTTCAATTATCTTTTTATCTCGCATACACATGTATAAAAAATAATGGCTCTGTTTGGATACGTTATTTTAGCCATTTTTTGGAACAAATTTTCCCAATCCCATTTGGATAGATGGGGAATTTTTTGAGAAAAAGACAAAATTTTTTTGTCAAATTTTTTTTACCGAATTTTCCTGTTAAGTTTTCATTCCAAATTTCGAATGAACTTTAGAGACTTTTTACACAATTATTCATAAAAGCAAGCAGGTATATGTTCAAAATTTGTTTAGAAAAACTAAAAAATTTGCGAGTAACAAAATGAAATCTATTGTTGGTGGGTTTTGAGGTGGGACGACGAAACGGAGGTTCGCATCTTGAAGCGGACGATGAAGCGGACAACAAAGCGGATATCCGCTTTAGAGATAGAATTGGTTCAAAATTTTTAAACCATTCAAACACTTTCCCAAGACGACGAAGTAAATGTCCACTTCAGAGATAGAATTGGTTCAAAAATTTTAAACCATTCAAATACTTTTCTAAGACGACGAAACGAATGTCCACTTCAGAGATAAAATTAGTTCAAAATTTTAAATCATTTAAACACTTTTCCAAAGCGGACATCCACTTTTTTAAACTTCTTTAAGCGGACGTCCGCTTCTTTAAGAGGATGACGAAGCGGACGACGAAGTGAATGTCCACTTCAGAGACAGAATTGGTTCTAAATTTCTTAACCATTCAAACACTTTCCCACACTAATTATTTACTTTTTAAATCATCTTCATGTCACATCAAAAATTTTTATAAACCAAATACTTTTTTAACTTTTCAAAAAAGTCAACAAAAAACATTTCAAATAATTTTTTTAAATAATTCTCAAAAAACACCTCAAATAATACTATCCAAACGGAGTCAATGCTTAGAAGTGTTACACTAATATTTTTGAAAAAATACTCCAAAAAGTATTCACATGAAGTGTATAATACTCCAAAAAGCAATATCTCAAAATTACATAAGGGGTATAATTTTTTTGGCTAGGGGTTAAAAATCACAAGCTTCAAAAAAAAAAAAAAAAAAAGGTTGAAGGAGGAAACTGAGAAACTTGTTTAGTTACTTTAATCCAAATAAAAAGGAAAAACCACAGGACTGACTAAGCAAGCACACGCGCTCTCAAAAGCACGTGCTAGGACAATCACCATCTTTGTCTGCCAAGTGAAATGGTGGCTTTCCCCCACAATCGTTTTCAGTGTCCATTTGTCAATTTCCCAAAAATCTCGCCCTTAAAAAATTTCCCTCACTTTCCTCACTCTCCTTCTCCTGGACCCATCTCCCTTCTCCTCACCCAGAGCCCCCACCAACCCCTCAGCACCCCAGCTCCTTCTGAGAAAAGGGTTCTTTCTCTTGCTCTTCATTCTGTTTCAAAGCAGCAGAAGCAGCAGCAAGATTGAAGAATCAAGTGAATTCAGAAATCAATCTTTGCTTTATTTGATCAACTAAAGGAGCCTTTTTGATCAACTTGATTGTTCTCTACACAAAAAGGTTAAAAAGTTCGGAAAAAAAAAAGGTTAGTCTTTTGTTTGTTAGTTCTGTAGTCTTGTTTACGTTCACATCCAACTTATGCTTGCTAAAAGTAGTTTAACATTTTTCTATTTACTGGGTGTTTGATTTTTATTAGTGTACTGCATTTCCTGTTAATCAAATTCTTGGTTTCTTGATGTTTGTAGCATCCTGATGGTTTTTGAGCAATTGTGGTTTTCTGTTTGATAGTTACTCTTTGGGTTTTGATGTTTGAGTTCTTCTGGATAAATGGTTTCTTGAGAGCTTGGAAGGGGCATTGGAAAACCTTCAATTCAAATGTTGCTAATAACTTGTTAGAAAGTTCCAATTTTTAAGTCATAATTCTAAGAGTAGATTTTTTTTAAGTGATTTTTCTTTTAGAATTATACACGGAAGGCAATGAAGATTTGGGCTGAAGTCCCTATTTCAATTTCTTACTCATAAAAGTAGAGATTAACCCCCCAGACTTGCTGCTGAAGTAATACATATGGCTGAGCTTAAAGATAAATTATGAGGACATTCTCGACAATTGGCAGCTAACATGATCAGCTTCGTAAACCTTTCTCACTGAAACTAACTAAATGACCACCGTATAAGCCAAAGGCAGTGACGTACTTGGCTGTTAAAAGCTATTGGCAACATGGATGATGTTTATTGTTTAATGCTGCAGATTCATTAAAATAAGTCAAAATAACATTGTTACTACCTCCTTCCCAGCATATAAATTTGAAGGAGCTTTCAAGACTTAAGCTTTGTATCAGTTGGCTGCTCTGTATTTGAAGAAGATAAATAAGGAAATGGGAAAGCAAAAAAAGGATTATGCTTATTTACCAACTTGGGCTGTGTTGGTAGTGGAGCTACTATTTTATGTTCTTGTTCCTCTAACTAAATGTAGAAAATTTCAGTTATGCTCCTACATCACTGTTTGGTTGTGATAGGTGGTATGAACTATGTACGTCTATATGTATAAGTCAGTTTGAACTGATGGTCTCCATCCACCGCATTATTTCCTCTACATTCTTACCTTTCGGGTTAGGGTTTAATTTCTTTGTTAGTCTCAATTAGTTATTTGTGGTATTTCTGTCATAAAAATATCGCTTGCTTACCACCATTTTATGTTTCCATTGGTTAGCTATCTATTTTATTGGTGAAAATGGAACTTCAGTGTCAGCCAGAGGTCACTGTAGAGAAGTTGATGCTTCCACCACCACCTGGAACTTTTCAAGATCGTGAAGAGCTGATCAAACATGTTCGCGAATTTGGTGCAGCCCAAGGTTATGTAGTAACTATTAAGAAGTCCAGGAGGGATAGAAGAGTTATACTTGGTTGTGACAGGGGAGGTGTCTATCGCAATAGGAGGAAGATGGATGAAAGCAAGCGCAAAAGAAAAGCATGTTCACGTCTTATAAATTGTCCTTTTGAAGCTATAGGAAAGAAAGATGATGATGTTTGGGTGCTTACAGTCAGAAATGGAGAGCACAACCATGAACCTTTAAGAGACATGTCTGAACATCCTTATAGTCGTCGTTTTACTGAGGATGAGGTCAAACAAATCAAGCAAATGACTGAAGCTGGTGTAAAACCACGCCAAGTGCTTAAAGCTCTCAAGCAAAGCAATCCAGAGCTTCAGTCAACACCAAGGCATCTTTACAATCTTAAAGCCAAAATTCGGCAAGGGAAATTTTCAGGTCATCCATTTCATTCTTTTTCTTTTCTTTTTTTTTTACGTTGTTAGCTAATTCATTTCATTGTTTTAATTTGGTAAGTCAGACTCTGCAATTTCTTGATGGGAATAACCTTTTGATGAGCACGAGCATACTGAAGATGGAACATTTCGTGCTCATTGGGTTCATTTTTGTAAGAAAATTTTGATTGTTCTGCACCAAAATATTTTGTTTCTGCAGAGAACAATTTCAAATCGTGGAGACCAAGCCGATCCATGCCTTTAAGTACATCCATTGAAGAATTGACAAGACATAGCTCCCCTGTAAGTTTTGATGTGTGGAGACGAGAAATGTTATAAGTTCCTTTTTCTGTTATCCTGTGATGCTAAAGACTGACTTCTTTTTTTTGGGTATTATAGTTAAAGGTTCCTAATTATATTGGTGGGAAATTTGTCAAGTCAGAGGCCAGTACAACTATTGATGTTATAAATCCCGTAAGCTTATTTGCTGTTTGGATTTATAATTCTGGATTCTTTATTGCCAATACCCATTTGTGGATGTGTACCTTTTGAATGAATGAAACTTCAGGCAACTCAAGAAGTTGTTTCCCAAATTCCTTTAACTACCTATGAAGAGTTCAAAGCTGCAGTGAATGCTGCCAAACAAGCATTTCCTATGTGGAGAAATACGCCTGTTACTATTCGTCAACGCATCATGTTCAAGTTTCAAGAGCTCATCCGCAGGGATATTGTACGTGGAAAATATTATTGTTATCTCTTTTCTTTGTAATTTGCCTGCCATTTTTATGTGAATCGATGAAAATTATTAAATTTGTAGGACAAGATTGTCATGAATATTGCAATAGAGCAGGGCAAAACATTGAATGGAGCCAAAGGTGATGTACTTCGTGGTTTAGGTTAGTATTTTGTCGATATTTAATTTTTATCTAAATAGTTTTTTCAATGTGGCTTCAGTTCAAGCAATTGAATAAAGGTTTGAAGTCAAGTTACCTTCATTCTACCTTTTCTTTCCCTGGCTTTGCTTGTAGAGGTTGTTGAACAATCATGTGGTATGGCAACTCTGCAGATGGGGGAGTTTATTCCCAATGCCACCAGTGGAGTGGATACATTCTGTATTAGAGAACCTCTTGGTGTTTGTGCTGGTATATGCCCCTTGAACTTGCCAGCAATGATTTCTTTATGGGTATGTCATGATGGAATTCTGCTTTTTTGTCCCCCTCCATTCCGGTAATTTCTTGTCCTAAATATACATATATATATATATATATATATATGTATATGTATATATATATATTTTCTGTGTCTACAGATGTTTCCTATTGCAGTTACGTGTGGAAACACATTTGTTCTGAAGCCATCTGTGAAGAATCCAGGTAAATGCAAACCCTTTCTTTGCATTCTCCTAAGCTAGCATTGGCTCGCTATATTTCCGTTTGACCTTTATGAGCTCACTAGAATCTTAGTGAGGAGAATATTAGTTTACATGTTACCGGAATTTTTTATGTTATTCATTATCATTTTTCTTACTCTCTCTATCCCATTTTATGTCTCATTTTTTTTATTTTTTAAGTTTTTGTCTATCCCCAGAATGAATGTCATGATTTGAGAAGAATAGATAAGCAACTACTTTCCAATCTGATCCCTCTTGTACAATTTTCAAGAAAAGAACACGAGCAATTTTGTTGGGATAGCTGTTTTCTGAGGTGTTCTTTCAGAAACATTATAGTAGTAGTTTTAAAAATTCTTTTCAATAAATGTGTATGTTAAATAAAAAAGTGATTGAAAAATGTGTATGAAGTTTTCTAAAAACATGTTTCTAGAAAACATGTCCAAACAAACAGATACCCATGTAAATTCGAATTTGTCTGCGGATGTGTCATGGTCAAAGTTGAATTTTCTTAAACTGTGTACAACTTGGACCACGCATATAAATGGGATGGAGGAGTACATTGGTCACCTAGAAGCAGTAAATTTTTATTTGATAATGTTAACTTGATCTTATGCTGCTCCCTCATTTGTGTGGAGTAGCTCTTTTGCTAGGATCTAGAGACCAACCAAACTGCTTTGAGTTGAAACCTGAGAAATATATATGAAGGTTATTGAACTTGGCGTGCTGAATTCTGATTGTTGGAATTCTCAATCTCAAAGCCCTATTAACTTTAACTGAGGATCTGGTACATTGATGACTGTAGTTTTCAAGCTCCCTTCCTTAGATGTTTTGCCGACTATTTCAAAGTGGAACCATTTTCCTAATCTCAAGTAAGTTTCCTAGAAATATGGTCTTCAATAGGGATTTCAAACTTTCAAGGGTTTGTCAAGAGCTTCCTACAAGATTTTGCTACGCACCTGAGCTATCTATTGCTAGGTGCTGTTAGCAGGAAAATACTAAGAGAAAAAGGAGATAGCAGTAAAGATATAGGCAGAATAGTAAATTGTGTAAAAGGAGAACTGCTTTACGAGTCTTGTTTGACTTTAAATCAGTATAATGTCGAGATGTGAATAATAAGATAAAGGTTCAAGAAATCAGCATGTGAGAGGAGTGGGTAATGAGATGGAATTCTGTAAACAGGATTTAATAGGAACAAATGGGAACATACAAGTGATCTAGGTTTTTTCAAAGAAACAATAGGGTAAATCTGCTGTGGTGTTTCAATTATTCCTGCACCTGTTTTCAATGTGGCTCATATGTTAGAATATCATTGTAATATATTAAGTTTCAAAAAATTTTCTGGTCTTCAGCTATTCAATTAGCAACATCTGGTTAATTGCCTGTTATTCTAGGAGCTTCAATGATACTTGCAGCATTGGCAGCAGAAGCTGGTCTACCAGATGGTGTTTTGAATGTTGTTCATGGCAGCCAAGTAAGTTTTTTCTTTCAAAAATGCATTTTCAATTTGTTTTATATACTATTGCCAACACTTCCAATGAATTTTATGATTTTTCTTTTTACCTGGCTGATATTCATCTTTTCCTCCCACTCTTATTCTGGGAAAATAAAGAAAGGACGGCAGATTGATGATTATGTTGGGTCTTTGATTGATGAGTACGGTACATCTAACTGGGGGTAAAAGCTGTAAATTCTTCCAGTATTTTAACTGACATCAGAACTTGTGAACATTTGGACCAACCTGACCCAACTTTGTTAGTTGAGAGCAAAAAGGTGAATCTATGCGAACTATTTGTTGTTGGCTTTAGAAACTCAAAACAGGAATGATGAATACAAATCCGATACAAAATATAATATTATAATGCCCGTCGAATCATTTATCATGATGTTCTGATCAAATTAATCATTTGTTTGGCAATATATTGAAGTATAACCGTGGCTAAAATAGTTTAGTTTTCAAGCACAATTGAACTTGTATCATTAAGGAGTTGGGTCTGTTATTTGACTTAAGGGTCTTCTTTGTAAAAAGATGTGTGTCATTTCAACCCAGTCAAGTGACCAACACTAATTACTGACTTGTTTGTTTGATCCAAACTACTAAATTCTCCTGTTCAGTGTTAGTTTTCCTTTTTGTAAGCAGTCATTTTTTTAGTTGCAGTTTGTGATTTTTCTGTAATTTCTTTCTTGGTTTTTGTTCAGGAAATTGTTAATTACATATGTGACGATGATGATATAAAAGCTATATCCTTGGTTGGTTCAAATACTGTAAGTTGCTTACGGTGAATTTGCTAAAGTTATCCTTCATTCTAAAGGCCAGATAATCACTTGTGCATAGATAGATATGCTCATTTTCAAATTGCCAAGGGTATTTGTATGTGATCATCCTGTGAAACTTCAAATAATTTTCCTGATTTTTTTGCGTATTGAAAAGCTCAATGAAAATGGTATTCCTTTCCTTCCTCCCACACCCTTAAAATTGTTTCATTACATCTGGCAACATCCCAAAAACCTTTATTGTTCAATCGAGGAATAGTAGCCGATTTTCGTCTACAATTCTCTCAAACATTCAGTGTAACTGACTTTGTGATAGTTGAATCTTAACTTTAAATGTGTTCGCTTCTTCGTGTATGAAGGCTGGTATGCACACTTATGCTAGGGCAGCCACCAGAGGCAAGCGGGTTCAGGTATGTATTTCTTCCTTTCTTATCTGAAAGGCCTGTATTTCGGTTGTTGTAACCGTGGTATTCATTCTGTGCATTTTGTGATTGTAATTTTTGGATACTTTCCAGTCTAACATGGGAGCTAAAAATCATGCTATTATTATGCCTGATGCAAGTGCTGATGCTACTTTGGATGCTATAATTGCTGCTGGATTTGGTGCTGCTGGACAGAGGTGCATGATTTTGAGCACGCTTATTTTTGTGGGAGGCTCAGCTCCATGGTATAATGCTTTTTTGATTTTTAATTGGTTGTCTAAATTAGATAAACAAGCTTATCATCTTGTGGGAATTTTCAACTTCTAACTGAAATATGTGTTGAAATAGAGGCTCAGCAAATGTGATCTCAATAAGTTGTCGACAACTTGGTTTCTCTTATCAAAGTATATCTTTTTTGTAAATTCTTGTGGTTATTTTTTTGGGTAAATTTTTCAATATATATATATTTTTTAATTTTAGGAATCTCTTCTGTTTTTCATTGGGGTTTGGTAATGGAATATGGTAAAGGATTTCCAAAATATTCTGGGATTTCAGCTAACATTTCTATTTTATTTAGTTTTTGCTGTTTAGTCTTTTGTTCGATTATATTATTCTTCAAGATGATCTTAGATTAGTTTTCAGCATATCAAAGTTGTTGGGGGAAGGGAAACCTGTATATGTTCTTTAAAAAATTAAGCATTTTGTGTTTCAACAAAACTTGTGGGTTTGCTGAAGCTTGAATTTCTTTCTAACTCCTTTTAGTACTATCCTTATTTCCCCCTCCCCTCACACAGTTGTGCCTTTTGGAGATCTTTAACTTTCGCTGGTGGTTATAATATTTATCATCAAATGAGTATAGAAACAGTTTGAAAGATGTTTATGCGCTTCTGCGCCATATCCTAATCTACAATGTCAATCACTGAGAGATACTACTGTTGTTTAATTTAGGGAGCAGGAGCTTGTGGATCGGGCAAAAGCACTAAAAGTCAATGCAGGAACTGAGGTTGGTGCAGACCTGGGGCCAGTTATTAGCAAAGAGGTACAGAAATATCTTGGATTTTGTATGTTGATTATCGTCTTTTGGAGGTATTATCCATAGATACAGAAATATCTGACTTGTCCTATGTTACTGCATTTACATTTTCATACTACTGCACTTGCAATTGTCAAAAGTAATTAGAGCATGTTTCTGTTTGCTTAGCCTCGTGGTCACTAAATCATTGTTTTATTTTTTTCATTTTGAAAGAGATGTTATGCTGTTGTGGTACAACTTTGTAACCTCAGTAATAGCTGTGACGTATGTTATTATTCTTATTTGGCTTGTTTTCGGATGGTTCAGGCAAAGGATCACATATGCGGATTAGTTCAAAGTGGTGTTGAATGCGGTGCTAGACTTCTTCTTGACGGAAGGAATATTGTGGTATTGATTGTTTCTCTTTATCATTTTAAAATCTGTGTTTGTGATATGAACTTCCACTCTATTGACTTGCCAAAGAAAACTTCTACTTGCTTATATTTACATGTAGTTACTGGATATTTACAAGGCGGTCTGTGGTGAGATATTCCCATTGAATTGAGTATATACTGTAAGTGATTCAGAGGGGATATGCTAGAGCTCTTTACAGCAGCTTCTTTTAGCTCGGTTATTGACTCATAGAAGTCCTCTGGAGTTCTGCATGGAGGATGTTTTGAAGTTCTTAATCTAGGGAAATTGTCGTTTTTTTATTCAGTCTCTGAGCACTTCCCTGCACTGCAATTGGATGATGCTTTAGAAGAAATAGAAATTGCTTTCGGCACCAACATGACCGAATAAATTGATAAGAAAAAGATATAGATAATTTCATTGATATTCTTAAATAATCATTAGGGAAAGGTCAAAGACATTACAGAAACAATGGTTTATTTCACGTCTTTGGCTTGTATAACAGAAAGGACTATATTTTTGTCTTGAAAAAGCAATACAGGTCTATGGATGTGAAATGAATGGATTGCTTTGAGAATTCCAATTTTTGTGAGCTATGCAAAAATTGTCTTAATGGGAATTTTGGCAGATGAACTACATTTTGTAGGGACTTTCTGATCAAGATGATTTGCAGTTGATCTTCTTCATTGTATGGGTATTTAGATTTTGTATGGGTATTTAGATAGTTTATTTCATTTCCATGTATACCACTTTCTTTTGTCAGCATTTTTCAGTAGGGATCTTATGAGTGCTGTTTTTCAGTTTTGCAAGTATCGTATACTTGGTCAATAGATCAGTTGTTAAGACTACGAAAGCTGATTTAATTTAATTTCACATTACCTGTTGAAACAGAAGAGGAAATGGTTTTTAGAGATTAGCAAATAGTCAAAATTTAACCATCTGATATGCTTTGGAGTTAGTTGACTTAGGAAATAGATAGCTGGTCTGTAATAGTAGGGTGTAAAACGTAAGGTGGTATTGAGTGGATTGTGGGAGTTTGGGAACAATACTTTCAATTCCTGGAAGTTCACATAATCGAATTTGTATGAATTGTGTCAATAGAAATATTTGTGTATTTAGTTAGCAAACAAGAAAAAAATGTAGTAGTTATCCTTGACAATATTGGGATTGATACATCAGAGTTAGCAACACATGTGGATAATTGTTATATAGTTAAGGAGTCAGTCAATTATATCTATATTTCTCCACTAATAAAATCCTTTTCCATTGCTAGCAACTACGGATCAGCTAATAGATCGGTCATTAATTATAAAACAGATATTTTTTACTCAGACTTGTAAAAGATTATGTGGGAATAATACTAAGCACAGATGTTTGACTACCATGCATGAGAGCACTCATTACAAATGATATGGTAAAAAAATCTGAATTTGTTCTTTAGACAAGGAATTCACATCTTCAACTCGTCGCATTCAAGAAGGCAAACCTGCAGCATGAATAATTGTTGGATTCATTCACGGCCTAGATACTGAAGCAAACTATGTCAGACAAATTGAAGATGTATAAAACTTCCTAACTGAATGTCTGGTGAGGATGATGTCTGTGTTATTCTTATCTTATCTTGCTGGGGAAATATATACTGATTGTTGATCATTGCCATGTGGTTTCAGTATTAAGAAGTTAAGTTTACATCAAGTCTTATTCAAGTTTCTGGTCAACAGTTGTTATCCTGATTATAGAATCAAAGGCTCCGTCTAGATGGTTGTTTTTTGGGGTGTTTTTAGGAAATATTACTGTAGGAGTAAGAAGCTTCTAATGGAATGCCTTCTAGGCTTGCTAAAAGATTTTTTCCAGTCCTTTATTTTCTCGCTTTCCTTTTGCTATGAAAATTCCTTTTGTAGGTTCCAAGATATGAGCAAGGTAACTTTTTGGGCCCTACTATATTGTGTGATGTTGCGACTGATATGGAGTGCTACAAGGTACACTTCTCATGTCTCAATACTTGTTTGGTTGATGCAATTAATAGGTGCTGATAGTTTCTGGAATACAGATCCAAGACCTTACATATTCTTGGTGACATTGTGTAATCTTTTGGGCAGGAGGAAATGTTTGGACCAGTTCTTCTTTGTATGCAGGTAATTCTGAGCTGGTTTAAATTGTTTTCATTCAATCATACTGTGATGATCTAGGAAATTCAAGATAATTGCTTGAGCAGGATTAAACCTCTAATATCTCTTTTGGCAACTGCTAGGCTGACAGTTTAGAAGAAGCCATTGCTATTGTTAACAAAAACAGGTCATTCTTACATAACTATGTTTTGCTTCATTTTTTTTTTGGCATTGTGTTGAATTATAATTCGCGGCCATTTTTCAAATGTGCAAACTTCTCCTGTTAACTAAGTAGATAATTTTTTTTTTCCAGAAGTGTTGAAATGAAGAGATGGTGTTTTGCCATTGTAACGATCTCCCTCCCTCCCTCTCACTCTCTCTGCGTGCGTGTGTGTTTGTGTGCGTGTCTCACAGATCTGTGTCTCATTTAGAGCATATTTTTGCACCATACAGATATATAAGGTACCAAATCTATCATTACATGTGGTGTCAGGAGTCATGACCTTGGTTTGCCATTCACAGACATTACATGAGATAGTCAACCAACTTAATTAGGCATAAGGACAAATCAGGTGCAGGATTCTTCTCCGACTATTGATATGAAGAATTCGTTAGTAATAGGTGTATCTGGATATGTCTATATCATTATTAATGATGCTATCCTTAATTTGGACTTTGTTAAACTCTTGGACATTTTGATCTCTGCTTTAACCCGGACTTAGAATGGTCTAGGGAGTATGCAGATTTTCCTTTCTGGAATGGTTTGTATTAATACAAGGCAAACTTAGCATGTTACTCTCATTAAGTGTTCCAGGAAGAGTATGGCATGTGTTGCATTACACTTTGCTAGCAAATAGATAGTTTCAGTGATCAAACTGGTGACTTCCACAATTTAAAAGTTGAGCTACCTCACTTTTGTGCCAAAGCTTCCCCCTTTTCGTAAAATTTCTATCCACAAATTAGAATTACTTAATTGTTTTCATTTACTCATTTGTTGTCCTTTCTTTAGACATGGGAATGGAGCTTCTATATTCACCACTTCTGGAGTCGCAGCCAGGAAGTTCCAGAATGATGTTGAATCCGGGCTGGTGAGTGATCCTTTTTATTTAGCATATTGTACCGAGCACAGTTTTGACTTTCGAATTCTAAATCATTTACATGGAGTTGTCTTGAGTATGCATTGAACTTGAAATTGGGCTTGAATGGAAAAGTTAACTCTTCAGTAAACTTGCAAACATTACAGATGATCTATTGTATCATTCTTCGTTACCCAAGACTTGGAATTAGACACTGATGTATAAGAGAAGATCTTTGATGCTTTCTACTGGGTTGTATAAGTTTGTGCCAATTTTTTTAAAACTTTGCAATGAGGAGGCAGTATTCAGTTTAGATATTTGTTTTGACCTGGGATTGGGGAATTGTCACAAAAACTTGGTACAAATTGATCTTTAGAAAAGGCATCTAGAATTAATTGGGTTGGGTTCATCTGGTACAGCCAGGCATAGAGTTAAACTGAGATTTCTAACAATGGTGTGGAATTCATCAGGTTGGAATAAATGTGCCTGTTCCAATTCCTTTGCCATTTTCCTCAGTAAATGGTTCAAAGGCATCTTTTTCTGGTGATCTCAATTTTTGTGGTATGGCTCTGTTATCTCGTCTCGCCTTACCTTGATTTATTTCCTCTTTCTCTATCCCCATTGTTTCTTTCATTTACTGAAAAAGCATGAAAAAATTTGCTGCCCACTTCCTTATATCCCCACCCCCCAAAATTCATTAGAATTTCATTTTGTTTTTTGTATTCATAATCCCAGGAAAGGCTGGAGTGCAGTTCTACACTCAGATAAAAACAGTAGCACAACAATGGAAGGACTTACCAATCAGAAGGGTTTCATTACCTCATCCTCCAACAACCGAAACAGAAATGAGTTCTCGAGGGACATCCTTAGCACAGCCACCTTCATCTGAGAGTGATTTACCTAGCCGAGAAGTTTCACCAGTTGTGCCTTTAGCTTCAGCGAAGGATCTGCCATGTGAAAATCTATACCTGCCATTGCCCCCTAATGAGGAGGATTTACCAAACTCAGAAGTCCTGCCTTCTACTCCACCAACCCGAGAACCAGAATTACCAAGGCAAGAAGGGTCACTGACCATGCCTTCAACATCTGAAAGGGATTCAGTCAACCAGAAAGTATTGCTGTCGGTGCCTCTAGCTGCTGAGGGAAATTCTGAGGGCCAAAGTGGATCACTGTCCTTGCACCCAGCATCTGAGGGGACATATCTGCCTCCGACATCTCAATGGGTTGACTCTCTTCCCCTGATTTCACGAAGGAACACAACTATGCCATCAACTGCTGAGAGGATTTGTATTGCTCCTAATGCTCAGAGATTAGATAAATTAACTCCCGCAATTCAGAGGGCAGATGCTGTGAAGGCTTCAAATTCTGAGAGGTTGTACTTTCCTCTGTCTTGCAGTAATGACATAGCTCCAATATTTCTTAGAAATGAGAGTGTGAGTCCAATGACTGTCAAGCAAGACATGCAGATGACAGACATGAATACATATCCAACTTCTGACACAGTCTATATGCCTGTAATATCTCAGCGGAATGAACATGCTCCAACCTCACAAAGGACTGATGCACTTGTGAACTTGAAACCAGATAAGATTTACATGGCATCTCGTAGGAGTGATGGTATGAATATGGTATCTTTAGTGACCGATGCATCAACTCATCCAACTTCTGGG
The DNA here is from genome assembly GCA_024721245.1 of Mitragyna speciosa. Taxonomy (NCBI): domain Eukaryota; kingdom Viridiplantae; phylum Streptophyta; class Magnoliopsida; order Gentianales; family Rubiaceae; genus Mitragyna; species Mitragyna speciosa. The sequence goes on from CM045562.1 coordinate 695,333, forward strand.
AGTTTGTATATGTCCACGTCTCACAGGAACGCAATGCCTTCAACATCGGACAAGATGTGTCTTCCTTCGGATATTCAGAACGAAGGATATCATTGACATCTGAGAGTTTATTTATGCCTGCAAGTTCTTAGGGCATGTATGCCCAAACCCCAAGTCAACACATGACTATCGTGGACAAGGGATGTTACGGAAGTATTCCTTCTTTTAGCCATTCCAGGATGTAACTTTCTCCTAACAGTCTAATTATACTTATAGGAGGTTGGCATTTTCGTTTTGCAAATCTGGTTTTGAGACACTAATCCCTGTAGTAATAAATTTATATCCCTGTTGTTCAGTTTTAAAAGTGCGTTAACACCTTTACTGCTTTGCGTTCTACAGTATGATTAGGGGAGGATGATGATTGTTTGAAGATACTCTTAAGGTACTTGTGCTAGGTCGGAGTCTTGGAGTTATTCTTTTCTGTTCCATTCGTTCTTCCAAAAGAGCTACTAACAATACATATATTAAGGTTGTGGGTTGGATATTCTTAAAATTGGGAATCTAGCGTGATAATTCCGGATGAATGGGTGTCACTAGGTGGAATTTTATAACAATTTTTATTCTATATTCTTACGAACTCTCTAATCTTGTTAAGTTTCTTACTCATGGAAACCGTATGGACAGGACCTTTAGGTTCGTGAACACTGTTGTTTCCTACGTGTTTAACTATTTTCCTTTCAAACTTTCAAGTCTTTGGTACAAATTGACATCCCATGCAGCGGTGGTTTTACAAAAATAATTTAGTTCGAAGTTTGAAACTTCTCAAAACCTAATAAAATTAAGTCTCAACAGTGTTGAAGTATTTTGAGAATTAAACACAAACCCAACTACTCGATTAAAGGTAAAGATTTGACTAGGATTCTATGACGTTACTAAGTATGAGAGTAACTAAAAGATACAATGGTAAACTCTGAATTGTTGCTCAATGTCAAGACAAACATGTGCATAAGCAAATTACGAATTTCTCGATTCCAAACCGTTAAATCCACTGGAATCAAAGCTAAGCTACAACAATATACATAATTCAATTTCATCCATCTTCTTCGTGCCTTAACATTTTTTCACGCCTAGTAATATTTCTACTGCGATGGTACAGAAAAGAGTGGTACCCCTTTGCCTATCTCTGTTATTAATTTGCATCATTTCTTCAACCTCTCTCTCTAATTATTAATTGTAAATATGAAATATAAATTGAATATCTAGAAGATCAACATACACGTAGGAAATCGCAAAAGTAACATCACTATATTTGCCGTCATGAGCTATCCACTTATTACATCTTGTAAATTCGACAATATTGAAATATTATGCTTAATCGTCGTTTTTTTTTTCTGATTTGTTGAACCAACCGGAAAAACGTACACATCTAATATTAGTTCTATGGATATTGTTATTGCTCTTGCACTGGTTTCATCATTACGTAATGTACTCACTAATTAAATTAATGTTTGCTTCCTTAGCAGTGTTGTGAAATTTGAGGCTGAAAGACGAGAACTATGGCGCTTTTGTCGAATGAACAACTTGTTCGCGAAATTTGCTACCCCAAATGTCTTGATTTCAGTACTCATTTTAATAAAAACTCCCTCCAATTTATAATCAAACGCAGGAAACTTTTGGACTGAACAATACCAATTCTTTATTATATGACGTGCTTTTTACATTTATTAAAACATGAATCAAACTCAAAATGGGCAAATTAAATTTTACCACTATGTATTTATCGGTACATAGATACATGGGTAATTAAATTTTGCTAACTTCCCATGATGGTTGTCTGGAGAACATAAAACTTCCTTTTAACAATGCCAATTTTAGAATTTTGAATCTATTTGGATGGATTTGTTTTCAAAGAACAAGTTTTTAGTCTCCAATCAATATATATATATATATATATATATATATATATATATATATGTATGTATGTATGTATGTATCTATGTATAGATATATATCCAAAAAATCATTATATTTTTATTTTTCAAAAAGAAAAAACCCTTAAAAAAAGACCATCCAATTAGCAACGGGATTTATTTGTAAAAAAAACCAAAATTTTACTATTCATTTGGTCACTAGTAACTGATCTGAATTGCTAATATAATTTTAGGCCACATAGTGTGGAGAAAAAACCTCTAATGGGAATCAAGGATGGTATTCCAATTTGTAGTATCAGGAGGCAGATAGGGATACCGATTATGTTCTCAACACGAGAGCTAACATGAAAGCTCAAATATCCCCTCACTATATGGTTAATTAACCTACTATTTGAGTTTCCCTTAGTTTCTGAAGCTTCTTGGCCAATCCCAGAACTGTATCCTCTTTCCTCTCATCAAGAAGAGCTTCTTGGTCAATTTCAGAACTGCATCCTCTTTCCCCTTACCATATGGTTATTAACCAACTATTTGAATTCCCCTTATTTTCTGAAGCTTCTTGGTCAATTTCAGAACTGTATCCTCTTTCCCCTCATCAAGAAGAGCTTGTTTTAAGTTCTTGAACATTGCAGTTGGAGGTCTGATTCCCACATCTAACATCTCCTGAAAAAATTTGCAGGCATCATCCAATTTGTTCTCATGGCACAAACTGTTAATCAATGTCGAGAACATATGCATCCCAGGACGGAAACCCTTGGTCTTCATCTGATTCCATATTCTTAGAGCCATATCAGTCCGCTCCTCGTTGCAGAACATCCGAACAATTATCTCATATGTGCTAATAGTTGGCTCGCACCCTGCTTCATCACTCATTTTCCGGAAAACAGCATAAGCCTCCTGAGTTCTCCGAGCTTTTATAAGATGATGAAGAATTATATCATAAGTTCTTGAATTAGGACCAACCCCATGTGCCCTCATCTCATCAATAATCCGATAAGCATCATGGATTCGCATTGACCAACAATAAGCCCCCACAACCGAATTGTAAGTAGGTGCCTCCAGAGCATGACCACTGCTCTTGGCTAGTTCGAAAAACTTGAGAGCCTCACTCAACCTCTTCTCTGATCCCAAACCATTGATCAAAGTACAATATATATGAGGCGTTGCCTTAATGCCCTTTCTTTCCATTTCATGATACTTCTCAACAGCTTCATTATACATTCTGGCCTTACAATAAGCATTAATGATAATGCCATAACTCACAACGTCTGGTTCAAAACAATCATCCCTCATCTCGCGATAAACTTCATTTAGTCTCAACAAATTCTGTTCTTGACCCCACCCTTCCAGCAATATCGTGTAAGACTTTATATCTGGCTTAAATTTCTTATTCTTCCATTCATCAAACACCTGTTGTGCACTCACAACATGCCTTGACTTACTCAAAGTATCAATCAATCTGTTATAGTCTTGCAATTCTGGCCTCAACCCAAATTTCTCCATCCTCTCAAAAGCCTCAATAGCCTCTTTAACCTTCCGGGCTCTCGCGTACCGCCGAGAAATGAGGGCAAAAGAATCTTTTGACAGAGTTCCTTGTTGCCTCATTTCCTCAACTAAATTCCACACCATTTTGAACTGCTTGATCTTTCCCAAGGATTCAATTAAAGCGTTGTAGGTCTGTGAGGTATGCTTCATCCCCTTGTGCTTCTCAGCCCACCTAAAGAAAGATAAGGCCAGTAAGCCAGCGTTGCTAAGCTTCTTCAGAACTTCTTGCACCAATGTTGGCGTAATTTTTACATCAATTAAAGCAGAATTCAGAGCCGAGTCAATGCTCCCGAAACCATGATGATTGGAGACAATGTGGCAGATTCTTTCAGTTTCTTTGGCAATAATTTGGGGGTTTTTGACGTCTGGGTTTTGGCTCCGTGCATCAGCCAAGACTTGGGTATGAATTGACTCCTCATGAATTATTATCCTGTAGACGCAAAGAAAAATGGGCTTCAAACGAGGATTCAAGAAAAACCCACTGGAGTTTTTGAGATGGTTAAGCGATCTGTACATTTGCTTTTGATCTTTAATTGTGGGTTTTAGGTAAAGCAACTGAAAGAAAATACACGGAGAAATGGAATTAAAAAAGCATACAGCATAACTAGCAGGCGTCGCGGCCGTTTACTAATGACTTCTTCCGGTTCCTAATCACCCATTAATCAAGTTAATCACGAGTAATTTAAGATAATGCAAACTTTGTTACTAGTTACTAAAATTCTATAATGTAAATAAATTTAGCCTCCTATTTTTTGAGCCATTTGGATATTATTGGTAGGAACCTTTTTGATTGCCATGGTAAAACCTCCCGCTAGTTATTACTAACCAAACCTACATTGGTAACTTTTAAAATACCAAATTACTCCTTAAGTACTTATGAACAACAAAAGCAAATTTACTAATAACTTCCGAAGTTACAAAAATCACTAATAGCCAAATTATTAGAAGGAATTGTTATTAGTGAAGCATGATAATAAACAACTTGTTTACTCTAATTATACTGACAATGTCAAACTATTACTTGATTGCTAGTGAGGGTTGTTTGATAATCCAATTTAATGCTGAAAATTAACGGATTAAAAGTTTTTTGAATTCAGTATGCTTTATAACAAAATTTACTGATTACTTAATACATTAAGTACTTTTTAAATTTGCGTACAAAATTTTAAGTAAAAAAGTTTTACTTAATTTACTGAATTTTAAACATATGTAGTATGTTCTCCCCCTCCACACACACACACACACTCACTCTTTACACATACAATCTTTCATACACACACACACACTCTCCCCCCCCCCCCCCTCTCTCTCTCTCTCAACACACATTCTCCCCCTACACAGTTTCTTTCACACACACATACATACTTTTTCGCACATACATAAGTGTATAATTTTTTTCCCACTCTCACCTGTACATTTTCTCTCTCTAATATATACGTGCACCCATTTTAATTTTTTCTCTCTCACATACTTGCACACACTTCCATACATATATACATACTTTCTCTCACACACAAATGCACTTGTCATCTATCTCCAGGAGCGGATCCAAAGTGGGGGCCTTGGGGGCACGGCCCCTACTGGCTCCTCTTAGCTTCCTTTGATGTCCATGAATTTTAGACAAATTTTTAAATGTGCCTCCACTTCTTCCCCTTAAGGGGCTCATTTTCTTTCCTTTGCCAATTAGAATGGAAGACAATTAAATGAGTAATTATTTAGTTACTTACATTGAAATAATATACTTTGTGAAATTGAAAATATAAGAAAGTTGTAGACCGTTATCAATTATAAATGGTATGATTTATTTTTTTGAAATACAATTACTGTTATATTAGTAATTTTGAGTATAAATTTACTTATATTTTTTGTGAAATATATGCATTATTTCTTCTTGTTATGTGAGTATTGATGTTCTTTTGTTTAAAAAAAAGGTAAAAAAGTAAGTGAAAATTTTTAATATTAAGTAAGAAATTTTAATGTTGCTTTTGCCCTCACTAAAAATGTTTTCTAGCTCCGCCACTGTCTATCTCTTTCAATCTTTCTCATACACATTATCAATAAATTATTTCAAATTTTAAGATAAAATAATTATATTTATAATGTGAGAAATTTAAAGTTAGTGCATAGATTCAGTTAATTATCAAACGGATACAATATTATTAATTCAGCTACTTAATACTTTCAGCACTTAAATTTTCAGATTTTATATTCAAATTTCAGTTTTACCAAACGCCACCTAAGTCAAAAATATTACCAACTCTAGAAAACGTCAAAAGTATTAGCCAGACAGTTACCAATGACAAATGATAATGTACTTATAACAAAACTTGTCAACGATTCGATTACCTAGGAACCTAATCCAACTTATAAGTAACTTATAAGAAAATGTCATAGTATTAATTACTTGGTTATTAATATTAAAAGTCAAATAACTAGTATATTTCACAAATGCAAATCACCATTTACCAATTCCCAATGTAGAAACACAAATCACTACGAATTAATTAAGAAAGTCCAAAATTGTTAGTGAACTTTCAGTAAGATTCCTTTTTTTGGACTGGCTAAAAAAATCCCCTCGTTTTTCTCGTGATATATCCGGACTGATTAAACAAGTGAATTCTCCCAGATACACATATTCAATTCTACATCTATATAGAATATATGAATTGTAGTCCAGGGATTGGTGACTTACCCATTTTGGGAACGTTCAGTGCCAAAATGGGTACTTGAATTCAATAAATAATAGACGCCTGTTGGCATTCCAACCTTCCTTCTCCTTTCAGGGCAGCTTGCTAGGAACTTGTAAAATTGTCCAAAATACTATTTTACTTGGTTAACATAAATTAAATCAAGTTACTAGTAACTCTTTTTTTTTAATTTTTTTGAAATTCTTATTCTATTACAAGTAGGGGTCTTAGGGGATGGGAATAACTATACTAGGGGGCTTTCTACTGCTCCTGTGCTATGTGCCTGCTATCCTGTCAAGATGCGATAATATCTGCAAAACTTGATAATGGTAAAAATTGAACTCCCGACCACTAGGATGGAGTCATAGAGTTCTAATTGCTCAACTCACTATTCATTCCTATAACTTTTAAAATGTCAAATCCCAAGAAACCAAGTTTTAAGAATTATATAATATACCTCAGGAAAAGTTTGTAAAAGTATCGTCGTAGATAGTAGTCAAGTAAAGGATCCAACATCCTAGTAATTTGTTTTTTGTTATCAAAAACCAAATTAACAGTAGCGTAAAACAAATTATGTAATTACTTACTAGTAAGACAAATATATATTTCTAGTATCTTGAGAAAAATTCAAATTACGAACAACTTGATCTTAATAAGTAAAACTAATATAACAGTAATTTATAAAATTGCAACGATACAAGTTTGAGTCTTTAATTTTTAACTCGATGGGGTTGAACATGTTTTTTGTCAAATAGATTTTAGCTTTGAATGATATCTCTACACTATTATATTAACGTTACCCTTAATAATAAGGGTTAATGAGTTTGATAGAATAATATTTTAGTCTCATTTCAATAGGAGACTAATGGAACTCATGTTTTTTTTTGTTCCCATCCAATTTGCTAAGTCGAGCTCGCTCATTTAGCAAAGGGATAATTACAGAAACCTCCCCTGAGGTTTCTGACAATTTCACTTGGCACCCCTGAGGTTTGAAAAATTACACTAACCTCCCCTGGCCACTTAAAATGACTATAATAACCCTTGACTTATTATTCTTATTATTATTTGCAAATTGATTTATGAATTTAGGATTTGGAAGTTACAAAGTTACTAATATATAATTGGTTTTGGGTAAATAGATTTGGATGTCTTGCTAGGGAATATTTATGAATTTTGCCTCTATAATACAGTTGCTTGTGATGGTGGTAACTGATAAAAATGGAGCTAGCGTGATATGGTAGTGGTAGTAGTTGTTGTTCAAGTGGTAAAAACAAGATGAATTTTTTATTTTTATTTTCCTGATTAGTTGGCAGTGGTGTACCGGTGTTGGTGAGATTGTTTTGTGGTTGCTAATGGCGGTGTTCATGAAGTTGGTGGTGGTAGTTCAAGTGGTAAAAAATATATATATTATTTTTTTGGTTTTTAGATTAAGAAGGGCAAAATTGAATTTTCATTTAAAACTTATGTTGATAAGGGAGGTCTTGTTACTAAAACAATAAATGTAAGGGAGGTTTGTGTAAATTTTGAAACTTAAGGGGTGCCAAGTGAAATTGTCAGAAACCTCAGGGGAGGTTTCTGTAATTATCCCTTTAGCAAATGATGCAAAGTTTGTGTTTGAACTCGATTCATTAAGTTATATGAACGAATCAAACTTGAGCTTTCACAAGTACTTAAAATTTGTCTATAGAAGAGAAAAGCTAGAGAATTACTATGATGCATCACTTTGATTTTTTTTTTGTGTTTTTTAAAAAATATTATTTAACAGTTTTAAAGATTCTTTTAGATAAATGTGTTTGTAGGATAAAAAATTAATTGAAAAACATATTTGAAATTTAACACCTCAATTAATCACTTTCATTCCCGTTGAATAATAGTGATAATTATTTTACATACATCAACAATAAGTGTCATTACTTATGACACTCATTCCCCTCCTTGAAATCTCTAAACCAAACACCCCTTAAGCCTTGCTAAAACTCAATTGGAATTAAACTTTAGTTAATCAATTAAAGATGGAAATATCCAAATTGTTTCCCAAGCCAACTCAATAACTAAAATGTAAAATAAACTACACTATTTTTTCGTTTCTTTCGGGTGAATCCACCTAAAATCAATAAATTTTTTAATTTAACCTATCTTCCCATCTTCTTTGCTTTTCGCATTCCCGGCGGTCTATCTTTCTTGTATTAAGAGAGAAGCTATAAAAACAATGGCTGACAATTCCACTGGTATGTGCCTACGTCTTTCTCAAATTGCACATTCTAAAATTTTCAAAATTTCATATTTCGTTCGGGGTTACTTGCACTGATATGTGTAGTAGTAGTGTTTAGATTTTTTTTTTCTATCAGTAATTTTAGTGGCAATTATTCTAACACTTAAAAAACTTAAAGGGTTTTTGTTTCATCACTTCTTACAAATAAAAAAGAGACTAAGTGGACGACATTATTGCTTTAGAAAAAAAAAAAAAAAAGAAGAGGTGGACGATAGAATTTCTTTATTGGCCGGGTAAATGATTATATGCACAATTTTTCCTTATGAGTAGATTATATGGCTGATCTCATGTGTTGTAGTTTATTCAAAATTGAGATTATGTAAAGATGGTTCTTTCTCAGAATATTATTTAACAACAAATGTAATTGTAACTTCTTATTTATCTAATCATCAGCACTGGCACAGGCTTCAACCCCTACATCGGGTGCTAACGGAGGGTCAAATTTTGAGGATCACTATGGAAGTATAATTCAAGGTAGTTGAACAAAATTATTAGCAATTTGGAGGAATTAGAAATTTCATTAATTCAACCCAACAATAAAATCTGTACAGTAGTGTTTATATACAAATTCTATCAAATTAAAATTTGACAAGTGTCGTAAATTGAGTATATCCTATTCTAACTAACTCTATCTTATCACTACTTTGCTTGGGGAACATGCAAAGCCGTTTGTTGAAGCTCCCAGCTCCATTGCAGCTTCCATTAGCTTCACTCCATGTGCGCAGCTTTATTCCATGTGCTTGTGGCATCAGATGAAGTATCATGGGCTTCTTGTGGATTTGGACTTTCAGTTCAATATCCGAATATGCATTATCTGCATCATCCCAGCAGCTCAGGGCCCATTGCTGACTTATTTCTTATATTTCTACATCCCCTCCTCAAGTTGAACTTGGTGAAAATCTGCCAAGTTTAACTTATCAAGCAAAATTCTGAACTGTGGTGATCCCAATGCCTTTGTAAATAAGTCAGCCAATTGTTGCTGTGAGCTAACATGATAAGGCATTATGAAGCCTTCTTTGTATTTGTTTCTAACCAAATGACAATCGATTTCAAGGTGTTTTGTTCTCTCATGAAACACCGGATTTTCTGTAATGTGAATGGCAGCCTTGCTGTCACACCAGAGTGATATAGGAAGTATTGGATTAATCTTAAAATCTGCAAGTATATAAGTAATCCACTGCAATTCACACACTGTTGCCGTCATACTCCTATATTCAGCTTCTACAGATGACTTAGAAATGGTTGTCTGCTTCTTGGTTTTCCATGATACCAATGCACTTCCAAGATAAATGCAATACCCTGTCAAGGACCTTCTGGTGTTTGGACACGATGCCCAGTCAGCATCTGTATAGGCCTTTAGTGTAAGATCATTATTTGATGGCAGTAGCAATCCCAGTGAGGGAGTTCCTTTTATATATTTGACCAGATGTAATGCAGTCTTCCAATGCAGCTTTGTAGGATTCTGAACAAACTGACTCAGTTGCTGTACTGCATAAGTTATATCTGGTCGTGTAAAATTTAAGTACAAAAGTCTCCCAATCAACCTTCTGTAAGGCTCTGGGTCATCCATTTCTTCTATCTTGTCATCTGCTAGCTTGGTTCTTGTGATCATTGGTGTTTTTGATAGTTTGGCTCCAAGTAAACCAGCATATTTTACTATGTCCAGTGCATATTTTCTTTGATTTACATATATCCCATCCTTTGTTCTGGCTATCTCTAGGCCAAGAAAATACTTGGCCTCTCCCATATCCTTAATGGTGAAGAGTTGATGCAGATAGGCCTTTAAGGCTTCAATTTCCTTTATATTATCCCCAGCAATCAGTATATCATCTACATATAATAATAGAACCATATAACCAGTCTTTCCATGCTTCACAAATAGACAATTGTCGTGTTGTGACTGCTGGAAGCCAAAAAATTTTATTTTACCACAGAACTTCTCATTCCATTCCCTGGAAGCCTGTTTAAGGCCATATAGGCTTTTTTTTAACCTACAGACCTGTCCAGAAAGTGCTCTTTTGTAGCCTTCTGGTGGTATCATGTAAATTTCCTCTTTCAAATTCCCATGCAGAAAAACATTATTGATGTCTAATTGGTGTAGTAACCATCCTTTTGCTGCTACAATAGCTAAGAAGATTCTCACTGTAACCAGCTTTGCTATAGGAGAGAAACTGTCTTTGTAATCTATACCTGCTGTCTGATGGTAACCTTTAGCTACCAGTCTTGCTTTCAGTCTATCTACTGAACCATCTGGTCTTAATTTTGTCTTGTATACCCACTTGGAACCTATTGCTGTCTTTCCTATTGGTAATTCTGCTAGCTCCCAAGTACTGTTGTTTTCTAAAGCCTCCAACTCCTTTTGCATAGCAGTGATCCATCCACCATCTTTGCATGCCTGACTATACGATTGTGGTTCCTGCAGATTAGTCACATTTGTCAAAAAAGTAACATATGTTCTATCTAAGTTTTTAGAAATCTGGAATGGAAAAGTGTTAGGAGTGTGTTTTGAACTTTTTGTTTTAGGACTGACACTAGCAGCTTCCAGACTTACATTTGATACTATGCTATTCACATAATCCTGCATCCATGTAAGCTGTGTTCTTGTTCTGGTACTTCTTCTAGGTTGTATGTCAATAATGTCAGTCATGGGGTTCTGTATTTCAGGTGATGGAGGGGGTTCAAGAGCCTGTTCATCTGGTATATCAGATTTTGTTGTTTCTATTTGCTCATTTCTTGAAGTTTGTCCTTCACAGAAGTTATCACTAGTGATCATGGGTAAGGATAAAGGCATTGTTGTCTCTTGAATCTTGTGGTAAGGAAAAATGTCTTCATGAAACAGTACATCTCTATTTACAAAAACCTTTTTCTGATCCAAGTCATAGACTTTATATCCTTTTTGTCCTGGACTATATCCCAAAAAGATGCATCTGTGTGCTCTTATGTCAAATTTGTCTTTGTGAGGTAAAGTATTGGTGGCATAACAAAGATATCCAAACATTTTAAGGACTGTGTAATCTGGTTTATTTCCTGATAACTGTTCGAATGGAGTTTTCCACTTTAGAACTGGGGTATGTATTCTGTTTATGATATATGTATCCATCAAAATTGAGAAAGGCCAAAATCTGGTGGGCAGTTTTGCCTGAAACATAAGTGATCTAGCCACTTGTAATAAATGCCTGTGTTTTCTTTCAACTACACCATTCTGTTGTGGAGTATATACACATGTTTTTTGGTGTTCAATTTCCTCTTTTCTGAACAAATTTTGACACTCTAGACCTGTGAATTCAGTCCCATTATCTGTTCTAATGGCTTTAACTCTCTTCTCAAACTGATTTCCTACCATAGCAATGAAATCTTTCAATGTAAGAACAACCTATGTTTTGTGAGTAAGTAAAAAGGTCCATGTGCTACGACTGTAGTCATCTACTATGGTAAGCATGTAAGGGGTATTAATGAGAGAGTTAGTTTTGTAAGGTCCCCAAACATCTGCATGAATGAGCTGGAAAGGTTTAGTGGTTTGGATTTCACTGGTTGGGAATTGTAACCTTTGCTGCTTGGCTTTGTGGCAAATTTCACATTTCTGCAGCATGTTAGTTTGAACATTTTGCATATGTGGTCTCAAAAAATGAATATGTTGAAGAGCAGAGATAGACGGATGTCCAAGTCTTTTGTGCCAATCATTAATAACATCATCAGTCACTCCATTCACAAAGTAAAAATCAGTACAAGAATTTTTCCTTTCTGCACAACTATTTTGCACCTGTAGCTGATTACAAACATTGAATTCCTGTTTTGAAAAACTATTACTGTCTATCAAATACAGCCTTCCTATAAGTCTACCCACTGCTAGTGTCTTGTTACTCCATAGGTCCTGCAATAAGCAATGTGTTGGGTGAAAGGTTAGTTTGATCTTGGCTGTTTTCGAGAGTTTTGATACTAATATCAAGTTGTATTGAAAATTTGGTACATGCAGAACCTCAGTTAAGGTTAAGATTTGGTGCAACCTAGCTTCTCCCATATATTTCACTTGTTTGAAAGAGCCATCAGGTAAATACACAGGCATAAAGTCAGATACAGGTTTGGAATTATGCATCAAACTTAGATTAGAACATATGTGACTACTGGCACTTGTGTCTAATATCCAGGAACCAAGTCTCATATTATCTAGTATCGCAAAAACATGGGGAAAGGAAACCATACCTGCAAAATCTACAACATGAACAAAGTTGACTTGGTTCTTTATTTCAGCTGGCATTTTCCATTTTAATAGTTTCATCAGTTCCTGTTGCACGATTGCAGATATATCAACTCCCTGCAATCCTTCCTTTGCACTGCTGGAACCATAATCATCTTCCATTTCCAAAGGTGACTCTGCAGCATTTGCCACTTGCTTACTTCCCTTGTTCTTTTGCTCCTTTAGACTTTTATACCAATCAGGATACCCATGGATTTTGAAACAGCTATCCTTGGAATGTCCATCCATGTTGCAGAAATCACAATGTTGATACTCTTTGTTTCCTTGCCTTCTTTGTCCTCCTCCTCCTCTACCTGCTCCACTGTTTCTTCCTCTTCCTGCACCCCTTCCTCTTGTTCCTGTGCTTTTAGTCACCATTGCCATACTTTCATTTCTTTTAGGAAATAGGCTATGTACATCTCTCTATTTCTCTACACTTTGAACCATGGAATAAGCCTTATTTACTGAAGGCATTGGATCCATTACCAGAATCTGATTCCTTACGTGATCATATCCCTCATTGAGACCCATTAGAAACTGCATTAATCTATTGAATGAAGCAAGATCTGCCACATCTTTTGCAGCTCCACATGTGCAAACTGGAGCAGGCATCAGACAAGAAAGTTCATCCCACAGTTTTTTGAGTCTGGTATAGTACTTCTCTACTCTATCTGATCCCTGAGTCATGTTACTAATTTCTCTCTGAATTTGGTACAGCAATGGTCCATTGCATTCACCATACCTCTCTTCTAATTCATTCCACAGGTCTCTAGCTGTGCTCGTGTATATGAATGCTTCTACAATCTCCTTGGAAATCGAGTTCAAGATCCAGGATCTTACCATGCAGTCAGCTCTTTCCCACTGCTCAGCTTTTGGTGAGATCTCTGGTCTTGTACATGTTCCATTGATGAATCCCATCTTGAGTTTAGCTCCCAATGCTATTTTAATGGATCTACTCCAACTTAGGTAGTTGCTTCCAATCAGTGGTGAAGTGACCAGGATCATCCCTGGATGATCAGAGTTATGAAGATAAAGAGATTCTTCGCTGCTCTGAGCAACTAGCTCTCCTGAGCCATGAATTTCAACAGCTTCTGCCATTTTTCTTTTGATTGAAACAGAAAAGCTACGAAATCTTCAAAAGATCAGAACCTTATGGCTCTGATACCATGAACAAAATTATAAGCAATTTGGAGGAATTAGAAATTTATTTAATTCAACCCAACAATAAAATCTGTACAGTAGTGTTTATATACAAATTCTACCAAATTAAAATTTGACAAGTGTCGTAAATTGAGTATATCCTATTCTAACTAACTCTATCTTATCACTACTTTGCTTGGGGAACATGCAAAGCCGTTTGTTGAAGCTCTCAGCTCCATTGCAGCTTCCATTAGCTTCACTCCAGCTTCACTCCATGTGCACAGCTTTATTCCATGTGCTTGTGGCATCAGATGAAGTATCATGGGCTTCTTGTGGATTTGGACTTTCAGTTCAATATCCGAATATGCATTATCTGCATCATCCCAGCAGCTCAGGGCCCATTGCTGACTTATTTCTTATATTTCTACAGTAGTCCATCAGCGTACATTGGCCAGGAAATGAAATGAAATTTACTAGACTGATGCATGCATTAGCTCTTGACAATATTACCAGATTGGTTCATTAGTTGTGCCAATACACACATATACATATGTTACATCAACATTATTGTGTTTTCCTTCCTTTTACAGGTATTTCTTCCGCATTTGCTTTGGTCGGACTCGGATTTAAACAAATCAAAAGCTATTTTACTCCAGCTCCACAACCAGTTCCATCCACAAGGGTTCCGACAATTTGCAAGCATATGTTTGATTTGATTCTAGATGTACGTAAATTCCTTCTCTAAGTCTTCTTTCCTTGTTGCCAATATAAAAATTTGCAACAAAGGTTAGGATGAAGGTTTTTGATGTTTCATTAGGAAATAAGTGATGAAACAATTAAAGCCAACAAAAGACAAGTACGCTAATATAGATTCAATATGATATACCATTCTGAAGACTTATTCCGATGATTAGTCAATACTGGAATTTGAAATTTACCTTAATAATATCATGTTAAAAGTACATAATAAAGGTCTAATCCATGTATGTTTTGTATCAGTCACGGTTACTCGTGCAATATATATATATATATATATATTTACACCTTCACCATTTCTTCGTGATATTGCAGTGCAATGAGGAGAGATTTAAAAACTGGAAGCAGCACTATGCTCCTCTTGTGAAGTACTGTACCGTATTAGGTAACAATTTAATTTCCTCTTCTCTACAAACGTAGGTAAATTAAATTCTAAGAAAATTTTCACTCTTGTAACTATATGAAAATAGGTCATTTAGTAACAAAAAGTATTCTTTACTTCGTATCCTAGTCAAAATACTCCATAGTTGAAAGGATCGATCTAAGATTTCTTCTCTAATTCTTGTCATGTTAACCTATTATTGCGTTTATTCTTATGGTTTGCATCCATAAAAATCATAGCATCTCAATTTTTTAATGTATATAAATTTCCTGTACAAACGCGTATTTTTGGAATCGGTTGTCGACTTAAAAATGTGGTTATGTTTTATCAGCAACACCTGAAAAGGTCGAAGATTCCATAGAGACAGACAAGACTACTCCAGAAGAAGATGCAAAAATGCCAATCCCATTTCGTCTTCTATTACTCGCATACAAGGGCGTAAGTAGTTGATTTTTTAAACTCTCACTTCTTCTATTGACACTCTATAAATAAAGATTTCTTATTAGCACATCGGATATCCTAATTGATATATCCCATCAAGACAAGTTTTTAACAACTTTATTCTACCTGCTTTTAGCTTCAGGATTTAAAAAATCTGTTTTTTTAAACTCTTGCTTTTTGATTTTTTAAATAAAAATCAAGATCAAGTGATTTTTAACTTTCTAAAATCGGTTTTTACAAAAATAAAAATTATGTTATATTAGTACTAGGCAAATTTCATGCACATAGTATAATCAATCATATATTTTATTAACAGTACGGAAACTTCATTAGCTTTCCTTCTAGAAAGAAGATACTATTTCCAAATTCAGAACTCAAAAAATATATGGATTTCTACATCCTACTATTTACGAATTTATGTAATTATTCACGATTATCAATTTATCATTTGTCATTTTAACGTTACAACTAGATTCAACATAGTGATGGGCATAACATACCCTTTGTCTGCACAAAAATTTGTTCTGCATCTGATGATATGTATCCTATTTCTCTGTACCAAATGCTTTGTTGGTTAAGGTTATTCCATTCTGTATCTTGCTTTCATATCTTCGCTACAACTGAACCCTTTATGTGTAGTGCACCGAAGTAGGACGTTGGGATTCCGAAAGGGCAAACGAGTGCCTCGAAAAGTACAATGAATTACTGGAGAAAATTGTTCGTGCCAGCGACCAAGAGATATAATAGTTGTTTCAGTGCTTGATCATCTGCCTTCTCGTCAATCATATTCTTCTTTACTATTTTTTTTTTTTAGGTGCTTACTTCTGAGATGGGCAAGAAAAACTTGCAGTAGTATTTTTTTTCTTCCTATGTAGTACGTTTACGTTTGTCCCATTTCATAAGGCCATTGCTTTTTATGTTAATTTCTTCATGTTCTGGACGTAACATTCTGAAAATTGAGTCTGGAAAATGGAGAGCGTTCTTACGGGTTTGAAGGGAAGAGTAGATCAATATCGTCTCATGCATGCCAAGGAAGATGGAAAGAATTTCTTCATCCCATATGAGATTCATGTTTTGGAATGACCATCCAAAGAAAAAAGGAAAATTTCTATTCTGCATACAAATGTGCTTCCCGCTACTGCTGCTAGGGCCAGCTAAAGTTCACTACGTCTCAGTTCCTTCCGTTGCAGGGCTGATTTCAATTTTCAATATGGAGTTGCCATTCTGTATAGGACATATATCTATTTTCAAAAACTAATTCAATTTTCACCATTGAGAAGAAATTATGATATGGTATTTGTCAATCCACTTTTCCCCATAAAGTTATATATGGTGTTCTTAGTATGTTTAATGACTGACAACATTTTTAATTATTGAGGAGAAATAATAGCATGGTTCAAAGACATAATACAATATACTTGTCATTAAAGCCCCATTTCCTTCGAATTATTTTTTCAAATCGTTATTTAAGAAATTTAAAATTGTTCAGGACTTGATTAATCATAATTCTTGTAAGAATAAATGATTACGTAATAAAAACTTACAAGTGAGAAAAGAAAATCACTTTCACATACTAACAAGACATCAAGCAAGATAAAACTTATAGAATGCTTGATGTAACAATTATCCAAACTAGTGATTATGTCTTTTGAAAAAACATAAATATAGATTTAATTTTACAGAATGCAAAGTAATTTTTCGTTATCCACTAGTTATATTCATACTGGCAGTTTCAGTTTTAAAATATATATATATAATTTTTTGGAAAAAAAAAATTGATGATATCTATAAAGAGAGAAACAATCAGACACAATGGTATTTACTATTACGTTGTTTTTTAAGTTAAAATTGGCGCAAGCAACAGGAGGAGAAGGGGTGAGAGTAATTCTGATTTTGGATTGGCAGTTCTACACTATTTTTATTTTTACTACGTACATGATGAGTCCCTAAACAAGGTACAATAACTTAACTCATAACATTTTTCAAAAAAAAAAAAAAAAAAAAAAAAAACTTAACTCAGAACATTTCGAATTTATGCCATAATATTTATAATTAATCGGTTCAGCACTGTTCATAAAATAATAATTAAATAATTAAATAAAAGACAATTAGCTGTCTCTGCTTCGAAAAATAAAAAATAAAAAGTAATAAAATTCGCTGCCACTGGCTCATTTGTACCACCGGTGAAGTTCACCCCCCAGCCCCAACCTTCTCCTGTTCCACCACCACCCCCAGCACCCCCACCAAGCTCAAGGCTTGGGAAAACACACACTTCACACGCACACATACACACTTCCAAATCCCCATAAGAAAGTAGTTTATTATTAAAATATATATATATTACTCCAGGAAAACCAGCGAGAACACCACCTACACCTTCAGCACCGCCAATGTCGGCGGCGAAACCCTCACAAACGGCGCCATCAGCTGCTGCCATCTGTACTCTCCAAGGCTCCCTCCTTACCCTTGCAGTCGTCACTCTTCTGTCCTTCACTTGCCTCTCTCTCAAATCGCTCAGTTCCCCTTCTATTCTATCTTCCTCTACACCCCCTCCACCCACTCTTCTACCTTCTCAGGTATATACTTCATATATTTCGCCTCATTTTCCCCACCCCATTATTGAAAAACTCATAAAACCAAAACCCTTTTGGAAATTCCTAATCTTTTTTATGATTTCGCAGGCAATTGTTGCAGAGAAGGAAAAGGAGAAGGCGGGGAATGAATTATCGGATGTGTTTCATTCCCCGGAGGTTTTTGGGTTGAACTATGCCGAAATGGAGAGGAAGTTTAAGGTGTATATATACAAGGATGGAGATCCCAAAACTTATTATCAGACGCCAAGGAAGCTGACGGGGAAGTATGCAAGTGAGGGATACTTTTTTCAGAATATTAGGGAGAGTATCTTCGTAACAGATGATCCGGATCAGGCTCACTTGTTTTTCATCCCTATCTCTTGTCATAAGATGAGAGGAAAGGTATAATGTGTTTAATGATTTCAAGTGCATCAATTTGAATGTTGATGTTTCTTTCTTTTATTTATTTATTTTTTGGTCTAAGTTTGATTTGACATTTTTTGTAGGAGTTGAGAGAAAGACGGAAAGAATTTTCATGAATGATACAATTTAGCTATAAATATTATCCAAGGGCCGATCTTAATTTGTTGTACAAGATTGAGTTGTTAAGGGAGCAAGGTTTAGGCTGAAAAAAGAGAAACTTAACTTGATATGAGGAAATGGCTTTGGAAGCTATAGTATGGCAATTGATTTTGTCTTATTTGGTTTACGGGTATTAGTTACTTGACTGGATTTTGTGAAACGAATGGGATTTTTTGCATAGACAGCCTACCTGAGAGTTGAGATAGAGAAGCACTTATTCATAAATGCTATAGGAGACTAGGAACCCTCTTCTGTGATTAGTAGTAGCATTTGTTTGCATGTGAATATTATAATTCATGTTCATTAGCTTATAAGCTACCCTGTCTTGCCCGAAGTTCTTAAGGTTTCATGGGACACTTAGCTAGCTTGCATGCTCTGAAGCTTGAAAGGTTAAGCCATTTGTAGCAAAAAACAATTTTTTTTTTAATCTCTCTATCTTCATGATCCTTTCAATATACACTGGATCTGCTACCAAGGAGATTGAATGTTGGGTTCTACGTCCTTTGCCTATTGGTTCATATTGTCTTTGAATTCTCTTTTTTATTTTTCATGGTATACTATTTTACTTTATTGA
Organism: Mitragyna speciosa; assembly: GCA_024721245.1. Classification (NCBI taxonomy): domain Eukaryota; kingdom Viridiplantae; phylum Streptophyta; class Magnoliopsida; order Gentianales; family Rubiaceae; genus Mitragyna; species Mitragyna speciosa. The sequence continues at coordinate 714,426 of CM045562.1, forward strand.
TGCTGAAATTTTGTTACCGGCCACTTTTTAATTAATTACAGTCATCAAGATTCCTTGATATATGAGATATCTTGTACGTGACATATCTACTTTTTCTATGAATGTCGATGAGCATCCTAACTCCTGTTATTTTCCGGTATGAAAAGGAAGATGTCTAAGTGATTTTTACAGTACAATCAACTCAATGTTCTTTCTGTAGGTGTTCTTAGTTTTTGTGACATAGAATAATGATTTCATAATGACTTCCAGGCCACATCCTATGAAAACATGACCATGATTGTCAAAAACTATGTTGAGAGTTTGATAGCCAAGTACCCTTTTTGGAATAGGACCCTGGGTGCAGATCACTTCTTTGTCGTTTGTCAAGATGTTGGAGTCAGGGCAACTGAAGGACTTCCTTTTCTTGTGAAGAACTCGATACGGGTTGTATGCTCCCCAGGCTATGATGTTGGGTTTATTCCACACAAAGATGTTGCTCTTCCCCAAGTGCTGCAGCCTTTTGCCCTGCCACGTGGAGGAAATGATGTTGAAAACAGGTGCTAGTATTTTGTTTCAACTTAGTGGTCTTAAATTATGTTTCAATTTCATATTCCTTCTGGTTGGATATGGATTCATTTTTATGTTTTCCTGGCAGTTTCATGTATCCGATTGTGGTGCTTTTCTTTTGTTTGCAGAAGCTTCTGCATTCATCTCAAAAATGCATACATTAGTGGTTAGAGATACCTTTCTTGTTTTCCATTTTCGTGGGAGTTAACTAACATTTTTTAACATTTTCTTCTTTGCGAGTTAACTAGCATGTTTATTTTCACTTTGGCTTTGATTTCTATTGTGCATTTGCACTTGAGACTGTTCTGCATTTGTCCATAAATCTTGTGTTTCTGAATTTATTTTTATTTTATTTAGCATATTTTCCTAGTTACTTTTGAAGTATCATGGCTTTAGATATTTATATTTAGCACAGGGAACTCTAGGAAGTGAACACCTTTTGAAGGTAACAACTTAAAGAAAAATGCTTACCCTTGAAGCTAACTATATGTTTATGCAGGACAATACTCGGTTACTGGGCTGGTAGTAGGAACTCGAAAATCAGAGTTATTTTGGCTCGTGTATGGGAAAATGACACAGAACTTTTTATCAAAGACAGCAGAATAAGCAGGGCTGTTGGAGAACTCTTGTATCAAAAGAACTTTTATAGGACTAAATTCTGCATTTGTCCTGGTGGCTCCCAGGTCAATAGTGCTCGCATAGCAGATTCTATCCATTATGGATGTATTCCCGGTAAGAACATATTCTTTTGCACTTCTGCAAATTTAATAGTTTATCATGTGTGATGCATTCTGGGATCCATAATGGAATATTTTGCGTGATTGCTTGGTCTTAAATCTAAAAACAAACTGCAAACTGGTATTTCGGTTTCTGGTGAATTACAGAAAAATTTCCAAAGTTGAGAATAATGGGGTTGCCTGTTCTTATTAGGAGATTCATTAGCTGGTTTGCATAATTTTTAAGCAAATAAGCCACCACAGAATTACAGCAGTTTCTTGTTTTTCTTGATAAAGAATCTTTGCTGGTCCAAAAACATAATGGTCCAATAAATAAGACAACCTTTTCACCAGATGACACCCTAGTTACGCTGTAACCAAGTGAAAATTTGGTTTGCAGCTTTCTTCTCTTGGCTGGTTGCCTGTTGATTGGGGACGGCAAGGTTTAGGTTTATCTACATTTGGACTTAGTGTAATTGTCTGCTGCCTCCAACTTGAACAAGGGACCGCAATTGAGCTGCCTTTAAATGCCAAATTGTGCCCTGCGGTCCTTCAAGTTATTGTTTGTAGAAAACTTAAAAACACCTGAACATTTTTGGCATCAACCTTTTTTGTTACCCAACTATAGGAGAAAAAGGTGGTATCTGAAACTAGACTGGTTTTCCTGTTCACTATCAGCCGGGTTTAATAATGTGTATCATATTTGATATATTTTTAAGTGGTTTTTTGCCTGCTTTTGCACAGCTTAGGTCATTAGTTTCTGGGTGTCTTTTGAAGTATCTGTTCATTCTCTAATTGGATGTTTGTTTCTTGCAGTGATACTGTCTGACTATTATGACTTGCCATTCAATGACATCCTTAACTGGAAGAAATTTTCAGTCATTCTCAAGGAAAAAGATGTTTATCAGCTGAAGCAAATCCTCAAGAAAATAACACAAGAAGAATTTGTTGCTTTGCACAACAATCTAGTCAAGGTAAGGCTCGCCATTCTACACCAAAAAGGGGTTATTGTAGGAAACGGGGAGGGAAATTTTTGGGTATTATTTTTATACATTTGTCTTTTTGCCAACGCTGACTTCCTTAATACATAGTCTACGTTAAATGCCTTGTACATACACAAACAGTCTTCAGTAAATATATATAAACAACAAGCCTAGGTTCTTGGTTGAGTGCATGGTGGCAGTGACGATAGCTTTTTTTTTTAATGCAGATTCAGAAGCACTTTCAGTGGAATTCACCTCCTGTCAAATTTGATGCTTTCCATATGGTCATGTATGAACTCTGGTTACGCCACCACTTAATTAAGTACTAAATTACAAATTCACCACTTTTGCATCTAGACTTGTTCGATCATTGCTGCTGTGCTGAGCTATTTTAGAAATTGTAAATTGCTAGTTAACAGTTTGGTGTATGGTATCCTAGTTGTCAACTAAAACTTGACAAAGAAGAGAGGGGAAAGAAAAAAAGGTTGTATCGTAGCTTGTAGCATGCTGCTGGTACAGATTATGGAGGTAGAACTAGGACTTCATCACTTTTTATTTTTATTTGTTTCTTTGGCAGTCTTCCCAGTTCTTTTTGTATCTGAGCTCTGATAATTTAATTGATATGCAAGAAGATTACAGTTCTTGATTAGCTCTCTTCATATCTTCTGTCTACAGACTAATCTCAAAGCATAGTACTCAATGTCATTGTTTGTTTGATGTCAATTTAAAGAATCCCAATGTCCATACGTGTGAATAGTTAATTAAGGAATGAATCGCGAATTCTCCATGGTGAAATTGAGCTGAAAATGCAAATATTTTTAACCGCAAGTAGTGCTATCCATTTCAATCTCACTAGCTACCTGGGTGATGCTGAATTCTGTTATTTGCTCGGCTTATGCTTCATTGTGCTTGTTGGATTCTGTATCAAAATCTGTGGAACTGTGGGCTTAAGTCTCTGGCTCCAATGTTGAGTCTGCCAACAATGGCAATATATGGTGTCATTGGTGGAAAGATTAAAGTCCTGAAAGGCTGCTTGCAGCTTTGGGCATCTTGTTTGTAATCCATCCCAGCAGACTTGTAAAATATATGTTGATCGCGATTGAGCAGAAGCCCAGGAGCCATGTGACCAGATATGCCTGTAAATATTCACCCTTCATTGGTAGATTGTAGTTTTTATAGCATAACTGTTTTCTGATTTACAAGATGGTGATTGAAAAAGAAAAAAGCATTATCCTTTCAATCCATCTTTTAAGTGTGTTAAGATTTTGATTTTCCAGAAGTACAAGTTCTCACAAACCACAAATACATCAGATAGTGGTCTTTGTGCTGAATTTTATAACTCAATAAAAATTTGTTGAGTTCAGTAATCAATTCCAATACATTCCCAGCTTGAAAGAAGATCTGTTTGATCATAGCACTTTCCTAGCGTGTGTGACGTCCAATTGTAGACAAATTGGGTCAAGACCTAACAATTATAGATTTTCTTATGAAGCCTCATTTTTGCTTCAGTGTTTGTGAACTTGAGCAGGGTAATAGTTGAACTCTGACCTGAAGCAAGCATAGAGATGGCATAGAGGTGTGAGCTCCACTTCCCTAATGCATCTTGCTCAAGGTGGAAAGTTACAAGTGAAAAATAGTTCTCCGATGATCTCATTTTAATAATTTTTGTGGTTTATGTTCAATCTATGCTAAAAATCCACTAAGCTTTGGTACAGTAGTCGTCAGGGCTTTCCCTTCGAACCTCGGCTTTGACATTTAGGTGGGGTAGAGAAAATTAACGGTGGATTTATGATCGAGAAATCACACCCTCAATTGGGTGTGGTATTATCCCACTTGTATAAGACAATATAATTAAAAAAAATTCTATGTTAAAAAGGACTGAATAGTAGGTCGAATAGTATATAAGTTTTCTGTTTTTTTTTTTTTTTTAAAAGAATCTATGCTAAAAGCATTAATCTACCATGGAAGAAATGTCAGCGGAGTCTGATGTTTCTTGCTTTATTTTGTGAAGAGACACCAGGATTTGAGCACACACTACATATGTCCAGCAACATTGATAAGGAATGGTTCAGTAACATGACTTTGTCTCATAACATAAATCATAAATAAAATCCGTAGATAAATCTTCAAAGTTAAGGAACATTTTATATTCCTAAACAAGAGATGGTACAAGGAAATTTCATCTAGATCTTTTACGCCCCGCGTGCGCCTCTGCATCAGCCTCCTCAAGTATATATGTGATGAAACCAAAGACTTAAAAAAAAATCATAGATGAAACCCCAAAAGCCGCATGAAGAGAAAATACAGACTGGTAGGTATCGATTCACAACTTCTTCAAAGCAGGAAAAAATGAAAAAGACTTTTGTTTATCCTAGTAGCCAGTGAGAAAAGGAGACTTTTTGCTTTCAACTTTCAAAACCATCTCATAGCAGTGAAAGAAAAAAGAGACTTCGAATAAGTTTAAGTGCCAATAATTTTAAAAATTGAAATAGCACTTGTACCATTAATTTAAAAAAAGAAATAACAAAAGATATTAGTCGAGTAGGATTTTGTATTTCCCATCACAATAATTCTGAATTTAAATATAGAAGTCAACAATGGCATTCTAGCTATCATTCAAAAACAAAAAAAAAAAAAAAAAAAAACAAAACAAAAAAAGAACAACTGTACGGCATATGAGAAATCACAAAATGCCAAAACCCCCTAGAAAACCAATATCCTTGAAGTGTTTTAACAAACAACTAAATACATCATCCAGGTATCTATTTAATATAACATTAAAAAGAATCAGAAGTTAGAATTACCTAGGTCTTCTAGATCTTTTCATTTATTTTTTTAAAATTATTATGCATGTGCCAAAAGTATTTCTAGTCCTTAGTTACTTCATTTATACACTGTAGAATAATCTTGTATCTAGACTTTAAAAAAAAAAATGTCAAAATCCGTTTTGGTGTATCAAAATAATAATTGGTTCTAAGATTATCCTCAAATCCGACCAACGAAGTACGTGATCAAACCTAAAACCATTGAAACTTGAGAAACGCAGACAAGTCGGCCGAAATCAAAGGATTATATAGGACCTCGTGCGGGTCGCATGCAATAATATATTATTTATATCTAAATGCATGAACTTCCATAATATATTTTTGTATGTGTGCATGAATGAACCCCAGCAACGAGTGAATTATTTGGGAAAAAAAGGTCTTTATTTTTTCTTTTTTCTATCTTGTGTTGAAAATATTCACATGGCATTTGATGGCTTTCCTGTTTTGCTTCGCAGTCCCTCGACCACACGTGAAGCATGCATCATGGTATATAATAATTAAAAGTTTTCATTAGAGAAGATATAGAACAAAACTACAAGTACTCAGTAGGCCAAAGACAAATTAATTCTGAAAAAGGTAATTAATTAATTAAGAATTTCATATTGGACTAATTTGATAAATATGAAAATAACAATGATATTAGTCTAAAAGTTTAAATAAATTACAATGATAAAAAATTGCTTTAAATAAATGAGCTTGGTATTAACTTTTGTATATAAATTTTGGTAATTGAATTTATTTTTAGTGTTCTATTATTTATCAATTTTGTTTGACTTAAAGTCTAATAAATTAAAAAATACATATATAGAAGTTAGTATTCATCCCAGGGAAAAAATTTCTAGGATATAAATGAAATATTAACTTTCTTTAAATTTTTTTAATTTGATATTTTTTTATATAATTAATACGATAGAGAAGAACTTATGAACAGTTTTATATAATGAACTTATGAATAGTTTCATAAGTTCAATTTACTAGTCGACATGACTCAACCCATTTTTAATAATTCCGTTAAAGTACTATACAGTTGGTTGAATATAATTTAAAAGAATAAGTTAAGAAGTTAAAATGCTATAATTTTCATAATTTAACGATTTATATTCAACCACTAATACAATACTCTGACGAGACTGTAAAATCTCTCGAAATTTTAACCTGCTCTCATTTTATGTATCAAGTGATCGTATTACTACCAAGGAGTGGTACGTATTTTCTCAGTCGTATCATTTATAGTTTGACATAGTTTTAAATGAATTCCATTGTCAAGGTTCAATGTGAAGGGATGAGTGGAACAGCTAGCGCATAAGCTGACAAAAATTCCTGAATTTAGAGATAACAGGTATCTGGAGTTGGATGTCGGCATTGAGATGCTCCTCAAAATTAAAAGAAGAAAAAAAAAAAAAAAAGGGACTGCCAGCGACATATTGACACTAATCTGTTGTGATGAATTCGATCTTCGTCTTTTTTCTCATGTTGTTTTCAACTTTCCATGATCCCATGCAAGCAATTGCATTAATTTGTAGTATATATTTCATCTACAAGAATAATTAACCAGCAAGACCCTTAATTAATTTGAATGGATTTGGACATCGATGAACGTTATTAATGATACACAAACTAGTCCCAGAACACCAATGATGTGTGAACTCTGATAGGAACTGTGGGTAAAAAGGTGTTCTTGAATCCCTTGTCGTAATTGTGGCATTGATATGTTCAATTGTTTTTTTTTTTTTTTTTTTTTTTGGCTTGAGGGAGTAATGCATGCATCATATCATAACCCACCAATTATGGGTGAAACGATAGAGTAGTCATTAGCTTTTGGACTGAGAACCCTAATGCCAACACTTGTTTGTTAAAAAATTAGAGTGAATACAATCTATGATTAGAATTTGATTATATCTTTACTTCCAGTTCAGATCTTCGGTGCCAGTTTTTCCAGTGTGTGCCATTCACCAGGGACTGCCACCTTGCATTCACACTAGGATACTTATCTAATTAATCTCAAAAGTGATAAGTGTGAATGCAAGGTGACAGTCCCTGGTGAATGGCACTGAGGTGACACTAGAAAAACTAGCACCGAGGATCTGAACTGCTTTACTTCTTATACAAATTTAGTTCTGGTAATGCCCTTTTGAATGTCGAAAGATGGCATCTTATCACGTGTGGACAGGTTTCCGTTCAAAAAAATGTGTGGACAGGTAAAAGATGAAAAAAGTACTTTTATGGAAATCTATTACAAGTTTTCTGAAGTGTTTTTCGGTATATGCAACAAATTTACAAGATCCCAATCTTTTTTTAGAGTTCATGATATGGATTCTGTCGTATTTTCTTGAAGTCTTCAAAAAATAAAAATGGTCACACATTCATGATTATTGTACCAGCATTCACAACTATGGCAGCCATTCTTGTGAGGGATAATAAACAGAAGCACGACTACATAAATAAGGCATCTCAAAGTGCAAGTGATTGCAAAAAAAATTGAATAACCGGAGGAAAATAACGAGTGGGAATTATAACTTTCGAAGAAAATTGGAAGTTTCACAAGCTAAACAGATTCAGGATCGGTTAAAAGAAACTTAAAAAAAAAAAAAAAAAAAAAAAAAGCTGGTGGTGGGTTTAACGGAATCAAATTCACAATTAATGAAACAAGTATACCAGATGTCCATAATTGCCAACAAAGAGCTGCAAGAGATCATCAAGAAATAAAACAAAAATTATTAACAATTTTATTTGCGTCATCAAGAAATTATCTATCAGATTAATTTATTTGTAACGTGAAAGCTGGCATTGAGAGGTAGAGGATGCGAAGGGCGAGGGAGGGGGGGGGGGGGGGGTTCTATCTATATTTATTTCTTAATTTCTAAGACTCCATATGTTCGGAATTCATGATGAGTACTTGTGTCGTCAAGTTCTTTTTTTATTTGCTTAACTTTTTTTTTTTTTAGGGCCTTTTTATTTGCTTAACTACATCAGCTTATGTAACGAATACATTTCTTTCTTAGGCAAGTTCTTCTTGGTTTGCACATAGGACGGTAGGTGTATGACTAGTATTTAATCTATTGTACTAGATCTTGACTTTTGTTGCCCCATTCTAGCTCCCCTTTTTCATTCTTCAAGTTCTTGAAAAATATACACGCACACACAAAATATTAGAATTTGCAAAGTTCAGCACTGAATTGTCTGTTGTCTTAAAATATTTTTTTTTTCTCTTTCTCAATTTTATAATTCCATTTCATCTTCTTCTTTAAAAAAATTTTAAGGAAACAATTATGATCCTCTCTCTCTCTCTCTCTCTCTCTCTCTCTCTCTCTCTCTCTCTCTCTCTCATATATTTATATACCATGGGACTTTTTGAACAAGAGAGTATCAAAATCGTCCAACTTCTTTTGCCAAAGGACATGATTCCTTATTGGTGGTTTTATCACTAGCGAAACCCTTTTTCTCGAGTCGGGTCAAATGAGTTGAGTTTCGGAATGACGCTATTTAATCAATTAGGCCGGCCCTTGATTTTTACATTCACAAATTCTTTTTTTTTTTTTTCCTGACTCCCCCATATGCATAGCAAAATCTTCTGTTATTGAAGCCCATAAACCTATGGAAGTTTTTGAAGTTTTTTGAAATAAAATAATTTGAATGGAGCGTATTTTCTATTATGTTAAAGATGTGTGATACTATATTATATCAATTTGGATTCTCATTTTCATTTTTCCATTACTAAACCCAGTGTCATTTGTAAAGAATTGTTACATTCATACTTATCGTGCATATTATTCTATTAACATGTGTAACATAATGTTACATATAATGAATTTACCCGTTGACGTTTTTTAAAGACAAGGAAAATGAACATTACAAATAGTTTTTTCTTCTATCTAATGTGGTTTTTTTCTTAGTTTTGGAGAAGGAGTTTGTTGCAATTACAAAGAGTGATAAAAAATGGTAAGTTTTTTAATAGAAATGGTAAATTTTTATTGTAACTTAATATATTTTACGAAAACTTTTCATTTTTATCCTTTAAAAAATGGCTTCTTATCCAGAGAGCATCTAAGAGCCATGAGAAATGCAACCATTGGATGATTCCTGCACCATGGTGGCAAAAAGAGCATGCTTTAATGAAATTGGAATGTCTGGACCAAAAAAATAATGATAATATTTGAATGAATAAACTAATTATCTTCTGGCGAACGGTCTAAGCAAATCAATCCCCCGTTTTCGTTTATGGAGCTTTCTACTGGACCAACTCTGGCTCATACCAGTAGAACAATAAGGAAATTAACCAGATAACAATGAAGATTTTCTAGATCACTTAGCCAAAGTCTAAAACTTGTGCAAGTAGATGTTGGAAGAAAGTAATCAAAATTTTTCATAAGTTTGACAGTAATTAAAAAATATTTTAGGATTGAGACATGTAATTCACTTTTTTTAAGACGATTTGCGCCCCATAAAATTTGAACTCTAATACCAAAGACAGATTTTAACGTGTCCTTCCAAAATACAACTATTCAACTCAAGATTGTAGCTTTTTTTTAGATTTAGACAATGAAGAGAGACAGAAGTTTCTCTAATCACCTTACTTATCCAAAAAATATAAATATAGAAAAATTTGGAAGAAGAGTTGTTAGGAGAGAGAAAAAAAGTACTCAACTCCCCAAAAGACCCTTTGTCTATAAATATTTGTAGCCGAATTCCTAGTGGAGGATCTAAAACTTCATAATTATTTCTTTTGAAAATCTGAAAGAAAGAAATATTTGTAATTAATACTCAATAATTATTTGTAACCGAATTCCTAGGGTAGGATCTAACACTTCATAATTATTTCTTTTGAAAATCTGAAAGAAAGAAATATTTGTAATTAAGACTCAATAACTCTTTCTTTAAAGAATTTGAAAGAATTTGTAACTCAAATAAATTTCTATCATTAAAATTTTATTAAAATACACCAACATTAAATGGAGCATCACATATGTATTTATGTCATCTGAATTTAGCTTTGGTGCAAACTTAACAAGAACGTAAATGAAATGTCAATAAATTATTGTCATATATCTAGTACATTCCCATTGAAAATTGTTTGTGGAATAGTTTATTCAGGTAAGAGGCTGAACCAGGCTAATTATAAATTTTGTCTCTGTTGCCAATTTCTACAACCTCCTCCATTCAGCCTCCCCAATTCCTTGGACTCCATAGATCAGCCATGGCGGTTGCAGGGGTTGTCATTGGATTTAGCCAGCCTATATCGCCATATTTGTCAGCCCCAAGACTGTATTCTGGTGGAAGAAAACAGGTATTTGCATGCCAAATTTCATTTCCATCGAAAATCAGTTCATTTCCATTTCTATGATTCCATTCTTCTGATGGTCCTAATTTTCCAGTTCTTGAAAGCTTCTGCTAGTAATCATGGTACTTCAGATGGTGAGGAAGGGAAGATGATCATAAAGAAGGGTAAAGACGGTTGGAAGATTGATTTCTCTGGAGAAAAACCAGCTACTCCATTACTGGATACAATCAACTATCCAGTCCATATGAAAAACCTCTCCGCACATGTATGTTGTTTTAATGCATTAGCATCTTCATTCTGCTTCTATGTTACTATTAACAGTTGTTGTTTTGCCTCTCATTGAAGCTGTTCACTAGATTTTCTTCTGTGTTTACTTTAGGATCTTGAACAATTAGCTGCAGAACTCAGAGCAGAGATTGTCTACACTGTGGCTAAGATAGGTGGACATTTAAGTGCAAGCTTAGGAGTTGTCGAGTTAACTGTGGCCCTGCATCATGTTTTTAATACTCCAGAAGACAGAATCATATGGGACGTGGGCCATCAGGTAAGAAATTTACATCATTTTATTGCGCTCGAAACTGTTTTAAATCATTTTTTCTGGTCAACAAAATGGTCCTCATTAAAGCGGCAAAAATGCAGGCGTATCCGCATAAAATTCTTACAGGAAGGAGGTCTAAAATGCATACCATCAGGCAGACTTCTGGACTTGCCGGCTTTCCTAAAAGAGATGAGAGTATCTATGATGCTTTTGGGGCAGGGCACAGTTCAACCAGCATTTCTGCAGGCTTAGGTATGTCTGGATTTACAGGATAGTTTTATGCACCTTTTGTACATTTTGATTTCATGGTGTATTTTGATCAAAATCTTGACAGGTATGGCGGTGGGAAGAGATCTTCTAGGAAAGAATAACAATGTCATATCTGTTATTGGAGATGGAGCAATGACGGCAGGACAAGCATACGAGGCCATGAATAATGCAGGATTCCTTGATGCTAACCTTATTGTCGTATTGAACGATAACAAACAGGTTTCTCTACCCACTGCTACACTTGATGGGCCTGCAACTCCTGTTGGAGCACTTAGCAGTGCTTTAAGCAAGCTCCAAGCCAGCCCAAAATTCAGACAACTACGTGAAGCGGCAAAAGTAAATTATTTAAGCCATCTTTTCTTTTCTTTTTTTCTCATTTAATGGTTTGCCATTCTATTTTGCAAAAGTAAATTATTTAAGCCTTCTTTTCTTTATTTCTCATTTAATGGTTTCCCATTCTTGTTTTCTGATGCTGAGAGATAAAAATACTTTATTTCTGTTAAATAGAGTATCACAAAACAAATTGGACCGCAAGCTCATGAAGTTGCTGCTAAAGTGGATGAATATGCTAGAGGCATGCTAAGTGCTGCTGGATCTACTCTCTTTGAGGAGCTGGGATTGTACTATATTGGACCAGTGGATGGGCATAACATTGAAGATTTGGTCACCATTTTCAATAAAGTAAAAACTATGCCAGCCCCAGGGCCAGTTCTAATTCATATTGTAACTGAGAAAGGAAAAGGCTATCCCCCAGCTGAGGCAGCAGCAGATAAAATGCATGGTAAAACAGAAACTCCCAATCCAGCAATTAAATTATTCATCTACTTGTTTACTAAATGTAACATTCATACTTATGATGCCATTTCTTTCAGGGGTTGTGAAGTTTGATCCAAAAACAGGCAAGCAATTCAAGTCAAAATCCCCCACGCTAACATACACACAGTACTTTGCTGAAGCCCTGATAAAAGAAGCTGAAGTTGATAACAAGATTGTGGCTATCCATGCTGCAATGGGTGGTGGAACTGGTCTCAATTATTTCCAGAAGAGATTTCCCGAACGCTGTTTTGATGTGGGCATTGCAGAGCAGCATGCTGTTACATTTGCAGCTGGTTTAGCCACTGAAGGCCTAAAGCCATTCTGTGCAATTTATTCATCATTCCTGCAAAGAGGATATGACCAGGTGTGATTAAATCATACTCACTTGTAACATTATTGAATAATACAAAAACAAGATTTTGACTTCTAACATTAACAAATTTGTTATCAATGTGAAGGTGGTGCATGATGTAGATCTTCAGAAACTGCCAGTAAGGTTTGCAATGGATAGAGCTGGTCTAGTTGGTGCAGATGGACCTACACATTGTGGTGCATTTGATGTTGCCTACATGGCTTGCTTGCCTAACATGGTTGTCATGGCTCCATCGGACGAAGCAGAGCTAATGCATATGGTTGCAACAGCAGCAACAATAGATGATAGACCATGCTGCTTCAGGTTTCCAAGGGGTAATGGAGTGGGTGCCGGTCTTCCTCCAAACAATAAAGGAACTCCTCTTGAGGTTAGCATTTAAGTATTCTTTTTTATCATTTAATACACCCAAGAGAAGATAAAGAAAAGGGTTTAATTATGCATTGTTTTCTTATTTGACCATAATCAGATTGGAAAGGGAAGAATTTTGATTGAAGGCAACAGAGTGGCAATTTTAGGATTTGGCTCTATAGTCCAACAATGCTTGGGAGCTGCAGAAATGCTGAAATCCCATGACATCTTACCGACTGTAGCTGATGCTAGATTCTGTAAACCGCTGGATGGTGATCTTATCAAAAGAATGGCCAATGAGCATGAAATCTTGATTACAGTGGAGGAAGGTTCCATTGGAGGTTTTGGATCTCATGTATCTCACTTCCTAAGCTTAAATGGTATTTTGGATGGACCACTCAAGGTAGCTAGCTTCATTCATCACATAGCAAAATCTTTTTGTATGATTTTTGCATTATTTTACATCTCTCTTTTTTTATTGACTCTATTCATTTTGCGAATTTATTAACTGCAGTTGAGATCAATGGTACTTCCTGATAGATACATTGACCATGGATCGCCGGCGGATCAAATTGAAGAAGCTGGTCTTTCTCCAAGACATATCTGTGCCACAGTGTTGTCACTACTAGGGAGGCCTAAAGAAGCTCTTCAACTCAAATAAAGCAATGTATAGATGCTTTAATTTAACCCTTTATTTGGGGGTAGGAGAGGACTGGTACCTTTCAGTAAAACGCAACTTCTAGATAAATGGCTGCTCTTGGAATTGATACAAATATAAAAAGGACAACTTGTATGTGCTTACACAATACATTCATCACCTTGCCAGAAGGTCTAACGGTTGACCTGAAATTTTGTGAATATAAAAAAAAATTGCAATTGTTTCTTCATAACATACAAAGAAATGCATTCTTCTTTCCGTATTTGTTGCTATAAACATGTGAAATTTGATTTGTTACATAATTTGAATTTCATTGTGAGGCCTCAAATTGTATAACGTAATTATTGAAGTTGATTAGCTACAGCAAAAACAATAAAATAAAAATCAATGTAACGACCAATAACTCCTATTAACTTTTCCAAAAAAAAAAAAAAACAAAGAAAATTAAATGAATGCAAGATCAGAAAAGACCCTCCAAAGAGCAAAATCATGGCATTCTGGGATCAACGGGAAGGCTCAGTTCCGTGCCTTAATGGCTCTGTTGCAGGCTGTTAGAGTCCTGCAGTTGTCGCATCATTTGGTTCGTTGCATTTTGTCCTTCATATTGAATCAGAAAATTTTAACTTCTTGCAAAAGAAAACAAATGTTATTGCATTATTATACGCACATTATTATTATCACGCACAAAGCTCAATTCCAAAGAATTCAACAGAGACGTATCTTCTGTATCCCACGCCGGAAGCGTAGGAAATATATTCATTCTCAATGTTTCTCATCTTTACAAGGAAGCTATTGACTAAGATGTTTGATTTAAATGTTTTATCTCATGGCTCAAAGTCAAGTAAGTCTTGCTCAAAGAAAAGTAGGAACGAGATCCCATTGCACCAATCTCAGGCGGAAATGCTATTAAGACACTTCCAACGGGTAGTAAAAAATAAAAACCAATTCAAACATCCCTAACCCTTCATTGTTCGACACATAATCGTTTCCAAAACTCAGAACATCTCGTCGCCCATCAGTCAACAGAAACAACAAGCACTGAGTTCTTCAAACATGTATATATTGGACTGGTAATTGTTTTCTCTCTCTTTTACTGTCTCCTATCCTAAGAACATCTTGTATTTCTTTAAGCATCGAGATCACAATGAAATTAGCCAACCGGCAAATAAGGTGTCACTACTTGCTGAGAAGTACAAACGCATAGCCATCAATAGCGAATTTAGGCACCAAGTAAACATTCAAATTCTTATTATTCAAATCAAGCTCAAGGAAAGTAAGTAAACATCAAACAAAATGCTAATTAATATTATCCTAGATTTGTCCCTAGATCTCCGTGAATCTTCTCTTTCTTCCAAAGAATGGCAATTATCAGTAAAATTAAGTCCAGTTGATATGTTACCAGATATGATTAATTGCGCTTGACATACATTACCCGGGTACCATGCTATCTGTCAACTTTTAAAGGTTTATTTTCTGGCTAGTAGTCGAATGAACAACTTTACTTCATGATAATGCTACCATTAGCAATCATCAATAGCACACTTAGGGAGAGGATCAAGCAGAGCGAAACGAATGAATTTGGGAACTCCTGGATCATGTTACAACAGATGATTGGTATATCACCGGTTGACAAGGACAATAGCCACAGGGTTTGCTAAATGTGCAACAGCCAACAGTTGAATCTCTTGAGCCTTTTAATGCAATTGATATACAACTTGAATGCATATTCCTGAAGTAAAACCCCATAAGATATTCTTTTACCTGCAATCATGCAGTAAATCCTAAGGCTGTACCGATCAAGCAAGTAATGCAATCTTTCAGTGATTCTAATTAATGAAATTCTGCATTTTCCATATACCTTAATTTATAACAAATCCTAATATATTAAAATAAGTCCCAAAAAAGTAAAATAAGAGTTACTGCCTTCCACCTCAAGGCAAATATGCAAATATACAGAAAGAAAAATGCAAAAATTTCTGTATCTTAATCATTCACATTGATAAATGTCATATACTATCAAAGACCGAAAGAGAATTACTACCTACAAAATCGGTAATTTCTGTATCCTTTACAAACACACGTGGATGTATTTTGACTCATGTTGAGTATATAAAGGAGTGTCCAGTGAGTGAGTGTCGGCTAATTAGAAAGATTCAAGGAGACGGACACTTCAAACAAGAAGTACGGATACATCTCTTGATAAGCTGCAACCACTAATCAAGTGAATGTTTAAGCTAGGAGAAATGCTTGAAGCAAACTTTGTGCAATTTGAATGCACTCGTGTGTCCCAGATATAATCACCTTTCCATCACATTTTCCAGGAGAAGGATCTTCCACTATGACTGTTGCACCTGATATCTGATCCACACCATAATATAACAAATAATGTGGAATGAAAACTGCTAAAACAGAAATAATAAAAAGCCATAATGCCCAAATAAGATAAACAAAACTCAAGTACCAACTAAAGGGGGCTTTCATTGATAATGAATTCCCCATTGTCAAAGCAAAAGTCACAATCTCAATTCAGGAAGCATCCAAAGCAGTACAAAAAAGAGAAATGCCAAAAACCAAAACAACAGAAACTTACTACACAAAGCTCATTTGGCTTGGATGGATAGGTCACTGTAAAAATTCTAGAGACTTCAGTCCACTCAGAGACATGGTAAGCTGTCTTGGCCACATATTTTGCACTAATATCTTCTCAAGTGTTTGGGTCTAGGCTAACATTTCACATATAAGAATGTCGATTAATAGTTCGATGGATGCCTTGTTAATATATTGGAGCTTTATGATTCATTTTTTCTTTTCTTATGGTTTCCAAATATTACAATATAATATAATCAGTTGGTCTGTGTTTTGAATCTGGCGTTCCCTTATTTAACATGAGTGTAAAGCCTACATAAGTTGTTCTTCTCTTACATGTCATATAGAAATTTTATCAAATGATACATTGATTTGTAGCACTAGTCAAAAAATGAGATGGTGTCAAGTAAGTTTTCCACCACTTTACTGGACTCCTTGCAACATGTCTTGCATACTTTATGTTACAAGAGAACTGTAGACTTGGTTCAATTTAATAAATTATCCAGGAAAGCGTGCTGATTATGCATGAAATGGCAACTGAATTATGTTTGATTAAAAAATAACCTAATCTCATGACAGTATGGATTTGCCTTCTTATTTCTCCATCTTGAACGCTAAATAGTATAACAAATATTTATTTCTCTCAACCTTCTAAACAGGGAACAAAACTATCATTGCCGCCAATAATGCAGCTTGTATTCTACAGCATACTTGGGTAAATAAACATATTTCTGAATGTTTCTAGCGAACAGCATGGCATAATGCTTCACAAAGAACTAGGACCTAGTTCGATTAGGAGGATTTGGAGAGAAACAAAAGGGAATAGGGGAGATTAAGAGTTATAATAGGAGGATTTGGACGTTTTCATAGGGGAGATTAAGAGTTATAATAGGGGAGCAAAGAACAGAATATGCCGGAAATCACATCAGTGAATGGTTACGAGGTTCTCTCTCCATACGTGGAGGAATATAGAATTCTTCACCACACCAACTCAAATTGCTGGAGAACAAGACATTAAAATCCAATGAGTCCAAAATCATCTCGTTGCTTTCCTGAACTGTCAAATAAAATGAGAGAAACTTATCAAGCTTCTCTTCTTTTATTTGCTCTCACAATTAAAGTTCATCATCTTTTCTTTTCTTCCCTAAACTCCCCAGTTATGCCTAGTTGAATTCATCAAAAGTATGATATTAACATACATTCAACTGTTTTTAAGTGGACGAATAAGCTGTTTAACCAACTAGAATCCTGTACATATCCATTGCTATACTAACGACATCAGCTGAAAAACGAGTGATTATAGTGTCTTCTGTACTAGTCCTTTCAATTTTTTACTTCAGAATGGTTGGATCTTCAGTTATTATTATTCCCTTGGAGAAGATAATTGCGAAGGACGATGTGGCTGTATGAATACGAATTACCTCTTTCAGGCGGGCCAGATTGCTGCCATTCTCACCATACACAGAACCAAAAACTTTTTCTGGAATGGCAACCTCAATGGTGATATTTGTCACAGCTTCTGCATCCACACTACACAAAAGGAGTCAAACAGCATTAGGCAGTTGAATTGAATCCCAACAATTATGACAGGAATAAGTTCCCTTGGAAGGTTTCAAACTTCATCCTAGGTGCAGAGAAAAGATTATGATCAGAGTTCCAGCTAATTAGAGATTCAAAATCAGCATTTTCATTAACTTGGAAGTTTCGTCAATTCTTAATTTCATTGAAGGGAAACAACACTGAATCGCCAAGAGATTTGCCATACCTACTGAGATCTACTGGAATTTCTTTGAAATTACACTACCCCTCCCATGATAATGTTTGTGTTAGACAAAGTTCTAACAGAATTGCTTATTTCTGTTAATCCTTTCTGTGGTCCTCATAAAGTTGGTTCTAGAACAATATTACAATTTTTAGATTGCATCAGCAAACCTTGGCCATATTATTGACAGCACAGGAAGTCTATATTCCGTGAGATGAACCTCAGCTTGGAAAATTGCAATTTCAAAAATTTAAAGGAAAGTTCTTGTCATTGTGGAAAAAATTATGGGAGTTTAGTATGATTTAATACCTACTTGCAAGGACCATGGAAACTGGAGCCAGAGGGGGGGGGGGGGAGGGGGCGAGAGAGAGAGAGAGAGAGAGACAACCTTGGGATTTCCAGACAGTTCTCTTCTCCATTTTACTGTTTTTTATTCATTTATACCAGCATATCTGGTCAACTGAATTGCCTATGATAGCATAGAGAGTGTACTAGCAACCAGATTCACTCTAATCAGCATAAGATGGCAAAACATCATTACCACTTGCAAAAATGATAGCACAAAATGTGAAATCAGCAAGTTATGGAGTTTTGAATACCATAAGATGATGTTCAGTTTACCATTTCATGGACAAGGAAAACCATCATCTGTGATAAAACAAAAAAGAAAAAATGGAAAAGAATATCAACTAAGAAAAAACCATAAATAGAAAGGAGAAAGCAATAGTCTTTGCAATCCAATTCAACACAAATAGACTAAGTGGAAATCCACACTCAAGATAAAATGCATTTACATGCAGGAAATTACCATTGCTTTAGCTCTAGGCACATGATAACCTGATTATCATCTATGGATCAAGATCCCATCTATAACCAGATGTCACATCTACGTGAAGGTGCATAAGCACTTCAACGGCCAACAGCCTAATATAAAGCCTTATTAACACACTGACAATTCGGAAATACTAAGAAAACTATTAATACTTCCATTTATCATTTTTCCTCTAACTTTTAGCAATTCTGTATGCTCTATTTAACAAGTTTATAGACTTGAAAACAAAACAGAACTATCAATTCATTTGCAAAACTGAGATAACTGACCTTTGCCGTCCAAGTGCTGCTCCAGAGAAACTCCCAGCACCTTGCTCCACCTTTCTGGTCTTTTCTATGTTCATAAACTGCAATGAAAATTTTAACTTATTTGGGGCTGTTATCTCAAATTACACCTCGAAATAACTAGGGGGGGGGGGGGGGGGGAGGGCTAACAACACCATTATAGACCTCAGCAAAGCAAGACAGAATAGCCATTTACCTGCTTGCCTTGCGAACTTGGTTTATGAGGACCATCAACCTTACCCCTAAACCCAAGGCAATTAGCTTGTTCAGCAGAAGAGAGGTTTGATAAATTATCCAAGGTAGTCATCCACTTCCCATGGGGACTACTGTCTGGGATTGCAGGGTAAGAATTTTGTCCTGAACCTTTTTCGTCTTTAGGTGATGTACTGCAAAAGAGGTTATCCCTCAGTCTACCAGTAATCTGAATGAGTGCGTTCTTTACATTTTCATACTCGCCAACAATCTGAGAACAGAAACCTTTATGTCTTCAGTAATTGGATATCAACCTGAGTATTGATACAATTATATTCTGATGCAGATGACTAAAGGCTCAAGGAAATCCAAGATTAAAGATTTTCAGAATTTTACCCAAGCTTCAATTAGGCACTCTTTCACAGATATGGAGCTTTGCTAGGAGATAGATTAGTTTTTAACAGCGTCTTTATTTTAGTTTATTTAAGAAGTCATTTAATTATTTATGAGTTTTAGATATTTTCTGAATTTTAGTAGTTAAGGGTATTTTGGTAATTTAGCTATTTTTAGGAATTTCCTGGTTTGATTATTTTCTGTTTTGTGTCCTGGTTATAGGAAGTAGTTTTAGTTTGTTATTACCAATAGAATTAGGAATCGAAGGTTATTCCAATAAGGAATAGAAGAAGAATCCATGTCACAATAGGATTTGTCTTAGGAATCAATAAAATTTCCAGTAGCTTTTGTTAGCTTATTTTGCGGATTGTGTGACACAATCTAGCCTATGATGCCTAAAGGTGCCTAGGAGTGATTCCTAGGATTCCTAATTCGTTCCTACTTTCAATCTTAATTTCCCAGCAGTCTCCTATTGAATTTTATTCTAAAATTCGTTCAGCTATTGCCTATATCTTGTGAGTCCAAGCCTTTTAACAATTGCCTACAACCTTTGCCTACCATTAGCCTCTAGTGCTGCATCAATTTTTGGTATCAGAGCTAAAATCCTGATCTTTTTCCCTAGCATGTTAGCTGTCTATGACCATGAATATTCCATATTTTGATGGCGTAGATAATCCTAGAATATTCCGTCGTTGGCTTGATTCTTTGGATTACTATTTTAAATATCATAATCTGACCGATTATGAGATGGTTAGATGTGCAAAAGAGAATCTATATGGATCTACAAAGGTATGGTGGTATAAGACTGAATGGGATGCTCTAAGGAACAGATGAATATTTTATACTTGGGAAGAACTGCGTGAAAAGCTCTTGGAAAAGTATCTGCCTTGTTATCGTCATAAATATCGTCATAAAAAACTGTTAAATGAGTTCTATGGTCTCAAACAAGGTAATATGTCTACAGAAGATTATGTATTGAGGTTTGATGAACTATTGTATCAAGCCCAAGTTGTTCAAAATCTATTGACAATTTCTCAATTCAGAGCTGCTTTAAGAGATATATTAAGCAACAATTGCGAGGGAAGAGATTCTATCATATTGGAGATGTTTTTCAAGATGCGGCAGATGCTGAACTCTGGTTAAGGACTCTGCAATTTGACGATGGTGGATTGACAGTAAAAGACAGAGTGACTACACAAGCAACTCCAAAATCAGAAGATTCTGGATGGCCAACATTCGATGAACTAGATGAGGTTGAGAAGCCATTAAAACAGAGTTCTTTATTGAACATCCAACAACCAAATAAGGTAGGAAGTGATAGTCTGGCTTCTAGTCCTCTAGTAGAATCTGAAGATTTTGAAAACTTGGTTGCTGGTCCAGATTCCCCAAGTTCAAAGTTACCTGAATTTTCAGGATTGCTTAAGGAAATCAATGAACTTGATAAGGGTAAAGTAGAAGTAGTTCTTGAAAGTTTTGGAGGAGAGTTTACGGAGGAAGCAAAAGAGGACTTTCTTGTGAAAGAATTTCCAAAATTTCAGTCAGCGAATGATGTTATTTCAGCCAAAGAGTTCATGAATACAATGTTGAATGAATCTCAGACAAAGGAAAATCTGCATGAAGTCCTTAGAGAATCAAAGGTTGAGCAGGTTCAGAAAGAAAGCCATGATGAAATTTCTCCTTCATTTGCTCAAATATTTGATTTTGTGTTTGGAGAATCCTGCAACATTCAGATTATTATGGCCCAAAATTTTCTACCAGCCATAAAGGGAAAAGAAATGATTAGTGATGGTTTTTATGCGTCAATCTCGTGCGCATTCTTTATTCTTCAATTCTTTAAAACTCGAGGACGAGTTTTTTCCAACCCGGGGAGAATGATGCAGATGACTAAAGGCTCAAGGAAATCCAAGATTAAGGATTTCCAGAATTTTACCCAAGCTTCAATTAGGCACTCTTTCACAGATATGGAGCTTTGTTAGGAGTTAGATTAGTTTTTAAAAGTGTCTCTATTTTGGTTTATTTAAGTAGTCATTTAATTTTTATGAGTTTTAGGTATTTAATTTTAGTAGTTAAGGGTATTTTGGTAATTTAGCTATTTTTAAGAAATTTCCTGGTCTGAGTATTTTCTGTTTTGTGTCCTAGTTAAATTTAGGGAGTAGTTTTAGTTTGTTATTACCAATAGAATTAGGAATCGAAGGTTATTCCAATAGGGAATAAAAGAAGAATCCTTGTCACAATAGGATTTGTCTTAGGAATCTATAAATAAGTGTTTCTCCCTACAAGAGAAATCAGTTTTCAGCCAATAAAATTTCCAGCAGCTTTTGTTAGCTTATTTTGTGGATTGTGTGATACAATCTACCTTTGGGTGTGATACCTAAAGGTGCGTAGGAGTGATTCCTAATTCGTTCTCACTTTCAATATTAATTTCCCAGAAGTCTCCTATTGAATTTTATTCTAAAATTCGTTCAGCTATTTTCCTGCAAATTTTCTGCCTATATCTTGTGAGTCCAAGACTTTTAACAACTGCCTACAACCTTTGCCTACCATTAGCTTCTAGTGCTGCATCATATTCCCATCATCATTACTACTAGAGTTTAAAAGTGGTGGTAATAGTAGTAGAAGCTTGAAAGAGTTTTAGTCTGTAAAGAAGTCTAAGACTCAACAGTCACCAGCCATACATAACAAACGAGAATGTTGTGCTTACTTTAATTCCGAGTTGCTTTTAACTGAAAACAATGACCTAAAACATTTCCGGCAGCAGAAACTCCACAAATTCTGCAGTCTTAAAGACTCAAGAGCCTCAACCAAGTTTGAAACAGTATCAAGAATACAGGTTAAATTTACTCAACTGAAGAAAGCCTTTTCAACGTAACTGGCTAGATAATTTCGCACAGTCAATCCGTTGTTTTTTACCTTCTGTCTGTTAGATCTCATCTCAGGCCACATGTTTTGCAATTATAGGTAATTAGCAGCTCCAAAGGAAAAAAATTAAATGACATATCCCCTAAGGAAGTAATTATCATAGTGTACAACTCACTAACCAAAGACAACATTGATTTTCAACAATAGCAAAGGGCAAAACTATTATGCATTGGGATCATTTGATTCATTTCTTTTGACAACAACCATTCACAAAGAAAAGTAGCATTGATGCTCACACCTGGACTACTTTGTCATTATCTGAAGAACAATTTGGAACAGGGTTCGTCCCTATAAGCTGTATTTCAACACCAGATGCTGCACTTATATCTGAAGCAATTTTTCCTCCATATTCATTTAGGCAATTGACTTGATTTGGCGCAACCAGAATTCTGGCAGTTATAGTTTCGCCGTCACCCAAACCTGCTATGAACCCCTGGTTAACACCAACTTCTACTGATCTAGCAAAAACACGAATTATGGCAATTTGGGCAGCCGAGTACAAAGCATCTTGGATCTGTAAAAGTTGCCAACATAAACCAGGAAGAAAATCAGACAGATTGCTACGCCACAGAACAGAGGTGCAAAACAGGTATTATAGCAGCTGCATGTGAATAACTGAAGAAGTTACAATTGTAGCGTGATAAACCTCTAACGAAGAAATGGTGGCAACTCGCTCCTTAGCCCCAGCTACTGGAGATGAAAACTTTATGGAAGCACCAGTTTCTTTCTCCAATGCTTTGACAATAGTTGCACCCTTCCCAATCACTCCACCCGCAGAAGCATTAGAACAAAGCAACCTAAACACCACTTTCCTTTGAGCATTGTCGTCATTGATGTTCAGTCTTCTGTCAACATCCTCTGACAAGGAAAGTCCAACTGAAGTGTGATCACATCCAGGAAAAGATGATGGCTGGCGATTATGGTTTGGAAGAAAATCTGAAGGTGCATCACGCAGTGCCCCAGAAGGAGATGAATGCGATCTTTCCCCTGGTACGCAAGCTTGAAGACAGTGGGAAACAGCAACCAGTGCTTTCTTTACAGCCATAACATCACCAGTTATCTGCCATCATACTGACACATCCTTATACGCATATTAACAGACAACGGAATACAGCCACAAGAAAAATTCAAAAGAAAGAATATAGCTTTATTTCATAAAACTCACAAGAAATACATAAAACAGTAACCTGAATCAACTCCTCCTCAGGTGTGGCACAAGCTGGAATCTGGTCCTTCTTCAAAACCCGAATCTTCGCCCCCGAATTTCTCCGAATCCCATCAACAATACTGCCTCCTCTGCCCATAACCCCTCCAATTTGACCCGAAACAGCAAGCAATCTACAGCCCGTCTGAATCACCCCATTTCCATTCCCTTCAACCTCCAAAACCCTCTCGAAAACCTTCATTAAACCCTCTTGCGCCGTCGAAACCTCCACCTCGTAATCCTCCTCGTTGTCTTCCGACCCAAAATCATCCATTTTCAGTGGGATTTTTCTGCTAATAGCCGCCTCGCCAATGACGTTAATCACACGCTCATGGCAGTTGGGAAGCGGCTCTTCGAACCGGATTTTGCAGCCCGTTTGATTTTCGAGTTGTTTGATAAGATTGCCGGCGTTTCCTATCACCCCACCTGCTGTATTTGTGCGGCAAAGCATGCGGAAGATCGCTGGGCCTTGCTGTGGCACTATTTTTCCATCGTCGCCGCGTACGGCGGCCCTTCGGTTGTAATTCTGGTGGCGCTGATGGTGCTGGTGCTGGTAAGTGGACTTGCTAAATTGGGATTCCTCCATGTGTAATTTGACCCTTTTACACACACTGCATTTAAAGAAACCTTGTATGATTACTTATCGGTACGTGATCGAGAGTAGTGGGCCCGGGCGCACGGCGGAGGACGTGGTGGACGGTGGCTGGCGGGGTGGTTGGTGTAGGTGCTTAGCTTAATGACAGAGGTACGGATGCTATAGAGCAAGGTATAGAGGCTGCTGTTTCCAAGAAAGAATACAAATGTGGGATTAACTGCGGCGTGTTTGGGTCCGGAATAATATAATTGGGAGACAGTTTGGTTTGCACTTTGGAACGGAGAAAAAAATAAATTGTAAAAGATTTTTACGCACATTTTTTAATTATTTTTTTACACGCGAATCTTCTCCATTAAAAAATAGTTATAATAATATTCTCCAAAAATGCAATCCAAACAAATTGATTCTGTATAGCACTTAAGATAATTCAACTTAATACACTTGAAAAAAGATTAATTTTTCAAAAATATTTACTATAGAGGTAGAATGTCATGGATACCATTTTTCATGATTGACTTGATATTATAAAACACAACAGGGTATTTTATAATTTTAATAATCAACACGACTAGCAAAACTTTTTGCATACCGAACAAGAAGTGATTATGCAGTTGAATTCATTTATCAAAGGGTTCTGATTTCCAACAAAAGGGTCTAAAAATAAAAACTAAGGGGTTATGTACATTGTCAAATTTTCTTTCTCTAGTTTTCTGCTCGACAAAAAAAAAAAAAAAAGGAAAACTAATACGTATACACAGAATATTTTTACTGGTCAACCGATAAGATAACCGTAGATATTAACAGTAGGGTCAATGGCAAGAAGTAAGGACGATAATCATTGGTAGTAGACCGTAACCATTTGGACTTTGGTAGTCACAGTCCAGAGGTACAATGCACCAAATGTCCTGATGAGTGAGTATTGCTTGCACCACGCGCGTCACGTGACGTGTCACGTGGTATACTAGAACCAATCACACATCGTCAAATAATACAAGGTATGGCCTATCATTGCCATGTAGTAATAAATTATTGGTTCTAGTACACCACGTGACAATACACATAATGTATTGTATACTTTTCCATGTTCTGATCTTTTTCCTCAAAACAATAAAAAATACATCTTCCTTCTGTTTTAGTGATTATGCCAGAGCATATAACATCAATATCCTACTTGGATCATCTCAAATTTTACAAGTCAAAGCACTTCATGATTACAAATTGTAAATATCATAGAACAAGTTGGGGAACGAATGACCATTAACTATACTTTTTCTTGTCATTCTTGATTATGTTGTGGTTGTGAATATTTTTTTTTTTTTTTTTGTCATCTTCAAAAAAAAAATTTTTTTTTTTTTTGTCCTCTACTTGTAATTTAACTGAAATCCAAAATTTCATGATTCTAAGTATGTAGCCTAATTTTCACATTTTTAAACTTGCTACTGTTGGCTTTTCTTCGTTGAGTTATATTCACAATTTTTGTGAAATAATGTTATTTCATAGAATACTGAATTTTATACCTAGCAAAAAAGAACTAATGAAACATTAATGGCAACTTATTATTGTCAAGATCATTGCACAAAAAGCAATTATACGTGAAATCGTAACTTTATTCCCTTAACCACGATAGCAGCGCAAAGCACGGTACCACACTCGATTAGCATAAGGAGCTGCATCTTTATGGGTGCTACAGGTTGGGCGGTTAGTCCACAGTCAGGCATGTTTTCCCAATTCAAGAGATAGTACTAACCATTAAAGTCCAACAATCACACTTCCACCACCACCTGCTCAAGAGACTCAAACCCACAACCTCACTCCGGCACCAATTTTCATAATCAAATACTTACCGCTATACTAAAAGATTGCTATTAGTAAAAGTACAATTTTATTTCTTTAACCGTAATGGCAGTACAAAGCATTGTACCATGCTCAACCAGCATGAGGTGTTGCACCCTTACGGATGCCATGGGTTGGACTGTCAGTTCATGACCAGTTACGTTCTTCCGGGTCAAAGGATGGTGCTGAGCATTAATGGCCAACAACTATTCTATCCGTTTACATATGAGAATCATAGGACCAATCTTTGCTTGATTATATTGATAAATATGTGTTTTGAATTAATTACTCTTATCTAAGATACTGCAACTGACAGGAAGCCACTTGATTTGCCAACTTGAAAATTTTTGCAAGTATTGCTATGTGTCAGTCTTACAAAAATTGTGAAAAATATCTATAGTTAGTGTGGATAATTTGGCTGAGGTAAGTCATGAGTAAAAATGCAAATCTATTTCTTTTTTCTTTTTTTTTTTATGCTATGCAACATTTAAGATAGTCCGTAAAAGTAAAAAAAAAAAAATCAAAGAATATATTAGGGGATTCAAGAACAAAGTAATATATTGTACCAACTTAATAGGATTTACATGCGAAAGATTTATTGGATACCCTTTTCTCCACAGAGGAAATGCACGTTGCTAGCACGAACCAAAAAGAAACAATTAAAGCAGCCCAAGAGGAATGAAACGTCTGCCTGATTGCTTTAGATCTATTAATACATTTCCCATTTTCCAGAGAATAAGAGAAAGCAGTGATACATACAGGTACTACTTGTAATATATGAGCATAAAAAAGATGTTTCAATGGTCTAAAGTTATTTGATTACTGTAATACTGATTCCTTTCTTCCACAACTCAAAAGATAGCAATTGATATGTTGTAACTTGCAAGTATCGTCCAAACAGGCACTGCACTCACTGTTTGCCCTGAAGATAAGAAATTAAATACCCTAAACCAAAAAGATTTAAAAGAAATGTTGCACTGAATTTCTTACAGCTCACGTAATTTACTATACTTTCTTTGCACTTAAAGAATTTATGATCAAACTTCCACAATTCAACTATAGTTGATTTCACATTGCTCCATTGATATTTCAATTGAATCAATTCGCTCCTTTAAGTTTTTTTTTTTATTATTTCTTTTGTATTAGTCTAGTTTCTTTATCAAATTACAGTTTCCTCTTGAATAAGTTTTATAATACCCCATGCATAGGTTAGACAACTAATTTATCATGAATTTAGGGAGTGTTTGATTTAGGGAAATCAGGGTGGAGAGTAAGTATCAATAGTACTGACACTTAGCACTGATGTTTGGAAAACAATTAGCATTATTCTTCAATTAGAATGAAAGTAATTAACAGGGATCTCTATAATTTTTCCTTCTCCAAAATGCTATTTTATCAAACTCATTAACTCTTTTGAGAAAAATGATATCTATTTCAATACTAATATGTGCAGTCATCAACACTCATACTTATAATATGGTTAATGATGTTCACCACAGTGAATTGTTTGCGCATTGATGGATAATAAGAGCTTTCGTTTTGGGCAGAGTTAAAATCCGTCAGTGGAGAAAGGTGTGTGTGTGTGTGGGCTTTTTCTTTCCTACAGATATTACAGCATTATAGATTTGACTTTCAAATACCACAAGCAATAGATAGAGCATAGAGGGAGGATGAAATTCTCGGAATAACCAATATTTAATTTTTTTTGGATATTTAAGAGACTTAATTACTTAAGAGTTAATTAATTAGGGATTAATGGTCCTAGGAAGCATAGTCACAGGATTATTAGCCATGACTAAAACAGTAATCTAGCATTTGATTTATACCGACCAGATAATAAGATAACCAAAACTTAAGAAAAAATTTGAGAGAAAGTGAATCATAATCGTTTTGTAGTACCATCGACGCCACAAGATGTTAAAGAATAAGAAATGGTAGTTCTAATTGAATCCAAAATCATCTCTTTTTTTTTTCCCCCTAAACCATCAAAGTGAATGAGTAAATTTTTATGTTTTCTTTTTTTTTCCTTCCCTTTTTCTCACACAACTCGAATTCTCTCCTCTCCTTTTCTTCTGTGAACTCCTAAGCATTTACTCCTTAAAAAGGCCTCAAATTATACAAAAGGCGTAGTTATATCTTTGCATGTTTTGTTCTTTCCTAAACCATGTATTTGGGGTTCCTTTATTTGTTCATATACGTTTATCTAAGCAACTACCATTCTACTTCTTATTTTCTATTTTTTTCCGATTAATTAAGCTAAATTTATTTTCTATTTTTTTTACGATTAACTTAGCTAAGTTAATACCACTCTGCTAGCTGTTTCTTGTTTTTCTCAATTATTATTTGTATTACATTTTATCATCAACATTTTTTTTCTTATTACATGAGAAAGAAACATTTCTTTTGTTTTCTCTATTCGATCCTTCTAATATAAACATGAACTGATGCATATTTATTGTGCAGTAAGTGAGACCAAAAAAAAAAAAAAAGTGAGACCAAACAGCATAGGTATCAATCAGCACTAAATATTCAAAAAACTGAGTAACTTTCGGAAGTTGAAAACCAATATAGAGCCACCCTTTTACTCCAAACTTAACCAATGTAGGAATTCCATTTATTGGAGGTAATTTGCTCAAATTTTGCTTATTGTATGAGCAAGAACCAGCTGTACAATCAAAAATCAAGTTGACAATTTTGCTTTAATGTTATTCTTAAATGTCAAATTCGACTCATGCCCAAAAACAGCTCTCTTACTTATATAAACCATATATTTAACTTTTTATTGCCATTACCATTGTTGAAATTTCTACTATTCAATATAATGTATAATAGTTATTATACATACATATATATACATACACATACATATATATAATTTGTATATGTGTATGTATACATACACATAAATATATATATACATATGTATACATATATATATGTATGTATCTATATGTATTTGTATATGTGTGTATAGGTATGTAATATGTATAGGTAATAATAGAAAGTTAGGCCAATATTGTACCGAAAATCCAAATTGAAGGTACAAGCCGCTGAAACCCCTAAACAGACTCGAGGGTACAACTCATCCCGCTAGAACCCCTACACAGCATTTCCGTATTTTAACCTCTTCATTTTCAGCTCCATGACTGCTGCCAAGCCCTAGCAAGAATTCATGCATGGAGCTCTCACCTCCGCCGTCCGATCCTTCACCATCATGTTAAGATCCACCGCCACCATCAATCACCTTCCCAAGCCAGGTTCGTCTGCTTTCTTTTTCCTCATTTCCAAGCCATTCTCTATCGCCTCTTCTTCCCTCCATCTCATTTCCCCAGAACAACCCATTTTCCCTCCTGACCTCTCCACCCAACTCCACTCCCTTCTCTCCCATCCCAATTGGCAGAAAAATCCATCATTCAAAAAACTAATCCCAATTTTATCCCCAGCCCACCTCGCCAATTTCTTTTCCCAATACCCAAATCTCAATCCCCAAACCGCCCTCAATTTCTTTAACTATCTTTCCCGGATACCTTCCTTTAAGCCCAATGTACAGTCGTATTCGTCGTTGCTGCACATTTTGATCCCCAATAAGTTTTTTGGGGTTGCGGAAAAAACCCGCATTTCGATGATTAAATCTTGCGAATCCCCCCAGGATTCCCAGTTTGTTTTGGGTGTGTTGAGGGACATGAATAATTGTGATCATGGGTCGTTTAAGTTTAAGCTCAGTATTAGGTGTTATAATAGTTTGTTGATGATGTTGGCGAGGTTTCTTATGATTGATGATATGAAATGTGTTTATGGGGAGATGTTGGATGATAAGATCTCGCCCAATATTTACACTTTTAATACGTTGATTAATGCCTACTGTAAATTGGGGAATGTGAGTGACGCTGAGTTGTATTTGAGTAAGATTTTGCAGGCTGGGTTGAATCCGGATACTCACACGTATACGTCGTTTATTTTAGGGCATTGTAGGAAAAAGGATGTAGATAGTGCTTCTAGGGTGTTTGAGGGGATGGTTGAAAAGGGTTGTAGGAGAAATGAGGTTTCGTATAATAATTTGATTCATGGGTTGTGTGAGGTGGGGAAGTTAGATAAGGCAATGAAGTTGTTTAAGCAAATGAGGGAGGATTTTTGTTTTCCAAATGTTCGGACCTATACAGTTCTAATTGATGCATTGTGTGGTATGGATAGGAGATCAGAAGCTCTGAAGTTTTTTGATGAGATGAAGGAGAAAAGTTGTGAGCCGAATGTTTATACTTATACAGTTCTCATTGATGGCATGTGTAAAGATGGTGAACTAGATGAAGCGAGGAGGCTGATGAATCTGATGTCAGAAAAGGGATTGGTTCCGAATGTAGTTACATATAATGCTGTGATTGATGGATACTGTAAGAAACAAATGGTCGATGCTGCCTTCGAGATATTGGAAATGATGGAATCTAATAACTGCAGTCCTAATGCGCGTACATACAATGAATTGATTTCTGGATTTTGTAAGGGGAAAAAGGTGCACAAGGCAATGGCACTGCTTGGTAACATGCTTGAAAGAAAGCTTTCTCCAACTACTGTGACTTATAACTTGTTAGTCCATGGACAATGTAAGGAGGGTCACATTGATAGTGCATTTAGGTTGCTTAGGTTGATGGAAGAGAGTAATGTGGCACCTGATGAATGGACTTATTGTCCTCTCATTGATACATTGTGTGACAAAGGCAGGGTTAAAGAAGCTCATGTCTTACTTGACTCTCTCAAAGAGAAAGGCCTAAACGCCAATGAAGTGATTTATACTGCTTTGATTGATGGATATTGCAGAGTAGTGAAGATTGATATCGCTTATAATTTGTTTGAAAGAATGCTTAGAGAAGGCTGCTCCCCAAGCTCTTACACTTATAATGTGCTGATTGGTGGGTTGTGCAAAGAGGGTAAAATGCATGAAGCATCGAAATTATTCGAGGAGATGTTGGAGAGAGGAGTAAAACCCGATGTTGTTACTTGTTCAATTCTCATTGAGCAAATGCTTAAAGATTATGCCTTTAATCATGCCTATGCGATGCTTGATAAAATGAATTGTCTAGGATACAGACCAGATGTTTGTACTTACACTTCTTTTCTTCTGGCTTATTGCAACCAAGGGCAGTTGAAAGAAGCAGAAGATGTGATGGTTAAAATGCAAGAAGAAGGCATTAGGCCAGATTTCATGGCCTACACTGCATTGATTGATGGGTATGGACGCCTAGGATTGCTAGATCGTGCATTTCATACCCTTAAATGTATGGTTGATGCTGGATGTGAACCTTCTCATTATACCTATTCTGTATTAGTTAAACATCTTTCGCATGAAAAGCATGTTAAACAAAATGGAATTGCAACAGGACTTCATCAGAAAAGTGAGGTTCTCTCAGTTAATATTGCTGATGTATGGAAAGTAATGGAATATGACACTGCTCTGAAGCTCTTTGAGAAGATGACTGAACATGGTTATTTACCTAATCTGAACACCTATAATGCACTTACCACAGGACTTTGCAGAGAAGGAAGAATTCAAGAAGCTTGGAGATTAGTTGATCATATGAAAAGGTATGACGTTACTCCCAGTGAAGATATCTATGATTCATTGATAAATTGTTGCTGCAAGTTGAAAATGCATGATGAAGCTCTGAGGGTACTTGATAACATGGTCAAGCATGGTCTTGTGCCACATTTAGAGTCCTATAAAGTGCTTGTTTGTGGGTTATATGATCAAGGAAATAGTGACAAAGCTAAAGCAGTATTCTGTAGGCTGCTTCAGTGTGGGTACAATCATGACGAAGTAGCCTGGAAACTTCTAATTGATGGCTTACTTAAGAGGGGGCTTGTTGATAAATGCTCTGAACTGGTAGACATCATGAAGAAGAATAATTGCCAGTTGAATCCCGAGACACATACAATGTTGATAGAGGGGCTTTTTGAGAGAACAGAGGGCGCATAACATCATAGTTCTTTAACTTTAGACAGATTCTTTTACCATATTGGTGAGATAAACGCCTAGGATGTCTCCTGTGTGGAAGACGCTAGGATTCTGCATATGATGGAAAATTCTTCCAAATGCACTTCATAAGATAATACCCGGATTGATTGGGACATCTTATCCTGCCTCTTCAAAGTTCAAGGGAGCAGTCTGCTGATATGATGGATGCAAATTCTATCAACAAATAGGTGGCAAGTAATCATCTATCGCTTATTATTTTACCTTAATATTGTTGCTTATCTGCCTTTATCTTTCTCTGTATTTAGTCTTCTTAATTTTACTTACTGATATTACTTTGCATGTGCTCTGATAGCCTATGATATGGGCCGCAATACTTTTGTATGGCTCTGTATTGCATAAATCAGTTTTAGATTTGCACATGACACTTTCAGGATGAAAAGCAAGTTTTGTCACCTCAGTTGATTCTGTAAACACGGAACTTGAGTAATCTTAAATGCCAGCTTTCATACTTGTAAATCTGGGTTTAATTATGCATAATATCTTTTCTGAGAAATTATTCATGTTCAAAAGTTGCAGAATTTGCAATGATTCTTCAAAATTTCTCTCCTTTCTACGCATTTAAAATGTGTGCTTATCAGGCTAGCAGCACCTTGTCTGTTATGTAGGTTTGTTTTTGCATTGGTACAGTACTTTCTAGTTCAAAGACCTAAATAAGAACTTGCTTTCTTGACTTTTCAAATTTTTGTCAATTCATGTTTCCTCTTTTCTTTGCGCTTGTGACTTGTAATCCTTGTTCCATTTTTAACCTTATTTACCTACCGTCTAGCCCGATATGAAAGCTCTTCATAATTCCTGATTGTTTAATGCCTTGATATCTCTCAGTAAGCAACCTTAAATTTGTTCTTCTTATTTCTTTTTTTTTTTTCTGTTATTCAATGCTTCTTCTTGTGATCCATTTACTAATTTTACTCCTGAAAGACTTTTGGATACAACAATCAACTTCGCACGTGATTAAGATTAAATAAGTAACTTTAAATGAAGGCACCTCAGCATGCTTGCCACTTTTGCCTAGTCAAATATGAAGCCTTGTCCTGTTTGTCCTACTTTTTGTCCAACATCATCTTGTCTCATATGTGTAATCCTGCGGCTTTGTCATTTATATGTTATGCAAGTATCGTGCATGTGATTTGTTTGTACCTTCTGTATGTTCTAATTCCTAATATCTGACGGAATATTGTATACTGACTATAATGTCCATTAATCTTGTCAATCTTGAGATTCATGTTTGTTTTTGTGAATTTTGGTCAAAATCTTGATATTAGCCCAAATTCTTTTGCAATAAATAGTTGGCAAATAATTTTGCTACAGCATTCAATTGGATTACCTACATTATCACTTTACTTCATAAATCCAAATGCTTTTGAACCAAGCCGAAGCTGAAGTATAGTTGTTCTGTTTGCTGAAGTAATAATAATGTATAGCAGTATAACCTTCTATAAGTCAGTAATTAGTACCTTGATTCTTAAAAACAGAATGACAAGTGTAATGCAGTATTTGGTTGAATTTATATGACTTTCTTAAATTACAGTAGTTTGATGGACGAAATTGATTGCTTGGATGTTGGCTTTGTCTTTTGTATTGTCCAATTTCTACGTATGGAAGCCATAGGGCCAACTTCCAGTGGTTCAGTCGTGTGCATGCACACACACACACCTAGATTTTATTATTAATGTTATTTTTTTGGTGGTGTGGAGTGCCCTAAGGCCCATTACAATCTAACCAACCGGATGTTGTCACTACCATCAGATTAAAAGAGAGAACAGGACGAAGCTAGTCAGGAGGATCTTAAAAAATCTCCACTGCATGTTGCAAATTCAGCTACTCATAGCTAGATGGACAGCTCATGAATTCCCCTGTCTCTGCATACGCTTAATCTTGCAGTCCGCCCTTGAGCAGTCACTACCTCACCTGCTGAATCGGGTTGTAGTGTGGACTATCTGATGACCCTTTTCTACAAGGGAAATTGCAACTTGAGAATCACGCTCTAAAATAACCTTCTTAAAACCCTTCTGCCAATCCTACTCCATCTATCATTTGCTATTCAGTGTTAAAAAGCCTTGACCCTGATGTGCCCCTCAATCCTGCTTATGTAAGGTCAACCCACTCATTTCAGCAGGTTTTTGAGGGATCAACCTTCAGCTTCTTATTCTGGAATTGATTCAACCATGATACCGCATGTTAAATGGCAGATCATGGAATCAAAATTGTTTTGTCTGTTTTTTTGTGTCATACTTTATTCCCAAAGGTCTCAAAAAAGAAAAAAGAAAAGTATTTCTTTGTCAAAAGTTCTTAGAACTAGAAAGACACTGATATTACCTCATCATTTTTTGTTCTGCACTCCTGACTTGTGTGATGTTTAAGAAATCATACAGATTGTGTATAGTTGCCTTGAAACTTATCCAAGATTCAAGAAGAGAATTATCGGTTCACCATTTTGCATTCAGGGTAAAGTTTTTATTATGTGATTCATTAAGCAATAGGATACTATTTGCTTAACATGTCTACCGTCAGACAGCTAGTTATTAAATTATTATAGAATAGCCTAAAATGTGTGTATATGAGATTGGATTCTGGTGCACTGCAAATGCTCAGGTTCTGAACATGGATGTGGTAAAAGAAATAAGCTGATGAACAAAATGCTTTAGGGTTAAAAGAAGCCTGGGTTAGCAAGGAAATAGGTCTTAGGGAACTTTTTTGTGCTATCTTACTCAGTGCTATATCTCTTATCTAACTGTCGGTTTTTCATCTTTCCAGTGCTAACTATCAGTGATCTCAGCAGGGGATGCATCTTTTTCCCCCTGTTGACAAGTGTAGAGGTCAATTTGGACACGAAGGTTTATTTTGATTCAGAAATCCAAAAACCTGCTCATGACAGTCAACTCAATGCAAATTTTCTAAGGTATTATCCTTCTATCTATAAATTTTTTTTGAAGGATCCTTATATCTACTAAATATGTACAACCTGTCTAGATTCTAGAAGGCATGTAGGATTGACCACGTTTGTTAATTATCTGATGACTGATATTACCATCTTGTGATGCACGTGATGCATGTGATACATGCATAATTTCTTCATCAATATTTTGGCAATAACTAGTGTCAAGTGGTCTTTGATACTTCTCTACTTATCTAACTTGAGATTATTACATATAGTCTAGTGAGTTACCATAAGGTGTTAGGCTTAGGTAAGTTATTAGAGTATACTTCATTCTGAAATGAGGCTGCATGAGATTGAGAAACCAGTCAAACACTTAAAAGAATATTTAAAAAGCTTGCATTTTTTTTTTGTTTTTTTTTTTTGCAGTTTCAGTTTCTTTGTCGTCTATTTTTCCTTTTGTGTTTGTAATACGTGTGCTTGCTTTGAAACTTTGTCAGAATATTTCACCAGCGGAATAGAAGGGAGAAAGCCTTTTATCTGAGTTGTGCTGTCTTATTTCTTAAGAAATTATGTTGAGCCAAATACATGAAGGAAGGTATGATAGTAAAGTTTCTTGCCCTTTTCATTTCCAAGTTCTGCATCATTTGGGAGGGAAGAGGAACTGCTGGTATGTAGCAAGTGAAGTGCTTACGCCTCTTTGAGCAAAGAAGCTCGTTCTTGAAAATGGAGATTTACCAATGGGGTAAATCTTGTGTTTGGAAAATTTTGAGCTTTGGAAGCTTCACGTATAAATGATGAGCATTGGAAATTTAGAATGGGGTAACCTCCAGTTTCCTTAACAAAAAGCAAAAAAGGGGAAAAAAAAAAAGAATAGTAAATGATGACTACAAATTAGTTTAGAATTGCACGGGCGATATGCATCCAAGAGAAGCTTAATTTGGTATGTAATATGAAGCTATCAGGACTTCATTCACGAGTTTCCGTTATTTGACAGAGATTCTTTTAGACGCACTAACCACTATCATTTTTTGTACTGATTCAATGTGTGAAAAATCAAAGCAACCGTCTAGTGTAAGAATCTTTTAATCTCTTTCCAAAGGAAATGTATCGAAGCTTTTGGTTGTTGCTGTAAACTATAGATTTGTGTTCTCCATTTTTTTTTTTTTGATTTATTGATTTATCTATTGGACCACAAATGTATACATCTCTTTGCTGTTCAAATTAACTAAATGATAATCCACGGCAAATGATAATCATATATGGTGGGTACAATATGATAGTGGAAATAATCGGTCACTCTCTCTCACAACTAGAAAGTAATTTGTGTTATCAGCTTGTTAGAGTTAGAATTATCAAACCTGTTAATTGTTCGTTAGCCAGTTTTTCTTTGTTTGTGAGTTGTTCAGTGCATTATGGTAGAAAAAGTAATGAGAGTTGTTGAGTCGGTTTATGCAGCAAAAATATATCTCAAAGAAGACAATTTATTTTTGTTTAATTGAAGAGTGGCAAGTTTTTTACTCCCCCAAAATTATTAGAGAGAGAGAGAGAGAGAGAGAGAGAGAGAGAGAGAGAGAGAGAGAGAGAGAAGAGAACGCTATTTTATCAAATAATACGTTATCTCAGATAATCTACGAGCAAGTAGTCAAATTTTGTTCTTCACAAAGTTCATGTTCCGAGTGATATCGAGAGGAGCATCGAAGGTCATTTTGGCCGCCATTCCCACCACCTCTTCCGATCTTCAGAACTG
This sequence comes from Mitragyna speciosa, assembly GCA_024721245.1. Taxonomy (NCBI): domain Eukaryota; kingdom Viridiplantae; phylum Streptophyta; class Magnoliopsida; order Gentianales; family Rubiaceae; genus Mitragyna; species Mitragyna speciosa. The sequence goes on from CM045562.1 coordinate 751,030, forward strand.
TTTTTTCTTTTGTCTAGTAATATTGGTAATTGAGGGACGGATTAAAAAATAATTCCATTTTTTCTTGCAGCTTCAAATTAATTTGGTTGCAATTTTATTACCCAATTTATTTGCTCTTAATAACTAAGACATAAGCATTGGTTCATGAAACCAATTGTTAAACTGGACCAACAGGGACACAGACTAGTACTCTATTTTTGGTTTAAAAAAAAAAAGAGCTAAGAAAAAAAACCTTTAATGCACCTTTACTGCTATTTTTGCTATTTTTAATGCACCTATACCGAAAAGAAAAGCACGCCAAGCACAGTAGGAGAAATCCTCCGTGTGAATCATACCAAAGGGCATTGTTCAGATAAAGTTAGCATAAAGTTTCCTGAAAGTCGGCCATTGTGCAAGACTAAATAGTATGAGATTATTAATTAGTACCCTAACTCACTCATCAATAACATATTATTTGATCAAAGATCTTCTAATCTAGATTCTTTCTTTTGTCTTAAGAGCAACCTTCAACTATTGCAAATATTAGACCAAGGCAACTCGATTATCTTATCTTTAGTCATTAAGTCCGGATGAGATCTACATTTTCCAGAGAAGACACTTAAACAAGTTAAAAAAGAGCTCAGAAGACGGTCATAATGGAGCACTAATATGTTCTTATACATGTAATTTTGTTCCTATGTCAAGTAGCACGCGATTGTAGAAAATTCAAATTTGTGGCATCGTGACAACTATTGATATATAGTTTAATAAAGTGTTCTATATGCTTGTCAACGTCTCTGCATTCTATACTTTATTTTCGTAAAATTAAAAAAAAATATTACATAAATTAAAGATTGCCCAATCCGAGATTATTCAAGTCAAATTCTTCTATTATTTGTTTGTACTACTATTTAAACTGGCAATTCCTATCCCATCTTCTGACCGTAAAGAAGGACCAAACCATACTTGTATCAAAGTACTCAAGATTTAGCCACCAATAATTGACAGCCATGGCGGAGGAGGACAGGAAGTTATACATAGTCATGTTCCCATGGCTGGCTTTTGGGCACATGATCCCATTTTTAGAGCTTTCCAAGCTCATAGCTAAAAAGGGTCACAAAGTTTCCTTCGTTTCCACCCCTAGAAACATCGACCGCCTCCCAAAACCGCCGCCAAATCTAGCCAATCATTTGAACTTTGTCAAGCTTCCTTTACCCAAAATAGAAAATCTCCCTGAGAATGCAGAGGCCACCACTGATCTCCCATATAACAAAGTCAAGTACCTCAAGCTGGCCATCGACGGCCTCCAAGATCCCATCACAAAATTTATTCAGCAATCTTCTCCTGATTGGATCTTCTTCGATTTTGCTCCGTATTGGATGCCCTCCGTTGCATCTAAGCTGAATATCCACACGGCCTATTTTAGTATCTTCACGGCACCATTTTTGGGCTTCTGTGGCCCTGCAGAAATGCTGAAAGGCACCGAGGAGGGGAGGAAAACGCCGGAAGAATTCACGGTTAGACCTAAATGGGTTCCCTTTGAGACGAATGTTGCGTTTAAGATGTTTGAGATTATGAGAATTGCCGACAGTTTGAGCGGAGATGAAGAAAACATTTCCGATACTTTTCGCGTCGGATCTTCGCTCGAAGGGTGTGATATCGTCGCTATAAGGAGCTGTTCTGTGTTTGAACCTGAATGGTTACAGGTTTTGGAGGAGATTCACCGGAAACCGGTTATTCCGGTGGGTCAACTCCCGACTACCGGTAACGGCAGCAGTGATGATGAGGGTGGTAACGATGAAGCTTGGAGATCAATGAAAGATTGGCTTGACAAGCAAGAAAAAGGGTCGGTAGTTTATGTTGCATTTGGGAGCGAGGCGAAGCCGAGTCAAGCTGAACTCGACGAGATTTCGTTGGGTTTAGAGCTGTCTGGTTTGCCATTTTTCTGGGTTTTGAGGACTAGACGTGGCGGGGAAGATACTGAAGTGATTGAGCTGCCTCAGGGGTTTGAAGAGCGGACCAAAGACCGTGGGGTGGTTTGTACCAGTTGGGCACCGCAGTTGAAGATACTGAGTCATGACTCGGTGGGTGGGTTCTTGACTCACTCGGGTTGGAGTTCGGTTGTGGAGGCGATTCAGTTTGAAAGGGCCCTTATTTTGCTGACTTTTTTGGCTGACCAAGGAGTGAATGCCCGGGTTTTGGAGGAGAAGAAAATCGGGCATCCGATTCCTAGAGATGAGTCGGACGGATCGTTTACGAGGGACTCAGTCACCGAGTCACTCAGGTTGGTGATGATTAGGGAAGAGGGGAAAATTTATAGGGATAAAGTGAAGGAAATGAAGAAGTTATTTTGTGACGAGGATAGACAAAGTCAGTATGTTGACAATTTGATTGGTTTGCTTCAAAATTATACTAAAAGTGCAAAGGAGAAAAATCAAGAAAATTGTACTATCTGAGAAGGAGGTATTTACTTAATAATGCATTAAGAGTGTGCTGAAATTGGGAGCAAATTCCGGAGAAGCTACTTGAGTTTGATTATAAAGGTTTGAAGGATCACAGAGAAGAGGGGGCAAATAAATAGAAATTTGTTGTTTCCATTTTGGAGGAAAATGTACTCGAAGGATTCGAAATAAAAGCCATTGAAAAGTCTACGTGTTGTTTTGTAAGTCCTGAATTCGAAAATAATAAAATCGTTTAAATTTTCGTTTTTTTATCATTTTTTAAGAACAATATTGAAGTATGTTTTCATACATACATACATACATATATATATATATATATACATATATATATATATATATATATATATATATAACAGGCACACACACAAATATTTAAATAATGCATTTAGCAAATCTTGTGAATTATTATTTTCAAACCTAGGATTATTCCTTGCTCGCGGCCTTCCCCGCAATATGTGATTAAAAATCCCTAAATCATACGTAGTTATAGCTAAGTGGTCCGTCGGCCCCAAGCCGTCCATCGACAAGGAAAGGACCAAACTAAGAAGTTAATAGCGAGACGCCTCCGAATATCATACCTACATCACGGTGGTGCCTGTATATGGTTTTGGTACTTTATTTCGGATATTCTAAATCTGCAAGGCAACAAAATATTTGTGACCGTCAAAACATGTCATGTTAGTTAAATTAATAAGAATGTTGACCGTGGATGCTTGAATTGACCCGACTTTAAGATCATTCCGGATTGCCCAACCCGAACTATGTCTGATGGGCCATTGGCCAGTGAACTAGATATAATTGATGTGGCAGGTTCCTTCCGACACACCAAATCTACAACTAACATCCCGAAGTTATACTGTCTAGATGAGTAGGGGTGGGTAAAAATAATCGAAAAAATAAAAAATCATAATAACCGGTCCATTGTGAATAAAAAATGAGAATAATCGAACCGAATTCTGCAAACGGTTAGATAAACTAAACCTCATTTGTAAAAGTGATCTTGGTTCTCAGTATCAATTTTTAAAAACTGCGGTTAATCGAACTGATCTACATATATGTCTTTGAAGTTAATATTTATAAATATTATAGAGAAATCAAGAAGTATTTAATTAGTTCACTTTCAAGTCTAAGATAACTCAAAAACTTAAATATCGTATTAAATATTTCTATCAATTTAATTTTTGAATTGTGTATTATTTTTTGTTTTTATATTCCTATTATCATATACTCTCTTGATACTAAATAAAAAATTACTTTCATACAAATTAGATAGAAAATATGAAAAATGACATAACTATTTTTTACTCTATTGTGAAAATTTTTTATTTCAAACTTTTCTTAATGTTAAAAAAAAAGTAAATGCAAGAGTTTTTAATATGCAATTTTATTGCTTGTTTTTCAAAGTAATTGAAATTGTATAAGTAGTTTTTTTTATTTGAACAAATATTTATGTTGTAATATTTTTTTTATTTATTTTATCAAATTAACTTAAAACTATACAGTTCCAGTTACCTACAGTACTCGACCCGCTTTGATTGGGTAACCGTTAAGCGGTTAATCGATTGATGAGGATTGGATATGATTAGCAAATTAAGCGAATCGCTACGAATGGTTCTGGTTAAAATATTAGGTGATTGGACATATTAACCAGTCTATGCTCACCCCCAACGATGAGTGTCTTATCACTTACTCTATTTCCTCCGGTATAAAAACCTCTCAAGCTTCCCCTTGGAGGCATATCTAATCATTTCCATCCCTTTAGCCTCTAGGCTCTCTAAGCTTTACCATTTTTTGCCGACTTAAGCATCAAAAGCACATTGAATGACAAAACCCCGCCTATTTTTTACCGTTCTTTGTATTGCAGGTAACCCCTAGGTAGCTTCCGTTGTCGTTTTCTCCATTTTATGGTCACATCATTGATATTTAGATGGAAGATTTGAATTCATTACGGCACCATCTCAATTGTATAATTGGGAGAAAAAAGAAGTTTCAAAACCAACATTGGCTTGGTTTTAGTTAATTGATGAAGAAGTTGGATTTCTCATGTCTCGTGAGTCATGCAGTTTAGTCTCGATAATATTCGTTAATGAAGATGTATATTTTTTGCTACTAAACACGTGCAAATATTGCTGATTTCCGTGATTGTCAAAGAGAAAGGCAATTTAGCATAACAGTAAGCAATACACAAGTCCCATCTGTGATACTAAGGGCTCTCTATGGGCATTTTAGTAATTAGGACTTCTTGGGCAACTATGTGATTTGTAGAATAATGAGGGGCTAGTGTATAAATTCTCCAAATTGGTGTCCTTGCCCAAATAGATCTAGGACATTTGATTTCTCATAGTCCCTTTTCTTCTTCCCTCAATTTCTTCCTTTTTCTCTCTCTCAAACTTCCTTCTCTTTTCTTTGAAAAGGCATGCAAGAGCCTCATTCTCACTCTCAAAGGGCAGCAAGTGGAAGAAGTCTTGAAATTCCTACTCAAGTTAATCTCTTTCAAAGCCCATCTTTCTTCTTTTGCTCTAGTATGTAAAAGATTTGGGTAGTTCGGATGGGGGCTTGGTGAGTTTTGGGTTAATCATGCTCTATTGACTTTGTTCTTTGTGATGCTAGTGTGTGTGTGTATATGTGGGTTATAGGTGAATTGGATATGACGAAGGTTGGGTGAAGAGTCTTGAGGGTTAATGTGTGATTTAAGGGTGTGATTCGTGATATATGTTATATATTGTGTTAATGTGGTGTTTCTTTAATATATTATGCTATTGTTGGGTTGTCTTGGAGTTTGGTTTGAGCTAGATGAAGGTGAATAGTGTTGGGTGTAAGTTCTTGGTGTTGTAGCTCATTTCTGAGCTTTTTCTGGTGCTAGCCGACGCGGATGGAACCGCAGCGTGAGCCGCGTTGTCTTGGAGTTTGGTTTGAGCTAGATGAAGGTGAATAGTATTGGGTGTGAGTTTTTGGTGTTGTAGCTCATTTTTGTGCTTTTTCTGGTGCCAGCCAACACGGATGGAACCGCGGCGTGAGCCGCGTAGCAGTTGACACCGCGGATAACAACAGTTTTGCCTCTTTTGCTCCGTTTTGAGTTTTAAGTTAGATGTAAGTCTCAGTTATGACTTCTTGAAAGAAATAGAATATGATTGAGTGTTATTTGTGTGTTATAGGCAACGACGGTGCGTATCCCTACTCAGACTACTTAAACTAGCTTTGGATCAAGATAAGTAGTACTTGAATCTCTTTGCCTTTGAAATGTACTTGGATAAAATTTGCTATTATGAAATGTTAGATTTTATACAAATTGGCTTGAGTTTGGTTATCTTGTGTTTTATCTATGCAATGAAAATTCGTGGTTCATTGATAATTGTTTGAATAATAAAATGCTTGAGCTCTTGTATGAAACGGCTTATGACGGGACTAGTTCCTTAAAATGGTGTTTGAGATATAACCTTTGAACCGTACTAATCTGGTGAAAGTTAGCTTTGAACCCAACCAATCGAGTGAAAGTTGGATTTGAACCGTGTTAACCGGGTCATAGTTAACAACTAGATATCCAGGGTCATTTGTCCACTAACTACTTGAGCTCTCATTGTTTTGTGCCATGGCTTACAATGTGAATTGAATTGCTTATGAAATGACCACATGTTTTATGAATGACGTGATCTTTGATTTTGTATGGGAAACTATATGTATATTTGTAACAATCTCAAGCCTCAAAGAGATCATTTGCTACTTATTGGGTGATTTATCACTCACCCCAATCCTTGTTTCGCAAGAGATGAATTTGTAGAGGAAGAATGGCAGAACTTTTGGGCCTCATAGTCATAGATTAACATAGACATGGATGAGATTATTTTTGTTTATTAATGTATAGCCATATTTTTGGCATAGATTAGGTTATACATGTGAGTTTCAATTATTTTGCGATGGGGAATTGAAGATGCATATGTACGGATAATTATTTTGGGAATGAATGAAATGATCATCTTTTGAGAATCTTTGCGTATTCTTTAAGCTTTGTATTGTGTTAGAGGATTTTGGTATCGATTAACCTTGTGTCCTAGCGTAACCTAAGGCATGACGGGTGCCACGTCTTGGGGTACGGGACGTGACACCATCAATCCATGTTTACAATGGTATTTATTAGGGGTGTGTAAAACAAATAAAAATACTAAGAAATCTGAACTGATTTGAACCAAAAAAAAGGGTTCTCAAAAACCAAAATTTAAAAATAATTTTGGCACATAAACTTGCCTGAGAAAATAGGTTTAAGGTATGATTTTTAATTCTAAACAATTAAGATTACCTAAACTGGCTCATCTGCAAGATTAATCATATCTTTTCAAAATTTGATGTTAAAATGAATATGTAAAGAATAAGTTTTGATGGTTCTTTAAAAGTGAAAAATGTAATAATAAGGGGACAATATGGTTTTATAATTTAAAATGTTCCATACTATGTGATAATAATACTTTGATGATAGAATTCTATGTGATTAATATATTAGCATTAGTCTATCAAATATGATTTCTTCTTCAATTTGGACGAATGTTATCTGTTATACACTTGTAATAGTGCAACCATGGTTATTATTGTTTTCGGAGGTAAAGAATAATTCATGATTGACCTTTTTTTTTTTATAAATATAATAGGGTCGATGGCTCAGTTAACGTTAATATATTCAACCGTCTAATATGTTAGACAATTGAGTAGGTTAAGGTGTGGTTAATAATTTTGTTGAACTGGTACAAACATTTAAATTCATCTAAATTGTAATTGGACCTGCAAATCGATTCATGCACATCCTCAGTATTTACAGGCTTTTTTGGAACTTATTATGTATAGATTTGGTTTTTTTTTTTTTTTTTTTTTGACGAGTAGTAGCAAAGGTTTTATGATTATCTAATTGGTGGTTCTACCAATTGAATTGGCTCTTTGGGACTCATTTCAATAGTTTTGGACCTTTATATCAACTATGTGTGCTCGTCCACTTTGTGAGCCGGTGCATGCCTTTTGGGATGGCCCACTATGGGCCAAGGCTTTGTAGGTGTGACCCTTATGAATTGGGATTCTTTACTGGACCCAGGACATTTGGGTTTCCTACAACTCAAAAAAGTCCAAAGCCACAGCAGCCGGCGAATCAGCCCAAAATTTGTACAAACCGAAAAAGGATTTATTTAACAAAAATATTAAGCAAAATAAACAACCACTTCAAATAAAAAAAGACAACAGTTGCATCATCTTCAAATAGAGAGTTTCTGATTCAATCAATGTCATAGTTTTTAGAGACCTGTTAACAATTATCAAAGAATGCGCGGTCGGTCTCCAATGATTCAAACAATGTCCTGAATAATTGATTATAAGGTGCCTATTTTGTAGAATATGACAAGGTTTGTATGAAACTTCCCTGCCGTTAGAACTTGACAAATGGCCTAAAATTTGGAGGTCTATACAATAGAAAGGATCACTTAGTCATTTCTTGATATCCTAACGTCTATAAAAATTTCACTGGATATTAATTATATTCTGTGCAAACACCTAAATTTGACAGTAGAGCACGCTGAGCAAGAACCCTCCGCTATTTGAATAGCACTTCATAGTGATTCCCTGGCTGGCATTTCACGTTCAGGTATTGGACCGAGACAGGTTGATTTGGCTTTAATTGTTTTTTTGATTACACAACACATGCGCTACAGATCAAGAAACCAAAAGAAAGATCCCAACTACATAATAATACCACGTAGCAGTAAGGACTTGCAAGAAAAGTACAAAGACAACGTATCTTGTAGGGATTAGAGGTCTTCTTTCGATGAACATGCCAATATTAAATCTTTTATTACTTTGCATGGATTGGGTAGCACTACGCTTCCAGTGTCAAATTCTGTACCAATAACAAATTACTGTCCCTAATTGCAGGTGATTTCTTAATTGTGAACGCAACTTGACAGTGTCTTTCTTGGCTGTGAAGTTATGTCACCAAGGATCCCAAGTAATATTACTTGGCCGCTTGTAATTAATGATTATTGTGCTGATTTGTGGCAAATCTCACTTTTCTATTGGGATCCCAATTATAGTAAACTGTAAATCCTTTATGAAATACATCCAAATGATGGAATCAAAAAGAAAAATGAATATAAAAATTTGTATTACTAGTCATATGGCACTATGGTTGAAGAATATTTCTTTAAATTACTAAAAATATACTAAAATTATTGCGCAGACTAACACGAATTTTTATTAGCGGGAAAATTACCTTACCTCACACAATAGTGAGTGAGGAAAGGAGTTGCTGCTATATTCTCTTTCCAAAATGGGGAGAAAGGATATACTTCTTTCTTTTGAATAACTATTCTCTTTCGCCAATTGGCCGGTGTTTCCTGCTGAGATCTGAAGAATTTGCTTCATTAATAGGCTCATGATTCCCCTTTGGTGGAAGGAAAGGAAGTCCACGAGACGAGATACTCAAAGAAGAGTCCTGTCCTTGTTTATCTTACAGCAGGTAACTACAACCACTACTGAACCAATGTTTATTTGGTGATGCTTTCTTGAGAATCTGGGCCTACTTGTTGAGTATTATTTCAAAACAAGTAATACCAGTCAGCAATTGCCTGAACGGTGTGAGTTAGTGCGTCTTACCTTAAGTACTCCTTTTCCCATAACGTTTTAAAAAAAAAAAAGTAATACCAAAAAAAAAAAAATTCTGATAGTATCAATAAAGTGAATTTGTTGGCTTGTCGGACTTCATTATGCCTTCTTTTTAATTTTTAAAATTTACAAATTTAATTTGTTGGTATTTCACATTTTGTTTATATTTTTTTCCTTATTCTAGGACTTTTCGGACACTTATTTTTTATTAATATTGGATGCACAATCAATGTAATATATATATATATATATATATATATATACGAATTTAAATTTTATAAATTCGAGGACCACGATCTACACTCGATGATATAAAAAAAAAAATTACATTGAGTGTGTAAATAAACGATCCCAATTTAAAAGTGTACAAATAGGGGTACTAGTATGGGTTGGAGTCGATGGAGTATGAAGGTTGGAGGTGGTTCAGGTTGATCGATAATGGTTTGAAAATTGGCCAGGACAAAGGTTACAGTATGATATTGCTATTTAACTAAGTTATCATGAAGAAGAAAAAGACTGCATAATGTCCAGACTCAGGACTGTTAATAGAGTCTTTAGAATTTTATAGTTGCGCATCCAATTGAAATGCTACCACATTGGTCTCTAGAAATCACTAGATGCGAAAATTACTTCTACTAATTTGTCTGATCTTTTCGAGCTGTTGAATTCTTTGTAGATTATTAGTTGAATTATGTGTGATGATCAAATATTCAAACGCGTGTGATGCCGCAAAGGCAATATTCCACAATACAATAACATCTTTGATACTCGATTCTACGCAGAGGTGACACAATGGCGAAGGGAACAGTTTAATTTGCGACTTTTTGACAAATTCATTTTCCAGTTTCTTCCAGCGTGCAGGAAAGGGAACATATTTTGTCACGATTGCATTTGTGGTTGGACTTTTTTTTTTTTTTTTTTTTTCCATGTATGACTAATCCTTGCTAAGAAGTCACCAAGATAAACCATTTTGGTCGCTTTTTCTCTTTCCCGGCCGTCATAATTTTTATTATTTTGGTGCATCGATGAACGATCATTCTATCTTTAACAAAAGGGAATATTCGGTGAAGAATTTTCAAAGCTAAAGCCCAACTCTTTTTACTTGTATAAAATAAAACAAAGAAAGCCGAATGAATGATGGAACCTTGTTTGGTAATTGATATGATATTTCCAAACATGATTTCAAACATTCCAATTTTCAAGACCACGATTTTTAGAAAATGCAGAGAAAACAAGCATAGTTTCACGGAATGTGATTAGAGTATTTCAAGCTTGAATTCAGGTTGTTTATTCTCGATGAGTATTTCAGATTTGAGTTTACCTCATTTATTATCTAAAATTCGTTTAAGCTCCAATCATTTACTAAACGAGTTAATATTATTTTTTGAGCACGGCTCATTTAAAAAAAGCCTAAATTTGAATTTAGACTTGAATTTGAATATAACTTTTTTAGAAAACTATTTTCACCTTATTTTTTGTTTAAAAATAATAAACATTGACCAAACCTAAACACAAATAAAAAATAGACCTTACTTTTGTTTAAAAATATTAGATATTGACCAAAACTAAATAAAAAAAAAACCCCACTAGAAAGCAAATTAAATTAAACATGAAGGCTTATCACTAAGGGAAATTAAAAATGATAAACCCCTAGTTGCTATTTATTTTCGATTGCTCACAAAATGAATGAAACCTTTTTTTTTTTTCAAAAATCAAAACGAATCAAACCTTATTTGACATTCTAGTATGATTCGTTTAGTTTAACAAATGAGCCGAACACAAATTTATTAAAAAAAAAGAGTTAAATTTTGTTTGCATTTAATTAAACAAATGAGCTGAATATGAATTTATAAAAAAAAAAATTACGAGTTAAGTTTTGTTCAGGAACAGCTTTGACTCGCTAACAGATAAAGCGTACTATCTCAATTCAAGTTGTCAAACAAATAAAAGTGAATGTTATACATATGACGCTACAAATAAACAGTCTATCAAGTGGAGTAGAGCTTATGACGATCAGTTTTCTATTTCTTTTTTTCTTTCTTATGAATAATTAATTAATGCTCAACACTCCGTACATGGAAAGTCAAAATTGTTTCTTTTTCCAAACTTATGTAATAGCGAATAGTAATATTCACGTGTGTCTCCCGAGCAAAGCAAACGTTAGTCATTGGTTTTTCTTCTAAATCGTTAGTGTAATTCAAGAATATGTCTTAGGGTATTCTTTTACTGTCTGAGAAGAAGTTATGTACTTTTACTGCCTCAGAGTGTGTTTTGGGAAAATGGGATCAAATTCTGGAAAGCCACTTGAGTTTTTTATCAAGAAGGTTTGAAGGATAGCCATTACTAAGTCGTGTGCATTGATCACACAAAGATGGAAATAAGTAGAAAATTGTTGTATCCATTCTGCAAGGCAACAAAATATTTGAGACAGTCAAATCAAGTCATATTAGTTAAAATTAATAAGAATGTTGACATTTAGATGCAAGATTTGTTTCACTACGGCACCATCTCAATTGTATAATTGGGAAGAAAAAGTTTCAAAGCAAATATGGCTTGATTTTAGCTAATTAATCAAGAAGTTTGATTTATCATGGCTCTTGAGTCATGCACTTTGCACTGTTACTAAAATATGTTAATGATGATGCATATTTTGCTACTAAATCATGTTCAATTACTGCTGATCCCCAGTGATTGTCAAAGAGAAAGGTAATTTGCGTAATAGATAGCAATAAAAAAGTCTCACCATGGAGGGAATTGGGAAAAAGAAAAGAAAAGAAGGGACTAAAAGGTTGATGGCATTAAAGTAAAAGCACTCATGCATAGAATGGTATTTATCAGGGGTGTGCCCCCAAAAAAAAAAAAGAACCCGAAAAAGTGAGAAGATCAAACTGATCCAAATCAAAAAAATGGGCCAAGGCTTTGTTTGTATGACTTGCAAAATTTGGATTCTTTTCTTGACCTAGTACATTTGGGCTCGCTACACCAGTCCAAATCCATATCATCAGCGTACGTGAAGCCGTGAATTAGAGCTTTTAACAGCCGAATACTCATTGTCTGTTTGTTTAATAAACGAATCGGCTTGTCTCGACTCGATTATTAACGAGCTAATATTTGTTTTTGAGCTCAACTCGTCAAATAAAACAATATGCTCAAAATTGAATTTGAATTTGGCTTGTTTAGCACAAACGAACCAAGTTTGAATAAGATCGAACGAACTCGGCTCGTTTAACACAAGCAAACAGAGCTCGATTGAGTTCGATTCGTTTACACAACTAAACCAAGTTTGATCGAACTCAATTTTTACACAATCAAACCAAGTTCGATGGAACTTAAATGTTTTTATTTTGAAAATAATGTGAAAAGACATTATTACATATGTTCACGAACGCAAACGAGCATTCGTAAACAATATTTGAGTTCGTTTGTTTAATAAACGAGCTCAAATCCTTATTTGAGTTCGGCTTGTTTAACCATTTAAATGAGCCGAATTCGAACTTTCACAAGCCAAATCAACTTATGTTCTCAAACACATCAGTCAATTAAAAGCTCTACCGCGAATCAACCCAAAATTTTGTACAAACCGAAAAAGGGATTTGCTTAAAAATATTAAGCAAAATAAACAACTCCTTCAAGAAGAGACAAAAGATGCATCATCTTCAACAAAAGATGCATCATCTTCAAACATACGGATTCTTAACAACTAATCCAGTCAATACGACAGACGGACATGTTTGCCAAGTTCTTCTCATTAATTTTCTTCTTTGATAAAATGACGTGTTTGCTCATTATCTGCCAAGATAGTCTGCGATTACTTTTTGTTTGCTTGTTTCTGTTGCCATTGAGTTTATATATAATGCCTAATAAATTTCGATATATTGGCAAGTATGCGTGGTCTCCAATGATCCTCTTGTGCGTCCTGAATAATTGACTCTAAGGTGTCTATTGTAGAACATGACAAGGTTGGTGTGAAAACTTCCCTGCAGTTAGAACTTGACAAATGGCCCAAACTTAGAGGACTATAGAATGGAAAGAAGAACCCTTCATTATTTAAATAGTACCTCACAGTCATTCCCTTGCTGGGATTTCACATTCGAGTATTGGACCGGGACAGCTTGATTTGTCTTTGATTTGTTTGATTCATGCTCTAACACACAACACGTGCTACAGAGATCAACTCACCAAATGAAATATCCCAATTCCATAATAACTCCTTACTGCTTGGAAGTGTGTAAATCTGACAATACAATATTTTCTCAGATCCTGCTGAATTTCGTCTTCCTATTTACAAGTTTCATTTCCACTAATTAAAAGAAATTTTTTTTCATCTTTTGGACTTTTACTGTTGGTTGAACCTTTTAATTACTCTCAATTTAGGCTGCTATACCACCATTACCGGTGAATAGAAACCATTAAATGTATCACAGCAAAATTTTCCTTTTTTTTTTTTTTTGGGAATCTTTCTGTAGTAGGAAAAGAAGTGGCATATTCTTCTTAATTGGTCTTCAAGTGGAAGACAAATGAAATATATAAAGGATAAACTTCACTATCACGTCTTGCATTGCATGAAAATTTTACGCCATTATGAATGTTTTAAGAAATCATTCTTCAATTATAGACAATGATGGAATAAATTTTTTTTATGAAATTGATGACACAGCATCATGGACCACATACCTAGCCGGATTATATTTAACATACAATAGAACATAAAGAAAGAGCTGTAAAATATATATGTAGCTGCCTTAAATTTCAATACCACGCTGACCAGAATTCATGGCTACTGAAACTGAGAAACTTCATGTAGTTGTGTTTCCATGGCTGGCCTTTGGTCACATGATTCCATTTCTAGAGCTTGCCAAATCAATTGCTCAAAAGGGTCACAAAGTTACCTTTGTATCCACCCCTCGAAATATTGATCGTCTCCCAAAAATTCCACCAACATTAGACTCCTTACTTGATTATCTTAAGCTTCCTTTGCCTCAAATTGAATGTTTGCCTGAAAATGCTGAGGCTACCATTGATGTGCCTACAAGCAAGGTCCATTACCTAAAGAAGGCCTATGATGGTCTTCAAATTGAGCTTGCTAAATTCCTCGAGGCATCATCGGTAACTGATTGGTTGATCTACGATTTTGCCTCTCACTTGCTGCCATCAATTGCAGGTAAATTAGGAATTTCACTTGCTTTTTTCGCTTCTGGGAACGCATGGAGCGGAGTTTTTTTTGGATCATCATCCACCATTCATTCTCGAACTAAACCCGAAGATTTCACGGTCCCACCCAAGTGGGTCCCATTTCCGACGAAGATAGCGTTTCGACCTCATGAGATAAAACGGATGTCTCGCGGCGCTCAAGAAAACGCCTCCGGCGTCTCCGACTGGGAACGGCTCGCCGGGGCTGTGAACGGCTGCCACGCGATTTTCATTCGCACCTGTAAAGAACTCGAAAATGATTGGTTGGATCTATTTGCTGAGTTGCACCAAAAGCCTGTAGTGCCCGTGGGCTTACTGCCACCAATGGCCCAAGATAGAGAAGATGAAGTGAATGACACGTGGCAGATCATTAATGGCTGGCTAGACATGCATGACAAAGAATCTGTAATTTACGTAGCATTGGGGACTGAAGTGGAGCCGAGTCAAGATGAACTCACTGAGTTAGCAACTGGGCTAGAGCTTTCCGGGTTACCTTTCTTCTGGGCTCTAAGGAAAAGGCATGGCCTAGCTGAGTTTCAATCGTTTGAGTTACCAAACGGGTTTCAGGAACGAATTAAGGATCGAGGAATGGTGTGGTCGAGTTGGACACCTCAACTCAAAACATTAGCCCATGACTCGGTGGGTGGCTTTTTGACACATTGTGGATGGGGTTCGGTTATAGAGGGACTTCAAAATGGGAGGCCACTTGTCATGTTGCCTTTCCAATTGGACCAAGGGTTGAATGCTAGAGCCTTGGAAGAGAAAATGGTGGGAGTGGAAGTACCAAGAAATGAAAAGGATGGTTCACTGAGTAGTAACTCGGTGGCTGAATCAGTGAGGTTGACAATGAATGATTCCAAAGGACAAGTTTATCGGGACAAGGCGAAGGAAATGAAAAGGATTTTTGGAGATAGGGACTTGCAAGAAAAGTACAAAGACAACCTTGTTGAGTATCTTGCAAGGATTAGAGGTCTTCTTTAGATGAACATCAATATTAAACATTGCATTACTTCATATGGATTGGGTAGTGCTACTCGCATCTTCAACCATGATTCCAGTGTCAAATTCTGTGCTAATAACAAGTTATTGTCCCTAGTTGCATGTGATTTCTTAATTGTGAATGCAACATGATAATGTCTTGTTATTAGCATTAGGTTTTGTAGAGAAGTTATCTCACTGAGAATCTTAACTGGTACCACTTGGCCTCTTGCAATTAATGATTATTGAGTTGATTCGTGGCAAATTCCACTTTTTGATTGGGATCGCAATCCTTTACGGAATATATCAAAATGATGGGATAAAGAAAAAAAATGAATATGAAAATTGTACTACTAGTAATATGGCACTTTGGTCGAACAATAATTCTTTAAATTACTAAAAATATACTAAAACTGAAAAAAACATGTATAATATTGCGCCTATAACGCCATCTTTATTGGCAGGACAATTGCCTTATCTCACACAGTAGTGAGGAAAGGAGTTTCTGCTATCCTCTCTCCAAAATGTGGAGAAAGCGAGCTCTTCTATCTTTTGAAAACCTATTCTCGTTCGCCTATTGACCGGCGTTAAGCAACCTTCGCATTTCCTAATGAGATCTGAAGAATTTGCTTCATTAATAGGCTCATGATTCCACTTTGGTGAAAAGGGAAGGAACTGCACAAGATAGTCAAAGAAGAGTCCTGTCCTTCTTTATCTTACGACCCCTATGACCGAGCCAATGTTTATTTGGCCACGCTTTCGCATAAATCTCGCCCTGCTTGTGAATTAGATACGCGTTAGTTTCTAGTTTTGTTGAGTATTATTTTTGAATACAAGTAATACAAAGACTTATCGGACTTCATTTTGTTTTCTTTTTAATTTTTAAAATTTACAAATGTAAATTGTTGATATTTCACATTTTATTTATAAATTTTTCCTTATTTTAGGACTTTTAGAATATTTTTTATTAAAAATTAAAGGGGGTTAATATTGTATGCACAATCATTGTAAAAAAAAAAAAAAAAAAATTATACGAGCGGATCTAGATATTTAACACATAACTAGTATTTAAATCTCATAAATTCTTGTTGCACACGCTACCATGATGGAGGACCACGATCTACACTCGATCACATAAAAAAAGTTTTACATTGAGTGTGTAAATAAACTATTCCAATTTAAAAGGGTGCAAATAGCGGTACTGGTCTGGGTTGGATTTGCTGGAGGTTGGACCTGGTTCAGGTTGATCGATGATGGTTGCTATTAACTAAGTTATCATGAAGAAGAAAGAGACTGCAAAATGTCCAGACTCAGTATTGTTAGTAGGGTCTAGTCTTTAGAATTTTATAGTTGCGTATACAATTGAAATGCTACTATTCGTCTCTTGAATTCTGCAGAAAAGAAAACTAAATGCGAAAATGCCTTCTACTACTAATTTGTCTGATCTTTTCGAGCTGTTGAATTCTTTGTAAAGTATTAGTTGAATTATATGTGATGATCAAATATTCAAACGCACGTGATGCAGCAAAGGCAATATTTATTCCACAATACAAGAACATCTTTGATACTCGATCCTACGCAGAGGCGACACAATCGTGAAGGCAACAGTTTAATTTGCGACTTTTGAACGAATTCATTTTCCAGTTTCTTCCAGCATGTAGGCAAGGGAACATATTTGTCGCAATTGCATTTATTGTTGGACCTGTTTTTTTTCCCACGTATGACTAGTCCTTGCTAAGAAGTCGTGAAGATGAACCATTTTGGACGCTTTTTCTCTTTCCCGGCTGTCATAATTTTTACTATTTTGGTGCATCGATGAATTATATCTTTAAAAAAGGAATATTCTGTGAAGAACTTTCAAAGCGAAAGCCCAACTCTGTTAGTTGTATAAAACAAAAGTATGAAGCCAAATGAATGATGCAACCTTGTTTGGTAATTGATATGATATTTCCAAACATGATTTCGAACATTCTAATTTTCAAGACCACAGTTTTTAGAAAATGCAGAGAAAACAAGCATAGTTTCATGGAATGTGTTTAGAGTATTTCAAGCTTGAATTCAGCTTGTTTATTCTAGGTGAGTATTTCACATTTGAGTTTAACTCGTTTATTATTTAAAATTCGTTTGAGCTCCATTCGATTACTAAATGAGTTATTATTATTGTTCAAGTATGACTCATTTAAAGAAGCCTAAATTCAAACTTGAATTCGAGTATAGCTTTTTTAAAAAATTATTTTGCCCCTTACTTTTTGTTTAAAAATATTAAATATTGACCAAAACCAAATACATACACAATAGAAAGCAAATTAAATTAAACATGAAGGCTTATCACTAAGAAAAAGTAAAAATGATAAATCACAAGTTCCTATTTATTTTCTATTATTCAGGAACAAATTAAACTTTATTTAACATTCGATTATGATTTGTTTAATTAAAGAAATGAGTTGAACACCAATTTATACAAAAAAAAAAGAAGAGTAAAATTTAGTTCTCGTTTAACTAAACAAATGAGTTGAACACAAATTGATACCAAAAAAAGAGATAAATGTTTTTTGCGAATAGTTTTGATTTGCTAACAAATCCAAGTGACGCACGCTCAAAGTACTATTTCAATTCAAGTTGTTAAACAAATAATTCTCTATTTCGTTTTTCTTTCTCATGAATGATTAATTAATAAACTGGAATTAACATCTCATGTATGAGAAATTTTAAGTGAATGTGATAATAAGGTACAATTTGTTTAATAAAGTTATAATTATGTAAGTACAAACACCTAGTATGAGCACATCTCAATGCTTCTACGAATCATTATTATTCTTTTTTTCTAGCATTAATAAGAAGATTAATGCTCAACACTCCGTACATGGAAAATAAAATTTATTTCTTTTTCAAAACTTATGCAATAACAAATAGTATAACAGCTATTGGAGCTTGCTCCAGTAGTAAGAGGAAGGCACTTAAGGCTTTTCCCGTGCCAAGGTTTGGGGTTCAAACCCTGGCCTTGATATTTAAAAGCGGAAAGGATAAAAAGAGTAGATTTAAAATTAGGAAGTCACACACACTATTGGGAGACTCTCATTTCACTTGTGTGGTGCAACATAATACAAATAGTTTATTAAAAAAAAATAGTATAACATGTATGTAGTGTTCACGACGAGCAAAGCAAATTAAGTGAAAACTTTAGTCATTGGTTTTCTTCTAAATCGGCAGGGTGATTACAACTAATGAACTAATACCGGCGGCACAAATATAGAGTCACTGGATAGATACAACTAGTTATATATGTGTGTGTATATTTTGCTTTATTCATTAAACAAAAAGTCACGATAGCTTGGGAGTCCATTGCAGGAATATTTCTAAAGTTCAAACTTTATTCTTAATTAACAACAAAGAAATATTACAAAAGGAAATAAAGGCAAGGATTATACATCCACAAACTCCTATTTATTAATGCTAATCTAGTCTATCCAGAATGGCATTCATACATCTGTTACACTTTGTGGTATTATATTAACGTCCGTATAAGAATACCCAAACCACCCACACTGAATACTAATAATATTAAGTCAAACTTTAACACGACCTGTGTGTTCTCCCGTTCAAGTCAACAACTCAAAGGGAATTTTCCAAGTACGACTGGTGCAATTCTCTGTCTCCAAAAATCACACTTAATTGTTTTGACTTGTCCCTGAATTTCTTCGCATCATTTTCAATCATTATCAACCTCACTGACTCAGCCACCGAGTCACTCGTGTACGACCCATCCTCTTCATTTCTTGGAACTTCTATTCCCGCCTCGTTGTCCTCGAAAACCCTAGCATTCAACCCTTGATCCACCTGAAACGGTAGCATAATAAGTGGAAGACCAAGCATGATCCCCTCCACCATGGAACTCCAACCACAGTGTGTCAGGAACCCACCCACCGATTCATGACTCAGTATCTTCATCTGGGGTGCCCATCCTTTCCGAACAATTCCTCTCCCCTTAACTCGCTCTTCGTATCCTTCTGGCAGCTCAAACAACCAGCTTGACCCGGCCGGTTTCCTTAGAGCCCAGAAGAAAGGCACCCCAGATGACTCCAACCCGAGTGCCAACTGAGTCACATCATTTTGACTCAGGGACACCTCGCTCCCCAATGCAACGTACACCACTGAGCCTTTTGCTTGAGCTTCAAGCCACGAACTGATAGAAACCCAAGTTTCGTTTTTGTCATCCGAGCCGATAACTGCAGCTGGGGGTGGCATTAAGCCCACCGGAATGATGGGCTTATGATGAAGCTCTTCGAGTAAATTCAACCACTCGCCTTCAAACTCGCGGCAGTGTCTTATTAAAACGGCTTCAGAGCCGCTCAAAATTTTACCTGCTCGGTGAATATCCGAGACACCGGAAGCATTCTTCTGACCGGAGCTGAGAATCCAGTTGGCCTCGAAGAGCCGAAAAGCCACTTTGTTCTCAAATGGCACCCATTTAGGTGGAACCGTGAAATCCTCAGGTGTTTTCCTAGGATCTGAGCCGTTCACCATCATATCCGTGTTTCCAAAAAATGCAAAGAACCAAGCGTTGAAAATACAAAAGAAGACTCGGGAAATACCCAGCTTAGCCGAGGCTTCGGGTAGCCAATACGGGGCAAAATCGTAGAGGATCACATCCGGAGCTGAGTTCTCCAAGAAACGAGTCAACTCCGGTTCAAGGGCATCATAGGCTTTCTTGAGATGCTCAACATCATCCGGGTGGACATCCATAGTGGCCTCTGCATTTTCAGGGAGTCCTTCAACTTTTGGCAATGGAATTTTCACCAAGGTAATTGAAGAAGCAAATTTTGGAGGGATTTTTGGGAGGCGATCGATGTTTTTAGGGGTGGAAATGAAGGAAATTTTGTGACCCTTCTGAGCTAAGAATTTGGAGTATTCTAAAAATGGAATAATGTGACCAAAGGCTAGCCAAGGGAACATTGCTATGTGTAAGCTAGTTCCTTTGGCCTTTGCCATGAGTTGGTTCCAAGAATCGAAAACCATGGTTATGGAGCTTCTGGTTTCGTATGGTGGATATGTAACTAGTTCAATTGGACCAGTGATTTATATACTCATGTCATGGAAGGAGCTCAGTAGCGTTTGGCAATTGATGGCAATATTTTTTTTTTTGTTTTTTAGTGTTATATTAGTCAAGGCAGGCGGCCTAATTTCTTCTAAACATCCATTGCAATGTACTTCGTTTTTAACTTATTTCAAATAAATGTAACCTCACAAAAAGTCTCGATCATGTCCATCTCCCTCATTATTTACTAAAATTCTCAATACGTGTTGTAGTTTCTCAATAAAATAGCTTTTCTTAGATCCACAAATATACATAGTCATACTGTATTGTTTACTGTTTTTTTTTTTTAATTTCCTAGAAAGTGATTTTTTTTCTGAACTTTTGGTAGTAAACATTTTAAGACAAACTCTTTTGACCTTTCTTCTTCTCCTCCCCCATTTTTTTTCTTTTTTTGGTAATGATGACTACATTTTACCTACTGTTTAGGATAGAGGCAAACAAAAACCAGAACATACCAATTCATTGAACCAGCCACAACAGAAAAGTTCTTATAGTTAAGGACGGCCACAAATTAAGATGTGGAGAAGTTGGAATTTTCGATGTTCAAAATATAAGGCTCGAAGGAAGAGTTGTGGAGATTGAATTGGTTTCGTTTTTATGCAAATGAGTTGAAAATAACTTCACGAAAACAAGAAAAAATAATAAAAAAAGAAATAAGACTATGGTCTGAACTTGAGGAAATGAAGCGGTTTCATTTACAAGGAGTGGTTGATCTAATGACTGATGGATGTGAATTATGTTTGACGAACATGGAAAACAAATATAAAGACATCAACTTTTTCTATGTTTGATTTTTTATTTCTATTCTTTTATGAGTTTTTCTAAATTGTGCCGTGGCACAAGTTTATTTGAATAAGATGTTAACAACCTTAATAATATACTCAATAATACAAGAGAAAAATAGCAAAAGATTCTATAATTTTGTGAAAGCAAAGATTCTATAATTTTGTGAAAGCGTCGATAAAGAAGCATAGAAGATATGTTTAAAATTTTAAACGTTATTTTACTAACGATATAATCTCTAAAATCAAGGAATTACTGAATTTTGTCAGACAAATGAGTGTGACCGGCATAATTTAGACAAGTAAAATAAAAAAACTTTTTTGTCTAGTATAGATTCATTTCAAGGATCCATTGGATTGCAAGAGCAGACAACAATAGCATATGTTTGCAGACACTCACTAGTATAGTATTGCCAAAACACATGCCAGCACACTGAATTTTAGCCGCCAATCGCTATCGAAGACAATAACAAAAAGAAAACTAGTCTCCGAGAGCAGTTGTATTGTAACTTGTGAGCGTAGACTATTGGTCCACGACGTTTTGTTTGGAGGCGATTCATATTTTTTTTATGCCATCTTTTAACCTTAGCAATTTTACCAGAAAAATATGAATATGATTTTGGCTTTTCTTCCTAAAACAGTTCGAAGAACGGCCAATCAACTTTTAAAAGGACCAATCAATTTTCTAATTTCTACATTAATTTTATGAACACCTCTTTTTCACCTTAAAAGTAATTGATCTTATTCGGTGATAGACCGTTAGTGTCAGAAAGAAAAAAAAAAAAAATCATGCCCGCTACTCCAATTAATTCCTGCATACACACGATTTTCCGAGCTTGACCAAAAGTAAGAAAAAAAAGTCTATTGTGTTCTTTTATTTTTAGAGAATTTGTTGAACAGTGATGTTGTAATGAGATGTGATGTGTATGAAAATAGTGATGGCACATAGAAAATGGCAACTAGATAAGGCGTATATAGAATGTTTCTAGATATTATTTTAAATATAACTATTCAAATAAGTCTTTACTTCAGTGTCTGCTTGAAACTAATTGTTTAATGTGAGTTACGCGAGGTGTACCTTAACAGGTGAATCCACAAACAATTGATTGTGAAAGTAAAATTTCTAATCAGAATAATTATAGTTGAATTATTGATTAAGTGAGATTAATCCTTTAAATTAATGACAATCTTCTCAGACTTCTACACAGTAGTATTTATATAATCTATAAGATTTGATGCTGGTCTAAAGTCCATATAACTCACTCGCAAATTCATCCAAGAAAGTTGACAAAAGATATTTTGATAGAATCTTCTTAGAATATGTTGATCCTGTCACCCACAAAATAAAAGCACATACGTAGTTTTTAATATCTTGAGCGTCATCCCACATGTCATCTTTTTGTTAACTTATGCAAAATCATGTGAGGGAGTCAGCTGCACGTGTTTTGGGGATGAGCCGCCTCACAATTTCCATTTAATACAATTTGATGTACATGATTTATTTTGATAAAATAAATAGCTAAAATTTTGTTTTTTTGGACCAATTTTAAAGTGAAAAAACACCAAAATCAAGGTGATTTTGGAGGAAAATTTGATTATACCAAAATGTTGAAAATTTATATCAAAATACTAATAATTTATACCAAAATGCTGAAGAGTTACATCGCCTCCAACTTATGAGAAATGGCCAAAAGCCAAATTGTGAGGCCCTAGGAGTTCAAGAAAATTCATGACGATTTCAACAAACAACTTGAAATTAAAAATGATTGTGTTTCAGATATCAAATTTTGACACGCCAAAATTGATTTCTCTATCGTGTATTTTGTGTGTGTTGTTGCATGACAAACTAAAATGGTGGAGGAGTTTGTACTTGATTTATGGGTTATTTATTTTCAAACTGATTTTTTTTTGCTGGATAGGATATTATATATTATTAATGGTTGAGAAATTAATTTATACCAAGACAAGGCAATTAGGTTTCTTCTAAGGAACTTTTCCCAAAAAAAAAAATAAATAAATCCAAAGGATAAAAAGGGCATTTCATTTAAATTTGGAAAGTTGTTTATCCAAGAACAAAGCAAATTAAATTAGAAAGTTTGTTGCACTTGAGATACTGGGTGGTTCTGTGCCTTTGGGCGGACGTAAAATGAACAACAACTAATGGAAAGAGAATTAACAAAAATCAAAAGAAAAACGTCAACATGGGACCATCTCGAATGCTGTTAAAACGAGAGTGGCGAAAGCGCAATCTTTATTGATAAATTTTTTACAAAAATCAATTGTTTAAATTGTGGCAAAAGGGTTGAAAATAATTAAAGATTATCCAATGGAGCTAGCTAATTAGCTTTTACCGATTTTAGTACCATCAATTTCTGCATAAGGATAGACTGCGTCTAGAACAGCCTGATCAATATAACACCGATTGATGAAATCCGATTTTAACAACAGAACAACTGATCAATATTAATTACAATAAGACGTCAACACTGACTGAGTAGGTACCGTAATTACATTCGTGATCCAAGGCACTTTCTTTTTTCTTTTTTTTTCCTTAAGGAACTTAGTTAATTAATCATTATTTGGGACAACGTTAATAAGTATTCCTGTCCAGATCATGCCACGATAAAATATATATTAATAATTATATTAGTCATCTCATATAATTCAAAACCTGCCACTTAGCCTTTTCTCAATTGACTTTTATGCATTTCTTGATCCACTGTTATGCTTTCTTTCTAGTCTATATATATTCCACTCATGTTTTTTCTGCTTTATATAGTATTCTATTGTCTGCAAAACTAGAAAACCAACGTAGCAATAAGCTCAATTACACAGCAATTAATGGCTGCCAATAGTAAGTTGCACGTAGCAGTTTTTCCATGGCTAGCCTTTGGCCATCTGATTCCATTCCTTGAGGTAGCCAAATTCATAGCCAAAAAAGGTCACAAAGTTTCCTTCATATCCACCCCTAGAAAGAAACATAAATCGCTTGCCAAAATTATCTCCCGACTTAATTCCGTTTATTCATTTCGTAAATCTCACGTTACCAAGTGTTGAACACCTCCCTCAAAATGCTGAGGCAACTATGGATGTTCCCCCTGAAGACATCCATTTTCTCAAGAACGCATTCGATGGTCTCGAGACCGAGTTGACTCGGTTCCTTGAATCATCAAATCCTGATTGGATTATCTGCGATTTCGCTCCTTATTGGTTACCTCCTATTACAGCGAGACTTGGGATTTCAAGTGTCTATTTTTTCGTGATGAATGCATGGTTCTTGGATTTTTTTGGACCTACTTCAGTAATGCTTGATCCTCCCAAGAATTAAAAAGGAGTATCTGGATTTCACGGCTACACCGGAGTGGATTCCATTTCCTATAAGCTTGGCCTATAGATTGTACGAGGTGAAACGGATTCTGGAGACGTCAAACAACGCTGGAGCGGGCGTTGCCGATATGTATCGGCTAGGATCGATCATATCGGGTTGAAATTACTCGAACAACTTCATCATAAGCCTGTTGTGCCATTAGGACTCATGCCACCCGATGATCAAGAAATCGAAGCTAATAATGAAAATGAAACGTGGGTTTCGATCAAGGATTGGCTTGATGAGCAAAATGAATTATCTGTGGTTTATATTGCGCTGGGGAGTGAGGTGGGACTAAGTCAGGATGAACTCACTGAGTTAGCTCTGGGGTTGGAGTTGTCCGTCTAAACTTCTTTTGGGCTTTAAGGAAGTCTGATTCTATGGAGCTACCACATGGGTTTTTGGAGAGAATCAAGGGCCGTGGAGTTGTATGGGAAACTTGGGCACCTCAGTTAAAGATACTGCGTCATGACTCGGTGGGTAGTTTCTTGACTCATTGTGGTTGGAATTCTGTAGTTGAGGGGCTTGGGTTTGGGCGTCCGTTGATAATGTTGCCCATAGCCGTTGATCAAGGGTTGAATGCTAGGATACTGATGGAAACAAAGGTGGGTATAGAAATACCAAGAGATGAAAATGATGGTTCATTTACGAGGAACTCAGTCGCCGAGTCGGTGAAGAAAGTAATGGTTCATGAAGATGGTCATATTTTTGGGAATAAAGCAAGAGAATTGAGTTCAATTTTTGGAGACAAGGATCTGCATAATCGGTACATGAATAACTTCATTGAGTATCTGGAAAACCATAAGCCTTAAAAAGAAATGTTCTTGGATCATGATTGCAAATTATTTTGATTAGTATAAGACTTTTCTAATCTGTTCAATATTGAACAGTAGTACTGATGTTTCTTTAGTTACGATGTAATTGCCCGTGCCACTGTTTTAATCCCCTAAGAAACTAAATAGGAACAATTGATACATCAATGGATATATATCATATATGTATCTTTATGAGTGGATGACTTACTTTCACCAATTACTCAAACGTTTGAAATGGAGCAACGTGTGTGTTACTTTTGATCTACCAATGTCTTAAATATGACAATCCCTTTTCCTTCCTGTCAAAACAAATAATCAAGAGTATCAAATGGATCCATAGTGGTGGCCAGGTTCTATGTTGTGTGATTCTACTAAGCATAAAACTTCGTAAACCCAAGTTCGGCAAATGAAAAGATGTGCAACCATAACTTAGGGGCTATCACAAGTAACCTCGAAAAGGTTTTCTTTTTTATCACTTAATCAAGATTTTTTATAATGGACTAAGTTTACGGATCCCACCTAAAAACTTGACGGCCGAAATGTTAGCCACCAAGGTGAATTAATCCCCATCTCTTCAGTATTCTATATTCTCTTTTCCCTCTTTTCTCCTCTTCTTCATTTAACCATCTAATTCTTACCCTTCCTTGCATTATCATCCCTTGCTCGCTTCCCTTTTTCACTCTTCTCCTACCCCTCGTTTGCTTTTTATCTATTCTTGTTTCCTCCCTCCCAGTGATCCCAAGTGGCGTAGCTATTTTGGAATTGGTACTCAAGCAAATTTCCAGTTTCTTTCTAATTTTCAGCTGGTTCCGTTCCTTGGCCTCCTAAATCCTGCCCTAATTGGGCCTCATCAGTAAATTGCTGCCGTGCGTCCTCTGATTTAGTTGTCACGTGAGATTTTAAAACTTTGATTCTTACTCTTTTGTGTGAGCCTCCGAGCAATATCAATTTAAGTAAAATTAATTAACCTGACTTTCAAAGCAAAACCCAGAACCAGGATAATATAATATTTTCCAACCAAAGTTGATACAAAATTGTTTTGGCCTTCCAAGTTTCGACACAGAAGAGATGGGCTTAGTAGAGCTCAATTCCGATTCTCAATGTTATTTTCAGCACAAAGTCCAATGCCAATAATCATTACTTAAGTGTAAATGAGAAGTGACGGTTCCTTATAATTGGCATTGAGAAAATAACACTGTGCATCCGAACTAGGTAGAATTACATTAATTCCAATTACTTCTTTTTTGTCAACCTGTTTTGGTTTGTAATGTACTGTATCTTGTAATTTTTGAAATACTAGTGATATGTATGTGATAGCCCTTAAGCCTACGGTCTAAGTTTCACCAAATTGGAGTATTTTTCTATGTATCTTGAAGGATTCTAAGGGCTTAAATCATCACAAGAAGGCATGCAAAATCTCCGCTTAGAGTTTTACCTGCTTGTTCTTTGCAAATTCTCCAAGTTGTAGATTAGTGTTTCTTGTTTACGCACAATACCCCTAAGTTTAGACCTTGAGGGTTGAGATCATCAAGTTCTAATACTCGAGGCATTTGGTGTCAAGATGATATTGGTGCGTTCCACAACTCGATACGCATTAATTGGTATTAGAGCCTAGGTCTCCTTGTTTTAGGTTTTAATCCGTTATTTTCCTTGAGAAAAATCGGATATATCCTTTTTATAAATGCTTTTTGTGTCAACGTATTGAGTTTGTGACCAAGTACTTCAAGCCTTGACCAAAACCATTAATTCGTTTAGTGTCTGTCTTGTTTTTGTTTTATCTAATCCTAGTTTTTCTACAATATTCTGTAGTATTTCTTCAATTTTTTGCAATATTGTTTTTGGGTCTTATGTCTTGTTGTTCTTGAGTGGTTTTGTTGTTTCTTGGTTCAAGATTTGATCTTTTTTGAATCAAAGTTTTGTTCTTGTAATTGATTGTCAACAAAAAAAAAAAAAAAAAGGAGAAGAGAGAGTAGTTTAACGTACTGTTCATGATATTGTTCATCGGGATTGTATATCGGTACTGTTCATCTGAGTTACTGTTCATCCGTGAATTTTGTATATTTTTATTTGTGTTGAATTTTCTGCTTGTTAGAAAAAGGAAGAAAATGAAGGAAAAAGTGGGGGAAAAATAAGGAAAAAGAGGAAGAAAAGGGAGAAAAAAAGAAGAAAAAGAAAAGAGGAAAAGAGAAAGGAGAAAAAGGAAGGTTACCTTATTATTTAGTGCTGCTAACATTTCCTTGCATATTTAATATGGCTTGAAAATCTGTTGTGCTCAAAAGAACTAATCAATTTGATCGCAATGTCACATCTAAATCCTCTAAGAAGTATATCGTTGATTGTTGTTATCATAGCTGTTATACAAGGAAGATAGAGCGAAGAATGCCATCAAAGAATTATCAGTCTTGTCATTCCTCTAAGAAGTCTATCTTTAATGATCAGTCTTATCATTCCTCTAAGAAGTTTATCTTTAATGATTAGGCCAAGAGGACATTGCTTAAAGGAGAAGGAGAAGACAATTGAACCCTCAATTGCTTAAAGGAGAAGGAAAAGACAATTGAACTCTCAATTCTCTAGGAAACATCTTGTTGATACCTTGTTGTTAGAGACGTTGAATCGATGGGATACTTTCAAAGATGAAGAAAGTAAGGAAAGGATTATGGTCGAAGTTGAAGCCAAAATGGCTGCTCAAAGAATAAAGGAGGCTCATAGAGTTGAAGAAGGAGAAGCTCCATCTTTAGAGGAGCCAAGTTTTTAGAAATCACCAATGGAAGAGCATACTGAGGTTAACCATGAAGCACCTTTGGAGGAGTCAAGGAAAGATGAGGCAATAATTGTTGAATCACCTCTTGAAATCGTGCCCCATTCTTTACATATTTTGGGTGACAATTCGAAGATGAATCGTTTTGAAGAAGGAAAGTTTAATATGTACGTGGTAGCCCCTAAGCAGCCCCTAAGCCTACGGTTCAAGCTTTACTAAATTGGAGTATTTTTCTATGCATTTTGAAGGATTCAAAGAGTTTAAATCATCACAAGAAGGCATGCAAAATCCCTTGCTTAGAGTTTTTACTTGCTTGTTCTTCGCATATTCTCCAAGTTATTGATTAGAGCTTTTTGTTTACCCACAACATCCCCTAGTTTAGTCCTTAAGGGTTGAGATCATCAAATTGTGAGACTCAAGGCATCTGGGGCGATCTTGGTGCGTTTTCACAATCCGGCGTACATCGACTTGGTTTTCCACATGTGCTGAAAAAATTAGTCGTTACTATTACACTGTGGTTTATTTAACGTGTCAAACACAGGTTTGGCTGTGGGTTGGCCGAGAAGGGGAGCTGAAAATGTGTGGCAAAAAGAATAGCTGGATAGTTGGGTAGGATCGTAGGAATGAACGACATGGCCAGCAGGAGAGGCAGTGGAAGGAAGGGCAGGCATAAGGAAAAAGGAAGGACAAAAAAAATAAAAAATAAAAAATAAAAGAAACTAGAAAGGCCATTTTTATCTACGGTTGTGTGACGCAAATAAAGCATTAAAAAATGGGGCAAATGTGTGTGACGAGGTGTTTGCTTGAAACTAACCGTTTTATGTGAGTAACGGGTGTACCTTAACAGGTAAACCCACAAACAATGGATTGTGAAAGTACAATTTTTAATCAGAATAATTATTGCCAAATTATTAATTAAGTGAGTCCTTTAAATTAACGACAATCTTCTCAAATTTCTACACAGTAGTATTTATAATCAATAAAATTTGATGCTGGTCTAAAGTCCATATAACTCACAATCAAATTCATCCAAGAAAGTTGACAAAAGATATTTTTGTTAGAATCTTCTTGGAATATGTTGCGTTAATCCTGTCACCAAAAAATTAAAAGCACATAGTTTTTAGTATCTTGAGCGTCATCCCACATGTCATCTTTTGTTTACTTATGCAAAATCATGTGAGTGAGTCAGCTGCATGTGTTTAGGAAGTTCAAGAAAACTCATGATGGATCTCAGCAAACCAGCTTGAAATAAAAATGATTGTGGGATCAAAGAGGCTTCAGATTTCAAATTTTGGTTACGCCAAAATTGATTTCTGTGTCGTATATTTTGTGTGTGTTGTTGCATGACAAACTAAAATGGTGGAGGAATTTGTGCTAGATTTGAGGGTTATGTATTTTCAAAATGATTTTTTATGTTGGATAAAATATTATATATCATTAATGGTTGGGAAATTAATTTATACCAAGATAAGGCAATTAGCTTTCTTCTAAGGAACTTTTCACCAAAAAAAAAAAAAAAAAAACTTCTAAGGAAGAAAAAGGGCATTTCATTTCATTTGGAAAATTGTTTATCCAAGAACAAAGCAAATTAAATTAGAAAGTTTTTTTTTTTTTTTTTTTTGCAAACCCCGTACACGGGAGGTAAGCCACCGACAACAAATTAGAAAGTTTGTTGTACTTGAGATAGTGGATGTTTTTGTTGAATAAATAATGGAAAGAGAATTAACAAAAATTAAAAGAAAAACGTCAACATGGGACCATCTCGAATGCTTTTAAAACGAGAGTGGCGAATGCGCAATCTTTATTGATAAAATTTTTACAAAAATCAATTGTTTAAATTGTGGCAAAAGGGTTGAAAATATTAAAGATTATCCAATCGGGCTATCTAATTAGCTTTTACCGATTTTAGCACCATCAATTTCTGCATTAGGATAAACTGCATCTAGAACAGCCTGATCAGCACAATACCGATTGATGAAATCCGATTTTAACAACAGAACAACTGATTAATATTAATTACAATAAGATGTCAACACTATACCCCTGTGATTTTTAAATGGCAAAATACTCTGTACTTCTGTGATTTTTGGATAAACCACATGACTTCCTTATGGTTCAAAAAGCTATATGTTACTTCCTTGTGATTTGGGTTAAAGTATCCAAGTGACAGAAATTAGTTTCTGTAATGGAGCATGTATAAAATATCTAAATTATCCCAGTGTTTAATTGTTTCATCTTTGTACTTATATGTATTTTTTTGGAAAAAAAAAAACACTTTACCCGTAGTTCTAAAAACTATACATTTGTTTGACACTTTAACCAAAACCATATAGGAACAATGTATAGCTTTTTGAACTATAATGGTGTTTTGTGGTTTATTCGAAAACTACAGGGAGTAAAATATAAATAACCTTTATATTAATAATCTCATATTATTCAAAACTTGCCACTTGCTTTATCTCAATTGACTTTTATGCATTTCTTGATCCACTGTTGTACTTTCTTTCTGATCTATATATTCCACTCATGTTTTTCTGCTTTATATAGGATTCTATTGTCTGCAAAACTAGAAAATCAACATAGCAATAACCTCAATTACACAGCAATTAATGGCTGCCAATAGTAAGTTGCACGTAGCAGTTTTTCCATGGCTAGCCTTTGGCCATCTGATCCCATTCCTCGAGGTAGCTAAATTCATAGTTAAAAAAGGTCACAAAGTTTCCTTCATATCCACCCCTAGAAACATAAATCGCTTGCCAAAATTATCTCCGGACCTAATTCCGTCCATTCACTTCGTAAATCTCACATTACCAAGACTTGAAAACCTCCCTCAAAATGCTGAGGCAACTATGGATGTTCCCCCTGAAGACATCAATTTTCTCAAGAAAGCATTCGATGGTCTCGAGGCCGAGTTGACTCGGTTCCTTGAATCATCAAATCCTGATTGGATTATCTGCGATTTCGCTCCTTATTGGCTACCTCCTATTACATCTAGATTTGGGATTTCAAGTGTCTATTTTTTCGTGATGAACGCGTGGTTCTTGGATTTTTTTGGACCTACTTCAGTAATGCTTGATCCGCCCAAGAAAGAAATGGAGTATCTGGATTACACGACTCCACCGGAATGGATTCCGTTTCCTACAAGCTTGGCCTACAGATCTTACGAGGTGAAACGGACTCTGGAGACGTCAAACAAGCCTGGAGCGGGCGTTACCGATATGTATCGGCTAGGATCGATCATATCCGGGTGTGACGTTATTGCAATACGACACTGCTTTGAGTTTGAACCCATATGGTTGAACTTACTCGAAAAACTTCATCATAAACCTGTTATGCCATTAGGACTCATGCCACCTGATGATCAAGAAATCGAAGCTAATAATAAAAATGAAACGTGGGTTTCGATCAAGGACTGGCTTGATGAGCAAAATGAATTATCTGTGGTTTATATTGCGCTAGGGAGTGAGGTAGGACTGAGTCAGGATGAACTCACTGAGTTAGCTCTGGGGTTGGAGTTGTCCGGTTTAAACTTCTTTTGGGCTTTAAGGAAGTCTGATTCTATGGAGCTACCACGTGGGTATTTGGACAGAATCAAGGGCCGTGGAATTGTATGGGAAACTTGGGCTCCTCAGTCAAAGATACTGCGTCACGACTCCGTGGGTAGTTTCTTGACTCATTGTGGTTGGAGCTCTGTAGTTGAGGGGCTTGGGTTTGGGCGCCCGCTGATAATGTTGCCCATAGCTGTTGATCAAGGGTTGAATGCTAGGATACTGGTGCAAACAAAGGTGGGTATGGAAATACCAAGAGATGAAAATGATGGTTCATTTACGAGGAACTTAGTGGCCGACTCGGTGAAGAAAGTAATGGTTCATGAAGATGGTCTTGTTTTTAAAGATAAAGCAAAAGAATTGAGTTCAATTTTTGGAGACAAGGATCTGCATAATCGGTACATGAATAACTTCATTGAGTATCTGGAAAACCATAACCCTCAATAAGAAGTGGTTCTTGGATCATGATTGCAATAAGACTTTTGTATTCTGTTCAGTATTGAACAGTAGTACTGATGTTTCTTTAGTTACGATGTAATTGTTCGTGCCACTGTTTTAATCCCCTCCCTGAGCAACTAAATCGGAACAACCGATCCATCAATACATATATAATATATATATATATATATCTTTATGAGTGGATGACTTACTTTCACCAATTGCTATGTAATAATATATATATATATATATATGTATAGTTTGCTTTTTATCTATTCTTGTTTCCTCCCTCCCAGTAATCCCAAGTGACATGTCTATTTTTGAATTGGTGGTCAAGCAAATTTCCAATTTCTTTCTAATTTTCAGCTGGTTCCGACCCTCGGCCTCCTAAATCCAGCCCTATTGGGCCTCATCAGTGAATTGTTGTCGAATGTCTTGTTGATTTAGTTGTCACATGAGATTGTTAAACTTTGCTTCTTACTCTTTTTTATGGGCCTCCGAATAATATTTTCCCACGAAAGTTGATACAAAACTGTTTGGGTCTTCCAAGTTTCGAGTGGAAGAGATGTGCTCATTAGAGCTCAACTCCGATCCTCAGTATCATTTTTCAGCACTA
Organism: Mitragyna speciosa; assembly: GCA_024721245.1. NCBI lineage: Eukaryota > Viridiplantae > Streptophyta > Magnoliopsida > Gentianales > Rubiaceae > Mitragyna > Mitragyna speciosa. The sequence continues at coordinate 783,691 of CM045562.1, forward strand.
AGTCCAATGCCAATGATCATTACTCAAGTGTAAATGTGAGGTGATAGTTTTTTCTTATCGGCACTGAGAAAATAACACTAACCGTCCAAACTGGGTAGAACTACCTTAATTTCTAATCACTTCCTTTTCGGCACCTTATGTTGGTTCGTAATGTACTGCATTTTGAAATTTTTGAATACTTGCTTTCCCGCATGTGCTGAAAAAACTAGTCTTTATTATCACACTGTGGTTTATTTAATGTGTCAAATACATGTTTGGTTATGGGGTGGCAAAGAAGGAGAGCTGAAATGTGTGGCAAAAAGATAGCTGGATAGTTGGGTAGGATCGTAGGAGTGAACGAAATGGCCAGCAGAAGAGGCAGTGGAAGGAAGGGCAAGGATAAGGAAAATGGAAGGACAAAAAAATCAACAAGAAACTAGAAAGGCCATTTTTATCTATGGTTGTGTGACGCAAATAAAACATAAAAAATGGAAAAAGTGATATTAGAGTGATAATACAAGGATGTTTGTTTTAACTAACCTTTGGTTGTTTGTTTTGACTATCCTTTGGTATACTAATTAAAATTTACTCGAGTAAATAAGAAGCACAATTTTGAAAAAAAAAATCTTATTTTGCTCAATTTTTTTTAAAAATAATACTAAAATTCCTACAAGAATATTGTTTGAATCACACTGTTTGATATATTTTTATTGCTCTTTGCCATTTTATTCCCTCTTTCATATTCGATCAAGTTGTTAACAAAGTGGTTTGAATTGATTTTCTGACACATGTAATTGGTTCATCGTATCTAATTATCTTGCCTAAAAATAATTAAGAAAATTTGTAAATTTCAATAAGAATTTACCAATTTTCTTCAAAAATTTACTTTTTTTTAATTTTCATCACATGATTTTCTCAAATTGTCAGAAACAATCGGTGTCAACTATTTGTTTGCCTCCCATCTATTCGTAAAAGAATAATAAAATAGTAAAACAAAAGTATTTTGCCAACCTTATCAATGAACGGATTTACCAACGAACAGAGTAAAGTAGTATTAAAAAAATGCTAGTTTTCTTCTTCTTTTTGGTCTCGAGATGGATACAGAAATCACACAATTCACCTGTTCACTACTCTACCTCAATCTATAGCAATGGTGCAAAATGCAAACGGTGGCAGGAAAGCCATAAGTTATTAAGCTCTTGCTTGAACAGCTGAAATTCAATAATCCATGGCAAACAAATCCAGCTTACACGTACCCGTGGTTAGCTTTTGGGCATTTAATCCCATTTTTAGAACTATCCAAAGTCATAGCCCAAAGAGGTCATAAAGTGACCTTCATATCTACCGCTAGAAACATCGATCGCCTCCCTAAAATCCTCTAAATTTGGCTTCTTCCATTACTTTTTTGAAGCTACCATTGCCCGAAGTTGAAGGACTTCCCAAACATGCGGAGGCCACTGTCGACCTCCGTGCTGATGATGTTCCTTTCCTGAAGATAGACGAGAGATTCTTGCGTGAATCGGATTTACGAGCTAAATCCAACGATAAATGGAACGTCATCAATGTTCGGTGGATCCCATCGAATTTTGGTGATTCTCTCAATTTACGGGTAGGAACTGTGAACCTGTCCGCCCAAGAAAAATCCCCCTACGATTGCCTCGAACCCGAGTTGATTCGTTTCTCGGGGAACTCAACTCTTGACTGGATCGTTTACTATCTCCTTACACATTGGTTGCTCCCGTTGCAGTTCAACTTAGTATTAGGAAGATATTATTTTCGATTATTAAAGCATGGAGCTTCGCATTTCTTGCACCATCAGATATAATGATTAACGGCACAAATACTAGGACTAAGGTCGAGGATTTTATTGTGCGATGGCAGTGAAGGGATCGGACAATGTGATTATTGCATTCTTCTTATGCGACGTCGGTTTTGCCTTTTTTTTTTTTTTTTCTCTGGGGTTCTGGTATTTGACTTTTGGGAATTGGGTCGTGATATTATTCTTCTTACCAATTTTAATTTTTAGTTATTTACCTAATTATCTAAATTATCTAAATTTGTAAAGCACATATTAACTTATTTTTTCCTAATTATTTATAATTCTAACTATTCACGCTTCTATTATTATTTTCTAAATTGTTAAAGTTACATATTTTTTGAGCAAAAAATGCAACCAATACATCACAATAAAGTTATATGATAAGAAATATTTGTTTTTGTTAATCATACTATGTAGTATTTTATTAATTTTTTAATTATTTCCTTTATTATATAAAATATATACTATTTTGAAAAAGGAAATAATCAACTCAACACAATACAATTATCTTAAAAATAATTATTTATTTTTCTAATTATTTCTAATCAACAATTACTTTCTTAGTTTTTTCCTATTCTCATAAATGATTTCATTCTTTTTTTGTAACTATTTTTCCTTTTTTATTCATTTTCCTAATTACATACATTACTTTTTTTTGCCAAAAATTAATCACTGCTACTTAATAAAGCTATAATGGAAGTAATTATATTTTTTTCCTAGTTATTCTAAATTATTTATTATTTCGATAATTGTTTCTCTTTCTTAGATATTTTTGTAAATATATAGTGAACATATTTTGTAAAACAAAAAATAATCATTACAACATAATATGTAATATTTAGTTATTCCCTTACTTTGTCCAACGTTTTTTTATTGTCCTTTTTAATTATCTATTTTACAATTTTTCACTACTTTTTTCCATAAATCAAATTATGGTTACGTGGCGGTGGCGGTGGCGAGCAATTTGGGGAGGGCCTTCCCATTGAGGGGTGACTGGCGGCGAGAGGCATGCGAGAAAAGAAAGAAATGAAAAAATCCCATCTAACTCGAGGGAAAACTAGGCCTCGTTTGGTTGGCAAGGATTCTTACTTAGGAAAGTAATCTTTTTCTTAAAATTTAAATTTTACTATTTGATTTATTTTATCTTACTGGGAAAGTAAAAACATTCCTCAAAACTTAGAAAATAGGTACAGAATCCCAGGATTCTAAATCATTGCATCTTCTAGGTATTCTGATTACTTATTATTTTAATATAATAAAGATAATTACTACACATTTAAATCTTCCCTCTCTTTTTCCTACCTATACAAATTCAAACATCAACACTTATCTTTACAAAATATGCTCATATTTTTTCAACTTTCATCTACTACATTATTTTATATGAAAAAACTCCTATCTTATAGGATTTTGCTATTCGTTGCATGATTAATTGTTTTACAGTGTAATAACTCATTTTTTTCAACGAAAAATGTTTTCAAAGTTACAATTAATTAAATTATTATTTAGATTTATTAATTTTTAAATTTTATCTATCACTTTTTTTTGTACAAATAATAGTTCCTTATTACTTATTTTATTAAGTATAATTAAAATATAAAATATAGAAAATAAAAAATAAAAAAAAATTTCACCTTATATTTGTAGAAATTTGGTGAGGATTAAATTACATTCCATGTACGTTATTCTAAACCAAACATTAAAATTAGAATCTACACAATTTTCTTGTCAAGATTCTTAGTAATATCCAAACATAGTAAAAAAATATCTTTATTTGAAATAACATTCTGAAGAATCATATTTCAAGTAAACTTTACTTTCTCGTCAACCAAACAAAACCTAGAGAAAGAAGAAAAATAAAGTTGAGAAATAGTAGATCATGCTTATGTTCATGGGCCTCGTCAATCTTGATCACCGCGTGAATTGGCCCAACTTTTAGGGGACCGGTGGGTCACGACCCACGTGATGTTCACGATTCAAACCCAACTCCCTACCCCTCCTTGGTTTTCCGTCAGATTCAACTGTCATATTCTCATATTATGAACTAGAGATTTCCATGATATTTTTTAGGACCGTCCTTTAAAAAATTATGATTATTATAGAAATAAAAATTAATTATGATAATCATTGTAATTATAACAAAATATATAAAAAACACCTCTGTTTGTTTGATTCTGTTTTTTAAAAACTCCAAATAAGTTTCTCAACTAATCTTTTATCTCAAAAACACACTTATTAAAAAAATCCTTTAAAATTATTACAGTAATATTTTTTAAAAAATACTCTAGAAAACAAGCGATGCTACTGTCCCTGTCTCTTGATAGATATAAATGATGCACGTTACAACGCCAAAATTGTGATTGCGGTAAAATTGAAGTTCTCCCTTATATAGTGTGTGTGTGTGTGTGTGTGTGTGTGGTAGCGTCAGATTTGTTCATGGCAAACAAAACATGTGGAGAATTGAAAGCGACCTATCGAAAAGAGAAATTACAATACAACTGAAACAAAAACTAACTTTGAAAATAATTTGAACCAGGTGGTGAAATTCAGTATTCAAACTGAAGTGCATCTTGAACGGACCGATAATCAGATGAATAAATACCACCATTATCTGATCAGATCCATTTTTTTTTTCACAATCTTTGCTGATTAAATTTTTATTTCTTTTGCACAATCTATTTGTTTAAATTGGGCAAAGTAGACGATAATTAAACAAGTCAAACAAATTCGGTTTTCATAACTTTGTGTCATCAATTTTTTCATTAATTTAGAGTGAATCCCGAACAGACTCTCTCAATCAGAGGAAAACCACCATTAATCTGATCAGAGATCCAAAATTTTCTCTATTAGCATTAAAGCAAGATTGCAACGGCAAGCCTGGTTCAATAATTCTTGATCCAGGCATTAATTATTTGGAATATTGTCAAAACACAGTGTTCCGTTCAAATCACGCCACGCTACACAGAGTACAATCCCTCGCATAATTCAGCACCTACCCACCACCTATTTTATCTCAATTTTTTTTTTTTTATCAATGGTCAACAATATAATATACTACTTATAACTTACACTATAAGAGAGGGACCCAACTGAGTCCCAAGGAAATCGATAGGAATTGAATCACCATCGAACCAAACAGGTGCATTATGCACCTATTTAGATTTTTTATGAGAGACAAAATTTGAACCCTTGACCTTCCACTCCACATAGCCTTCACTGTATGCACTTTCGTTCTTTGTTAATCCTTCGTGTGTTTTTTTTTTTTTTTACACAAGACATTGCAAAGGTCATATGCGACAATACTTTAAAGAAGGATGGATCGATGTCATATACTTTAAAGGTTAACAGTATTTTACTTCTGAAACTGGGCAAAAAAGAAAGAGGGAGTCCTCTGTACTAGATATTTTTCATATTTTTATTTTTTGAAAAAATTACAATTTTGGTACCAAATATTTGGGGTATCCGCAGTTTCAATCCTTAAAGTTTGGACAAAAGCAAATCTAGTACCAAATGTTTCAATTTTTTAGTATATTTAGTCCTATTGATTAGTTTTACAAAAATCTTATCGGAATCTAGTCATGTGATACTCACGTGCCAGTTACAAAAATTTTTAAAAAGAATTAGATTAAAAAAAATTAATTGCCATAATTTGTAATTAAAGGCACCAATTTGAGTTCATATATGATAAATAAACAAATGAAACTGAAAAAATATGCCTAGATAGTACATTCGCACATGTGCCTTTAATTACAAATTTTGACAACTAATTTTTTTTCTTTTTTAATTCTTTTTGAAAACTTTTATAACCATCACATGAGTTTCATGTAACCAGATTCCGATAAGATTTTGAGAAAACTGGTAAATAGGACTAAATGTGCCAAAAAATTGATACATTTTTTACTAGATTTGCATTTGTCTAAACTTTAGGGACTAAAATTGTCGATACCCTAAATATTTAGTACCAAAACCGTAATTTTCTCTTTATTCTATGCAAAAAATTTAAGATAATTTTTCCTTCTTTTTTTCTTTCATTTTCAAATGGTAAAAGTTTCCGCCTTAATTATTCACCCTATGACATACACTGTTAGCTAGGTTAATTATTGACATATTTTTTTTTTCATTTTTTGTCTAGATAATTCTAAATAGATTACTCTAAATTTTATTACTACAAATTATCCAACAACTTTAGTGCCCTTTGGTGTTACACTCATGTTACACCACTCAAAGGAGTGACAAGTGTATACAATTTAGTGTTACACTCATGTTACACTAATGGCTTTGGGTCTTCTGTTACACAATTTAGTGTTACACTTGTGTTACACCACCTTCGTGATTGACAAGTGTACCTGTGTTTGGAGATAGGGTTAGTGGGTGGACACTTGTCAATCACTTAGGTAGTGTAACACAAGTGTAACAGCAAAATATGTACAGAAGACCCTAAGCCTCCACTAATCATGTCTGTTAGAAGAGGAATACATATTATTGTTTAAGTTGTGCAACATGACTGTAATACCAAAATATATAACAAGTACCCAAAGCCCCTTTAAATAATCATGATTGCATGCGCAGAGCTCAGCCCTCACAAATCCACGTAAACAAACACTACTACGAAGTTTGGTCTGTAATAATTCAATTTCATTTCAATGGCCAAAGAGACCAATTTACATGTAGCGATGCTCCCATTGTTGGCCTTTGGGCATATCATCCCATATTTAGAACTTTCCAAAAAGATAGCTCAAAAGGGTCATAGAGTCTCCTTCATTTCCACTCCAAGAAACATCGATCGACTCCCAAAAATCCCACCAAATTTGGCTTCTTCCATCAACTTAGTCAAAATTCCTCTACCCAAAGTTGAAGGATTGCCCATCAATGCCGAGGCCACTTCTGACCTCCGCAGGGATGAAATTCCATTCCTCAGGAAAGCCTTTGACGGCCTCGAACCCCAGTTGACTCGCTTCCTAGAAGACTCACTTCCGGACTGGATTCTTTGCGACTTTGCTTCATATTGGTTGCCTCCAATTGCTGCTAAGTTGGGTATTTCAACATCCTACTTTTGTATAGTAAGTGCCTGGCTTTTGGCATTTTGTGGACCGCCAGATATGAGGATCAACGGCACAGATCCAAGGACTAAAGCAGAGGACTTTACAGTCCCTCCAAAATGGATCCCATTTGACACAAAAGTGTGCTACAAGTCCCACGAGACCAACTGGATTCTAGGATGGAGTCGCCAGACGACCTCTGGCGTTTCAGATGCATACCGTTCTGGAACAGTGACGAAATATTCCGACATTATCATTCTCAGACATTGCAACGAGTTTGAAGGCGATTGGTTGAAGCTAGTTGGAGAATTGTTCCAAAAGACAGTGATGCCACTTGGTTTCATGCCTCCCCCTCCTCCTATAGATAACAGCAGCGAAGAAAACAATTCATCATGGATTTCAATCAAAAAATGGCTTGATAGCCAAAACAAAGACTCTCTGTTGTACGTGGCGTTAGGGAGCGAGGTGTCACTGAGCCAAACTGAAGTGAAGGAGTTAGCCCTTGGTTTGGAGTTATCTGGGGTGCCATTTTTTTGGGTTCTTAAGACGCCATCTAGGTCAAGCGAGGACGATGAGTCGCTTGAGTTGCCAGAAGGGTTTGAAGAGAGAGTCAAGGGAAGGGGAATTGTTTGGAAGGGTTGGGCACCACAGCTGCACATACTAGGTCATGAATCAGTGGGTGGTTTCTTGACTCACTGCGGTTGGAGTTCAACTATAGAAGGGCTCTCGTTTGGTCTTCCCCTAATCATGCTGCCATTTTGGGCCGACCAAGGGTTGATTGCTAGAGTTTTTGGGGAAAAGCAGGTAGGGATAGAAGTACCAAGAGATGAGAAGGACGGGTCATACACAAGAAGCTCAGTGGCTGAATCTGTGAGGTTGGTGATGGTGGAAAATGATGGAAAAACCTATAGGGAAAAAGCAAAAGAAATGAGCGCAATATTTGGCAATAGACAACTCCATGATGGGTATATCCAGAAGTTCGTCAGCTACTTGGAGAACAATAGACATAAATGTAAGGACTGATGATATTCCCATCCAACTTAATTGGCTATGCGTGTTCAACTAGATGCTAGCTGTGTAGAAAGTTTAATAAACACTATTGTTCTTAAATAACATTTTCTTCTTTCACTTTCTTTTGTGCTTTTAATTTTTCTAAGAAGAGAGATTCCGCATAAAATACAAAAGTCAACCAAATTTAAGAGCTTTATTTGATGGTTGTATTTTCTTTAGAACCCCCCCCCCCCCCCCCCCCCCCAAAAAAAAAAAAAACTGCAAGAAATAAAGTAGCTGTCGAACTGTAATGATCTGATTTTTTGAAAAATTATTTTAGTAAAGGAGACTAACACACTCAAAAATATATTTGAAGAGCTACATTTTCCCTACCTGTTCCAATGTCACAGTTCATGATCTGAACATTGTGGGATCCTGAGACGTGAATGCCGTCAGTGTTGCGGCTTGTTCCATTTGAATTTATCCTGAGATTTTTTTTTTTTTGAGGATATTTTATCCTGAGATTTGATGCTTCAACATTCGTACAATCGCGGAAATTGAGGTGCATTTGTCATGCATTTCTTATCTTTAGGTGTGTCACTTTAACATTTGTGCACTTATCGAAGGTTATAGCCTGTTATTATAAGAAAAGGGAAGAAAATGAATTAGTTATTGAACATAATATATTTGGCATCTTATTAATTAACTATTTCAAGTAAGCTTTTGTTCATTGCAAAGCTTTAAGCGTGCCGTTGGAGCACCCCGACAAGGCTGTAAATTGAGAAAAAGGAAAAAAAAATTGTCAATTACTTGGAAAAAATTTGTATAAGCTGCCAAAATTAAATAAATGTAAGAACAATGTAGGGTTGGGTTCTAAAATGTTCAACATGGTGGAAAATGTTGCCTTAGTTGCAAGAAAAAATTTAGATTGGCTTCATAAAATGTGCAATATAGTGGTCAAAGGTTTGAAATGTAGTAACATGTGTGTTACTTTTGATCTACCAATACCTTAAATATGACAATACCTTTATCTTCCAATCAAAACAAATAATAATCAAGACTATCAAATGGATCCATAGTGGTGGCCAGGTTCTATGTTGTGCGATTCTACTACGCCCAAAACTTCATAAACCCAAGTTCGGCCAATTTAAGGGGCTTAGGGTCTTCTGTTACATATTTTGCTGTTACACTTGTGTTACACTACCTAAGTGATTGACAAGTGTCCACCCACTAACCCTATCTCCAAACACAGGTACACTTGTCAATCACGAAGGTGGTGTAACACAAGTGTAACACTAAATTGTGTAACAGAAGACCCAAAGCCAATTTAAGGATAGGCGACTATAACTTAGCAGCTGTCACAGGTGACCTCAAAAAGGTTTTCTTTTCTAATCACTTAATCCCCATATCAAAAAAAAAAAAAAAAAATCCCCATATCGTTAGCATTCTGTATTCTCTTTTCCTTCTTTTTTTCTCTTCTTCATTTAACTATCGAATTCTTACCCTTCCTTGCATCGCCATCCCTTGCTAGCTTCCTTTTTTCACTAATCTCCTACCACTCGTTTGCTTTTTATCTGTTCTTGTTTACTCCCTCCCAGTGATCTCAAGAGACGTAGCTATTTTGGAATTGGTAGTCAAGCAAATTTCCAATTTCTTTCTTATTTTCAGCTGGTTCCGATCCTCCGCCTCCTAAATTCAGCCCTAGTTGGGCCTCATCAGTGAATTGCTGCCGCATGTCTTTTTGATTCAGTTGTCACATGAGATTTTAAAACTTTGCTTCTTACTCTTGTGGGCCTCCGAACAATATCAATTTGAGTTAAATTAATTAACCTGACTTTCAGGTCCGTTTGATTCAACTGAAATTATTTTTCCGAAATTATTTTTGGAATTTTGGTTGTTTGGTTTAGTTGGGGAAAATATTTTTTGCCAAAAAACGTTTTACAATAATGGTGTAAAATGACTTCTATTAGAAAGAACAAGAAGTTGTTTTCCTAATATACTTGTGACCTCTCTGTACTCCCAAACATGAAAGAAGACGCAATTTGAAAGTTTGAAAAGGCAATTTGGATCATCATCTTATCACTTACTCACCTCATTACAATAATCTCCCTTCGTTCTTCCTCCCCAATAGATTCATACCTATTACACACAGTTTACACTTATTGCAGACGCAACACAAATGGATTACTTGGGGATAAACACAAAGCACATATATCTGCACCTACTGCGCATAGATGGACATGAGGATAAACACAAAACAGATAAAGATTGAGTTACAAAAAATGGGAACAGGAGATCAATCAGGGAAGAAAAGGAGATTGTGTACCCAAGATTATTCTTTTCATCATCTTCATGCTACTAAGGGCTCCTCGACCGACATTGGTGTTATATTGGTGAGTTATTTGGGAAAGAAGAGAGAGGAGGGCTGCCCGGGGGGGGGGGGGGGGGGAGGGCTGGTCGGGGCGGGTATAGGAAGTGGTGAGGAGTTATTGTTAGATTTTTTAATCTAATTATGGGCTTATATTAATTGTGATTAATAGTTAAGATAATATGGTCAAATATGAGACATAAAGTGGGCCATTTATTTTGGTTTAATTATTGGGCCTATTATTCTAATATAATAAGATGTGGATTAATTGTGTAGGCCTATTAGACCCACTAGGGATTGTTAGATGGAGACCCTAATATGTCTAATATATAAGGAGTGCTAGGTCCCCTCTCTAAGGATCTGACATAACGACTAAATTAAGTTTTTCTCTCTCTACCATCTAAGAAACTTAGTCATAAGATCCGGAGAGAAGAATCTGGTGCACTTGATCGTTGATCGTGTTCTTGCTTCCGTTTAACACGGCGTTGGATAAAAAATCAGGTTCTATCTAATTTTCTCTAAATTAGTATTCTAAGTATTCATGTATGATCTTGGGTGTAGAATAATTTTTATTCTAACAATTGGTATCAGAGCCTGTATACATGATCTTAGAATCTTTGGATGGGTAAACCTAATTAAATTATATTTAAAAAATAAAAATAAAAAATAAAGCCGTAATAGTGTTTCACGGCATGGCGGAAATCATAAGTTGTCGGCATGGAAATTTTGCTACTTGAAGTCTAGCTCTTATTGTCTAGTGAATTAAGATTGAGATGATTGAATTAGTATGGATATTATATTCAATTGCTGGCTTGTGTCTGCATAAGGCTTGTCAAGATTTCCTGCGTTGACTTTCATCTATTTTTCTTAGACCTTGATAAAGCTGGTGCAATTTTTGTATTTGATTTCGTGCAAGCTTGTGTGGACATATTGTTAAAGTTCATTGAACCAACTAAACATTCAAACCAAATTTGTGGGTTTTCATGCACTGTTTATCGTAAGCTTTTTTTGGCTTTGGTTTATTTGACTATGACATGTGCAGATCCGTTTATTGGTTTGATATATGCTTCGGTGATGATGTTTTGCTTAGTTTGTCTTTTATTTCTGCGTAAAGCTTTGCAGAATTTGGCAATTAAATGTATTGTCTCGATTATGGTGCATAGACTTGCTAAATTCTTGTGACTAAGGCAAATATAAGTGATTAAGGAGATTAATTTTCGTTTGTAATTTAGGCTAGTAATAAATTTGTTTAAAAAGCCTAAATTATAATTTTAATCTCATAAGGTTGTATAAAGCCATAATAAAGGTTATTTCATGTAATAAACATGAAATTTCTGTTTTAGTGTGACATTAGAGATAATTATATGTTTATATCTCATAAAGTTTAATTTAATGCATTTTGCATCATTAGATGTCACATTGGAGAGAATTTTGTTATCTCTCTCATAAAGTTAGATACAATGCTTTAGCTTATTTATTATGTAACATTATTAAGAGATATTTTGCATATCTCATACGGATATGTTACATAAGGGTGTGATTGAAGACATTTATGGCCCCCTTGTCTATAAAGATTAAATCACACATTAAAGTTATTTTTATGGGTAATATAAAGTGTATCCGAGCGTTAAAGAGAATTTTATGAATTGATTGAGCTGTTGCCACCAAAGTGGTCTGTTCATTTAATTTATAGAATTTTAAACTTTAATGGTGAGGGATGTCTCTGATTAAGTACAAAATTCTTCTGCCCAAAGGTGTTGATTTTGTATAAGATCTAGAAGATGACACATGAGACATATGATTAGGAAGTGACTTGTCTGAGTGGTCTATTCACCCAAAGGTGGTAGATTTATGAAGATAAGAATATATTCTTAGATCGTTTAATGTGGAGAATTTGGAATTGCTATGTTATGTATTCTGCCCAAAGGTGTTTCATAATGATGTATCTAAATTCTCAACTTGTGATTTTTTTATGGCTTTTATCAATATTACCCTATGATTTGCTAATATAGCATTGTATTTGATCTATTAAGTCACCTTTCTGTCAACAATAATATGGTCACTATTGAATGATTGACTGCTTCTGAATTATTAAAAGTGAAAACAAGATGTGGAATTTGCTATTGAAGATGACAGATATGGATTTGGTAGTGACCATATCAATGCCTGAACTTACTGATGCCAGCACTGATGCATAAAAATATGCATATGCAGCTTAGTGGAAAGTCGAATCACATTTGTTATCTCACAATGAAGAGGTCAATTCCTAAACACATGTTGAGTGGTCTTTCCTAGCACTGCTGTGGCTAAGGAGTTCTAGACTGCTATGTCCTAAAGGTATAAAGTCTAATCAAATGCTGAAATAGGGCATTGTTTAGGGAGTTTTTATCTCATAATTTATGATGGAATATGAGATATTAGGGAATACGTCAATAAGAAAGTCCACAATTAGACTAAATAGAATGCCCTTAATATTTCTCTTCCTGACGCTTATATTGTGCACCAAGCATTGAATATCCTTCCTGGAGATTTTGGTTTACTTGTAACCACTTACAATTCTCAGGATAAGGTATGGGATATCAATGAATTGATCACAAAGTGCATTACTAAAGAAGAGGAATTGAATAATGAGAAACTATGAGGTGCTCTCATTGTGTCCGTGCCTAGCAAGAAAGAAAAGAGTAAAAAATCTAAATTTTCTACTCTTACAAATGTTTAGGACAATAACTCTGGTCAATTAAGTGTTCTGGGTGTCAATAAATTTGCTTTTAAGAAAGATAGGTGCCACTTCTGTAAGAAGAAAGGTCATTTTAAAGCGAACTGTCTCAAATACAAAGCTTGGTTAGAGAAACGTGAAAACAAAGGTAACTCTTTGGCTCTTGTTTTATATGAATCCAATTTAGCTATTGCCCCATCTGGATCTTGGTGGCTTGACTGTGGAGCAACTAATCATGTTGCATTCACTATGCAGGGATTCATAAGCACGAGGAAGCCAAATAAAGATGAGAGTAAACTTTTGGTTGGCAACAACATGGAGGTGGACGTAGAATTCATAGGAGTAGTTTGTTTAAATCTAGATTCTGGTTTTAAACTTATTTTAAGAAACACATTTCTATGTACCGTCTTTTAGACGGAATTTAGTTTCAGTTTCAATTTTGGACAAAGAAGGCTACACTTTTGATATTAAAAATGGGAATATTTCCTTAACTTTTAATTCAAATGTTGTTGGCCATTGTGTTTTGTCATATGGTTTATATAGATTGTGTTTAACTCCAAATGAAATTTATTCCACTGCATGTAATGTTGAACGAGTTGTTGCCAAAAGACCCCTAATTAAGGAAAAGTCTTCCATGTTATGGCATAAAAGATTGAGCTATATTTCTAGGAAAGAGTAGAAAGGTTGATAAAAGATAACATCCTTCCTACTATTGACTTTGATAACCTAGAAACATGTGTAGACTGTTGTAGGGGAAAAATGACCAAGATTAAGAAAAAAAGGGTCAGTTCACAGTAGTGATCTTTTACAGATTATTCATACAGATATAAGTGGCCCCTACTCACCCACTATATGTAATAATAAGTATTTTATTACACTCATTGATGATTTTTCTCGATATGGTTATATGTTCTTGATTAAGGAAAAGTCTGAAACTCTTGATAAATTCAAGATTTTCAAGACTGAAGTTGAGAAACAGTTGGGAAAAATCATTAAGATTGTAAGATCTGATCGAGGAGGTGAAGTATTATGACAAACATGGAGTTGCAGGACAAGTAAAAGGTCCGTTTGCTAAATACTTGGCAGACTGTGGCATTATTGCTCAATTTATCATGCCAGGCAGTCCTGACCAAAATGGTATTGCTGAAAGGTGAAATAGGACACTTAAAGATATGATGAGAAGCATGCAAAGTAGGGTCAATCTTTCTAATTATCTTTGGGGTGAAGCTATTAAAACAACTTTATATATTCTCAATAGAGTGCCCAGTAAATCTATTACTAAAACTTCTTTTGAGTTGTGGACTGGACGCAAGTCTAGTCTCAATCATTTTCGAGTATGGAGATATCCTTCAGAGGTACGTCTTTATGATCCTTATGCAAGTAAGATGCATCCTAAATTTACTCGTTGTTATTTTATTGGATATTCTGAGCATTCCAAAAGTTATAAATTTTATTGTCAAGATTGAGGTGCTAGAATTGTAAAATCACAAACAGCAAAGTTTTTGGAATATGATGTGGCTGATAAAAGTGACTTTAATACCACGAATGAGAATATTCAGGTTACAGCAATTTATGTTTCTCAACCTATAGATAAAGGTATTGTGGAGCTTGAGCCTGTGGTTGTTCCTATAGAGGGACAAGAACCTCTTATTGTTACTGAGGTTCCTCAACCACAAGATACAGTTGAACAGGTTCCACTAAGGAGATCTATTAGGGAGAGGAGACCTGCTATCTCATCAGATTTTGTGGTATATTTAGGAGAACATGATTATGATATTGGCCATGTTATTGATCCAATTACTTTTACAGAAGCTGTCTCTAGTCCTCAATCTGACATATGGTGGGATGCAATGAGAGATGAGATGCAATCTATGAAGCATAATGGTGTTTGGGAACTTGTTGAGTTGCTTGAAAGTTGCAAATCTATTGGATGTAAATGGGTTTATAAAACCAAAAAGGACTCCAAAGGGAAAGTTGAGAGGTTTAAAGCCAGACTAGTTGCTAAAGGTTATACTCAGAGAGAAGGGATCGATTTTAATGAAACTTTCTCTCCTGTGTTCCTCTAAGGATGCATTTAGAGTACTTATGGCACTTGCAACTCATTATAATTTAGAATTATATCAAATGGATGTTAAAACTGCTTTTCTCAATGGAGACCTTATTGAAGAGGTTTATATGGTGTAACCTGAAGGATTTGTAGATGATAACAATGATCGTCTGGTTTGTAAACTTAAAAGGCCTATTTATAGGCTCAAACAAGCATCCAGACAATGGTACTTGAATCTTGATGAGATAATTACATCCTTTAGATTTGTTGAAAATAAAGTGGACAGCTGCATATATCTCAAGGTAAGTGGGAGCAAATATATCTTTCTCATTCTTTATGTGGATGATATTTTGCTTGCAAGTAATGATTTAGGCATGCTACATGAGGTTAAGCAGCTATTGTCTAGACAATTTGACATGAAAAATCTTGGAGATGCATCCTTTGTTCTAGGCATTGAAATCCAAAGAGATAGGTTTCGAAACTTATTGGGTCTCTCTCAAAGAGCATACATTGATCGCATATTAAAAAGATTTAATATGCATAACAGTAATCTTGGAACTGTACCAATCTATAAGGGTGACAAATTGAGTTTGAAACAGTGTCCTAAAAATGATGTTGAGAGAGAGTCAATGAAGAATATTCCTTATTCTAGTGCAGTAAGGAGCCTGATGTATGCTTAGATTTGTACTAGACCGGATATTGCCTTTGCAGTAGGTATCTTGGGTAGATATTTATCTAATCTTGGATGGGACCATTGGGTTGCTGTAAAGAAAGTTTTGAGATATTTGAAAGGGACACAAGACTATATGTTAACATATAAGAAGGTTGAAAATCTTAAACTCGTGAGATACACAGATTCTGACTTTGCTGGCTGTAAAGATGATAAAAGATCCACATCTGGTTATGTTTTCACATTGGCTGGTGGTGCTATTTCTTGAAAAAGTGTCAAACAGACGTTGTTAGCTTCATTCACTATGCAGGCTGAGTTTATAGCATGTTATGGGGCAGTTACACAGGGTGTATGGTTACACAATCTCATTGCTAAGATGACCATTGTTAGTTCTGTGTCAAGACCAATTGGAATATATTGTGATAATATTGCCGCAGTATTATTCGCTAAGAATAATAAAAGTATCACAGGGTCAAAGCATATGGAAATCAAATACTTGACCTTGAAAAAGTTGATAAAGAAAGGTGACATTGAAGTAGAGCATATTATGACTGAATGTATGGTTGCTGATCCTTTAACTAAGGGACTCTACCTTGGTGCTTTTAAAGGGCATGTTGCTAGCATGGGATTGGTTGAGTCATTTGATGTTCTTGGTTAGTGGGAGTCAGTATATATGCTTACTCTACTTATTTTTGTTTTGTTTAAGACATCATTTTGATGTTTTTTTATTATTATAAATTTTAATAATAATAATCATTGATGATTTAGTCATATGATATTTTATATTTTTGTAAAGTCTTAAGCCATGTGTCAGTCTTAAGCAAGAGCCTAGGGCATTAATCGTTAGGTTAATGTGTATGTCTTGTAACATATAAAGTTATCTTGAATATAAAGTTAATTATAAGACATATTGGTTTAAATTATTTAAACCATAAAGTATTTCTCTTACATACTTGTTATGCATAAAGTAGAGAAATTGATGACTGACAAGTAAATAGCACATTATATAAACCATAAAACTAGTGCTATTGTTACTTGCTACACTACCACATCTAGTTCATGTGGGCAAGATTCATTAATATTTGTAACCATAGAAAGAATTGTGTCGCATTAATGATACAAATTCTGCTATGATTCAATATTGGGGATCTTGTTTGACAGAATGATACTTTAGAATAGTCTCTTGACCAACATACATTGAGCTCATAAAGTTTTAAAGTATTATCTTGGCATAAAGAATTAGTCACAATTAATGTCGCCCAAGTGGGAAAATGTTAGATTTTTAATCTAATTATGGGCTTATATTAATTGTGATTAATAGTTAAGATAATATGGTCAAATATGAGACATAAAGTGGGCCATTTATTTTGGTTTAATTATTGGGCCTATTATTCTAATATAATAAGATGTGGATTAATTGTGTAGGCCTATTAGGCCCATTAGGAATTGTTAGATGGAGACCCTAATATGTCTAATATATAAGGAGTGCTAAGTTCCCTCTCTAAGGATCTGACATAACGACTAAATTAAGTTTTTCTCTCTCTACCATCTAAGAGACTTAGTCATAAGATCCGGAGAGAAGAATCTGGTGCACTTGATCGTTAATCGTGTTCTTGCTTCCGTTCAATATGGCGTTGGATAAAAAATCAGGTTCTATCTAATTTTCTCTAAATTAGTATTCTAAATATTCATGTATGATCTTGGGTGTAGAATAATTTTTATTCTAACAGTTATTGGCCAGGTGAAGGATAATGTGATGGAAAATTTTGTTCAAATGATTAATTGACCAAACACCAGAAAAAAATTGTAAAATTATTATTTTCTTACAAATTTATTTTCGGGGATAATATTTTTCCTGGGAAAATGATTTAAATTGTACTAAATAGACCCTCAAACTCAAACCAAGAACCAGGATAAAATAATT
The DNA here is from genome assembly GCA_024721245.1 of Mitragyna speciosa. NCBI lineage: Eukaryota > Viridiplantae > Streptophyta > Magnoliopsida > Gentianales > Rubiaceae > Mitragyna > Mitragyna speciosa. The sequence goes on from CM045562.1 coordinate 801,243, forward strand.
TTCAAACGAAAGTTGATGCAAGACTGTTTTGGCCTTCGAAGTTTCGAGGCAGAAGAGATGTGCCTAGTAGAACTCAATTCCGATCCTCAACGTCATTTTTCAACACCAAATCCGGTGCCAATGATTATTACTAAAGTGTAAATGTGAGGTGATAGCTCCTTATTATATTAGTACTAAGAAAATAGTACTGAGGGTCTGAACTGGGTAGAACTACTTTAATTTCCAATCACTTCCTTTTCGGCATTTTGTGTTGGTTTGTAATGAACTGTATTTTGAAAATTTTGAAATACTTGCCTTCCCTCATGTGCTGAAAAAAGTAGTCGTTATTATCACACTGTGGTTTATTTAATGTGTCAAATACATGTTTGGTTATGGGTTGGCAAAGAAGGAGAGCTGAAATGTATGGCAAAAAGATAGCTGGATAGTTGGGTAGGATCGTAGGAATGAACGAAATGGCCAGCAGCAGAGGCAGTGGAAGGAAGGACAAGGATAAGGAAAATGGAAGGACAAAAAAAATCAACAAGAAACTAGAAAGGCCATTTTTTTTCTATGGTTGTGTGACGCAAATAAAACATAAAAAATGGAAAAAGTGATATTAGAGTGATAATACAAGGATGTTTGTTTTAACTTACCTTCGATATACTAATTAAAATTTACTCGAGTAAATAAGAAGCACAATTTTGAAAAAAAAAATCTTATTTTCCTGAATTTTTTTTTCAAATAATACTGAAATTCCTACAAGAATATTGTTTGAATCACACTGTTTGATATCTTTTTATTGCTCTTTGCCATTTTATCCCCTCTGTCATATATGATCGAGTTGTTAACAAAATGGTTTAAATTGATTTTCTTACACGTGTAACTGGTTCATCGTATCTAATTATCTTGCATAAAAATAATTTAGAAAATTAGTAAATTTCAATAAAATTTACTGTTTTAAAATTTTCATCACATGATTTTCTTAAATTGTCGGAAGCAATCAGTATCAACTATTTGTTTGCCTCCCATCTATTCGTAAAAGAATAATAAAATAGTAAAACTGAAGTATTTTGCCAACCCTTTATAATTTCTGATTCGTAATCAATGAACGGATTTACCAACTAACTGAGTAAAGTAGCATTACGAAAATACTAGTTTTCTTCTTCTTGTTTTTTTTTGGTTTCGAGATGGATACAGAAATCATACAATTCACCTGTTCACTACTCTACCTCAATCTATATCAATGGTGCAAAATGCAAACGGTAGCAGAAAAGGCATAAGTTATTAAGCTCTTGCTTGAACAGCTGAATTTCAATAATCCATGGCAAACAAATCCAGCTTACACGTACCCATGGAATGGTTAGCGTTTGGGCATTTAATCCCACTTTTAGAACTATCCAAAGTCATAGCCCAAAGAGGTCATAAAGTGACCTTCATTTCTACCGCTAGAAACATCGATCGCCTCCCTAAAATCCCTCCAAATTTTTCCATTACTTTTTTTGAAGCTACCATTGCCCGAAGTTGAAGGACTTCCGAACATGCGGAGGCCACTGTCGACCTCCGTGCTGATGATGTTCCTTTCCTCAAGATAGCCTACGACTGCCTCGAACCCGAGTTGAGTCGTTTCTTGGGGAACTCAACTCCTGACTGGATCGTTTACGATCTCCTTACAAGTTGGTTGCTCCCGTTGCAGTTCAACTTGGGATTGGGAAGATATTATTATTTTCGACTATTAATGCATGGAGTTTGGCATTTCTTGAACCATCAGATATATGATTAACGGCACAAATACTAGGACTAAGGTCGACGATTTTATTGTGCCACCAAAGTAGGTAACTTTCAAGACTAATTTGTCTTATAAAAGTCACGAGGCATAATGCGCTCTCGGAGCAATTAAGAGGAATGAATCGGGGGTATCGGATGCCTACCGATGTGCGATGGCAGTGAAGGGATTGGACAATGTGATTATCTCATTCTTCTTATGCGACGTCTTTTTTTTTTTTTTTGTGCGTGCCCTGCGGTTCTGGTATTTGACTTTTGGGAAATGGGTGATATTATTCTTTTTGTTAGAGTAGTTTGTAATGTAAAGCTTTGGGCATTTGTCCCACATTGAAAGACAATAAGAAAACCAATGCTCTTATAAGTTCCTTGTCTTCTTCCCTTAATAAATTTAATTCCAACTTTGATTTGGAGGAAAATTTTGGTGGGAAGGCAAATTTTTCAATTGGATTTATTCATAAATAATACAATTGAAAAGAAAATGATTTAATAATCTTGACAAGGGCACTTGGGCACTTGGGGCTTGGAAATTAATTGGTTAATTTTTGATTAATTAATTAATATTTTTTTAATTAATTAAACAGTTATTTAAACTGTCAGTGCCCCTTCATTAAGACACAACCTTTCAGACAAGAGGTTGTCGTTGTCTTTAAATACCCAAACCGATTAGAACTCTTCTAACCAAGCGATTTGTGTGTTAATCCGACTTTGTTGAATCTTAGAGATAATTTGCCTGTTAACGATAAGGGGCAAATAACACCTTAAGGATAGTGATTTTTCACGCCTCAAAGTCATCTTTATTTTCGTATAAATTTCTGTATTTTACTTAACACTTCTTACCAATTCCAATTTTTAGTTATTTACCTAATTATCTAAATTATCTAAATTTGTAAAGCACATATTAACTTATTTTTCCTAATTATTTATAATTGATAATTATTACTAATTATTCACACTTCCATTATTATTTTCTAAATTGTTAAAGTTATATATGTTTTTAGCAAAAAATGCAACCCATACATCACAGTAAAGCTATATAATAAGAAATATTTGTTTTTATTAATCATACTATGTAATATTTTATTACATTTTTAATTATTTCCTTTGTTATATAAATTGCATACTGTTTTGGACAAGGAAATAATCAACTCAACACAATACAATTATCTTAAAAATAATTATTTATTTTTCTAATTATTTCTAATCAATAATTATTTTCTTAGTTTTTTCCTACTCTCATAAATGATTTCATTCTTTTTTTGTAACTATCTTTCCTTTTTTTTAATTCATTTTTCTAATTACATACATTACATTTTTTTTGCCAAAAATTAATCATTGCTACTTAATAAAACTTTAATGGAAGCAATTATATTTTTTCCTAGTTATTCCAAATTATTTATTATTTCAATAATTGTTTCTCTTTCTTAGATATTTTTGCAATTATCTAGCGAACATATTTTGTAAAACAAAAAATAATCATTACAACATAATGTGCAATATTTAGTTATTCCCTTACTTTTTCCAACGATTTTTATTGTCCTTTTTATTTATCTATTTTACAGTTTTCTCTACTTTTTTTTTCATAAATCAAATTATGATTACGTGGCGGCTGCGAGCAACTTGGGGGGTGAATTGACGGGTGACTGGTGGTGAGAGAGGCTTTGGGTCCTCTATTATACAATTTAGTATTACACTCATGTTACGCCACCTAAAAGAGTGACAAGTATCCCTCTTCCAATAGACATAGTTAGTGGGTGAGCACTTGTTACTTTCTTAAGCGGTGTAACATGAGTGTAACACCAAATTCTGTAATAGAAAACTCCAAGCTGGCGAGAGGCTTGCGGGGAAAGAAAGGAATGGAAAAATCCCATTTAACTCGAGGGAAAACTATAAAGAGAGAGAAGAAAAATAAAGTTAAGAAATAGTATATCATGTTTATGTTCATGGGCCTTAGCAATCTTGATGATCGCGTGATTTTTTTTTTTTGGTTAAGAATTTAATATTTTAGTCTACTCCTTATCTATTATAGGGAACTCCTTATCTATTATAGGGAATGGTTTAACTGGATCTGAAGGAGCCATCGGAAACTAAACTACCATTAAATCAAAGTACTAAAGTGTTCCCTTAAATTTTTAATCTAACTATTTGCTGCAAGTGGAGTTACAATCCCAACTTACAACAGGAGAAGCTTTTAAGGGACCGGTGAATTGCCCCAACATTTAAGGGACTAGTGGGTCATGACCCACGTGGTGTTCACGCTTCTGTCAGTAGAGTAAATACAGAAAGAAAAGGAAAGGTGTCGTATAAGGGGAAGAGTTAGTTAGCAGCATTTAGTAGTGATAAAAGTCAGTTACTCAGCCAAGAGTTAGTTAGAGCCAGTATCATCTGGGAAGAGGAGGGAAACGTGAGCAACAACAGCTTGTATAAAAGAGAAGAAAGGATTGAGAGAAGGCAGGCCTGATTTAGAAGTCTCTCTCTCTTTTCATTCTTACTCTCTACATTTCTATCCTCTGCTTGTAACCCCCTTCAATCTGACCTCATTTCTCCTTCTCTATTTCCCCTAAATTCTCTGAATAATACAGTCATATTCATTCAGTTTCCTGTTCTTTCTTGAACTCTTGTATTAGTTAGTGAACTGTTAACAATAATCTTGACAAAATTGGTATCAGAACTGTTTGATTCTTGGACTCAGAAGAAAAATGGCAGAAGGAACCAAGTTCAAAGCTCTGGAGGATCAAATCAAGATACAAGAAGCCAAGCTCCAGGAGACCATGGAGAGTATGCAATCCTTTCAACAACAAATACGTGGCGAGATGGAAAGCAGCACCAAGAAGGTGGAAAGTCTAATCAGTGGCTTGGATAACAAGTTCATGGCTTTAATGAGAGTGATGAGTAAAGAGAAAGGAATAACAAAAGAGCCACCGTCAATAGTTGGAAATCCACCTCTACTGCCTACACCTCAAAGCTTTCAAAAAATACCTGAAGAGAAAGAAAATTCGCAATGGAACAGAGACAAGGTTAGTAAAATGCCTCTTCCTTATCATCCTAAGATAGAACTTCCTTTATTCCATGGAGAAAACCCACGTGAATGGTTGAGAAAATGTAACAAGTTTTTCTTACATTATCAAGTTGAAGAGGACCATAAGATCAATGTAGTAGAAATGTATCTAGAAGGAAAATCCGATATTTGGTTCCAAGGGATTAAATTGGAAAAACCAAAATTGGGTTGGAATGAATTCAGTGATCTGTTATGTAGTAGGTTTGGGGAGAAAAAGATTGCAAAATGTTATAGAGGAATTTAATAAACTACAACAACAAGGGTCTGTGGAAGATTATGAGGAGAAGTTTGAAGAATTAAAAACCTTGATGTTACTTGAAAATCCCTGGTTAATGTGAAAGTTACTTTATTTCCAAGTTTTGTTAGTGGTCTAAAGGATGAAATAAAGGCTATGTCAAAATGCTAAGTCCAGACTCATTGACCAAAGCCTTTGAAATTGCACACTTACAAGAACAAGTATGCGTGATACAAGGGAGGAACCAAAAGACAGGAGGCATGCCAGTTGTAGACTCAAAATTTTGGTATGGTTAAACATGCAGGTCCTGTAGGCAATGGATTTTATAAAGTACCTGTGTCTCAAGATAAAGGGATTACTTCAGGAAAACCTAGAAACAAAGAAGCTGACTTCCCCAAGAACTGCAACATAGAAAAAATCATGGATTATGTTTTAAATGTGGGGAAAAATATGGGTTGGGACACCAATGCAAAACGAATCAGTTGAATATGGTTCTTGCTGATGATGAAGAAGTAGGTGATTTTGAAGATGCATTGGGGCAACAAGATGATGAGACAGGTAATCCAGGGAAGATGATGGAAGTTTCAATACATGCATTGTCTAGATGTATGAAGAGGAAGACAATCATTCTTCAAGGCTGGCTTAGAAATCTACCTGTAAAAATTCTAGTGGATACGGGTAGCTCTGACAGCTTTATTAATCCACAGATTGGTTCAAGAATTAAATCTTCCCTTCTGTGCTATCAAACCCTCTGACAATAACTCTAGCAGATGCTAGTGGCATTACCAGCTGCGCTACATGTCCTCAGATCAAATGGGAAATACAGAACTACTCGTTTGTGTATGATCTGAAAATAATGGAGTTAGGAAGGTGGGGTATCATATTGAGAGTTGACTGGATATTCCAGTTCAGCCCCATTGTATTTGATTTTCATCAATTTAATATTACCTTGTATAACAATGGAGACTTGGTAGAATTACAAGGACAGATTGAGCAGCCTGAACTCAAATTAATTAGAGGAGGTGATCTCAGAGAATTTATTCAAAGTAAGACCAGGCACATCACTGCATTACAGTTGGAACAAGGACTGAATGAAAATGAAGAAATACCTGTTGAAGTAGCTCAACTGTTAGCTCAATATGCTGAAGTTTTTGACAACCCCAGAAACCTGCCACCAGAGTAGAGCCTTGACCATCATATAAATCTTAAACCAGGCTCTCAAACCTTTAAGCTGAAGCCATATAGGTATCCTCATTCACAAAAAAATGAGATTGAATAGCAGGTCATTAATATGTTATAAACTGGAATTATTAAGAACAGTCACAGCACCTTTGCATCACCTGTTCTTTTGGTAAAAAAGAAAGATGGAACATGGAGGTTTTGTGTTGATTACAGGCACTTGAATGAGTTGACCATCAAAGATAGGAACCCTATACCTAACATAGATGAATTGATTGATGAATTGCATGGTGCAAGGATCTTCAATAAACTGGACTTACGGTCTGGTTATCACCAGATTAGAGTCAAACCTAAAGACACTCACAAAATAACTTTTCAGACTCATCAAGGGCATTATGAGTTCCTAGTAATGCCCTTTGGACTCACAAATGCACTTGCAAATTTCAAGCATTGATGAATCAAGTCTTCAAAAGTTGTCTTAGAAAGTACGTTTTGGTGTTTTTTGATGATATTTTAATATACAGTACATCATTGGAGGAACACATTCAGCACCTACACACAGTCATGACTATACTGAAAGACAACCAATTATATGCAAAAAGGACCAAATGTTCTTTTGCTCAAAGGAGGGTCGATTATTTGGGGCATGTTATCACAGAAGCTGGGCTGAGTATGGACCCCAACAAGGTTGAATGCATGATCAGTTGGCTAGTACCAAAGAATGTTAAAGTATTGAGGGGGTTTCTTGGATTAACAGGATATTATAGAAGATTTATCAAAGGGTACGGGGCTATTTGTAAGCCATTAAATGAGTTGTTAAGAAAGATGGCTTTGGATGGCAAATAGAGGCTCAAACAGCCTTTGAACAACTCAAGCAAGCCATGACTACAGCACCTGTCCACAAATTGCCAGACTTTAAGCAGCTCTTCATAATTGAGACTGATGCAAGTGGACAAGGAATAGGGGCTGTCTTAATGCAAGAGGGACACCCTATAGCTTTTCTAAGCAAACCACTTTCAATAAGGCATAGAGGACTATCTACGTATGAGAAGGAACTAATGGCCTTAGTAATGGCAATAATGAAATAGAGGCACTATCTTGTAGGGCACCATTTTGTCATCAAGACAAACCACCAGTCCCTGAAATTTCTATTGGAACAAAGGTTAACCATGAACTTGCAGCACAAGTGGCTAACCAAATTACTAGGATTGGATTACGAAATCCAATACAAGAAAGGAGATGAAAATAAGGTGGCAAATGCACTTTCCAGAAGAGAAGAGGATATGGAAAATCATTGCTCAACAGTAATCTCAGCAATGGCTATTTCGACAATTCAACCTAAGTGGATTCAGGAGCTGCAAGCTGGTTATGAAAGGGATGAAGAATGCCAGAAGATAATAGCACAAATACTGTTGGAGGACCCACAAGTAACCAATTATACTTTCGAACGAGGTATATTGAAATACAACAGCAAGCTCTATGTTGGAAATAACAAAGGAGTTAGACAAAAACTTATAATAGAATTACACTCTTCATCCCTAGGGGGTCATTCTGGCCAGAAGGCTTGCTTCCAAAAGATCCAATCCCTTTTTTTCTGGCCTAGGATGAAAAAGGAGATATTCCAGTTTGTTAGTTATTGTGATGTTTGCCAGAGAAACAAAGGGGAACAAGTTCCTTATCCAGATTTACTACAGGCATTACCCATACCTACACAAGCCTGGTCCCACATTACTATGGATTTTATAGAGAAATTACCTCCATCCAGGCAATATGATACTATATTAGTGGTGGTAGATAGATTAACTAAGTTTGGCCACTTCCCACCACTCAAGCATCCTTTCTCTGCATCTGATGTAGTTGAGGTGTTCTTGGATAACATATATAAACTACACGGTCTTCCAAAGTCAATAACAAATGATAGAGACAAGCTGTTGACTAATCATTTTTGGAAGGAGTTATTCAAGTTGATGGGTACCCAATTGCAGTTCAGCTCAGCTAACCATCCTCAAACGGATGGCCAAAGTGAGCGGTTAAATCAATGTCTGGAAGCCTTTCTCCGATGTATGACTGGTGAACACCCCACACAGTGGAGTAGGTGGCTTTCTTTGGCAGAATGGTGGTATAATACTGCCTACCATAACAGCCTACAATGTACACCTTTCGAGGCCTTGTATGGGTACAAACCAGTACCACTACCATTAGGACCTCATCATGAATCTATCATTCCAGCTGCTACAGGACATGCTCCAGACCTAGACTCAGGATTATGCAAGTCAGTCAAAGAGCACTTATTCAAGGCACAACAAAGAATGAAATTCTTTGCTGACCAAAGACGAATTGAAAGAAGCTTTGCAGTAGGTGATTGGATATATCTAAAGTTGCAGCCAGTATAGACAGCAGACTGTGTCACTCAGGAAAAATCTTAAACTGACTTCCAGATTTTATGGACCTTTCCAAGTGGTAGAAAAAATTGGAGAAGTGGCATATAAACTTCGACTACCAGCAGAGTCAAAAGTGCACCCATGTATTTCATGTTTCATTACTCAAGAAGAAGTTGGGAGCTAATAATCAGTCAAGTCCTTCATTGCCACAATGGAATGAGCAGGATCAATGTATACTGGAACCAGCAGCCATACTTAAAAGGAAGAGTCATTCTACGCAATGGTAGTCCAGTCATACAGTTTCTTATTAAGTGGAATCATCTACATGAAGACGAATCCTCTTGGGAAGACAAAGCCTTCATCCAGCATCAGTTTCCTCATTTTCAGACTTAAGGACAAGTCATTGCTCATGGGGGAAGGAATTTTCAAGAGAGTAAATACAGAAAGAAAAGGAAAGGTGTCGTATAAAGGGAAAGAGTTAGTTAGCAGCAATTAGTAGTGATAAAAGTCAGTTACTCAGCCAAGAGTTAGTTAGAGCCAGTATCATCTGGGAAGAGGAGGGAAACATGAGCAACAACAGCTTGTATAAAAGAGAAGAAAGAATTGAGAGAAGGCAGGCCTGATTTAGAAGTCTCTCTCTCTCTCCATTCTTACTCTCTACATTTCTATCCTCTGCTTATAACCCCCTTCAATCTAACCTCATTTCTCCTTCTCTATTTCCCCTAAATTCTCTGAATAATACAGTCATATTCATTCAGTTTACTGTTCTTTCTTGAACTCTTGTATTAGTTAGTGAACTGTTAACTATAAGCATGACAAAATGCTTCATACCCTACTCCCTAGCCCTCGTTGGTTTTCCATCATATTCAACTACCATATTATGAACTAAGAGATTTTCATGAAATTTTTTAGGACCTTCCGTTAAAAAATGGTGATTATTATAAAAATAATTAATAAATTTTATTATAGTAATAAAAATAAATTATGATAATCATTGTAATTACAACAAAATACATGAAAAACACTTTTGTTTGTTTGATTTTGTTTTTTAAAGACTCCAAATAAGTTTCTCAACTAATTTTTTATCTAAAAAACACACTTATTGAAAGAATTCTTTAAAATTATTACAATAATATTTTTTTAAAAATGCCCTAAAAAACAAGCGATGCTACTATCCTTGCCTCTTGATAGATATAAATGATGCACGTGGCAACACCAAAATTGTGGTTACGCTATAATTGAATTTCTCCGTTATATTCGTGTGTGTGGTGTGTAGTGTCCGATTTGTTCATGGGATACAAAACATGTGTAGAAGAAAGCGACCTATCGAAAAGAGAAATTACAACAGAAACAAAAGCTACCTTCGAAAATAATTTGAACCAGGTGGTCAAATTCAGCATTCAAACTTACAGTGCATCTTGAACAGACTGATAATCAGATGAATACCACCATTATCTGATCAGATCCAATTTTTCTTCACAATCTTTACTGATTAATTTTTTTTTCTTTTGCACAATCAGTTTGTTTAAATTGGGCAAAAGAGTAGACCATAATCAAACAAGTCAAACAAATTCGGTTTTCGTAACTTTGTGTCATCAAATTTTTCATTAATTTAAAGTGAATCCCGAACAGACTCTCTCAATCAGATGAAAACCACCATTAATCTGATCAGGGATCCAAATTTTTATCTATTAGTATTAAAGCAAGATTTCAACGGCAAGCTTGGTTCAACAATTCTTGATCCAGGCATTAATTATTTGGAATATTATTAAAACACAGTGTTCCATTTAAATCATGCCACGCTACACAGAGTACAATCCCTCGCATAATTCAAGGAAAAGTATATAATACACCACGTGCATTGCCACGTGGTGTATTAAAATCAATAATTTATCTTCATATGACAATAGTAGATCATATTTTATATTATTTGGCGATGTATAATTGATTTTAGTGCACTACGTGGTATGCCATGTGGCACACTTAGTGCACGCAATACTCACTCATAATTCATCTCAATTCATTGTATGCACTTTTGTTCTTTGTTAATCCTTCGCGCGTTTTTTTCGCGAGACATTGCAACGGTGATATGCGGCAATAATGGAAGGAAAAGGATGGATCGATATCAGATATTTTAAAGGTTAACACTAGTTTACTTTTGAAACTGGGCAAAAAAAGAAAGAGAGAGTCCTCCGTACTGGATCTTTTGCATACTTTTATTCTATGCAAAAATTTTAAGATAATTTTTTCCTTTTTTTTTTCTTTCATTTTCAAACAGTAATAGTTTCCGCTTCAATTATTCACCCTATGACAGACACTGTTAGAGTAGGTTAATATTGACAGAATTTTTTCATTTTTTGTCCAGATAACTTCTAGATAATTCTAAATAGATTATTCTAAACTCTCCAAAAAAAAAAAAAAGATTATTCCAAATTTTGTTACTACAAATTATCCAACAACTTTAGTGCCCTTTAAATAATCATGATTGCAAGCGCAGAGCTCAGCCCTCACAAATCCAGGTAAACAAACACTGCTACGAAGTTTGGTCTGTAATAATTCAATTTCATTTCAATGGCCAAAGAGACCAATTTACATGTAGCGATGTTCCCATTGTTGGCCTTTGGGCATATCATCCCATATTTAGAACTCTCCAAATTGATAGCTCAAAAGGGTCACAGAGTCTCCTTCATTTCCACCCCAAGAAACATCGATCGCCTCCCAAAAATCCCACCAAATTTGGCTTCTTCCATCCACTTAGTCAAAATTCCTCTACCCAAAGTTGAGGGATTGCCCATCAATGCCGAGGCCACTTCTGACCTCCGCAGGGATGAAATTCCATTCCTCTGGAAAGCCTTTGACGGCCTCGAACCCCAGTTGACTCGCTTCCTAGAAGACTCACTTCCAGACTGGATTCTTTGCGACTTTGCTTCATATTGGTTGCCTCCAATTGCTGCTAAGTTGGGCATTTCAACATCCTACTTTTGTATAGTAAGTGCCTGGTTTTCGGCATTTTGTGGACCGCCAGATATGAGGATCAACGGCACAGATCCAAGGACTAAAGCAGAGGACTTTACAGTCCCTCCAAAATGGATCCCATTTGACACAAAAGTGTGCTACAAGTCCCACGAGACCAACTGGATTCTAGGATGGCGTCACCAGACGACCTCTGGCGTTTCAGATGCATACCGTTCTGGAACAGTGGCGAAATATTCCGACATTACCGTTCTCAGACACTGCAAAGAGTTTGAAGGCGATTGGTTGAAACTAATTGAAGACTTGCTACAAAAGACAGTGATACCACTTGGTTTCATGCCTCCCCCTCCTCCTATAGATAACAGCAGCGAAGAAAACAATTCATCATGGGTTTCAATCAAGAAATGGCTTGATAGCCAAAACAAAGACTCTCTGTTGTACGTGGCGTTAGGGAGCGAGGTGTCACTGAGCCAAACTCAAGCGAACGAGTTAGCCCTTGGTTTGGAGTTATCTGGGGTGCCATTTTTTTGGGTTCTGAGGACGCCATCTAGGTCAAGCGAGGACGATGAGTCGCTTGAGTTGCCAGAAGGGTTTGAAGAGAGAGTTAAGGGAAGGGGAATTGTTTGGAAGGGTTGGGCACCACAGCTGCACATACTAGGTCATGAATCAGTGGGTGGATTCTTGACTCATTGCGGTTGGAGTTCAACTATAGAAGGGCTCTCGTTTGGTCTTCCCCTCATCATGCTGCCATTTTGGGTCGACCAAGGGTTGATTGCTAGAGTTTTTGGGAAAAAGCAGGTAGGGATAGAAATACCAAGAGATGAGAAGGACGGGTCATACACAAGAAGCTCAGTGGCTGAATCTGTGAGGCTGGTGATGGTGGAAAATGATGGAAAAACCTACAGGGAAAAAGCAAAAGAAATGAGCGCAATATTTGGCAATAGACAACTCCACGATGGGTACATTCAGAAGTTCATCAGCTACTTGGAGAACAATAGACATAAATGTAGGGACCGATATTCCCATCCAACTTAGTTGGCTGTGTTCGACTAGATGCTAGCTGTGTAGAAAGTTTAATAAACACTATTGTTCTTAAATAACATTTTCTTCTTTCACTTTCTTTTGTGCTTTTAATTTTTCTAAGAAGAGAGATTCCGGATAAAATACAAAACTCAACCAAATTTAAGAGCTTTATTTTATGGTTGTATTTTCTTTAGACACCCCCCGCCCAAAAAAAAAAAACTGCAAAAAACAAAAGTAGCTGTCGAGCTGTAATGATCTGATTTTGGTAGTCAAGAAAATTATATCTTTTTAGAAATCATGTGCTTTGAGTATAACAAAGCTTCAAGTCAAAAAGAGGACAGTAGCTCAAGTTAGGCTAACGAGAAAAAGAAAAAGCATGCCCTCTGAATTTAGGAAGCACCATGTCAATTGCCATAATCTTCTTTTTTTTCTGCTGCCACAGATGCACCAATAATTGTTGATTGCTTCCTCAAAAATTAAATACATTTGAACTGCAGAACTGCATGGCGCATATACTACTGAATGACCTTTTTTTCAATTCGTTAACAATAATATAGTCCAAACTTGGAGGTTATCTGGAAGACTTATTTATTAGTACAGTATGATAAAATTAAGTTAAAAAATGGCTCTTCAGCTCACAAAGAAATTTTGCAAATTTGCAAAGAGTTGCATCCTCATAAGTAAATACTCAAGACCAAAATAGGTTTACAATGTTTATCGGGTTGTGAATTGTATCAATCGGGTTGCTTAATGACTTAATATTAGAATTTATTCCACCTATATTTTGAGATACTTAAATCATACGCAAAATGATCAAATTTTTTGACGAAATAATCTATACACTCCAAGTTTTATTTCTTAGACTAAAAAGATCTTACAATTTGGACTTAATAATTTTTTTTAATAGAAAGTTGAAGCGCAATATTTATGAATATATTAATTTACGCGAAGTATATAATCGATTACCTTCTTTTTTTTTATTATTATCCTAAAACAGCTATGGGGTACTCGAAAATGGTCAATGGATGCAATTGAATAGGAGTAATCCGTCACCATCCATCCCACAATAATGGAGTATATCTAGGCCTGTGGATCCCTTGGTCCACGACGTGGCGACTTCTGGACCAGTTTTTTTCCACAATAATAACAGCAACAAAGGTTGCTTTACACCACATGATGACGATGCCTGCCAAATGATCAATCATTGTGATCCATGAACAGAGCTAACATTTGTTTCCCCTTTTTTTTTTTTTTTTGTCAATGCTCAATACTAGGAGCAAAAGTTGAACCAATTATTATACCAAACCCTAGACACACATGTTTCACAGGGTATATGTAATACAATTATATGTCACACCATAATGAGACCACACTGCACAAGATTAATACATATTTCCCATTCTTCAAAAAAAAGAAAAATACATATTTCCCACAACTAATGGTTTGGTAATCCATCAATTGATGACGTAATATATCACGTCTATCTTTTTTTTTTTTTTTTTTGTTCCAGCAAAGGAGCTGTTGAGGTTGAGAGAAGAGATATATACACATTATATAAGCAGTAAGAAGATTTATATCTTCTCTCTCCTAGTGTCCCACATCGGTTGTTAGGTGTGTGCGTGAGTAATGCTTAAGTTTCATGAGTGCAACCTTAAGTCAGCAATTGTCTTTTGGTTGTATCTCATGAAATAAAGTTTAAGTGTTGTTTATGAAAACTCTTGACAAAAGAAAAAATACCAGTTGGCGAGGTTAAAAACAATAAAAGTGAGTGCTAGTTAGTGCTTCGTAGAGGCTCCATGTTCCCTCTGTGAGTAGCGCTTAAATTCTATGGGTGCAACTTTAAGTCAGGAATTGCCTTTTGGTTGTATCTCGTGGGATAAAGCTTAAGTGTTGTTTATGAAAACTCTTGACAAAAGTAAGAAGATTTATATATTTATATATACTAGTCTAGTAGTGTGTGCGCTGCACGTGGTATGAAATCTACCATATCGAAAAAATCTCTTTGGAGTACTTTGCTTCTCCTTCAACTAAATATATAAAACACTTTCGAAGTACTTTTATTGTATATCTTAGTAGAAAATTTTAAAAACCAGTGATAAGTAAACAAAGGAAAAGATTAGTGAGGTCTATGGAAAAAATCCCAAATTAACAATCTTTTTCTTAATGGTATGCACTATCTCTTGAAAATCTAACACTATTTTGAAGAAAAAAAATGATATGATCCCTTTCCATCTTGTTCTATAATACATAGTATATATGCTCACAAAATTAAATATATAATAAATTTTGATAACTTGAGTACTCGATCCAAAAGTTTATTTATAGAAAACAAAAGGAATTAAAATTTTTATTTAGAGAAAAGTGAGAAAAATCTCCACATGTCATGTTCTAGACTTTTCTTTGTTATCCAACCAATAGTTGTTTTTACTTTGAGTTGATAGGCATGTCTTGAAACATTTTAAGGCTAAATTACAAGTTGAAATACACATGCTCCTTTTTATCCATTATTTAACTACTACGATTATGAGACACTCATTGCCAGATCTAGGGTGATTGAAGCCCAAACCTATTAAACTAATCTAAGTGATAAATTCACAATGGATGATGGATTCCAGAATTATAATTCACAATGGATGATGGATTGTAGAATTATCCTCGAAAATTTAACTGTAATTTTATTACAAATACACAACTTCATTTTCAATCTTGTTAAATAGATATGGAAATATAGAAGTTTAAAATAGAAAAGTATAATAATTTGAGTGATGCAAACACATATAATTGTAAAATGCGTATAATTAAGTTATTAAATGAATAACATACATTGAAGGTAATCGAAATTAATTGGATTGTGTTTTAAGATAGTATACTATATGCTAATATTCTGTGCTATTGCAGGAATATTTAATTTTATGTAGGTTAAGATAATTTGAATTCATTTAAAGTGTAAAATAATAAGAAAAAATGTTGGAAAGATAAATCAAATATTAAAACTCAATAACTACACCAAAGCATGTAAATATTATATATTTGACCAAAGTTACACATTTAGGTGCACTTGGCAATTGCACTTTCTAAAATCAAAGTGAGAAAACAAATGTCAATTTTCTGATTTATTTGTCAGTTAACTTATATATCTAGCTATTACCTTAATTTTTATTGCTTTAGATAATTAATGAATATATGAATTAAGAATTGGGTACTATCCCTATCCTTTTCTAGAGGTTAAATTGATTGTCATGTACATAGTAAAGGTTATCATAGCCAATTTATGACAATTACACAACTCCAATATGGTTTCTCATTGACTTGGACTAATTGTATTGGCCAATTTATGAGCTGATTTTCTTACTTTGCAAAATGCAGTTCCTTGAACTCTTAATTAGCGATTGAAATGATAGAATTTCATCAACATAAGTTTGAAAATCCTAACAAGCAGGCTTTTTAAATTAATACACCTATTTTGATAACAACAATATACACAACAAAATGCACAAAAGAGAAGACCTAATTGTGAATGAAAAGAATGTACCTTGATATCAACATTACATATAGTTTTTTCATAGTTTCTCGTTCTTATACTATAAGCTGTTGTTTAACGATTCTTCAATTTGATCATTGAGCATCGCAAGAAGAATAGAAATATTTGGCCTATCTATTCCCTATCCTTGTACAAAATTAGTACTTCATGACAAGATAACTTTAAAATTCTAATTACCATAATCTGATTCATATTAAGTAATAATCGAATTATACTTAGTTTGAATTATGGGATGACTTTAATCGTTGGAACAAATTAATACAACCAACTTGACTAACATCATTTTAGACAAAGAAATCAAAATAATTGTGACTAACATCATTTTACTTGGAGAAATCAAAATAACTATGTGATTCAAGAGTATTTTAGGACTACACTTAAATTTTTCATAAATTTGACTTTTGAATTTCCTTCAACTTTTGCTCATGGAAAAAGAAAACTTTAATCCAAAGCATATGTAACTCATGATTCTTAAAAAACATGATAATTGCAAAGTTATTTATAAGGTCCTTTTAAGTAAGGAATTCAAAATAATAAATAGTTTAAGAAAATCAAAACACATTTAACATCCTTATATATTTTTAAATTTTTTTTTATTGTAAAACCAATTCATTATTAGAAGTAGAGGAGTTATAGAACCACAAAAACTTAATTCACAAATCATGAACATTTCTTAAACGCTAGGAGTTCATTTTTAGGCTATTAATAATAAAATAAAATCATAATCATTAGTGATCAAAGTGTTACTCCTCTCACTCCTTTAATCAAAAGAAAGGATCACTATTTTTCAAATAATTCCTTAACAATCCATTCTAGTCGTGACTTTTCTAATACTTACAAATATTTATAAATAGTACCTAGTGCCGAACGATGTAAGCTATACTAACATTCCGTTTTTACTAAAATCAATCCTTAATTCAATTATAAAATTTGTTAATTGAACACTAACTAATTAACATAATTATTCATACACTATACAATTGAATTCTTTAAAAAATAATGCCTCGAGTATGTCATCTTTAATTAGTCTATATACTTTGTTGTGGAATTTTTCGTAGGAAACTATATTTTAATATTTTTGGAATTTAGTCATCCTAGGACTAAATAAAAGAATATATATGGTAATAAAACATGTTTTATTATTAACATAATTATTTATACACTTTATACAATTGAATTCTTTAAAAGACAGTGCCTTGAGTACCTTATCTTTAATTAGTCTAGGACACTTTATTGTTGAATTTTTTGAGGGAAACTATATTTTCATATTTTTGGAATTTAGTCATCCTAGGACTAAATAAAAGAATATATGTGGTAATAAAACATGTTTTATAATTAACATAATTATTTATACACTATATACAATTGACTTCTTGAAAAGACAGTGCCTTAAGTACCTTAACTTTAATTAGTCTATGATAATTTATTGTTGAATTTTTTGAAGGAAACTATATCTTCATATTTTTGGAATTTAATCATCCAATGACTATATGTATATATATAGTAATAAAACATACTTTATAATTATTTCTTTATAAGAAAATATTATCATGATATTTTGTCAAGCTTCTAAACTGAAGAGTTAAAGTGGTTTCATGAATAAAACTGAAATAAAATTTGAGACACAATTCTCTTCTAAGTCTTATTAGTCAGGAATTGAAAAGCAAATGTGGAGCAACTTGTGCAAAATTAATTCACACACAGTATCACAATACTTGGTTTCATCTATAACCATAGAAGTATAAGGTTCTTTTGGAAAGGGGAACTTCATTAAAAATTAAATTTCCAATTTAATTTGACCTCGAAAACCAAAAGCGAAGCAGATTGTGAAAAATTAGTTCACATGTTAGTATCATGCCTGGTTTCGTTCATAGTCACAGAACAACAAAAATTTTCTTACGTAGATAGGGAACTCAGATTAAAAAAAAGTGTTAAGTTTGAGTTTGTCTTTTGTTGTGATAAAAACATATGTTTACCACAATTTAATTCTGACATTTTATTTCCCAATACGAATCAATTGATTAAATAACACATCAAGTCGTAAAAAAGGTTATCACTTACCAAAAGTTACTCCAATGAAAAAAAATTAAAAGAAAATATATTTAATAGGAAACTAAAATATATATGCCTATACAGACATCAACATATATATGCATATACGAACATCAACATAAGGCCATACTATCTTATTACCAAGTTTTACAAAGTTGTCCAAAACTAAAAAGATTAGCAATAGCAAAAACCTTCTTATAGGTGAAGACCACCCTCAGCCATAGCCAACCGCAATAACAGAGAAAGAAATAAAATATAACACATTGATTCAAGTTCGAATACATTTTTTTCACGGGACATAACAATTTCCTTGGTATAATCATATTAAAAAAAAGGCCAACATATACATGAAAAAAGTAAGAAAATTTGCAAGCATGATAAACAAATAATGACTTTGGAGAAACAAATTTGCACCAAGCAAAATCTTCTAAACTGCCCAATTTCGACAATTCTGTATGAAAAAATTGTACCATGCAACTCATCGATGAATATATTTATTTATGAAGTTTGTCAAATGATTTGTATGCCAAAGATACATGACAATACAAAGTTACCTTTTTCTTATTTTTGTAAGTATATATAATCTTTTTATTATTGTCGCGCCCCATTTTTCAAAAAAAGAAAAAGTAAAAAAAAAGAGAGTAGGAATGGTTTTTTGAAAAATGATTTTTATTTTTAAATAAAATAAAAGAAAAAAGGCCTAAAATGAGACTTTGAAAATGCGACGGTTTGGGCCCGAAAAATAGAGTTTGAAAGGGTTTTTATGAAAAGGGAGTTGCCACTCGATATTGAGTTTTGGTCTACCAAGTCACAAAAAATATTTTAATGAAAAAAATAATAAAACTAAAATCTTTTGGAAAAAAAACATTTTTTAGGAAAAAGTAAGAAAAAGTGAGAAAACTCTTTTTAGACAACTCCAAGTCTATGAAAACAAGAGAAAAAAGTTCGGGAGTCACAGTTGAAGAAAGGGAAGGTAAAGGCTCACGCCTAAAGTAGCATTTCAATCTAATTGAAACTAGTTGCAAGATTTAGTCAAAGTTTTCCTGGTGTAACCCTAAAACTTATCACATTTGAATGTATTCATATGAATACAAACCTAAACCTAGAAAGGGATATCGAGAGGGGTAAAATGTCCGTTTGAAGTTTAATTAGAATTAACGCATTAATTGCGTAACCCAAAATGAGACCTCCAAGGGGTTACAAGGTATGCAAAATAAATAAATAAAATATAAATATAGATATAAGTGGTCAAAGAAAGGAAATGCAACATAATGGGTACGACGGACTAAGACTCATGACGTGATTTTCCTTCTCACAGAGGGGTGAACGGCATGCTAAGGACAAGAGGGTCAAACTTACCTATTTCCCGTGTTCGAAAGGTAATTCTTTTTAACCTAAACAATCAAATGATCTATCTATCCTAAATTTCTATATGAAATGCAATCCAAGTGTCATGCATTATATATTTACGGAAAAAAGGATTATATAAAGAGAAATGACATGTAAAATGGAAGAAGATCCTAAAAATAGAAAAAATGCATATAGATGACATGAATTTCATACAAATGAAACTAACATTTAAAGAGTGGTCTAGCATTGGACTAGTCCATTTTTAATAAATTCCTCATTAGTATTGAATTAACGAGGAAACGAGAATGAATCATGACTAGCGTTGGACTAGTGTGGCGACAATGCACACATATATCATAATAAAGCAAATAAATAAATAAAAAACATAGATTAAAGCAATAAGCACATAGAAGTAGATAATAGCACGTAGGAGCACATAACACATAAGCATAATGTTCTACATGCAAAATCGTAAGGAAAACGGATAAAGCACAGAAACGCATGGCACGCAAAAGTCCTAACTATTACACTGGGGAGGCCTAATTACAATCTAGACGAGCAAAGGATAAGAAAAATAAACTATCTAACCTATCTATTACATTTCTTATCTAAAAATACAAAAAAAAAATTTTGTTAAATAAAAGAAAGAATATAACTAATCTATTACATGACCTATCTAAATACAAATTTTGTTAAATAAATTATCAACTGTGAAGAGAATATAACTAATAACTAATCTATTACATTACCTATCTAACATGGTTCCACTAATAACTACAAAATGTGGCAAAAAAAAAAAAAAAGAATGCAAAAAGAGAAAATAGCAAGATAATTAAGACTCCAATTTTTTAGTTGAAACGCACTGTGAAGAATGATGACATAATGCATAGTCTAAGAATTTAATATTAGATCAAATTAATCTTGTCTACATCCTCAAGCTATCTTAATCATAACAATGTTTAATAAGAGGGTGAAGACCATCGCTCTTTATAGTTGTAAATAGAATACGTAATGTTAAAGTATTTGAGTAGATGGTTTCATTTGTATTGTTGTTTTCTAGGGTATTTTTTTTTCTTTAAACAAAAAATTACAGTTTTGAAAATTTATTCTGGTAGATATCTGTATGAGATTAGAAAATATTGAAAAGTGAAGTTTGAGTGTTCTAAATACATATTTTTAAAAACAGTTAAACAAACGGAGCCCTTTGGAAAGGATCTTTGGAACACAAATGGACACTTTGCATGCTTGATCTTCTCGAGTGATGAAAATGAATTAAAGACTTTCATTTGTATCTGAAAAGTTTCTAGGACACAAGTGGACACCTTGCATGCTTAATTTTAATAAGTGATCAAAATGAATTAGAGACCTTTATATGTTTCTAGAAAGGTTCTTAGAACATGTGGACATATCGCACGCTTAAACTTCACAAGTGACCAAAGTGAATAGACTTTTATAGGTTAATGAAAGGCTCTTTATAACAAAAGTGGGATAGCAGTCAAACAGGTAAACTCTTCTCCTTTTTTTTTTTCCCTAATATTTTTTCTAAACAAGTAAGACCACGACAATTGGAGTTAGAGTTGGACAACTCATTTGCATCCTGAGAACTGTACTTCCTTCTTTCATCATTAGTATTTTGTCTTTTTAGTTAAGTGAATCCTTGAATTAAATTGCTTTCCTTTTCATCAACCTAACAGTGACACTAATTAACGAAACAAAAGGATTAAAACGTATATTTATGCATTTAACTAGATCTTGTCTAACAAAAAATTTAACCAATTGGTGAAAAATAAAACTTATTTTATGGGCTCCTAACGTTGTACTATATGCCATAAAAGCTTTGGTTCCATATTGTTAGATAAAATTTTTGCAAACTTTTTGTTATGAGAAGAACAGTAATTTATTCATTACATTAAAAAAAGGAAAAATAGACCAATAGACTCCAACCTTTCTTTCCTAGGTCTAATAAAACAATGTTAACCGATTCATGTTTCAACATATTCATATTAAAATGATGAACATGGTGACTTAATCCCCAACTCTTACCTGGATTGTGAAGAAAAATGAAGAACAAAAATCATAGATAAGAAGTGAAGTTGTAAAGATCATATTGATATTACATGAGGATGATGAATTACGTACAGGGATGGTGAATAGAAGAAATCTGAATACAACTTAGGAGCAAAATCACAATACAATTATCCTCTCCCCTCCTCTGTCTTTTTATTCTACAACTACTTCGTAATTGAATTTCCCTCCATCTAACTAACTGTTTGCTAACTACTCAACTGCTTCTGCTGACTCTTCTGCTGACTAACTCCTTAAGTAGCTGACCAAACTTCTTTTATTTCCTCATGTATCAATATTCCCCCTTGAAGCAGTCCTTGTCCTCAAGGACTGAAGTGAGAAAATCTACAATGCAAATCATACCAATATTCTCATGTGGCGTCTTCTGGAAATGAATTACTCCACTGTACTAGAACTTGGGTGATCGCCTGATTACCCCTCTTAACCAATCTTCTATCCAATATGGCTAATGGTGCCAAAGTGAGTTGTCCTTGAGTGTTGACCTCCTTGGAAAATTGACAAGAAATAGGTGCTGTGCCCACCTTATTCTTCAGGAGTGAAACATGGAATGTAGAATGAATCTTTGAGTGTGCTAGAAGTTGTAGCTGATACGCCACTTTCTCCACCTTGGCTATAACAAGAAAAGTCCCAAAATATCTTGGTGAGAGGTTCTAGCAATGATGAGATTTAAGCAAATGTTGTCAATAAGGCTGAAGTTTTACATACACCAAATCCCCTATTTTAAATTCTCTCTCACTTGTATGCTTGTCTGCTTGTTGTTTCATCCTGTTTTGAGTGCAAGTTGTGCTTGAGGAGATGAACTGTAGCTGCCCTTGCTGAAAGGCTTCTGTCAATTGCCTCCATAGACGATGTTCCAGGTAAATAAGGTAAGTGCTTTTGGGGGGGAGGATTGCCCATAGATCACTTGATAGGGAGTAGTGTTTATGGCTGTGTGATAACTGGTATTATACCAATATTCAACCAATGGTAACCATGCTACCCACTTCTTTGGAAACTCCCCAGCCATACACCTCAAATAAGTTTCCAGGCACCTGTTAGTAACCTCAGTTTGGCCGTCTGACTGAGGGTGATATGAGGATGACAGGTGAAGAGCCACACCTTGTAGCTGAAATAACTATTACCAGAACTGTCTGATGAAGATAGGATCTCTGTCACTAACAATGGATTCAGGCATACCATGCAACTTGAAAATACAATCTAGGAAAGTCTGAGCTACTGAAACAGCTGAGTAAGGATGAGCCAATGCCATGAAGTGGGCATATTTACTCAATCTATCAACTACCACAAAAATGACAGACTTCCCTTGTGATATTGGTAATTCCTTTATGAAATCCATCAAAATCTCTTCCCATATCTATTCTGGAATAGGAAGTGGCTGTAAAATACCAGGACTTGCCACATTTTCTGACCTATTTCTTTGACACACTTCATAGGCTGCAATGACAGTTGCTATTTCTCTATACATGTGCTTCCAGTAACAAACATCCTTGAGCCTCTTATAAGTAACAAACACCCCTGAGTGCCCTCCTGCAGATCCTGTATGCCACATTTTAATGAGTTTGCTCCTTAGAGAAAGGTCTGGTCCAACCACTAACTTGCCCCTTCTTCTAAGTTGTTGTTGGTCCCAAGTATATGCCTTATGATGCTTCTCTCCAATGGATGTCAATTGTTGAATGATCTTGGCAATTTTAGTGTCTTGTTAGACAACTTTCTTGTCTTTCTTTTAACAAGTCAGTTGTAACAAAGGAGATGGCCTTACAGGTAGCTCCCACCAATGGTTGTGATTGTCTTGACAAGGTGTCTGCTACGATGTTATCAATCCCTTTTTTATATTGCAGCTCATAATTATAGCCTACCGGTTTAGCTATCCATTTCTGCTGGGTAGGAGTAAAGACCATTTGTTCCATGAGATACTTGAGACTCTGGTGATCAGTTCTCACAATAAAGTGTCTCCTCAGCAGGTATGGTCTTCATTTTTGGATGGCACTTATAATTGCCATCATCTCCTTTTCATAAACTGAAAGTGCCAAGTGTCTCCCACTCAAGACTTTGCCAAAAAAAAGCTACTGGTTTCCTTTCTTGTGATAGGACTGCACCAATACCACTCCCAGATGCATCAGTCTCTACCACAAACTGTTTAGAAAAATCTGGTAGAGACAACATTGGTGAAGCAGTCATCATAGCCTTTAATTGATTAAAAGCTTTAGTTGCCTTGTTATCCCATTGAAAGGCATTCTTTTTTAACAGATCAGTCAGGGGTTGAGCCACTTGCCCATATTGCCTTATGAATTTTCTATAATATCCTGTCAAGCCTAGAAATCCTCTCAGTTCCTTGATGTTTCTAAGGATTGGCCACTGTTGCATTACTTTAATTTTAGAGGGATCAGCACTCACTTCTTCTGTTGAAATAAGATGTCCCAGGTATTCGATCTGGGAGGACCTAAAAACACACTTACTTTTTTCACCTTGAGCTCATTGTTCGTCAGAATTTCAAAAGTAAGGTGGATGTGTGTTAGATGATCATCCCAATTCTTGCTATAAATGAGGATGTCATAAAAAAAAAACCAAGATAAACTTCCTCAAGTGTGGTTTAAACAAGTCATTCATCAAACTTTGAAAGGTGGAGGGGGCATTTGTGAGCCTAAATGGCATTACCATGAATTTGTAATGACCATCATGAGTTCTAAATGCAATTTTGTGGACATCATCAAGATTTATTCAAATCTAGTGATACCCAGATCTTAAATCCAGCTTAGAAAAATACGCAGATCCACTCAATTCATCTAGCAATTCTTTTACCAGCGGAATAGAGAATTTATCCTTTCTTGTCTTTGCATTCAATTTCCTATAATCAATGCATATTTACCATGTCCCATTTTTTTTCTTCACTAATACCACAGGTGAAGAGAAGAGACTATTGCTAGACCTAATTACTCCCCCTTTTAGCATTTCTTTTACCAATCTTTCAATTTTTCCATTTTGAAATGTGGGATACCTGTATGGTCTAACATTCACAGGATGTGTCCTTCTTTCAAAATTATTCTGTGGTCGCGGAATCTCATAGGAGGCAGTTCACTAGGTTCTTGGAATAGATATTTATACTCATCCATCAAGACTAACAATTTTTTAGATTGGTGATTTACCTGGTTAGATTCCACTTCCTGTTTTGGTTGGTTATCCTGCATCTGGATCATGTACAAATGAGTAGTTTCCATTCCTTTTGCTTTGGATAGTAGTTCCTGCATCATTTTCTGCTGTAGCAGTTGTATAGGTGCCAGTCTTGAGCCCCTCAAGATCACCCTGCTTTCTCCTTGAAAAAACTCCATTTTCAAGTCATTCAAATTCCACTTCACCTCTCCCAATGTACATAAACACTGCATGCCCAAAATAATTTCACAACCACCCACTGGTAAAACCAATAGATCAGTCATGAACTCTACATATTGCATCTTCTATTTGAACTGAGAGCACAATTGTGAGGTAGTGAGTTTCTGTCCATTGGCTACTTCCACTGCCATGGGAGTCACTTCCACTGTCTTCAATCCTAATTCTTGACTGTATTAGGATGTATGAAATTGTGGGAGCTCCTACAATCAATAAAGATATGGATATTATTTCCTTGTGTATGGCCTGTTATTCTTTTGGTTTTGAACAAGGGCACGACAGTTGATGTCATTGCACTTACAAAAATATGGGTTAGATTACCTTCCGTAACAAATTCCAGTCCTTCTTCATCTTCCTCATCAGTTCCATCCACCTTACTTACTTCTGACTCTTCTTCCATCATCTCAATTTTGTATAACTGTCTCTCTTTTTACATTTGTGGCCCTTTTCATATTTCTTATCACACCAAAAGCACAATTTCTTAGCTCTTTTTTCATCCAAATCAATCCCAGACAAGACTCTAGAAGGGTTCTTGTTAGTACCTAGAATGACTAGCTGTGGATTTGGTAACAAGGGCACTGAGCTCCAGTTGTTTGAGTTGATCCCACTAGCACTAGTAACAGGGTTCACAGCTTGTCCCCAACGTTTTTGGAAGAATCTGGCCTTCCTAAGAGAATTCCTAATCTTGGATTCTTCTAGTTTGGCTTGAGTTCTTGTATGTTGTAACGTTCTTGGCATGAACATTCGTACTGCTAGTTGAATCTCCTCCTTCAACCCACTAAAGAAATAGCTTATGGCATAACTTTCAGGAAGTTCCACCCTGTTGAGCAATTTTTCGAACAGTTCTTGATATTCCTAGAGTGATCTTTTTTGCCTCAACCTCATCAACTCACTCGTGGGATCATCAAAGACACAATCACTGAATCTAGATACCAAGGCACGAACATACTCCTCCCAATGTGGTGGCTCCTTAGACATCCTAGATTTCATTAAAATTTGGTGCCGTTGTAAAGTCTTCTCTTCGAAATGCATAGTAGCCAATTTCAGCTTCATCTCTGGGGGGGTCTCATCCACTTCAAAGAATTGCTCACTCTTAAAGAGCCACCCATTGAAGTCTTCGCCCCAAAATCTGGGGAATTCAACCATAGAAAATTGAGTAGGAGTTGAATACTGATTTCCAGAATTGAGATTTGTTCCTTTATTCATGGTGCCTGAAGAGTCTTGACCATTATTCTTTCTTTGCGAGTTCATTTCCAATTCTAGGGCCTTCAAGGCAGCAATTTCTTTGTCAAATTGCTCCCTTTGTTCTCTCAACATATTCTTCATACTTTCTTTGAGTCGTTTGTTATCCTAGGATTGAGTTCCATCTGCCACAATCATCCAAGAACCAAGCTCTGATACCACTGATGCAGATGGTGACTTAATCCCCAACTCTTACCTGAATTGTTAAGAGAAATGAAGAACACAAATCGTAGATAAGAATTGGAGTTGTAAAGATTGAAGATTTATTGAAGGAGGATGATGAATTACGCACAGAGATGGTGAATAGAAGAAATCTGAATACAACTCAGGAGCAAAAGCACAATACAATTATCGTCTCCCTTTCTCTGTCTTTTTATTATACAACTACTTCATAACTGAATTTCCCTCCATCTAACTAACTGTTTGCTAACTACTCAACTAACTTCTCAACTGCCTTTGTTGACTCAGCTGCT
Organism: Mitragyna speciosa; assembly: GCA_024721245.1. Taxonomy (NCBI): domain Eukaryota; kingdom Viridiplantae; phylum Streptophyta; class Magnoliopsida; order Gentianales; family Rubiaceae; genus Mitragyna; species Mitragyna speciosa. The sequence goes on from CM045562.1 coordinate 827,977, forward strand.
GACTAACTCCTTAAGCTACTGACCAAACTTCTTTTATTTCATCGTGTATCATAAAATATATACAAAATTTGTAATTAAACCAAAAAAAGGGCAACATAGCTATATGAAAACATGGAAAAAATAATAGTTTTAAAGTGAAATATCTTTCAACCTACCTGAGAAAAGACACGATCTATTGATGACTGGTGTTGCTCTTGCATCTAATCCAGTTGTAGGTCCTAGATTGTGGATGGGTTAGCAACCAGTTCCACAGCAATTGTGACCCTCTTGCGTTGCTTTGTAGACAAACTAGTAACTCTTGGAATGCCCACCAAATTATCTTTGATTCTATCAAGTTCAATGATTTCCCTCTTGCGTTGCTTTGTTGACAAACCAGTTACTCCTAGAATGCCCACCAAATTATCTTTGATTCTATCAAGTTCAATGATTTCCCTCTTGCGTTGCTTTGTTGACAAACCAGTAACTCCTGGAATGCCTACCAAATTATCTTTGATCTTATCAAGTTCAATGATTTCAAAGACTTCGTTCACATAATCCTAGCATTTAAGTGAAATTGTAAGGGGGTGTTTGATAACTTCACTTAATGTTGAAAATTAATGCATTAAGAGCTTTTTGAATTCAACGCATTTGATAATAAAATTTCTTTATCACTTAATACATTACACACTTATTTAATTTGTACATAAAATTTTAAGTGAAAAATTTTCATTTAATTTGCTGAATTTTGGATGCATGTAGTATTCTCTCTCTCCCCTTCACACGCACTCTCACACACTCACTGATGCACACGCATATACAAACATATTCTTTCACGCACACATTTATCCACGCGCATACACACACTCAACACACACATAAATACACACACAATCACCTTTGTAAGCACACACGTATATTTTTTTCCTCACACATGCAATCATATAAACTTTCTTTTTATTACATACACATACTCTTTCTCACATGCACAATCTCTCTCTCGCACACGCATTTACACACTTTCACTCAAATACACACATTCTCTCCCTCTCTCACACACAAACATACACCACGCAAGCAAGCATGCAAGCATGCGTACACATACTCTCCTCCATACGTAATTTTTCTCACATAGGTTCACATATTTTCTTACACATGCACTCTCTCTCTCCCCCACACACACATATACACACATAAGTATTTTTTTTTACTTCCACACATATATTTTCTCTCTCACATACTTGCACACACTTTCATACATATACATTTTTACACTTTTATACATATACACATACACATACTTTTTCTCACACATACATTCTTGCACACAAATGCACTTGTCATTTATCTTACACAAACAAATAATATCTTTCTTTGTCATGCATATTATCAATAAATTATTTCAACTTTTTAAGATAAAATAATTATATTAATAAGGTAAATATTTGAATTCAGTGTATAAATTTAGTTAATTATCAAACAGGTACAAATTTATCAATTCAGCAACTAATATTTTCAGTATTTAAATTTCAGACTTCAAACTTCAGTTTTACCAAACGACACCTAAGTTGAAATCTTTTTATTATTCTTTAGTTTCTAAAAAATTTCAAAATAGTTTCCAAAACTTAAAATTGATTCCAATTTTCAAACTTATTCCTTAAAAATTTAAGGAAACATGCTTCAATAGGCCTACTTTCCATATTTTTATACACTCAATATTCCTAAAGTAAATAAACAATATTAGTAAACATACTTTAATGAAACCTACATTCCTAAGATAAATACTCATGTTAGTATTACAAAAATAGCCCTACCAATTATAAGAAAAGTCATTTAATTTTGAACTCCCACTTTTAATATATATATATATATATATATATATATATATATATGTATAAGATATAAGATATAAGATAAGATATAAGAAATCTCATTGGTTGTAACGTTTTGTATCTGCAACAAAAGCAATATGTTTCATTGCATAATATGAATTAATTATAAATATTCATTATCTGATCTGGGTGTGAATATGAATATTGAGTCAAGTTACTCATCCCTTTCTCTATTATACCTCCATCTCTCCAGACCATAAGAAATATGTTTTTGTTGTTTTGGTTCGTTTGTCTGAATGTAGATCCTGATCTAATAGTTCCGGATAATTAGTTAAACACTGTGCATTAAACGTAAAAGCTTTTGATTCCATGAGAAAGTACTCTTGACTCTTTTTTCTTTTTTTTCATTCATATACAAACGGAATATCATTTGGAAGCTCCAAGATGGATACTGGACCCTTTCATCAGTAAGAGAAGAAGACAAGATGGACTTATATATATATATATATAGTATATTCTTTGGCTGCCTTCCGTTGCAGTTAAACTTGGTATTGGGAAGATATCCACTATTAATACGTGGAGTTTGGCATTTCTTGGACCATCGGATATCAGTTTGTTTAAATTAAACAAAAGAGTAGACGATAATTAAACAAGTCAAAATTTGGTTTTCATAACTTGTGTCATCAATTTTTTCATTAATTTAAAGTGAATCCCGAACAGACTCTAAATCAGATGAAAACCACCATTAATCTGATCAGAGATCCAAATTTTCTCTATCAGCATTAAAGCAAGATTTCAACGGCAAAGCCTGGTTCAATAATTCTACCCAGGCACGAATTATTTGGAATATTATTAAAACACAGTGTTCCGTTCAAATCATGCCACATTACACAGACTATAATTCCTCGCATAATTCAACACCTACCACTTATTTTATCTCAATTCACTGTATGCACTTCTATTTTTTTTCTATCCACTGCTAATCTTTCGCACGTTATTCTCGCCAGACATTGCTACGGTTATATGCGGTAATAATGGAAGGACAAAAAAAGAAGGATGGATCGATGCCATACATTTTAAAAGCTAAAAGTATTTTACTTTTGAAACTGAGCAAAAATGAAAGAGAGAGCCCTGTGTACTAGATCTTTTTCATACTTTTATTCTATGCAAAAATTTTAGAGAGCCCTGTGTACTAGATCTTTTTCATACTTTTATTCTATGCAAAAATTTTAAGATTTTCTTTCACTTCTTTTTCTTTTATTTTTCAAACAGTAAAAGTTTCCGCTTCAATTATTCGCCTATGACATACACTATTAGAATAGGTTAATAATTGATAGATTTTTTTCATTTTTTGTCTATATAACTTTTAGATAAGTCTAAATAGAATATTTTAAATTTCGTGATTACAAATTATCTCACAACTTCACTGCCCTTTAAATAATCATGATTGCAAGCGCAGAGCTAAGCCATCACAAGTCCAGCTAACCAATTACTACTACGAAATTTGGTCTGTAAATATTCTATTTCATTTCAATGGCCAAAGAGACTAATAAGTTACATGTAGCGATGTTCCCATGGTTGGCCTTTGGGCATATCATCCCATATTTAGAACTCTCCAAATTGATAGCTCAAAAGGGTCACAGAGTCTCCTTCATTTCCACCCCAAGAAACATCGATCGCCTCCCAAAAATCCCACCAAATTTGGCTTCTTCCATCATCTTAGTCAAAATTCCTCTACCCAAAGTTGAAGGGTTGCCCATCAATGCTGAGGCCACGACGGACCTCCGCATAGATGAAGTTCCATTCCTCAAGAAAGCCTTTGACGGGCTCGAACCCCAGCTGACTCGCTTCCTGGAAGACTCACTTCCAGACTGGATTCTTTACGACTTTGCTCCATATTGGTTGCCTCCAATTGCCACTAAGTTGGGCATTTCAACATCATTCTTTAGTATAATTACTGCCTGGTTTATGGTATTTTCTGGACCGCCAGATATCAGGATTAACGGCACAGATTCAAGGACTAAAGTAACGGACTTTACAATCCCTCCAAAATGGATCCCATTTGACACAAAAGTGTGCTACAAGCATGGTTTAAAGTCACGGTCTCGGTCACGGTCGCGGTGTGTATCGTTTCACATCGGACTCGGAGTATCGGTCGCGGTCTCGGTGAGACGCATATTTTCAAATAATTTTTATTTTAAAAATTATAATAATCGTTCAAAATATAAAACATACTAAACAAAAATAATCAAAAAATTAGTAAAGAAATTTTTTTTGAATGTACTATTTTTACTGATGTAAAAAACAGTATATATCTTTAAACATTCAATGCAATGCTATCACAAATAAAATCAAAATAGCACATAACACAATTTTAAAAGTAACACTTGTAAAAGTAAATAAAAGAGCAGTTAAAAGACAATTTTTTAAGACATACCCATGATTTATAATTGTTTCTTAGAAAAATTGAAAATAAAAAGTTCACGAATTGATATTGTTTCTCAAAGGAAATGAAAAAAAAAATGTTAGGAGACATTTTGTGACGCAGTATGATTAAAAATCTTTTGTGTGTTGGTTGTTAAAAAAAATATTAATTTTTTAATTTTATTTCCTAATCTAAATTAATTTCCTATTTCTTTTCTTAATTAAAACCCATAAATTTCCTTTTTGTCTTCTTTTTCTCTATGCCCCACCCCCTCTCCTTCTTTCACTCTAATTCCCGCCCCTCCCTGCTCCCCGTCTCTACCTCTCCTTTCCACCCACCACCGACACACCATCCATCACCCATCGCCTCCCTCTCCTCTCTCTGTCTCTCCCTTAAAGATCGATCTATCTGAAAAGAAGACAACAAACCTTGTATGCGCACCCAAAGGTCTCGAGCTTTTGCACACCAGAGGCATGCAGTGCTGGAAGCCTTTGACAGAGAGAGAACAAAGGCTGCCTTGATTAATCTAAAGAGGAGTTTTTTTAACAAAAGATAGCTTGTTAATTCTTCCCCAAGTTCTTCTAGCCATCCTTAAACTTCAAACTACTTCATCACCTTAGATTAGTCAGGTCAATTGAAGTAGGCGGCCGGAAGCCTTGAGGAAAGTTAACAACCTGGGCTTTGAAGATCTGTATATGGCCAGAGCTGCAATTTGGAACGACTCGGTCGTGACTCGGAAGACTCGGCATCAACTCGGCCGATTTTCTTCAACTCGGGAACGCCTCGGTCCGAGTCAACCGATTTCCGGTGAGTTCTCGGCGAGGTATCCGAGTAGTATCGGAGCGGTATCGGAACGGAAGCTTCCGATCCGGTGACGACTCGGCCGAGTCATCTCCGACTCGGCCGAGTCTTTGAACCATGGCTACAAGTCCCACGAGGCCAACTGGATTCTAGGATCGATTCACCAGACAACATCTGGCGTTTCAGATGCATACCGCTCTGGGACAGTGACGAAATATTCCGACATTGTCATTCTCAGACACTGCAACGAGTTTGAAGGCGATTGGTTGAGCTAGTTGGAGAATTGCTCCAAAAAACAGTGATACCACTTGGATTTATGCCTCCTCCTCCTCCTACAGATAACAGCAGCCAAGAAAACAATTCATCATGGGTTTCAATCAAGAAATGGCTTGATAGCCAAAACAAAGACTCTCTGTTGTTCGTGGGGTTAGGGAGCGAGGTGTCACTGAGCCAAACTGAAGTGAACGAGTTAGCCTTGGTTTGGAGTTATCTGGGGTGCCATTTTTTTGGGTTCTGAGGAAGCCATCTGAGTCAACCGAGGACGATGAGTCGCTTGAGTTACCAGAAGAGTTTGAAGAGAGAGTTAAGGGAAGGGGAATTGTTTGGAAGGGTTGGGCACCACAGCTGCACATACTAGGTCATGAATCAGTGGGTGGATTCTTGACTCACTGCGGTTGGAGTTCAACTATAGAAGGACTCGCGTTTGGTCTTCCCCTCATCATGCTGCCATTCTGGGTCGACCAAGGGTTGATTGCTAGAGTTTTTGGGGAAAAGCAGGTAGGGATAGAAATACCAAGAGATGAGAAGGACGGGTCATACACAAGAAGCTCAGTGGCTGAATCTGTGAGGTTGGTGATGGTGGAAAATGATGGAAAAACCTACAGGGAAAAAGCAAAAGAAATGAGTGCAATATTTGGAAATAGACAACTGCATGATGTGTACATGCACAAGTTCATCAGCTACTTGGAGAACAATAGACATAAATGCAAGGACTGATATTCCTATCCAACTCAGCTATGCATGTTCAACTAGATCTTAGCTGTGTAGAAACTAGAAAGTTTAATAAACACTTTATTGTTCTTAACTGACACTTTTTTTTTTTTTTTTACTTTCTTTTGTTGCTTTTAATTTTTCTAATAAGAAGAGTGATTCTGCATAAAATACAAAAATCAACCAAATTTAAGAGCTTTATTTTGATGGTTGTACTTTTCTTTAGAACCCAACAAAAAAGTGCAAAAACTAAATTGGCTGTCGAGCTGTAATGATCTGATTTTGGCAGTCAGGAAGTTTATCATTTTAGGGATCATGTGCTTTGAATAGGAGTAATCCGTCGCCAACCCACAATATTAGCTGGTTGCTTTTGTTAAGCATAAACAGCAACAAAGGTTGCTTTACACAATGCCTGCCAAATGATCAATCATTGTGATCCATGAACAGAGCTAACATTTGTTTCTGCTCTTTCTGTCTAAACTAGGAAGGCCTTGAACAAAAGGAAAACTACTCATTATACCAAATACCAGACACACATGTTTCACGGGGTATATAACGGATGTGTCTATAGTGGGTTTGGGGCCTCACAATTTGGCTTTGGCCATTTCTTATAAGTTAGACTTGGTGTAAATTATTAACATTTTGGTGTAAATTATCAGCATTTTGGCATAAATCTTCAGCATTTTGACGTAATCGATTTTCCTCCCAAAACTACCTCATTTTTTTTGTATTTTTTCACTTCAAATTTGGTCCAAATGACAAGATCTCAACCATCTATTTTATCAAAATACTAGGTGGGGCTAGCTGTGCCATGCACAGACACTGCCCACTATTCAGGAAATAAGCTCTTGTATTGAGTTACTATATGAGCAAGCAAATATCAATGTGTAAGATCTAATAGTAGAAAAATGAGTATTTATATTAAAGTAGCACTATTAAAGTTGGAAGTCAATGGGTTAAACAGCAACAATTATATTGAGCAAGACTAATAGTGTTAGGCTAAATTTGCAGGATAAAGTACAAAATTATTTGTTGAATATTGAGTCCATATTTGTAAAACTGAGAATTAGCCATTAGCAAAACCGGGAGACAATTAGGCAAATTTTTGAAATTTGTAAAGTCATATTTCACATGATTATTGAGTCATGTGATAACAAAGACTGGTATATTGAGTTTATATAATTGATAAAAAAGTGGACACAAGAAACACAGTCTATAATTGAACAACTAAAAAAGATTGAAATAATTCTGGCTGGCAAAGAATGCCAATATACATATATTACATACAAAAGGAAAAAGCTGTATTCTAAAACTGATAGCGTGAAATAAGTAGTGAAACATGTCTAGCAGAAAATTAAAATTCTAGTGCTTCAGTTGAAGAAGAATAAACTCACCATAGACTCACTATCTCCAACGTATCAGAGGGAATTGTTTGTGTATGTGATCTAAGAACAAAGGTTGGCATGGTAGTCACTATTTTTTCATTTACAAAATCATCAATTTCTTGCCAAGTCACAAATTTGGTACCTGCAAAATACAGGTACTGCGTTGCTTTACTTTTTCTTAAATTGCTTAAATATCTATTTTCTAAATACAAATCTTGTAGCATTAAATTTCTTTTTGGAAGTCATATTTTATCTAGAAAGTTTGAAAAGGTTTCTGAGTCAAGGAAAGTATTGAAGATTGCATGCAGTAGAGTGTTAAGGATTAACAAGGAATATTTAGAACCTATAGTTGCAATCAACTTTGGGGGAGATAGTATGAGACAAGCTGATTGAACAACTTTTACTGTATAAAGAATTCAAGTTGTTTTCACTTTTTAAGAGAGAATTTTAGTATCCAAGTGTCCAATTTGCAAACGAGAGAAGTATCCAATTGGTTGTTCACCTTTTAGTACTTTATCCTGATAATCTAGTCTATATTAAAAATTTGACAAATACTCATAATTCATACTACAGCTCCTATTATAACAGGAGCAAAAGGATAAACATTTGATAATTAAGAGGAAAATTAGCAATCTTGCCACCACAGAGAGCAAACAAATATTGAAACTAAAAAAATTATATTTAATTTTAAAAAATTGTATAAGCCCAAAAAAAAATTGAAGACATACCTGGTCGGTTAGTGTATTTGGATAGATCCTTCTGCAAAAAACATTACACAGAAAACACTAATTAGGCCACAATAAAGAGGAAAATAGGTTAAAATTAATATTATAGATTGAAGTAATCAGTAGTGCTCAAAGAAGTTGAAAGGATCTTTCTTGACTAAACCAAAAATCTGGATCCAACATGGCATATTTACACCAAAAAAAAAAAGTACATTTACAAAAGAACAAAACATAAAGATTATAAACTCTAAACAAAAAGATATGAAAGCACAAAAGAATGAAAAAAAAAAATCAACTAAACTCAGAAAACAAAGAAATTCAGGCAACTGATCATACTTTCAAAACAAATGGAAGAAACAGAGAAAATTCAGCTGCAGGTACTCATGCTTGTCCAGCACCCCATTTGTAACCGAGGTACCACCTGCTAAACATGATTCACTAATGTTTTACTTTTTTCCGGCAAGACCAACGTGGCAAACAACCTGATAACACTGCAGGAAAAAAGAGTAACAAAGATGTTGACAAATAATAAAAAGCACCATATCTCAAAGATCTATATGAAAAGATGACATATGGCCGTGTGACAAACCTGGAAGGACAAGACCAAAGGAAGCTCCTTACACACTGCAACAAGCACGCCAACAAATAAGAGAGCGGTCAAATGGCAAAGGAATAAAAACCTAAATCAGATAAACAGGGAAAACAGGAAATTAAAACTGAAATTTGCAATCTAAAAAATATGATGAAAACCAAAGGTACCGCGCATCTATAATAGTTGAGTCCATAAAATCCTAGAAAAAGAAATGAAAGCTACAGAGAAAAAAAAATACACGCATAAAGGTGTAAAGATGAAGATCTAAGAAGAAAAATTGATATTATTGGAAGGAAGCAATTTAGCCACCGTTTACATTGGGCCGTGTAATGATGTTGAGCAGACAACTGCAAAATTTTAGGACAAAGGTTAAAAAAATATCTTGCTGAAAATTTGGATAGTAGGTATGATCCAAAGGCCAAGGTGAATTGAAAGTACAAGCATCAAAGATAGGTTGGAAAACATTATCACCAAAAAGCCTGACAAAGTATGGCTGAGCACAGACTTACAAATTTTGGGATGATAATACAAAACAAATCTTGCTAAAAATCCGGATAGTAGGTATGATCCAACGGCCAAGATGAACTGAAAATATAGGTAACAAAAAATAGGAGATTTCATTAGCTCCATCAAATCTAGCCTTGGATGATTTAATGGCTGGGACAAAATGGAGGTACAAAATCCACAGGTGCAGATTTACCCGAAGGATCCCTCAATTATAGGAAAAGTGAAAGACCTAAGAGAAACTGTAGAGTATAGTGCAGCTGAACTGAGAGTACGAAAATGGAACAAGATTAGACAGGAAATTGAGGAGGGTTTTGGTTGAAGAACAAAGCCCCTATCCCTTGGTTGGAACTGACACACAACAGGGTAACACAGTTTGAAATTGCCCAAAAGCAACACCAAACGAGTCTAAGCATGGATGGTGAAAAAAAAAATTAATGAAAGATGTACAATTACAAAATGACACAAATAGAAAGAAATGCTTAGCTGAAACGACTTTCAAGAATAGGATAAAGAGGTACTTTGGCAATAAAAGCAAAAAGTGGCAGCCGAGTTCACCAACTGTATATGCGTTAAACCAAACTTCAATGATGGCTGGCCCATTAAGTAATCTAAAGCAGCTCCCAAACGCCATCTCGAACCGTAATCACTTGACCCCATTAGATTACTTTATTTTCATTTATTTTTATCTTCCCCAGCTACTAACTTCCGTTTTCTAAAAGACTTTCAAGTTTAAATTTTCCTAATTAAAAGTAAACGCATGCGAATTTATTTTTAAGAAGACTATTAAAATTTTTTAAATAATGAATAGTAGAAATCATAGCATTAGATTAGATTTTTATTTGTAAATATTACATGCATGTATTTACCTACATATTCATGTAGATTTGTTATAAATTGTAATATTGTCCTAATATTACAATTACAACTTACATATTAAAGGAGAGACCATAAAATGGCAAATGAAGCCCTTAACAGTTAACAACTGTTAGCATACCCAATTGTCTAAGGAAGGATGAAATCGTAATTTGGCCAAAAAATAAAAACAAACTCAGAAAGCAAATGTAGGCCAAGGTGAAATTACAAACAAATACTCGAATAGTTTGAGACTATTCATCAGCTTAGCTTTTTCACAAGGCCACAAAAGTCATTTGACCCTCCACTCCTCTAAAAGACATGCAGACAATGCAAGACAAAATTACAAAAGAAACCCAAAACAGTAGAAAACTATTAACCGTTTCAGTTTTTTGGAGCAGGACACACAAGTCTTTCCATCCTCGGCTACTCTAAAAGAGCTTCCAACATCAGAAAAGAGATTTCCAACATCCAATGATGGCTCAACACATGGGCAGCTCTCGTGCTTAGGTATTACCTTTGTATATAGTAGGTAGAAATCATGACTATAAAATTGTGACAAATAAAAATTGTGAGTCCCTCATCCGTATATAGTGTTGTATTGAAAAATTACTACAGGTGGTGGAAAGAGCTTATGGCCGTAGATGTTGCTTGGAGATGCTACAGCAGCACAAAAGGACAAAATATAATAAGGCCAAATGTCTAAACTGAATAACTTGTTAAGTCGGTAAACCTTGTATGATTCAAAAATTCATTTCTCTTGGTAACCACAACCATTTCGGTTTGGGATCTTCTGTTACATAATTTGGTGTTACACTCATGTTACACCACCTAAATGATTGATAAGTGTACACTCACTAACCATGTCTCCAAAGGCAGGTATATTTATCAATCATCTAAGTGGTGTAACATGGTGTAACACCAAATTGTATAACAGAAAACCCAAAGTCGTCCATTTTTGTCTTTTTTTATTTAGGTCCCAAACTAAATTGTGAAACGCATTTGTTGGTTTTCAGTTAATCTTAGTTAGTTTCCATGACATTGTAAGCTTTAATTAAAACCTTTTAAGATAATCAACAATTTAAATACTCCAAAAGCATTCAATTGCATATAAGTTAAGCAAAGAATCTATTACAAGTATAGTTGATGTGAACCTTTTTTTAAATACAAGTTACTACCAGTAAAGCCAATATTTCATGTATTTCTATGAAATTCATGTTGGCTACTGCAAGTTAATAACATGCTATTGAATTGATACAAAACTAATTAACCAATATAGGATGGACATTGATTGGTTAACCAGTTCATACACTTAATATCTTATATGAAACCAGTTATACTAGTTCGTCTAATTTGCTAATCATGTCCAACTCTCGTTAGCTGCTTAACTATTAGTCAATTATCCATTTGAGGAGGATAGAGTACCGCGGGTAATCGAAATCGTATATATTAAGTTAATATAACAAAATAGATAAAAAGATATTGCAACTTAAACATTTTAATATAACAAAATAGATAAAAATATATTGCAACTTAAACATTTGTTCAAATTTAAAAAAATTACTTGTATAGTTTCAATTACTTTGAAAACAAGTAATAAAGTACAACTAATAGCCATTGCATCCACTTTTTTAAAAGTAAAAAAAGTTACAAATCAAAATTTTCAGAATGCATGTTAGAAAAATACTTAGTGTTATTATATATATTCCATATATAAGTTATATGAAAGTAATTTTTTTAGCTAGGTATCAAGAAAACATATGATAATCAAAATATAAAATTATTTGATGATATACAGATCAAAAAATTAAATGGAAACAAAAATCAGGTACAACTAGTTAAGTTTTTGAGTTATCTTATACATGAAATGAAATAATTTAATACTACTCAATTCCTTTATAATCTTTATAGATTTCAGCCTCGAAAATATATATATGTGAATTGGTTCAATTAATCGTGGTTTTTTCAAAATTGATACCTGGAACTAGAATATCTGTTGCAAATGAGGTTCGATTAACTTAACTGCTTTAAAAAATTTGGTTTGAATTACCCTTATTTTTCAATTTGGAATGGACCAATTTTTGTAATTTTTTAGTTTTTTGATTATTTTTGCCTACCTCTATAACCAGTAAGATATGTCCACCACTAGTGGTATGCAAATATAACCAAAAAATTAAAAAATTGCAAAACCTAGTCCATTTTGAACCGACAAATAAGCGTAATCAAACCAAATTCTGAAATTGGTTAGATTAACAAAGCCCCATTTGCAAAAGTGGTTTTGATTTCAGATATCAAATTTTAAAAATCATGGTAATCGGAATAGTCTACATATATGTCTTAGATGATAATATTTGTGAATATTATGGACTGAATAATCAAATGAAGTAGCATCTTCTTATATTCCTACAACTACTCCTAGTGCGCCTACTACCCTTATATTATCCCTTATCTTCGATGAATAACTCCATGCCCCTCGGGCATTAAGGCTAGGAAAGGAATCAGTGCCAAGAGCGGTTATTGATTAAGTATTAAATCATTTCATTTTCAAGTTCAAGATAATTTAAAAACTTATAAATATTGTATTTGACTTTTCTTTCCATTTAATTCTTTGACTTATATATTATTTTTAATTTTTATACTTTAATTATCATACATTTTCTTGATACTAACTAAAAAAATTATTTTCATATAATTTAGATGTGGCGTATGGAGAATAACCTGAGTATTTTTTTATTTGTATTGTGAAAAATTTTTACTTCTAATTTTTGTTTTTTTCTTTTAAAAAGAGTGGTTGCAAGAGTTTCAATTTGTAATTTTATTACTTATTTTGCAAAATAATTGAAATCATATAAATTTTTTAATTTGAACAAGTATTTATGTATTAATATTTTTTAATATATTACCAAACTAACTTAATACTATATGGTTTCGGTTATGCACCATAGCTAACCTTGTTTAACCAGGTAACCAATAAGCAGTTAATTAACTAATGAGTGTCTGACACGATTAGTAAATTAGGTAAACCGGTGCAACCCATTGCAGTTAAGATATTACTTGTATGGACCAATTAGCTAGTCCATGCTTACCCTTAATGTCCACGTAGCATTTTATTGGCGCATCATGAAAAATACAAAGTTTAATTTCTTTTAGAAATAAATAGAAGATATAATTTCTCTATTATTACATCAGGCTAAATTATTTATACACATTGTTTTCTTATTGATTGGAATTCATATCTTCATAATTTATAAAATTACTTTGAAATGAACCATCTTGTCCAAAAAATGATAGAAAATAAAATAAGCCTAGAAGAAAGGGCATCATATTATAATAGTAAATTATCATTATACATGATATTTTTTTGTGAAAATAGTTAAAATTCATAATTTCAAATTCACAATCTCATTAATAAATAACTATTGTACAAACCATAATACTCTTTGCATCTATAGTCTATAATACCTAACCATTTCATTTTTTCTTTGATTATATGTATAGTATAATAAATTGATCATGATAGCTCTTGCTATTTCAATTTTAGATCACATAGGTATATATGGTAGTATAACTAGGAAATTATTCATTTAACAATTGGATTTTTCTCTATACAAGAAAATTGACTTATAACGCATTAATTTATTGATAATAGAATTTTCCTCTAAATAGGAAAATTAACTTAGGATACATTAATTTAATAATAAAATAGTTTTTGAGTTAAAGCATCATGATAATAAGTATAACAAAAATTGAAATGAGAATTATGAATGTTTGGTTACAAACATGTCATATATTTCTTCTAATAAGTGTGATCCAATGAGCCAAGTTTACTTTAAACACCCATTTAACTAGAACCGAAATGAATACTATATTGTATTTTATTAAAATTAACATATAAGGGATAGTAAATGACAAATTAAATAATACTTGATTTTTACTTCTATCTCCAAAGTACTAGTCATTTTATATATTAAGAAAATCTCTAGTTCTAATAGGCTTGGATAAATTTTTTTTAATGAGATAATTAAAAATAAGAAACACATTTTTTAAAATAATTTATTTCAAGTTTCATAACTTCTAAATTGAGATCTTTAAAATTTTACTTCCTTTGTCTTGAATTGAATGTCATATCTGCCTTTTTTAATCCATTCCAAAATAATATTCATTTTTATATAGAAACTTTAAACTCTGAAATATTATTATTTTTTAAGTACCGCCAATTTAAGTGACTCTATATATCCACATTATTACCTTATATTTTAAATTAACTTATATGACGGACTCTACATATTTTTTACTAACTTTATAAACAATTATTTTTATCTCTTATTATACGAGACTGATCGGATCTGCCGTAGACACCCAAGAGACCTCCACAAGACAGGCTAAAAGAGTAAGAAGACAAGAAGCAGAGAGTTATGCTTTCATTTCTTTGTTGAGATTGAAGTATAATAGTCATGTTTGGTCAAACTAAACATTCAATTTGGAATAAAAGGGAGTAAAGCTCAAATTTACTAAAATTTCGGCATTGATTAGTTAAATACTTTTTCAAAAATATGTTTTCAAATTATGTCCTTATCCCACAAATACACATACAAAAAAATACAACAATAATATTTTTTAAAAAAATATCTACACAAAGCCTTGATCCTTTTTTTTTTTATATATAGCAAACAACAATCATATGAGCTTGAAATTTGGCAGGTAAAATTTGAAAAAAGGAAAAAATATTTGCATGGATTAGAGAAAACAAGACGTTAAATGCAGAATTCTATCAAGAATTGTTGTATATGAATTATTTTATTCTGGAAAACTTTTGTAATAGGTTGTAATAGCCGGTTACAAGATGGGCTTTGAATTCCGCGCAATCTGACAAATGGTTTGTGTTGTCTTGTTATCGTTGGCTCATGGAACTTTACTATACCTGTTGTAAAGTTTGAATACTGCATTGCGGAAATATCTGGTACATAAATAATACATTATATGTCATCCGTAATAAGAGCACACTACGCAAGATTAACACATATTTCCTACAACTAATGGTTTTCTCACCCATACATTAATACGGTACTAGTTGGGAGCCTCACGCGACGCGTGAGGGTGCCATGAGCTAATTTGAAAGTAGTTAAAATTTGTTTAGAGTTGATTGATGTTGATATATGCATTAATAGCAACATTAGAACTAAAATCAGGTTCCTATAGATTATACAGTGCAACAGTTGAGCAATTAATTAGCAAGAGCTTTTTTGCACTATCACCACTACGGTAGAAAAAATGGGACAGCTGTTGATGACTTTGCCTTTTTGGGCACAGGCATATGATCCAATGCTGTTAGTGTTGCTTGAGCAACTGTTTTTAGCAAAGATTTCTTTTTTGGGGCAACCAATTTACCTAGGGTGCTTCTTGTAAAAGAATAATATTGGGTCGAAGTTTATTTGTATGAGATTTCATCTTCAAAGGACCCAAGAGTAGAAGGGAATATTTACTTATGTTCTTAGGGTTCATTCAAAAGTAATTGATCCATAGATTGAACTAATTGTCTCCTCCAATCAAGATCGGTCAGGTGAAAAATATAGCAATTGGGGGAATAAGAAATAACATGTTTATCTAAGCAATTAGCTTGTACTATATATAAGTACAATAAATAGGAGTGGTTCTGCTATCCGCCCACACATAATGTAGCAAGACTTTGAAATGTATCATCAAATAATTTATATGAGGGCACGAATCTAGCATAATTGAAAATGTGTACATCTAATTTATCACCTAAAAACATATAATTCACTGGTTAATTATTTATAATATGCCTCGCAGTTTATCAAAGTTTCAATTTAAGTATCATAAGTTTATACATATTTTGAACCTTTTTGAAAGAAAATTTAATTATGAATAATGGCTTTTACATTTGATTATAATTAAGGTGAGAGCGATATGGAAGTATCAGCAAAATGTTACTCCATTTAAACTACTGAACCATTTTTTGTATTTTAAAAAAAGATCTAGACGGAAGAAAAAGAAGGAAAATTAGTTTGCAAATGGACATGAAACCACGACTTATGTTTTCAGACTCAGACCGGGTATCGATTAGGCCGAGCTCAAGGGTCAGGGGTCAATAGATTCGACCGGAGGTCGACTTGGGTCGAACTGAATGACGTCATAAATACGTTATGTGTGTGTGTGTGTGTGTGTGTGTATAAGCCTATTAATTTTTTCTGCAAATCAAACTTTTAAAATTTAACCAAAAAAAATCTATAATTCATTAGTAGATATTCAAATTCATATTCAATTCACTAAATAATTCACCAAACTCACAAAATTCACAATATATAAATCTCATACATGTCAAATATAAATTCAAATAAAACATTTGATTCATTTATAATATTTTGAAATGACAAAAATATTAAAAATTGCTCATGTAGTTAGAGCATTAAAACAACTGTCCCTTCCCACTTAATTAAGCCAGAGAACATTTTATTCTTTTGTCCATTTATAAATCCCAACGTCTATCTTTTCCCACCATCATTATACCATACAGATTACAGCTACAGCAACAACATTTAGACCAACATCATCTTTACTTAAAATGCCCCTTTGACCTTTGCCTATTATATGACTTCATAGTCAATGTTCCTATTCCCACATTCAACAACTCATCAATCCTCTCACACCGTCAATCCCTCTGCATTTTGCACCGTCCATCACCATCATCAAACTTGCCTAAAAACAAATTACATACTCCATATCATCAAATATCGCTGGAATAAAACAATCCTTCCCCACTCACACACGCCTCAAACCTCAAAAACCACCCCACCTACGAAGTGGAATTTTGAAACCAACCTTGAAAGCTGTAATAATTCAAGAGCACTTGCAACTATGGCCTCTACTTTTCCACCTCTGCTGCTTTCGGGGCCATTTCCTCCTCCATAAAGCTTCCATCCATCTCCTTTCCCACTACCCAAATATCTCTTAGCTTCAAGCTCTATCACCTCTTGATCTTTGAAAACTTTAGTCTTACCTCTATTGCTGCGACCAGTAGCTGCTCTTTCATGTGCAAGGGCCAGACAACCCATCAGACCGGGTTTTGTCCGGTTCAATGATTACCGGTTTTGACCAGTCAAACCCGATTTTTGACCGGGTTAAAATCTCTGACTATAAGATCTGTCAAATCGAATTTGAACAGATCCTGTAGGATATTGGGTGATACTTGAGATAGTTGGGTTCCATGCTAGAGTGACATGAACTATTTCATATAGCATCCAATCATCTGAAAGAGTAACTTAACTCCATGTGATTCGCATCTTTACTCCAGTATTGAAAGCTGAATTCATTAGCTTGAACTGGATCCTGTAAATGATAGCAATAGAAAGAGAACCAGATTTTGTTTTGTAATTTACAATTTTGATGTTTAGTGTTAGAGTGTTCAAGATGTTGCGATCCTGCAAAGAAATTGTAAAGTTTGAAAAATTGTCAAAATAAATTAGTCCTTTGCATAGGCTTGTTTCTGCCATTCTGAGCAGAGAATCATTGAAATTTAAGAACCGGCAATCTTTTAAATATAAGAGAAGAGATGCGTGAAGTCCTTCCCTTGATAGGAGTTTTGCAGCAATCTGTACCAATCCAAGATGTAGATAATTGTACTTCTGCTTGTGTTTTTCAATGGTTTTTCGGGACAGTAGTTTGATCTCTTCATGATCAGAGTTTAAGGCTATGGTCTGTTCTACAGTCTTGATTGTATAATCAGTCTTTAAAGACCATTTTGATTCACAAATGTCTTGATTGGAATAAGTTAAAATTTTTTAGTTACAATTGCTTGTTCAATGTTTTCTAGATTGATTTCTTCTTTAATGATGTTTGAAGACGATGAAGATGATTTAGAAAAATTTCTAAATAAAGAAGACATGACGAAAACAAAGAAAGCAAGAAAATGTAAAAACAAGAAATAAGCAAGTAAATCAACAAAGAGAATAAAAGCGATGAACAATAAAAAGAATAAAGTGGTGATCAATTAAATTGTAATACCCCTTTTTCCTAAGCACAGATACTTTTGAGATCCATGGAATAAAAATTATATTTTTTAACAAATTATATTTCTCTCCCCGTTTGTTATCAAAGCCAGAAGAGGAAATGGGGTGTTAATTATGTTTTACAATTTATTATGATACGGTTATTATGAATCTGTAAGTTTCTTATTTTGATCTGAGTATTCATGTTTATGCCTGTGAATTGCCAACGGTGGGTCCTGGCAGTAAGATCTAGAGAGGCAGTAAGACCTGTCGCACCATTGAGGGTACTAGAGAAATCTTGTATGGTAAAATATGAATATGAAAGATCTAAACTTAGAAGGTCATATTAACGAGTACTCTTTGTATATTGGACGACCTAAGTCCCAAATCTCTGATGAGGGCAGTCAATGGACTTGCCAGATAGAAGTCCACGTACTGATTAGTATGAGATATGGTTACAGATCTCAGATATCTTTAACATAATTTGTTGAAAAATATAATTTTTATCCCATGGATCCCAAAGGTATCTGTGTCTAGGGGAAAGGGTATTACAACTCTATTGGTTTACCGCTTATTGTTTACGCTTTATTACTTTACTTATTTGCTCTTCTGCAAATTTCTTCTGTAATATTCTTGGTTTATTTTTATCATGTCTTCTTTATTTAGAAATTTTTCTAAATCATCTGCATCATCATCTTCATCTTCTTCAAACATCATTAAAGAAGAAATCAATCTGAAAAACATTGAACAAGCAATTTGATAATTGAAAAATTCTAATTTATTCTAATAATGACATTTATGAATCAAAATGGTCCTTAAAAACTGATTACACAATTAAGACTGTGGAGCAGACCATAGCCTTAAACTCTGATCATGAGGAGATCAAACTACTGTCCCAAAAAATCATCGAAAAACACAAGTAGAAGTACAATTATCTACATCTTGGATTGGTACAGATTGTTGCAAAACCACTATTTAGGGAAGGATTTGATGCATTTCTCCTATTATGTTCAAGAGATTGTAAATTCTTAAACTTTAATGATTCTTTGCTCGGAATGGCAGAAACAAGTTTATGCAAAGGACCAGTTTATTTTGACAGCTTTTCAAACTTTACAATTTCTTTGTAGGACCAAAACATATTGGACACTTTAACACTAAACATTAAAACTCTGCAAACTACAAAACAAAATCTGATTCTCTTCCTATTGCTATCATTTATAGAATCCAGTACAAGGCAATGAATTCAGCTTTCAATAATGGAGCAAAGATGCGCAGCAAAAAGGGAGAAACTACTCTCTTCCAAACAGATCTTACGAGATCTAACATTTCAGTTCCTAAATCAATCACATGGAGTCAAGTTACTCTTCCAAATGATTAGGATGCTATCTGAAATAGTTCCTGTCACTCCAGTACAAGAACACAACTATCTCAAGTATCACTCAATATCCTACAAGGATCTGTTCAAATTCAATTTGATAAGATCTTGTAATCAAAGATTTTCAACATTCTTCTACAATCAATATGGATCTGTCAAGAAGGAGTTTTACTTAAGGACTGCAAATCCTACTTCATCAGTTGCAAACAACATTCAAGATCTAGACTTTTGGAGCTAGAATTCCTACAAGGCTAAGATATACAGTACAAAGCAAAAAATTCTACTTTCAGAACATCAGGAGTATGATGATCTAGCCTAGATCTTCAACATATTTAACAATGACTGATATTCTCAAATAATACTGGACAAATTTCAGGAGAATTAAGAGCCTTATCAACAAACTCTATATTCCAAATTGACAAAGAATACTTTTGTAAAGAATTCTATGCATAACACAATGCTGTCAAACAATAATAGTTTCTTACTAAATTTCAAGAAAATGCCAGACAACAAATTCAAGACAAATATTATGCATTTATGCATCAACAACAACATATTCACTTTTTTGAATGGTTTGAATCATATTCGCAGATAAAACAAACAAATTATCCCTCTATATGTGTCACACAGAAATGACAAATTACAGAAAGAGAAATATATACAAAATTTTCACCTTCTCAGCCAGTCACCATCAACTACAAAGTTGTAAAACTATCAGTCATTCCTTTCAAACTCAAAAAAGTCAAACCCGGAGATCTGGTAGATATCCAAGATATACAGGGTATTTATGAACAAAATAATTATACAAACAAATATTTTCAAATCATAAGTCAATATTTTGCTGCCAAATCGCCAGTAGTATAATCTCAAATTTCAGTTTCAACCTCTTTTCTATTAGTCCCTCTTTTTAAACTATATGAAATTTTAGAAAAATATGGTCAATTATTATAACAAAAACCCAATGAATTAGAACAAAACTTTTAAAAAATTAAAGAATTCTTTGTTACCCCTACAACTAAACAAAGGTTAAATGAGCTAATTTTAACCTCAATCCACCAATCTACTTGTGTCTTAAAACAAAAAACAGTCACTGAAACATAAAAAGATAGTTTTGAAAATTAACTATCTAAACTCACTCTCCAGCCTTAGTCTCAAATTTAGAAAAAACCTCAAAAGCTTTATTACTCTAAAGTAACTCACCTAGATGTTGTCCTTGAAGAAAAATTAAATATCTTACAAAACAATTATAATGCAAACAACATCTATGAATGGAGTATAGATGATATGTTGAATATAATATTATAACAATCTTCCAGCAAATGACCATAGTGGCCACAGCATATAGAACCACTCATAGTTGTATAGAATAATTAGCTGCTCATATTCTCGCCGCAAGATTTACGGGCTAGCCAAAAGGAAGGTGGGATGAACATTTATCTACAAATGACAAGCACAACATCATAGAATCCATTAACATGGATACTCATGGACAATCAATCCTTAGAAATGGCGAAACAATTTTAAATCCTGTATCAACACTAATTTTTTTAAGTGCTAAAACTTTTATTAGTAATTCAGAAATTTTCAAAAAAAAATCATCTGAATTACTTATCAATCTCAAATGTAGGAATTTGTTCGATTTTTGGTGGTACAAAGACACATTCCTCACCAGAATCTATACCAGGCCCGATAGCAATCAAACTTATTGGAAGGAAAAATATCTTGATAGCCATTTAAAATCACTCAGAGATTTTGTTCGAGAAGAATTTAGAACTCAACACAATAGAATAGTGTCATATGAACAACTTACTTATAGACAACTCACAAGTCAGATTCAATAAGTTGCATTAAAAATTTGCAAGCAAAACAAAATGATGCAACAATTGGCCAAAGACAGAGCACAACAAAGAAAAGATTTTGAATCTTTTTGTGAACAATTTGATCTTTCATCTTGCCACACCAAAACTACAAAGAAAAGACATATCCCTCATAAATAGAAAAAACCTACCTATTACCAACCAAGAAATCAAACCAAAAGTAAACTTCCTTTCAGAACTTTCAAACCAAAAAAGCAATCTACCTTCTAAAACTCCAAATTTAAACAAAAATTTTTTATTTTGCCAGATATTATCTACTACAAATGTAACAAATCAGGCCATATAGCCAAATATTACAAACTCAAAAAGAAAATTCAATCCCTCAAACTTGATAACCAACTACAACAACAAATATCAAATTTACTTGCTAACTCAAGTGATTTTGATATTTCATGACAAACAGATGAAAAAACAAATTCATCAGGAGACGACATCAACCAGTTGCAAGAAAATGACTTTTCTTCACAATCAAGTGAAACAGAAGATGACAACAATCCTGAAATCAATGTCCTGACCAAAAAACAAGATTTAATACTTGATATTATTGAAAGCATTAATGAACCTGAAAAAAAAACTCTACTTTGACAGATTCAAAGAAACTTTGAACACCTCTTCAACTTCGCCTTCAACTGTTCAAACAAATCTTTTCTACAAAGATTTTAGAATAATAAACATTTACAACCTCATAGACTACTTGAACCGATTCCCAAATGACTCCAAAACGGTTGTTACAACCCAAGACTTCCAATCTAAAATTACTTTGCTCAAAGAGGAAATTAGACTCATCAAAACCAGACAAGAACTTGATAGACTTGTCATCCAAGATCTCATGATTGATAGAAATAATCGTCAAAAAAATAAGGAACAGCCCCAATCAAGAACACCAACAAGAGATTTCATAGACGAGATTTCCTACATTTTCACCAGCAAATAGGAAATTCAAATCAAACTTGTGATTTAAGATGATTTTACTTTGGAGGTTTTAACTTTATTTGGCATAGGTACTAATATGAGCTGTATCTAAGAAGGATTAGTTCCTATCAAAGATTTTAAAAAAATAAAAGAGGGAGTACGAACAAAATTGCAAATCAATTACAAGCTCACTGTTGTTGCTATTAGATTTCAGTCAGCAACAATCTATGATTCCTTTTTGCTCTCCAAGAATCAAACTAATCTAGTTATTTTTTAAATTTCATTCATCAATCAGATAATCCCCTACAGACAAACTAATAAAAGGAATACGACCTGACATATTCGGAGGAAAAGTTCTCATTTCTTTTGTTAAACAAAAATTTCATAGAGATTTGAATCAAATCTCTCTCAAGACCAATCAGATCAATTTCCTTAAGGAAGAAATCTAATACAGGCGAATTGAAGAACAACTTCAACAGCCGGATATTCAAAGTAAGATACAGGCACTTCAAACAAAATTTCAGGAACAAGTGTGTTTTGAAATTTCAACAGCATTCTAGAAAAGGAAATAACATACAGTCACTTTACCTTATGAAAAGGATTTTGACGAACGACAGATTCCAACAAAGGCGAGACCTATACAAATGAATCAAAATGTCCTTTAACATTGCAAGAAGGAAATTGATAATCTACTACAAAAGGATATTATTTGACCAAATCAATTCCCCTAGAGTTGCTCAAGATTCTATGTCAATAAAAATTCTGAAATTGAAAGAGGAGTTCCTAGACTTGTTATCAATTATAAGTCATTAAACATAGCCTTGAAATGGATTGAATATCCGATTCCAAAAAAAAGGGATTTTTTGCAACGCTTTCATGCTGTAAAAATTTTCTCAAAATTTGACATGAAATCTGAATTTTGACAGATTCAGATCCATCATTTAGACAGATACAAAACGGCATTCATAGTTTCATTTGGGTATTACGAATGGAATGTCATGCCCTTTAGCCTCAAAAATGCTCCTTCAGAATTTCAAAGAATTATGAACGACATTTTCAATCATTTTTCAACCTTCATCATCGATTTTTGACCAAGTTTGATGAGTTTTTAAATATTCAGCTTTTTAAGTTAACTCAGACCAGATGCTTGGCCGATTTTTTATCCGACCGATTCGACCGGCCGATTCGATCTGAATTTGAGAATAGACCACAATACTTTATCCCCAGTGGTGGCTGACTCTTTTTATGCAAAATTTTTAAGTCCACATTTTGAATGTGCTAGGAATTTTGCTGCAATAAGATAATTTACATGTGGCTAGTTGCAAGCCAAGTCTTTTGCTGCAATAGGATGGCTTGTGTGTGGTTTATTGAAATTAGAAACGGGGATAAAACAGATAACAAATTAAACCCTAAAGTTGCTCAGAATTACGACAAAAACCAAACAAAATCGGTTTCGTGTGAAACCGAATGGTAAAACTACAACTCCTACTTTTATATATATTAGTACTAAAGCCTCACGCCATGCGTGAGAGTGCCCAAAAGGAGGTGGTTAAAGTTAAAATGACTACTCTTTTCATTAAACTTGACTCCAAGTTATTGCCTGCTCACTCTCTCGTATTGAATGATTGGAACCTGCATAAAGATTGATAAGTTTTTTTTTCGGGTGGGTAGGAAGGGTGGGGAAGTTGGTCTAAAGAAAAAACACTCGAATGAGGACCGATTAAACAAGAAACATCTGGATAAGCATAAAGCATATGCTATAGATTAAGTGACCTGACTCAAGCTGAATACAATATGAAAACAATGTGGAGACTGAGAGTAACTACACTTGAAAGAGGTATTCGAAGTAGTAACATCAACAATTGCAAAAGTTAAGGGGATCAAAATTTGTCCAAAATCTGAAAGTGTGATTTCTAAGAGAATTTTGCCTTGTAGGGAAACTGTACTACTATCTTCTGCTTCACCAAGAGTCTTCGTGTGTTCATTGCTGTTGGACCTATCTTGCATGCACCTGAGTTGCGTTTATCTTTTCTTGTTCTCTTTGTAAGTTAGCACGTCACCTTAATTGACAATGGTTTCTTTCTGATTGTCGCACCTCAAGTGTTGCTGAGGCTTTTGCTTCTACAAAGAATAAGCATTAACACCATAATAGCTTCAATTGATCACCAGAATAATGAATGAATAACAATTCAATTGCACAAACACTAAATCATAAAATATTCAGCAAGCACACTTAATTCTCCCCTGCTTATTTGATAATCAAAGCAAGTCATTATGTAGCACCAGTATATTAGAAACTTAGCAAGTGAAAAGCAACCATAACAGCATGCATAGTCTTAATATTATCAGCACGCATAGTCTTAGTATATGGGAAAACTTCATTTTTTACCAAGAGAATAAATAATAAATTCATCAAAATGACTAATGAATTAAGGTAGTGCAAGCTTGAATGCAAAAATTTATCAGCATGAGTCAAATAAAATCAAGGTATAAATAGCTAAATTCAAATGGAAATACATAAATATGGGGCAAGTCAAAACTCTAAACCTTACAGAATTACATAAAAGATAGAATTGTTTGTCTTAGTCTTTGTTGTACACCTATACTCCATTAAATATTAAATATTAGTTTCGAGGCACATGAATTCAGTTTCTGTTAAATAACTCTAATATTTCACAGTTTTATTATGCCAAGCATTTTTCTTTTGTGATGACAACATCTTGATGTAAGATATCTTAGCATCAAGTTCTTTTGTTAAGAGAGAGAGAGAGAGAGAGAGAGAGAGAGAGAGAGAGAGAGAACAAATGCCTACCGTAAATTTCTAAAATCAAAAGATTTTATTACTTGAACGTACCCAACAAAAAAAAAAAAAAGTCAAGCATTTAAACTAATAGTTCTTACAAGACCAAAATAATATGAATTTGAAAATAGTCCAAATATGGAAATTTTTTTTAATAGTACGAACCATTCATGAAAATCACTACAAAAATGATTAAAACATTTATAGGTTGTACATAAATATGTAGTTGAGTAGCAACTACAAGATAGGAATTCGGTAAAGTATATAATAAGGATACTAGGTGGTGTCAGCTGTGCGAATGCAAATACTATTGAAAGCACCTAAATCCAATCCTATATGACATCATAATCTAAACATAACCCAATCAGGGTAATTTCCTTCCAGATCTTGGTCTTCATGGACTACAATCACAAACAATCCTGGTGTTTCTTTGAAGCATTTTTGTACAATGCCTAATTCTTGAGAAACTTTTGGTAAATTCTCCTTCCTGGAAGGTTTATATGTTACTTCTATCATAGTATGCTAGCATTTAGAGCATTTCAGTCACATAATCATCTGAAAATGTATGAAGAAATTTAGAATCACAATTATATAAGCACTCAAAATTTAAATGAATCCAGTGTTATTTCAATGTGTATTAGAAAGTTTGAACATGGATATAGTAAAGATATCACTTTGAAATATAACAAATCAAAAATATTAATGACCACATATTTACTTACTTGTATTCAACTGCCAAATAAGTAGCAGTAGCATGGAAGCAAGACATGACAAAGCAAAGATGTGACCCTCCATCCAATAAAATAAGCAGCCTATGTTGTTTGATAGATCCCTGCATCCAAAAACTAGGGATCAGCAAATAATTAGTTGTAAATTTTGCTTTTAGCAAGCTGTTACAATCTCCCCAGTGATCACTCGTATGGAGACAAGAAAGTTATAATAACTACCCCGTACCTTTCAATTAATTAACAACTTGCTTCTACTGATATGATCTTCAAGCCTAGTCTCCATAGTACTTGTGCAAGAGAGATGCAGACTGTAGACACCAAATTTTGACACACCTTTTATAAAAATATGTGTATTACTTTATTTATGGGGTATTTTTTATTTTCAGGGGCCAATTATAATTTTTGTATATATTACGTCTAATTTGTCACATCAGGGGCAAAATAGTAATTTCACCACGTAAATATTATTTTATTTTATTTTATTTCCTAAATATGTAATTTTACTATTTTTATCATTATTTATAATTTTAATAATTTTTTGGAGTCATTTATTATTTATTTAAAATTTTAGTATTTTAAACTTAATGGCACGTTTTTCAATGCACTTTTTTTTACGAGAATTTTCAAGTGAAAAATTTTATATGTGCATTTTGTATATTTATAAATTTTCTGTAAAAATTACATGATTTTTAGAGGTCATTTAGTATTTATTTATTTTTTGTCTTTTTGTTTATTAAGGGCACGTTTCCCAAGAATGTGTTAGTCTAAAAAAAATTTTTTGAGTGAAAATTATAATATATGTGCTTTTGTGTGATAATGAATGTTGTGTAAAATTTTGTGATTTTTAAACGTCATTTATTAATTTTCATAAATTTTACAATTTTTTTATTTAGATCACGTTTTCCAACGCACTTTTTATTTAAAATTTTCTTTATGAGAATTTTGTATATGTGCATTTTATAAATTTTATGTAAAGGAAATTTTCATAATTTATTTATTTATTTTAAGACCATTTGTTATTTATTTTAAATTGTATTTTTCTAACGTAGAATTAACTTTTAATTTTGTTACACTGAATTTTTCTTTTTTTTCCTTCTTATAATGTTGTATTTCAGTTTTAATATATAATTTAAAAAGAGTTCAAGTCGTTTTTATTTATTTTATTTTATTTTATTTTTTCATTTTTCTTTGTTTTCTTCATTTTCTTAAAAATAAAAAAAAAGAGGTGGACAGCAACAGCGTTGCTGCTGCTATTTGTTTTCTGCAATGGCAGTTACCAGCCATACTTCCAACACCTCCAATTCTACTTAACCCACCAAACCTCACCCTCTAATCACATCACACCCTCACTTGCACTCATTTTTCATTAGATTTTTAGGGATTTTGGTTCAGTTTTTGACCATTTTTTTTACACACTCAACACCTACTTGCAGACACCTCTACCTTTCCCTCTCTCAGCCTTCCCTCTCTGCAACACACAGCTCACACACCAGACACACACTTCACCTCACTCTCTTCTCTCTCGGCACCTGCACATTCACTCACCTCACGCCATTCCCTCAGCACCACCTTCACCTCACAAAGCACACACAATTCAAACCTGCACACAGATCACACAGGGCCAATTACACACCAAATTCACTTTCACAAACCAGTCACAAACACACACCTCAGACACAGAGAAATTCACACACAGGCACACATTTCACAGGTTGCATACTCCATTTCACACAGATTAACATACATAGTCCTCGGCCCTACTCTTCCCTCACCAAAAATCCCACCTTCAACCGCCAGTAAGCTCACCAGTCACGGACACACAATATGCACACGTCCATAACAAACTCTAGTTTCACTCTCATTCACAAACACACACTTTGCACTTCACTCTCATTCACACACGGACACACTGCCACAAGCAAACAGCCTACATTACACACATATACACATTTCAGCCTCATTAACACACAATTCACACACACACAGAGCCAATTATACACATAAGAGCACACACATTACACACGGAACACACACAAACACCCACAATCGTATACATTCCAGCACACACTCACACACATACAACCCAATCACACACACAACCACACAGACATCACTCACTGTCTCTCAACCTGCGCAATTCACAAACACACACTACACACACCTGCAAAACACGCACACATCCCCTGTATTAAAAAAAAAACCCTCAACCATCTCACTTGCCGAAACCCCTGGTGACTAACCGCCTCCAATCACTGGCCACAACCACCATTCCACCACCACTAGTGAATCAGAAGCTCCACCACCTCCTACTGACAAGTCACGCATCGCACCACGCTTTAAACCAGGTAAGATTTATTTTCACCCCAAAATTCCGTTCGGTTCAAAGTTTTTCCAAGTGGATTTATGCCTAGATTAGTTCTTCAATTAGTGAAATAGGATTCTAGAGGAATCTGTTCTTGAGAGATTTAAGGAGAGTGAGACCGATAGAGAGGGACAGAGAGAGAAGAAATCGAGTGAGACAGAGAGAGAGAGAGAGAGACAGACCAGAAGGGAAGAAGGGAAAGAAATGAGAGAAAGAAATCGAGAGGGAGAAGAGAAAGTGAGATCGAGAGAGAGCAAAAGATATTCTGGGAAGAAAAAGAAATCTGGAAAGAAGAAAAAGAAAGAAAAAAAAGGGGAAAGAAAGAAATGAAACCGAAAAAAAAAAATTTAGTGAAACTACGTTGTTTTGACGTAGTTTCACTCAAAACTACGTCGTTTTGTTGGTTTAATTTTCTAATTTGATTTTAATTAATAATAGGTATTTATTTTATAGTCCTTATACTTTCATTAATGTTACTGTGGTCCTGGGCATTTATGATTTGTGCATTTTAGATTTCTGTTTATTATAGTTTGACCCCCATAATTTTATTTTCTTTTCAATTAGGTCCCAATTAATTGCATTTAGGTCTCCCGACTTTTATTTAATTATAATTTTTCCCTCTACGTTTTTTAATTTCTATTTTTTACCCTATATTTTTCGGTAATTATATTTTGACCCCTATATTTTTATAAAATTACATTTTGACCTCTATACTTTTCTGAAATTACCTTTTTACCCTCCAATATTTCTGGAAATTTCAATTTTACTCCCCAAGTTTGCTGGAATTGTATTTTAGCCCTTGGATGTTGCTGGAAATTGTAAATTTGGCCCCTCATATTGCTGAAAATTGCATTCTTGCCCCCAAACCTTGTTGGAATTTTATTTTTGCCATTATACTTTGCTGGAATTACTTTATTGCTCTCCAATATTGCTGGAATTTATATTTTTGCTCCCCAAATAGCTAGAACTTGAATTTTTGCCTTTAAATGTTTGCTGTAAATTATGTATTATTTAATGAATTTGCTGAAATTATATTCTTGGCCCCAAATATTGCTGGAAATTTTTATTTTTGGCATTATACTTGCTGGAATTTATGTTTTAGTCCTTTAAATTTGTTGCAAATCATGTTATTATCTTAACTAGGGTTTGAAATTGTAATTTCACCCTTTAGTTTGTTGTAAATCATATTTTTACTCTAAGAATGTTGCCTAAATTTCATTTTTAATCCAAAACCTTGGAACGTTTTATTTTTGCCAAAAAAAAATTTAATTAAGTCCTCAAAACTTTTAATTGTTTCTTTTCACATTTTATTTTTATTTTATTTTATTAAATGTATAATTAATGTTCTAAAATTTGGTCTTGTTAGTCTAATTAATGCTCAAATTAGTTTTTTTATTTCTCTTTTAGTTATTTTGGTAATTCTTATTTGTATGTTAAAAACTTAATTATGTATTATTGCATTTTATTTTTTATTTTTATTTTATTTTTTATTTTTATTCTTTTAACTAAACAAAATTTTTTTTAAATATTTAATTGTTATTATTATTTTTTTAATTTTTTTTAATTTTTGTTTATTATTGTTATAACTGTTTTGAATTATTGTGGCATGTTTATAGTGACTAATATGAAATTATTTAATTAATGGTTTATTTATTTAAATAACGATACCTTGATAAGTTTATTCATGTTGTTAGCATTTGTATCGAGTCTTCGAATAGGAGGTACCTCTATTATCCTTCCAATGTCTCTTTATATGCTCCTACGTGCTTCTATGTGTTTTTCTATATGTTTTTTTTTATGTATCTCTTTGTATTATTTTTATTCATATGTGAGTATTTATTTATTTATGTCATGTTATTTATTTGAATTAATATTAATTATTCAAAGAAATGTAATAAATATGTAATATTCTATTTAGTAAATTTTTTGTACTTAGATAGTTAATGTAATAGATAGTTTATGTTTTATCTATTTAACCAAAGACTATATATTTTAGATAGAAAGTGTAATAGATAGGATATCTTTTATTCTTTTTCCATTTTTAGATTGTAATTAGGTTATTCTCCGATGTAATAGTTAGGATTTTGTGTGCTATGTGTGCTATATGCTTATGTGTTTTATCTGCTTTCTCTAAGATTTTGCATTTAGAATATCATGCTCATATGTTATGTGCTCCTATGTGCTATTATGTGCTTTTATGTGATTATTGCTTTAATCTATGCTTTATTTATCTATTTGCTTTATTATTATATATGTGTATCGTCGTGACACTAGTCCAACGCTAGTTGTGGTTAATTTCGTTTTCTTCGTTAGTCCAACGCTAGCGGAGAATTTTTAGAAAATAGGTTAGTCCAATGTTAGACCTTTAGGTCATTTTAGTGTTAGAATCATTTCTCGTGTGCATTTCATAACATTTCACACACATTTTATCTTTTTTAGGCATTTTTCATTTTTGTATGATTTTTATATATACTTTATCACTTATTATCTATTTTTAACATCTATTTAGTGCATAACATTTAGATTCCACTACACATAGAATTTTAGGTCATTTGTGTGATTTGTGACTAAGAAATAGTCATCTACTCACGTGGGAAGCGGTGGCGTACATGCCGTTCCCCCCCTCCATGAGTAGAAATAGCTAGTCACGAGTCTATTGGTTCCCCCGTACCCATTATGTTGCATCCCTACTTTCTTTATTCACTTACTACCTATATTACTATTTTTCTTTTCTTTTGCATTCTATTCTTGCATCTATACTCGTGACTTCATCGAGGTCTATACTCGAGTTTCGCAATTAATGCGATAATCCCGACCAAACCTCAATGGAATATTTTGTCCCTTAACGATATTCATTTTTATGACTAGATTTGCATTCATATAGTTGTATCCAAATGTGATAAAATCTTAGGGTTATATTAGGAAAATTTGGACTAAACCTCGCAACTAGTTTTGACTAAGTTGAAAGGGTGCCTTAGGCGCGAGCCTTTGCCTTCCCTTTCTTCAACTATGACTCTCGAACCTTTTTCTCTTGTTTACAAAGACATGGAGTTGTCTAAAAGGGTTTTTATTGTTTTCTTACATTTTTTTTCTTTTTTTTTTCTCAAAAATCATTTTCTAAATAAATCATTCTTGATTTTCTTACCTTTTATAAAATATTTTCTGGTGACTTGGTACACCAAAACTCAATACTAAGTGGCAACTCTCTTTTCACTAAAAACCCTTTTTAGACTCTATTTTCGAGCCCAAAAATCATCGCATTTTCAAAGTCTCATTTGAGGCCCTTTTCTTTTGTTTTCAAAATAAAGCATTTGTTTGTCACATTTTTGTCAAACTATCTTCTATAAAGCATTTTCTAAAAAATTATTAATTTTACAAAAATTTACACTCTTGTTCCAATAAATAAACACAATCACATTTAATTCTTCATTTTTCCGACTTTCGAACGAAAAAATGGGGCGCGACACAAACCTCACTACACCAGGTAAGAGTTGTACATTCACAATATGTAATAGATTGTTCTAATATTAAAACTTGAAATGTATTTTAGATGCATTCTAATATGATCCTCTCATGATGGAACATGACTGTCATGCTAGAAATAGACATATGATTAGGACTTGAAAAGCAACAAGTGGAAGAGAAACTTACAGATATAGTAACTCTGTCAGCATTCAAACATCTCTAAGGCTGCCTACCAAACCCAGGCCTGCTAACATTCTACAATAGAAACCATTAACCTAAATATGAGTAAAAAAGTTGGAGTAAAGAAACAATAATACATTAAAGCATTACAATTTCAAAATGGAAATGACATACATGGATGTCAACTATGAACCATTACATGTAATTCCTTCCTAATCGCTGCCATAAGGATCAAGACCTCCTCCAATTTGGCGAGAAGTTTTTCCAACTAGATTTATTGCCTTTAAAGCAGCAACAACATCAGAGTTTTAAGCAAAAAGGTTTCTATATGTAAATGCCAGCTCCATCACGTTCTATAATAGTCAAGTTACTTGACAGATTTAGAAATGATGTTTGGATACATTAACTAAAAATCCAATTGCAGGTGTTTGACTTTCTCATGTCATAACAATCTTGCATGTATAATTGACAGGATCATACACTATAGGAGCTTATTTTTATTGATAGTTTTATGCAATTTGATCAGAGGTGAAAACACCCAACCATATATTACCACTTCACCTATTGCATCATTCTGAATCAATCAATTACACGATCAAAATATATGGAAATTAGGATGATGATTTATAGGTAATAGTAAGAACCATGCCTAGAAATATGCAACTGTAGAGATATCTAAGTAATCAACATACAAACCTTTAACGGCATCTATAAGACTGTTCTTCCGTTGAATCATATTACAATTTAGCAAAAGAATTACTTTAATAAATCAATTCACTTCTCAATCAAAACCACGAAAAGTAAGCAATCACTCCTCATTAATTCCCTTTAGGCCCTAGTAAAGAAATATTACTGTTTTTCATGAATTGGTGCACCTTAAACCAAGCAAAATTCTTTTTGTTAAACAAAGAAACAATCAGAAATGCAACACATAAGAACCAAAAGGAAAAAACTATAACTAGTATTTCAACGCACAAAATCCTCGATGCATCTTAAAAAGCCAATTCATACATCTATCATACGATCAAAAAAGGAACTTACCATCATTAGCACCTGTCAGTGCCCATTAGTACTTACACCTTATTTCTCTTTAGGCATCTTTGAGGAGGTTGATTACTAATTGCCTTACCCTTACTGTCATCACATTATCTTGTCAAATTGAAATTATAAACATATTATGCCAAATTTGAGAAAATCATAAACCAGAAGAGCAATCCAAATATTTGAAGCATTAGTAAGCTCCCATTTCATAAATTCCCAATCCAAACAGTTCAGCTTTCAACACATCAACTCAAGACTTAATTCACATTGCCCTAAGAAACCTTCTAAAAATCCTCAAAAATGTAATATACTTTTGTTACTTTTCTGATATTTCTAGCTCATTCACCAAAGGGAAGGCCACCTTATGGAATCTTGTATTCTAATTGATTCATTAATCGTCTAACAAACTATAGATAATTATTGTAACTTTTTAAGTAATTTTGTTATTTAACTAACAAATAAAACATTAATATAGCTAATGGTGCACCATGCACAGCAAAATAATATACTGAAAAAAAACCCTGCTTGTAGTTGTGAAAGAAACTAATAATTTCACAATTAAAAACCCATAAACTTACTTCAAAAGCAATGTCAAACAAGATTTTAGTGTCCCACCATCTATGAATTGCAAAATAGCAAAAAAAAAAAAAATCATATTTGTTTTACAATCAGCAAGATCAAGTAATAATTTAAAGGGAAAAAAGACATTGATGTAAAAATTGGAAGAAAAAAAGGAGGTGTTATGAAGAACAAAAAAACAGATATCGCAAGAGGTTTTGAGATATATCAGGGTATAGATATTGGGAAAAAAGGACGAGGGGGTTTTTTTTTTTTTTTTTTGATAAGAGGACGAGGGGTTAGTAAGAGACATGCAAGGCCAATCTTACCAAATCTTTAGTAAGAGGCGTGCAAGGCCAATCCGTGAAATCAAGGATTTTGTGAAGTCATAGGCATGGAGCTACACATTGTGCTACATCCCAGTCAGACGGCTTTCACTTGTGAAGAGGACAAATTCAACACCAACCACTATACGGTCTTCTTGTTTCTTGGGCTACACAAGAGGAATGATCAACGGCAACCAGTGATGGAGCTACAAAAACAGAGAACGGCACTCATGGAGAGCAGGTAGGAGGCGGTAGAAGAAAATAGAAGGGAGTTTGTGGAGGAAGCCAACGCTATTAGGCCTAGTTGGGGGAAGATTGGGAAATATAGATAGTTATAAAATGACAAATAAATCCATGAACAGTTGATCACTGTTTGGAGAGCAAGTTGTTTGTTCATGGGCTCTAAAGCAATTTCAGAGCAAAAGCCGCAAAAGCAATCGGAAACCATAACTAATTTACAAAAAAGGATATGAATAGTGTGAAACTGTTCATTAGGATAGTTTTATTGTCAAGGGCACAAAAGTCTTTATATGCACCAATTAGTAGAAAAAATTGAACTCTTCATGGTCGGACCCAATCGAAGATGGACATGTGGATAAACTGTGAAGCTTGGGTTTTACCTTTGTATATAATAAGTAGATTAGTAGATACAAACAAGAACCAATCCCAACTAAAAGGCAAAATAATTTAGATTAGAGAGTAACACTACTTCTAGACCTCCTAAAATAAAACGTAGAAGGACTAAAATAAAATCATGTATTCGTTCGAATATATCCATTTCAATAAAATATAAATTGAAATATTTCATGACTTTATCAACTTGAGGAAAGAAAAGAAAAAAGAAGTTACTTTATTTTGAATGATATCTCTTAACTAAATGAAATTTGAATTTGTGTCGGTAGATGTAGATAGTGTTAATGGAGTACTCTCATCCAAAATGGTCCAAATGTTAGTATCAATTTCATCAATTAATAAGACTTGCTTATCCAATTCCTTAAAACAAGGTATCTGGCATGAGATAAATAAATGCGAGCAACTTCCAGTATCATTTATACAGAATAAAGAAATGGACAAATGCAAACCTCATTCACATCTTGAGCTAGATTTTCCAGTATATACAGACAGTCTAAGAAAACATCTAAATTCGGATCATGAGATAGTTCAAGTGCCATAATTTGAGAATGAAAATTATTGTTGTGCTGGTGTCCTTGTCAGTAGAAAAATCATAGAAAAGGGTAACAGAAAGAACTAAAAGAGGACCAAATGAGTTACAAGCTTGTTTTAGTTTCTAAATTTCATACTCTTCCCTGAATTGACTTGATTATCCTTATTGTGGGTCAAAAAATTTATCACCAAAATAGCTATCGGATTTCCAAACATCAATAAAACACATTCAATGGAAAAAAAAAAAAAGAATTGCAGCCACCATATCTGAAGTATCACTAAGGATCCATGATAGTCACTCTAGTAAGAAGAAGGTAGAAAATGATGTAAACAAGCCAAGTTGTATCCTCATAATAAAAAAAATCCACTGATTATAATAGGGACAAACACACAAAAAGGGACAAAAAAAAAAAACAAAAAATGATGCAGACTTATAGCTGCGGCATAAGAGATAAATCAGAAAAAGTGGCAAAATGGAGATAATTGAAGGACACTGCAATGGTGGCAGCAACATTGAGAGAGAAAGCAGGGAAAAGGAGCAATAATGGTGCTGGAGGACAAAGTAGAGAAATCGAAGCAAAGGCAAACAAAAGAAGGGTACGATACAATTGCGAAATGACGGAAAAGGATAATAGAGTAACAAAAATGGCAAGCAAACACGAGGACGAAACCGGTCCCCATGTGTAGGGGTGTAAACAATTAGAGCTACTCGTGAGTAGTTCAATACTCGACTTGAGAAAAATTCGAATCGACTCGACATTTTTTTAACTCGAGCTCAAACTCGAGCAGTTCGAGTATCAAACCGAGTTGAATTCGAGCTCAATAGATTTAGGCTCGAAAGCTCGCGAGCCTTATCGAGATCATATATATATATATAATAATTTTTATTTTTTATAATTATGAAATTATGTTTATAACCTTTTACCAAACCCTAAACAATAATGTTGGTCATATTACCTATTTTCCTTCACTAGCTGCCGACTAAGTTTTCTCCTTCCTCCCTCCCTCCCTCAAGTCTAGTTTTTGATCTTCTTCATCTCCACTAGCCATCATCGCTCTTCTCTCTTCACCGTCAACTGAGCTTTTCTCCTTTCTTCATCAAGTCTAGTTTCTAACTTTCTCCATCTCCACCAACCATCATCTCTCTTCTCTCTCCGCCTTCTTTCTCCATCTTTACCATCCCTCAACTGTATTCTCTCTTTACCTCTTTTTTTTTCAATTACTTTATGACCCTTGTGCTCTCAAAGTTCAAGTAGGCTAACAATGGTGATTGTAATTTTCCCACCCACAAATCTTTAGACGATTTTTTTATAACCTTTATGTTTGACTTTTTGATTGTTTAATTGTTCTTGTACTTGTGCTCTCAAATTTTCAAATAGGCCGATAATAGTGATGGGGTTTTTTCCACCTACAGATCTGCAAATCGATTTTTTTATTTTTATGTTTGATTTTTTATATTGTTTCTATTGGTTGATGTTCAATTGCTTTTTGGGTGTTTGATTTCAAAAAAAAGTTGGATGATTTTAATGTTTTGAACCTTTACCTCGCCAATCTGAATTTTTTTTTTCTTTGGTTGATGCTCGACAAGCTCGAGTTCGAGTTCGAATACTAGTCGAGTCAAGCTCGAGCTTTACTTTGTAATATTCGACGAACTCGAACTCGAGTTCGAGTATGTATATTGTGTGTCGAGTTCGAGCTCGAATATAGTGATAATCGGGCTCAACTCGACTCATTTACAACCCTACCCGTGTGAAATCGGATGTTAAAGCCCGAACTCTCGCTGTTATATGTGTAGGATGTAGGATACGAGTGGCGGCTTTTGGACCAAGGTGTCCACCGCCACCTAAGTATTTCCTCAACTAATGGCGGTAACCATCAATTGATGACATATCATATCACGTCTATCTTTTTTTTTTTTTTTTCTCAGCATAGGAGCTGTTGAGGTTGAGAAGAGATAAATACATATTATATAAGCAAACAGTAAGACGATTGATATATAGAAAATCCCGTTTACTGTAACGTCTTGTATCTGTAGCAAAAGCAATGTGTCATTGCATAATATGAACTCTAAATATTCATTATTTGATCTGATGTGAATGTGAATGAGTCCAGTTACTGATCAATTTGTCTATTATACCACCATCTCTCCAGCATTGAGAAATATGTTTTTGCTGTTTTGACTCATTTGTCCGAATGTGGATCCTGATCTAATAGTTCCGAATAATTAAACACATGCATTAAACGTAAAAGCTTTATATTCCACGACGAAGAGAAAGTATTTTTCACCCTTTTATATAGAAGGGGATATATCATTGGCTTGGGCATTTCTTTACTTTGCAAATATTGGATTTGAGTCTCGCAAGTTGGGCATTTGCCATTTTAAAAAAATTTGAAATGTACATAAAGAAGTAAGTTAAAATGAGTAATTTTGTTGAGTCATGAGGTAAGCTTATTAAAGCGTGGTGTAACAATTTTTACTCTAGAATCATGTTTTTTCATTTTAAATTTAACCTTGCTAACTTAATCTCGTATTTTTTCAATTTTTGCCGCAAATATTATAAATATGTCTTAACACTATTCTCCAAATCTGGCCAAATTATGTTAGACAAATCATTTGGAAGCTCCAAGATGGATGCTGGGCCCCTTCATCAGTAACAGAAGAAAGTAAGAAATTTAATTCGGGCCCATGGGCCGTAACCCATGGAAGCAGCCTTCACTCTCACTCTTGCCCAACGTGTTTCAACTTTCAGTCCTTCTTAAATCTCTAGAAGGCCCTGACATAATAATGGACTAAAATATATGGGCCAATCCAAGCCCAAAAAGGAAAAAGAAAAGAAAATGAAAAGAATACTAGCAAAACCCCATTTATACTAAAAAAAACCCTAGCAGTCCCCCTTCCTATTACTCATCCATCCCCTCTCTCCCCTCCTCGACGCCGCCGCCGGAACCACCAAGATGGAGGTGGAAAAGGAAAACCCTGCACTTCCAACAAAACCCAACTTCCAACGGTTAAGAGCCCACGAAATCTCCTCCGGCGACGTCCAATTTCGCAAAGTCCCCGTCCCACCTCACCGCTACACTCCCCTGAAGAAAGCCTGGATGGAAATCTACACGCCCATCTACGATGAAATGAAAATCGACGTCCGAATGAATCTCAAAGCCCGAAAAGTCGAGCTCAAGACCCGAGCCGACACCCCGGATATCAGCAATCTCCAAAAATGCGCCGACTTCGTCCACGCTTTCATGCTGGGATTCGACGTGTGCGACGCCGTTTCGCTGCTGCGGTTGGACGAATTGTACGTAGAATCGTTCGAGATAAAAGATGTGAAGACTTTGAGAGGGGAGCATTTGTCGAGGGCTATAGGAAGATTGTCCGGAAAAGGAGGGAAAACGAAGTTCGCCATCGAGAATTCGACGAAAACGAGGATCGTTATAGCTGATACTAAGATTCATATATTGGGTTCTTTTGCGAATATTAAGATTGCTAGGGATTCACTTTGTAGTCTTATTTTGGGTTCTCCTGCTGGCAAAGTTTATTCCAAACTTAGAGCTGTCACTGCCCGTTTGGCTGAGAGGTTTTGAAAATTTTCTCTCTGTAATTTAACAGTTTTGTTATTGTAATTTTGTTGATCAAAGGAAAATGAATGCGTTCTACTAATATTACTATTATTAATATTATTAAGGTGAGCATCACAGACTTGTTGATTACGTTATGTGAGAGTTGATATGAAATCTTATGATGAGGATTTTAGTTGTTTCAGTTGTATGGAAAAGTATACAATACACCACGTGCATTGCCACGTGGTGTACTAGAACCAATAATTTATCGCCATGTGGCAATGATGGGCCATACCTTGTATTATTTGACGATGTGTGATTGGTTCTAGTGCACCACGTGGCACGCCACGTGGCGCGCGTGGTGCACGCAATACTCACTCCAGTTGTATTGTGTGGCTCTTTCTGAGTCTCTGATGGATATGTGAGTTTATAAAGCTGTGGGGTGTTCAGTGATGTGATAGACTGCTACTGTATATTGTTTTGATAATCGTGATATTTTGTTCATTGAATATTAGTTGTTGGAGGTGCAGCTTTTTTTTTTTTTTTTTCCCAATCTATTTTGCTGTGAATTTAGTGCGTAAGTTTGTTGTTAATATTGTACTTGAAATTCAAAAAATAGTGGCTTAAATTTGACGTGGGATCACAGAAATATGGACTATTCGAGATTAAAATTGTTTTTAGTCTGTTCTGAGTAGGATGGATAAAGATCTGTCCGACTGCAATGGATATCAAAATTGTTGGTAATGATATAGTTTTGTTTTCTTAAGGAAATAAATCTAATTTCTGTATCATAAATGGGTTTTGTGATCAAATGTCTAGCATCTGATTCTCTTTCTCGTCTGTAGCAGTTAGAGACAGTTGTCTTTACGTGGTCTTACTTGTGTCGATGAAAAAGATCTGTTTATTCTTTTCCATTTCGTTGTGAATAATAAAGCAAGAGATTGCAGCACGTGTTTCGAATTTGAAATAAATCTCAAGTTTATTTTTGTAATAAAAAGTCATGATTTTGATGGCCTTCTTATGGGTTGTAAGCACATATGGTCATCTTTAGTTTGTCTTCAGCAGTTCTTGCGTCGATAGTATAAGATTTGTTTACTCTTTTAAATATCCCTTTGTATTAGTATAGCAAGAGATTGCCAGTTCTAGTTTGGAATTACAAGATGGTCATAGCTGATTCTAAATGAATGTCAAAATTGTTGGTAATGCTGTGCTGCTATCTTTTGATCCTGTTATTGAAATAAACCCGTCTGGGTCAGAAATGGGTTTATGATGAAAAGTAATGAACTTTATGCTCTTTCATGTATATTATGATTGGTTAAGAGTCATCTGTAGCGGGTCTACAAATTCTGGTGTTGAAGTGTAGGAATCAGTGTCATTGCAAATGCAAAGTCGTTATGTAAAATGCCTATGGCATTAGTCTGCCTGCATTAAGATTTTCCTTGTGATGATGGAAGGTTAGTGTGGGGTCTTAGGAGATGAGTTATTATCATACTGTGGTGGAATGAGGAATAATTAGCAAATTTTTCATCTGTAAAATAAAGTTTTTGAAGACAATGGACAATTTTTTTAAGCGAGATGATCATAAAAATCTGGTGAACTTTGCCTGCTGAACCGTTCTCTTGTTAGAATGCGCAAAATGAAGACTTTCCAATAGGCATCTGTCTGAAGTAAAGTATGATCTAAACTTGCTTTTTCACATATTGTATTATCTGGTGAACGATTCAGCAGATTGTTGCTGTAACCTTTTTCACATCCCGGATTTGCCTGTGGCCGATGAAACAACTGAACGCTTCTTATATTCACCACTAAAGTATATTTTTGCTAGTCACGCGTGAAAGCCAGAATAGCAGATATTTAGGATAATTTCCAGTGTTAGGAAATTCGTTCCATAGAAAAAGCTCCAAAGAAACATCTTGTATAAACTGTGAAGGTGATTAAAGGATATAGTGGTAACTGCATTCTCTGTCAATCTTTTCTTGACCTGCTCCATATAGGCTCCTTTTGGTTCTCTATAGTTTCTGGATGTTATATGGAAGAAGTAGGTTAGGATGCATTGCCATGTCACTTGTGGTTCAAAATTTTGACTTATCCATCATTATGTTAAACTTAGGCAATGAGTTCTTAAGGGATTTGGTGCGACAACAACCACCTCAGCATGCTTATTCCATCTCTAAAGCACTTAACTGCAACGCAAGTGTAGGCGTATTATAACCTGAGCTCACTAGTCTTTTTAGCCAACTGCATCATCGTCATCATCATGTGTTCGTTTATCCCAACATGCTGCTGATGTAGTTAAGTCAATTCATTCCTTTTGCTTATGGTATCTGTTTATTACTACTAAATTTGAGCTAAGAACGAAAAGCTCATCAGTTGGAAGTTGGAACAACCGAACCATGGATCCTTTTGCAGTCAACTTTAACCAATCCAAAAAATTGTTTTTCGTCTGTTGCACCTTACCCATCCATCTCTTTACAATTTCTCCCAGTTGGTGCCCCACCTTGAATTTCATCACCAGATCCTATTAGGAACTTAGAAACCATAGAAGTGTGAAGGATTGCGTAATCTTGGATTCTGGTAGTTGATCTTGAGGCCCACCATGAACTGGTGATTCCCTTTGTGGCCCCCAAACAGTTCCTAACAGCTTCAGATTCTTTGTTACATTTTTTCTATTATGCTTCATGTTACACACGTTAAAAAGATTTACACGTCCTTTGTAGTGAAAAGTTATTAAGAAGTTAAATTCTAATTAATTATGTGTCACACTATATCAAGAAATGTAACATGAAGTGTGAATAAAGAGTAATAAAAGATTTTTAAATGTAATATGAAACGTCGCAAATGAAGCGTAATAGAAGATTTTTTGCCATCCCTAACTGGACAAACTGGTCAAAATGTTCTCTGTTGAACAGCAGAAAATCGTACCAAAGAAAAAGTCCGTATTGAAATACCTATGAATTCGAGCCTCTGCTCATGCAAACGATTTGTTTTTTTTTTTTTTTTTTGATAAATCTTATACTGTTGCAATGGGATGAAGAATTGGTGTTGATGGGATTTGAATCCCGACCTTTGAGGTGAAGTCACAAAACTCTAACGCTCGACTCTTCATTCCTTCCCATGCAAATGTTGAAATACGTTTGGAATCACAACCGTTCCTTTGAAACAAGTGACCTGGGGACTCTTACATATGCGGTAAACAGTGTGTTTGGAGAGTCCATGAAGTAAAACACTATCTTTTTTTTTTTAATTTATTTGTTTGACAACTTATTACTAGATGACATTAAAATTTGTTCATCCCCAACCATTGTAATTAACTCCCATCCAAACTCACCATGAAAAGATGAGCAAGGATCGCCAGAAAAGAGTCAAATGTTGCCATTAAGCAGTTGATCAGTCAAGTAGCAGCAGAAAATTGACCTCTTCATTCCTTTATTACAATATCCTGTTTTGTTATTGACTCAAATGCATTTCGAAGCACTACAGACTTCTTTTCTGACTGAATTAGATTAATAGTGAGGTTGGTGGTGTTTTTTGTTTTGGATGCATATACTTGTGTTTTACAAGTTTTCAGTTATAATTAGCCCATTGCTTACATTGTGGTAGGTTAGTTCACCCACTAAACTATGTTTTCTGTGCTTTAGAAATATGATATTTTAAATCATCGTTAGCTCCTGAGATAGTGATCTTGCTGACAAAGTTTATATAACTAATTCATTGCCCATTTTACAAGTATGTATAACTAATTCATTAAGAACATTATATTTTGATTTAACTAATTTTCCGTCTTTGATGGTATGAACATGGTTTAGCCTTTGATTTTTCTACTGACAAGAAAGTATTTGTACTTGTCATGAGTTTGACCTGAAACGCCCTCTTCAAGGTTGGGTGGCCTCCATGGAATAGATCTACAAGTTCACCAACTTTTTTGGCATAAAAATCTGTTTTTGTTTCTTTTTTTTTTTTCATTTTGTTGAAAAAGATAAAGCTTTTTTTTTATTGAAATTGAAAAAGATGAAGCTTGGTTGGCAGAAAACTCCCAAAATAGCACACCTTTAGGTACAGTCATATACTAGTGGGCAATCTTGGCTTGGCTTGGTTGTGACTAAACAATACAGATCCATGCGAAGTATGCTTTTGCATCTTTCCAAAAAAAAAAAAACAAAGTATGATTTTGCACAAAAAAGTTAATTTTATACGAAGAGCTGTTTGGTTAGTTTTAATTGGTATTTTGGGAAAAATAAGTTTCATTTTATTCTGGTGCCAAAAAATGGGGTAAGGAGAAAAACTTTAATATTCTTTGCATTTGCATTCCAATGTCCAGCCTTTCATGCCAAGTAGTGTTACACGAAATCACATTGAATACAAAAGCAAGATCAGATTCGCCATAATAATTTTACTTTCTTAAAACAAAGTAAATGAGTTCGACTCTTACTCATTTTTTTGAATATAGAATTATAATGAAAACAAGAGCTTTTATAATTCTACTTGCTTAAGACAGATATTGGTTTATGATTGTCACCGGCCGTACTTAAAAAGAGAAACCACATTCAAAACTCATATAGGAAAATTATACTGATATCTTCCTCAGAATCTAATTATCCCAATAAGCTGCCTAATTAAAGATAGGCATGGATCTTTCTTTAAGTGATTTACACATGAAAACTGTGCCTATCTTGTGTTTCATATGAGGATACATAATATTAGACAATCTCTTTTATCTAACATGCACGAGTAATATACCAAAGACAAGATTGGGTATCACAAATTT
This sequence comes from Mitragyna speciosa, assembly GCA_024721245.1. Classification (NCBI taxonomy): domain Eukaryota; kingdom Viridiplantae; phylum Streptophyta; class Magnoliopsida; order Gentianales; family Rubiaceae; genus Mitragyna; species Mitragyna speciosa. The sequence continues at coordinate 871,179 of CM045562.1, forward strand.
TAACTTTTAATTACGTTATAGTCCAATCTCCACTACACATTTATACAAAATAAAACATGTCGCTTCTTAATTAACCTAAATATTTGCAGAAATCTAACACTGATACAAAGGCAAAACATTTGTCTGTAACACACGCGTGTGATACTACTACTACCCATGTGCGAATTTACCTATTTCTTGGGAAAAAGATCCCATATAAAAGAAACCCGCAGCTTACATATTCGATAAACATCCTTTTCTCCTACCAAATGCCAAAATGAAATATTAGCATGCAGCCAATTCAATCACCCCTCTTATCTCATATTTAGCCTCAACACTCATGGCCAATTTTAATCCAGCTGATATTTGTGTGTGTGTGTGTGTGTGTGTTGATCTAATCTTTCTCTATTCTATGTATAAGTAAATAAATTAATTTCCTTCTAAAAAGATTTTGCTTTAGAGAAAATGAGCTGACTTAGTCAACAAGGAGGAGAAGTTATTTAAAAGATGGATATCAATATGTTCTAGCCTCATTAGATGAAAATGCGCCTCCTTTGTGTATTCACGGTGACTAATTTTTTCATACGTCTGTTGAATCATGTCAAGTTATTCATCAGGTACAAATTTTATCGTACTTGTTAATATCTTTCGTGAATTTGACTAAAAACTAGCAATATCTAAGAAAAATATTCGAATTGTCTGGATCAGTATTAGTAGTTTGCTGTGTCAAGAGAATTGAAAAGCAAATGCATCTCTCCGGAAAAAAAAAAAAAATCATTTACAGGTTTCTTGCTTGCAAGTGTGTTGTGATTATGTATGTTTATCCGCAAATCCAATTGATTAAATGATGTCATTAGCCCATGAAATTTGCTTGATTTGGTAGATAAAAAGAAGTAAAAGAGGAAGAAATGTAGAAAGCAGTTATGACTGCAAACAAATTATCATTCTATCCCACAAATTATGTTAGATTGATTTTTAAAAATAATTTGCTCCATGATTTTAGTGCATTTCTTCCTCTGCCCTTATTTTCATCACTGCAATAAGAAAATGGCGTCATGTCGGATGTGTACGCTCTAAATTGAATACGTTATATATGGAACTCTAATTCACTACTTTGGAAAAACTCAATCGACTCTCTTAGAGGTTCAATTGTAATAGGCACAATTCTTCAAACCATTTTCTTCGACTTTAGAATTAATATAAACCTCTTTCTTGCACCATTTCATAGTTTCTAGTTACATGAAGTGAACGAGCAGTGTCAAAAGTTGTAAATGCTATCAAAATTTTCATTTGAATCAAAAGTTTAATTTCATAAATTCACTAGAAATGGGAGATAAATTGTTTATAAACATGTTACCGAAAGAAGTGAGGAAAAAAAATTTCATTTGGACTTGATTATTGTTTTTTGGGACACTAGCATTCACCCTTTACCTTAAGATATGGGGATTTGAATTGCTCTTTGGCAATAAAAACTTCCCAAACGAGACTAGACAAAATACTTTTCCCCTCTTTTCTCTCAAAGTGCAGACAAAGAACAATTTGAAACTAATACTTTTGTCAAGAATCCCTAATAATGATCTTCCAACACGAAAGCATTCTTGGAAATAGCTACCTTTCTCCAACTTCTAAACATGATTAAAATCAAGATGGCGCCAAAAGTTGAATATGGCTTTGAGTAATTACATTAAGTTGATTTTTCCAAAGCAAAACCTAAATTCTAAGCTGATTATGACATAAAAAAAGAAGATGTTTCATTCTTGTTACCTAAAATATCCTTAATTAATCCTAATATCTACATCCGTTCGTTGGGTTCGTGGTCGCTCTTTTTCTTGCCTCTGTATTAGCAGCGGTAGTTGCGCCAACAATCACGAAATGTAATAACGGCAGAGATTCATCAAATATGGGATTTTTTTTAAACTTGTGCTCGAACACATTTTTATGTTAGATAAGGTCTGGATACTCAGTCATATGATAAACAAAAATTATGCCAAAAACTGTGAAAGATGTTTTTTCGAGTGTTTTCGATAGGTATGTGATAAACAGTTTAAATTCTTTGTCTTTTTTATTTTTATTTTTTGTTGAACTGTGTCTAATTTCATGTTGATAATACATAATTTCATATTAAATACAATTGGATACCATAAAAAAATTGAATAGAGGATTTGAATTGGTGAATAAATCAATTTGAAGTCAAATTTTTCTTGATATACCCAAAATTGAGTGATTAATTAAGTATTAGAAAATTCCATCATGCGGGAGATCCTGATATCCTATGTTAGTGAAATATATTTAGCCCCTTATTTATCAGTCACTTGAGGTTTTAGTATAGATTTTCGCTTTACCATATCATACTTCAATAAAATTGTAAAATCCTTCAATATTTATCTTGGATAAACTTGTGTCCTATGGACGTAAAGTAGACATTTAGCCTTTAAGTACTAACATTGTAATAAGGTTAAAATATATTAGATTATGATTGGATTAATGATTATTAGACAAAAAACAAAAATTGATTTTTATTTGGATTTTTTTGAGGTTGGCTATATGTATAGAATATAATCCATTCGCCACAAAGCTGGTTTTAGTTTTCCCTCTAACAAGACTCTGCTTCTTTCTTTTAAGAGAATAACAATCTCCACAAGATATACCATTTCCATTCCAATTCTCTTCATTTTCCAGCTTTCTTTCTCTCCTCTTCTCTTCCTCTCTCTGATTGTTTCTTTCTTTCTGAAGAACAGTTTCTTTCTTTCTGAAGAACAAGAAGAAGAGAGAGGTTATCCCATCAAAGCTCAAATGTAAATCTCCAAGGTCTTCATTCATAATTCAATTCTTGTACCGTAAAACACATGTCTTGAAAGTTGAAAGCCTTTTGATTTATATTTGAGACACTAATTCCAGTTGGCTCATCTTAACAAATTTCCATGGATGGTAGGTAACTGTATTTGCATGTTTTGTGTGTGTTTTTCTTTGTTTGGAAAAATGCCAATTTGTATTTTGATGTTTTCACCATTAATGAATTTTTGAGATGGGATTTTTTCTTGTTGTGAAGTTATTGTGTAGGTCGAACTTATTGGGAGAAGGAAAACCAAGCAAATTCAAAAATGGAAGTGAAAGAAGATGTGCCAAAACAGGCAGGAGAAAATCAAGAAACAGAGGAATTAAGAGCCCCAGAAAAACAAAATGGAGAAAAAGGGGAATCAGAAGAAATATATAAAGAAACTGAGATAAAAAAGGGATGTATTATTGATGAGGAAGAATCACCAAGGTGTGTTTTGGAGATCCCAATATCAGGTTCAGACTCCGATCATAGCAGCAGTAGCAGCAGCATTAGCAGCGAAAGGAGCAGCAGTTTTGGGTCAAATTTGGATGAAAAGTCAGCAGTTCAAAGAGGTCTTGGGAAAGACGTGCATGTTGTGCAGTGGAAGAATCTGTTTGATAAGATAAAGAAAAGATCAGTGAGGAGGTTTTCTATTGCTCCATTGCTGTGGGTTGGACAAGATTTTACGAAGAAGTGTGGGAGAAGAAAGCTGAGCAGTAACCGTAGTGCTGAGGTAAGCCTTGATTGTGGAGATATAGTGGTGCCTAAACCATCATGGAAGAATTTTAGCTATGAAGAACTTGCTGAAGCCACTGATAATTTTAGCCCTGGTATGTCCATAACTTCTTAGCTTCTAGGCTTTTAATATGTTTTTTAATTTATTTACCAAAGATAAAGAAGTCATTATTTTTATTTACCAAAGATAAAGAAGTCATTATTTTCTTGGTAGAAAATGTTCTTTCATATTCTAGGCAGAATGCCGAATAAGTGCCCTGTTTTGGATTGTTGTAAAGGTTAAATCTTGCAAGAAGATAGCTTTAAAGTTTGTTTTTGGTCCACCTCTTTTTCTCTATCTTTTTCCCGTTTAGTATCTTCTGAGGCTCATCTATTGGCTGCATAGCAAAGACATGTTATGCAATGTGTCATCAATCTTAGCTCTTAACCTGGATATAATTGTGGTTTAACTTTCAAGTGTGTCAAGATTAATATGGTAGATGCAACAGTTAAAATTTCTGTTGTGGCTAAGGAATAACATAATAACACGCTTGAAAGTTGAAACTGATTCATTAAAGATCCGGATTTAACTTTGAATCTTGTTTTTCTTTTGTAATGGGATTCATTTATTCCTTTTTGATTTAGTAAAACAAAACTTGATTCTTTGTCCAAGGATATTCGTTTAAACTCCGACCACTTTTTCCTGGGAAGGCTAATATAGTTCTTTTTTTTTTCCTAGGGACAAATTAAAAAGCACTAGGATATTATTAAATAACCTTTACATTTGAACTCAAACACACAATCTAAGACATGCTGCCTAATTTCAGTGTTTGTAGTCGCATGCGCATTTAACTAAGTTCTTTAATTTTTTGAGTTGGTACATAAGCACCCCACAAAAGCAGTCAAAAGGTGAGACTGCACCAGCGGAAACTATCGCAGCAGCAGCAGACTTTTGACTTATTATTAACATATGTTAGATGCCCATACATCAAAAGGTCATATTGGGACCACTAATGCTGACTAGTTGCATCATGAGTGAAAATCTATGTGGGCTGAGGCCTGCATCTTTTGTCCAAACATGTCAAGTACTGTTGAGAACCGCTCCCCACTAAGTACCTAAGCCATTATCTTCTTTTTGTTGCTGATATGACTTTGACATTTTAGCTAATGGCTGATAGATTTGATAAGCAGAACGTTTTCAAGTTATACAGTAAATCTTTGGTTGGCTTAACTTCCCCGGCATGTCGAGAAGCACCTCAGTTTTTGTTTTTTTAACTCCTTCAATATCAAAGCAGAATTCTTTAAAGAAAACAGAGAAATCCCATCCATAAAATTTCTTCTTGATTTTGACGGAATATGTGTTATTGTTATCTTTTCTTTATAAACATGTTCTGTATTTGCCGTGTTTGAAGCCTTGTTCCAAGTATTAAACAGGCAACTTCTTAAAGTCAGCAGCATGCAAATGTGGATTTTTTTATACGCTGAAACACCCCCACACCAACCCCCCACCCCCGGCGGCCCCAAAAAAAAGAATAAAAAAATCAAATGTATGCTGCTGGAGTTTAATGTATAACAATAGATGGCTTACAAAATTTGTACAATTACGGGAACTCCAACACTCCAAGAACCTGAATAAATTTCACTGATGAGCTGTATAATAAATTCATGTCCTCTTTGAACGAAAATGATTGAATAGCATGTAGGCCCACCGGAATTAGGATCGATTTGACTAATACTCTGAAATGTGGAATTTATGCTATTTTTTATCATAACTTAAAATGAAAATTTACCAGATAAAATGATTGGGAAAGGGGGAAATGCTGAAGTGTACAAAGGACGGTTATCTGATGGTCAAATTGTTGCGGTGAAAAAAATAACGAAGCAAGAGAAGAATGATGAAGATAGAGCTGGTGATTTCTTGTCTGAGCTTGGGGTCATTGCTCATATCAACCATCCAAATGCAGCCAAGTTAATTGGCTTCAGTGCTGATGGCGGTTTGCATCTTGTCCTGCAATTTTCTCCTCATGGCAGCTTGGCATCGGTGCTACATGGTGCTGTATTTACTTGCTCTTAATCTGTATCTTTTTTCTTTTTGGATACTTTATATATACGTAGGGATTGGAAAAATATAATCTAAAAATTGTGCGAGCCCATGAGCTCAAAATCTAATGTCTGTAGCTTAGACTGCTTTATATTTTGAGTATAATACCAAGCTATGATATTGCCAATGATAAGATAATTGATCTAAGGGAAATTTAATTTCCACCATTAACTTGGATGAATAATGATCCATGTATACGTGTAATCTTGTGGTACAATTGTGAATACAAAGGCTCTTGGTTACAAAGCATAATTGTTTAACAGCTCAACTTGCATTATTTTGACTAATGAAGAGAAGTTCAGTATTTCAGGTTCAGCAGAAAATTTGGAATGGAAGACAAGGTTTAAGGTGGCCATTGGAGTAGCTGAAGGATTACACTATCTCCACTGTGACTGCCAGAGGCGCATAATTCACAGGGACATCACTGCCTCAAACATACTATTGACTGAAGATTATGAACCTCAGGTGTTGAACATTTTTCTTAAACAGATCAGTAAACTCTTTGTTTTTATCCCCAGGAAATGTAGTCTTGGGAAGGGTATAAACATTCTTCTTGCATTCCTTTATATTTGCAGATATCTGATTTTGGACTAGCTAAATGGCTTCCAGAAAAATGGGCTCATCATGTTGTTTATCCCATTGAAGGCACTTTTGGGTATAGAAGTAGACCAGCTATCTTGCAATTAGGATTCATCTTCTTTGATATGACGCTAATATTTGGGACATGTTTGTCAATCTTGTTACAGTTATATGGCTCCTGAGTATTTCATGCATGGAATTGTACATGAGAAGACTGATGTATTTGCATTCGGGGTTCTACTTCTGGAGCTCATAACAGGTCGTCGTGCAGTTGATTCTTCTAGACAAAGCCTTGTGATGTGGGTATGATCTAATTGTTCTGTAACATTTTTATTGCGAGGTTTAAAAATTTTCTGACTTCAAATGAAGTTAAACTATTTTGGAAAAGTTTTGGTCTAGTTCTTCTTTTCCTACTTTCTAAGTGCGTATGTTTATCATGCTTTCCCTTTGGAAGATTAGCTGACAAGGCTGGCAGTTAACCAGCAACTATACACGTTCACGTGAATTTTGATCTCAACGATATAGATTTGCCCATCTCTCCTTATCAATATGTTTTCTGCTTGTTGGAGTAATTCTTCTAGCATCCTTGCTTCATTCTCAAGTAAATATGCTTTCGTTCAAATATATTGTAATGATGTTACAGGCAAAACCATTGCTGGAGAAGAATAATGCAAAAGAACTAGTAGATCCTCGCCTGGGAGATAAATTTGATGCTGTTGAAATGAAACGTGCCATGTTTACTGCTTCAATATGTATTCATCACCTGCCTGTTTTGCGTCCTAACATGAAGCGGGTATAGCTTTCATTTCTTCAAGAAAACTCTCACATTTTATGCTGCATAGTGAAGAAAGAAAGTAAATTTGTATGATTTCCAGGTTGTTCAGCTATTGAGAGGGGAAAAGGAACCATTAGAAGTGAAGCAGAAGTCTATGGGGGGAAGAGCTCTGCTTTTGGATGCTTGTGACTTGGATGATTATTCTTGTACAACTTATTTGAAGGACCTTAATCGACATATGCAGCTTGTTATGGAGTAGTTCTCCTTGCTTTTGTTCATGCTGCTCCGAAAGTTATCAATAGTTGTTAATTCCAGTATGCTGCTGCTGCTGCTACTTGAAGTTGCTAAACTTGTGTATAAAAGCCTTAACTAGTACACTCCTCTCCTGCTGTATCTTCTTGTGCGATAAAACATCAAATGAGAAACTGGAGTTTTTCTGATGTTTTTCATATTTCCAACTTGTTGGTTGCTTGCCAAGGATAAAAATGAAAGTGCATTGCAGCCAAATGATGGAGAGGAAAGGAAAGTACTTGTTCTTCTTTTTGCTGCTCTGAAATGAGGAGTCTTGTAAAAATTATAGCCTAAATTTTGTTAACCAGCTCTTCGAATATGATAATTAGCTGATGAATCTAGGGATTATATTTTTCTCTTTCTACGATTTCTGTCCTTTAAGAGACAAGTTATTTAAGTCTCTTGATGCCAGACAGCTATCTACAGGATGGAGTTGGAGGATGTAGATCTGCACATGGATTTGAATCCCGTTTCAGGAAATCAATTTGCTTCATCTTTGTTCTGCTTAAAAACATGGAGGAAACTATTAGTAGAATTATAAAACCACGAAGGATTACGAAAAAGTTGATTTAATTTTCATACATGACACATCGACAAAGCATCTTGAAATTTCACAGCATTGAGCTTACAAGTGTCAGTGGCCAACTGAAGTAAAAAATTGATCCCAATCAAGAAACTTTTGACCAGCTAAGATCCTTCAAAATCTAGACTGGTTTTCAACTATTGTATAAAAAACCAGCATTCCCAGCTCTTTTGCAAAATGTTCCAAGTGAGTCATACAAACACAGTCACTGCAGTTAGAGGAAAAATCCAACTGATAGCATTTCTTGCTAGAAACACTCTGATCCAGAACAGTACTCTTAATCGTGGTGACATTTACACCTCTTAAACAGAATACTGCTTTCTCCGTTTCTCAGGCATCAGGATCATACCCACATTTGCTGGACTGAGGCCTACAAATCATGCATCAAAGGGCATCCTATGGTGAAACAACAGCCGACAGGTGCATTAATTGAATGCTGGTGCAGGTATTCTTATCTAGTACAAAACAATTATCATCAAAATAATGTAGGAACAAGTGTTTCCATTATTTGAGTTCCACATGTTCTGCAAGTGCAAAAGCTGGTTTATTCGTTATAATTTGAACTTTACTTAAGCATATTTTTATCCTTTTATGTTGATTTATTGGAATCTTCTCTTAATTTGACCTATTAACACAAGTGAAGGGTACATTTAAAAATTTGAGACAATTTTGAAGGGTATATTTAAGGAATAACTCCTTGACAATTTAGTCTACCAAAAACATTTAGCAAACCATTGCTGTTTCTCTCGAGCAACTTTTTCGTCCCCACGGACCCAGCCCAAAGCACACACAGCTACACACGCAGTGATCGGCTGATGGAATTCACGTTCCAATTGAGGGGAATTCTTATCTAAACTCTTGCTCCACTTTCCAATCCAAGCACTCCTGTAAAAGTTTGGTCAAAAACCCGGCCACAGTGTCCAATCTCACCGCCAATTAATTTCAGGGCCCCAATTCTTGGCCCGAGCCCGATCCGCTCAAACAACAACATTGAATCTACCGCTTCTTTTTTTTTTTTTTTTTTTTTTGAAAGAGAATCTACCGCTTTTAACCTCACAAAATCTGCAGAGGCCGAGTGAACTAATTTATTGTGGTTCATTTAACAAAAACTTGGTTCCTTATGTTGGAAATATTTGAGTTTCAATTTTTAATGGTAACTACAAAGTCGGTAGCCAATTTTGTAATAAGAACGACTTCGAGTCTTTAAACTATTCGTAGCCAATTTATAATAACCACGAATTCGACTCCGTGGGGCAACCCCTAAAGCATAGGCATTTTGTAGTAACAACCTTACTCCGCTAAAAATCCACCGTTTATCTGTCCTGACCTTTTTTATAATTTTTTTGATAATGGAGAAATAATTTAGGTATTTATTTTCTAAAGGGTTATGGATGGTGGGTAGAAAGGGATGGAGTAACTTCTCCTGTCTGCAAAATGAACTACATCTACAACTACTTTGGAGTATTTCTTTCTTTATCACTTGCAAAAGACGAGAGGGGGAGAGAGGGAGGGGTGAGTGTGAGGGTGTTGTGAATGTGCTTTTCGTTGTTTTGTTCTGTCCTGACCTTGGCTTGGCATGGCATGGGGTGAGTTCCCTTATAAACTTTTTCTAACCCAAAACATAGGCCAACACTGCCTTGGGGCCCAGCCCAAAGACCCAGTAGCCCACGTTCTCGAGGATATGGCTCTGGATGGTACTGGGCCACAATTGGCGCACTCTAAAGTCGCTTGTAATGACCCTCTGCCGACCATTGATGGCTGCTGGGAAAAGATAGGTGGTTGTTTTGTTCCAGAAGGCCGAGTTGCCGATTGCCATGAATGGGATGACTTAAGTTAGACTTGCCCTGTTTGACCCGGTTGAAACGGTGAAAATGAGTTGTAATAATGCTAATGCTTTTGCTTATCGGGCAAGTGTTTTTAAATGGAGTGGATCAGAGAGGAAGCCAAGCAAACATTCTTGGAGGCCTTAAAAAAAGAGCCCCAGCTCAATGAGGCTCGGGAGGAATTGGGACTTGGGTACATGAGGTTGGGCACAAGAGAATCTTAGGAAAACCGAGGTTGGGCCTGTCTTAATGAAGAACATATACGAGGAGCGGTTCACAAAGCAGAATTGGCATCGCAAATTCGCACACTGAAAAATATCAATACTAGGAACCATTTCTCATACGAATTAGGCATATCCTCATTTCAAGATGCCCCATTCTATTGCCTTTACTGGGCAAAGCGGTTCACAAAACAGAATTGGCATCGCAAATTCGCACACTGAAAAATATCAACACTTGGAACCATTTCTCATACGACTTAGGCATATCCTCATTTCCAGATGGCCCATTCTATTGCCTTTACTGGGCAAATTTATGACTAAGGAAGCAAGGCAAACTATAAAAAAAATTCCAACTCATTTTGTATCATTGCATGGGGATTAGTTCAGCACAGTTCAAAAAACTGATTTGATAACAGGAGGAGCCACTCAAAAAATGGAAATCTGAGAAAATCAAAATTTTTCCACCATGAGTGCTCCCATAACCCACTAAACCAGCAAGGTCCAATTCAGCTGTCAATAATAATAATTAAGATAATTACAAGTTTTAACTTCTTCTACCTAGAAACTAAACCTTTATCCATCAATTCATAGGAGCTTTTATCCTATCCCTGCTGCCATAGTGAAAATCTAATCTAATATGCCTAGCGGGTCAGATAAAAAGGGTCAGGTGAAAATAATTATCAGGGATGACAGCTAAAGAGTTAAGCACATTAGCAAAATAGTATTTTGCTGAAGAAGTTAACTAGCTTGTGATCATGTTAATAGGACTGGTGAGGCCAGAGGAAAAATTCAGCAGGTGATGGTAGCAAAGGCATTGAAGTGATCATGGAGGAGACAGGGCCAGTAGCGTCTGGAGTTCCAGCATTGTTGGAGTTGAGATGGTAGAAGAGATTGTGATGATAATATGGTGGTGGGGTGGTATCAAATGGCACTCCGCAAGGAACAGAAGAAATCGGCTGAAAAGCAGCGAAGTTTATAGTGCTGCTGCCATTGCTGCTGCATCGAGTTTGCTGATCATTGCTAATAGATGGTTTTTGTTCAGATTCCAGTGGAAGCTTTAAGCGCTTCGCTGCCCCACCAATGGGAAGAGCACTCTTCATGATGGCTTCAACATCATATCGACTCATTTCGAAGTTAGTCACTGCGTTCACCCCCCTGAACTTTATTGCTGCAATGTCATACGCCTCTGCAGCTTCCTCCTCAGTAGCTGCCAGCAAAAAATTTCAATTCGTTTAGGACTATTGATCAGTCTTTCATAGTGGTGCCAATTCACTAGGACTACTGATGGAATATGGGACCTCAATCAATTATAAGATAATTTTTTAAGTCCAGACTCTTTTGTATCACATTTAAATTCGTTCTCATCCGGTTCATTGCAGATGGCAATAGTATACTCAAGCTATGACTCCATAATTATCTGTAGTAATTAAGCAAAAGGTACTTACCAAATGTCCCAAGATACAAGTCCTTATTGCCTGCAACCCGGCCTATCCTAGCTTGCCACCGACCCTGTTGATGATGCCTGTATCAATAAATACTGATGAGTAGACTAATCAATCAACACTGAAGAAAACAGTTAATAACAGTTACACTGATGCCTTTAAACCATGTAGGTTTGTATTACTACTTAATAGCGAAGATAACGGATAACAAAAATAATAAAACAGTTCTAGTTGCTAAAGAGAGTTCTAACCTCGTTACACCCCTGTAGATGGATGCTCCACGGGAGAAACCACTGCTTTTTCTGAAATAAAAGCAGAACTCTATGAATTAGTATTTGACCATTGGCCGGGTAAAATACTCAGTACCACTTCCAGATGTTCTAATAAATCTGATTGGAGGCAAGAAGGGATTAATCAAACACAGACCTTCTCAGCGAGGCAATGAATTCTTGCTTAGTCACATGCTTCATTTCCTCGAGTTCTTTGATATAATTGGAAACCTGTATTAAAGATAATCCAGTTTGGACTCGATTTCAGGTCAGAGTAACTTCATGCGTGTAGAAACAACGCATACCGAATTAGTTATTTGGAAAGGGAAAAAGGTATGGTATATTACAGGAAAGTTGGTGGTGGCAGTAGGACCCCAGTATTTTAGAGCTGCCAAGTCATAAGCCCTAGCTGCCTTCTCTTCTTTGTCATATCCACCTGCATATTTTGATAGATTCTCCATAAATATTCAAAAAGACAAAAACTTTGAAACTTAATTATAAAGTAAAAAAAGAAAACAAAAAGTTCTGAAGTAGTAAAATCACTAACCCAAGTAAACTACATGATTAAATTCCATATTTGCAACCACAGCCAAGAAGCAAAAGCATTCCATGCAAAAGAAAGAAAAGCGTCAGTACTACAGACAGGAGATGCTCAATATTTCTCAGCAAAAAAATATTAGTAACATAAAAGGAAAAGCAGAAAAGAGACTCAGTTGCATGCGCAAGCTTTTATCCAGAGAGTCTGTACTGAAAGAGCAAGATCAAAGCTACATTTTAGTCCTATATATTCCCCCAACAAAAAGTCACCATGACATGTCCCAATTGGCCAATTTTAGTTTGTTTCTAGTTCAGTCTTTCTTCTTTCTTAAAAGTCACCACCCATTAATTTTCCACATTACTTTTTTAGAACAATTCGTTTCTGAAATCTGTTCCCAAATGTGAATTCAATTTCTGTTATAATTAATTGTTGGAGATTAATTAAAACCACCAACTTACAAAACCATTCACACTCATGAATAACGTTTTTTCAAAAGTCAAAATAAACGTACTATGTGCGTTACACCTTTGAAAAATCCCGCAAAACAACATGGCCGAAAGTATGAACAAACACCAAGAAAGAGCCAACATCATGGTCATAAATGAAGAGGGGTTGTATCGGCTACGTCTTTCTACCCAAAAAAGAAAAATAAATAGCTACGTCTTGCTTTTTTTTCAAAAAATAAAGATACATGCTGGTTAAGTACTGTAAATATGAAATTTGAATATCAAGGGGAGGTGTGAATCCAGGAAAAAAATGGTGGGCAATGCATCTAAATTTCATGTGGGCTGCTGGGGGAGTAGGATGGTGATGACATGACTCGGTCAAACCAATTGAGCGTCAGTGGCCCAGAGAAAGAAAAAAGCTAAAGCTACTAAAGCAAAATCTGATAAAGATCAGAGTTTCAGACGCTAGTCTTTAGACTAGCTGAGATATGTAGACACCCTGGGGAGTCCCCATTGGCCCTCAGGTCCAGTTGGACCATCCCCTTAAAATAAGTTAGGAGTAGGCTAGTATGTTGAATCTTGACAAAAAAAAAAATGTAGACAGCCTGGGGATGTTCATGTGTAGAATAGAGGGTTATAACCAGAAAATTTTCTGGATAAGAGATTGATTGAACCGGACAAAACTTGATCGTATAACCATTGGTGGCGGAAAGAATTGTTAGAAAACTAAAGCAATTGCTGAGAAGAAAGCAACAAAAAAAATCCTTGCCCGTAGGAACAAAATGGCGGCCCATCTGATCAAATCAATGAAAGAAATAAAGAAAGAAAGAAAGAAAATACTGCTACTTAAGCCAGTAGAGTAGAGCATGCAAGTACAAGTTGTACAATTCATATACCGTCAGTCAATCAATCATCATAAAGTTCTGAAGTGAAAGCAAGAAAATTACCCCTTCCCTCCCCCCAGCCATGAAGGTTTCCTGACCTGACTCTTCAGTTATTGACTTTTTCAATTCAATTGCATGCAAAACCTTCTTATCATTCATTGATTCCCAAGAATTGTATGCACTAAAATCAGACAAATAAATATTCTTATGGCCCTCTTTATATTTGAAAAAAATGAAATGAAAGGAGTACCTTGACGCCCTTTTCTTGCTTGGCCCTCCCTCCTACAACTGTTATCCCATAGATGCGCTTCGTATCTTCCTGTCCATCTGTGTCTGGTATCATCAAAACCAGAACCCAACTTTCAGAATTCAAAAATCATCAAATCCCACCAATTTTTTCCCCCTTCTTCAATAAAAGAATATTGTTAACAAGTACACTTTTCACTTTACTCAAAAACCAAAAAAAAAATCAAAAAAACAGTGACTAAACTATAGTAAAGGCTGAAAAGATTGATTTCAATCTGAAAACCCATCCGAAATTAATCATTTTCACCAGCTTTAGTCCCAACAAAAGAAAAAAATTCAATATGTGATATTTTGAAAAAATAGACAGCCAATAAGGAAAAAAAATTATTACCTAGTAACGCCTCTGTAGATGGAAGTTCTTTGTCCAAAAGTATCAGTAATTTTCTTGCAACTTTCCGAATCAACAGCTACAATGGCCGTCTGATCAGATGAGTTCTGGTTATTAACTCCCAAGGACAAATCTCCAGTTGGGCACTGGGAATAAGCCAACTCGTTGCCTGACTCGATAGAATGACCATGAAACTCACCACACGTGACTTGGGTTCTAGCCACAGAGGCCGAGTCATCAACTTCTGAACCCGAGTTTGTCGAGAAGGCCTGAAACCCAGTAATATTTTTGAGATCTTGATGATGGTGATGATCATTGAAGTAAGCTGGTGCTGAAGCTGAGGAACCACCCTGGTCGTAGATGTGAGTCAAGGACGAGTCTTGAGTCTCAGTTGAGTCACCACCCAAGAAGTCTTCTAGTTTTGGTGGTGCTTGATTTTGGTCTAGAAAGCTAGTGAAAATTGAAGTCTGGTCATGATGATGGCCATTCATGTTGTTTTGTGCTGTTACTTCTTCAGGCTGAGAGTTTTGCCAACCTGCAAAAGAGTATGTGACAGAAAAAATGGTATAAATGGGAGCCGAAAAGAGTACAGTTTGATCTTATCAAATATGCACTCTATAAAAGACCTAGCATTCGATTTAGGCAAAAAAAAAAAAAAAATTTTGCTCCCAGAGAAGCCAAGTCACGCGGTTTGTGCTTTTGTACAAATAAGGTACCATTAGGCTAAATTAAGGTATGGACTATGGAGTATTTGAAAAATCTCTAGTAACTGAAAAAGTATGACCACTGCATAGTTTTGTCCTTTACTGATTTTTTCTTCTCTAGTTGCCTCAGGAATTAAACAGAAGATTGAGTTGTTGATGATGCAAACTTAAACTCAGATTTCTGTTAAAAAAAAAAAATCGGTTTCGGAAATAATAAAATGGATTAGTATTTTTCACACAGTACAAATGAGCAGCTGAAATAACACGAGAATAAGTAAAAACTTAATAGTACCATTAACATAGAAGTGATCGGAGTAGTAGCAGTGATGGTGGGAATCAGCAGGAGAAGATGCATCAAAAGGAACGAGTTTCATGGTGGATTGAAGCATCTGAGGTTGAGCAGCAGCAGAAGAGCTCAGCAATTCCATTGATGAAAGTGAGAAAGATAGCCAGTTATTTTCTCGTGCCATTTCAAAGTTTCAAATCTTCAAAAACGTACTACTACTATTCACTTCTACACTGACAAATTGATAAGCCCTTACGATATAAAACCACTATCACTAACCATTTGATAAAGACCCCATATCAAAAAAATGCGACTGTTGGAGTATAAGTTGCTTAGGGAGTTAAAAAGTAGCGTGTTAAACACTAAAAGAGAAGCACATGCAAAGTGAGGAAGGAGAACAAGAAGAAGCAAAGAAGTAATAGACAAGACTTGAGAAGCAGCTAGTACAAGTAGTATTAAAAAGGAATAGTAACGAGGGTTGTTTGCAGAAGAAAGTTTGGAGTAGTTGATGGAGAAAATGGGAGCTAGCTAGCACGAACAGGGGTGAGAGAGAAGGACCAGGGAAACAGGAGAAGAGAGAGGTGAGATGCTCAGGTGGAAGAATATAATGGGGAGCAAACAGCGGCTTCATCTGCCATCCGGCGTAAAACAAGAGGGATACTTTGAGCGCTCTCTCTCTCTCTCTCTCTCTGTTTTTTTTTTTTTTTTTTTTTTTGAGTCTGGTTTTTTAAATGCTAACACTTAATCTAATAAAAGCTGATGTTCCAATTTCAGTTTCGAACAGTTCACATTGGTATACGATATAACTATTTCTCATTTGCAGATGATACTGTAAATTTTTCTGACGTCTTGAGATGTGATTAATCTCTTTTTTTCTTAATCTTTTTTTTTTGGGAGAAAAAGAAAAAAAGGAGAAGGATAAATATTTTTATTTTTTATTCGAGGGAGAGAAGAGAGGTGGATTATAAAAATGGAAAATTACTTGGGAGTTTAAAAAAATATTAGTAAAAAGAAGTGAGCAGTGACTTTTGGCTCTGTGCAGAAGAAAATTTGTCTGCAAACAAGTTGCGAAAGATCCGGGCTGACGGACAATTTCCATATGATTTTCTTTGCCTTGCCTCTTGTTTAATATTTTTTGGACGCTTCTTTTTTTTTCTTTTGTTATCTTTGTTTATTTTTTACCCTCTCAGGTAAAAAGGAAGAGAAGGGTTTTTCTGCTTTTTATTTTTAGTAAATTTTTAGCACCTTTTTTTTGACCTTGTAGTAGGTTGGCCCTAATCCTCACACTTGTCTTCCATGCCGTGAAATCTGCGTGTTTCCGTATGAGTATGCATTCTACGATTTGTCAGTACTGATTTACCGTTACGTCTTTGGAAAGGTGTATTTTGTAAAAAATCCTTACATGATCCGGTGGAACTGATAATTTGCAAAAAGTGTCACGCAGAGAAAATTATGCATGTTAATATAAAGGATCATATCTCTTTCAACTTGAGGAATCAGAGCTTCTAAAAGAAGAGACAAGATCAGTTACGCCCTTTTCTAATCCCGGATAAGCAGCTAAGAGCCTTTCAATAGCGGAGCGGATCCTGCTAACATTAGAGACTCTACTCAGTGAGTTGCCTACCCTTGCTGGTGTACCAGTTTAGTTAGAGGATGGGACGATAGAGCTCAAATCAATCGAATACCGTTCGTGACCTGACCCAGAGTCACTAGGATCAGTTGGTAAGTCTCATCCCTAGTTTGGCTACTTTACTATAGGCACTAAGCTATGATTCGATGGCTTTCTCTTTCGTTTCAAACCTGGAGCAAGCAGTCTGTGAGGAAGAAGGGGAGATTCTATTCATATTGCTAATCGGAGCCGCGGAGAGAAGGTATTCAATTACCATACGTGTAGCCCCGTTATCGCTTCGCTCCCTCCACTCGGGTGCCTCCTCGAGACATCCTCATTCAATCAATCGTTCGTGAGCCATACCCAATTCAAACTAAACTAGATCATAAGAAAAGTCTATTGACTGGGGATCACTTGACTCCTCATCTCTCTCTTTCTCCACCGAAAGAAATCACAGGAATTGAAACAATAGAATTACTCGAGGCTCTCCCAATTCCAGTTTCGCTAACACGATAATTTGACATAAATTTGTCTTCTTCTTTCCACCCTGAGACTCTTCCTTCTAGTCTACCAACACAACTCTTTTGAAGTAGGCTTCGAGCTAGGCTTGCTGCTGGGGTTTCATTTAAAATATTCAAGAGCTCGGCAGATAGGAAAATTTGCCCATCAGTGATGGAAATTACATTAGTAGGAATATAAGCCGAAACATCTCTCGATTGAGTTTCAACTATTGGTAAGGCAGTCATACTTCCTTCACCTAAACTCGAACTTAATTTAGCGGCTCTTTTCCAAAAGGCGTGAATGCAAATAAAAAACATCTCCTCGGAATAAGCTTCGCGTCCAGGTGGTCTTCGTAATAGAAGAGACATTTGGCGATAAGCTTGTGCTTGTTTGGAGAGATCATCATAAATTATTGAAATGTGTCATTCACCAGTGTGCAAAGTTTTTCCAAAGCTTACGATTTAAATTAGTCATTATAAATTTTATTATAAAGTATTATTTTGTGAGCTTTGCAATATAATACATTAAAATAAAAAATACATATTATAATTTGCAAAATGATCTATATACCCAACATTTTATTGCATATATACTCCTCCGTAACTCCGTTATTTTCTTTTTCTTTTTTGAGGGAACTCCATTATTATTATTTTTTAGTGGATGAAATATTAAAAAGATTGTAATTTTTCTGAAGAAATTAGACCATTTTTTCTCTAAGCTAAAGGAGGCATATGCCAATTATAGAGTGAGTGACGCTTGTTCAACATTACCATCTTTACGCTTTGCACTTATTTAAAAAATAATAATTTCCTTTCAATTTTCCATTTTCGTTATAGAAATTCAAAATCCAAAGAAAACCAATAAAACTTGGAATATCAGAGGGTGGAAAAGGAAAAGCACATGGGCCAACGGAGTTCAACATCTCGTGTTTCGAGTTTTTACTTAATGACCTTAATGAGTGCTTCACTGACAAGCGTGACAACTGACAAGTGAGGTGGAAAACTTTAAACACATATTTTAACTTTTTTATTTTACATAAATATTCATAAAAAAAATTTAAAATTGTTTTTTTTTATTTAAAACATTCAAAAAAAAAGTATTCAAACAAAATATGAATTTTTTTTATACTAGACATTCAATTTCCATTTTGCCCTATGAAAACTTACAGTTAAACCAAAACCACAGGTAACAACCTTTTCCTTATTTTTCTTTTTACCTCCCCTCAAAAGAAAATTGATGAGGGAAAAGAAAATGAAAATAATTTAAGAACAACTTTTTTTCTATAGTCTAATATAACAAAATATTGCTGTAGAAAAGCAATTCTAGGTCCCAAATTGCAAAGTCAAAATTCAGAAGCGAACAGAAGCCGAAAACACGGGAAACAGTAGACCAGATACTCAGGAATTGTTCCATTTTATTGCAAAAGCTTTTGAGGGAAGTAATGATGGCAAATGTGCACGAATTATAATTGGAATCCCTCCCTCTCTTCTATTCCCACCTCCTTTGAGAATTCATATGTATGCCTTCTATGATGATACATCGAGACTGATAATACCTACGCTACCTTAGACGACGTCCTAGTATTTTTCTACTTGTGTAGGCTCTCTACAGACCAGCCGCGGTAAATATACGTGTATGGTTTTATACTTTCCTTTCATGAAACATTTTAAAAATTGTCTTTCATCATTTTTAATTATAATTTCTACATTTGGAGTCACTATTAGCTACCTTTTTCGCTAGTACTACGTGGTACGTCTTGCTGTTTAATCTTGAACTTCACGTATGCATAAGACTATTTGCATCCGCTGAGTTCTATTTATCTCGAATTCTTGAGAGGGAATACAATTAAGAAACTTTTATAATTCCGACTTAAATGGTCACCTCAAACAATCGAATTTAAGGGGTTAATGAATAACTGTAATTGCATGTGAATTAATGATGGATTATCTGTGAATTTATTTTGATAATTACATAAATTTTCTTTGGTGTTAGAAAATTATAAATCCACCTCAATATTTAACACCACTTTGATTATAAGTTTCTCGTCCTATATTATACCATGCATAATCGTTTGCAAAGAAAGGCCTAGTAGTGGTTGAAAATTAACTGGTCAATTATCATCATTGCCCCCTTTGGTGCCCCAAAAAAATATAAGAAGAGGATTATGCAAACCGACCCACAAAGATAGTGGTAGTAATATTAGTAATCAAAGATCAAATTGGACTTTTCTTCTGATCCCCTATCCGCCCCATCCGTGACAGCCTGAGAGAAGAGAATGAAAAATTTGGACGCAAGAGAAGATGATGACGAGTAGAGGAGGCCATGGATGAATTGATGAATGGATATAAAGATTAATTATTGCCGTTAGCCATGTACACGTAACCAATGTTTGATTTGGTTGAAACGGCGGTGCAATCAGCTACGTATGCTATCTATCCATTAGCACCCTGCAGAAGTAGACACCCCTTGCTTGTTTCTTTCTTTGTTTCTATTCAGCTTCTTTTTTTTAGCAAATTTATACTACTACATTGGGAATGAGAAAAATATTAGTGGGATTCGAACCTTCAATTTTTTAGATGGAGTCATAGAATTCTAACAGTTCGATCCTCTATTCATTCTTAATTTTTTTATTTTTCTCACTTTCAGTGTACAAAAGTATCTACCCGTATATAATAAGTTGAAAAATACTCCCTCACTCTCAAATAATGTCTTAGTTTGACCAAATACAGTAACCAGAAAAACAAAAGACTAATTTTGATAGCTTAAATAATTAGTGAGAAACATGAGAGGGAAATCATATTAATTAAAATGAAATGTGGGAAGATGTAGGAGTATATGTGTGTATACTCACATTTAAAGTGTATAAAATATTTGGAAAGGGAAAATTTCTATATATGAAATGGGAAATGTTATTTTGGGACGAACTAAAACGAAAAATAAAACATGTCAATTTGGGACGATCTGAAGAGAACAGTTTCTTGGCGTGAAAGGCATGGCATAAATTGGATTCGTTAAAGACACAATGAGCCTTGCAAGATGATGTTATATTTGGATGTACGAATCAATTTAAAATCGCTCTTCTTTCTTATAAAAAAAAAAATACACAACATTTTACTTCTTAGTACAACAACTACAAAAATGAGCTTCTTACCTCTTGCTACAATTACTTAGCAGTATTAGAATCAAGGAAAATACTATAATGATGAAATGTAAGTTCTTTTGTGAAAGTGATAAAATTCATTAATAACTTTTTTGATTTTTTTAGCTGCGCCAGCTAACTTAGTTCCTAGAATCTCTAACACAAGGAAAGTGGGGGCCTCTTGATTTCGCAAGGGATGTGGCCTCTCATGTAGTTTTTAGTTGAATGGGACACCTTGATTGCTCTCGGAATCTTGTGTCGATTAGGTACCAGTTGTTTCTATTGCATTCCCTCCATATTACTCCTTCCAATTCTTCTTTTGAGGATCCTCACTTCTCTTTGAAGCATCCATTCGGATTGATATTTCTCCTAAACTTGTTTTTTTTTTTTTTTTTAAACCAAACCTATACTATTATAAATGGGAGAGTAAAATTGATGTTGGTAGAATTTGAACTTCCGACTTCTAGGTGGAGTCATAGAATTTTAACCACTCGATCCTCTATTCGTTACCTAAATTTGTTTCTTTAAAACTTACAAAAACACTTGCATTTGCATGCATGTTTTGGCTAAAGTTATAGCTAGTTGTACCAAATGTTCTTACGGTTCCATAGTGAACTCAGAGTGTCATATTGTAAATTAACGTGTAAAATAACTTCCCATGAATTTGTTCTGCTGTCTGGGTATCTGTAGAACTAATTTAATAAGTACTTTTGATTTGATCAGCTCAATTACTTGTTCTTTTTCTCTTGCATGACTTCAATTCAATTATCTAGGGTAGATATCTAATAAAAAATTGACGACTAATGAATAAGATACACTAGAAATCTTTTTTTTTTTTTTTTTTTTTGAGGAAAGAGACACTAGTAATCTGAGTGCTACCTTTGTTCATCTTTTTAATTTTGACCAATAATTGACTTAAATGATTTTATCCTTCTCCAATAATTCATATTTCACAAATAACATCACTCCACCTTAAAAAAACAATATCTAAGTAACTTGTTAACTTCACTTGAAAAGTCCTTTACACTCTCTTAGCCAGCAAATTGTTACTTTTATCTAGAAGTTAACCTCCAATGCAAACTTCTCCAAAAGGTTAAAAACATAAGATGTGCTAAATGTCCTTGCGCCATTATGATAATGCAGCTGCAGCTACAAATTCTGAGAAGAAAAAAACTAGAACGTTAACGACTGAGGAGAAAGAAATAATGAGAAGACGGTATAATTAGAATTCAACTTTGGTTTAAATACACGACACAAATATTTTTAAAATTACGAAATATGGCTTGGGTTCTTTGTTATACTTTGTAATGAAACACTCATATTACATTAGTTAAGTAAGTAATAAGTATACTCCCATTAATTATATCTTCAAAGTCAGGAACATATTTGACTCACTTAGGTAGTATAACATAAGTGTAACAACATAAACTGTAATAGAGAAACAATAGCCATCCAGTACTTTCTTTGTTCCATGAGATAAAATAGGTACGAATCATTCGGCTCCCGAAGGGATGCATAGTGTTAAAATTGGTTGTATTGCTCATTACTAATTAGATTGTTATTAGGGATGAGATTTGGTTGGTAAATCAGTAATTTGATAATTCGAAATTGGACATTTTGGAATTTTCAACTAAATTCAATTTCAATTTCAATTTGAAATAATACTAATCTGAATTCAAATCGGTAATTCGGCAATTGAATTTAGTATAGGGAAAAAAAATAAAATACAAAATATAAGAATTAATTTTTTGAAAAAGCCTCCATGCACATTTCATCAAATCAATTTCTTAATTATGTTCATTAATTGTGTAAATCTAATAACAATGAATTTAATAAATTTAATAATAGGGTTGTTATATGAAATATATAAAATGTATATAATTTTTTGTTTAATTCAATAATTCGAATCTGATATTCGAATACCGAAGTGAAATCGAAACCTGTAATATTGAATTAAAAAATGGCATTTCCAAATACAACCGAATTTGAATTTTTTTTTTTATATTTTTCAAATTACCGAATTCAAAAATCTGATTTAAATTCAAATTCGTTCGATAATTCGATATTTTTAGAATATCCTCACCCCTAATCGTTATTACTCCACCGGAAAAGACCATCGTCAAGGCTTAGCAAAAACATTATTTAAGTAATTGTGAACTTTCTTATTTGACTCCTAAGAAATCTCTTTTCTTCTCTTCCTTACTTGTACGTATTAGGGTCGTTCTTGAACATTTACAAAAAATGAAACGAAAAACAAAAAAAGTAGGGACCTAATTTGCAAAAAAACAAAAAAAGTAGGGACCTAATTTGCAAGTGAAGGTATCATCCTAGATCACCTATTCAAAGTAGCTATGGCTAGAGGGATGAATTGAATTTATAATGCCAGTAGTGGTAAGAGTATTCGGGATCCACGTAAAAATGTTGCAGTGTTCATGCTCTTTAACCCCCTCGGGTTTGAGGATCGAAGCCGACCCTGCCGGACCAACTTGCACCTTTTGCGTTCATATGGTTTTGAACCCAAATTAAGTTTCCAAAGTTTACTGACTAGCAAGTAGGGGTGACTCATTATCCCCTGTTTAAATGCCATGTGACAATCACACTTGCTGTACTAAAACTATAATGTTTGATTAAGTATTTAAAACGCTAAATCAACTTGCAGAAAAGTGAAAAACTATCTGGTAGGTTTAATGCATAATCAAATAGTTACGACTGCACTCTTTCATGGCACGTCCCATGCATGCATGTATCTAATTTTGATGAAGTGAATATCATTAATGAAGTGGTTGTTTGGTATTTGTTGTGGGAATTTCTGACGTACTTTCACCAAAAACACTAGTCCTATAGCTACATCACACTTTGAAATACAAAAATATAATGTATTTTTCAAGAAAACTTCTTATAATATTAATACTGTTTTTATTTCATATATCAAACTATATGATAAAAAGACTATCTATTAATGTTTCATCATTCACTTATGACGTCTCATATAGGACTTTTGCAACAAAAATGAATCAATGTGACCTAAAATAATGAAATTCAAAATTCCAAGCTTTGGATTTGTCATCGTAAAATCATTATACGTTTTATTCAGTTAACAAACTTTTATTTCCATAGATAATAATTTATGAAAAAAAAAATTAAGTAAAACTATCATTTCAAAGAAGATGACCAAGCAAATCAAGGATGATCAAATCTTTGATTTTAGACAAAATCTCATTTTGACCAGTGTGAGAATGTCCGAATGAAAGCTAGCTGTAACCTTGAAACCAAAATATTGCCAAAAGAGAAATGAAAATCACTGTAAATAAAATATAGCAACGGTCAATTAAACTTCATGTGGAGCAAATGCAACGCCTCAAAAGTCAAAAAACAATATCATGAACTGCAGTAACATGCAAGGCATGATCTCTCTGGGATATCAATTGTATTTGCTAACTGTTCCATGATAAATAATTATACTTTGTAACAACAAATAAAAAAGAATTATAATTATACTTTGTAACAACAAATAAAAAAGAATTATGATTTTGATCAAGGTGATCCTCTTCATCGTCGTTCTTATCCTAGGCTTAGGACTTGTAATAGCTTTATTATTATTATTATTTAACCAAAAAATTATGCTAATAAAAATCATTTTGGGGCACATAGGCTCGTGCAATGCAATCAGCCCCTCTCTCTCTCTCTTTTGACCTTTGACTAGAAAGCACGTGCGAGGCATCTTTTGACTGAAATATCTCGAGGATTCCGGTGGGGGACACGCACGTGCATTTTCTGTATGAGGACATAGATTAATAATGGTTCGCATAATACTCTTTCTGTTAACGTTAGCATTTGATGAGATTAATAATGCGTTAATTAGGATTCTCTCGCTCGTGCTGTGCTGCCTCTGCAGTCCATACAGAATAATGGTAAGCTTACACAGCAGACAGAACTTAAATTCGATCATCATATTGTGGGTCCTACTTACCACGCTTGATTGCGATTGTTTCATAGATTTTCTGATCCTATGATGATAACTATGATGATGATACAAGTTCGGTGCAATGTTGTTTGGGCCCCATTAATCAGGATCCGTTAGAGGTCTAAAGTGACTGGGTTCACTACAGATGTCCACAGACCTTTCGAATAACGGCCCACGGGCATTATCAGGGATTTGTCACTTTACTAAATTGGGAATTCAACAAAAGAATTTTCAGCAAGTACCAGTGGCAACGTTACGTAGGTTGTCCGCCCCACAAAGCCTGAGCCCAATTTCTTACTTTGTTAAAACTAGCAAAAGCGAAAATGGAATATGACCTGTTTTTCAATAGTTTGGTGGTGTATTGACACTTAAGTTTACATTTTTTTAAAATATTTTTTAGTTTGCAAAATTTAAAATAAATGAAAAAAAAAGTTGAACTGATCATATAGATTTTTTTTTTTGGTCACAAAGTCACTTAACTGATCATATAGATAATGATGTTGTACTTTGTGGCTTTATGTATTAGGTTGATACGTTTTTATGTATTTGATAAATTTATGCTGATCTTTTCATTTTCTGAATAACATAAATTCCTATGAAAATTACTGCAGCTTGAAATGACTTTTTTCAGAAAGCTTTTTCTTGGGGAAAAGAAAACAAAGTGCAAGGGTGGAGGTGCGGGGAATCGAACCCCGTGCCTCTCGCATGCGAAGCGAGCGCTCTACCATATGAGCTACACCCCCCTTTGTTTGGGCAGAATGGCACCAAATAAAGGTTGAATAAAACTAAGGGGGCGTTTTGATTAAATTCCTCAATCACTATCACTATGGATATCATTAACCCTACTATAATTATGGGTTTTGATAATTCCCCCAACATGTTTAGTTTAATAATAGAATGGGTATCATTATAAAAATACTTGTTTAGTTTTCTAGAATGACTCAAGTAAATTTTAAAATTTTTAAATCTTTTATTTATGATATACATATTTTTAGATTTCTTGTTTTGTATATTTTTAAAGAAAATTTCTAAAAAATTTCTTCAATTTTAAATATACCCATGCTCTAATTTGAGTTTTATGCAAATAATAACCTTAAAAAAAAGTCATTTTTATTGTATTAATAGAGAGTACTATATATCTTTGATTTTCAGTTCAAATTTTTATAAAAAAATTGAATGTAAAAAAATTTTATTAAAAAGAATTTTTATAAAATACTAATAAAAAATATTTAAAATCAAAAGACAAAAGAGAGAGAGAGAGAGAGAGAGAGAGAGAGAGAGAGAGAGAGAGAGAGAGAGAGAGGGGGGGAATAGTATATTGGGGGTAGGTAACTAAAAAAATATGTATTTTTTTAGTGGGTGTATTTTTACCCTTAATCATAAGGGGTTAATGGATTTGATAAAATAGTATTTTAGGGAGAATCTTTAACACCCTAATTAATCACTGTCATTTCCATTGCATGATAGTGCTAGTTGTTTAACAAACACCAACAATAGGTATCATTACTTATGACCCCATTCCCCTTAACCAAACACCCCCTAAAAACTTAAAAAATAACGGGATCCTCTTTCATGAGAAGAATGATGCAGGTTAGCATTATTTGTCCATTATCTTGTCTTAATAGTGCCTAAATGGTCGACACGATTTGCCATCATCATCTCTGTCTCTCCTCCCTCAGTATATCCTAGGATATTCATCTATTGAATAAACATTTCAACTGAAAAACTTTGTATTGAAACTGATATAAGAATACCATTGAAGTTCTAATTTTCCCCAAGATAAGTTCATCTTTTTTGATCATTTGACCCAATCATAACATCTGACTAAATAAAGTTCAAGTTTGGCCACCAAGCCAGTCCTTATAGTAACAAAATGCCTAAATGTCTTTTAAAAGTACCCTTTGCTTTGATTAAGCGTGTTAATTATTCACAAACTGTTGATCTCTCTCCAACTGGCTGGTAACTTCTTTAGTATTTTCATCAACTACATACTGGATAATATCTCCGACTCTCTGATAATTATATTAAACCTATCTTTTATATTCATTTTAAAATTTAAAATCTCAAAATATTAAATTTTGATAGTTGACGCTTTTACAGGATGCTTCTCGATGCACACCATTCTCAAAATGTAGAATAAATAGATATGTTTTGATTAATTCATTCATATGTTCATACACCATGGCAACTGAAATTTCAATGCAAATCCAAATCCAATTATTTTATTACTACAGCGTGTAGTCTTGCCTCCCTGTTTTTGGCCTCCATTTGGGATTTTGATAGATGCAATGAGAGTTGCAGAGTGAAAATGATTAGTAGGTTGGTTCAGCTCCAACTTGGAGGCGAAAATGGGGGGAGGAAGAAAACATGTAGAAAGGAAATTGAGGTGAAGAAAATCCACTTGTGATAAATATGAAGACTTCTCTGTAAAGCTGGCATGGATGCTAAGCTGTATAAACAAATGCATAGGGAGACAATTTAGTTCAATTACCTTATCTGAGTCTTTTATCATGGATTGCATTATCTCCTCACTCGAGGGCAATTAATTCAAAGCAGAGCCAAAAAAAAGTTCCCCATATGAACCTTGTCAAACAAAGTAACTTTACCAAGGTGACATTAGAAATCAGCATGGGAAATGACATTGGAGCTGACATGAAGTAATTCATTCAGGTTTTGTTTACACTAACAGAAGAGTACATGCCACTGTAATTTCCCTTGCTGCATTAGAAAACTGACTAGTCAGGTGACGTGGAGTAATTCGTGTTTTGTTTACACTAACAAAGGCCGTTTCTGCTTTAGAAAACTAACTATTGAGGTGATATGAAGTAATTGGTTTTTTGTTTACACTTGCAAACAAAGCCTATTGCTATACTTTCAGCAAAGGTATATGACTTCTGCATAATACAAAAAGAATTTGTGCACGTAGCTATCACCTCTGTATTGCTTCTAGGCTTACATTAAGTGCATTCTAGACTATGGTTCCCAATGGCCCAAAGAGCATCCCAAACATTTTGCCCAGCGGAAGAACCGTGCAACCTTACGTGGTGGGGAATAATCTGAAAGTGAAGACGCGTTTGTCATTAGATCTTCAGAATTTGACCATATATACACCCCTCGTTCTTGCCGGCTACCTGGAACAGTGTTGTCCAATATAAATGCCACCACAAGTGTTATCACCATATTCAACGACAGAAGAGCATTCAGTGCAAAATCAAGCTGGCAGAAAAACATTAAGAAACACATCAGGCCTCATTGCTAAATATAACTGAAGATGAGATTGTTATATGCATGCTTAATTGGATGGAGAAACATAGCTCCTCCAAAGTAATACATATATCCCCGTGAGCAATTCTTTTTTTTTTTTAAATATAGTCTATGTGAGCATGCCAGACAAAAATAAAATAAATCCAAGTACATAACTTTTTAGTACCAAATTTAGGTACTTATCTTAAAGACAAATTATTCACGTCTGCATATAAATATAGTTTCATTTGGCTGCAATTGATTGCATTTTGATTATATAAGTTAGATTCAACTTTATTCATACTTCATTCATATGACCAAAAACAAATGCCACAGCCACAAGAAGGGGGAAAGAACCCCACAATAATAAGAAAGAAAGAATAGAAGAGGAATTCTAAAAGTTAATATTCGTTTTCTACTCCAGTTGTATGGACAAAGAATTGTTCATTTAAAAGCCAATTTTTCTGTAGTACAGTATCACTTCAGTTAAAATAATCCAAAGCCCCCTCATAGGATTTTTTATTTTAATTTCATCAGAGGGAGGGAAAAATGAGTCCTGCCAGTCCACATCGAAAGTAAAAGGCTATGTACCCTGACATCCAGTGAAAGGACTACAGGAGGAATGAAGGGAATAATAAATGATAACTTACATCTCTATTACCAGTGTGGACTGGTCCATCAGATGCAGCTGCATAAGGAATAAGATAACTAGGTAGTACCAGGCTGGACTCGGGCTGATACTGCTGAACGTATGCTGGAATAGACAAACCAAGGAACAGTGAAGCACCAATTATCATTATGTTCCGGAAACTATATGTCTGAGTATACTGCAATGTTGAGAGGCCTAATGCCACAATCAGAGCCCATACGAAGCACAGTATGGCAGCTGCCAAAGCCAGTGGAATAGAAGCAAGAATAGCCCCCACTTTTCCTGACAAGGCAAGTTGAGAAATGAATTAGTAACACTTTTTATAATTGCCGATTGTAATTAAAGGTTCTCACAAAAACATAGGGAAGTGCTAATTTTGGGGAAATTTTTTCAGCAAAGTAAAATGCTTGCAGAAAGTTCTCCCGAAACTAGGTAAACTAGAAATTTCATAAGACAATAAATTAATACTGTAGCTTAATTTAAAAATTACTTTCCTTGCCAAGTATATGATATTTTGAGAAATTTAGCAAGTTTGTAACTAGAAATTCATTGCTAAGCTAATTAACGCAGTTGCTTTTGGAATATGGTAAGAGATTACTTTGCATAAATGAGTCTTAACCACTATGCAGTGTTTGAAAGAAGTAATCCAATATACCATCTACTAATGCATATTAAGATTTATGCTAATAAGAAATCAGATAACATGGGATTTCCATGAAACAAATTAGTCCACAAGTGTTATACCTATGAATGAGAAGAGGATCATGAAAAGTGCTCCATATACCACAGCCCTTCTGCTAGCTACCTTTGTTACGCCAATGGTGTGCACATTTTCTGTCAAGGTGGTCGATCCTGTCCCAGAGCCCCAAAGCCCAGCCAGTAAACTACAAAACCCTTCCAAACCAATTCCTCTACTGACAATACTAGGAGTTGGAGGCTTCAGGTTAATTACCACTGATGCGGAATGATATGTCCCAACCTGTAGTTTGACAGTTGTATCGCTAGTTAAAATGTCAGACCAAAGATCCATCTCTAAAAATTCGTGTCATTCTTATTTTCACACACATCTTTTTTTTAATTCCCCCCAGTTGGGGGGCTCTGGACAAAACTTCCGGTGCATATTAGATTTTTGTAGTCGATTTATAAACTATCTATACCATGGAGATTAGCTGCTGCTATTTTCTTTTTGTCGTTACATTCTCCATTCATATTGGACAAGTCATTTTCTGAACGATAGCAGATTTGTCAATTCCAGGCAAGAAGTTATCATTATGTCATTGGATTTTTTACACTACCAGGAATTTAAATTACTGACCGAGTCAATGGATGCTACTAGTGACACGAAGATCATTATGATTGAAGTTCTCATGTGGAAGATGGGAATACCCCACTGCAGAGGATAAGGGATTCTGACCCATGCAGCAGTTCTCATAGCATTGGAAACATCTGTTCTGCAATGCTTCATTGTATATGCGTGCCTTCTGCAGGCATCTATTAGAATATTGGAACTTGGAATGTCAGGGTTACAGCCTTTGTAATTATATGCTCCAGCAGCTGTCAGAAAGAAAGCATAGGCCCATGTAATTATAACACTCAAGGGCACCTGCATTTCAGATGCCAAAAGAACTCTTTAGAAAAAGGGCGTAGTTGCTAATAATACCATAACGGGATTAGAAAAGAATGACTTCATGAAACTAATTCAGTGTTTTGAATCTAGTAATTTTGCATACATTACTTCGTCTTCCAAATGATAGAGCCAAAAGGCATAGGATTATGTGCTGAGGTGAACAGACTATTAGCGAGTAATTACTTACAATGATTCAGCATTTGAGGGGGAAAAAAACCTACCGCATATATTCGAAACACCTTTTGTCCGAAGACAGATAATCCTCGAAGGTACTGCATAAAATTGTTTGACGAAAATCAGGGGTGTGTCACAGAAATCACATAAACATGAATTCAGTAGCCTTAAAAGTTTCTAAAACATAAATGAGGACCTGAACATCTAGAGAACAAATGTACCATAATAAAAGGGAGAAAATTTGCTTAGACATGTCATTTGCTTAGGGGGTTCCTTACCAAAGTAAAAATAAGAACTAACACTATCTGAGGAAGACTGATTTCCACACAAGAACCAGCTTGAGAAAAGCCATAGTTAAAAAATGCTAAGCCCACTGCAGCAATGGTTGGTGCAACAACAACTGGATTTATTAATCTGTAAGAGTTTTGTTGCTGAACATGTTAGACTTATTAACCTTGTAAATTCTCAAAAACAAGTTTTAACATTAAATTTTAAATTTTGTCTTTTACAATTTGTTAAGCACTGAAAGAAAAAGAATTCCGCAACTACCTTAGTTTCTATTTGAAAGTTGAAAAGCAAATAAATCACCAAATAAGGAGACATAAGATAATAGGGTCTTAACCTGGTGTTGGATATTACAATTTTATACTTCTTGAAGGTAGAATGAAAGAAAGAAGAGTGGACAATCTCATACTGCTTATAACCTCACTGTTTGAAAAGCATCTTAAATTACCTCAAAAGAAAAGTCATCAAACCACTGAAACCCAAGATGCTCTGGAAAATTGAACCAACAATTATGGCCCCTTGTAGTTCTCTCATTATGTGCCTGAATTTCTGCAGACAAGCAATAATGCATTTAACATCAATAGTACCAGAATCTATTGTGGGTATCTTAAAACCTAATTCAACTCTAAATGCACTTACATGTTCGGTAAGATTCCTAAATTCTCGAGAGTTCATGATACCCAAAGCGGGTGCAAGATATACAAATGAACTCCCTTGAACCAATGGGAGTCGTGTACCAAAATACGAGTTCAGTATTGTGGTAATGCCAGAGACTAGTAGCATTGTGGAAATTAAAGTGGCAGTATCCTTCTGTAAATCATTCAGCAGTAAAGAAAAAAAGTTACGGGTATGAAACAGATGGCTGCCTCTGAACAAAGAATTAAAATAAAAAGTGAAAAATAATCTTACATCAGATCCACCCATGGAAGGTACAATAATCAAAGGAATGAATACAAGAGAACCAGCCAACGACAGGAAGTGCTGCAGCCCATAATATATAAGTGGTGCTGCAGGTTGAAGTGGAAGTGAAGCATCACACAAGGCAAATTAATTAAAATTCCATAAAGTTCAACAAAGACGTTGCACTAATATATCAAAGTGGAGACTATCTAATCCACGGGTACCCAATCAAGGAAAGAACTAGCAGATTTGCTTTTCAAGATAGTGTTAAATGGATTTTAGAGGGATATACCAAAAGATTAAGATGAATGGATGACAATTGAAAGAGATGGAAAAGCATAAGCTTGAAAGTTGGAAGAATATGTTGCCCTTAGCTACGTTTGCTACTACCTGAAACTAGTCCAGTTTAAAACATCACAAAACTTTATCTCTATATGATATACTCAGCTTGGCATGAACTCTCACTGCCAATTTTGTAATTTGATTGTATTTCTAAACAAGCAGATAACACATGGGAAATCTATAAGAGGAACAGATGTGCCACAGTAAGAAATATCCCCCAGCTTCTCAATAGCACTCAATAAATGAGGGTGAACAATCTGGGGAATACAAAAAAAAAAAAAAAAGGATCATAATAAGGTTCTTCAGTGCGCTATTAGAATAGTAACCACTTACTTCCACAAAAGGAAAACACTGCACGCATTGCAATAATAGGTATCCATCTATTGTTATTTGCCATGTTATTAGTTTGTATTATGCCAATGTGACAGATTTCAAACCCTACAGAAGACACACTTTATAAATACGTGGCTTATATATTCAGAGGCAAAGATCATGTCCTTCACTCATTCCTATGTTGCAGCCTATTAATCACAAAGTCTTAAGCTTAATGCATATACAATATATTAATACTCGGATATTTCTTCTTCTGCATCATTGCTTGTTATAGAGATATCCCAAATTAAGCAGAAGTCCTAAACTCCATATGTTGGAGAAGAAATGATAGGGAACAATCAATAACTGCAACTGCTTATTAAGCCAAAAGACAGGGGATTGTGAACTACAATAAAATCTTACTGACCAAAGCCCGGATTTTCTCTCAGTCCACACTTCATTTTGGTTGATTGATGCCATCCTCCATGACCTGGATCTTCATCATCAGGAATTCCTGTTTCAGCATCCCCATCTCCATCTCCATCCTCTTTTTTCAGCTCTGTTACTTGAGCTGTTGGCTGAATTCCATTTCCATTCACATTCCCAGTAACATCTCCGTTTGTATTAGTACCATTTAAACCATCTCTCCTCTCACCTTTAGGCTCAAACCCAACTCTATTCCTCTGATTCTCACCTCTCAAACCTCCATCCCTGTCATTCCTACTCCTCTCATTATTTCCAACCCCCAAATCTTGTTCAATTTCCATCTCTCTGTTCCTAGTCCTCCCCAGAATAGGATCAATCTCAATCTTAGGTGACAACGAATCTCTTTTCTCAAGACCTTCCTCCAAATCCAACTTCTCACTCCCATTCTCATTCCTTCTACTCACACTTCCCCTATCAGTCTCCCCAGAGAAATTTTTAGGCACAAAACCAGTCTTCTTAGCCCAAGATCTCAGCTCTCTTGGATCATAAATATTCTTTCTTGGCATAAAAGGCTCAAGCTTGGGTAGTACAGACCCCAGCTTCAGACCCTTTTGCTTGTTGGCCTTCTCTCCCGTTTCTGAGCTCGACCCACCTTCCATTTCAAACTTTCCTCAAAAGGGTCTAAATTTTCAAGCCAGAAAAAGCTCAACAATACTTGAAAAAGATTGTTTCTTTAATACATTTACAAATAAGAAGAAACTTGGAGAGAGAACGAGAGAATAAATACAAGGAAGAATAGAGGACGTCAGTTAGTAGACGTTTAAGAGTGAAGAAGGCGGTAGAGGGCTTTAGTTAATGTTAACAACTGACGAGAGCAGGAGCCGAATAGAGTTGAGAGTGAAAGCATCTTCTTCCCGTCGGTTGTCTTTGCTTGTGTTGCCGCTCATTAGTAGCTATAAAAAATTTTGGACTTTGCCCTTCTGCAAATGCTTCAGATACTAATCTGCTATTGGACATGGATTTGACTCTGGATACTCCAACACACTTTATGTGTCATCTAACAACTAACTTGGAGTACAATTATAGTACACTGTAAATAAATTATGTGGCAAATTCACACTTGACCCCAAAAAAAAAAAAAAAACCGTGAAAAAGAAATTGACACAAGAAATGAGATATAGATTTCCAAATCCAGGAGATCAAGACATGTTAATTTTTAATTGTGATTTTTATTTTTTTTCTTTTTGTGTGATTTGATCAGTGGGGTGGGGAGACGTTAATCATGCGCTTTGCTTCTTTTTGAAAGGCTTCCTTAGATTTCAAGATTTTTTCTGCTCATTCTTCAGTTGTGTCTGATTTAGCCTATAACGCTTCCTTAGGGTTCAAGAATTCCATGATCCAATTAAGGTTTTTACAAGTATAATTTTTTCTTCTTTGGAGATTGTAGATGTTCTCTTCCTGTTTCTTTCTAGGGTATTATTTTGTGAACTACAACTATTATGTGGCACAAAATTTGATTGATCTGAGCGGATTGGTTTGTGGTAAGAAACTCACCTCCCAGGAGGTTAAGATTTCGAATTTTCTCATCACAATTTAGATTTGCTTTCAATGAGAACAACCTCAACCTTCCGGACCCTTTTAACCAAAATTGAAATACGACTAAAGTTCTTTACAGATGATACTAATGAGTGGAAGAAATCTCAAAAGGCGTAGTTTATGATACTTAACATCCCACTTAATGGATTTAGCTAGGAAACGATTGAATCTCGTTAATCATATCATCTTGATTTCAATTAGTAGTAATCATGGTCTCTGAAAAACTTCAGGATGAAGATAGAAGAATTGTTACTCTCGGATGAGTCACCAAACAAAAAGTTTGTGACCTAATTATATCTTTTTGCCTATCGTCAAAAAGAAGGAATTAACTATTATCTTTTATAGATTTCCCTTTTGGACATGGATCTGATCATGGTTTCAAGCAATTTCAATTTCATTGAATTTCCATTATATCAAATTTACACTCGAATGACATCATGAGTTTCAAGTATTATTTACATTATTTTCATTTGTTCTTGTAAATCTCATACAATTCACGCTTGATTGACGTTCAGAATACTTCTGTTTCACATGAGTTTGTTATGAAGTAACTGAAGCATTTCACAAGTGGCCAAAAATTTTATTGCAGGGATAGAGAGCTGGGGTTGGTCGAAATAATGAAAATGTGTTGATGTAAATTAATTCCAATCGCACCGCCGATTTTAGTCGTTGCAATAAAAGTAAGTAAAAAATATGATCCCACCATCGGACCTTGTAGCTTTGGTAACTCTCTTCTGCTAGAAGATGTTACGGAATATCACCGTCAAGAGTAAACTGTTTGCCTACAATGGCCCAGGATAACGAAATCACAATGAATTTTCAGAATCTCTATTTTTAAGGAACAAAGCTAACTCACAACTAGAAATATCTGCCGAAGTTGAGCACCAATAAAACAACTATATAGCAAAACATACTCAAGAAAGAGTTTCATAGAACAAAATTTATTAGTCACTAATTATCTCATTTCACCTTACAAGGAAAAGTAGACAACTCTATCACAAAAGGGATATGAAAGATTTGTTGGTTGTGAAAATTGAAAATTCACAGCTACAGCAAGAATTCCATTTCAAGCTAGTGTTCTTTCAATGCAATGACATGCTCTCACAAAGGCCACAACTTATCATCACCTTCTGCAACAAAAGCAAAGTTTCTGAGAGTTTCAAATTCCTGACAACGTAATATTAACAGATATTACAGGAATGTCATGGTACACTGATGAAATATGTCCCAAGATTACTAGTTCAATCCCACAAAGTTTCTCATGCTATTACTTCTAGAAATGCAACTACTATAAATCTAAACCATTTCACACACCATCATGTCACCAAACATGAAATCTTTAGTCGTTTCCCCCTTCTGCTAATTAGTCAATGATTTAACAGCACTAAGCTTCCACTAATTATAAAGTCTATAAAATGAAAAGCACTTCCTTCCACGTACTCCTCTCTTTGCACAAAGGACAACCGCCCAAACCTCCAAAATTAGCACATCATGTTCCATCAAGTAGACAGATACTGTACAAACCTCTATTACGGTAGAAACACCTTTCAAGCTCCGATTTGAGATCGTGGTATCCCACCTTATATCTTGAGCTCAACATACTCAACACCGAAGAGCCACTCTGATACAACTCAAACCACACCAAAATTGTCAAAGTTTAATCCTTGAGTAACTATCTGCATCAGGATTCGAGATGTAATCAATCTGCTGCATTCATAGAGCTTTATCAAAGTTGAGGGTAACAAAACCGGTATTGACATCTGCACTATTACATGATAAATAAAATAAAACCTTATGAATAATGCAAATTTCTTGGCCACCAAGCAGTTATCCCATGAACAACAGCTAACCACTTGAATGAAAGCTACCTCAACAAATTTTATTAAGTGAGAACATGCATCCCTACCAAGAACAAATCAATGCATCCACGAGTTACAACTAGAGGGCATCAAGAAAGCACAGAACTCTCACAGTCACAGACAAACAAAAAAGGATGGCTCAATTGCTAGTGTTGTTTGCACTTTGTTTACTCCCAGTCATCACTTATGCGAATGACCCACTTCTTGTAAAAGGCAAGGTCTTACTGCAATACTTGGCATGCTGACTATGAGACTCTGCCAGCAAGTACCTCCAACAAGCTTCATTCAACATTGGAACTCTGATAGATAATACTATAGACCACTAAATGTTGATAGCATAACAAGGCGTATCCCCAATCACAAGCTCAGATGTAGCCTGTTACTGCAGCAGTGGGGCCTCACTCGCAACAGTGACAGGGTCACCAGTGACCATTATGCCAGTAGCTCAAGCGACATCTTAAATCTGCCACTAGATGCACTGCAAATTGTCCACCAATACCGGGGTAGAGAGCACTGAATTGAAACCCATCTAATACCTTCTTTTCTAGTGTTTTTATTGTTATATATGATTTGAAACCATTCTAGTTCCTTTTTTAGTGTTTTTACTGCTATATAAGTAGCATTTGTGATAATGATGCTCTGGCATCAATTTATTTTTTCTGGAGGATAGTGTGTCTTCCTCTTTAGATTAGTTACAACTGGCTTATGGATCATTATGAATAAGCGCACAACATAAAGAATCTAACTGAGAGGAATGCCCACATCAACCAAAACATCAAAAAAGGAAAAGGAAAAAAAGAAAAGTGACAAACCTATGGTTCCCATCCACAACATTCATATTGATCGCAAGAAATCCTCTCAAAAACACCATACCATAGATCAATTGAATTTTTCACTATTATTCAGCAACGTCCACCCTTCAGTCGCCAAGAAACTAACATTCTAAAAACCAGCCTGCTAGAGGTACGAACTGAATTAATTTTAGCAGTGACTTCATATTCAACGGTCTGCTACCAATCAAATACTATAATCAATGATTGATGTCCTATGACTCTGGAAACATAAAAATAGTAAAGTCCAATTAAAGTATTGATGCTTTGTCCTCTGGCTTAAAGCAGATAACCAAAACCAATCTCATTCAGTTGGCTCTTATACAACACAATTCTTAGCAGACTGAAGTAAAAGTAACACCAGCTAGGAGCCATCTCCGGTATGTACAGCTCAAGTTCATAAATTTACATCGGTAGTGAAAACCAGCACCATAATGAAGCTGAAAATCAAAATCCATTGAAGACATGCCCAAATTAGATCCCTCACACAGAGGGGAGGAAAAAACAGAAACAAAAGAACCTCAAAAATTAGACCACTACTTTAAAAGTCCATTTTGGGTCACAGCCAAAGACCTTCTCTTGCTTACAGTTTTAGATTCCTCCAGTCTCTCTATCAAATCTAGTAGTCCAAGTAAGAATCAAATTTTCAATCCCACAATAGGAAGGGAAGAGAGACAGAAATCAGGAAACCTAGCTGTTTTCTTCCTTAGGCACCTATACTATTTGTACACAAACCACCACTATTGACACCGATATGGTCTTTTTCCCTTCAGTGGTTGTACATGTGTCCTTTGTTTATTGAAGTTCATTGTGATCGCTGAA
Source organism: Mitragyna speciosa (assembly GCA_024721245.1). Taxonomy (NCBI): domain Eukaryota; kingdom Viridiplantae; phylum Streptophyta; class Magnoliopsida; order Gentianales; family Rubiaceae; genus Mitragyna; species Mitragyna speciosa. The sequence continues at coordinate 908,544 of CM045562.1, forward strand.
TTTTCAATGAGACACACAGCTAAAAACCAGATTACACCAGTCACAATTCATGACCTTGGCCACACCTTAGTTGATATCTGCAGGGTATTTTAAGCAAAGTAAACACCAAAACCAAAAAACCTAATTTGAAAAAAAAGTAAATTCTAAAACTAGCGCACTTATTCTGTTAAGTACAGTTATAGCAGCAATCCAGGCTTGCGCAGTGAAGAATGTGACTTTGTTCTGCCATGGCTACAGAACAATAAAATTTTAGCCATTGATTCTGGTATCACCTCTCCAGCTGTCTCTTGCATATCAACAACCAAAAACCTACAAATATCTACTTACAACCAAAAATCTTCTATATCCTCCCTAAACACCAATCAAACAACCATTTCTAGACCCCAGCTTTCCCATTGCTTTATATTAGATCAAAACGTAAATAAATAATCAATCAAAATATTTCTATAACTCTCTAAACAATGATTAAACAAACATTTATAGACTCCAGATTCCCCGATTCAGTAAATTAAAACTAGATCAAAACGTAAATAAATCATCAATCTGGGAATGCACTCCACAGATAACTAATCAAATTCTTAGAAAATAGATAAGCTAAATCCCGAAACAAAAAGTAACAATCGTTACATGGTAGAGTTGATCAACATATTTAGTTTTGATTTGTTTCTCAATGTCTCTACCTTTTCACTAAACCCGTATCAAAAAGTTAATGATCATATTGCCTAGAATTAATTGAAGTATCAAAATTTAGAACGGAGATGCCAAACAAGTAATAGATTTTTCACTATTACTGGCACACATCAATTTCAATATTCATACATTCAAACCCAATAATCAAACAAGAAAAAACCCAAAAAAAAAAAATACTAACATTTCTCATTAATCAAGCTATATTTTCAAACCAATAATCAACCTCTTTTTTTTTTCCAGTGGTTATTATTGTTTTGCCGATACCGGAGAATAGAGTCGAGAAAGGTGATCTTGCTGCTCTCTGTACTGGCGTTTAAGATAAGTCTCGAGGATTTCCATGACGGAGACGAACCTCTTCATATCTTCCAGCTGCCGGCTCAGCTCGGCTTCCCGAGCCCTGGCTCGTTCCAACCGGGCCTCCGTCTCAGCTAGCCGGTCCCTGAGATTCTCCACCACTGCCTCGTTCTCGTTGATTGTCAATCGGGGTGTGGGTCGGGTCGGAGTATCTACATCAAAGTCGTCTTTCGATGGTAATCTTTCGCCGCCGTAGCACATCTTCACTCACCAACCAAATCAATTTCTTCACTTCTTTTTTCTTATGTCCTTCCCGTTTCTGTCTGGGTTCCGTCAGGTTGGTGGACTGATTTTATATATATATATATATATATATATATATATATATATATATATATATATATATATATATAATAAGGCAATTTCTTATATTCCTAATCTACAAATGCTGTATTCTTTCTTCATATGTAAAAGTTAGATGAATGGGTACGAAGAGTTACCGAAAAAAATTAGATGCCGGAATTATATATCATCAAGAATTGGGAAAATTATATAACATTAATGGTTGAGAATCAATGAAAAAATGGGTAAAAAAGCTTATACGGTTATTAAATCATATATATCTTTTATAACTAAAAAAAAAAAAAAAACTTACACAGTCATTAGACTATTTAAATCATACATATACTTCTTATAACTAAATAATCTTTGTTTTCAATTTGCCCACTAAATTGTTAAAATGATGTAGTTTTGACTACCCGGTCCAATTTTGATGTTAATTCTCATCAATAACATAACACATCTTGAAAACAAGTTAAGAACAGAAGGTAGAATTGTCCATTCGTTCATCTTCTCTCCCTGTGTTAAAATTATTATTTAAAATGTACTGTGAATCAGTGGCGGAGCTAGCAAACATTTTTATTGGGAGCAAAAACAACATTAAAATTTTTTATTTAATATTAAAATTTTTTACTTATTTTTTTACCTTTTTTTTTTAAATAAAAGAACATCAATACTCACATAACAAAAAGAAATAATGCATATATTTCACAAAAAAACATAAGTAAATTTATACTCAAAATTACTAATGTAACAGTAATTGTATTTCAAAAAGTAAATCAAACCATTTATAATTGATAACGGCCTACAACTTTATTATATTTTCAACTTCACAAAGTATATTTTTTCAATGTAAGTAATTAGATAATTACTCATTCAATTGCCTCCCATTTTAATTCGTAAGGAAAAGAAAATGAGCCCGTAGAGAGAATTAGTAGAAATACATTTAAAAATTTATCTTAAATTCATAAATATCAAAGGAAGTCAAGGAGCTCGTGGGGGCCCATGCCCCAGGACCCCCACTTTGGATCCGCACCTACTGTGAATCTATGATTAATGATGATGTTTTTTTTTTCTCTCCTTCCTTGACAAATATATGACACATTAAATTTAATTACCATTGGACAACTCCAACTTATATTCAATATACAGCTAAATTCTCTAAGAAAACAAAACTGGCATTATTGTCATAATAAGAATTTTTCTGCTAGAGCAATTTTAACTCAAATGTCAAGATTAACCTTAACAATTCAACACTTTATATTCTTGTGAATTATAATCCATCTTTTCATCCTATCTCGTCCTAATGATTTCTTATCTCTCCTCGTCTTTAACAGATTCTTTTGCTCCCTCCCTCCTCGTATTTCTTTATAAAATTTACAAATTTAGTTGTGCTCTTCATTATTTTTTATAATTCATGTTCTTTAGCTCCAATTATACTTCTTTTTTTTTTGTATTTGAAAATTTTTTAATAGTAAAATTTTATTTATCTCAAACAAATAAAAAATTAAAATAAAAATACCAAAAAAAGCCTTGTATATAATTGCCAAGTTAGTCTAAGAAAAAAATAATTATTTTAAACAATCGATTATTATATAATTAAAATAATCTGAAAAACAATTTTGTCATAATGCTTATCCACAACTTCAAAGCATTTCAATCTTATATAACAAAATATTATAAATGTTTGCGCTTTTTCTTTCTATTAATATACATATTGAATTAATCATAGAAACCTAGAAGATGCCTATATGTAAAACTAATAATTTAATGAGTATTAATATCTTAGAATTAATTATTTAACTTGGATATTGGTGATGCAGAAAGAACTAAATGATATAATAAAGCAATAAAATTCATTACAAGACACTTAATCCTGCTCCTAGTACTGTCAAACAACCCAACAAAATTTGTAAAAAGATGAGAACTTTAATCTAAAATGCAAACAAATATAATGATATATTCTACAATTGAATTATAATTTATCACAATAACAATGCAAAAATTTGTACAAATAGGAAGAGATTATGCACTCAAATGTGCAAAACAATTAACAATAAAAGAAAAAAAATAGCGATATTGATGATAAAGAGAGAGAAGATGAAAAAGATAAGTTATTTATGTAATTCATTTTGCCTAGAAGATCCTTGAAAAAAATAAAAAAAAAGGAAAGTCACATAAAAACAAAAAAGGCAATAATTGTACAAGTGAGGTATTGAAAGAAAGAGAAGGGAATGGAACAGAGTTATGGACCTCTTGGTCCAGAAGTTGTCACCTCACTCACGTCCCATCATATGAATGAGTTGGAAGTTTCTAAACTAAGGAGTCCACGAGCCTATTCTATGTACCTGGTCCACCTAAGTATTTCCCGAGAAATGAGAGAAATCATTAAAAAGAAAAATGATAAAGAGAGTGAGTAAGAGAGATAATAAAAATTAATAAAAATATATGAGTTGACTTGTTAAGGGCAATATTGACATTTAAGCGAGAATTGCTCTGGTAGGAAAATATAGCTATGGCATTATCTCCGGCCAAAAAAAAATTGAATAAACTATAGAGTTTTGTTTTGAAAAAATATTAATTGAAAAAATTTTAGAAATATATTCTAAACACGTCTTTATCAAATTTTTTTATTTTCCCCGCCAAAAAACTTAGCTTGGATTCTATTTTGTAGAAAATATTGTGTAACATTTTCGAATTATGATGTACGCGTAAAAAAAAAAAAAAAGATTGAAAAACCCGTTTAGGGAAAAAATGTTTTTACAAAATAGTTTAAATCCATTTCATTGTACCCACTTGCATTTATCCTCTGAAAAAAAAAAAAAACAAACAAACAAAAGGAAAAGAATTTGCATCTTATAAGTCCAAAGCATTCCACGACTATCAAACGTCACCGTTTACACACTCAGTCTCGAGATTCCTCTAGCAAAAAATCCGAGCGTTAACGAATCCTCCGGCAGCAGCTGCAGCAAAATCTCTTTCTGTCCAATACTGCCGGTCGCCGGCAGCCATGTCGGACACCGACGTTGACCACGCGTCCATCTTTCAAAAACCCCGTCTCCCAGACGACACCGTTTTCTACTCAATTTACCCCGACTTCTCCTTAAACCCCACCACCACCACCCCCGCCGCTTCTACCATCACCTCCCAACTCCACAACCTCCACATCGAAATTCTCCAAACTCTATCCCCTCTCACCGCCTTTTACGTTTTCCAACACCAGCCCTTCACTCTCAATCCTACCCTCACTCCCATTCCCCACCTCCACGGCAGCCTCCGCTTCGGCGACAACATCGAAGACGAATGGTTTGTCGCTTTTCTCCTCTTCACCGTGTCCCAACGCTTTCCCGATATCTCCATTTCCCTCCACGATTCGGACGGCCAATTCCTCCTAATCGAAACCGCTTTCCACCTTCCCCGTTGGCTTAAACCCGACACTTCAACCAACCGGGTTTTCCTCCGCCGCGGCCGGCTTTATCTTCTGCCTCCATCCCACTTCCCCACCACTCCAAATCTGATCACAGCTCTGAAATTCTTATCGGAAAATGATAACAACCCGGATATCCTCCGGGCTACCCCGGAGGCGGTGCAGCTTCATTTGGAGAAGAAAATTAAAGAATACCCTGAAAAAGCTGAGAAGAATATGCATAGGGTTAGAGTTAGGGTGGCCGTATCGGTGGCTTGGGTTTTGAAGGATGAGCCCTGTTTGATTTCGCTTGCGGTTGAAGGGTTTTATGATAGGGATTTGGATAGTATGAAATTTGCGGAAAAAATGGAGAGGTTTTTGCCTAATGGGAAAGAGGAGGAGGTAGTTCAGGTGTCTGTTAAAATGTCTAGGACAATGTATGCGCAATTGATGCAGCAAATGTTTAGGCCACCTAAGTGTTATCCTGGGATGCCCTTGAGTAGTGATGCTGAGGCGTATAAAGAGGCGGAGCTAGGAATGAAGATCGCTTGTGGGTTTGAGATGATGTATCAGCTGAGAAAAAAGCAGGGGGAAGAAGGGAAAGGGAGTACTTGGGAGGTTTTCCTGGAGAATTTGGAGAAAAGTGGTTATTTTGAGGGGTTATTGCCGGGGTCCACGGAGTATAAGAGGCTAATGCAGAGAGCTGAAGAGTACTATAAGAATAGCTCATTGCATTGCAGAGAAAGTGAAATGTTGAATGCTCCAGTGAGACGAATTGATGAAATTCTATCTCTTCCGCACTCTGCTGCTGATTTCAGGGGTCAGGAGCTACCTCCATCAGATGATGACTCGTGGCTTTATTATGGGGAGGATGAGCTTAATGCTGCTCTTCAGGAGCGGCAAAAGGAAATGGAATTGTTCGATTCGAAAAGAAAGAGGAAACAGAAGGTGGAAGAGGAGCAGGATGCAGGTCCATCTGCGTATGATCTAGGAGAAATAGCAAATTCTATGCAAGCATTTGTCAAGAAGATTTCCAGTTATGAAGGTGCAGAGGTTCCAGAAAACAGGTTGGTCTCTCCATCTACTTCTGAATAGCTGTGCTATCCTTTTACATCTGTATTATCATGCAATTAGACGCCATTTATCTTACTTATTAGGTGAAGCATAATCCTTTTTCATATTTATGATGCTTGGCGATTGTCTTTGAGCTATAGTATTGTAATGGTGTCATGTGCTAATGTGTATGGCATCGTGACAGAGACATGGTTACTGGTTTGCTGCTGTGTGATTAATTATGATAACCTGATAGGTTAGTCATTTCTATGCATTTGATATGAATTGACTACCTAATTTCCACTGTACTCGACTTAAATTGCAAAAGTATTCTTGGGATGTTTAGGTAATATCCTGGGAAACTTTAGTATGCTTGTCTTAACAAAATACAGAGAGTTATGATTTGAAATTTTAGGGCTTTATGAACAAGTGTTGGTTAGCACCTATGTTTTCCTTGTGTTTGGTTATATCTGTACGCACTTTCCCAACAGGCTCATACCAAAAAAGAAAAAGGAAAAATAAGTTTTCATTCTTCTTTCAGAAGCTGGTTGAAAAGGGGAATGGTTAGTATCTTACCAGTCCAAATTAAATAGCAACTTGGAACTTCATACCTTGGGTCAGCTTTTGTATGGTCTGATAGTTTTTATGAAACATGGAAAACAGATTGAGGTGAATCAGATCCTCAAGGAAGTTCTGTAGTATCAAAGGCTTGGCTTTGACTTTTGATGTATCCAATTGAATGAGTTGGAACAGGGAATGTTTGATCTTGTTTATAGTGCTAGTTTCTTAAGTGACTTTATGACTTCTTCTCTTTGGAAAAGCAAATGTATGCTGGCATTGTCTTTTGTTTTGGAGTTATTTTGCAGTTTAGTCACTTTTATTATTTTTACTATTATCATAGACTTTGTTATAGATTTTTTGTATGTTTGTTCATTGATGTGCAAGAAGTGAATTAGAATTGATCGCAAGGGATTGCCTTCTTAATTGGTTGGTAACTTTATATTAGAATTATAATCTGCATATAGACTTTTCTCTGGTTCCAGCTCTTTGAATTTTTGTTCCTTATTGTGATTCAAGAAGTAAATTAAGATGATGGTGCTTCTCGTGTTGGTATTTTTTTTTTTTTTTAAAACAACCTTGATTTGCCTGCTTTTATTTTCTCTGTCCTTGACTTCATTCTTTTCCACTCTTTCTTTAGATACATGAAAGATGTGGACTTCAATGTGGATCATTTCATGAAAGATATGGAGTCTGTATTGATGCGTCAGGGTTTTGAAGGCATTGGCAGTGATGTTGATCTGGAAGAAGACTCTGACATGGGTAATTTCTGGAACTACCAAAATTTGTCGATTACCAATGGTTTATTATTCTGATCACAAAGTTTGAATAGGAACTATATGATATGTTTTTGGTGAATAAAGTAGCCACAGGTTGGGTGAAATTATTTAAAGCTCAAAACATTATATTGTCAATGAAGACTAGATGCACTATTTCTTATGTCAAAATTTTCTCTACTGCAAAAATTGATATTTGGATGATATGGTAGCTTTGTGTACCAACACATGTGTATGTCCTCCAATATTAATTAAGGTTATTAACAAAATTTCTTTATGTAATAAAATTTCTGTTTTTGTTTTTGAAACACAACTACTACTAAGATATGGGATGATGTATAATTTCTCCCTTGGTCTAAGTTTAATTCGATGATTGGCTTTTACCTTTAAATTGTGGCCCCTCCCTTTTGAGTTCGGAGAATGTGATTTTTTATTTTAATGATATTTGAAGCACATACTAACTGCAATGCAACCTTTGCAGCTATTGTCACTGTTTTCCTAGTGTTTTCTTCTCAAACAAAGTAATTTAAACACAAATCCAGTCCCAATCCCCATAAAAAAAAAAATATGCTTGACTGAAAAATCTATTTAAGTTTGTTAAAGTAAGGGAATATCATGTGGTTAAATGTAATTTCATAAAGATTTTTCTAGAAAGCCATCTTTATGATTGTGGTTTCTTTTATCTTGGAAATTCTTTTCAAATGGAAGGTTTTGAAGGATCATATAGTTGTGGCTGTCGTTTTCCCGCCTTCCACTCCCCTTCCACTAAACAAGATGAAACCTCAATGATATTTGTGGGGCTGTCTGTTATTTTAGAGCCCATGGGGTGCAAGTTCTACCCGAGTAATTTAGACTTTTTTTTTTTGGGCCAGATTTGTACAATTATGCTCATCTTTACCTTTCTGCATGAGTTGATCTTAAAGTTGCACCTATTAATTGTATATGGCCTCAACATGCAGATGATTCTGAGGATGACAGTGATATTGCTGAGCCTTCTGAGGATAATGAAGGGGGAGGTGATGCTTTTATGCAGTCATATTCTAATGCACTTAACATGGAACTGAAGCCCACCACAGTGGGCAGAAGTTTTGTCCGTGCCAATGAAGAACCCATGAAGAAAGATGAGGTCGATATTTATGTTCTTTACCAGCCATGTTCTTGCATTTCTTATTTGCTTTTCCCCTTTCTTGAATTCATTTCTTGGGAATTGCTTGTTTGCACCTTTTGTATAATATCTGGCCAAAGAACTGCTTTTTTGATTTATCCACGCCTTTTTTGGGGGGCAGTGGCTGCATGTTTGATCTGTGGCATTTCTTTCACTAACTGGCTAAAACAGGCATAGGAAATGGTCTTTCATTTTCTCCTTTTTAAGTCTTTAGATGCCTTCGTTATTCTACAAATGCTATGATTTTGTGAGATTGCTGATTGGGTGAGTGCAAATATAGGGAACATCCAATGCCACAGAAGATATGGAGGAAGGGTTCAATCCGGTGGATGTGGATGTCAACCTCGTCAAAAATTTGCTTGATTCATTTTCATCTCAGCAAGGACTTCCTGGGCCTGCTTCCAATTTACTGGGACTCATGGGTCTGCAGCTTCCTGAAGATGGCAAGAAAGGCAAATAGATAGTACCTTCCGTCTGCTATTCTACTATTCTACCAGGCTTTTATACTTGAAATTTTGGAGCTCAGTAGTAACTCTCGAAAGAGACTATACTCTTGCGGTAGATCTTGTATATCACTTAAAAGTAATCGCGATGTCTGAAAATGCAATAGAAATTTGTGGTCTCTACTATCCCTTCTAACATGTACGTGTTTTTTGTGGAAATTGGTAATCATCCTGCCTCGGGGAACTTTAGGATAGAGAGCATAGGAGAGGACTGTGGAGAATGATTTTGTTGTCACTTCTTTTATTTTTATTTATGTGTATTTTAAGAAGTAAAATTCAAAATCACTTTTGCCCTTGTGGCCATTGATGTATAGTCGTTTAACAAAAAATCAATCTTATTCATCATGTGGGTGAACCAAAAGGTATGAAAAGAACATTAAATATTCTCAAATCCGTTTCGGCAGTGAAGGGGGAGGCCGTTTGGTTATTGGTGAAGGTAGAGAATACCACCTTTTTATTTTTTTGTACACATTAATTTGTATAACCAAACTGATTGTATTGCAGGTGCCCATGAATGTCTGCTATCGATGCGCGTACCCCACTTTGTGTCCAAGACAAAAGGGTTTCCAAAATGAACAAGGACTAATACGCCAGTATTATCTGGTCCTGAAAGAACTATAAGATGTTTACATTTCTGCAAATCAATCATTACTTGAAAGGAAATGGCCAATTCCTACGGGAAGGAGGAAATAAACCAATTAAATTGTCAACAAAGAAATAAAAAAAAAAAAAAAGCCAACCAAATCTCAATTTAGTGCGGCAATGCACCAATGTATTAGTTCTCCTAAATAGCCCTGGTGTGTAAGAACTGTATTTGACAGGGGCCAAAATATGAGTTTCTTTTTAAACTTAAGGAGATTAAGTAATAAATTATAATGCACAAATCTTAAGTTTTGTAATTCTCAAGTTGCTCAAATATCATAAGGTCTATATGAACCAAAGTTACTCACAAGTCATAAGATCATGCCAAAATGTGACCAATGACAGGTATGTCGTGTCTATCATTTTGAAAGATTGATAAGCATGTAATCCTATGGCGGTAATGACATAGTAGGACTTAATCTTTTATTAATTTTTTTTTTTTTTTTGGGATTGTGTTTGGCATTGCCCATGTCTTGCCTAATTTTGTTAGTTTAAGGCTTTCAAAGCCCAGTTCAGCTGGCAAGGATATTAACCGAATAACTATAACTATGAGATCTGAACTGCCAAACTTTAACCTTACCTCTTTCATCACAGGATTTAAAGTTTTCCTTGAATCGAAAATTTTTAATTAGTGCAGATCTTTGGTTGCTCATATTCTTTTAACAAGGGAGAGGTGGGAAGAAAGAGAAGGGAATGTAAAGGGATGAAAAAAAATGAGAAATGAACTCTTGTTCAAACGAGGTAGCACAAAAATCTTAATTATTTAGCTATACCCGATTTTTGGGCTAGAATTTAATTAGTTTTGCGCTTTTGCTGGACTTCAAATTTTTAGGATAAAAAATGAACGCTACAATTAGGAGCGATGGGTAAAATTAACTGGAAAATCGAAAAATCGGGTTTATTTTGAACCGAAAAATGAGAGTAACCAAACTAAAATTTGAAAATGGTTAGGTTAACTGAATTTCATTTGCAAAAGTGGTTTTGGTTCACAGTATCAATCTTTAAAAGCCGCGGTCAATCAAATCGATCCATGTACATGTCTTAGGAGCTAATTTTTATGAATTTTCTAGAGGAATTGAGGAACATTTAGTCATTTTATTTTTAAGTCTAAGATAATTCAAAAGCTTTAATATCATATTTGATTTTATTTTTTATTTAATTGTTTTAATTTGTATATTATTTTTTATTTTTATGGCTTGATTATCATAAGTTTTCTTGATACTAACTAAAAAGATTACTTTCATATAACTTAGATGTGAAATATGGAAGATAATACAAGTATTATTCTTACTTGTATTGTGAAAATTTTTTGTTTGTAACTCTTTTTTTTTTTTAAACAATGGATGCAAAATTTCAATTTGTAATTTTATTACTTGTTTTGCAAAACAACCGAAATTGTAAAGTAGTTTTTTTTTTTAATTTGAACAAATATTTATGTGATATTTTTAATCTATTTTACTAAATTAACTTAATACTATATAATTCTGGTTACCTGCAGTATCTGACCCTCTTTAACCGGGCAATCGACTAAGCGATTAATCGAAAAATAAGAGTCGGAGGCGGTCAGCAAATTAAGTAAATCGATACAATTAATTTCAGTTAGAATATTAGGTGTATGGATCGGTTAACTAGTCAAGCCTCCTCCTAAGCGCTACAACACTAATAACATTGATACATTAAAAATAGAAATTGAAGAAAAAGTTTCTTCCACCCCAGACTTAAAAGTCTTCCTTAAAACTAGGGTGGCAATGGGTTGGGTTGACGGGTTGGCGGGTTGGTGGGTCGGGTTGAGACTTGGGTATAACAGCCAACCCATCAACCTGAACCCGACCCGCCAACCCAAAAATGCTCAACCCTAACACGACCCGAAACGGGTTGGCGGGTCGACCCGCCGACTTGAAAAAAAAAAAAAAACTACTACTAACATTTTGTAGCTTTGTTTCACTTATTCACATTCAAACACAAATTTTATTCATTGGATAATTAATCAAGTAAATTGTAAGAAAAATTAAGAATTCTACTTAGGTTTATCAAAGTAAATTGTAAAAGAAATTAAGTGTATTTTAGTGAGTGACTTCGATATTAGTATGTGCAAAAAATGTGTTTGATCATTTTTGTGTGTGTGTGTGTTTTAATGTCTTTTCTTTCCTCTTTTCTTCAAAAAAAAAAAAAAAAGAAAAAAAACTACTACTAACATTTTTTAGCTTTGTTTCACTTATTCACATTCAAACAAAAATTTATTCATTGAATAATTAATGCCTTATTCCACTTATTCACATTCAAACACAAATTTCATTCATTGGATAATTAATCAAGTAAATTGTAAGAAAAATTAATAATTTTACTTAGATTTATTAAAGTAAATTATAACAGGAATTAAGTGTATGTTAATGAGCGACTTTGATATTACTATTTACAAAAAATGTATTTAATCATTTCTCTTTTCTTCTTCTTCTCCTTCTTCTTCTTTTTTTTTTTTTTTTTCGGGTTCACGAGTCAACCCGCGGGTCGACCCGAACCCGACCTGTTTTTCTTCAGGGGTCAGTCGGGTCCGACCCGCGAACCCCCAATCCAAACCCGCTATTTTCGGATTAAATTAGTGTCGAATTTTCAAGTCGTGTCAGAAATTGCCACCCCTACTTAAAACCCGGGGCAAAAGGAACCAAAAAAAAAAAAGGGGGAAAAAGAAAAAACACTAAAGCGTTGAACAGGACAGAGAGTCCTCAAAGCCTCTTTCCCGGCCCACTATGTTACAGTCAAACAGGCCAATAGGATTTTCCAGATTTATAGCGAGTGGTTGGGAAAAATCAGGCAAGTGTCCTTTGGACTCTTTAATCCCACCAAAAAAAAAGAAAAAATGGGGAAAGAGAGAAAGTTTGATTTGATTAGATATCACTGAAATCTTGTCTCTTCCTTTTTGGATTATTCTTTAAAACTTTAAGCTTTCTCTTCCAATATTCCAACCAACTGAAACCGTATCAGGGATACGTTGTACAAACGAACTACTTTTTTTTTTTCCCTTAACAGATATTTTTGTTTTCGTGCTTCATTGACTCTTTTTTTTCTGTGATTCTGTACGTAGGTTCATTCCTTAACATTCACAAAAGGTTGAAGACTTGAAGTTATATTTTTATCATCCAGGAAAAATCCCAATTGGAGACCGAGAAAAGATGTTGTCACAGACCATGGATCTATTGAAGAAGGAGCTACCCGTGGAGCAGGAGACCCTTATCATATCTGATGATGTTAAGACTGGTCTTGTTCTTGTTGACGTAGTCAATGGCTTCTGCACTGTTGGTGCTGGAAACTTGGTGATTTGACTTTTCCTGAATCACTTTTTGCTATTCAGATATATATGAAAATAACATCAAGATATACGTGCATGATTTTTGGATGGTTTTCTGTTTGTTATTCTGTTTGAGATACAAAATTTTATATGACTCGTATGGATATCCATAAATAAGATTACCTATGTGTTTGTTTAGTTTGTTTTGGTTGGAGGATTTTGTGGGTTTGCAGAAATTGAGTGTCCTGCGGGCTAGAATATAATATTTGGGAGTTCGATGCTCTATGAGGTCTAAGTACAATGAGGTATTCTGATAAGGGGGAAAAGGAACAGGGGTAATTTGGGATGCATAGATTATTGTTTTATGTGGTAAATCAGTCAAAACAAAATTGATTACTCTTTCCAGTTGGTAATTTCTAAGATGATTTGGCTTCACCAAAGATTTTTTATGGTGTTATTCGCGGCTCCGGTAGAGTCCTGGTGATGACAATACTAGAGTGTTATTACATGTGAGTTTGGATACAGCATCATACTCGAACCAAGTTAGATGGTGAAAGGTTTTTCTAGGACCGTCCAATAACCTTCTTCTATGCTTCTATAACTTTTTCTTTTCTACCCAATTTTCATTTCATAACTTTGGGCTGCTCTGTTTTATATAGCTTATTTATTTATTTATTTATTTTTGTGTGGTAAATATGGACGGAAGGAGGGGGCTATCTTTTGGAGTTTTTTTCTCCAAATTCTTTTATCCCTCCGCTTCAATATAGGACAAATACAGCTTAAGATTAGACATCACTTAGACATTTGGTTAACATTTTTGTTTCCTTGCCCTTGTCATGATTATGGAAATTGTTGTCGTAAGAACATTTCATGTAATTGAAATTATTACTTGATGCCTCTGTCCAATATTGAGAAGTTGATGAGAAGAATATAATTAAGAAGTTAAATATAAATTTATCTTCCTTTTGTTGTCGTGAAGAATTAAAATAGCATTAGCATTCAATGTTCTGTGCCCCTTTCACAGAAGGTGAAATCAATGCAACACAAAACTTTGTTACATCAGTTGGCCTTTTTTTTTTTTTTGATTTTTTAAATTGATTTCTACTGAGTTTAATTTGATTTTGAATGTGATACTTCTCCCCTAGTTCCAAAACACAACAATCAAAATGTTCTATGTTTTGATTCAGCATTTCAGTTGGTGGAAAGTCATATTAGCATTGGACTATTATTTTTGTCATACTGAATTGGTTTTTCTACAGGCTCCTACAGCACCTGATAAACAAATTTCTGGAATGGTTGATGAGTCTGTGAGGCTTGCTAAAATGTTCTGCGAAAAGAAATGGCCAATATATGCATTACTTGATTCTCATCATCCAGATATTCCTGAGCCTCCATATCCTCCTCATTGCATTGCTGGATCTGATGAATCCAAACTAGTTCCTGGTATATCATGTACCATGGTAATTTTTATGTAAACGCTGAAACAGTTGACTGGTTTTCTCCCCTCTCATGTTTCTCTTTGTTTTTGATGATCTGAAGATCTGCAATGGTTAGAAGATGAACCTAATGTAACATTAAGGTGCAAGGATTGCATTGATGGCTTTCTTGGTTCGATTGAGAAAGATGGTTCAAATGTCTTTATAGATTGGGTGAAAACGAACCAGATCAAAGTTGTAAGTATATTCTTATTTCCTACCAATTACACTATTTGTTGGTGAATTAAGAATATATTTACTGTTAATACAGTTATGGAGTTCCTTTCTGTATTATCTAATTATGGAGTTCTTTTCTGTATTAACTAATTATGGAGTTCCTTGCTGTGCTTTGTTTTCCTTTTCCCAAGATTTTGGTTGTAGGGATATGCACGGACATATGTGTGCTTGATTTTGTTTGTTCTGCACTTTCTGCAAGAAATCGAAGAATTCTTACCCCTTTAGAGGATGTCATTGTGTATTCCCCTGCCTGTGCTACTTTTGACTTTCCGCTACATGTTGCCCAAAACATCAAAGGTGCTTTAGCTCATCCACAGGTAATCTTGTTTCATAGAGTTTTCTTGCCTTTCGGTTACATTGCAATTTCATTGAGCATTGTTTCTTTCTCCCTCTTCTTTTTTTGTTTGGGAGAAGGGCGATGGGCATGGTGTGTGCTGCAGCTTGGAAAATCCCTAAATAGTCTGATTGTAATGAACGAAGGAAGAAGAAGGCATTTACCTACTGCTTAGTCTGTAAGGGGGCAGTACTTTTTTGCCCTTTTTTGGGAACTTTTGGTCGCATTTTCTCCTTTTGGCTCTAGTTGGTGTTGTGGTGTGGTGGTGTTGTTTCCAGAACATTCTAAATAATATATAGTTGTATTTACAGGATTTTTTATTTTTTGTTTTAGATCTAATTATTTCTTACTTAGGTTAATATCTGAGATAGAATATTTTTTTCCTTGGGATTTAGACATGTCAATCTACTGGTGTTTACCTCCCTGATTTTTCTTACTAGCTGTGTTAATATATGCTTTTAAATCATACTAGTGAAACATTTTATCTTCTTTTGAGTAAAATCGTGATATCCTTAATTAAGAATATACTTAGCCATTGGCTTTACCATGGAATGGACAGGAGAGTGAGTATTGCGTGCACCACGCGCGCCACGTGGCGTGCCACGTGGTGCACTAGAACCAATCACACATCGCCAAATAATACAAGGTATGACCCACCATTGCCACATGGCGATAAATTATTGGTTCTAGTACACCACGTGGCAATGCACGTGGTGTATTGTATACTTTTCCATGGACAGGAAAGTCCCACTTTTTGCTGGTTTCCTTTAGTAGTGTTTTCTTCTAATGAGGAAGAAACAATGTTGAGTATCTTTCTTTGTACGTATAATATTAGATCTAAATATGAAAATATATCCTCCATGTTTGGATCAAGTAAATAACTGTGATGTTTATGTATTTAGATATGCTAATCTTTGATTGGTTAAATATAATAATTTAGCTTGTGCTGCTTTGTAAATTGTGGGGCATAGGCTTGCTGGTGCGTGGACTATTTATATTTTATATTGTTCTTTGTGATTTTCCTTTATAATTGCAGTGTTTTCCTGCCCATCGTGTCCTACTTCATGGCTTAAATGATGATAGGTTGAGGATAGATTGAAAAACAGCTTCATCCTAATTCATGATGGAATACAAAGTGACTCTTTTTTTAAAATTGTATGGAGACTCTTGTAGCAGGATAAGACCTGATTACAATCAGAAAGATATTATGCATGGAAAATCTGATTGTCTTTATGTAGAATTCACTATACGAATCAACTCATAAATGAACTCTGGGGATTAGGTACTTTAGAGTTGATAGTGAATAACTCTTACATTGGGATGTAGTCAATGTAAAATGGCAAAAGAGGGTTGTATACTTTAGCTTGTGAATAGCTTTTGGATTTGCATTTGAAGGACTCCTGATCCCCTGAACCCTAAACCTTCTCCCTGACTTCCTCACTGCTCCTGATGGAAATTTTTTCAATAGCTTATTGTGATCCAAGTGTTGAAATGAATTCAAGGGACTACATGGAGTATGGTGATAGATAGTGACTTAGCTTTTCTTAAATTCTAAGTGTTTATTACTGAAAAAATATATTGTAATACTCAGCTCTTACTATTTTTTCATGGCAGGAACTGATGCATCATATTGGCCTTTACATGGCTAAAGGAAGAGGAGCGAAGATAGTTTCAGAAGTCTCGTTTCAGATACCAGTAGAGATATAATTTTCAGGCTTTATCTCTAATGTTACCTTGGTCTTTCATATTCGGAGGATCCTGTGCATTATCAGTGTACAAATGGCTTCTACTTGTGTTAACTACTTTTCTTTGGGTTTGGAGAGAAGAAATAAATTGCAAAAGTGAGGTATCAAATATTATTTCTTTCCAGTGTGGAGTTTTATGCATATATGAGAGCTTGATAATTGCTCATCTATTTATGGTATTTGTGAAATACTAGATTGTATGCCAACACCACAATGCACAATGTACTTTGTAAATTGCAATGTTCCTTCTGTATGGATGTGTGGTCTCTTTGATTTTTTTTTCTAGTTCTATTAGTCAATTTTTTAAGGAAGAGGATCATAACAAATGAAAATTTCAGATTTTGGAGTTTAACTTTCGCTTGAATTGGAGTGAAGCTGGATTTGTGCCCTCCACCCTTGCTGCCACTTTGATTGACATGAAATCAAAGTACTGATACCTTGTAGAGGAAAAATTAGTCCTCAGTTGGAGGCAGGCCTAAAAACCTTTAAAAAATCAGTCTTCCTATAATAAATTTCTCTCTCTCTCTCTCTGTGGGGTTACTCCTATGAACTGTCAATCAATTTGGCTCAATATATTGTCAAGACTTCACGAGATAATTTACACTTCACTGTTTCGTTTGGACTCACAGTTGTAGATTTCTTTTATTTGTTACATATGTTAAGAGTTCAATAACCAGTAATGTTACTTTTTGCAAGATATTCCCATGATGGAGTCCAAAAACGAGGCAAAAAAGATGCCACTGGAATGAAAAAGAAAGGAATAAAATCAAGAAAAGATGTCTTAACATAAGAATCCACAGAATGAGAAAAAGAAAGAAATGAATCCTAACATAAGAATGAAAAAGATATCTTAACATAAGATTCCGCAGAACGAGAAAAAGAAAGGAATGAAATCAAGAAAAGACAAGATCAGCTATAATGATCTACATAGGTAGCCCAGCTCTCAGGGCCTGATATTTCCTATTAAAGGAGAAGATGGAATGCTTCTGCTTCTTTAGTTTAGTTCCAAAGATAAACGACCTTAATGGAACTCGGGATCGACTCGCTGTGTGTCTTAATTGTGGTTGATTTGCAGAAAGCTCAAACTCCTCGTCCAACATTCTAAGGGTCTTATCAATCTCCACTTGCAATGTAGTTACATGATCTACACCTGCTTGCAATTCCTCACTTACCTTGTTGTTTTCTTGCTTCATGTTCAATATCTCACCTTGGAATTTTGCTGCTTGATGGCTCGAAAATCTAATTTCTTCTTCTTCAACACCTTCCTTCAAAGCAGTTGTGATCCTCTCTTGAATGCTGCACAAAGATGAAAATCTCCTCTCTAGTTCAGCTTTAAGCACCACACTTTGGTCTAACCAAACAGTTAATTCTGTCTGTATCTCTTTCAGGTGCTTGCATATTGGTCGGACTTCAGATTTCAGATCACTTGTGCTCTCTTCATTCTTCTTTTTCTCCCTTAGCCTTGATATTTCTTGATTCAAATCTTGGACTGTGGTTCTGAACTTCTGTACCTGATGAAACGTGGTGCTAAATCTTAACCAGAAATCCAAGTTTTCATCTAATATTCCATCAATTTCCATCCGGAGCTTTTCTTCAACCTGTGACTTGACCATAGGTTGTTCCATTAGAATTAATTTTATATCTTCATCTTCTTTGTCTGGAAGAGGAACATTTTCTATTAAATCATTGGTTTCTTCTCCAGGTTTGAGGCTTCGGTCATTTGATGATGACCAGTCATCTTCCTTCACATCCTTACCTTCACCTTGTGCAGCATTCAATCTCTTTCGCAAGTGTTGAATCTCTTCATCCCTCTTTGCAATGGCAACTCTTAATTCTCTTATTTGCACTGCCAGTTCAAATTGATGATCCTTGTCTTTCTCCATGTCACTCAGTTTTTTCTTGGTATTCTTGTAATTCCTGAGAATGGTTGTATATTCTGTTAGTAGAATCTTCTCTTTGTCCTCCATGCCATTTAGCAGCATCTGTTGCCAGTTAAAGTCATCTTTTGTCTCTGTCTCTACTTGTGATCCAGCATTGGAAAGATCTTCTCCTTTATGGGTTGCATTTTTCTCATCAACTCTTATATTTGCTATTGAATCCTGAAACTTCACGGTCTTTTTTCCAGCTGCTTTACCTTCTGTCCCTTGGTCATTAATAGATTCCCCAGAATACTGTTCTTTTATCTCCTTTGGATC
The DNA here is from genome assembly GCA_024721245.1 of Mitragyna speciosa. Taxonomy (NCBI): domain Eukaryota; kingdom Viridiplantae; phylum Streptophyta; class Magnoliopsida; order Gentianales; family Rubiaceae; genus Mitragyna; species Mitragyna speciosa. The sequence goes on from CM045562.1 coordinate 927,242, forward strand.
TTCTTTATTTAAAGTTGCAGACTCAACATCATCAACAGCATGACCTGGATCCTTTTTCTCTGTAGAAATGGTAACCTCAATTTCTTCATCTGGTTTCACATTGTTTAGCTTCTTAGACAGGTGATCAAGACTCGATTGAGCCTCAGCAAAATTTGTCTGAAGGTGGTTATTTTGCTTCTCAACATTTTGGTTTAAATCTTGGATTCCATGCAGCTTTTCCTCCATTTTCTTCACCCTGATGTTCAAATTTTGTGTGTCGTCAATCAGGTTCACTTTATCTTCCTCCAAAATGCGGATTTGTGCATGGAGATCATCACCTTCTGTCTTCATCCTGTCTATAAGAACAGTCTTGTGATGACACTGCAGTTTCTAGGTTGATCACCTTATTAACGAGGTCATCAATCTTCTCTGCTAGTTGTGTAACCGTGAGAGAAGTCAAGGAGCCCACCTCAATTTGTTCCTTAACCTTCATTTCCTTTGCTGTATTACCAACATCCATATTCAAGCTTTCTGATGTATCACCAGCTAATGCAGATTTATCTTCTTTTCCATTTGCCTTTTCTTCATCATAAGTAGTTTGATCATTAAGAAACTCCCGCCTAATGGACTTCAGTTTCTGACGAGCATCTTCAATCTTTTTGTATTCCTCTCTTGCTTCTTGGTTAGATCTTTCTTGTTTCTCCTGCAACTGGGCCAAGGTTTCTTGACATGATCTGAGAGCTGCTTCAGCCATAAGTGTCCGAGCCTCATTATCTTCAATGACCTTGCCTACACCAAATTCGTCTTGCAAGCTGCAGACCCTTTGTTGCATTTCCATGATCTGGTTTTCAATTCCCCAATACTTTGAAAGGCCACTTTGGTAGGAGCTCTTCACGAACTCTTTGACAGTTTGCAATGCTAGAATATCTTTTTGGAGTTTATCAATCTCTTCAAATGCTTCAGCTTTGGTCAAACCAGATTTTGCAACTGTCTTGTTAGCTTCATCTGCTTTAGATAACTTCTTGGCTTGCATTTGCTTTGAGGCATTAATGAGACCCTTCCAATCTCTAGGAGCCTTTGGAACCTTAGGAACTGTTGATGCGTTTGCATTTGGAACTTGTGGAAAACCTTTTGGGAGTTTAGGAGAACAAAAGTCCTCCTCCTCATCCATTGCTAATTGAATCTGATCTGGAAAGAGAGTGGCAATGGTATTATTGGCATTTTGTAATTCCGTTGATAAGTGGTCATAGCGTTCAGCTAATGCTCGGAAAGCACGATAAGATTCCTCTACAAAGTTAATCAGTTCTGGCCTCTTTTTGTAGTACATTTCTGCCCTTTTGGCAAAGGAATCTCCATCTTCTTGAATAAGTTTTAGCATGTATTGTACCTTATCTTCCATGTCTGCAAAGCCATGAACCTAGTTAGAATTGTCTACATGTCAAAACCAGTTTGTCCACAAATATGACTGGGGAAAAGAAAATGCAAGTTTCAACTGAAATCTTGTTAGCTGCTACGAAGCCTATAAAGTGCATCATCATAAGATGAGATTTGCCAAGCTTGTTCTCCAATTTCAGAATCTACATGTAGCAATATGGATTCAATATATTTAACTTCATGTATGATTATAATTTTCTAAAAAATGAAGCTGGGATTTCAACATTCAGAATTAATTTGATTAGAGGCTCAAAGATGGCATATAATCACCATATATAGATGATTAAATCCTACTTATGCATTTGCTGAATTTATTCAAGTTTCACTTTCTTCCTCTTGGCTAACATTAACGAATTCCTGTCAATGTCCTTCCCCTTCTGAAATACAGGCAAACCTAAAAGATATATCTAGCTGGCACTCTGATAAATTCTTTTTGGCTAAGGAAATTGAATGATATTTGCTCTAGACAACGAGTTGACGAAATATTCATGGATCGCCTTTATTACTCTGAATGTAGATCTAAATGGAAAATTACTCTGAAATCATCACCTTTATTATCATTGCGATACAAAGCATGTGTATATTCCTTCTAGCTCAAGCTACAACTAATGTTGCAAGTTGCCTCAATTTATGGAAATGCGAATATTTGATACTCTGATCCAAGGAAATTTAAAAACAATAATTAGAGAAGAATATTGATTTAGTCACCTCTCAATCAAGAAATCAAAGATTGCTAAAACTTTCACATTATCTATTCTCGTGTTTTGAGGATACATTAGCATTCAAAAGAATGTAGACATTTGTAGATGGTCAAAACAAGCATTGAACATCCCAGAGAAATAATCATTTGATTACAGTGACAAATACGACAACACTAAAAATGATCGTCTCATATAGAAGGTAGTTGAGGAAATACAAATATAAATCATAATGATACCTTGAAGGCTTTGTTCAAGCCACTTGGATTGTTTTGTCCTAATGTGGCTTGCCCACCACCATGAATATGCATTGCTTGCAGCTCTTTGCAACATCTTTTTTTTTTTTGGTTCCCTTGTTTTCTCTTCTTATCTTTAAAGAGCAATAATCAAAGTTGATGAAACTCTTTCTCTCCCCATATGGTACAGAGAATTTGATGTGTATTCTTTTACTTCTTTTGAGGAAGAGAAAGAGTTTCAACCTTTCAATGGGTGAAAATGCTACATTTTGTGGGGAGAAAAAAGTTGGAACAAACAATCATCCTTAAGAATTCAACCATCCTACTTTGTGAATGTATGAAAGAGAGGTATTTTCGCACAAAAAATTGGGTAACCGGACAACCTGCCAATCTTATTAGACTAATATGAACATGTCTGCCGCTTGGTTATGAAGGAAAAATTCTTAGGATTAGGTTCACGACTAAACTTATGGATGTCGTGATCTAAATAATGGTCATATATGAGTAAAGTGTTGCGTATTAATATAATAAAATAATGCAAAAACACTTATATGGCTCTTAATTTGACAATAAGGTTCATTGGTAGAACTGTAAACTAGATCCATTTAAAAAAATTTTCATGCTTGTGACACACTGAATTTTGACAGTTTTACTTTTACATTCCTTCATGTAACTGAGAAATTTAGGAAAAAGAAAGCACCTTTTGTTTTCTTTTTTTGTTGATTTTTGAATGCGTATAATGTGCTTTATCTAGTTAGAAAAATTTTTCTAGAGTACGTGAGATGCTGAATATTAATCACTAAAACGTTTTTTAGCTGGCTTCTTGATTTATACACATTCGCAAATTTTGAGATATTTGATCTAACGTTTTGCCGTTTGGAAGACATACGAAAGGCTAATTTGTCCAATGCAGAGGTAATATATTTTACCTGTTGTATTATGAAAGGGAATCCATTAATCAATTCACGGATGGTCTCGAGGAACTTAATGAGAACAAATCTTATTTAAGTGCAAGGGATAAAAAAATAAAAAAAAACTAATAATTGTCGATTAAAAACTGTTTTCTTTTTTCTTGCTTGAGACCAGGCTTCCTCCTTCATGTGGGATTACCAAAAAAAGGGGAAAAAAAAAGTGTGTAATCATTGGCGATGCACAACAATTTTTTTTTTTTTTTTTTTTTTTGACAAGTGATTGTAATAAGACTTTCACTCGGATGTTATCGAGCCACATAAACATCGAACATCACACTAATTTGTCCAAATTATAAACTTGCTTTCATTTTCACGTATAAACTCAAGGTCTCTGCAACGTTAGATGAGCACAAGAACACCAAGAAGATAACAGCCACAAACCAATGAAAATGCTTCAAAAATTCCTGCCCTCCATTCTCTAATTGCGGCACCAAAAAGACAGAGATGGGGCCAATGACTATTATTGGTTCACCAACGAAAAATCAGAAGAGCATGAAGGGAAACAAATGGGTACATCTTCAACTTCTCTTAATTGCTTTCTGTCCCTTTAATGGTGAAGGCCACATGCATGATGCAAGTAATAACTACATAATTGATCTTGGTTATAACGCCTACAATCAACCACGAAGTTGGTCAGTGGTCCAATTTCACCGTCTAGCTTAGTTGCCCAGAAAAACGTACAAACAAAGAAGAACATCATCATTTAAGATGCAAAAGTTCTTTGTCCTTTTGTGTTGCGATTACAATTTGTTGCTACCACATGCCAAGACGAAATCAAGAAAGCAGAACCGGGTACCAATGAAGATGCAAGAGGAAACAGTAGCAAAATTTCACTTTTTTTTGGCTAAATGACTAACACTGGAAAGTGACGATGACCATAGAATCCGAAGGAGAAAAGGAACAGAATAGATGACATGAAGCAAACAGTTCGTGTATAATTCAGGTGTAAATTACAAAGACCCATTCAACAGTGGAGAATTTATTTACAACTGCAACATGTAAAAGCATAAATACTTTCAAAACGTGTACACAATAGTATTTACACAAATCAAGTAGCATTAGATGTCTAGTTTCCCCATGAAATGGTTGAACATAGCCTAACCACAGTAGCTGGAAGAACATAACACTCTGCATTCTTCAACTGTTAAGGCCTAAAGCCCTGGTAATCCAAAGAACATAAGACGGCTTTTGTTGAGCTACATTGCAGGTCATCACAAAAACACAGACGAATGCCACCTCTGATTGACAAACTACAGGCTTAGGTTGATCTTCTGCACGTCTGCCTGCTGGACCAGAACTGATGATACATCTTTTTGCAGTTTAACAGCTAACTAGAGGTATTCAAATTCTAGTTCACACAAATTGGTTCTCGATCATATAAATCACCATTGCAAATAATTAAACAAGCATTCAATTGCCATTTAGCAGCTTCAAAAATTCTGGAGCGAAGAAAGCCACTGCTCCATATACTTCTTACCCTCTGAAAGTACAAAGACACGGAAAAAATTAATAAATTGTCTCCCCTGTGTACAAGCATATAAACTAGAAAAGAACACCTTGAATTCCACAGGACAGCAAGAAATTATAAAGTCACTTGATAATCGATTAAATCATATTGTAGAATACAATCACAAAGCAGCATTAACAAGAAATGATTAGCAGCTTTTCACAGACCAACTAATGCTTCAAGTATGAAACCATTCTCACAGAAGACAAATTTGTTTTTATGAGTGAAGAATCTGTGGACCCTCCTTTCTTGCTCAATCAAAGATGAACCACAGATTTGCCTTAGATAAGCATTCAATCATTAGGAGAGAAGAAGGAAGTAACAAGAAGACTAACCACTCCCAAAACTGTTTTACTACTAATAATATTCAGCAAATCAAAAAAAATTATATATAGTGCTAATGATTCAGACACACAACAGTACAACTACAATTGAACTGGAGACCACAAAAATCTACATTTCAATTCATGACAAAACAAAAGTTCCCAATAAACATAATCAAACTTCAGTTTACTGCTTTTTACAACCTTGGCAATATTTTGCATGAGTACAATATAACATAAACCTTTCTATATTCCTCAATAATTTCGTTTCTACAGACTCCAGTTTTCAAGCACACAGCTCCACAATCAGTACCAGTTTCAGAAGTGCACAACTAAGAACTTCCATTAAAAGCTATTCAATTACAAGACATCAATCATAAATCAGAACAGAAGAACCAAAGAAACACATGGAACTGAAAACAATAAGCCAGAGCAAAAATCTGCAAAACAGAAAATTTCAGAAATCCAGAAGGCAATAAACTAGAATCTTGGTAAGCTGCAGAGTTAAAAACTATTACCAGCAGAATACTCATTTTGGAGATTCTTAATGGCACTAAAGAACTGATTATTAGGGTCATTCTCTAATTCTGAGTAATCATGCCTGTAGCAAGGAACAAGCACAGCAAAACTGTCATCTGCCTCCTCATCACTCTGGAAATCAGGGGCATGCGGTTCCAGCCACCCAATTGACCAGTCCGAGTCATCAGATTCAGACCCTGATAAACAAACACCATCAGATGGCACCAATACAATATCATACTTCTTATCAATTCTCTTCCTTTCCTCCCTGCTCTTCCATTTCCTCTTAACCTTCCTACTACTCGAAGACGTCATTTTCGCGGCCTGAACTGATCTAAACTTCAAATTCTCCGGTTCCCTGAATCCAACACCCCAATCAGATATAGAATTCACCGAAGAACCGTTAGAGACCGGCTCTTTCTCCTTAGCACCCCACAACCACCATGAAAATCTAGTCAAAGAAACAGCCATTTTCTCCAATACAAACTCAAAGGGATGATCAGATGTCAGTTGTATTAGCAAATTGGCAGACCAAAGAATTCAATCCAATCAAAAACCCATAATTAGTGGTCCTCAAACAGGATTTCAAGAACAAACAAATTCAACGTAATGATGAGAAGAAGTATAAGATCAGAGGCACGTGAATCAGCGAAATATCACAAATTTAATGTTAGCATCAACTGATGTATTCTTTTTTTTTTTTTTGTGTAGAAATAAAAACTAATTTTTAAGCATCAGTCGGGTCAACCTTTGAAGTTTAAACAGACGGAAAAAATGAACTCCATTCACTCACACAATTATATCATTATGTCGACACTAGAGTCAATCATTTACTTCAAAAAGGTAACTTCTTTAACCCAAAAAAAAAAAAAAAATTAAGCAGCAATCAATAATACAACTTCAAACCCATCAAAGAAAAGGTCCCAAAACAAAGAGTTGTTCTTTAAGACTTCAGAATTTTGAAGAAAGAACTGAGAAGAAGGTGGATGAAAATTAGACGGTCATAGAAGCAAAATTTTTCCCCTGCTGGACAAAGGGATGGTCGAAAATTGGAGATTTTTTGAGATAACCGGTAAAAGGATGGGAGAATTCTGGCCGACAGAAGGTCAGGAATAGCCTATGGCCCCGGTTACAACCGGAAGATAGAAGTGCAAGAAAGCAAGAACAGAAGAACCCAAACCATGTTATCTCCACACGCCACACACAGTTTCTCTCTCCTAAAGTCTCTCTGCCTCCCCCACTCTCTCTCTCCCACACACCCAGCCACCCACACCCACAAGTTAATCTGGTCAGTGAGGGGCTATGTGGTGTGTATATATATATATATATATATATATATAGGGTGTGCTGACCATCTGGATTTGTTTTTGTAGGGTGCGGATGAGTCTCAAAAAGAGAAGCACATCATTGTCAAATTCATTTGTGTATTTTAACTAACTTGGTAGCTAATTAATTTTTCTATTTGAGCCATCTTTTCTCGAGTTCAGCTTAAACAGCTTGAATATCTTACCATTTATCTTTTAAATTTTTTTAATTTAATATTTTTTTTTCATTTTCTAAATATCTCTCGTCAATAAAATCAATGATTAACAAAATAACTACTACATTTTATATTAAAAATATAATTTAATAGTGTAAAGTTAATTTTCGTGAATTTAGTGTATATCTTTTTAAAAGAAAAGATTACACACACTGTGCATGCCTTTAGCATTAGTTTTACATGTTAATTAAAATTTTAATATTTATCAAGCTAGGATTGAACTGATCTTGAAACACTAACGAACCCCACCCCAATAGCTTGAACATTTTACATGTTAATTAAAATTTTAAGGTTTATCGAGTCAAATTCGTATGGACCTTGGAGCTCAACCAACGCTAATTGATGTTTGAAGTGTTAATTGATGAATCAAACTCGGACGAACTTTTACAAAATATAGTTGGATTTAAGTATTGAATAATTTGGTTTGTATTTCGGATGTTCCCACTATTTCATTTGTATATATAGCATAGTCAACCAACAATTCAAAACACAAAAAAAATAGATTAACTTGGAAATTCTATTTAATGGCCTCCTCGGTAAAATAATGTGTGTGTTTCTAAGTGTGTTTTTATTTAAAAAAATTACCGATTGAAAAATAAATGAAGAAATGAAACTGAAAAATAACTAAAACGAAAAAAAAGAGAAGTCCTTTTTTGTGACTAAAAATGTTTTAACTCTCAAATCTAAAGAAGATAGATACGTTCGTTTTTTCAAATCTTGGCCAGATGCTTCTTCATGCTCCCTCTAGTTTAATAGAGGTGAATGTGATCACTTAGACGTACAAGTGAAGTTAACATTCTTCTTTCTTTAATTCAATTTGCTTCTTTCAGTCATTATTGTTGAGGTATAGCCCTCGATATTATAAATCTTATGCAGATTGGCTTCATCCCACTAATGATTACGTAGTTATTTAGGACATATATTCCTTACTGCAAATACATTGCTTTTGCAAGTTCACTTCTTCCATCCTTCAACAAAATCATCTATGTTATGCGTTGGAGAAATAGTTGTTTTGTTTTTATTTGGTAGATTTGGAGTAAAATTGCAATACTTTTTTAAAAGCTAATATTATGGAGTATGAATCTAGCTTATTTGATTGTAAACTTTTATGTCATTTCAAACAATTGGATCTGTATTAATAGTTAAAAAACCATGTTACGTCTCTGTGTGCGACCAATTGATGGCTAACAAGTAATAGCAACTAACGAATGGAAACTTGAAAATGTTAATGGACTACATACAATGATTAATTAAGACTCTGGAATGCAAATTGAAAAAGACACATGGATGGTTCCGCTGACTTGGGTGCCTGGGATGCCAATCATTGCGTCTATTCGGCACTAAGTAATGGACACGTTGGTGACATTTCAAATTGTGTGGTCTTATAAAAGATTTGTACAAACTATTCCGACATCACGCATGGATCTTTTAACTAGTCATAGTCGTAATATTGGTTGTAATGTTTTGTTTTTTCGCCATATCAAAGATATGATGGATGATAATCCAATTTGTGTGCTTAAACAAAAGGCATTTAAACAATTTGTTACATTGGTACTCTGATTCACATTATTTTTGTAACACCATTATGGAGACTCTTTTTGTAAGATCCCACCCCCCACCAAACCCACCTCTCTGCTTTTTTTTTAGATCAATTGATTGCAATTTGTTACCTCAAGATATTTTTGTCATACTCAACTTGAAGCGAGTCTCACAATTTTAGCCAGGATAAAGTTCATAATTTAACTAAACATACACTCCCTAAACACACACTAACACATACACAACCCCTATTTTTCTCCACTGTCAGGACCTGATTTTGAACCTTAGAGCTTGGTAGCAGAGAAAAAGAAAACATTTTAATTGATAACATATCCTTCTATTTAATAAAAATGTATATTAGGTAACCAGCTATTTTAGTGAGGAAAATTATCCCTCTAATTATTTTTTGTCTTCATTTACTCTCTTGAAAATCTCATAAACAAGGGACATGTAGACCTTCTATTATTGCCAAGTGCCTCAAAGTTCCTCATGGGACCCTATGACTATATGAAGAGTTCTCGTGCGGCACATTAGTTCTCACTTCTCAGATCACACTAGAACATGCACATGTTTAATGTTTGGTGCATAAATGATTGTCGAATTTTTCTGCGTTAAATGGAAACAATTACAGGTATCAATTTTCACACGGGCCAGCAAGAGGTAGGAAAGGGTTGATATGAGCATTAGTGACATAATTAATGTTCCAATGAAAAACGTTTGATCAAATCATTTTCTTTGCTTTTCACCAACGTTGTACCACCTCAATTTCTTTATTGGTCCCAGTTATTCAGGTACGCTTAATAAGTTTTCTGAAATCTTTTGCATAAGTTCTTTTTGTTAAGTTTTTTTAGCCATGGAAAATTGGTTTTACATTGGTAAGAAGACTAGGAAAAAAAATATTTTTAAAAAGAAAAGTATAAGTTTGTAGTTCCTCTTATCTAGTTAGTTATTACGTTCAAATAAATTTGTAAAAAAATTACAAAAATTAAAAGAGAGATGTTGCAAATCAAAGGTGCTCTCCCTTTATGTATAATATAAAATAAAATAAAATAAAATAATGATGGTAATTCGTTCCCATATTCCAACTCAATTTACATACACCTTGAATCAAAGTATCAAATAGTGACATAATACATTTTTTTTTAGTAGTTATTGACCCAATTTTTATATCTAATACCTTTTTCAGTAGTTATTAACCCAATATGAATTAATGGTGCCCATCACTGATCTTAATAGAAAAAACAGTAGTGTCTTCTCCTAGAAAATTAGCCATAATAATGCAAATGAAATACACGAGAAGATAAATGTTTAGTGTATGGAATTGAGAATTGAAGTTCACCAGGACCTTGCTTCTTGCTTCTAAAGGATAACGATAATGCATCACCTTACCTGCCCGAAGTTCTAATTCGTCATTTAAGTTGTGCTTAGAAGTTAAAAAAGACGAAACAAAGGTGCTTGTTTCAAATTTTGAAAGAAGGCCCTCGGACGCATTCCTATCCACAAAAGTTCCAATCCAAAGACTTAAAATTGAGTTTGAAAAGCATGAGAGAATAATGCACCTACTAACTAGCAATCTGAAAAGAAAGAACATTTTTGGTGGTTTGATTTTTGTGTACATTAGAAACAAGCAAAGGTCATTTTCTTGATGATTGACCAATAGCAAACATCCACTTACTCACAATTCACAAACCCATCACAATCATGAGAAACAAATCGTGAAATTCTCAATTCTCATTGCAATAAATGTTCAGAGTTTGCAATTAATTAGGTCGGTGGGTCTTTATAAGAAGTGAAAACCCTCAATTCCCCCGTCTCCTGCAAAACATATAAGACAACAAAAAAAGAAAGAGAAAAGAAATATATTTGTCGACCTTTTTTTTTTTTTTTATGTTGCCTTTCGATATTTAATTTGAGTTCAAGATGGAGCTCATTTCCAAGTAGTCTAAGGTGCAATTGATAATTGGAGTAGGGTGATCATAGTGGGGCTATTAATTAACTTATTCTAGCTAGAGAATATATCAATTTGATAAAGAATTGCAATTGTCATGTATCAATTTGCTTTAGTATTAGCTAGTACCGCTGTTATTGGAAAAGGTTTTTAATATTTGAAGTCACACAAAATCACGTAGTAGCATTAACCACGAATATTATCAACAGGTGTGGTGAAGTATACACAATTTCTTGCCAAATTCGTTAGGATAAAACTAAAGACAATTAATTAAGCAGTGATTTATATTTAAATTAGCTGTGAAATCTGAGGAATCTGTTGCCTTTGTCAATTATAAAAGCTGAAATGGTGCACTTTTTTCTTTCAACTTTGCGTGACCTGCGTATTCCATTTTGCGCATAGTGCCCCGTGACTAAAGGAGTAAGATAGAAGCCTCCAAAAAAGCTTTGTGGAATAATATCGATTGCTAAAAAAACAATTAATTTGTTTTATGCAAAATTGGAGATATGTTTTCATGATTAGGATGGAAGTGGACATCCGATGTTTGAACCTTTTACTTGGACCCAAAAAAAAAAAAAAACTAGTAATAAAAAGAAGCTTTTAAATGATCAGAAGGTTACTAGCCGCAAATACTCAATTATTATTTGCTTTTCCCATTTTTAATTAGTTTGTTTTTCTTTTTCTGCTTACGCTGTTTTATTTTATACTTTAGATAATAATCATTCATCCGATTTCTCCTGTTACCATCCAATTGAAAATTACTATTATGAACCCTCAAGTATAGATTAACATGGGATACTTCTGTCTCACCTTGACGTCATACTCATGTGATATCACTTAGTAGATTGATAGTATGACATGCGCATTTGCACTAATTATGTTCATTGTTAAGTGAGTGTAACATAACTATTACACTACATATTGTAAAAAATTACCTCAACCCTTTCTTTTCACGAAATTAATTAACAAAAATCAGCTTTCATAACAGCAAGAAACGAATTAAGAAAATAATAAATGCTAACCAAGTCAATTCAAAAAGTTTTGAGAAGTGTTAACAGCTAATTAAGTGGGCAGGTAAGAATCATAAACTTAACAAATTTTCCGAGATTAGGCTCCTATTTGTTGAAGTCTTTGGATGTAAAATTTGTCTTCAGCTGCAAAAAAAATTTGAGTAGTATATTCTCATGCGAAATATTTAACACATAGCACCATATAGATCAAGCTTAAGGGATAATGTTTCATTTTGAGACCTTTCCCTAACCTACTCAACGTGTAATGTATTGAGTTATGTTTGATTGTACAGTACTAAACGGGCCAAATCACAAGTGCAAAGTGAAATTATTTGCACATAAAACATCCAATTCTGCAATAAGCAACTGCCTAACAATTCGAATAACAAGTTGCTATCCAGTTAATGTAAGCAATTTCTTGCCAAGATTTTGATGTACGTGCATGGGACCTATTGTATGAGCCCTGAAAAACTCATAATCAGCAAAAGATTTGGTCAATCCGACGTACGTAAAAACAAAATGCCCACTTGTAGTGAAGGCTTAATGATAGTCAAATCAACCAAAGGACAAGGCTAGAAAGCTGTGGTAAAAATATAGGTGCCCACTTGCTTGCTACGGCAAGGAGGTTACCTTTGTTAACTTTGCTTCGTCTACTTTGGGCATCTGCATGTGCCATAGCCTACCAAAAGACAAAAAGTTAGATTTCATTTGTTCTTTAATGTTTTAGACAAGTGAGCTAAGTTATTATATGAAACAAATATGATCAATCGATTTAGCGATTAAGAATTCATGTATTCTTTTATGGCGCAGATTCTAACCAAGATTGACGGACATATTTTTCCATTTTTGTAAATTATTGTAATTATTTTGGAAAGAACTTTAATTTTCATCTCTCATTACCGTTAGAATAATATGTGTCCGTTGATAAATGATATTTAATTACAAGAAGTGTATATTTATAGGCGACATATACAATGAATATAGACTACAGAAATGTACATCTTCAATGTATTTAGACACTAAACCGTACAGTATGACATAATGAATATGACAAATCACCATATTGAACCTAGACATTTATAAGTATTATGCCAATAGTGGAAATATTTAACATGTTTTTTTCACGTCTTCATTCAAATTATTTGAAATTGCAAGTGCACTTGTATTGAAAAACAATTTTTTTTTATGGGTGTTTCAGTTACAATGTCAAAGAAGAATCAGTTCAATGTTTAACTTCACTTGAAATTACTAATCTCCAATCTCCATCTGCCAAAGTACCTGGCTAACGTTCAGGAGGACAATGTTCTGTCATAATCTTGGATGTGAAAATTAAGCCGCCAGAGTGGAACAAGTTGCCCAACATGCAAAACTCATGGAATTAAACTAAATTGATGGTCTAAAACGTATTGCTGGATGTTAAGACGCGATCGCAACAAGCAACATTAAGTTATTAACCCGTCCCAACTGATGGATACGGCTAACGACATAATATAAAATTTAATCTTTGCTGGCACCTTTGACAAAAGTCCAACAACATAGTTTGTCCTTTACCTAGTACAGCCCATAGCTAGGGCCCTAGCATAATTCTCAGCACTTGAAAAACTTGTTTTTCTTTTTTTTCAGATTTTTTTGGCTAATTTAGGTGTTAAGTTTAATTCTCTTTTCACCTTTTGTAGTCAACTACCAGTTGGATTAAGATTTTTATTAAATGCAGACTTATCATAGATTAACTGGGCGAGAGGCAATTAACCGGTATTTTGTAAATTTCTGTTCCATTATCACCAAAAAAAAAAAAACAGAAAAACTTGTTTTTGTAGAGATCTTCTATGTCATTTCTTGATGATTATGGAACTAAAGAGGCTGTAAAATTGTGTAGAGTACAAAGCATTGTGTAATACCTTTTAGGTAGAAAAGTCCAAGGTTTGATCACAAGGCAGAGGTCGCTGTCTTTGGAATTTCGCATACAATTCTTATGCAAAAAAGTATTATTGACTTGCAGGCAAAAGATCTTTAGGTGACGTATAAACAAGTTCGACCACAAATAAATCGTTTGTAATTTTGTGGTCTCATCTATCATTTCGTGCGTAAAAGAGTAACCATGATCTATGTGATTTCTTTAGTATTTATCGTGTAGAATAGAAACATTTGTTTTAAATCTACACAAACTCCATATATTGTGTACGAAAATTAATATATAACTTCTCCGACGTCCAAATAATCTTGACATATAATAACCCTTAGCTCTAGATGGACAACGAAATTGTCCAAAAACAACTAGCACTATCTCCATTGACAAAAATGTCAAGAACAATCAATAAAACCGAAGATTTTAAATAAATTCTAAAGTTGCAAATTATTTTCACAAATCTCTTAATTTGCCAAACGATATTAAGTAAGTTGACATGTGTTGATGCGAGAGGAGAGATTAATCCTGAAATTTCTAATCATTTGTTGATATTTTAACCACCAAACCACCTATTGATGTTTGATCCACACATGTTCTTTCCTTCCTACTTTTGCATGCAGCAAAAGATACGTGGTATAAAATTTAAATGGTAGTGGCACATGGAACGATGGAGGGATTGTGACTCTTCAAAAAACCAAAGACATTCAAGAAGACGTATCAATGTTAGATGTGTATGGAGGACAGGAGAAATAGGCATTTGCTGGTTGCAATCATACAAGCATGAGATTTATGAAATAAAAGGTAGCTTAAAGAAGATAATACACGTGGTGTCCATTATACTAGTGCAATTATATTTGCTTGGAAGCCTCAGCCTGGTGTTGAAATTAACTTGGAAGCGGTTGGATTAGGAAAAGGAAAGAAGACAGTGACTCAAAAGGGTCCGCCATATGTTCAATAGAGAAGTTTTGTGCCGAATTTTAAGCTGAAAAGAACTACTAGAAATTTGTAAGTCATAAACTTCCTATGGGCCTATGTTTTTGACAAGCAAATGCAACCATGCTTCTGAAAAGAACTACTAGAGATTTGTAAGTCGTAAACTTCCCATTGGCCTATGTTTTCGAAAAGCAAATGCGACCACTCCATGTAACTTAACTATAGTTTAGTAGTAAGAACATACAATAGCTTACTTGAACAAACAAACATTAGCCCATGGCTGAACAAGCCATACCCTTTCTTCCCTACACATTTTTGTACTCTTTCTCCGGTTTCTACTGCAGAAAACACATATATTGGGCTAGCTTTGCGACGTTCTAATCTGGCACAAGTTTGCAACGAACTTTTGGTGTATATCTCAATCCAATACTGTTCTTTTTTATTTATAATGATCAAGATTCATCTCCAGTATCAATCACCATGCTTTACGAAAAAATTTTTAAATAGATCCGGTCCATAACTCTACTTGTAAATTTTGTGATATAAAAGAGAGTCACATAAGTATTTTTATATCTTTTCTTACATCAACATGCATCATTTTACTTATTTGATACTTTTTTAAACTACAAGATTCACAAGTAAGACCGTTGGCCCGATCTACCTAAGAATCTTTCATGTTTTACCAACACGTGATAAATTTCATGACATGATACACAAAATTTAAAAATTCTTCCTAACATATTATTGATTTTGGGGATTTTTTTTTTCTATATTGTTGGAGAATGGCAAGGTCTTTTTTTTTTTCTTTTCACCGGCCGCCCCGCGGGGTTTTGTTTTGGAGGGACCTGACGTTAGAAAATTTGTTTGATAAGAACTATTTGCTGCGCATACAACGAAGAAAATCAGGTTGAAGCAGTGATGACACTGTGGTTTATACTTGTAAAGTGTACGAGGTAAGGAACCTTTTGCTGGCTATCTGATGGAATAGAATTGCATAAAAGAATTTGTTTGACACTCTTTGTGGACTACGTGATAGAATGCATAATTTATCTATGGAAGATATGCAGCTAATGGAGAGCTTAATAAGTATATTGCAGATTTTTTATTTAACTGAGGTGGGAATAGACATTTAAAAGAGGAGGATGAATATTTTGAACCAGTAAAAGAGAACAGAAACTTTTATGCATCTCCTAGAACATCAAAAAGCCATAGTTGATGAAATATTGCTGTTGAGAGTTCTAAACAATAAGTTCCACCCGTAGAATTACGTATCTTTTCAGTTTTACACAATTTAGTAGAGCTACATTATCTTTAATTATTTGCTTCTCTTTTCTCCGTTTTGTATTATGTACCTGTTCAGTTCTAAACAATTTGTTAGAGCAACATCATATAATTGTTTTAGAAATTTTTGCTTCTCTTCCACCTATTTATGTTATAATTTTTTACGAGAATTGAATATTATGGTAGCGGAGCAAGTTGTATTTTGCAGTATGGGATAGAGTAGTTTGAGAAAGAGTGGCAATTTTACATTTGCATTTCTCTCCTCTTTCTAAATGTTATAAAGCTGGATCCGAATTGTTAGTAGAAAAGGAAAGCAAAATTATCTTGGTACAAATAATAGCTTTTTTTCCCTTTAAATTCCATTGCAGAATGTCAAATAACTTCTTTTTTTTTTTTTAATGTACCCTAATAAAATTAAACAGAATTTAAGCACCTTTGTCAATGTTGTATATCTGAATGGCTTGTCATACATCACCCATGGGTGCAAGTATGAAATTTTGTCTGATAAGTTTCATATGCTGCTTGACGTATTCTACTAGTTGTTAGTGTTAAAGGACTGCCATCTAAACAACAAAATAAGTAACTTGGCAATACAGGATCAGACAACTAGCTGATTACATGCTCCAAGAAAGAAAATGTTAATTTCAATCAATAAGTTGCTTTGCCAACAGCAGATTCAGCATGTTTCTTAGACTGCATTGATGAGGAAAATCGTTTCGTCTATTTTGTGCCATATGAACTGGATTCCGGGGAGAAGTCAGAAAGTCCTTGCCTCAGAGCTTCAAGAGTTACTCCATTGTGTACTAAAATACTAGTAACCCCCATTCTAGATACCTGCACAACAATATTATCAGTTAAAAAATAGCAAAATAAACCATCCATCCTTGACCATGAAGTGTTAAGTTGGATGAGAAATAGGAGCCGTACCGCTTCAATATTTCTGTCCTCATCGTCAAAGAACAACATTGAATCAAACGGTATTCCGGTTTTCCTCTGAATTTTCTGAAAATGTTGTGTCTTGTGAGTCCAACTGGAGAAAATTTCCTGCATCATTACAAGTAGAAATATATTCAGAAGAAGGTATGGAACAGTTGAAGAAGAGGATTACTTCTTTCATCAGAGAATATAGATCAATTAAGATATGATGTAATTAAGAATTAAACTGAGATCAGTTGTCAAGGGTCCTGTTTCTTTCTCTTAGAATGATATTTTGATCTCTCTAACCCCCTCTCTCCCTTCCCCCTCTCCTTTCCTTGTCAAAGGGGAAAAATAGAGAATAAGCAAATGAACCAACTACCAACTATGACCTTTTATAATGAGATCCTGCGTTGAAAAGTACGACTACAACAAGCTACAACGTGTGGTACTATATTTTGAAAGCACCAAGTTATGCTACGTAAAGAAAAAAATTAGTTTTTACCTCACACCATCTGTACAAATACTTTGAGAATATAAGCAAAGACATGCACTCAGGCAAAACCATATCCATGTTACATGAAGACAAGCTGCAATTGCAGTCCTATACCTAAAGAGGTCTGAATATGTGTACCATCTATGCTTATGGATGACCTTCAGAGCAAATAAAGCCTCTCGGGTGATGTGGAAATTACTTATGTCGGGAACATAGTTATGTAGCTATTTGGGACTTAACCAGACATTTGTTTGGCATTGAATATTTCATTCTGGAGCTGCCAAATAACCAAATTCACCCATGTAATGACCTATGAAAAAAGATATTTGTTATTGTCACTCTATAGTCAACATGATTATAAGCAAATAAATGAGACCCAGAGTTGCTTTAAATACTTCAGCTAGTGGGAGAACAATGTGTTTTCACACTTTAAAAGTCATTTAACAGGGAAAAAGAATTATTTCCTGGTATCTAAGCAGCAAATTGTTTTAATAGCTCCGCTACAATTGGGAGGTTACGTGATCTTAGGGGCTTTAGAGCTTGGTTTCGGCCAAGAGCGATGCACATCAGAACCAACACTGGGTTATAGTGTGCTTCTTGTTCTTTCTCGTGTAACTTCTTTCTCCTTACCTGGTGTTGTGTCTAGTGTGTGCGAAGGGAGTGGAGGCATATACAGTTTCATATGCAAATCTCCAGGCAGATCCTATTCCTATTCCTTTATTATTTTTGTTACTGGGATGCTAACTTAAACTCAACTGTAAACCTTAGTTTCACTTCCAGAATCCTTGGAAATCAGTCGTGCTTACAACTGTGTTAAGCAGAGAATATATGGAACCAAAACAAGGGAGGAAAAAAGAAAACAGGGGCCAGAAATATGCTTATATCTGAAAAGTAAGGACTTCAGAAAGAATGCAAACAGTGATGTACATAGGCTGAAAAAAGCCAAAGCAAATTGGTGAGAATGCATTTTTAGTTTTCCTACGTACCTCAGCAACAAAGCTGGATCTTATACCCAATCTCTCAAGAAATTTTGTGGCTATATCATGAGCTGGTGATCGCGAAGCAATGGCAAAATCAATTCCTCGATCCTTAAGAGCATCTATAATTCCTCTCGCATGAGGATACAAATATGGGGTATCTCCATCATAGCAGCACTCACTGAGACGTCACAAACGGTTAGTAGCATGAAAATACCAGTAGTATCATTGCACCAAGGAACAGGTCAACTTCTGTGATCTTATTATGTTTCATTACAAAGGTCTGTTATTTAATGCGTCAATCAACTGCAAAGAACAGAGTGCATTTTGCGCCTAAGAAATCTAAATTCAACAGTTACAACCTAAAGAAACTAAAATATGTCCCAGAAATCTGTCCTAGAAATCTCTTAACTACAAACAAATGGATGGGGAAAAAGAAAAAAAAAAAAAAAAAGAGGAACTATCATTTGAATCACAATTCAAAGAAAGATACTAACATACATGCTTTATGGACTTTATTCACAGAAGCCTCTTAATTTAATCCATTTTTTTTTCCTAATATGTACGAGCTAGTTATCTCCATTTTATTCACCCAATAAGCTGATCTCCCCAGATCCAACATCAGAGTCCATAAATAAATAGATTACTTTCCTCTCTGACCATTTAAGACCTTCCTAAGGTGATAAAATTTGGAAAAATGATAAATGTCCCAAAGATTAGAGATAATCAGCTGCAGTTATATAACTTTTCTCCAAACAGCATTCAAAGAAATTCCTCTAAAACAAAGATAAAACAGAATCAAGTACAACAATATTGTTAAATGTCTATAGCTCACAAATTCTTTTCAAAATTTCTGGTAAAAAAAGAAACACTTGTTTTTATAGAAGAAAAATAAAAACAGAAATCCCATGAGAGACAAGGCACTAAACCATTATCAAAGAAAACCAATGTTTTGGAATTGAACTTCAAGCTCAAGAATTTTTTTGTTTTGGCAGTAAGAAGTTTGTGTTGCTGATGCATGATGGTACACAAGAAAGGAGTGAAAGAGTGTGTGTATATACCAGTAAAAAGGCCAGAGAGTGTGATCAAGATCGAAGACAAGAAGGCGAGGAAGTTTTTTATAGAGACGGAGGATTTGTTCCGCCTCTTCCTTCACCTTCTCGTCATCCGCCATTGCCATCCTCTCTCAATCCCTCAATTCCAGCCTACCAAAACAAGGGACTCACTGACAATAACGCTTCTTCCTTGGTGGGATGTTGTGCAATGCAAGACTTTTTGTTGGTTGATTTTTAGCTCAATGGATTGGTTGAACCATAGTGTTATTAAATTCAGTCTGGTTAGAGACCCAAAAAGTACTGAATTAATGGGTTATTGGTTCAACCACCAATTTATTTAAAATATTTTATTTATACTAATATTCATGATTTATAAGTACTATGGTAATGAGACAAATTAATTTTAAAAAATTTTAATTGATTCATTAATGAAGAGAAAATAAATAAATAAATTATAACAGTTCCAATAAGGTACTTTAAGATATATATAAAGTCAAAAAAATTACACATAATAGCATGCTTGTGCTTGCAATTAATGCGAAGTGTTTTATTAATATAACACAATTGGGCACTAATGGAAGATGTCATTTCATTTTATCATACTTCAAAATATAGTTTTATTGTAAAATATAAAAAGTATATTATTTTAGTAGTACAATAAGTTTTTAAGGAATAACATTAACTATTTTCATTATTTAATTTTTGGCTTGAAGTAAAATAATATTTAATTTTTTACCGCAATATTGAAGAGATTATATATCTACCAAATAAATTAATATACTTTACGGGGTATTTCATTTGCTTATTTAGATTGGTAAAGTTTTTTGTATATTTGAAATAAGATCCAAAATTTGGATATTAACAAATGACATATATTTTAGCTAAAGGAAATAACGTAAAGATGCACTGAGTTTCATCGAACCTAACCGGCAAATCAAACGGGCCCAATCCGGTTAATTACACGTTTAAACCAAATGGAAACCTAGTCTGCCTTGGCTAAGTGGCTTACCGGGCCAAACAGTTTAACTGCCAAGCGAAGCTGTGTTTGATAATACTGCGGGTTAAACTTTCCACACAGGCAATTGTCCACGTCTGGATTCAAATCAAACAATTGTCAACTTTCCACAGAGGCCATTGTCCGTATCTGGATCCGAATCAAACAATTGTTAAGGTAACTATTTCGAAAGATATAATTTTCTCTAATTCAACGTAATCAACCTACAAAATCTCGTAACAAAAGTACATCTGAACTTTCAACACAAAATCCGGACTTTCCTATTGTGCAAGCTGTAATTTCTGATTATGATCAATGAATTTATCTATTCCTCAAAAAAAAAAAAAAAAAAAAATCCGGACTACACTTTTTTTTTTTATTGGGTCAATGACCGTGGCCCTTGACTTCATGAACTTTTGCCTCTAAAAATCATCCCCGTCCCTCTCTGGTTGGCTCTATCAATGGGATTCTTTTATCCTTTTATTATTTTTTTTAATAAAAACATTGGGTTTTTTTATTGATTTAATTGCTTTTTTTACCCCTTTTTGGACTATAATTGAGTTTTTCGAATAAAAAAATTATTCACTCGATTACAACGTGAATTCTTTTACTGTTCTTGTGTTTCTAAACCACAATGAATCTTTGGTTTCTTTTTTTTCTTTGGAAAAAGAAATATAAGGAATGATGGAAAAACATGAGTGTTGCTCTTGCCTTTTCAAGTCATGTCATAAAGTAAAACAATTCAAGCTTGTATGTGGTAGCTTATGTACAGATTGGTAATTATAAATCAAAACATGAGCTACCTTTTTCATATCCTTTGACCTACAAGCGTGTGAAATCAAACTTACATATCAATATGATTGAAAAATTTGTTGGACAATATATCAACTAGCTTATATTAGTATTTAGGAGATGTGTAGTTTAGAAGAATGGGTATGAATAGTAATTGTTAATGTTTGGAGGATCTTTATAATTCTTCCTAAAATACTTTTCTATCGAACTCATTAGCCTTTCTGGGAAAATAATACTCATTCTATTAGTAAATCAAACATGTTAGAGAATCATTAAAACTCATACTCATAATAGGGTTAATGATATATATTGTGATAGTGATTGAGTAATTTGAACAAAACAGCTCCTTGGTATTATTTCTAGCACAATTCATTCCTAATTAAACTATCAATCATCACTACATACATGAAATAAGTGTATTACTAATTCAAGAAGTAACATCCTAAATACATTATATCAGGTAAAGAAACGAGAGAAATCAAGTGACATTATATGAGGTAAAACGAGAGAAATTAAACACAAAAACATAACTGAAGGTGTATTCTATTCTTAGTATTCCTATTCCTCTTTCTTGTATTCTTTTCCGTTTTTCTATCCTTCTCCGACTAAAAAAAAAAAAGAATTTATTTTAAAATGCCTAATATATCCTCTTTTTCCTCCAAAAATTAAAAAAAAAAATCTTTTGTAAGGGTGATTCGTTTTCGATTTTTCCGTAGTTTCACTTTCTCAAGCCATATGAACCACATGTCTTTCCTGGCGACCAAAACAAAAAAACTTGTCAAAATTCCACGTGTCGAGTTGAATATATCCCCGGCCAGGAATAAGTATTATCATCTCCACCTGAGGCTCCTTCCATCCGCCCCCTTTTATTATCTCCGCTGCTCTCCGCCGCTCTCCGCCAGGTACAAACCGACGTCTCGTTCTTTCCTTTTTAGTCGTTTAAATTCTTATACGTCTTTATTATCATGCAAAAAAAAAAAAAAAAAAGATAGCGATTTCATTCTTTTTCTATAATTTAATCTCTTAATTACATCAACTACTGAAATGTTTTTGAAATTCATTTAGGGTTTTCCTATTCATTTGTTGGGGAAACCAAATCCCTAGGTTGGCATGTGAATATATATATTTTTATAACGTTATGATAAGGGAAAGTGATGTTGTACTGTCAGGAAATTTTTGTTTGAGGTGAATTGTTTGAGAAACTCTGATAAAAGCTTTAGTTTTGAATTTTTTGTGGCATTTTTTCATCTGAATTTAATCAGTTTTCAGTTGGTTATTGGCTTGTGTGGAGGGGGTGTTGATGCAGTCAATCTTATTGTTCTTAGCAGGTCTCGGGGAAAAGGGGGCTTGAAGATTTGTTAATTGAATATTGAGAAATTTTACTGTTGATAAAGACAGATCGGTTTTATGCTGTCTGTGACTTTTTTACCAAGTTTTTAGCTTTGTTCACTGATGGCTGCTGCTGGTTCTCTGCAACTTTCCCATCAACTGGGAATTTGCAAGAACCATGGATGCAATAAGCAGTTGCTGGTAACTATGCTTTTATTTAGTTGTGGAAATGGCTTGCTTGCTTTACCTTATTAGTGTATTCTGTCTGCGGTAACTGATCGTTTAATCATATGCTTTCCTACAGACTGTGACAGGAGGATGCAAATCATATTTTTTGGGCAGTAATTTTGCATCACTTGTTTTGGTATTGTTCTCTTGCCATGTTGTGTGTGTTTTCAGATTAATAATATGTTTTGCCTTGTCCAAATGTGTTTCCTCTTGATTTTGGATTTAGTTAGTTCACCTATGAAGGAAGTTAGGTTTAGGATCATTGATATGTCATAACATTTCCTTACTGGAAGACGGATGGATTTAGCAATTTTCTTCAAAATTCAACTTTGTATTACTCAAGGTGGTAAGAGCACATGCAGTCCTATAGCAAAACAAGTAGAATACTTAATAAGTGGCATTTTGTGGCATTGAGCTTGATGCTGTATCATTTTTCATTTGAACAAATAAAAAAGGGATGGTTTTTGTGTTTAGCGTAAAATGAGGGAGATTGTGTTCGGATAGAGTTCTCTTCATTTGTAACCTGTGGACTTTAGCTTTGATTGTTTTATTAGAGGTGTTATTGACAAAGTTGTAAAGGATCCAGAAAGTAGTCTTGTTAAAATGAGTTCTTTTCAGGATATATAGTCCATCTCTGGGTGAATTTGGGTTTCTACTTTTCTATTAATAAACCTTCTTATTTTGTTTTTTAAAAAAATAAAGAACAAAAAGAAGGAGCAGGAGAAGGATGCTTTGTATTGTTCAGAAGGTTTTTAAACTCTATTTACATTATATTTTAGGCATCATTTGTCTGGCCTTTAGATGACTTGGGAGGAGACTTAATTTCATATGTCAATGCAACCGCTAATGTCTGAAAATTCAAATTTTGGGGGGTGTATGGGCTGACACAACATTCAAATTGGAGTGTTGGAATTTTTTCCTTTTATATTGAATGTGGTCAATCTGTTTTGCATACTGAAATTTGGGATACTTCATCCTTGTCAAGAATGGACCTGACATTTTTCCTTGTTTACTTTCCAGCGACGAAATTCTTGGAGTCCCAATCTTTCAACCAGATTAAGTTGGCAGACTAACTCTCTTCCTTATAGATATAATCAGTTCAAGTGTTACTCTTCTCTAAATCCTGGCAACTCCTTTGATATTTCCTCTGTTAAGAATGTCGTCTTAACTCTAACAAGGTAATTGTTCCTTTAGGGATTCTCTTCATGTTTGCCTGGAAATGCAATTTTTCGCATGTGCTTTAGCTGCAGGTTGTCTTTTTGCTTGTCTTCTATGCAGAAAATCCTCTTTATAATTAAAATAAAACTGTTTAAACAATAGTATGTCAAATAAAGAAGAAATTCATAGAAACAAAGTACATATAAAGTCTGTGTTACATGGATTCGCCTGTAATAGCCATAACATCCGTGTGGACACGACACGACATGGGTGTGGGTACAAGATCCGGGTCTGACTCGGTCAAATTTGAATGGACTTGTTGACTTGAATCTTTGCTGAAGATGGAAGTTTTTAGTTGCCGGCTAAGAAGGATGATAAGGAAGAGAGAGATGCTGATGAGGGAGGAGAGACAAGATCTGGGTCTCTAGCTTGGCAAAGTTTGATTTCAATCATTGCTGGATAGAGAAGAATGGGATTAGGAAGCCTGGGAAAGAGATAAGATGGGAACAAAAAAAAAAAAAAAAGAAAAAACGAGAAGATGGGAGAAAGAGGAAGAAGATGGAAGAAGAGAAAGATTCAGTGGGAGGGGGCGAAGAAAAGAAGAAGAAGAAGAAGCCGGTGGTTGGTGACATAGCCAACAAAGTATAAACAACTGGTTTTTTCTTTTTTTATTAGGCTAAAAAATAGAAACTTTTAATTTTGTTCATGTGGCCTCACAGGCTTTTTTCTATGCACGTGGGACTCTTTTTGTGCCGTTCACGTTGGAGTCTAAAACTCCTAGAATTTAAACTTGTTTGTGACTTTTTATCATGAAAGTTGTTTAAAATTTTTTATGTATTATATAAATATATATCAATGGCATAATTTTTTTAAAGGATCAGCTTATAATTTATATTTTTTGCCTATTTCTTAATAATAATAGCATTTAATGTATTAGATATTTTATTATTTTGTAGAACAACAGATAAATGACTTTAAAAAAATAAAAAATTAAGTGTATTACAATAAATATGTAAAACTCTTTGTCAAAATTAAAACGACCATAGTTAATTATTCATCTTTGTTTCACTTTTCTCTTGTGGAGTATATTTTTCATATTAATTATACTAAAAATTTAAAAAATATATAAAATTCAAAACCATATCCCCGTACCCATATTCGACTCTTTGGCAGTGTCGCCGTATCCTAATTTTAGAAAATTGACGAGTCTGACACTTGGACACGTATCCAATCCCGACTCTTGTACCCGAGTCCATGTAACTTAGTATAAAGTTTTATGCAGATTCTTGACCTTTTCTTTTGTCAAAATTTTATCCTGAGATACAAAGAATATTTTCTATTGACTCTTCAGAAAGCCATGCAATGAAGAGTATTTAATTAATGGTAATAGTGCTAAAGAAAAAGATGACGAAAAATTATTTTTAACATGAATTAAGTTTTGGTTCGATCCATATATCTAACTTTGGCTAAAAACACATTGTGATTCCTAAATTTTGTCTCTTTTTTGAAAACATTTTACTCGGCAGTGATTGAGGCAGGTTCTCTTAGATATAGGAGTCAACTATTGCCCTTGGGACCTAAATCTGAAAACTATATGCTTTTCTAATTCAATAGGAGCATAAGTCACTAATTTGTTAGTATACGTGATTGTGGTACAGTCCCCACCATATGGTTGTGGCATCAGTGCTATATCAGGATCACTCACAGAATTTGTTCCCATGGCATCAGAATTCAAAACATATCAAGTAAATGTTGATAGTTACATGTTCTTTTTATTGTTAATGCTGAATTAGATCTCATGTTTCAGTGAACTATTCTTTGTTGTTGCTTTTAAACCTCATTTGGGTGTGATACTTCTGGATAGGTTGTATTTTTTCCGTTTAAACTGCTTATAAACAGGTTTTCATAAAGTTTTTTCTTTCATTTTTTCTTTTCAACTGAATCTGAAGAGTTGGAGCTTTTGGACTTGAAATATGTTTTGCCAAAAGCCACCACACTCCCAAAGCTGGTTCTTTCTTACCATTTTACTTAAACATGTACGAGCAGATCATGCAATAACTTGCAAGGTAGTGCTTGGGTGAATAAGTTGGTTCCTGCAGCTGGTATAGTAATTTTTGCAATATGGGGTCTTGGGCCGCTTATGCGGCAAAGCAGAAACATATTTCTCCACGTATGTACTTGTCTCCACTTTCTTTTTTTCAGATATCCTTCTTTCGTTTACAGTGTACCTTCGTAAATGTTAGTTTGTTCAGATTTCTTTATTCAACATTTGTATGTCTTGTGGTCTTGCAGAAAAGTGATAACAGTTGGCAAAAGAGTAGCACACATTATTTTATGACCTCTTATCTTCAACCATTGCTGCTATGGACTGGGGCATTACTTGTCTGCAGGTTATTGTGTTCATTTGGAGAAATACATT
This sequence comes from Mitragyna speciosa, assembly GCA_024721245.1. Taxonomy (NCBI): domain Eukaryota; kingdom Viridiplantae; phylum Streptophyta; class Magnoliopsida; order Gentianales; family Rubiaceae; genus Mitragyna; species Mitragyna speciosa. Next base: position 953,429 of record CM045562.1, read on the forward strand.
TCGGTAACTTAACATATAATGAATTATACTGATGTCTGTCTGCAGAGCTTTGGATCCGGTGGTCCTTCCAACCGAAGCAAGTCAAGTTGTCAAGCAAAGGCTTTTAAATTTTGTAAGGTCGTTGTCAACAGTTTTGGCATTTGCGTATTGTTTATCAAGGTGAGAATTGTTTATGGCAGTTTTTTTTTATGGAAAGAATTCTTGACTAAACATTTTAGAAATTTCTGGAAGATTTCTGGGACTTTGTGGAGTTGCTATAATTGGTTCTTGTTAATCATTCTTATTAGACTATAGTTTATGTGTGTGTTTGGATCACTTTGCATATCCGTGAATGTAACTCGTAATTTCTGTCAATGAAACTTTTATACTAGTTTTATGCATAAATGTAATTTAATTTTTTTTCGTATTTACCTTGTATTGCATTCTAATTCAGGTTGCTTTGAAGCATTTCTGATTAATCATTTTTTGCAGTGTCATTCAGCAAGCACAGAAGTTTTTCATGGAGACAAATGAACCATCTGATACTAGAAATGTATGTATCTTTGCTATTAATCTTGCAACATGATTTGATTTTGCATTTGATCTTCTGAAGCTAATGATTAGCAAATGTTACCAGAACAGCTTGTTTTTGTATAATTTTAGTAGTTGTAATGATTTGACAAATAGGTTTCAGCTTGAAACCTGCCAGCAATTCCACCAAATTTTCATTCGTGGCTATTTCTCTTCTATAATTCAGGGAATTTATTATTAAACAAAAAAAGACACCCTGTTCTAAAAAAGAGTATTGTCGTGTAAGATGTTGGTTTACTTTGTGTTCTCTGACTTGATATGCTTGTTTTTTGTTTAGCTTCATTAAACAAATTGCTCATGTCCTGTTCGTTTGGAAATTAAAAGCTTGTAAGTTAAATTAGTGCATAGCAAGTAGGGAAGTTTTTGGTCATTGATCTGTTTAAGCCTTGAGAAACAACATGAACATGGAAGTCCTTTTCTGGTTATAAGGGTGTAAACATGAACATGTAAGTCCTTTTCTGGTTATAGGTGTGTAGTTTTCTTTGCTACACATTCTCTGTGGCATTTCATTCCTCCTGGGTTGATCAAATTGATCGGTAATAAAAGCACAAGAAGCTAGGCATTATCATTGTAATATGACTCTGCATTTTGTGTCCATCATTTTCCATTACGGTGCTGGTACCAATTATTGATTTGATGATACTTTATCAATTTTTTCAACTTTTCCTGCTCTACCACATTTGTTTTTCGGAATTCAGTCTGATTTCATCATGTGTCAGTATTTTCCTAGTGTAGTACTCTATTTTTTGTCTTAGAAGATGGATGGACTTTTGATTTCTGCGAATTGAGGAGGCAAAAACAAACCAAGGCATCATGTATTGTTGTCACGATATATAAATTCTAGTTTGTTTGACACAAATGTGGACGTTTTACTTATTTGCAGATGGGCTTTCAGTTTGCTGGAAAAGCTGTATATACTGCTGTATGGGTTGCTGCTGTCTCATTGTTCATGGAGTTGCTAGGTTTCTCCACCCAGAAATGGCTTACTGCTGGAGGACTTGGTACTGTCTTGCTGACTCTTGCTGGTCGTGAGGTATGATTCAGGTTTCTGATTTTATCAAGTATTTAACCTTCTGAAACATAATTTCTTGCATATAACTGTAGTCCATGTGAATTATTTCTGTTGTTGTTATCTTCAGATATTCACCAATTTTCTTTCAAGTGCAATGATTCATGCAACACGACCATTTGTTTTGAATGAATGGATTCAGACAAAAATTGAAGGCTATGAACTTTCTGGTACTGTTGAGGTTGGTATTTTTGCACCTGCAACTTCTATTGAATATTACTCTATTTTGGGAAGGGCTGAACGAGAGATTAGACAGAGATAATTCACTCACATGTTCCATGAGTTATAATTTCTGCAGAAGTATGGGAATGTTGTAGATGCACCTTCAATTTGTAGCAAGTTCAAGCAGTCTGTTTGTTTCCTTTGTAAACAAAAATAATCCATGGAAATCAGTTGCTTTCCATTGTGTGTAATTCAGTACTTAATACTTCATCGTCATCTTTATACACACTTTTCACTTTTTGCAGCATGTAGGGTGGTGGTCACCAACAATTGTAAGGGGTGAAGATCGTGAAGCTATTCACATTCCGAACCATAAATTTACGGTCAATGTTGTTAGAAATTTGAGTCAGAAAACTCATTGGCGTATAAAAACTCACCTGGCCATCAGTCACTTAGATGTGAACAAAATCAACGTGAGGCTAAATGCTGGTTCTTTTACTTCCTAATGGATCAGGTTTAATGACTTTGGCCTTTCTTTCCTAAAGTTGGACCACTGACGTTTCATGCTTATCTTTGCAGAGCATTGTTGCTGATATGCGTAAAGTTTTGGCCAAAAATCCTCAAGTAGAACAACAGAAGTTGCATAGAAGAGTATTTCTGGAAAATATTAATCCTGAAAATCAGGCCTTGTTGGTCAGTTTGAATTCTCGATTTCTCACTTTTAACATGATTACAAAATAAAAAAAATATTCACTAGACTAGTGAAGAAGTATTGACATACTCTGCACATAGCCACTAAAGTTAGACTGCATATTGTCTTCCACTTACTTGGCTATTTATCTATGCTTATGAAGATGAAGACTTCCGATTTATCTTCTGCTCAGATATTGTTATGTTTAAAGAAACATCTAGCACATGTGGCCTAACTATAGACCAAAATCTCACTGTTACAAAAATGAAAGAAATCAAGAACCTTCCCATATTTTGTCTGTCTTAATCATGTCAAATGTTGAAAATACTTTTGCACTTGTATGCATGTTTTCTGTCATTTGAATCTTTTGCATTTGTGAGGACTCTTTCAATATCGTAGACATCCCATATGCTTCACTTCTTTAAACCTCTTGGTCCGCAATTATTTTGCAGATTCTGATATCCTGCTTTGTCAAAACCTCACATTTTGAAGAGTACCTATGTGTCAAGGTGAGAGGAAATTTTTTTATAATTCCATCTAATCAACACTTGGTCTGTGTGATGTGACATCCGCTTGTTGATGCATCAGTAATCAAATTACAATAATGATACAAATTTTAATGGGGTTATCAAGATTTCTTTACATAGAGTTCAGTTGTGGCATAGATGGAAAGCATGAGATTTGTGTTCTAAAAACAAACAAAATAGGAAAGTAAGAAATTTATTTTATTTAATTGCAGTAAAATTGAAAAGATGCAGGAAAACAATGCTGCATTTAAAAGTCTCACAGCATTAACAGAGCTGCAAGCAGATCAATAGATTGGAGTTTATGCTTTCTAATGTAAGAAATAGAAGGAGAATTAAGCAGTCTGTAAGAAATAGAAGGAGAATCTAAGCAGTCTTTTAACTATTGAGATAGTTTTTGACTTCTTGTTGGGGAGAAGACTGTCTTCAGATCTTATGGTAGGACTTATTTTGTCTTGTCAATCTGACAAGTGTCCTAGGCAATTCGTCTTATTTTGACGCATAAAAGGAGCGAGCCCGTAAATTTCTATGTATTTTGGCATTTTCCAGCCTGATATTTTAATTTGTGTGTCAAAACACTTTTTTGGCTGCTAATAGGGTAAATATTTTCCTTCTATGCGTTTACTTTGTGAATAAGAAAACAAGCAGAAGTATTCTTACTTGTCTCTAATCAAATTGTGCGCTAAGTTGTAAGTATTTAAGAATACCTCATTTGGTTTCAATTTTCATGAGAAACAGGAGGCTATACTTTTGGATTTGCTCAGAGTCATACGGCATCACCGAGCTCGACTTGCCACTCCAATTCGTACTGTTCAGAAAATATACAGCGATGCTGATATGGAAAGTATACCATATGCAGATTCCATCTTTAACCAGGAAGCAACATCAAAGCGACCATTGCATTTCATTGAGCCCCCTTATAAAATCATTAACGGAGAAGAAAGGACAAAAACTCAAAGTCGATCAGTGCGCGGAAGTGGTGGGGAGGATGGCAAGGCTACTGTGAAGCCAACACAAGAAAATAAGGCAGATGGTAGAGGTGGAACAGTTCAAATTTCTGATGCTAAAGCCAAAGAAACTCCTTCTAAGGCAAGAGAGACACCAGCATCTGATTTGCAAGCTGATGCCAAGGTTCGGGAAATGTCAAATTCTGATTCTAAGGAAGGGACTAGTAAAGTTGATGCAAAGCCTTCTACAGATCCAAAGCTCACTGACAATGTTGAAGTCAAAACGTCATCATCTGTAACAAAGAGTGTTAGCAAACTTATTGAAGTGCCTACTGTTGATTCCAAGATATCAGCTGATAGCATTAGCCAGAAAATTTCCAGTGAGAAGCAACGTGCAAAGGCTGTTCAGGGCGGTGCCATGGGCAATGCTAATGGAAATTCATCAATTAATTTGTCAGAGCATGGAGGCGAGAAACCAGTGACCATTTCCTCTACCAAACAATCAAAGCAAGAAGATGAGAGGCCACCTGTTTCACAGCCACCTTCAGCAAAACCTGTTATAGAAGAGAATATTGTTCTTGGTGTTGCTTTAGAGGGATCAAAAAGAACCCTTCCTATTGAAGAAGGCATGGTTCCCCAACCAAATTCTCCAGAGGTGAAGGAACTGGCTAAATGTCATAGTGGCAATGGTGCTCCAGTGGTAGACAAGGATGAAAAGGCGAGTCAAAAATCAGAGTTTTCCAAGTCCACTTCTGATAAGTTGGATACGCAAGACTGACTAGCTTTGAATTGCTTTATTGTGTGAGCTTTTTCAACTAAAGCTGGGAAAGCTTTTATGTCTTGGCTGCGCTTCTGATGGAGTTGTTGCGTTTAAGCAAGGTTGAAGATTTTCCTCTGTAGATTAGTAGTAGGGAAACTGTTGGGAGTTGTCCAACTGCTTGTACATCAACACAAACTTGGTTCATGAAAAAAGAAAATGAAAAAAAAAAAAGGAACTGACAATACGTCAATGAAATTTTTTGGTACTTCATTGGCTTCAGCTGCTGATTATTCTTTGATATGTTGAAGACTAAGAAGCATCATTTGTTACTTCTGTCTTTTGCATTAGTTTTAAAAACTGGACAAAAGACTTACCAGTGGATTCGTCCAGCTTTGGCTTGAGTTAAATCAATACAATTTCCACATTTTTAACTGCAGTTTTTCTTAATTTCCTGGTACGTTTTGCAGACTCTTTTCATCCTTTACAATGTCGAATAATTCGATCAATACCTCGTGATTCCTCACGAGATTCCAAGAAAATCTTTTTATGCGCTGACATGAATCTACAACCTTTTATGCAAAAATTTACGTTTTTTGTTTAGGTAAAAATTTATTTATGCAAAAAAATTTTGAGGTAAAAATTTACGTTATTAAGCTATAAAGAATTGAATTTAATTGACTCTGTCCTGCTAGGTTTCATTATTTTATGTCATTTTAGGTTTCATTATTTTAGCTGGTGCTGGAATTCAAGTTGAGTTATTCAATCTGGTACAGGGCTTGATTTCTTTACTTTTCAAATTATGTTTATATACTTTTCTTTTACAATTTGGCAAAATGCTGTTAAACCCGTAAATATAGTTCATAAAAAATTTTCAAATTGACAAAATAAAATTTCTTATATCAGACAATACATAACACGATAGTTATTTTTTCGCATAGACATTTACAAATAGAAAATTAATAAGAGGAAAAAAAAATACATGATTGACAAATTTTAACGGTACAGCCAAGTGGTAAGTCCGATACTGCAATATCTTTTTCCCGTTTCAAATTTGTGTGTAGCATACAAAAGATATAAAATCCCTTCTTTTTCTTGGTTCAAATTCGAGTATAGCCTGCAAAAGATTTGAGATCCCTTCTTAACTGGACAAATTATTTCTCGTTAGAAGGAAAATAATACTTATTTGATTCAAAAGATTCGGATGGGAATTTCTACAAAAATGTAAATCAACGTGAAACATCTCTCCAATTTGATTAAGGTATTGAAACCTTGAATTCTATTGGATTTGGCCTGCTCTTTTTGAATTAATTCAAGCTTTAATTCAGGTGAGCGTAACGGAAAAAAATCGATTAGATAGTAGTCTATCACAGATTGTGTTGCTCTTGCTGATTTATAACTATGATCCATGTTAGTACACTTGTGTGTGTGTGTGTGTGTCAAGAGAGAGAGAGAGAGATTTACACACGTATCAATGTCACCGTCTCACTTGTCATGAAGGTCACGGACTGCTAAAAGAACAGATGTATCGGGTATAGCTAGCAAATTTGTTGAAATATTGCCCTAAAAAAAGAAAATTCGGCATTTATAAGTGTCAGAAAAATTTTTTTGGCATTTTCCCAAACACGGCATTGAAATTTTTTTTTTTAATTTGTCATGCCTTGCGTTTTCCAAACGCGGCGCATGAACAGTAGCTGCGTTTGGGAAACGCAGCAGTCTGTTCACGTACTTTTTTACTGTTCACTTTTTTTTTTTTTTGACAGAATAGGTAAGTGTTTAAGGTTTTTTTGTATTATTGTTTAGATAGATTAAGTAAAAGTAATCAAGGTAGTTCAATATTTGAATTGAAGAATTTTAGATTTAAAAATAATAAAGCTATAAATACCAAATTTTGATATACCACTAAATTTTCAAATATCTTGTGGGTCATTTTTTATTTTTCGAATGCGAAATCTAGTTTTTAGAGAAAGTGTGCAAAAGTCTTCTGGTAAAATTGTAATTTCAGCACGTAAATACCTTTTTGGTCAATTTTTGATTTTTAAATTCATATTTTATACCCTTGTACAAATTTCTAAATTTTGTAATTTTTTTAAATGAACTACTATTTTTTTGTGTACCACGTCAATTCAAGGGCAAAATAGTTATTTTCAATTTTTTTTAGAATCTTAAATTCATATTTCATAATTTTAAGCACAATTTATATTTGTGATAATTTTTCAGGTACAAAAAAAATAACGATTTTGCCTCAGGTATGTATGCATTATAGAAAAAATAGTTTTTAAACCCGAAAAATTATCACAAATTTAGAATATATGTAAAAGTATGAAATATGAGTTTGGGGTTCAAAAATAGCCAAAAAAAGGTATTCAAAAATTGAAATGATTATTTTGTCCTTGAACTGATGTAATACCTAGAAAAATAGTGATTCATCTAGAAAAATTTCAAAATTTAGAAATTTGTACGATGGTATAAATATGAATTTAAAAATAAAAAATTGACAAAAAATATATTTACGTGCTGAAATTACAATTTTCCGGAAGACTTTTGCACACTTTCTCTAAAAACCAAATTTCACATTCTGAAAAATAAAAAATGGCTCACAAGATATTAGAAAATTTAGTGGTATATCAAAATTTGGTGTTTATAGCTTTATTATTTTTAAATCTAAAATTTTTCAATTCAAATATTGAATTACCTTGATTACTTTTACTTAAATCCTATAAATCTATCTAAACAATAATACAAAAAATCTTAAACACTTACCTATTCCGTAAAAAATAAAAAATAAAAGTGAACAATAAAAAAGTACGTGAACAGTAACCGCCGCGTTTCCCAAACACGGCTACTGTTCATGCACCGCGTTTGGAAAACGCGGAGCATGACAAATTAAAAAAAAAAAAAATTCAGCACCGCGTTTAGATGCCAAAAAATTTTTTCTAACACCTATAAATGCCGAATTTTCTTTTTTTGAGGCAATATTTCAACAAATTTGCCGGTATAGCTAGGCAAAGGTGTTTATTATCACCGCCTTATGTCAATACCCCATTTTCCCTTCTCATCAAAGTTGTTGTCAATTGTCTAAAAAAAAAACAAAGTTGTTGTCAATAATAATGTGAAAAGTATCCACATTGTGATTAATCAATTCCAGAAGCAGGCCGGATTGCCTTCTTCTAACACTGTTCCATTTCCACTCAATAATAACGTCTTATACGCTGCCACATAAACCTTGGCCACTTGAAAAATCTGGAACTTTGTTTGTTTGACACTGTTTTTTAAAAACATATTTTTTAAAAATTTCATACACATTTTTCAGTTATCTTTTTTTATCTCACATTCACATTTACTAAAGAAAATCTTTAAAACAACTACAGTAATGTTTTTTTAAAAACCACCTCAAAAAATACTCATCCAGACGCAGCCGAATTTTTTAAACGTCATCTGGTTTTATAGTTGTTTTCTGGAGTGTTATTATTAAAAACATTAGTGTAACAATTTTTTTTTTTTTTGACAATTCGGGGAAAGGGGAAAGGGAGACCAAACCTACTCAACCCAAACTGAAAGCCAGAATGGGAGAGGACCTAAAATTAGTGTAACAATTTTAGAAAATTTTTTGATATATGCGCATGCGAAATTAAAAATGATTGAAAAGCATATTGAAAATTTTTTTAAAAATCCAAGCAGAGATATGTTCTTCTGTCGGCATTCACCAATATTTGAATGGTGATTCACCATTCAATGTTCTCCAAACCACATTTTTGTACGTACCTCAAAAATCAATCTACAAGCCAGGTTGGCAAGGAAAACCCAGTTCATGGCATGCATGGTCCGGTTCCTTCTGCCTTTTGTCATTTCCATTAGCTGTAGTGGGCCCATGCAATCGTCTTGATGAGTCCTTTCTTGGAGGAAAAAAAAATATATCTATCACATGTATGAAGGCTATAATACAAGTAAGCTTGTCCTGATATGCTATTCATGAATTCTTGTAGTAAACTATCACCAGAAGACCAAAGGAATACGACCCCCACATTCTACAAAGATCTCTCTCACTCCCTGCAATATCTCACGCGTGACAACATATGAATGGTTGTATGAATAATACCAAGGAAGGGTCATACTTTATTCCTAATAAAACAAGCCATGAACTCATAGATGCAGGTACAGATAATAAAACCTATGAAGGCATCAGCGGTAATATCCTTCAATTCAGTACTACGTAATCTTAAGCTTGGCACATGCAATCAGGAGCAGGGTATGTATAAATGGACTGCCCTCCTTTGCGTAGTCTGATATGCCCTTGTCTATTTTTATGGCCTTCAACCACTGCCTCTTGGAATTCAGGCCAACTCAGAGTTTTGTTTAGGAAAAGAGGCCCTAACAATGCCATGTTAGGCCTAATGGTCTTCATATTAATATATGTTCGATGACCCACCTGTTCGATTTCAACACATCAGAATTTGTGTAATAGAAGAACTTACAGTAAACAAAATCATGCATACATTGGAGATTCTAAAACATTATTCAATTGGACGAAACCTTAATAACAGATCCAAGTACCATCTTCGGCCCCTCATTTTTAGTATACTTCCAGGAAATTAGAATGACCTCTAGATTTGTCATAACCTTGTACTCAGCCATGGAAAAATCTAAGATGAAGTGTTTTAATCACTGAAGGTATATTATATACTTGCAAAATGTTAGCTGTAGAAATTACCATGGCATTATGCATATTTCCAGGAGAAGCAGAAACAAAAATATCACTATGCATGCTGACATAGTAATCAACTGCAGCTAATAAGGAAGCCTTTCCTTTAATCTTAGCTCTTTCCTCTGATGAGGCAAGGCTCTTTTTATCTTCCATCAGGGGGAACAAACTTCGTAGGGTTGATATCCTGGCTTCCCCACCGTATACCTGGAAAGGATGATATAGCAAACTTCAGAAAACACAGACGAAGATTTTGGCTGAAGTGATCTAAGCTTTCAACCAGTGGATATTATCATGGCTCTAGCTTAACCGAAACTTAAGACACAAACCTTATGGGAGGCCAGATATAAGCGAGTACTATTGTCAAATCCCAAAGCTGCAAGCACCAGTCCAATCTCTTCTGGTGTCAGTGGGCACCGTCCCTGACTTCTCAACTCCTCATCAGTAAATTGAGAGTTTAAGACCCTTCCTTGCCAGATTACTTGGCGATACTTTGCTAGAGCCAGTTTTTCAGCCTTGCCCCCGCCAAAATCACAGGCTGAATGAGCAGCCATATCCTATAAAATCAAGCAGGTCAAGAAAAAGTGCAGATGTGGAGTGCTCCAGAACCAGAGAACAATAGTGAGAGCAACTGGATAATGAGACACTGACAAACTCAAAGGGGAGACACAGGAGACTCCCTTGTCCCAAAAGACATGTTGTAAATGATCATGCAATAAAATGATTCAAGTTCTATCTCTATGTGTTTGAAGCTGTAGTTAATACCTTATCAAACCTAAGATGTAGGACAACAAACTTCCCTGCTCCCTGTTCATCTCTAGCACCTCTAACTTCTCTGAGGTTGTTATTGTCCACCATCTCACTTCTGCTAGGGGAGTATCTGAGTCGACTGACAAGAGCATCTCCAAGAGCTCTGATGTGAGGAACAAAAACTAATGCTTGAAAGTTCACTTTGCAACGCAAGCGTTGGATTTCCATAGGCATGTTGTCAAAGTCCAATCGGTGAGAAAATGGAGAAATTGCGGCTATCCCATAACTGAAAATTTTCAGAAATATTTTAATATGAAAGTACAGGTTCTGGAAGCAAGTAATGAGTAAAAGGAATATATCTCCACTTTCACTTCAGATGACAATAAAATAGTAAAAAGACAACAATACAATTGTCTATTCCTAAGGTTTTTAAATAGGGAACTGAGGTGAACATAGGCAACCGAGTGAACAAAACTATCCAGATGTTAGAATATATATGGGTAAAGATATTTTGTTTACAGCTCTTCGAATAATCAGCAGGACAAGTTTCTCAATTTCAAACAAATGACATTATAGTGTCAAAAGTTCAGAATCATTCTGAATTAAGAATATATTTTGAAAGATTACCATCAACAGCACTCAGTGATGATAACATCAATTTGTTGCCCAAAATTTTCAAAGAAGAAATTCAATTGATGCACCAACCTCTGCAGGACAGGCAAGACATTTTCTAGATACCAGTTAGCAGAAGCACGAACTGGAGCTCTTTTTATTCTGGTAGCTCGAATGGCTGTGGCATAATACTCCCGAGTGCTCCATGAGTATTCATCAGGTAAGTCCTTAACAATACGAATGTCATCTTTCAAAACACTGATGAAGTGATCGACATCAAAGATTTCCTCAAATGTGCTGCAGGAAAGAAGATGAGAATGGCAATTTCATATTGATAGCTCATGGTAATACTACAGCAAAAACTATAAATAAACAGATTTACAAAATCATGATGAATCAGTTTCATCAAAAGGACCTTGAATCTTGCCAAACAGGGTTGACTTCCAGATAAGGGATAACAAGAGTTGCATTTAGAATTTTAGCAACAGCAACAGCATCACAAATCTGTCATAGACCACACAAGAATATTAGCAAATAAGCAGACAGCTTAGCTTTCACCAAAAATATAATAAAATGATTTTTTGTGTTTGTTGTAAGGATATGTTATTGGCATCCTGTGGTTTTTTCTGCATGAGCTACTAAATGAACATTTAAAGCCTACCCCCATTCTCTGCTGATTTAGTCCTCCATCCAGAAACACTTGAATATATCCCTCTGATGTTTCAGGTAATCCTGGTTGAAAACAAAGAAATAATTAGTCCATTGAGGAAGACCAAAAAGAGTATCCATCAAAATCATATTGGATGCCCCAAATTCCGATCTCACTGCTCCACAAATATCATGGATAATGTTCAACATATAAAAAATTCAGCCAGAAGTCCTTTTCCACCACTCACTTGATGCAATGCCTAAATCTTTGCAGGTTTTCCATCCTTGATTGGGTAATGGCATCCATAACTCAGACTGCTGTTCGATAAGCTAAACAAGAAAGGACACAAAATACTAAGTAAACAGCTCCACAGTCGGAAAAATTTTAGTCTCACTTAGAAAAAGCTTACACTTTCACGCTGCAGAGCACTCTTGAGTAGACGTGAATGCCTAGGTTTCGGAGCATTCCACTCCTGTATAGACAAATGGAGATATGAGCAGAAGAAATTCAAGTGGTCTCAAGCATCAAGTAATACGCACAAATCTGAGCTAGAAAAGGCAGCAATATTTGGGGAATGTATTGGTATAACGTCTATATGACTCGTGAAAAGAAACTATCCCCTTGAATAACCAAATGGCAGGTATCTCTGCAATATAGCATATCCTACTGATCTAGCTGCCCTTAGTTGCATCTCAGAGGGCACAAAATCAGAATTGCTCTTTCAGTCATCTTAAATCATGTTTATTGCCATTTTCGTTCATTTATTTCCAATTATGCCATCAAAGGAAAAGCAATGGGACTTCTGGAGAAATTTTCGTTCTTGGTCATTACCATAGTACCAGCCACCTGTTGGGACACGAACCAAGAGACCTAGACCAGCCACAAAGTCCAGTCCAACTATAGGCTTTCCCTCTGGATGTGCACACCATAGCTTGGCCCCAAAAGCACCAAAAGTTTAATATTAATAAGGTCAGTGTGGCAAACAGTTCAGTGGCCTCATCCAACCAATCCTGAGTGCCAAAATCATGTAAGCTCGTTCAAATAAAGATTCAATGACAGGCATACTGAGCAACGTCAATTGCATCCCAGAAATAATTCACTATGCTTTGTGGCTGTATCAAGTATCTACGTAGCTCAGAAGTTCATTTTGTGTTCATTTACCGAAAACCAGTAACCTTCAAAAAACTAAGCAAACTTTAGTCTTCATTAACATCCTTCCTGGATGACATAATATTTGAAAACTAATGAATAATCGTGCACGATTAAGGAGGATATTTGCCACAACATGAAAAAGGACACAACACTAACTCATCTCACATTCCTCATTACCGTTTAAAAAGAAGGGGAAACATATAAAGAAAAGGGAAACCCCAATCTCCCGCCCCAGAATGGAAGTCGCATTTATGTGGAGGGTACTAATATTATCATGGTTTGTACACCACACAGCCAGTAACGAGATGAAACGAGCAATCCAGGTCAAACAGATCCACAAAATTGATTCCTTAAAAAAAAAAGTCAAATACATCAAAATATTTCAGATAAAACCTGTTTCAGTTTTTAATCACGCATTAGCAAATAAACACTAGGCATTCTGTCTGTTTGACAATTCTATGACCAAATTTACCTACCCCCTTCACTAGTTGCCACTTCGGGAATATAATCTAGAATGCCAAATTATTTGCACTTGCAGTTATGAAATGAAATGTGATCCTACCCCAATTCCAACAAAACAAAGCCCTCACCATAATTGCCACGCTATTCACTTCCATTAACAAACTAATTCCAAAGACTATATTTCTACTTACTCTTTCTAAAACTTATAAGCAGGAAAACCAACTTCCCAATCACAAAATTTTCAGCAAATCACATAAAAAAGATCATGTCTTTTTCACATAAACATTCCTACCAAGATACAAAAGCCATCATAAGGCCTCAACAAAACTTCAAATAAACAGAACCCACAATCTTATAAAGGCTAAAAACAATCCACAAAAACCAAAAATACATACATACTTACCCATCCAAATAAGCCTACAAGAGTTGAGAAAAGAGTGGAAACATACCAAGAGAATGGATGGTGAAGCATGGCTGAAAGAAGTAAAAAGACTAGGGAAGAAAAAGGGCAGAAGCAGCACAAGAAGGGCAGCCATAGCTCCTCTCCTTTGGCTATGCTGATGGCAATGGCTTCTCATATAACAAGTCTTGATTTTAATAAATATGGAAACAAAAACGTCACAATCTTGAACCACCACACTCAGGCCTCAACCAATGTGATTCTCATGGATGGAGGAAGACAAAGTAAAGACTAAAGAGGGGCCATTATCATTATCATTTTCAGACTCAGTACTTAGTAATAGTAGTGAAAGCATCTCACATCACATGGGCACCTAGCTCCACAATATTTTTTTTTTTTTTTTTTGTGTACTACTGCTATATTTAAGAAGAAAAACCCACAAATGTTACAGCAACAGCTGCACAGAATTGAATTCCTCTTTTCTTGTGAGCGAGAAAAGGAAAGGGGGGAGAGTAAATGTAAAATGGTGCCTTTTTCAGATCAAAAGCAATACAATACAATACTATTCCCACTACTACTTCAACCTCCCATCTCCCAACGGTCAGACTTTATTGTTACAGGAGAGGAGAATGGATTTCTATCATGGGGTTTGGGAGTGGGAGAGAGTACGTGGCAGGAATAGAATGAGGAATAGTGTTTTTGTCGTCCTCAAGTTTGCCTTTTTGTTTCTCTCACAAAAAAAAAAAGTTTGCCTTTTTGTGATTCGCTGGCATAGGTGTAGCTTTTTAGGCCTCGAGCTCAGGTACGGCTTTTGTCTTTTCTCATACTTTGTCGGTCACTGATGTTCTCTGTGCCGAAGTAAGTTCTCTCTTTATTATCATTATTATTTTTAAGTTTATCATTGGGGAAACTATTATTAATTAAATCTATCCTTGTAAACTTAAATTTTTAATTGCTGTAGGTGAGCTTTGATCTCAAGACGTGAGACAGGAAAGACCCTGACAACTGGCCTATAGCTCAGTGGCTTGAGGATACTATTGTCAATTAAAGTAATTGTATCATTTCTCCTGTTCATAAAACTCGTACACTAACATAAATAATTCCAATTCAATTATAAAACCTGTTCTAAAAGTATGAATAACGATCATATAACTAAGTAGAATAGAAATTGATCGTGGTAAATTTATTTATTTGATTTTTTTTTTTTTGGTAATTTTGACTAAGGAAGGCTAGAAGAAGTGGGTGTGATTTTTGGTTGGTGGGTGCTTCTTTGTTTGTTGTTATGCCCTTTTGTGGGGAATTTATAATTGCATTAGGCACTTTATAGTGCAGCGGTGTGGAGTGGGGCAATGCCACCGACACTTGAATAGGCAAAGTCTGATGCCTATTATAACTTCATCAATGGCCAATAAATGCAGTGGTTTTTTAAATGTGGTGAATCGGTAATGTAAATCTCTCTGTTTAGAGCTCCTATGTATATGTATGTGTATGCCTTGGAAGATTTTTTCTTTCTTTCTTCTTTTCTTCTGGTAAGAATACTTTTTCTTCTTTTATTGTGGCATTGGGTTGTGGTCCGTGTAGCATGGGAGAGAAGGAATCCAATCTCAGCTTCGAACTTCTTTCTTGGCTCACCTCTCGGTTTATTTCCCTCATGACATGAGTACCTCTATTTGGACGAGACAAGATTGGATCACTGATTGAATGCATTTCTTGTTAGGTGGGATATTAAGTTTTAGGTAGTAGTGGGATTAAAAATCATGTAGATTGGTTAATAATAGTGCCCAATTGCGATGTGGGATAAGGATGAACTGGTTTTGGACGAGCAAAATGGCCTATATGGTTTGGACAATTTTGAGACAAACCTATATCAATTGGTCTCTTGTTTTGAATACGTTTTATAGGTTATACATCTCAACTTAACTAATATACTATTCCTAAAAAAAAAAAAAAAACCTTAACTAATATACTAGATATTAATCAGAATATCTTTTTGTGAATACATTAGCAATCGAGAATGACTAACGACAGGACTCTTCATTATGAGATGCAATTAATACGGCATAATACATGGTCAACCAACTGATTATGAAGTTGGATAAAGTAGCACCAATCAGCCTCGTATCCTGTCTTGTGAACTGATAATAGAGGCTTTTGCAAATTGTTATTGTGCATTTAAACACATCGCTAATTACTTTATTTAGCAACCTATTATGTTGAATGCCTCTTAAACTTCTTGTAATGATTTTTTAACTTTTAGTCTTGCAACATGGAATCTGTTTCTTTTCAAGTTTCATTAGAATTCATTTTGCAAGTAATTTATGACCATGGGGGTCAAGAAAAGAGGATGAAAGTTGGGATTGAAAGAATCATGGCACAACCAATTCAGGTACGAACAACAATAATCTTTGTGTACTTTGCATTTTTAAGTCTAATGTAGATCACTTGTTAAAGTTTATTTTTTCTCCTGCCATTAATTGAATAATAACTATTCACTCCATAAATTGGTCAGATCAAACAACTTAGTAGAAATGATAATGCCCCACCTGCTTAACCTCTCTTTTTAGTCACAATAAATGAGGTAATAACCTATGCTAAAGCCACTTACTCTTAAGTTTGATTGGACAAACATCCAATTATAGGTTTGAGGGCTAAGGTGAATTTAAGATACCATATTTGTGGGGGCAGAATTAATGAAACTATGAAAGTAGTAGTAGTAGTAGTAGTAATGTTTCTGTTCTTTCCTTGAAAAAATGTGAAGCTTTTTGACTGCCCCAGACTGAAAGGGGGCAGTGAAGCCACTCCAAGAACTAACGAGGAAATGACCTGTCTGTCTGTCAAGACGCCTGCCAGAGCAGTTGACCAATAGTTACTGCGGCTGGGCCTCGCTGTTTGTGCTCCATTGATCCGCTACCCAAACACTATTCTTTAGAACATACAAAAACCGGTCCTTAATATGCTTTGGACTCTTGTAACAAAAAAAAGCCCACCTAGTTCATTTTTATCTAAATATTAGTTTTCATTCAAGCTGATTTTTTTTTTTTTTTTTGGTGGTTATCAATCTACACTATTGCAATGGGAGAATAGCAATAGTGTTGGTGAGATTCAAATTCCCGACCTCTGAGTTGGAGTTATAGAACTCTAACCGTTCAACTCTCTATTCGTTTCCAAATGAGATTATTTTATAAGGATATAATTCAAAGAAGCAAATCCGAAAACAAGCATTTTTTTTATCTTTATCTTTTTCTTCCAGAAAAGAAATGGAAATAAAAATCTCTAAAGATTTTTTTTTTCTTAAAGGAGACTTTAAACCGTATAAGAGAATAGGAGGAAAGGAAGATGATTGAGAGTCGAATCAGAAATCTCGTAATTATTCATTGACTAATGTTCTAACTAGGGTGTCTTAGAATGCTAGACAAATATTGTGTGCAGATTCATGCTATGTCTTAAAACACTGAAAAATTATTGCGTGCATACTAATGTAAGTTGAAAATCGAGTGAAAAGGACAATTTGATGCTAGGCAGTTAACACGAAAGGCTTGACGATTTGATTAATAAATCAAATTATCTATTTTTCAAACTATAGAAATGATGCATGATTCATCAACGTCATAAATGTTAAGCCAAGTCTTCGTTCAACCCACGCTGCAAAGCTGACAAATGACATGAAAATCGGTTCAAAGCGTGACGAGGCAGCAAAAAAAGATCTGATATTGACTTGATCCAAACACAAAACTAGCTTAAATTAGTGGATCACGAAAGCTAAGAATATGATAATCCTCTTGAGTTCTCTTAATAAGTGATACAATCACAAAAATTGGACACGTGCTTACTGTCTAGGGTCAATCTTTTTATTGAATCGTAGTATAATTTGGGCTTGTACAAATGTGTCTATATCAATCACTAAATTTTAGTGGCATATGTTGTGGTTCTCGCATGCTATTTAGAATATAATTCAACTTAAGATTGATATTATAAGCTACCAATAAAATGAATTTGTTGGTTTTCAAATCATTTCAAATTGATACTATTACAGTTATTACTACTTGTGATTTTGATGCACTCTATGCCAATGTTTCCAATTTTATTTTAAATAATCTTGTGCTAGCTATTGAGTAATTTTGTGACAAAAATAGAGGAATGCGAGTAATTTGATGCAAGTTAAACTTGAAATGCTTGTTACATTTTAGCATATGTGATTGGAATGTTATAGAGAAAGACATTTATAGAATATTAAAAAAATGACACAATTTGCTTGTTTTATTTATGATTTTGGCACAGTCTAACGTAAGTGTACCTATGCTAAATTCAGAGCCAAACCATGTCAATGCACAAAAGATGTGCTAAAAAATTCCCTTTCTAAATTTGACAAAGAAAAGAAAAATGTTAATCATGACGTAAATCTCCAAGAAGTACAAAATACGGATTTTTACATTTTTTTTTTTTTTTGCTGAGAAATTGTTTTTACCTCATTAATTTATACAACTTTGAATTTTACTATGTTTAGTATGACAAAACTGTTTAATAATATTGAAGCAAAATATGCTGTTTTAACTTTTCTAAAACATGAGCGTAAAGGAAAATTTTGGTTTCAAAAGATATATTAAACCTTACGATTTTGTATTCGAGATGTATTTGAATCTGCAACCTAACCACCCAGTGGTGGCTAGGGGGAGACTTTGCCTTGGGATCAAATCCCACTGGCAGTTAGAAATTTGGATTTACGGAAAGGGAGTTTGATAGATTTTGAAGAGTCATACTCCTAATTATGTGTAACAAATAGTTTGGAATTTTACCCACGACACCGAGCCTCATTCCACTTATGTGAGACAATAAATATTATAATAATAATAAAAAATCTGCAACGCAAAATTCGGTTCAAGGGATATTTTGAATCTATAAGAATATCGTGATAGTAAAAACACTGTCCTTATGGTTACCTCATGTTCACAACAGAGCGAGTCTCTCTTTTTACGAGAGTCATCCATCCAATCCAATTCACAAAATCTCACAGCCATCAGGTACTTGGACCAACCATTGGGCCTGACAGCGCTCCTTTGGAAAGCTTAAGGCCGAGCCTAGTCCGGTCGTATCATAATTTAAGTTGAATACACCACCTGTCAAATCATATGAGAAAACCCAAGTCATTGGGTCATAAGGTCTCCAAACGGCATCGTTTTCATCAATTCACCATTCATAAATGACAGTACTTTCAGTTGGCGGTTGGAAACCAGACAGATACAGAGAGCAGACAGATCTCAACTCAAAATAAGTTGGAGTTGAGTTTGGTCATCTGCCCACCTAAAGCTTTAGCTGTTTCTTGTTTTTCTTCTGCTTCTCCTTTTTAAGATCCCTCAATCCTCCTGCTCCTCCTCCTCCTCCTCCATTGGAATCACCAAAACAACTCTGCAATTTGAGCAGCTTTCTTCTTCTCGATGGCAGGATTTTTATCAGGTCTTAAGCGCCTCTACCTCACCATTTACAATTGGACTGTCTTCGTCGGATGGTAAGTTTTACCATTGATAAAACATCCTGTTTGTTTGTGATTATATTTTATGTGTGTGTGTGTGTGAGCGAGTGATCTGATTGATAACAACCATGTGTAGTTTAATTGGTAGATGTTGCACCTGTGACCTCACCAGTGTGTGAGTGAGAGTGATTTGATCTTACTCTCTTAATTTTTGGAATTCTTTTTGTAACAAATTTTGTGGGATTTGTAATTTGTAGGCTACAAGTGTTTTATCTAGCTGTGAAAACTCTGAAGGAGTCGGGACACGAACACGTCTATGATGCGGTCGAAAAGCCTCTGCTTTTAGCTCAATCTGCTGCCATTTTAGAGGTGTCTTCTTTGCTTCTTTACCAGTGCTTAAATTTTAAACTTCGATGGATTTTACGTGAATGGAGAATAGTTGACGTAGGATTAGCTTAATATAATTTATTTACTGCAACTGAGCAATTATATGTGTGAAGGATTTCTCAAGTTTTTAAGCCTTCCGTATCAAATGAGGTGGGGCTGCCTGCATAGTACTTAATTGAGGCATGACTAATGAAGGATTTTTTTTTTTAATTTTTTTTTGGGGCCGAGAGGTTATGGAAGAGCTATGTTATGTTAGAAAATATAAATACACAATGCTAACAATTTGAGGGCAAAAAAAAAACACTTACACTGGTAGGTTGAAAGCTTACCCCCTGAAGAAACCTTGTTAAGTAATTTGTTTGGTGCAGCAGTGAGATGAGTTGAGGCTTGAGGTGAAATTCGCAAGATTGTAGGATTTTAAGTTTGATGAACTTGCTGGATGTGTGCCATTGTACATGGAAAAAGTACCTAATGAAGGCTGAATGCAAAGACTTAAATTTGCTGTATACTCTGAATCTGAACATCCATCCTGTGTTTCAAGAATCCATCAATCCACATACATTTTATACTCGATGGTATTTTCTTGGGAGCCTTTAGGCTTCCTAAGATTTCTTCGGCTAATGTGATTTGAATTTATGAAAGGACTTGAAAAAAATAAGATTTAAATCTAAAAGCTTGCAGACATGAGACTCTTCAAGGTTGATATATAGACATGTAAAAATATCACTTTGATCCTGAATTTATGAAATATACACAATCCCATACACATTTCCTTACATGTTTTAAATGGATGGCATTTCTAGTAAATAAGTATGGTACTACTCCCATCCTTTTGCACATTGTTAGTTTTACCATTTCAATAAACTTAAGTTTTCAAACAGGGATTATATTTGTTACCTGTGTAATCTAATCTGATATCCTAACTTCTCTTTCCTGTCCTTTTCATCTTGTACAAAATTCTCTGCGGCAGATAATTCATGGTCTAGTTGGTAAGTGGACTTAACTAACAGTTCAATATCCTAGCAAGAGAGAAAATTTCATGTCAAATTAGACTCATATTTTTTCTGTTCCTTGGCAGGTTTGGTTAGATCTCCAGTTTCTGCGACGCTGCCACAGATTGGTTCACGGTTATATGTAACTTGGGGGATTTTGTGGAGCTTTCCTGAGGTTTGAGTAGTTGGGTCCAATGAATTGTTTATTTTATCATGAAATAAATATATCCTAAGACAATAAATACTGCTTATCACAGGTTCGGACTCATGTACTTGTTAGCTCTTTGGTCATTAGCTGGTCTATTACTGAGGTAAGTCTTTCATATTCATAAGCTAAAAGTTATTTTAAGTTGGGATCTTTTCTCTTAATTTGGACTTGTTATCAATTAAGTTAGCAAATAAAATTGTTTTTCTAATTTTTTGAATGCATATAAAGCAATTTTTTTAAATATTTAAGGTTCTTTCACTTGGACAAATGGGGCAGTAAAATGCTTGTCAATTTCACTTCTGGAAGTTTAAATTAGCGGTTTAAGTGATAAAGGAAATGGAAAATAGATAAAGATGAAGAAAGGAAAAAAGTAATTCATTCAAAGTCAGAAAGGGTGTCCATACTTCTATTCCCACGAGATTACATTTTGAAGTGCATTCTTACTGGAGAGAATTTCCAAACCTGTAGCTTGCCTTGCAAGTAGGCTCATTTCTTGGTCCTGCAAGAATTTCAACTTGACTGCCATTCCATCCTGGTATTCTCTGCCTCATCATTTATTGCCATCTCTGGGGCTATTTTTACCAAACTGGCTAGAACTGTGTAATCTCCTTACATTCAGCTCAACTGACTTGTCAGTTGTTGCACCTCTAGATTTCGATGAGGAATGGACTTAACTTCACTTTAAGTTTATAACTACCCCATCATAGGTATATTGGAGACAAAACTTTCTGTCTTTTGAGTTTTGAGCATCAAGAGTTAGAGATCTACACATTTTAATGGTAGAAAAGTTGAGGAGCTTTTCATTACCCTTTTAATATGTATGAGATGACAAGAAGGAAAATCTTCATATCACATTATGATATAAAATAAAAGGAACAAGGGCTTTGTTGAAGGCTGCCTGAGATCCATAGGATGGAATTATCTTTGCAAATTTGATACCATAATACCTTTATGTTCATCTGGTTCCAAAAGTTATTCTCATCTATTTAGTTGGAAATGAACAGGAACTGGTGATTGTGGAAATATATTTGATTCTTTTATTTTCTTCTTGGAGCAATATACAGTTCAAAATATGGTCAAGCTTTAAGTTCCAACCTCTCTTCTGGGCTGTCTAACTCTTTATCTTAGACCTTGCCTTAGTTTATATGCTCTCAGTGCAAAGACATGTACTGGAGATCTCCACTATTGATATTTTGAATTTTCTGGATTTTTAGCTGTTCAGCTTGTGAAGAAGACTGTTATGCTATATAGCTTCCTGTTGTCTGAAGGCCCAATTTTTTTCCCCTTTCTAATATTTCTATGTAGACCTAAATATTTTATATTTTTCTTTAATGCCCTACTGTAGTCTATTTCTTGCACTTCGCTTCCTATCATTACATCTAGGCAACGATTATCTCCATGGATTTGATTTGATTGTGGGCATATGAATATCGAAACAAACATTATTTGTTTCTTATGCTTCAGATTATTCGCTATTCATTCTTTGGGATGAAGGAAGCCCTTGGTTCTGCACCTTCATGGCTCATGTGGCTCAGGTTTGAACCATTCAACTTGTCATTTTATGGAAATGATGGTATTTATTTGTGGGAGCTTTCCTTTTAATTATCCAGTGGATTACTGCAGGTATAGCACCTTCATGTTGCTGTACCCAACAGGCATCACAAGTGAAGTTGGTTTAATATACAACGCATTGCCTTATATCAAGGTACAAGCTATATAACGCAGTGATAGTGTTAAACAATTGTTAACCTATTAGAATTAATTGAGATTTATGTTTGCGTGGTTAACTGAGATATCTGCTGCAGCAAATATTCCTTGGAATTCCTTATTGCATGAACTCTTGTCGCTTATAAGTATAATACAGGATTACATTTTTGCAAAAGGAAAGACCATTTGGATGCAATGAAATCATGTAGTAGTGCACTTTAGATTATGTGAAAGCCATGAGATTACTGTTGCACTCTTGTAGAAATGCCTTTTCCCCACATGTGGTGGATTTGTTGCTAATGTTAAATCTATCACATTGCTCTCAAATTGCAGATCCTTTATTTTTATATCACTAAAGCTGGCCATCTGGGCATATCATCTTGCACGGACTGCATTATTGTTTAGTAGTTAAGTGAATCCTTGTAGAATATCAATAAGCTGATTTTGGCTTGTGGTAGACAATTTTAGACTAAAGCAGATGGAGGAACTTTAACCAGATAAATTGTGCTGTTCTCTAACAATAATGCCCAAATAGTATATTTTTATGCTCCAGAAGTTATTTGACAGTTCTTTTGAACTCTCTGCTCTTAACATTATAAAGACTGTGCGTTGAAAACTTCAATGATACCATTAGTTTTAGAAAAAGGGTACACATCTCCTGGTTGTCTATTCGTGTCCATAAACATGAAGTCTTTACTTCCTGATAGTCTAGGTCCTATAGATAGCTCTTCCATTCGTCAGATGCCTATTTTTGTTTGAGTTCGTGAACACCTTAGTTTGCAATCTGGTAGGCTTGATCTCCAATCCACCCTTCTGGGTCATTTTATAAAATTGTTCATGCATGTGCCAAGTACTTCTGTATTACATTAAAAGAAATGAGCGAGTGATTGTTTGAAAAAATATAACTTTCTCGATTGCAATCTTTTTTTTTTTTTTTTTTGCAGGTATCTGGAAAGTATTCAGTACTGATGCCTAATAAGTGGAACTTTTCATTTGATTACCACTATGCTGCACTTGCTGTCCTTGGCGTTTATGTCCCAGGCATGACTTTCCACTAATCGTCATAAACATTGTTTGAGCTTGTTTTATTAGCTCTTTTATTGTTCGCCTTGAAGTAAAATTTTCTGTTCGCTGATGTTAACTAACTAATGGATACTCCACGATGCAGGCAGCCCTCACATGTATACTTATATGCTTGGGCAAAGGAAGAAAGCTCTCTCCAAATCGAAAAAGGAATAGATTCTCAGAACTGAAATATGTTAAATTATGGTTACCAGAATTATCTGTGTAGAATTTTTTTTCTTTTTTTTTTTTTTTTGGTTGACATTGATTCAACTTACTGATTGCACTTTTTGTTTATTTATGTTTTATGTGAAGGTTTGGAAGGTTATAATCCCTTATTTCCATCAAAATCAAGAGTATAATCATGAGAATTTTTTTCCCTAATAGTGCTCATTATTCTCCACATTGAATTAACAATGAATACGGGCACCATCCAGTCCAGAATTGGTGAGATTACAGCATTCCACTTCTAAATAGTGTTTGTATTGAGAAATACATGGTGTACAAAAATGACAACATATACCTTATTCAGCCCTTTATCGAATACGCACTAAAATGCAAATTTCATTAGAAGTACAATAATATGATACAAAAAAAACACTCATCAACAGAACACTAACTGCATCTAGTACTCTCGGGTACAAGAGTTGATGAAACGTACACTCCAACACTATTAAGAGCATTAATCATGATGCATTCTTAAATATCATTGTGGTAAGCCTGAATCCACATTTCAATCGGGACCAACCTGATCCTTTCTTTGTGCATTAATGAAATGTTCTCAATAACTTTTTTTTATCAGTTTTTAGTTTCTAATTTTGAAAAATTTATATTCCAATGGTCTCGGTAGTTTTTTTAACCCTGTTTTTGAAATTTTAAACTAAAATTAAACACAACTGATTTTTAACTTTTCAAAAATTAATTTTTACAAAAATCAGAATATGTTAAGAACAAGCCTTATTAAATGAGTCGATTGCATATGTGGCATCCTCAACTGCCGGCTGACTTTAGCGGCCCCCATTTAGTTATTGGATTCCAGTGGTGTACTGCAGTTTATCCCTTATATTACCCACCTTGGCAGGCATGAGTCCATACATTGTTCAATACTGTCTCTGTTTCCTTGTCCTCCAAAGTAAGTAGATGCTAGATAATGTTGGTTTGGCTTGAAAAGTGTAAGGTAAACACACATACTTTCACAGAGTTGGCACTGAGCTTTGCACCACATGCTAGACATGCCAAGACACAGCTAGCACGGAAATCAATTCCTGGACAAGTATCTTAATTGTTTCTGTATACTGTGTTTGAAAAAAATACATTACAATTTTACAGATAATGAGCACTAAATCAACCTTTTCGGTCTACCCATTCGTGTTCTTATCTTTCAGAAAACTCTTTAAGAACACAAAATAACCTAGAAGCGTTGTTCTTGTTCAATGATTACATCTACATTTCAGTTCCTTTCAGCTTGTGAATAGTCAGTAATTCTGCGCTTGAATCACCAAAAAAAAAATGTTTGTCTTCAAAGGTATTTGCACAAATTCCCATGATTGGATCGCATAAGAAAGGGAAATAAACATGCATAATAGTACATGGCTATATGCCACAGAACAAGCCTGTATTGCATACGGGCAATGGGTATTATATAGGTATACAGATGGATGTGAAATTTAAAAATAGTTAGCAATGTTAACATTTGAAGAGTCAACGATACTCTTGGTCTCCTCTACATTCTGAAATTCTTCTTCTTCTTCTTCTCCTCTTTTTTTTTTTTTTTTTTAACTG
Organism: Mitragyna speciosa; assembly: GCA_024721245.1. Taxonomy (NCBI): domain Eukaryota; kingdom Viridiplantae; phylum Streptophyta; class Magnoliopsida; order Gentianales; family Rubiaceae; genus Mitragyna; species Mitragyna speciosa. The sequence goes on from CM045562.1 coordinate 978,481, forward strand.
TTCAGCTCAGTATCAAGATTCTATAGCTGCTAGTTAGCTTTGGATTTTATTTAACCGAGCTAATGTTCATCAACCAGAGACAACATTTTGATCTACTTCGGTGTTACATGACACTTCCCAATCAACCTGAGTATGGCAGCCTGCAAGGAAATTTGAATAATCTGGACTGAGTGGTTTTTACTCAAGAAAGCCTGAAATTGGTGCATGTACCAACAAGTTGATTTTCAAAATGTTTGGCGTCTTTTAATTGAAAACTATAATTTGATCCCTAAGCAGTTAAAGATATTGCAAATCTACGATATCATCAGAAAGAAAAACTTTTCATATCAGTAAGTTATACGTTAAAAGGACATCCATTGTAACAGAAAAAAGAACAATGCTGAATCCACCAATATTACATTGGAATTGAAATTTTCTTCAAATATTTTACGATATCTAGTGTCTACGAAAACTTACCCCAGTTTGAGAGACATATCAGAACTTTCGTAGTCTTGTGGAGCACCAGTAGAGTTGCAAATATTAGTGACAGATTCAGATGACTGGCCGTCCTCATACAGAATATTCTCAGAATCAGCTGCTGCAATGTGCCTGCGGCTGTTTGATATCTCCATTACCTTCAGACAAACAATGGAAGCTGTCATAATGTGTGCACCAGAGATAAAAAGAGATCCCAACGATTCATGACTGTGCTTACCTGCTGCCTTAGACGGTCATTCTCTTCCATAAGTTGCAATCCCTGCACATTTTGTAATATTAAGAGCAAGGAGAAACTTGAATATAAAAGAAGTGCAAGAACTGTATCAAAAGCTAATGCTGGTAAACAGTGTAGACATATATCCTACAGCACTTCCATGCCATGCTTCACATAATGCTCTTAGAACTAAAACAGTTCAGCGCGATCCATCTTGTCATCAAAGTGACGAAACAAATTTAATCAAATGATTCCAGTAGACTTTAAGATAGCAACCTGATATTAACATGCTGAACATAATCATATTTTATCATCCAAATAAAATGTTTTGAGACATTTGGATAAAGAAAACAATCTAATGTAATTATCAGTCAATCTGCAGTTAATTCAAAATACCAGAAAAAAAATATTCTCACCTTTTGCTGAAGGTTATTGATTTCATTCATGATTTTTTCACCCTGAAAAAGTATACCCCACCCTGTCAGGCATATCTAAGTCAAAATGTAAAACATCAAACTGTTGATATGCATCAAAACATTGATATGCAAAAGAATACTAACCTTTTTTTCTATCACACGGCTCAATCCAGCTTCAAGAGACATCTCTAATTGTTGCAGATCATCAATAGTTAACCCTTGAAGCTCTTCTCCTCTCATCTGCCTGATTTAGCAAGATAATATTTCAATAATGCTAGTGTATATACATTCAAACAAAGAAAACATATATACATATACAGAAGCATAGACCTCAGTTGATGGCTTTTCTCAGCAACTTCCTTGCTTAATCTAGAGTAATTGCTGTTCTCCACCAGCTGCATCACATAGGTTTTCCATTTCACAAATTGAAGGCAAACAAATGCAAATAAATAGCTATGAGTAATATAAAAACACTTAAGAGATAGTCCATAAGACGGTTACACGAGATTTTCACATGTCCAGAGAATGAATACTTTTCAAGAGAACCATTTAAGACTGAAGCATGACCCCTTTTCATTCAATTAAAACTTGTGGGAAGCATCCGTATATGGTCCATTCAAATTCTCAAGGTATAAAATTATCGCACAATTGCAGATAGCATATCCCATGCTTGGCCAGTTCGCCTTGAACATTAGATAACAGTGGGCTGAGAAACTCACCTGCAGCTCAAGGGATGGCTGCTCCAGTTTTTCAAGATTCTTCGAGTGTAAATTGTGCCTTTCAAGTATTTCCTTCATACTAAAACATACACGTAATTTCAGAATTCACCAATGGAATAATTACACAGATGAGGCAGTTGATTGTCTTAAGACCTTTGTGATCAGCAAAAAGAAAAAGGAAAATACAAATTTATGCCAAATACACCTTAAATAACACCTTTGCTTACAAACACAGAGACGCGCACTCCAAATAATCAATAAAGAATAGAAATAAAAACTTTGATGAGACAACGAAATTCACATTAAACTGGTACAATAGGATCTTCTTTGTCTTCTTGTTAAATCATATAAAACCAACTTTTCCCGTTTGAGTTAGAATTTAATAAATTAGTATCCAACAAATTATAGCTGTCATACCAATACCTGGAAGATCTACTATTATCAATTAAAATTTTGTTCATAGCATCTCCTAATACATTTTGAGATCTTACTACAGCCAATTATTTGATTTATATTATTCATTTACCAACAATAGAAGTCACACCAAAGCCCTTTTCCAAATAAAGTTATTTTGTTGATCTTTTAGGTTGCTCACTTCCTTTTAGGGTTACTCCACTTGCCATACATGTAATATTACTTCATCACGGATTATATGGCAGGCATAATTTCCATATAAATGCCATTTGAAAAACCAGAACTCCATAAGTATTCCAATCTTGGTCATTTTATAAGTGTATTTAATCTACGTTCAAAAAGTTTTAATATATCTTCTTCTCCCTTTAAATATCACCTGGGTCCTGCCTTGATTTTAGAAAAAATTAGTATTGTTTTTCCTCAAAGAGAACCATCTTTATAGCTTCGAAGCATCAATGATAACGATCAGAATTCAGCAAATTTGTCATCTTCTAGAGCCGAGTGACACAGTCAAGGTTAGAAAGTTCGGTCCAAGCATGTTCTGATCTTCATTTGGATCACTATAAAAGCAAAAAAAATTTTAATTCAAAATTCATTAAATATACCACTGCCACTGCCATTTTGACGAGTTATAAATATCTTCAATGAAATGTGATCTACTTTCTCTCTTGACATAAACAAAAAATAACACTTTTACAAAAGCATATAGAAAAGAATTTATTATGGCTCGTCTGTCTTTGCACAACAAATCAAATAAACATGTAAACTACTAATATCATAAAAGAAGCAAATAAAAAAAAAGGCTTTCTAAACTTGCATCAGAGCAAAAAGAACCAAAGGAAGCCACAAGAATAAACAGTACAGATTACAAAAGAAAAGGCATAAAAAAATATGCTGAAAATAACCTGGACAGAACCAACGGAAATCACAAGAATAAACAGTACAGATTACATAAGGAAAAAGCAAACCAAAATATGCTGAAAATAACCTAGACAGAACCAAAGGAAACCACACAAGAATAAACAGTACATATTACAAAAGAAAAAAGCATAAAAACAATATGCTGAAAACAACCTAGACATAAACTAGAAACGAGATGTTATGCTGACATTATAAACTCAAGCACAGATTCATGCATCCTAGCTGACAGTCACCACAGATTCACGAATATTTTCTGAATGATTCCCTAGAAATTTCATCAATCATTATGCCCCTTTTAGAATCCCAACAATAAAGATAATAATTTCGTTTTGTTCACTCTTTTCAGTGCTCCGTCATCATTCCTCTCTTATGTTAATTTATTATGCTCTAAAATAACAAGAACCCACTTGTCTCCACTCTATACATATACAGCAATATACTTTATCATGTCTTAATACACTGAAAACTACCGGACAACCACCCGAAAATGGCCAAATTATAATTTTAGGCCTCAAAAGACCTACTGCCAAAAAAAGAAATAATGGGGTTTTTTGGTATGGAGATGGAGGGATTACCTGGAGCTAGAATACTCGAAAAGCTTGCCAGTGGAGGAGAAGATGATGAGAGCAACATCCGCATCGCAAAGAACGGAGAGTTCTTCGGCTTTCTTGAAAAGCCCTCTTCTTCTCTTGGAGAAAGTGACCTGCCTGGCTGTGGCGTTATCAATTTTCTTGATCTGAATCTTCTCCCTCGCCATGCGTGTTGGTGTATATATTATGGGATCAGAAATTAAAGACTCCAAGAATTAAAGCAACCAGAAGAAACCTCCTCGGGAAATCAGGGAATAAACCAGCATACAATGCAATGAAGGAGGATATATAGTCAAGTTTAATACTAGTAAAAGACAAAGGGTTTCCAAAAATAGAGGGATAAAAGGAGGTTAAGAGAGGGGACAGAGTTTGCATAAAACTGGCGGCATTTTGCCAAATTTAGAGGGGAATGAATAAGGGAACAAACAAGCCCTAGTGAGACAGAAAAAGAGAAACAGACACTTCATAAGGCCATTGCTTTAGATGGATCCAGATGCAGGAAGAGAAATGAGTAGTGGAAGCCTTGTCTGAGAAAGACCCACCAATCAGAGCTTGGAGCAAAAGGAGAGAGAGCAAGAGGTGTAGATGAGATTGGTTGGAAAAGAATTTATTAGTTTGCTTGTTTGGGGTGCTTGATTTGGACTTTGGATTGCGTCTGTCTTCCCAATCTTTCTTTCACTGTGTGTTGTGTGTGTGTTTTTGTGTGTTGTGTTGGGTTGGGTTTAGTGCCATTAGTGTTTGTTTAGTACTGTAGTACTTGATCCACTTATTTGAGGAACCCAAGAGTGACTGTTGAAGAATTAGCAGCCAGTAAGGGGCAGAGAGAGAGAGAGAGAGAGCGAGGGGTAAGAGAATTTGTGTGTGTGGGGGTGGGGTTGGTGTGAGGAAAGACTATGATTTTGGAATTCAAGAAGAAAAAAACAAAAGAGAAAAAGAGGGCCATTTATGGTGAAACAAGCTTCCGCCTCTTGAGCTTTTCTTTTGCTACAGTTGCCCAAAAAGGTTAAATCAAAAGGGAATTGTCAATAATTTGGAGCATTGCGAAGAGAATAAATTCTAATGAAATCTCCACAAAAATATCTTTTTAAAAAAATTTAAATGTTATTTCTAATGAAGTCTTCATTTTTTATTTATTTTTTTGGTAACGATGAAGACTTTCTGCTAGTTTTGAATTTTTCAATAATCTGCCTTTGAAATTTTTATCATGACATATTTTTTCGTCATGATAATAACGATGGCAAATACGCATTTGTGAGTTGTAAAATTACATTCATGAATAGTACAAGGGTGATCCTCATTGTACTTAAATACAAGGGCCAAAAAATATGGTAAGTTGGAAAATGTGTTAGGGGACCTCCAGTGGGTTGTTGTTAATTTATAATTATAATAAATATCTACAGTGATCCAGTGTCATCAAATTCAATATAAATAATTATAAAATTTTATAAAATGTGATAATTTTTAATAAAAATTTATCATTTTTTATAAGAATTAACCTTTTTTGGGTAACTCTTTATTAAAACAATATTTTCTAATTACAGAGATATCGGGGTAATTAATAATAAAAATTGAAAGAGAGGAGAAAAATAAAAAGAAAAGGATATGGAAATGCGTCCCTGTTTGTAATCCTCAACTTCTCCCATTTTTTACTTTTGAAATTGCCATAGCCAGCTAAGACACTAACAAAATTCATAGAAGTGCAGTTATAATCATTTTATACACGGTTACATAAAACAAAGTGTTAAAATCAAAAGATTGTTTGAAGCTTCATGGCATTGATATGTATAAAAGTAGAAATAACCTCTTGATACGAATTTTGAGTGCTCGTAATTACATACATTGAATACGAGATTGCCAATTAAGATAATTGTGTTATGTACTTTTCATTAAAAAAAAAATGTGATTACATACATTGCATATGAGATTGCCAATTTAGACACCTGTGCTGTGGACTTTTCTAAAAAATAAAATATAATATTAAATTTAAATTCAAGGATAAAATATCACGAGTGGATTTTTTTTAATGCCGTCACATGCGCTTCTCCAGTACTCATCCGTTTGCAAAAGCAAAGCATTTACCTTTCCACTTAAATGCAAATAAATAGCACAACAAATAATGTATATTTGTTGGAGATTGAATTTCATTTTATTGACTAAAATATTCAAATTTATAATATTATTTTTATTTGGTAATAGCGGTGGTTATGACGGTGCATGGTGATAGACGATAGTGGCAGTATTACATGATAGTGGTAATGGTAGTACTTAATAATGGTAGAGTACAATAGTAGATGGTAATAGTAGTAGTGTTGCCTGAAATTGATGACATTGGTGCTTAGTAGTGGTAATGATGTATGGTGGTTGCAGTTGATGGCCGTGATGGTGATGATAGTGCAATTTGGTGGTGGTGACGATAGTGCATAACGGTGGTGGACGTGGTAGTTCGTGGCGGGGGTGGTTGGTAATAAATTAATCAACAATTTAAGTCATCAACGAATGACTAATACCACCATTCTCATAAATTTATTTTATCTCATGTACAGGGGATTAATTCATTTAAATAGAATATGTAATCTTATGCCTAAAATGCAACCAAACATTGGTTATGGGTGGTAATCGGATAAGATTGAAATCCAAGTATGACAGAAAATCTGTTGACTCAAACTCGATCCGCCAACCGAAAATAGGTCAACATAATTGACCCAAATACGACTCGCCACGGATTGGCAGGTCTGTGGGTCACCCAAAATGACCTACAAAAATAAAAATAAAAACATATTTTTCTCTATTATTATGGTTGTTCTTAAATTTTTTTATCTAATTTGTATATATCTTTTAAATTTATTTTGAGAGCTACAAACAAAACAAAAATGCACAAAATTATTTTTTCTTATGGTTTAACCATTATAATCAATAAAAAATAATGCAGGAGCTGCAAGAGTATTAATAAATAAGTAAAGAATGCCATGGAATAAATACTCAATTATTGTCAAAGAATGCCATGGAAGAAATGCTTGATTATTGTACTCCCTTTTCTTTCTCAAACGTTACACTAAACAAAAGTTGGTTCCAAATTTTTTAGTCCAAATTGATTATCCCTACTTCTATTTTGTTAAACCTTTTTTTTTTTTTTTTACTCTTCACAGGTCAGTCTAACAAACAGGTCAACTCGTCCAGAACCTGACTAGACCCATTTATTTGACGGTCAGTCGGGTTCAACCTATTCCAACATGAACCCACCAAACCTTAATACAAATCCATTATTTTCATGTTAGATTCATATCGTGTCAGAAATTGCTATCCCTAATATTAGTTGCCACAGGATTAGTAATCCAATTTCGTGCTCTCCCACAAAACGAAACTCACCCAAAGTGTTCAGATTGGATTTCGTATTTTTGAAATATTATTAGAATAATAATATTGTAATATTTTTTAAAATGTGATTACATAAAATTAAAAAAATTAAAAGACATATTTAAAATATATTTTCAAACAATTTTTTGAAAATTAGATTTGGCCAAACAGAGCCAATCCAGTATAAATAGGTGCTTGGTTCGTAAAAAGAAATCGAAATCGAAATCATTCACTTTGAAATTTGAATGAAGTTTTTCATTTTAATATTTTTGCTTGATTAGATGTCGAAATCGGGATCGAAGTTATTAACTTTTGAATACTCTATGGTCTCAAATTATCTTATTTTGATGATTAATAAACAAATAATGACATCTAATAACAGTTTATCACAGCAAAACAATTGAAGAATAAAAAAGAAGTCAAAGTTGTAAAATTTTTAAAAATAATTCTGATTTCTTCAAATTTAATTAGAAATAAAAAATTCTAAAATTTTTATAAATAATTCAGATTCTTTTTAACAAATCATCCTATGAGGTATTCATTCTTATTCTCACGAACTACGCAGCTCCTAAGTTCTTAGCAATTGGGTTTGGAAACCAAAAAAATCTCTCAACAAATTACTCTACTGAGCAAGACAATTCACCTGCCAGCAATAAATGAAAAACAGCAGTTACAACTTGTACTTTCCTTATTTTTTTAAACAACGATTAGTACTTCGTGATAACGCAAGCCCAGACGACTAAAGGGAAATGGTAGCCTACCTTGATATGACGCCGTTGTCTAATGGTCATTATCTAGTCGGCATGAGTCTTCGCAATCAACTGCACGTGGCTTAGACGACCTTTGATTACAATCTACTATATAGTACAGAACTCTAAATAGTGCAAAAGTTGTTGTATTTTAGTATAGTACGGTACTTAGTACAGATGAATTCCAGTCGATTAGTGGCTAGAGGAGTGAGTATACAGTAGACACTGAGTCAGCTTAATTTGGTCACGTCTTCTTCGATCAGTTTATCTCAGGTCTGAGTTCTCTCAGCCTTTCATGACTTCAAAGAGTTCAGTACTCAACAAGCTTACCCTGTTGCCTGCCTACTTAGCCCTCCATTTCCCCGTGCTTCTGCTCGATTTGTTAATGTCACATGACACACATCAGAACCCTACCAGGCTACTACTTAATACAATGTAGTCTTGTTTGGTGGTTGTTATTTTTCTTTTACACTCCTATTAATCTCAGAGTTCATGTAAAATAGTTAAATATAAAGATGGGGTTGCTTGGATAAAAAAAAAAAAGAATTTGGTTGTAATGACATACTAATTTTTTTTAACAAGTAGGACTTGCCAAGTAGATTGTAAACCTAATATGAAGGACAGAAAGATTAGAGCTAATTGACAGACACTTAACCTGCCACAAGTATAAAGATAGTTGACAATGTCAAACACACAAACTTGAATGAAAATGTACACAACTTTTTCGTAAATGATTTAATATTGGGTGTGTTTGGATGTCATTATTTTGGATTTTTTGAAAAAAAATTTTCCAAATGTGTTTGGTTAGTTAAAAAATTATTTGGTCACAAGTCAAGAATTTTTTGACCAAAAATTTTTTCCCACTTTTTCAAAAGCAATGGTTCAAATTCTCCCACCAAATATTTTCATTTTAAATTTCAAATGTTATTTCAAATTTTGTAATAATTTTAGAGACTTTTAACACAATTATTCAAAAAAATAAGTGTGTTTATATTCAAAAATTGTTTTGAAAAATTAAAAAAAATCACGAGTAATAAAATGAGATCCATTGTCGATAGGTTTTATTGTAAGTTTTGTAGATTGAGTACTAATATCGAACGTTGGTAATTTTACAAGCGTCCGATACTGTTTGAATATTAAAAATTTATCCAGCATCGTCATTTTACAAGTGTCGGACATCAGTGTTCGTTTCACAAAATCTATCATAAAACCCACTCACAATGAATCTCATTTTGTTACTCACAATTTTTTTCTATTTTTCTAAGTAGAATTTTAATGTAAATGTGTTTGCTTTTGACTAATTGTGTAAAAAGTTCTTAAAGTTGTTACAAAATTTTTAAACAAACCAAAATTTTTTTTACAATTCAAAATTTTTTTTAACTTTTTAAAAAAGTCAACAAAAAAATTATTCACTATCTAAACAATAATTTCAAAATATTTTCACAAGTCAAACACTTTTCAACTTTTTGAAAAGTCAACAAAACTTCTCCAAATAAATTTTTTCAATAATTCCTTGAAATAATGACATTCAAACACAGCCATTGTTAGGACTAATTTCTATTACTTAAACATCATCAAGGCATGGCATGAAGTTGTTTCATTTTACCTGCACAACTTGACACATTCTTGACCAGTTTGTATATCTTTCAATGAATTATATATGTATTTAGAGACATTTTGTACATTTCATTATGTCATTTGTAGACTTGCCTAATGTTACAAATATTGTGACTCAGAATCGGGCAAAGTGGCACCTGGGGGTGGCTCAGTCGGTCACGTATACGGTAGTATCCCGGTGTGACTAAGGTTCGAGTCTCTCCCCTAGAACCCTCCTGTGCATCGGTGGGACCCGCTCTGTACAGGCACAGTGGGATTAGTGGGTTCAAGACCCGATACCCCTGTGAAGACCAAAAAAACAAAAAAAAAAAAAAAGAATCGGGCAAAGTGGACATTTTGTTCACGTGACTTTTACGAAAGTAATCAGCCAACATCCATCAACTGCCCTGGGGTGATTCGGCCGGTGAACATATACGGTAGTATCTCGATGTTTCCGTGTTTGAATCTCTACTCCAAAAATTTTTAGGTATCGGTGGGCCCGTTCTGCGTAGAAACTGTGGAATTAGTTGGTCTAAAATCAAATACCCATAGTGTTGACAAAAAAAAATCCTTAAAATGCTGTCTACTGAAACTATTAGTATATCTTTTGTAAGTTGTATCATCTTTTTCCAGATGAAGCAGATGTAATTTATCCAAAGGGAATTTCCTTGAGTGCTATAACCAAGTTCATCGTTGCAACTCTTCATTTGAATGGTTGTTTTTTAATGTATTTTTAAAAAAATATTATTGTAATAGATTTAAAGATTTTTTTTTATAAATATGTATGTGAAATAAAAAGTTAATTGAACAAGGTGTTTGAAGTTTTTAAAAATATGCTTTTAAAAAAATTCCATCAAACAATTGCTTACTAAGTTAACTAACTTTTTTCCTTATGTGTACCTTTTAATTCTATATATTTCTTAATTTTGCAATAACATAAAAACATAAACTTTGAGGGTCAATAGCTAAATAGATAACAATTGAATTGCAGCCAACCTCTCAAACTCCATTTTTTTGGTTGTGTTTTCTAGAAACATGTTTTTAAAAAAATTTAAACATGTTTTTTTAATCTCAAAAATGCATTTGTTAAGAAAAATTTGTAAAAATGCTACAATAATATTTACTAAAAAAAACCTAAAAAAATAACACTCCAAATGAAACCATGCATTATTACTATTTGAAAGCCGTGTGCATAAAGAAATCTATTAAAATGCTGTCAATTGTCAAACACTAAAATATTAATAATTTAATTTCTAAAAATAATTTAAAGGATATAATTATTAGAGATATCCGTACAGTAATAATTCAAAAGGATACCTTTTTTTTCTTGCAAAATGTTATCCTCATCCAATCTTTTTATAAGTAACAGCAAGAAAGTCTGTCTCGGCCCTAGTACAAAAATGATCACCCCTTACACCATGTTTGGTAGAGGATCGCGTAATACAGTGACTTAAAGTTAGGTTAAGTGACACAATAAAAAGAATTAGTAAATTTTAATAATAAATTAGTAGATATGATCAAAGCCCAACTGCAGAAATAGGCGTAGTTGGGCATGAGCCCATATTATGCAGGCCGGACAACTTTTGCATCTCTATCACTTAACAATCCATATTTATTCCGGCAAGTGCCTTACAAGTGTCATTTTTTATAAGTTTATAGTTCAGATTTAAAGTCTAAAAATTGACTAATGAGATTAAACATATAAGGTTAAAAATGAGTCTAAAAAACGTTCACATAAAAAATGGTTACACTATGATTTTAGACAGTTATACATGTTATATAATTACAAATTGTTCAATTTGCGAGAAATAAAAAGAGGACAAATTATGAGACTCCAGTCCTATTTATTCTCATTTACAAAAAAAAGAAATCCATATTTATTTTTCGCAACAGATCAAACTAACAATATACTATTAAAACGCAACAGTAATTATGCTAAAAAAATGCTCATAGAGCCATATTGAGTTTGATCATGTATCTATTGCAGGAGCGGTTCTCTTATAGTAAAAGTTACAACGCTGGATAAATGATTCAAGATTAAGTCAGCTTCATTTCTGTTGCACCATTATCCTTGATGGAAAGGTGGAATACTTTGTTCATTTCTGAAAAAGTTGCTAGGATCAACTTCTCTCTTCACCCTAGCCAGCCTTTCAAAATTATGCTTAAAGTACTTTTCTCCCCATGTCTTTGCTTGTTCATACTCGCACTTTTCTTGATTGACTCCCAAATCAAGATCCCTGTAATTGAGGTAGGCCGCTCTTGGAGATTGAGAAACAAATGGCTCCATTTTGTTGTAAAGCTGTCTAATCCACTGAATATGCTTCTTTACCTCAGTGTCCTCATTATTAATCCATTTTACTATATATTGTATGTTATATAAAGTTCCATTTCTATGTGGAAAAGGGAGTGCATGCTCAGGAATTTGACTCATTCTGCCACCAAAAGGATCTAATAACATAATGGGCATAAATTCTTCAAGAAACATTTTCCCTATAATTTCCCATCCCTTCTCTGGTATTGGTTTTGTAAGAAAATCAGATTTTCCCTTAAGATAACCAGCACTACTACTGTTTTCACTCACCAAATAGTCTAAAGGTTCTTTGGGTGTTTTCCCTGCAAAGTAAAGCACTGATTGGATCCATGAAATTTGGTAGCATTCTTTTTTGATGCAAGGTTTTTCTGTGCAACTTTTGTTTTCCACGGGATCTTGGAAACAATCTTTTATCTCCAATTCAAACTCAGGAAAGGTCTTATTTACTAGGGGAACAAATTCCTTAGCTTTCCCAAGAAATAGCCCTTGAAAAGAAACTTGAACAATTCTTTTACCTCCAGGAACCACTGGCGCTGGAGTCTGAACGATCATTCTCATGAAAATATTTCTCGGGAATCCGTAGGCTATATTTTGCCATCTTTGAATTAGTCGTATACTGTCAGCATCTAGTTTCTTTCGAACTGTGAAAGCCGTAACCTGTTCGGGAATACGAACTATCTTGAGTTTCCATGCAAGTATGACACCAAAGCTTGCTCCACCTCCTCCACGTATGGCCCAAAACAAGTCTTCTCCCATTGTTGCTCTGTCAAGAATTTGCCCATTGGCATTCATTATTCGTGCATCTAGGACATTATCTGCAGCGAGACCATACTTTCTCATCAATGTGCCAATGCCTCCACCACTAATTTGTCCGCCAGAGCCAACAGTAGGGTACAGCCCTCCTGCAAATGCATGAGTTTTACTTTTTCGAGCAATAGCATAATAAAGTTGGCCTATAGTTGCTCCAGCTTGAATCCATGCACTTTCGTCATTTAGATCAATGTTGACGGACTGCAAATTGCCAAGATCAATCATAATGAATGGAGTTTCACTACGAAATGAGAGGCCTTCGTAATCATGGCCACCGCTCTTGACTCTAATTTGTAAATCAAGCTTTTTACTGCATAGAACGACAGCTTGAATTTGGACCTCCTCATAAGGCGCAATTATGAAATGGGGGTGTGTGGATGTTGAATTTAACCATCTTGAATTCTTCTGAGCATTTATCAAGAGAGATGAATACTTTGGGGAGGCTGAGTGATGAACATATGTATGGATGTCGGCTTTGGAATTGGTTGACATGCACTTAAGAAATTCTTCATCAGCATTGCAAGCTATGAAAGATATCAAAATGAGGAAAAGAACAGAGTGTTTACACATTTCTTCTCTTCCTTTGTTGTTGCAAGAGTTCGATTTTTCTATTAGAATTGGTTCTGTGAAAATACCATGCACAAAAAAAAAAAAAAAAAGAGAGAAAAAATGGGTCAATAAAAAGCTCGTATATAAAAAGTAGCGAAATTTATATTCGCAAAAGAAGTGAACTTGAACAATTTACAACTCAAATAGAAAAATTATCATTCTTTTATGAAGCAAACAGAAACTGATACATCTACCCTATTGTTATTACACAAAGTATGTTGAAAATATGTTTTCCATGCACATATTCCCTTTTTTGGTTTTTTTTTTGTGTGCGTTGTTTTTTGTAGTTTTTTTTTTTTTTTGGGGGGGGGGGGGGGGGGGGGGTTGTTTATAAAGGCAGCCGCCCTCAAAAATTCTAAAAAATCTACTTAGCTTCCAAATTTTTTAGTAGTGACTTTTAATGTATTTCCTTCTTGCCATTACACTCAAATTTTATTTAAATGTTTCCATTCCTCCCCTTATTTTGTACAAGTTCTTTAATAAGTACTTGTGTATCTAAAGTATTTATTGACATTAAATTCAATAAAAAATGAAATCAATTAATTTGAAATTTCCATTCTTTTCATCACTATTTTTAAATTTAATTTTTTAGATTAAAGAAAAAGCATATAGATTGATAATATTTTAGTATTTCATAAAATAAATAACTCATGCAAAAATTCATAGAAGGATGGAAAAAATAAGTACTGCATCTACATGAGAATCATATAAGAATTTGCACGTTTGACGGTTTAATTAAGTATCCCAAACATCCGAAATAACGCACATGAGTCTATACCTTCGTTCTGTCACTATAGAATGCCTTAGATCTGCCTTCCTAAAAAATAACTCATGTATGGACTTATCGTCGAGTCAAGCTCGGAAGTTATTAAAATCCATTTATAAACAATTAATAGTGTATTTACAAGTAAACAAATTTTGTTCATTTCATGATCATATTAAAATAGTACCTTCACTCGCAGAAAGAATTAGAAATCGTTGACTATGCACACACACATACATATTTTGGAGTTTAAATATGTAGTTTGATAATATATTTTGATTATATACGATAGTTTTATCATTATACATTAAATATTTGTTAGAATAATATTTTATTTACAATATATTGTTTAAATTTTACCTAGAAAATGTAGTTTTACTCTGTTTGTGCGTGTGTGAATGTCGCCCTTTCAGATCCAAATTTCTATTTTCATCCCTGCTTCCAAGAAGCTTCTCGATATATCAATTGCTCTCTATTTTTTCATGCAGAAACAAAAAGTTGAAAGACAAGTTCAAGCTAAAAATTTTTACATAAACTTGATTCGCAATCTTATTTATAAATCTCGTGGTTAAAAGGCCATATGGGTATTTTTATATTAGTATGCATCAGTTTATTTTTTGTGACTCTTATTTAAACTATGAGATTCATAAGTGGATTATGATCCAAAAGAATCTCCCAATTCAAACAATATGCAAAGATAAATGGCTTAAATTATAATAAATTTTATATGACATTAAATTAAAAATATTACGACATGATATGTTCTAGCTAAACTTCATTGTCTTTTGTCTTAAACCATGTTAAATATATTCGGGTAGGAGAGTATGTGAATATAAATACAAATAAAGAGTCTGACAAGATGTGACATAAAAAAAATGAAACTTCTTTTTTTTTTTTACAAATGGAGAAAATGGATGAGAAAACCACTTACTCAACCTCAATTGAAAGGAGGAATGAGAAGCAAACATAAACTTAACCCACAAATCACTCCAAAAGCCATGGTAACTTTTAGAGAGTCGAAGAAGCTTAAATCTACAACTCTAACAACCAGATCGTTCAATGTGGAATTTTTTTATTTTTTGACAATTGGAGAAAAGGAAATAGGAAAACCACTTATTCAACCTCAATTGAAAGAAATATGTAGTCAATCGGGGGAAAAAATGAAACTTCTAGTCAATATATGTCCCACATATATATATCCCCATGTTGATACGGCATAATGCAATACAAATATGTAGTGAAAGGCGAATCAATGTAACAGAGGTCATAAATATCACATAAAAAATGAAGTTTATTAGTCTAAATCGCAAATTTTAACGAAAATATGACTTCCTGAATATTTCGTAATCAGAAATATAAAAGGAAATTAAACAAGATTAAGTACTCCAATTAATCTAAGGTAAGCTAAATAAGAATTTAAATCGAAATTCTATTGTATTTAGTCAATATTTTAATCACAAGCAAACTGAACACATACTCTCTTTTTTATTATTTTTATATTTATGTGAATATATAAGGTAATCTACATAACCTTAGATTAAGCATTTCTTACGATGATTTTTACTTATTAAAGTAAACAAACCAATCATAAAATTCCAACCATGGCTGCTAGTCTGCCACCAACGACCACCATTCTGGTGCTCCCAATACACCACCGGACTCAAACATGACTAAAACTGATAAACCGGCCGACACTAGAATGATGGGATACCGGAAGAAATAAAACTTACAGTGAGCAGAAACAGAAGTGTTTCCTTAATAAGTCTTCTCGACTGAAGTGAAGTTTAGCAGTCGTCCAAGGTTCAATGAAGCTCTTCGTCCTCGGCTTTGTCAAGTCCACTTTGTAGTGTGTACGTGTGTGCGCGGGCGATGGAGATGAGTACCCTGTTGTCTAGATGTCTTGTGCTACAGCACAGCAGCCACATATATTCTTTTTTCTTGGTTTTTCTTGGATTAATAGAAATAATAATGAAAAAAATTCATTATTATATTCACCAAATAAAAAATGATATCTGCTAGTATAGTATATTGTTTTTTATTTTTCCAAGATAATAATGCTATTTTGGTTCCTTATAATAAAATAGTAGCAAGTTGAATTTCTTTTTTTTTTTTGAAGAACAAGTTGAATTTCTAACCTTTATACTTGGAGAATTTTGTGTAATTACCGATGACAAAACAACAGCTACTTTCCATATTTATGATTAGAAAATTTTCTTATAAAGTATTTTGGTCACAGCAAGGAAGCCTTTTTTAGGCTGGAGAAACTAAAATTTAGTTCTACAGCGGAAGAGAATGCAGGACTGGATGAGAAGAAGTCATGTTTAATAACGTAGTCGACATCGTCTATAGAAATACTCCAACAAAACGGAAAAACAACAATAAAGTGTAGTTACTACTTACTCGCCAATTTTAATATACGTTTTATCATTCTAAAAAAAAATATTTACAAATTTGGAAAGGTGCCAAAAAAAAAGGAATGC
Source organism: Mitragyna speciosa (assembly GCA_024721245.1). NCBI lineage: Eukaryota > Viridiplantae > Streptophyta > Magnoliopsida > Gentianales > Rubiaceae > Mitragyna > Mitragyna speciosa. The sequence goes on from CM045562.1 coordinate 994,904, forward strand.
AGAGTTGGGGCTTGGCTATTGGACAAAATTTGAGAATGTGGATAATGTTAAAAACTTAAAACCTGTATTCGAACAAACTTTTTATCTCGCATACATATTTTTAAAAAGGAATATGTAAAACTAACAATAATATTTTTAAAAAATACTCTAAAAATAATCATCCAAACGAAGTCTTATTCTCCAATAGCACATTTAAGATTTGAAAAAAAAAAACTTATCCCATTAATTACAGTTTCATTCAACATGGTTTATCGTAAAAATGGAAATAGACTGACATAATGGTTGGAACTAATTCATAGGATAAGTATTAGTATAATTATTTAAAAATGCAAAAAGGCAGAATTGCTATGGTAAAACCCAAACTAGCTGCATGTAATATCTCAAGACAGTTCTTAAATACTAGTACTTTTTAACATTTCAGCCCTTTAATTTTTTTTCTATGACACGTTTAGTCCTAAGCACCGTCTGACTTCCTTCCTTGAAGGGTTATAACACAAATTGAATATTTTTTTTCTCATTTTAAGTTGCCATTTTTCAGTTTTATTTTCCTTGGGGAAAAGGAAAGATTTTTCCACTAATTCATTTGAAACATCTTCAAGTACATAAAGAAGTAATCCCACCATGCTAATCCAGAGTCAAAGCTCAAAGCAAACTTAAGCTAAAACGAGTGCCAAATTGTAGATAGATGCAAACGAATAGAGAGTCAAGCGATTAGAATTCTATTATTTCAGTCCAACAAAAATTGCAGATAAACAGACAAAACATGAGAAACGCAATATGACCTAAATAAAGCCAATACGAGTCAAGCAAAGTCAAACAAGTGGCCTAGTGAGTAGACAAATCTTTAACATTGCTCTCCCACTTGCGGCAAGAACAATGCAATTGTTTCTATAATACCAAGGCCTTTTACTAGGGGCATTTTTGTAGTTTCGTCAAGTTTGGGTGCATGTGGATGATCAGTTAATAGTTAAGGGCCTTGTTGCAATTTTAAGAAACTTTTATCCTTATTGCTTTAGGGCTTCCTCCTTTCTCTTTTCTCAACTCATCTTCTACTCTCTTTCTTTCTCCTCAAATTCACTTTTCTTATTGTATCTCTTTGATTCTAAATTTGAAGAAGGGAGCGGAGGAGTAAGTTTATAAGATTCAGCACTTGGTAATAGCTTAAGAGGTGTAGCTCCATCTTCCATTCAAGGTATTTCTTCTCCTTGTTCTTTTTCCCCTTAGATCCTTGAATTAAGAAGTAGGTTGTATGCTTTGAGAGCTAGTTAAGAAGATTTGATGTAGTATATCCTAGTGATGAAGGTGTTTTATTGTGATTGAAGGTGAGAGTGGGTAAGTGCTAGATGGGTATATGTGTGTGTTATGTTTGATACTTGATGAAATTGTGAGGATATATATGTTTGGATGGTTGATATGTAAAGTATATTTGGTTTCTTGTGCCTCTTGAGGTTGTTTTGGGTGTTTGATTGGTGTTAGAAGGAGTTGGGAGAGTTGATTTTGGTTTCGGGCTTGTAGCAGGGTTGCAGAATGTTTTTCTGAGCTCATCCGCAGCGTTACCCGCGCCGCGGATGAGACCGCGGCTCGTTGGGATGACTTTCTGGGGTTATCCGCGGCGCGTGCCGCGCCGTGGATAACGCCGCGGATGGTTGCCCCTTCACCTCTGACCTGAACCAGGGTACCAACCGCGCCGCGGGTCACCACAGGCTCTTCCTTTTTTCGCTCCGTTTTGCGCGTTATGTTAGATGTAGGTCTTAATTTTTGTTTTCTGGATAGAATTAGCTACTAATCTAGTGTTTGTTTTGTGTTATAGGTGAAGATATCAATCACTCCTTTTCAGATTACCTTAGTTAATTTGGATCGAGGTAAGTGGGGATTTGTACTCTTTGATCTTTTGAAAATGGGTTTGTGAACGATAAACGTTTCGAATTGATTATTTGCTATATAAATGTATGGCTTAAGTGTGGTTAATTGCAATTGTTATAAAAGTGATAACGCGGCCTACTTGCATGAATGATTTGATGAATGAATTGCATGAGTTCTGGAATGTGGTATACTTTTGACGGGACTAGTTCCTTAATTATATGCCTAATGTTTTTGGGACCGCACTAACCGGTTAAAGTTAGTTTTGGGGCCGTGTCAATCGATTAAAGTTAGTTTTGGGACCGTGTTAACCGGTTAAAGTTAACAACTAGATATCCAGGGTCAATTGGAACCATTTGATAGAACTCATTGATTTGTTTATAAAAATGTATGTTTTGGTAAAAATGTGTTAGTGGCCATATTGCTTTGATGTTTGTATTCTATAGTGACATGGTTTATATAATGTATATGTATGGATAACATTCTTAAGCCACATGGAGTACTCTCACCACTTACTGAGTGATTAGTTTCGCTCATCCCTTATTATTTCATGCAGAGGATGATGCTTTTGAGGAAGTGGATTGGACTGACTCGTGGTACTAGAGTTGGAGATAGGATGTGATACATAGCAAAGATGTCATGTTAATTATCTTTGTATAGGATCTTTCACTTTGTATATTTTGTGACCTTAGTGGAAGTGTATAGGATGATCCTTTATTTTGTTTATGGATTATCTTTGTAATGTATCACATGACTTTGTAATTGAGTTAGGTTCAATAATATGGTTCTTTTGATCAGTGCAAGTTTATTTTGTTTGCCTTATGTCATAGCGTAGTCTTGGCATGGCGGGTGTTATATCCCGGGCATGGGGTGTGACAGTTTCCATATCAAGTAACATCACTTGTACGACTATCTGCCATAAATCTTTCTTTTTAGGCTTAATCTCAAAGTATCCTGTAATGTAATGTAAGTAAGTAATAAATTACCTTTTGTGTTTAGAAAATATACTAATTGTTTCCTATTTAGTAACAAATTACCTTCCTCATGCACATCATACCTTTATGACGATAAATTCGCCTCATAATTTTTTAATATTGCTATTCTTGTTAATTTATTATTTAAAAATAAAATAAGGTTATTATTTTAGGCTAATGTTCTTTTACTCTTATACAAAAAATTAAAATCATGACTCTAAAATTGCAAAAATTTTCATCAAAAACTATTCGTATAATTTGTATTCAAGATGGAGAAAAGTATAAAAAAAAGACATGAATTTTTTCCATAATGTATAACGAGCAGCTTGCAAAGTGAAGATAAATTTGTGATTTATATCAAATATATTCAAAATAGAGTATTAATAAATGCCGGCAATGTTATTTCTGTTAGTGACAAAAATAAAAAATATAGCAATTACAAATTTGTGTTTCTAAACAAAACAATGCAATACCAACTATATCTAGTAACAAAACTAGCAAAACAATATATATATATATATATATATATATATATATATATATAGTTCATGTTTTTTAGACTTATCTCTCTGTTATCATTTTGTTCTACTCGCTTGTAGGTGATATAAAAATTTTAGGTTTTAGTACGAAAAAGAGAAAATTGTCAAAGTATTGTGTGTAGAAGGGCAAAAATGTCTTTTGTCAATTCAAGAGGGTAACATGTATATTTTCTAAATACAGGGGGCAATTTGCTACTGATGTAACATTACAAGGGGTATTTTGTGATTTAGCCTTCTTTTTATTATTTGAAATTAATGGTATATATTGACTACAACTGATGTAATTCGACTTAAACTATTAATTGTTAACAGTTAATAACTGATAATTATTTTAACCTCCTAATAGAATCACCTCCCGACTCCAATTTATCAAATGCCAAAATTTAAATAAAAAAAACATCGTACTTCAACATGTCAATGCCGGGACCAGTAGCAAAATTTCCAATGATTAGTGTAACAATGCTTAAAGTTGCGCAAATTTGATTCTGTAATTTAGGTTTTTGCCTTCGGATAATAGAATTTAGACTTCAATTTTATTAAACAAGGCTTTAATAACGTTGGTGGTAGTGTTGATTTCTTACATTAGATCTCTATTAATTTTTTTCATCTTTAATAGAAATTTCAATACACATGCCTGTAAATATCCGTAAATTATGCCCTATTTATGAGAATAGCTAACCAAATAGAAAATGAGGCAGGAACAATTTCATAATAGAACAGCTCGTTGTTGTAGTAGGCACAATTCTTCTACGTGGAACAATTCAGATAGAACAATTCGTTGTTGTAGTTGGCAAATATCTTCTATGTAGATGCTACAATTATATAACCAAATAATAGCATGCAGGATATAATTTGTTTGAATATTGGCACTCCATTGATCTTATTTTTGGCTTCCACCCTGTTGAGAACGGCAACACTACATGAATCCTGACCCCACTGATTGCAAGCAAGTCTGTCCACAGCAGATTTTTTGTTTAATTTTTTATTGTGTTCAATTATATTTGATATAAAATTATATCTGTTACATCATATTCATAATTTGACGCTAAAAAAAAAAATTGTACAGACGATCTCGATTAGGCCCATGCAAGCAAGGGACCCGACAAAGAAAGCCTATACACAAAACACAACTAGTCAATGAACTCCACGTGATCGGCCTTGTCAGATTCAATTAAATTTTAGAGATAATATGTTAGAAACCTCTCCTGAGAGGTTTCTGACAATTCCACTTGGTGTCCCTGGGATTTCAAATATTATGTTGACCACCCCTAGCTATAAAAAATAATCATAATAACCTTAACATATCAACATGCCAAATTTTCCAAAACCACAATTTTCCTTCTCCTTCTTAAGTCTAGGAGACCTTTTTTATTGACTTTCCCGAACTCGCCCAACCCTCCAAAATTAAATCAAACTAGCAGACTTCTTTTTTAAGTGGCTTTCTCGAACTCGCCCAACCCTCCAAAATTAAAACCAAGTAAACTCTCTCATCCTTGCTCTAACCATTCCTTCTCATACTTAATAGTCTTTGAGCCACAAGGCTTATGTCACCGTCGGATTCTCAAATTTAGCTTAAAACATAATTCTATACAAACGAACAAATTTTTATTTTGCTTTTGTGAAGTTGAAACTTAAATATTTTAAAGGAATTGGGGCTTGCAGTTCATGGACAGAATTTGGAGATTGCTATGTTTTTTATGGTAGTAAGTGACATTTTTTTAGTTCAATAGGGCTAAAAAAATTTTTGTTTTAGATTGAAGATTTTAATAGTACAAAAGGCTAGACTTTTTAATGATGTTATTGAAGGTTTGGAAAGAGGGTGGGGAAGTCGAAGTTTTATGATTGAGAATAAGGATAAAATTTGATTTGAAAAAAGTAAATTAAATATTAGTTATATGAGAGCATTTTAGGTATATAAAATCTTTGAGTTAAATTTTCTTACCAAAACAGTAATGCTAGGGGATGTATGTACTTCTTTCGTTCCATTTTGATAGGCTTACAATTTTTTTTACACAGTTTAAGAAAAATTAGTTAACTTTATTGAAAGAATAAATTAATCTATGATGTCTCCAACATACCCTTGTATTCATCATTAAACATTTACATTAAATACGAAATAGAAAATTACATCATAAGTCAAATTAATTCTATTTGATATGTGAAAGCACGGTTGCTATGTACCTCTCACTTATAACAAAGTAATTATATAGGGGCATTTTAGAGAAGTTAAAAATTAATTACATTCTTCAAACGGAAGGTGGACTATAATTTTGGACAGATGAAAAAGGAAAACAAGCCTATCAAAATAGGACGGAGCATGTATAATTTTTGAAATCTCAAGGGTGCTAGATGAAATTGTCAGAAATCTACAAGAGGTTTCTTAAATTATCCCTGTCAGCTAGTTTGAGAGTTTAAGATAGAAAAGAAAAGAATAGAAAATAGAAGTCAGAAAATAAAAGAAATGAAAGGATGTAAAATCTGTTTAGGAGTTGAGGAAATAAGGGAATTTATTGGATAATAAAATTTTTTATATCACATTTTAAGGGCAATAATGTAATATTAAAAATTCTTGCCAAATTTGGAGGGAGAGTTTTTGTTAAATTTACACAAGCATCTTTCATTCCCTTTTCTTCTTTTTTCTTTTCCTTTCTTTCCCATTTTATCTCCCAAATAATAGAGATAGTGCCATATTTTTCCAAAAAATCCTTTCTTTCTTCTTCTTATCCCTTCCATTTCCAACTCTCAAGCTAAGCCTAAGGCTTCATCTGGGAGAAAGGAAATGGAAAGAAAAGAAAAGAAAGGAAAGTATTTTTTTTGTTTGGGAGTAAAGAGAGAAAAGAAAAGAAATTATTTCCTTTGTTTGAGAGTAAAAATAGGGAAAGAAAAGAAAAAAATAGAAAGAAAAACTCTTATTTTTTCCTCCAAAAATTTTCCTCCCAGATTTGGGAGGAATTGAAAGGAAAAAAAAAAAAAACTTTTCCTTCTGTTATTTACTCTTCTTTCCTCAACTCTTCTTTCTTTTCTCTTCCATCTCCAACTCCCAAAGAAGCCTAAAGTGTAAATCGTAACTCTCCCTCCAACAGCGATTAGAACAAAACATAAGGGTACAATACATAGAGCTAGAAGTACCACCATCATCATTTTTTTCATTCTCTCTCTCTCTCTCAACTTGAGTTTTGAATTTCTTATTTGAAGTTCTAATTTAAAGAGAACTTACCCTTTTTTTTTCTTAAATTAAATTTTGTGTAAATTAGCATCGGAATTGGATGGCGGAGGAGAAAGGACGAGGAACTGGGAGGTGACCGGTTTTGAGCAGCCGAGGAAGTCATCGGAGTACGGGAGGATCATTATCAGAGACCGCCGCCGTTTCCGCAGATATTCTCGATTTCTACGTTGTCAGTTTCGCCGCATTCTAAGCTCTCAAAGCATGCTTTCAACTCTAAGCTTGTCAATTTGAAGGATAGATTCAAGGCTAATATTCTTTCTTCAATTTTCTTGCTTTTATTTCTCTTTTCACGAATAAAACACTGCTCTTTTAGTAGTTTTATCTGATTTGCGACAAAGTGTACTCTAAAATTCTGTCTCTTTTCAATTTGTGAAGTTGTAACTTGTCGGTTAATCTGATTACATTTGACTGAAATGTGTTTCAATTTGAATATAGAGTTATGTTATATCACTTTTTCTGATTTATGTTCTGCATTGTTATTAACGTTATCGTAGTATTCAGTTTTAGCTGCTGAAAGACTTGTGATTTGTTAATGAATTTAGTGCTGAAGTGCATAGGTGAATTTATTTTGTACAAAAATTCAAGTTTTTGGTTTTTATTTTTTTTCAAGATGGGTTAATTTTTCTATTGAATTTGGGTGTAGTTGGGTGTAGAGTTGATTATTTAACGAACTTGACTATTGCATTTAATCAGCAGAGATTGAATGAAGAGGATTTGAATAAGCTCCTTAACGATTTTCGGGGAACATTTAAGAGGTCTACACTGTGGATGTGTGATAAAGATAATGATTTTCCGGAACAGTGATTTGACGGGCTAAGGCCAATATCTGAATATTCTCTTCTGATGGTCATGCTTGAAAGCTCTAGCTTATCTTATTTGTGGATTCAAGTTATAGGCTCTTGTATAGCGATAACACATTTTGCTTTGGAACAAAGCTGCTATCTCACTATCTCCTCTCATGAAATGTGTAAGACCTTTGTACTGACCTTACTGGATCTACTACCTGCCACCAAGTGGGAACGCTGATGGATTTCTGTAATATATCATGCTCTGAGGACATCAGCCAGCTCACCAACAGGTGCAACTCCATTTGCTTTCATCCCTGATTTGCCGAAATGGCAACCTGGTGCTGCAAGGAGGATTTAGCTTCATCCCTCTTCCAAATACACACAAACACACACATCTACGTCTATAATATGGTTGTTATCTCTTGTGCTATTTAACTATTGTGCATTTGCCTTTTGACTATTCAGATTGAGCTATTTAACCATGATCTATGTGGTATTGAACACAATCGTGCAGGAAACTTAGAGACAACGTGTAACTGGCAGAAAGCTTAGAAAAATACCTGAAGAAGTCAAAAGTTATGCTGTTGGAAACACATTCCTTCTGCTTTATTTGTGTAGTGTCGGATTCAAAATTGGCTTGCAGAGAACTTCTATATTCTTTCTATGACTAATGATGCAATTGGGGGAGCAACTGTTCAGCTAGAACTTCTTTCTACTGCGATAATGGATGGTTAGATTGGATGGCTGGACTTGGTGCTGCTCAACCTCCTAACACTGATGCCCTTGGACAGCTCTTATCTGAGTATGCAAAGCATGTTTATAATGCTCAGCTGCAGCATTTGAAGGTATGTTTGTGAGCAATTTTCCTTTTGTTCTTGAGTCTCTTACTATTAATTTTCCTTTTGTTCTTACTTAATTTCTTACTTTTTTCAACTCACTGCTAATGTTAGGATGGTTCCATTACGTCCTTTTGGCTTTCCATTTGTCTCAAAAGTTCATGTTTGAGTGTCCCAATATTAAGAGTAGGGTTCTATCCTTTCCAAATGAAGTATCTTGGGGTAAGAGGGAGCAGTATGAAGAATATAAAGTATTGTGTCCCTGAACCATTTGTCATGGGGATAATAGAAAATTTAGGCCCCTTTTATAGTGCCATGCTTGTTCAGTATGGTTTTGTGCATTGGCACATTGCATTAAATTATTGTTTGTCTGCATTTGCTTTCTAATAATTTTTATGTGTTGGAGTGTTACGTATGTACAATTTGCATATTTCTTAATGTGAAAACCATAATTGGAGGAAGAGAATGCTCCCCTTTCCCAGAAGATTACGCATCTTGGTTTCGGGTTTGTAGTTTTCAAAGATCGAGAAGTTAATTGTAACTTCTATTATTACATGATCACTTGTCAGTGTCCATTTTAGTTCTCATATACTATATTTTTTTTTCATCTAAAACATGATTATGTAACCTATGTTTTTTTTTTTCTTTTTAGATTTTGCAACAAACAAGAGGTAGAATTGCTGATTTGGGAGATGGTAGTTCACCCATCATGAGTCCTTCAACTGCAGCTGAGGATGCATGGCTAGCATCTTTAGTTTCCTTGACGGCATTCTGAAGCAAGTGAAGGCTCTCTCTCTCTCTCTCTCTCTCTCTCTCTCTCTCTCTGTTTGTCTGTCTGTCTCTCTCTGTAGTCTGTATCATTTAGTGATAAAAAATAAGGTTAATGTGAATTTACGCCACAAATTATAACATAAACGTCTTTCAACAGGATATAATTTTGCAATCTTCGTTAGGAACAGTGAGTAAGAGCAAGAAAAAATCACTACTTTCATCTGTAGATGAACTTGCAGACATTTCGGAGGCTTGTAAAGCTGTGGAGGTGAGATAGCATTATTTTTGTCTTGTGTGGGTTTAAATATTGTTGAAACATGATTCTGTTGGTATTTTTGTTCAAATTTCGAACCAAAGTTGTTTCTATTAACTCAGCTAAAATAAATGGTTATTCTCAACCTTGAACTTATGTCTAGGTTAAGTGTCTTCCGTCCTTTCCCCTGCCCTTGTATGTCTGTCTCTAATGCAGCTGTTGTGTTGTGTGTATACCTCAGATTTCTGTTTCCTTTTGGCCTGAAAATCTCTTTCTGGTTTGTTTGTTATTTCATTCTCGTATTTGATTAGAATTCTGGTTTCTAGTATTCAGTTTTGCATACTGCAAAAGATCGTCCTTTCGGGATATGAACCTTCTCTTTTTGTGTCAAAGGTCCAAAATTAGCTTTTACTTTAAGACTCTGTTGGAATGCCATATTTCCATCCATGTTCATTAAGATGATTTAATAATGCTGTTTCTTGCTTTACCTTATCGTATACTTTACAGTTGAATGGTTCAATTGTAATTATAAAAGATGTTTATGCTGGTTTATATGTTGCTTTTGCCTTTTGATAGTCTCTTTGGCAAGGAGGACGACCAGCTTCATCATGCAGCAAATGCTTCAAAACTTTTGGTAGACATGCTGTAGAAACTGCTGTTGCACAGTGGAATCTTCTCCGGTTTAATATAGGGCCAACAAACCCATTTATTATAAAATGTGGAGCTAACTCAAAATCTGAATTGGTGGTCAAAACTGATGCACAATTCAAGAACCTAAAGTTGGTTCCAAACCAACCATTTAGGAAACATGAGCTTGGAGGAAATGAGAGTTATTTACACAACTTCCTAAGGCTAAGTTTTGCTTGATCTGGCTAGGACAGCTGATATAACTAGAGCTAGGTATTCTAGACTGTACAGAAATTTTGCTATGAAGGTTCCAGCATTGTGAGATCTAGCAAGTGAACTGACGAAAGGGAAAGTATTGAAGGATGTAAGATCCTGAATAGAAAATCCGAGTAGAAACAGGAATCAAACATTTGTGGTGGTGTTCTGTCGTAGAGCTTGTGTTAAATTCATTCTGGAGTCTTGCATTTTGGGTTGTTTGTAACATCTTTTATCCAAGATAATCTGTTTCGGTCAATCGTGCGGCTCATTTGCATTTCTGCGAAGTTCACTATGATATGCAAATTTTGTGATTTAATTTTTAGATAAGTGCAGTTTTTTCTGCTACTTTTCCAGGTCCAATTTCATTTTTATTGTCTTTCTTTACCCTCGTTTTTGGTTCCATATTTTGATGTTTGTGGAATTGGGAAAAGAATGATTATATGTTGTAATTGCTTAGCTGGACAGTTGATTTGCTCCACTCAATATTCTAACGGTTGAGATTGATTCTCATGATTAAAATGTACCTTATATGTACATTGTGTGTTCATAAATGGGATTGTATAATAGTCTTGAATGTTTTGTCATTCATACTTTCTTCTGAAATTTGACTTGTCCTAGTTTTGGCATGTATTAATAATTTCGCATAATTAGGCTTTTGGGATTCGATGAAACAGAAATTTTAAAGGTTAGCAAGTTAAAAGACTCTTATGAACACAGTTGACCAACCTTAATTCTATTACTTTTTGCATTGCTGTTGCTTCTATTTAAAAGAAAATATGATATTATTCAATTGGGACACAAAAAAAAAATAGGGAGATGTTTCGTTTAAAAGAGGAGATGAAGTTGTTCAAATGAGACACATTAAAATTGGACTCAGAACTTGAAATGGTTTACTGGTAACTACTTTCTCGAATCTGTCACAGATTACCAATAAGATATGTAATTTGTCGTCCAAATTGATTGCATAATAATCGTAGTGAGGACTTGGAAGTCAGAGTCTTATTTGATACATTTAACCAAGGCATAAAGCCAGCAGGACCAAGTTTCAGTTGAATAACCACCATATATGGTGCAAATAAATGCTAAACTTTATATTAGTTTTATCTCAAATAAAAACCAGTAGGACCAAGTTTCAGTTGAAATAACCATCGTATATGGGACAAATAAATGCTAAACTTTATACTTAATTTTCTCAAATAAAAGGAAATTGCTCATAAGGCAAACTGATATTTTCTATAGAGCACAAATTGATATTTTCCATTGAAATTGGTCTTTTATTTTCTTCTATAGAGGGCAGCAGCCTTAAACCTTTTCCTTAAAAAAAAAAAAAATAGTACTAGTATTACATCTGACATTGCATTGCCTCTATCTAATGCACTTTCTCTTTCTTTTTTTTTTTTTTTGGTCATTTTCAAGTCAACCAAGATTAATTTTCAAGTCAACTAATATCATCAATTCAAGCAACGAAAAAATGTTCGTTTCTGTCTTGCGGCAGTGATAAGTATGAAAAATAGTACAAGTAACAACATTGGAATCGTTTAGGGACCGCTGTTCCTCTCAAAAAAGAAAAAAAAGGACCGCTGTTCTTTTCTTTTCCTCCCGGCATATGGCTTCTGCTACACCGACCCGAGAGATGGGCAGCCAAGGTCCGCCCGTCCGACCCGAACCCGACATAGAACAATTGCTGAATGCTTCCAAATACTTCCTCTGCCACCGGAACTTCAACCGGAGCCTCAAGTACGCTGATAGAGCCCAACAATCCAATCCGAACCATCCTGGGCCGCCCCAGATTCTCGCTATATCCACTGTTCTCTCCGCTTCTCCCTCGCCGACCGGACCTGAAACGCCCGACTGGTATTCAATTCTCAACCTTCCTCGTTTTACCGATGACCCGAATCTCATCCGGACCCGCTTTGATTCCCTCTCCAACCTCTTAAACCCTGTGAAAAACCCTTACCCATTTGCGGCAGAGGCCCATGGATGGGTCTCCCAGGCTGGGTCCCTTTTGTCTAACCCGAATGCGAAAGCCCTGTTTGATAAACAATTAAAGTTAAAACAAAGAGATACTGAAAATGGCGGGGGAACGTTTTGGACCGTCTGCCCGTACTGTTATTTTATGTACGAGTACGACAAAATCTACGAGGAGTGTGTTTTGAGGTGTCATAATGAGAAATGCAGAAGGGCTTTTACGGCCGTGGCGGTTGCTGAAGAGTCGGCGCCGCCACCGGAGGTGGTTGAGAAGGGAAAGTATTTCTGTCACGGGGTTTCCCCATTGGGTCCGAAAAATGGAAGTGGTGGTGAATCTGGTGAAGGAAAAGAGAAGAAACGGGGGTCTCCATTTGAGTCTATGGATTCGGATCCGGGTCCGGGATCGGGTCAGGTCAATGAGAATAAGGTGGGAGTGGAAACTAATGAAGAGTTAAAGGGTGAGAAAAATGACAATCTTATTGAGATTTCTGATGGTGAAATGGAAGGTGAAGAGGCGATTAAAAAAAGGGATGCTGAAAATGGGGTCTATGTGGTGATGAAAAGGAAAAAAATGGCAGCCAAAGGTAGGAAGAAACTGATGGGAAAAGGGATCAGAGTTGAGGATAAATTGAAAGCAGAGACGAAGGAAGACAGTGTAAATACAAGTGGAGGAATGGAGAATTGTAATGTGAGTGAATTTGAGTTTTCTGCAGCAGAAGATGATATTTTTGTTTATTTGAAGAGTGATGGTGATTTGGGGTTGGGAAACTTTGGGGCTTGATGAGTTGGGTATTCCGGAATTGTCTATTTATCATTAGGTATGCTTGCTTACTAGGAACCTTGGACCGGATGATGGTACAGTAAATGCTAACTGAAACATTTGTTACTGGTGGATTTTGTTGATAATGATGAGATGAACAGTACAATTATAGAATGAAGTATGTTGATCCTGAATTTAGCTTTTGGGATTTGCTTCCCCCTCCCCGAAGTACCAAAAGAAATTTATATAGTTGGTTTAAGAGAGATCTGGTTGCTGGTTTTCATTTACTCTGCTTTCTAGTCAATAGTCCTTGATTTTTCCTGTCGATTCTTTATATTGAGTTTCATTCTTTTTGTTCTTTCTCATCTCTGTTGAATTTAATTATGGACTACATGTCTTGTTTTCCTGTTTTCCAAAGTTTGAGGCTTTGTAATGTGTAAGGATCTGAGCCTATATTGCACTAAGCGTGGATGGACCGTCCCTGAATTTCGGTCCAGCACTACATTTTAGAGCAATAAATTGACGAGGATCTGACTCGTCAATCTGAGGAAAATAGAAAAGAAAAGTTTTAGAAGGACCAGAACTCTAAGCTTGCCTGTTTTTGGGTTTTGTTAATATTTTTGATGATTGTTCTGTTCTGAATTTTGATGTTCCACTCACATGTTAAGTAAATTGGCTTGTCTATCACTATCATCCTCTTTTCCTCTGCTCAGAAAGTGCCATACATCTCTACCTACTTTGCTTATTTTAGTTTTTAATGGAACAAAGCATTTTCAGTTTCACTGATTCTGCAAGGGCCTAGCCCAGCCTAGCATTTTTTCCTGGTCACATATTGTAGCTTTAGCCAACATGGCTGGACGGCCTACCAGGCCTTTCCAATGCAGGCTTCTGTTAAACTAAAGTGGTGTATATTTCCTGAAGAAAAGTGCTAAATTAAAAATGTGTAGATTATGCTTTTCGAATGGAAAGTCATTCTAGTAAATCAAATTAAATATGTCGAGAGTTGCATCCTTAATATTTTAAGTCTGAAAAAGAAAATGAAGTATTTTTCATTTTATTGCAAATGAAAACCACTTTGTGTTCAGATAGAGGCAGGGAAAAATTGGTGGGGCTGATCCTGGGCATGCATTGGCAAATTCATAAATCATTCAACAGGCAAATGTAACATTATCTTTAGTTGTTCCTGGAATTTGACTGGGTATTGCAAGAGTGGCACCTTAGTATTGGGCTTTCTGTGCAGAGGGAAAATAAATCTGTTGTCATCTCATTACTGTTGACAAGGTCATTTTCCACTGCTAGTTTGATATGATTCTTCCAATCTTTTCCTAAGAAAAATCTCGATTGCAGAGAGTAATACATAGCTTTTAGCTTCCTGCTGAAGGATTTGCTACATAGCATTCATCGTGTTTTTTAATTGAACCGAGATTGAATTCTTTATGTTGTCCGACATGTGCTGCTTAACTCTACTTATTAGCAGTTGAACTGCATATCATGTATATTTTATTGGTGAGAGATTGTTCCCCCCTCCCTCAGTCCGCATCTTGTATTTGCCTAACTTTGTGCTGGAAAAAGGAATGATATGTGCAAGCTTTTGTGAAGCAGCGTAATAGACCGAAACTACCCTCGTGAGTTCAGAGTTTCCTCCCTTCTATCTACTTCATTTGTACTTGCTTTTCATTTATATTATTTTTATGAGATGGTATGATTAGATCCAACATGAATTTTTAGGCAGGTACAACGAAGTATGTTTAGCTAGATGACGAGAGAATTTTGCTTGCCTTATCATGTCACATGTTTTAATTGCAATTAATGGCATAAAAGGCCAGCATGTTTCACGTCCATGGAAATCTAGCAGCCCATAGGCTTAGTCAATGGGCAATTTGTTGGTAAGTGTCCTGGATCTATTCCAAAATCCATGCCTCTGTCTTTCTTTTGCGACTTTAGAACTCTTAATGTATTAGATGTGTCCCAAGTTCAACGATTTTCCTAGCCCAAAAAAGATAGAAAAATAAAATTGCATAGAAGGGCTTATGTATCATCACTCGATACATTGAATGTTTGCATCTGCTTGAGTTAGACAGCATAAGCTTAAGATTGGACCAAATAATGGTTTCCTTCATTAAATTGATTAAGATGGATATGTGAGATAATCCGTAGCCTCCATCTGCCAAGCTGTACCGTGTAATTGGGACTTGCGTTTGCTTCAGCTGTGATTGTGAGAAAGAAAAGGCCCTGCTCTTTCCTCAATCAGCTTTATCTGCTTTTTATTTTTTATTTTTATTTGGGGTAGGAAGCTAAGACGTGGTTGTTATTGTTTTTTTTGGGGGCATAACTAATCAACTAAATCAAGCTTGCAATTGAATGATCCTTCCACTAGGAAAAAACAAAGAATCAAAATGCTTAGAATCAAGAAGATTAAGTGAATTTTACACAATTTCCTCGAAGCAAATGTGGACTAGAGTGTCTAGGTGCAGAACATGAACGACCCTGCAAATTTTCATCCTACTTTTAGATGTTCTTTGCCTTCCTTCTTATTATTTTTAATCAAGATGATCATTTTGTCAAAGTTCCACTTGCTTACGTTTACGATAAGATCAAGAGGTTGAATTTTCTTGACAATCATTTATGTTACTTGGTTGAGTGATCTCTCTTCACACCTATTTGGTACACAGATGATCAATCACCCTCCGCAAACCAAGGAATACCAAAAACAAAAACAAAAAAAAAGAAAAAAAAAAGAAAAAAGAAAAAAAAAAAGAAGTGCAAAATAGTGTGTTTCACAAGAGCCTTATTTTTACTGCTATATAAATCGTACACATTTCAATATTTGTGTAATTTTCAGTCACCGAAAAAAAAAAATGTATCATAATAAAATTTTCGTGAGTAATTCTCTCAAATGATTTTTAGTCCATCGGGGCCCTTGATCTCTCTGAGTAGCCCTTATATTGAGTGTAAAGTTGTTTACATTTTCCAACCTTTACGCAGAAAAGTGAAAAGCTATGTAGACATCCCAAAAGTAGATGCTGGATAAAGAGAATGCTCTATGAGGTGACCTTTCCTAGCTTTATTTGACTGAATTGAAAATTTTGATCCGTTCACAACATCCCTGGTTTTCGACTGGCCACCAATTTGTCTAGTACATGCATTAAAATGCAAAAAACACCATAATCACAAGTTTCACAACATCTTATGATTAGTGTGTTGGTGTTCCTTTTGTTTTTGTTTTTCCTTGGAAAAGTTTTTCATATAGGCATCATCAGTTGGAGACATTGGTAAAAAATTAAGTCGTTTTAATCTCAATAGACCAATCCTGTTTTCATGCTTTATTATACCGATAATGGAGAATTCCACCAAAAGAAAACTAAAAAACAGACAAAGTTGAGCATTAATGATGGTATATAAGGCTCTAGCATTATGGATATTTTATCAACTAGAGAATTATGTACCATGAACGTAATTTAATTTATCTATCAAAAGGGCTAAATAAAATTAAAGACTCAGGCACTCGAACAAAATTATTGACGCATTGATTAAAGAAGAAAACTAGCATCTTGTCATAATGAAAAGAGATTGCTTAATCGTTAGTTTCTTAGGCTGATGGTTAGAAAGAACAAGCTGTTTAGAAATAACGGCCCTTGTTGTGTATAACATGTTTGAGGTGAAACGGGGACTGTATGTCAGTGTGGGTTCTGCTGTTGCAGTTGCAGGTGTGTGGGAACAAATGAACACACAGCAAGGCTGCCTTTGCCTTTTCTTTCTTGGGACCCCAAAAAATAGAAATTCTTCTTCTGCTAATGCTGTTGTTGCAT
Source organism: Mitragyna speciosa (assembly GCA_024721245.1). Classification (NCBI taxonomy): domain Eukaryota; kingdom Viridiplantae; phylum Streptophyta; class Magnoliopsida; order Gentianales; family Rubiaceae; genus Mitragyna; species Mitragyna speciosa. The sequence continues at coordinate 1,011,573 of CM045562.1, forward strand.
GCCATTGCCGTAATCAACTGCGCCGGAAAATCATTGCGCATTTGAACTTCTCCACTGATATTCACTGCCAAAACAAAAAGCACACTTGCTTGTGATAAATATTCTCCCTGCGTTCCTCACCTTTTTGGTCCCACTTTTTTGTTCATATTCTGTTAGTGTCAAACTCATCACAATAATTTACAAATTTAAAAATTCTAGTCCAATTGCAAGTCAAAGAAAAGAGCATTTCTTTTACGGTCGACTTCGCATGTTATTTTGGCGCAAGATTTAATATAATTTATAGAAGTGTTTCCCAAAACCCATCTCAATCGATAGTTACCATCAGGTAAATAATCGTGCTGATTCGACTTTCAAAATTTTCACTTTCCTACTCTCATAGCCTCCCCTGAATAGAATAATTAACGGAAAGGAAGAAGATATAACTAATATTAATGTAAGACCTGCCTGCTACAATTAAAAGCTCTGGGGACCTAGTACTATATTCCTCACAGTTTGAGGGGTTTTTGTCAATTAAACGTAAAAATGAAAGGTACAGATAGCATTATGGGTCTTAGACGGGGAGTTTTGCTTTAGACTGCATCCGCACTACTGCTAGACCTACCCAAAATAGCACTCTGTTTCAATCCAAATTGGCTGATGAAGATAGAGCAATCTTGATATCCAACTCGTTAGTGTGAGAACAATCCTTTTGTCTAGGTAACAAGTTGAAATCATTTCTAGGATTTTTGAGAAGATATTAATTACAGATTTTCAAAATCTTCAAAATCAGAAGAAATCAGAACAAGCAGGTTGCTGGTTTCATCCATCCTATCTATAAATGCTTCTCTTTGATAATGTTGCATATCCCTCCATCATTTTCATTTCCACTTCTTATATGCATTAGAACTTAAGCCTTGAACCCCAAGATTCTTGTTTTCTACGATTCTCTGTTGTTGTGTTTACCTAGATGGATTCTGCAATTTTCATGTGCTAGATTTTGTCTACTTTTGTTGTCGCCAAGTGAGAGGAGCAAATGCATTCTTTCTATGAACTGGGGAGCTGCTCAGATTCCTATAACTTTCTTCAGCAAGTTTTGAGCTCAAGGGAGCAATTCCATATTGAGAATCCAAACGTCAAGACAATCTCAATGGCCGAGGCAAAAGTTGTTGCTGCAAACAAGAGCCACAGTGAAGCCGAAAGGAGGAGAAGGAGGCGTATTAATGGTCATCTTGCCACACTTCGCAATCTTCTTCCCAAAACAATCAAAGTAAGCATTAACTCTCTATACTTAGTTTCATTCGGCACATATGTTGCTATTCATTCGGCACAAGTTTTAATATGTTGCTAGATATTATCAAGCTATTCTTTTTAAGAATCAATCCTTGTTTTCATATTTCGAAAACAATCCCGAATTTTTATTAATTTTAGGCAGACAAGGCATCATTATTAGCAGAGGTAGTCCGATGCATAAGAGAGTTAAAGAAGACGACAGAAGAACTTTCTGCAGCTGCGGATGATGATGATGAGTGCAACACAACAATGAAATTGATGTTCCCTAGTGACAATGATGAGCTCAAGTTATGCTGCGAAAAAGAAGATTCTGGCATGATCAAAGTTACGTTATGCTGCGAGGACCGACCGGAGATGATGACGGAGTTGAATAGGGCTTTGAATTCAGTACAAGCTAAGGCGGTGAGGGCAGAGATGGCAACAGTAGGAGGAAGGACAAAAACTGTGCTGTGGCTGCTTGTTTCAGCTGGTGGAGAAGAAGGGCTGGCGACAATAAGGAGAGCACTGAAAATGGTTGTAGACAAGTCTATCATGTTGCCAATTCCTGGCCAGACTTTGCCGGGTAACAAGCGGCCTCGTCTCTATCACTGCTGAATTTATAAGTTTAGGATTTTGTATTTTTGATGGTGCCAACTAAAATGGTCCACACTGAACTTTATGAGGGGGACCAGTGAGCCTTCTGGTACTTGACAAGCGAGCTAGGATATCATTGATGATACATCGAAATTAAGGGTATCTTAGGTTGTAAGATTAGCATTGTGTTAGGTTGGTATGAATATTGTTCCCAGCTGGAATTATTAATGTATTCAAGGAGTATTTTGATAAGCAAGACTATAAGCTTTTTGTTTTTATCATTTTCTAGATTTTCTTGAGAGAAGATGGGGGTTGAACTAGTAATGATGACCACCTTTTGTCCGCCCAAATGTTTGGCTTCAATTTGTACTAGTATTGTGCAACACTTTTATTCTGTCATTTTTAGACCTAATTTGCTCAGCTATTAAAATCTGAATTTTTAATTGACATGTGAGGGACCTTTTTTTTGTTTGATAGATTGAGTTATGACTTCTGATTTGTTAATTGTACTTAGGTAAGACTTAATCCACTTGTTTTCACGAAGAATACTTTTCTTGTATTCCAATTCGAATTGAGAAGGTGAACTAACAATAGAAATACTCCATCTCCGCGCAACTACATTTCATCAGCCCTTGAATCTTCCAGACACATGCACTCTATAAATAGCCATAAGAGTTTGATCAATGTTCAACTCAAGGGACAACAGACAATACCACAGAAGGAGCAAGAAATGGCAACCTTGAACCAGTGTCTCCTTCTCTCCTTGATGGTAACGGTAACATTCTTCTTCTCAAGCTTCCACACGAGTCACGCGGCGCGCCACCTAATGCAGGCACCATTGCCTACAGTTCCATCTCTGCCTAAAACTGGAGCAGTGTCTCCATTGCCTTCAATTCCAAATATTCCAAAAGCAACATTGCCACCTTTGCCAAGCACCGCATTGCCTACACTACCAGCTGCTCCTCCGTTGCCAAAGCCCACTTTACCATCTTTGCCAGGCAACCCTCCACTCTCGTCCTTGCCAAAGCCTACTTTGCCTTCTATGCCAACTGTTCCAAAGGTGGCTCTACCTCCACTTCCATCCGCTTCGCTGCCTAACTTGCCCACTACCATCCCTTCAATTCCATCTCTTCCCAAAGTTCCTGCCCTGGTACCTCCACCATCCAATTAATCTTCAAGGTGCATGCCGCATTTGGTTTCATTATATCATCTTAGTTAGTAAATTGATCATGAGTTGTATCAGTTGATCCTTTATGGGTTGCACGTACTAGTTTTGTCTTTGTAATCATTGATTGCTTGTTAGCTTTTTGTATTTTCGCCATTGTAATCCATTTATATTACTGTATCCATCTGCTGTCTCTTGCAGTGTTGATTTATATTGTAGTTCATTTTTTATTAATAAAAGGTATATTGCATTGTTTTTCTAAGTAATGACAGATTTTGATGATAAAACTGCAAATTTTTTTTTATGCTTTTGATCAGTAAATTGAAGAACTAATCTGAACAAAATTAATTCAAAAGCAAATTCTAGCGCAATATTCTTCATTTATTGGGGATTATAACCACTATTTTCAGATTCAGACTAGACATTGATTGATCGAAGTTAGGGGTCAGAGGTCAATACGTTAGACTAGGGTAAACTCGGAGGCGAAATGGATGATGTCATAAATATTATATATATACACCTATTAATTTTTTTTCCCAATTTTAGTTGTTTATCAAGAGTTAAAAAAGTTTAACGAGCTCAAAAAAATTATAACTAGCTAAAATATTAAAAAATCTAATTTTTTTCTTGGCCAAAACTAGTTTTTTCCCGTCAAACCCAATTTTTGACCCTTTTTCTAAAGTTTTGTTTTTTCAAATGACTCGGATCGGATGTCTAGCCGGTTCCCAAACCAACCGGTCAGTCTAGTTTGAATTTAAAAACATAAGTGATAACATGCTAAAGGATAATTAATTCGCCAAGGGAAACATGTAAGTGTATAAGTTTACAGTTCTCGGTTTGCAAATAAAAAAAAAGAGAAAAAAAATACTATTCTTTAGTTTGCGGAAAGATATGACGAGTTGTAATTTTTCCAGATATTGAACAAATAAATACATAGATTGTACACTATGATACAACCAATATAAATGTTTATATGCAATATGGACATTCTGGTTACTATTTTGTAATAACTCTACACATAATATAATGTAAAATCTTAAAATTTTGACCGAATCATTGCCATAAGACTACCCAAGAGGTTGCAGTTGCGGTTGCCTCTTGTCGCATAAAAGTTGTAGATCTCTTCCTATAAAAATGAAAAGTACACTTATCATGCAAACTACAAGTGATTGAATCGACTTTAAGATTTACTTTTATCTCAACTTTTCAGTTCGAGGTACCTGTGAGAATTTCTTACTCAAATTAGAGAATATAGTAATATATCAACTACAACTAAAAAATTGCAAGTTTATTAAATAACTAATTGATTTTATATTGCAATAGTAAGTTTTTTTTTTTAAAAACGTTATAGCAAGTATTAGGGCAAAATATCCATGACTTCTATAGTTTTTGAATAAACTATATAATCTTCTTATGGTTTTAAAAGCTATATATCACTCCTTTTAGTTTGGATTACAATGTCAAACAAACAGATATTATCTTATGTTACAATCCGTGAGAAAAATGTCCAAATTAACTCGATATTATGCTAAAAATGGCCAGGGGGTAATATATAGTTTTTAGAACCATAAGAAGAATATGTGGTTCATCTGAAAACTACAGGCGGTAAAGTCTTTTTTGCCCCAAAACATACATGTGAGCATAGAGAGGAAACAGTAGTACTGGAGTAATTTAGACATTTTATTTATAGACCGTGACGGAAGATAATTTTCGTCTGTTTGACATTTTAACACAAATCTAAAGAGGGGATGTATAGCTTTTGAAACTAGAAGGGGGTTATGTAGTTTAACCGAAAATCACATGGGTGTAAAGTGCTGTTTTCTCTAAGTTTTACTATCATAATACTTCAACAAAAGGAGATAAATGGTCTTGGACTGACGGCCAGAAACTGTAGAGGGATGTTTAAAAAAAAAAAGAAACTGTAGAGGAAAGCTACTTGCCACCTGGGCTATTCCGAGCGTCAGTTCAAGGTAATCCATCCATACTTGAGGGATGTGCAAGCAGAATGGCTTTACTGAAGACAATGGAGGACAATTGGACTTCCATCTTGATCATTACAGATTGTAAAGAGCTTATTAGATGTATAAACATAGGCTGTCAAGGATTATCTAATCTTGATGTAATAGTGCAGGGTATTAGAAAGTTGTGCCTAGGGCTGGCAATTAAACTCAAATCCCAACAACCCGCCCAACCCGCCCACTAATTTTAAAAGATGGGTTGGGTCAGTTGGGCTATGGGTTTTGTTGGGTTGGGTTAAAAAAACCCAACTTATTTACTGGGTGGGTTGGGTTTTTAATTTGGGTACCCATTACCCAACTCATATAAATATAAATAGTGGAAGTGAATCCAAAAATTCTCATAAATCTCCCAAACTCCTTCCCCAAGTTTCACACACTTGCACACACTTTTCCACACACACAACACCAAACTATAAATAAATAAAAACAAATTCTTCACATTCAACAAAATTTTGCCTTTTTTTCCAAATCTCTCTTTAGCCATTTGCAAAACCTAAACTATTGTAAGTAAAACTCTCTCTGGCGTTTGATTTTTTTTTTTTGTAATTTTTTTGTCAATTAATTGTTTGTTATGTGCTAAATTTCAGATATTTTCTAAAATTTTTGTGGAATTTTTGGTGTTTTGAGTTGTTGTTAGTTTGAATTTGGGAGATCATTTTGCATTTTCTTAGCGAACAAGCCCAAGAGTCTCGCTTACAATTTTATTATTATTTCTGTATTTTTTTTGTCCAATTAAATTTTTTTAGGCAAAAAATATTTTATTTTGAGATATATTTGGTGTTATTTTGTTTTTGAAATTTTTGGGATATATTTTGACAAGGGATATTCAACTTACGTTGTTTTGTTTTGCACATACAGTATATATTTAGTTTTGGACCATTTTTTTGGCATGGTCAAATGAATAGCAGGAATAAATCGAGCCAAATTTCATTAATACAAATTGCACTTCAACTAGGATGTGATAAGTTAAAATGACAGTATTTTCACAATAAAAATTGAGAATTTCTTCTAATTTTCGAGCAATTATTGAATCGTGAGGCCACATCACCTTATCATAATTAAGTACATAGTATTTTTTTAATTGTTGTCCCTTTTTATTTTCCTCCACTACCTTAGAAAATCCTAGGCCATCAACCAAAGGTGTTATGTTGTAGTAACCATTCAAATGATTGAATAATTAGAAGTGTGTGTTTGTATTTGGGGAAGTGTTTTAGTGTGTGAAAATATGTTTATATGTGGAAAAATTTGTTTATATGCGTGAAAAAATCATTTTGTAATCATTTTGTGTCTGTAAATGTCTGTGAAAAAGTATTATGTACCAAAATTTATAAAATAATATATTGAGTCATATTTGGGTCATGGGTTTGAGTTAACCCAATATGACCCAACCCAATATTAACCCAATATATAGTTGGACGGGTTGGGTATAACCCATTTAAATGAAAACCCAATACCAACCAGCCCAAAACCCGCCCAACCCGCCCAATTGCCTCCCATAGTTGTGCCAATCATTTTAGCGTTGCAATTTCTCTTTTGTTAAAAGAGAGGGCAATAGGTGTAGCCTTGGTAAAATTTTGCCACTAAACTCACAACTGAAATTAGGTGAAGAATAACCTCCCTGTATGGGTCTTACAGATAATACAATTATGATATTCTGGCAGTGGCTAGTTAATTGTAAACCTTGCTATGAAAATGATGACAAATTGAATTGGGATTTGCAAAATATCAAAAAGAAAATGAATAAAAAGAATCAAAAGGTGCTACTTGTCCTTTGAACAAACGTATGTTTAGAGGCCCATGTAACCAATTGCTTCCTGTAATATTCTTCTCTCTTGTTGCTGATTTGTTGGATTTAGTTAGGAAAATTAAGTCAAAAACTGCAAAAATATTGATCTAGTTGAGAATGCAAACCAACCTGCAGTATTTCTTCAAACTTTGCCCAACTACAATGTAATCAAACTCAAAAAATCTTAAACGTCCTGCTCCCTATAAAAGCTATAGCCTCACCCTTTCAACTCAAAAAGCACAAACAAAATCCCTTAAAATCTCAAACTAAAGTTACAAACTTCTGCCTTAATCAAATCAATCAAAATGGCTACTTCTTCCAATGCTTGCTTCCATTTACTATCTCTGCTTATTGCTTTATCATTTTCAAGCATCCATGTAACTGAGGCGGCTCGCCAACTTTTGCAAGCCTCTCAACCTGGAATACCTACAATTCCGTCAATACCAACATTGCCTACCCTGCCAAATATGCCTACAGGGGCAGCAGCCACATTGCCACCATTATCAACCACTCCTTTGCCAACATTACCAACAAATGTTCCATCTTTGCCAAAGCCCACATTGCCCACATTGCCTAGCGCTCAGATTCCACCTCTGCCAACAACCATGCCCACTGTTCCAAAGGTAGCTCTGCCTCCCATTCCAGCTGCCACTTCCATTCCAAATATTCCATCTACAATTCCTTCAATTCCTTTCTTCTCACCGCCACCATCTAACTAGACATTATAAGGGCAACAGTGTTCGGGATATTCATATTGCTTATGAATTATACTTCGATTTATTAGAATCGTTTCCTTCTTTAATTAATGAGTGTCGGGATGTTATGAAACAGACCAATGTTGACTTTATTTTGCAATTGTATCTGTTTTTAGGCTCCTATTTCCTGTATTGTAATTTGTTTGTAGCGGAACATTTTTAATACTATGTTCCTGTTTAAATTATTACTATTATTGTTGTTGTTTGGTCTGGTAACTGAATTCCTACTTAATGGGAATTATAAAAAATTATTCATCTTCCAAATAATGTCCTAAAATGATCAATCTACGACGTTTTTTTTTTTTTTTTCTTCTCTTTTTAAATCTCTTTACAACCATATTGCCAGATATCTTACCGATTTCGGGAGCCAAACTATATGTGTACCTTCTTCCTTAAAAAATGCGACTATAAATAATTTGTTTTTCCCAGTGGGAATCACATATATCTTTTATATTTTTTTTTGAAGAAACGACCATAGAATATATTTGATATATGTAACCCTGTACAAATGATTTAAACTAGATCAACTGCTCTAATCTCTTCCTGTGCTTTATATTTAAGTCATATGAAGCAGATATTCTCCACTTCGTTTCATTAATATTCCTAGCAAATGTAGTTAAACTTAAACTAATTTAATTTCCTTCTTTACTAAAAAAGCGAAAGAAGCTACGCAAAAAGAAATGCTAGGTGATCTGATATCTTCAATCACTCCCGTCAGACTCTGATTTTCACCCTTGTCTGCATTAGTTGTTATGCTTATTGGTTTCTTAGATACGTAGGTTGGTTGGTTAATATACACGATTCATAAAATATAAATAAACTTGATAATGTATCTCTTTTAAATTGTCCAGCCAATAATTGATTGAATTGCATGATAACTGTCACGAACCGGGCCTGTCCAATTTTTGAGTTCCGTCCTTGTTAGCCCAAAATAAATATCTCAAGTTGGACTTGAATGTTTAGACTTAACTTATACATTGGTCCATATTACTTAACATTTTCGATATGGGACGAGGTATCACATTCACCCCTTCTTATTAGTCTGGACTGTCCACTCAATTGTATCAGATTCTAGTGGTGGCTCGTACGAGCTCTAGAGGTGGTTCTCACCCTTAGGTCGATGTAGCACTTAGCCCCATACAGCACTTAGTTCATTCACTTCCTTGCGTAGTTGCGGCCCAATACCATAGATCCTGTCTTACTTTATGCAGAGACTGTACGAAATTTGCTCTGATACCATTCTATCACGACCAGGGCCAGCAGGCCCAGCATACGACCAAAGTCTGAGCAGCCAAGTTCAACTTTGGGCTCCGTCCTTATTAGCTTAAAATAGATATCCCAAGTTGGACTTGAGTGCTTAAACTCAACTTATTCCTTGAAAGTCCCACATTAGTGGGAAGTAGAGAAATTATTTGATATATAATATCTTGAGTTATAGCCTACTAATAACTTGGCTTAAGCATTTTGAGCTCGTAGTTTACGTTCAAAAGTTATTGGGCCAACCCAAACCTGGGATGTTACAAAGTATCAGAGCGAACTTCGTGTGGTCTCTGCATGGGTGAGACTGGGCCTATGATATTGGGCTGGGACTACGCAAGGAAGTGAAAGAACAAAGTACTGTACGGGGCTAAGTGCTACGTCGATATAAGGGCGAGAGCCATCTCTCTAGAGTCCGTATGAGCCACCTCTAGTATCAAACACAACTAAGTGGATAGTCCAGATTATGATATAGATTGAGCTTTGTGAGGATGCAAAGGCCTAAAGGAGGGGTAAATGTGAAAACCTTTTAAAGTCCCACGTTGGTGGGAATTAGAGAAATTGTTTGATATATAATATCTTCAGTTATGGGTTATTAATAACTTGGTTTAAGCATTTTGAACCTGTGATTTACGTTCAAAAGTTATTGGGCTAGCCCAGACCCAAGTGTTACAATAACTCAAACCTATTAAAGTTTAAGTGCACGATACATATGTTGAATTTTTCTCCACGTATATACTTGAAGATAATTAAATAGATCACAAGGTTTTTGTGTTTTTTTCAATTGTGTAATTTGGTTTCTGAAGCTTTTTTCTGATGTCAATTATTTCCTTTCTAAGATAAACCAATTTAGTCCCTTAATTTGTTACAATTTAAGTAAGGAAAATTACACAAATATTAGCTCCCATATACAAATAATTCTTTTTAATCCCCTGTATCAAATGATGCATATTTGTCTTAAATACAATTTCTACTCACTTTTTTTTCCAAGAAAAGTTACACCAATATTCTATACATATAAATTAATGAGTGAAATAGAAATAAACAATTTTTACTTAGAAAAAGAGCACATATACTCATTATTTATTTATTTTGGGAAGTTAGAGCCAAAGTTGTAAGAACTAAATGCGTAAGGATGCCTTTTTTCTCAAGTGAAAAGTTTTGAGTCTCATTTTTCTCTTTTAAACTTATCAGCATGTGACTTTTGACCGTAATCTTTTTAAGCCAAAAAGTGGTTCAGAATAGGATATAGACCAAATTGCTATATTTGAATCCTATTAGGCACTAAAATGCATCATTTTATGTCTAAGGGTCTAAAAAAGGATAATGTGCAACTATGGATGAGGACTAAAATTATAGAAACTCCCATGTGGTTTGTCTAATCAACAAATTATCTCGTGTTTTAGAAGCTTATACTTTACTCCTTTATAGTTTGGACTTTTTCTAAAAAATAAACAAAAACGGGTGATAATAACTAAATATGTAAAAAGTCATAGTTACTTCTCATATAAATAAGCAAGAAAAAATAGAAATCACAATTTAAAGATTTAAAAGTTTTATGATTACTTTTGGAAAATAAGTTAGTTGTCACTTTTTCCATCCATTTTCTAAAAAAGTCTATAGCACAAGCGAGGTGAAGTGTAAGTTTCCGAGCTATAAGGAGGTAATTTGTTAGTTTAGCAAACCACAAGGTGTTTACACTTAATTTTCCTATATCATAATAATGAATTTATTAAAAACCTTCTCATAAGATTTAGCCAGAAACTCAGTGAAGAATATATGACTGACAACAACATATCTTCGAAGCTTAACAATTCAAGTCAAAAGTTAAAAAAGAAGAAAATATTACTCCTAAAAGAGAAAGAAATGGCATCTTATAATAAGGTTTATTCCATTGGTTTCAATTTCCCTTTCTCCTTACCCTGAGAGAGATAGAGGAGATTGGGGGGGGGGGGTAGGGTGGGGGGGTGTGTCTAACGGGAAGGATAGAGAATTGGGTATGGAATACATTTAAGATTAGATAGTTTTTTTTTGGAGGGGAAGATTAGATAGTTTAGAGAACAGAATGTCCCAATTCACAAATTTGGAAACACGAAGTAATTTTTTATTGCTATACATTATGGACATAGAGAAGAATTTTGTATCCAAATGATGTCCATACAAATTATCTCTCAACTTAGAGTCGCAAGAGATTTGAGTTTCTTTCCTATAGTCTCATGAATAACAAAAAATTCTTTTCAGATTTGCACTATGATAGTAGTGAAATGAGGTGAATGATTGAAGCTCGCAAAACTTTAGTACAGTTCATTACTTGCTTTTCAAATGTTTAGTACACAAAATCAGGAAATTAACTAATATTTTCGACTTTCTCGAGCGATGGATGACGACCTCTGACTTTCAGATTATGGTCCAAAACTAGGTCTTAGAAGTAGTTCATCAAATTCCTTCAATTGCCTTATAGATTCAAACTCAAGCTTTATTTGATCACCTAAAATTAAAATATATGAGTTTTCACATATTACAATACGTAGCTATTTTCCCAAGTTGGTTACTTGTGTAGACGTATGCTTCCACTTCATCAGAAAACTCGATGATTGGTGCAAATGTGTGTACTTCGGTTACATAAGACAGTCAACTAAGAGTGAAACTTCTGCAGGTCATCTGCTTATCCAACTACTTTGATCAAACTCCATAGAAATCGTCATGTGTTTCTTGCTATAAATAAGAGCAAGTAACACTGTCCCTTCAATTCAAAAAGCACAAACACATATTCCTAGTAGAAATTCATTGTTCTCAGGTTGAAGCTTCATCTACCCTCTAAATCAATCCATCAATGGCTGCTTATTTGAACATTGTCTTCACTTTATCCTTGATGATGGCAATATCATTTTCAAGCATCCACGTGAGCGAGGCGGCTCGCCAACTTTTGCAAACCTCTCAACCAAAAATTCCTACAATACCTTCAATACCAACATTGCCTTTCATGCCAAACTTGCCAACAGCAACATTGCCACCAATGCCGAGCACTCCTTTGCCAACATTACCAACAAACCTTCCTTCTTTACCAAAGCCCACATTGCCACCACAGCCAAGCACTCAGATTCCAAGCTTGCCAACAACCATGCCCAGTGTTCCTAAGGTAGCCCTGCCTCCCATTCCAGCTGCCACTTCAATTCCAAACCTTCCATCTACAATTCCTTCAATTCCAACAAACATCCCAAATTCAATTCCTTCAATTCCTTTCTTCTCACCACCACCATCTAAGTAGACATCGAAAACGACCATCGTTCATTTATTTCTACATGGTTCATTATTGTGATTTTGTTGTGTTGAAGCTTCATGGGTAGTGTGTTTGTTAGCACCATTGTCTCCGGTGCATTATTGTAAAATGAATATTGTATTGTCATTGTTTTGTTACTAGTATATCGTGTAATTGTTTGTTTTCCTTGATGTAATTTTTTGCGTTTCCACCTGCAATTTTCATCCATTTGGTATCATTTCAATTCCTATTACAGTTGATTTACCAATAAATTTCATTCGTTTGTGATTAAAAATCATGACAATAAACGCATACCACCAATTAAAGTTTCTCTTTTGAATTGTCCAGCCAATAATTGATTGAATTGCATGCTAACTCTAAGTTATTAAAGTTTAAGTGGCATATGATATTGTTTTTTTTTTTTTTAAAACATTGTTAATTACACTCCATAAAATGCTACATCAAGAAACACATGCTGAATTTTTTTCCACGCATATATTTGAAGATAATAAAATAGATCACAAAGTTTGTGTGTGTTTTTCAATTGTGTAGTTTGGTTTTTGAATTTTTTTTCTTATGTCAATTATTTCCTTTTTAATGTTAACAATTTAGTCCCTTAATTTGTTACAGTTAAATAAAGGAAATTACACAAATATTACCTCTCATATACAAATAATCCTTTTTAATCCCCCATATCAAATGATGCATATTGACCTTAAATACAATTTCTACTGACTTTTTTTCCAAAAAAAGTTACACCGACATTCTGTACTTATAAATTAATGAGTGAAAATAGAAATAACCAATTTTTACTTAGAAAAAGGGCACTTATACTCATTATTTATTTATTTGGAAGTTAGAGCTGAAGTTGTAATAACTAAATGCGTAAGGATGCCTTTTTTCTCAAGCGAAAATTTTTTAGTTTCATTTTTCTCTTTCAAACTTATTAGCATGTGAGTTGTGACCATAATCTTTTTAAGCCAAAAAGTGGTTCAGAATAGAATATAGACCATATTGCTAGATTTAAATCATATTAGGCCCTAAAATGCATCATTTTATGTCTAAGGGTCTTAAAAAAGATAATGTGCAAATATGGATGAGGACTAAAATTACAAGTCCCATGTGGTTTGTCTAATCAACAAAGTACCCTGTGTGTTTTAGAAACCTTTACTTTACACCTTTGTTGTTTGGACTTCTTTTAAAAAATGAACAAAAAATGGGTGATAATAACAAAATATGTAAAAAAAACCATAGTTTCTCCTCGTATAAATAAGCAAGAGAAAATATAAATTATAATTAAAAAATTTAAAAATTTTATGATTACTTTTGGAAAATATTTTAGTTCTCACTTTTCCATCCATTTTTTGAAAAGTCTATAGCACAAGCGGGGTAAAGTGTAAGCTTCCAAACTATAGGGAGGTACTTTGTTAGTTTACCAAACACAAGGGGTTTCCATGTAATTTCCCCATATCTTGATAACGAATCTATATATATATAAAAGCATGTAGTACCTTAAGTGATTTAACAATTAATGTATTTCCTAAAATACCCTTATCTTTAAAGTTGTAGTAATATTACAAAAAAGGATATTAATGGAACTACAAAAAATAGATTAATTAAATCCTAATCAAACTCAACCTCTTTAAAAGTCTTTCAAACCTTTTATAAGTACAAATTTAAATTAGATCCTACAAAAATATATACTTATCTGTTAGTGTAAAAATTTATATTTTCTTCTTTAATACTTTTAATTAATTTGTATATAAGTTTAAATTTCAAAATCTACAACAAAATTAAAACCAAAAAAGTAATTTAGCAAAAAGGATTAATTAAATCCTAATCAAACTGAACCTCTTTAAAAGTCTTTCAAACCTTTTATAAGTACAAATTTAAATTAAATCCTAAAAAAATTTATACTTATCTGTTAGTATAAAAATTTATATTTTCTTCTTTAATACATTTAATTAATTTTTATATAAATTTAAATTTCAAAATCTACAACAAAATTAAAACCAAAAAAGTAATTTAGCAAAAAGGATTAATTAAATTCTAATCAAACTCAACCTCTTTAAAAGTCTTTCAAACCTTTTATAAGCACAAATTTAAATTAGATCCTACAAAAATATATAATTATCTGTTAGTATTAAAATTTATATTTTCTTCTTTAATAGTTTTAATGAATTTGTATATAAATTTAAATTTCAAAATCTACAACAAAATTAAAGAAAAAAAAGTCGTGTAGCAAAAATAAATAAATAACCAAGACATAGAAAGAGAAATCAATATTTAAATATTTATAATTTTATATTGTTAAATAAGTTTATATTCTTAATTTTAATTTTAATTGCAAATATTTATTTAATTCTAAGTGTTATTGGTTTTTTAGTATTTAATGCATTTTTCAAAAAGGCTTTATTTTTTAGTCTAATCACATTAAGAATGGACATTTATGAAAATACAAACACTTAGATTAATAAGGTTCTAATGAAACTCAACATTCCTTCAATAATTATTTGAGTCTTTCACAGTAAGTTTAATTTAGTTTTAAATTAATAAGAAAATGCACAAAATATATAGAAAAGAAATAAAAGTCCTTCTTACAAATAAAATTAGAAAGGAATTTAATGCAAAATTGGAAAACCACCTATTTTGCATCAATTTAAAAATCATTATTGTAATAAAAAACTTTGCATTGCTTAAAAGAATATTATATTTAGTAATAATACTATGGCTGATTCAGAATTTTTAAAAGTTATAGGAGTAGGAGCTAACCAAGTATGCAATGAGTTAGAACGTGGAAAATAACATTATTACTTGGAAAATAACCAAGTAGGAGCTAACATTATTATTTTGTTGCCTTTTTTACTATGATTTCATTTATAGAATTAAAAAATAACAACTTTAACATATTAAATTCAAAACAAAAACTAAGTATTATTACACTATCTTACAAAAATAGTAAAATACCATATACCATGGACTAAGAGACGAGAAAGTTTTTTTAAAATTAATTTTGATTGAAGAAACTTGGACAATACCTAAGTTGAATACAGAAGACGTGCCCAAAACGGTTAGATTTAGAATTTAGGTGAATTATTTGAATACAATATTTACTATTTGAGAAATTTTTTTATTTTTCTATTTTGTAATCATATTGTTGCATTAACATAAAAAATAATCTTAGAAACCTAAACACAAAGTGCTCCAAAAAATTACTTTAAAATCTAAAAGTATCGTGAAAAATTAACTAAGCCAAGGTTTCAAAGACTTAGGACTAAATTCTAAGAATCTACTTCCATTATAAAGGGTCACCAAAAATTGAAATTTAAAAAATGTAAACCTCATTCTTGTGAAAAGGTCACAATGCATAATAAGGTTGCATGACATCTTTAATCATTAAAACTTCTTTATATAAAAATATATGATTTTTTTCTTCAATATAACCTGAGATTTTGAATATGCTATTTTGAATCAAATCAACATTCTTAACAACTCAATCATGATAGTTGAACAAATATTTATCACTTTTTAATGTGAAATTTAATTAGTGTTCAAACTCTTATTAATATTAAAATACTTATATTTTGATAATATACAAAGTAATTAATTCATTACAAAATGATTTAACCAATATATATATATATATATATAAGTTTAGCTAATGAATGCGTTAGGGTGCTGGTTAAGTAAGCTCTCGAGCGTTACTTATTCAAAAAGTAAAGTTAATTTAAAAAAAAAAGTTTCTAAATATAAGAGTGCCATAAATATGAGTTTATGCATTACAAAATTTTTGCAATTTTAAAATTTCATATAACACAAAATCAAGCCATATCTTATTTTTTGAACTCTTATAGTAGGAAGAGGAAAAAGGAAAAACCAAACTGATAGAAAATGGAGGTGAGAAGTTCAATGCCTTCAAATGCACAATTTTTACACTAGATATAAAATATAAGATTTTGCAAGTCCTTTGAGGCTATAGTTATTAACAAATTTCAAAATTCATTATTTTCATAATATATGATATTTTGATACTGAAAATTTATATATATATATATTACATAATTTTTTGAGTTTGATGAGTAATATTAATTGATTTTATTGAGTGATTAGTTAGGTCAATGTCCATGAAAAGGCTAAATATTCAATAATATTAATTCATAAAATTAGAATTTCATAAAATCTATATATCAATTGCTTAAGATCATTACAGTGAGACAAATTTAAGGAACATATACGTAAGAGGATTTTATTATAAATATATTGGAAGTGTATCATTAAGAGATATCATACTACACAAATTTTATTATTTATGACATACATATCTAAGCTCTATCATTAAAAATATATATATGAAAGAAAGAATTGGACTATTATCTTTTTAATGTATATGTAAAATGTACAAAACAAAATCATATTAATTTTCAAGTGCATGGTATACATTAGAGAGTTTTAGTATATAATTATGTTTATTTTGGGTAAAGAAAATAAAACATAATATATATATTTTAGAATGTTTAGGTTTACAATTTTTTTTATGGGTAAAGTATAGAGGAAGAAGAATATTACCAATTATGCATAAACAAGATAAAAATTATGATAAAAATAGAAATAAAATAGTAAAAAAAATGCCTAACTAACTAAGATAAGTCATCACAAGATTGCAAATGATATGTTCAACAAATAATTGTACAATTTTATTGCATAATCAATCAAAATAGATGATATAACTTAATTTTGCACAATAGTAGCATTATCTTTGTATGCAAGAAGTGCTACCTTTGAAATAATTCATAATTTGAAAGTTAGAATCACTAGACTTATATGTGTTTTTGTAAATTGTACTTATTTGATATGCTCAAAGGACAAAATTATCATAATTCTTATACACATCTTAGATTCATTAAAAATAGAAATCATAATAGACAAATTTAAAATTACTAAAAGTATAAAATTTTTTTTAAAATAAGTCATTTGGAAATATTAATTGTGGTACAATTATATTAAAGTCTCATTTGATATTTTATAGATATAATAGAGACATGCAAATTTATTAGTCAACTTATCAAAAGTTTAGGGATTTCAAGCATAATTACATCTTTTTATAAAATAACATGTTACCTTTTATGTAATAGAAATTTAAAATTTTTTAAAAATTTTCATAATTTCTTTTACAAGGATATTTTAAAGAAACTAACATTATGCCAAATGCTATTAGAGATATTCATATGTTCTATTCAAATTCTTTTAGAAAAGAAAATAATATGTGAAATTAAGAAAAGATAAATGTGAAACTGTTAAAGTAAAGTTAGTAGTATTGTAATACTTGAAATGTAGGTTTTTAATAATAGTGTTTATCCTTTATTTGGTTTCTAAGGACATAATTAACTTGAATCTCACATAGTTTTTAGACATGGCTTTGAAAAATACAAAAACCAAAATTACTATTTTTTGGCCTTTTATAATATCATTTATTAAACAAGTATTAAATGTGCGAAGCACGTGCCCTATTTCTAGTTTATTAAAAACGTTCTTATAAATACTAGATTTACCCAGAAACTTTGTGAAGAATATATGACTAACAATAATGTATCTTTGAAGCTTAGCAATTCAAGTCAGAAAAGAAGAACGAAGAAAACATTACTCCTAAAACAACAAGAAATGGCGTTTTAAAACAAAGGTTACGCCAATGGTTTCAATGTCTGTTTATCCTTACCCTTCTTTGAAAGGGCGAAAAAAAATTTGTGGAACAAGAATTGTGTATGGAATACATGTAAGATCATATAGTTTAGAGAACAGAGTATCCTAATTCACAATTTTGGAAACATGAAGTAATTTTTTTTATTGCTTTCCATTATGGATATAGCGAATAATTTTGTATCCTAACGATTCCATACAAAATTATCTCTCAACTAAGAGTCAGAAGAGTTTTGAGGTTCTTTCCTATAGTCTCATGGATAACAAAAAGTTCTTTTCAGATTTGCCCAACGACAGTAGTGAAATAAGTTAAATGATTGAAGCTCGCAAAACTGTAGTACAGCTCATTACTTGCTTTGCAAATGTTTAGTGCACAAAATCAGGAAATTAAACTATTGTTTTCTATTTTCCCGAGCAATACTTGCTACTTTCAGATCATGGTTCAAAACTAGGTCTAGAAGTAGTTAATCAAATTCCTCCAATTGCCTTGTAGATTCAAACTCAGGCTTTATTTGATCACCTAAAATTAAAATATGTGAGTTTTCACGTATTACAATACTTCGCTACCTTCCCAAGTTGGTTACTTGTGTAGACCTATGCTTCCACTTCATCGGAATACTCGATGAATTGGTGCAAATGTGTGTACTTCGGTTACCTAAGAAGGCCAACTAAAAGTGGGACTTCTGCGGATCATCTGCTTACCGAACTATTTTGATCAAACTCCATTGAAATTGTCATGTATTTCTTGCTATAAATAAGAGCAAGTAACATTGTCCCTTCAATTCAAGAAAACGCAAACATATTTTCCAAGTAAGAAACTCATTATTCTCAGGTTGAAGCGTCATCTACCCTCTAAATCACTCCATCAATGGCTGCTTATTATTTGAACATTGTCTTCACTTTGTCCTTGATGATGGCAATATCATTTTCAAGCATCCATGTGAGCGAGGCAGCTCGCCAACTTTTGCAGACCTCTCAACCAGCAATTCCTACAATGCCTTCAATACCAACATTGCCTTTCATGCCAAACTTGCCAACAGCAACATTGCCGCCAATGCCGAGCACTCCTTTGCCAACATTACCAACAAACCTTGCTTCTTTACCAAAGCCCACATTGCCACCACAGCCAAGCACTCAGATTCCAAGCTTGCCAACAACCATGCCCAGTGTTCCTAAGGTAGCCCTGCCTCCCATTCCAGCTGCCACTTCAATTCCATACCTTCCATCTACAATTCCTTCAATTCCAACAAACATCCCAAATTCAATTCCTTCAATTCCTTTCTTCTCACCACCACCATCTAACTAGACGTCCAAAACGACCATCGTTCATTTATTTCTACATGGTTCATTATTGTGATTTTGTTGTATTGAAGCTTCATGGTGATTGTATTTGTTAGCACCATTGTCTCCGGTGCATTACTGTAAAATGAATATTGTATTATTATTGTTTTTTTACTAGTGTGTCATGTAATTTTTTGTGTTCCCTGATGTAATTTCTTGTGTTTCCACCTGCAATTTTTATCCATCATTCCAAATTCCTATTACAATTGATTTACAAATAAATTTGATTCGTGTGTCAAAAACCATGGCAATTAACGCATCACTATCTCAATTAAATATAGACAAAATTAAACGCACTAACAATCAACTTCACCTATTAAGTTCTTGTGAAGTGATAGTTCGTTCTATTATTTGGTGGAGCTGCAAACAATGAGCGGGAGATAAAGAAACAAAAAAGTAGAATTAAACCAACTGGCAAAATCTGTTCCAGCTTACTTTGTCGTAATAATGGACTCAATATGCTGATTAGCTTCCATTTTCTTGTAAACTAATTTTCCTTTGACCTTTGTTCTTCAGATGGAACCAGAATGCACGATACGACTAAGGGCTGTTTAAAGAACACATACGTGCTACCTCCACTTTCCTTTTTTCTTTGTAAAATATTTGTCAAAACGTTGAGAAATACTATAAAAATGATTGGCTTGGGGTCATGCAGTTTACAAAAAACAATTGTGAAAATAATTTGGCAATGCACAAATGATTCTTTAAGATATATAAATAATTATTGAAAATGTACGAAGAAATTGAAAAGGTACAACGAGGTTAGAAATATAGAACTTGAGCACATAGGATTACTCATGATTTACTGGTCGTGAATAGTCCAAATAAATTACGACAATATTTATAGATTTTGAATATGTTTTGCACATTTTCATCCAAATAGTACAGTGTTAATATCTTCATCCATTTTTCCCCAAAAAATTTTTTTTTGTACAGTGTACATGGTCAAATTTTTCACAATTTACAAAAATGTAATTTGAGGACCCCTAATTCATCCTTGTCATTATACCAACAAGTTTTGTACGGGTGAGCAACCAATTAATTATATACAGAAGGTAACTCTGGAATGGAGAAGTGGTAAAGAATTAACAAAGATGTCGGCATAAAAAAACAAATAGTAAATTTTCTCAAAAAAAGATGAGTTATCTCAAAATTTTGCTAGTTTACTGTGAAATTTTATCATTTCTTTTCCAGTGCCAATGCTCTAAGTTGCTGTTTGTCGTTTGTAATACACGTAAATTCACAAATTTATCATTCTATTTCATAATATTTCAAGTCCATATCTTTATCATTTTGAAGACGTAACCATATCTGGAATTTTATAGCGGTAAGAGGTGCAAAATCATTTTTTTATCCAATTTGGATAATCGTAATCCAAGTGAAGGTATAGCATCAGTAAGCCAGGGACACAAACCAAGTGTCTCTGGAATGACTAATATATATTTTTCCAAACGTATGAATTCGACAAATAGTAGGACATGAATTATGTTATTTTTTTTAGGTAAAGCCTAGGCTAATTGATTGGAATATATGCAAAAAAAAAAAAAAATAATGTCAAATGTGTAGCTGTTAGAAACGGATTGGACGAATATATACTCGATGTGTTTGTTGGATTGAACAAAAAAGTGACCCAACAATTATACTCCAATATTGAAAAAATGTATATTAGCCCCAATAAGTATTATCCAATTAAATAAATCACAAATCAATTGTTATTAATTAACAAATTGTCTTTAATGAAAGAACAAAAAAGTAAAATTTATGATTAAAAATTTTAAGTAGTTAATACATATCATAATATAATTTTTTAAATATACAGTACATAGTTGAATTTTACAATTGATAATTTTGTAAATATTGTGTATTTATTCATAAATATAAATATAATTTAATATTTATTCATATATAAATATAAATATAAGAAAACTTATATTTATATTGTGTATTTATTCATAAATATAATATAAGTTATATTTATAACCATAAATATTTATAACTTACATTTAAAACTATAAATATAAATCAGTTTTTTTTTTAAAAAGCCACGTCGGCTCCCGACGTGTCACGGGTCGTTCGTTATCCCTCAGCAAAAACGAGCCGTGTGGCAAGTGACGTCCCGCATGTCACTTCCGCCTACCAACCGATTGCGTGTCGTATTCACAAATATAGCAAACACATGCATATATAAGCTTTAAAGGTACAGTGGTTTAATAGAAAATGAGATTTCATTAAACAATCACAAACTATACAAATTTCGTTTTACACCCGACTTCGCATCAACTCCTTATCACCCCCTAAGTAGTCCTGGCTAAAAAACTCTAAGTGACAGGAGTAGACACTGTTTTCCTCTACAACAGGGAAAATACAAAAACTAAACTATTTACATGTACAAGAAGAATTAGTACTTAAAATTACATCCCTATGTTTCTGGTGCTTGGTTCTTCATGCCCGTCAAGTATTGCACCGATTTGTGACCGGTGGTCCTCTGCGTCCTGAGCGCTGGTAGTGTCGGGTGTGCGATTTCGTCCTCCCGTGAGTTACGATAAGCATCGGCGAGCACTGTGTTAGGCGTGCGACTGCGGCAGGAGTGTAACAGGTTGTACCAGCTTCTACACAAGTACGATAAGAAAGAATGCACGAGTGTGATAGGGCACGAGAGCTGCGGCACGGACGCGCCAAGCAACGACCGCACGACTCTAGGTGGGGACTAGGCAAGCGCATGGGTGCGATCGGCAACGGCATTCTTTCTTAGACAACGTACTTAGGGGATTTTAGCAAGTCACGGGACATAGCGTTTGGCCATCTCGTGACATTCTCCCCCACCTGATTTGGGGACGTTCTCTGAGTGTTAGGATGTTAAATTGTCATATGAATTGTATCTAATTTCTCCTTATTTTGGTCAGGAATTGTGTTTAATATTTTCATTTATTCACTTTTTATTATTTGGGCTTAATGTAGGAAATTGTAGAGAAAATACTCTAAATTCGCCAAATTCCAGAAGACTATACCGGATAGAGCGTGACCACGGGCTACTGGTACTGCTGTGCAGAATTCTGGACGTGAATTAGAAGAAATTTGCAATTGGAGGGTCTCACTTTCTTTTATGTGGTGAATCTGAATTGGGAAGAAGTTAAGAAGGAATTAGAGTTGATTAGAAAAGAGGAATCTTCTAAAAAAGAAAAGATTTTACAAGGAAATAGAGTTGGAGAATGAAACAAAGAGCAAAAAGGAAAGAAGGAAGAAAAAAGAAGAAAAGAAACGTGCAGGAAACAAAACAAAAGGCATAGGGGAACGCAATTTCTGGAGCAGACATACGCAGCTTTGAGCAGAAATTTAGAGGGCCTTAGTTTTTAGAGTTTTCTATTAGTTCTTTAGTTTTTCTTCTTCTTTCTCTACGAACAAAAATTTCTGTTAAATATTTTTGGAGATTTGAAGCCATGATTCGTGGCTAAACTCTTCTATCTAGTTGAAGGATAATCGAAACTCTTGGTTCATCTATTACTGTGAGATCTAATTAATTTTATTATTTTCTGTGTTTTTGGGTATTTATTTATTCTCTGTTTAATTCCAAGGTAATTGTGTTCATTCTTGTGTGATTATTCTTGCCAATTAAATAACTGATCACTATTTAATTGTCAAATAATCTAGAGCCATCTAAAACGTCAAATCCGTAATTGTTTGATAGTTTTAGTATTTGTGGCGAGTGATTAATTCAATCGTAATAGAGACTTTTGGATTATATCACGGGAATAAATAATCTAATTTGAACAAAGCCTCGTAGGTATTTGCTGGTTAGAATTGGTAGCTTTTCTAGTTTTAAAGCTGTTGAATAATTGAATCCTAAGGTCGTACCTAGGGTTATTATTTGATTAGAGAAGTAATTAACGGTCGTACCTTGATTACCGACACAGTAAGGAAGAGCAGGTTGTTAGAGCTTCTCAACAACCATAACCAATTTATTCATGAATGTAGAAATTTATTATTGCATCGATGATCAGTTAAATTGAACCAGAGTTAAGATTATTCCTTTGACTAGAGCTTAGTTAATATTTGATTTCGTTTAAATTAATTTTGCGTTATTAGACTTCTTTAATTGAATCCTTTGATTTAATTATTAGATTTCTTAAGTTGAATTCTCTTTAGATTAATTCTTGTTAAATCCCCCTCCTTTAATTTTTTAGTTTTTAAAGAAAATAAATCTACTAGTCTCTGTGGATACGACCCTACTCATCACTGCACTTCATTCTTATTTTTAATTGAGTAGGTGAATTTATTTTGCTGGTTTGACACCCAACACTGAGCCATTGAAGCCTTGTAAGCATAGAATATCTTTTGAAGGGTTCTGAGGTTTGTTAGTTGTTCTTAAGAATTTTGATTGTCTCCACATCGTAGCCATTTGGCAATGTACTCTTGATGGTTTCCGCAGTTGTTATGTCTGATTGCCCCATCATTAAGAATAGCTTTCTCAATTTGTTTCCCTTTGGCTTCACTATAGCGACTTTTCTGCACGTATAGTCTTCTAGATGGATTTTCTATGTTTTTCTGGTATGGCTTTAAAAGAGTGCCATGGAAAACTGAATGATCTTTCAACCATGTTAGGATCTTCAACTCTTTCACGGCATCCACTATGTGAGCCAGCGGAAGTTGTTGCCCTGTAAGGATTTCAAAAGAGTTCTTATTAGTTAAAGAACTTCTTTGAGCGTTGAAGCATATCTAGATCCCATCCAATACTGGCACCAACTCTTTCTGATTAGCCGTTAAAAGATGTCAGAGATACTCTTCTAACATTTCGTTGAACCGTTCTATCTAGTTATTAGATTCAGAATTTCTCGCAGGACTGATGTTGAATTTTGTTGGAGCCAAAAGTGATTCTGACCCCGTAGTCGTTGTGCCCTCTTCCCAGCGTAGATGCGCTAGGAAACTTGTTTCCCTCAATTCTAGATTTTCTTTTAGTTGCAGCGTTGAGAGATTCGTTCCATCAGATCTTTCCATTGAAGCCTGAATCAAATATGGGTTGCTGCCTAAAACAATTAGAGTGTTGCCATGAGGGCATATGGCGATCCTTGCATCTCGTAAAAACTCCAACCCAATAATGAGTTTGAAATCATTCATTTTAACAACTGCAAACTAGTCCGTGTAGTTAACGAACCAGCCTTTATGGATGCGTCATTGGCAACTCCCACGACTGGTTGTGCAGTAGAGCTGATTGCCTTAACTTTGCCAGTGGATTCCTCCAACACTAAACTCAGTCGCTCCATCTCAGTGCTGAAGAGGTAATTATGGGTTATCCCTGTATTAATCATTGCCCGTATTGGCTTCCCATTCACTTTTAAATTCACGTACATCAGAGCATTATTTTTGCCCCTCATTGGCCTGACCTGCTCAATTTCATCCTCCTCAAAGGTTGGCGTAGCAGCATCCTCCACGGTCAGCCTTCCCGTTTTGATAGCAGTGTGATTTTCTTGTTTGGTAAGTACCTTTGCGTGGCACTTGGCAATCACCTGGTCAATTTTGTCCTGGAGGGGTCTTTTGGCTTTTGTTGTCCCCGTTAAGTCCTCAAGTGCATTGCATCAATAGGAGAATGCCCCCGTAACATGCTTTTCCTGTCCACACAACTCTTTGGCATCGTCTTCCTCTGAAGGTGGCTCCTCTTGGCTAAGAAGGTTGTCTTCCGCAAGTAAAGTATTCACAAGTCTCTTCGTTAGACACTCAGCCATTCTGTGAGGATCATCGCAGATATAGCACCTTTGTCTCGGTTGGTCCCTATTATTGTTATTGGTGTTTGAGTCTCGACTTTTGGACTGTGTTTGAACATTTTTTTGCGGTGTGGAGGGTCGATCTCTCCTACTGTTTGCTCCATTTGCTCAATGGAATTCATTATCAGATCCCTTGGACTGATTGACCCCTGATTTCGCCTCTCGTCGTAATTTCAGCTGGTAGTCAACCAATCCCTCGGCCTGTGCAATGGCTGAGTCCATATCCTCAACCCTTACTCTTTGTAGTTCTGCCATTGCCTATGGCTTCAAGCCTTCTTTGAAAAAGAAGAGTTTATCCTTTTCCGACATATCCGTGATACTCAGGAGATAGATTTGGAAACTCTTAACATAATCTCGTATGGTACTCGTCTGCCTCAATCCACATAAGGCACGGGGAGCTTCTTCCTCAACGTTATGTGGAAAGAACTGTCGCTTCATCCTCTGCTTCAGTTCCTCTTATGTGTTTATCTGAAGGCGTCCCGCTTGGAACTCCACCTTCTGGGTGCGCCACCATACTTTGGCGTCCCCCGACAAATACATGGACACAGTCGTTACCTTCGCAGCATCATTTCCGACATTCGTTGCCTCAAAGTACTACTCCATATCGAAGAAAGTTCTAAATTTTTCTCGCGTCTCTTGCCCCGTCAAACGTCTTTGGTTTGGGGACTTTCGGCCTGTGGAATGCCCTAGCTATCTCTGGAGCATTAGCCACAGTGTTGTTGTTGACAACCGCCAATTGGAGCACTCGCACCTCTGCACAGAGCTCCATCATCATTTCGTGCAATTCGACAATTGCGTTGGTGTTCTCCACGACACCTCCCTCTAGAGCCTGGGTCTCTATCGAAAGTCCTTGAGTGGTCCTTTGTTCCCTCTCAAGGTCCGCACTCAGATGGGCTAGGTTCGTCTCTGCCTGACCCACTCACAGGTTCAGGGGAGCGATACCTTCGTGACCTAAATAAATCGAAGAGAGATGATTAACTGTCTCCTTTAAGGCATCAATCCGTTCTCCATGCATAGCCATCTTTGAGTTATTGTAAGTCTGGTTCCTCTCCCAGAGTTCTGATACCAACTGTCACGGGTTGTTCGTTATCCCTCAGCGAAAACGAGCCGTGTGGCAAGTGACGTCCCGCACGTCACTTCCGCCTATCAACCGACTGTGTGTCGCACTCATAAATATAGTAAACACATGCATATATAAGCTTTAGAGGTACAGTGGTTTAATAGGAAATGAAATTTCATTAAACAATCGCAAACTATACAAGTTTCGTTTTACACCCGACTTCACATCAACTCTTTATTATTCCCTATAGTAATCCTGGTTAAAAAACCCTAAGTGATAGGAGTAGATATTATTTTTCTCTACAATAGGAAAAATACAAAAATTAAGCTATTTACACATACAAGAAGAATTAGCACCTAAAATTACATCCTTATGCTCCTGGTGCTTGGTTCTTCATACCCGTCAAGTATCGCACCGATCTGTGACCGGTGGTCCTGTAACATCCCGCGTTTGGGTTGACCCAATAACTTTTGAATTTTTTAAATCGCGGGTCGAAAATGCTTAAGTCAAGTTATTTAGTAGCCCAAATATAAGATGTTATATACTATTCTTTTTTTCTTACTCCTACCAATGTGGGATATTACATTCACCCCTCCTTTAGGCCTTTGCTTCCTCGCAAAGCCCAATACATATCCGGACTGTCCACTCGGTTGTGTTGGATTCTAGAGATGGCTCATACTGGTTCTAGAGGTGGTTTCCTCCTTTAGATCGACGAAACACTTAACCCCGCACACAGCACTTAGTTCTTTTACTTCTTTGCGTAGTTCAACCCAATACCATAAGCCCAATCTTACCCCATGCAGAGACCACACGAGATTCGCTTGATACCATTTGTAACATTCCGCGTTTGGGCTGGCCCAATAACTTTTGAGCTTTTTAAACCACGGGCCCAAAATGCTTAAGCCAAGTTATTTAGTAGCCCAAACGTAAGATGTTATATACTATTCTTTTTTTCTTACTCCCACCGGTGTGGGATATTACAGGTCCCATGCGTCCCGGGCGCTGATGTTACCGGGCGTGCGACTCCGTTATCCCGTGAGTCACGATAAGTATTGGCGAGCACTGTGCTAGGCGTGCGACTGCGACAGGAGTACGACAGGTTGTACCAGCTATTACATAAGTGCAATAAGAAGGAATGCACGAGTGCGATAGGGCACGAGAGCTGCGGCACGGACGTACCAAGCAACGACCGCACGACTTTGGGTGCAGACTAGGCAAGCACACCGGTGCAATCGGCAACGGCATCGTTTCTTGGGCAATGTACTTAGGGGACTTTAGCAAGTCACGAGACATAGCATCTAGCCACCCCGTGACACGACGTGTTTGAAGAATACGTCAGGCTGCCTGACGTGTTTCCGAAACACGTCGGCCTCGACGTGTTCCCGAAACACGTCGGGAGGTTGTTTAAAAAAAAAAAAAATATCTCGACGTGTTTAACAAACACGCCGAATATATATTCGTTTAATCCGTTTTTAACAGCTACACATTTGACATTATTTTTTTTTTTGGCATATATTCCTATCAATTAGCCTAAAGCCTAGGATATGAACATATTCACACCATAAATGAATTGAACGAACTTGTTAGCCATAATTGGGGCCCCACATGGCAGATTTCTCTTTTATTCTCGTCCTCTCCACAAAAATGACTACACGATTTCGTGATCCGCAGATGTCAAACGTGTTTGGTTTGCAAGTTAAGGAAAAATCAATAAAAGAAAATATTGGAAAACTAAGTTTACGTAGTTGAACCATACAGCACCTAAAATTCTATATAACATACAAGATCTCTATGCCAAAACCTCACAATTTTTCTATAAGCTGGTCAAGGTCCTGATCCAGATCGTGTGAATAGATAATATGAATAGTACTCATGGTAATCCACCAAGTGTATAGATCCTGACCATGGATATTCACATAAAATTCTGAACTGGTGGTAGTTCATCTACATTCCACTATTCTCTCAGCATCAAATTCCTTCCTCCAATTTCTACACTAGTAATTTATTCATCTATCTATCTTATAATACGGTCGATAAGTTTGTAAACCAATATATTCTTCCAGGGACTCATTTGAATTTGTATTATATTCTCTTCGCAAATTATTCAATGGGAAATTAGGTGTATACTTTAGTTTAACCAACGGAATTCTAGCTGGGAATGGCGAACTAACTCTACAAATCTTCACACTTATCCAACTACATCGGATCAAACTCTTCGAGCCCTCCTTATAAATAAGAGTCAAGAACCATAATCTCCCAAACTTAAACACAAACACAATTTCGTAGCATCCTTGGTAACACTAGACAATTTTTAGCTTGGAGAATTCGTCAGCAACACATCAATGGCTGCTTCTTCCAACCTTTGCTTTGTCCTATCGTTGATCATAGCTTTATCATTTTCAAGCATCCATGTAACAAAGGCAGCCCGCAACCTTCTGCAGACTTCACCGGGGTTACCTACAATACCAACAATGCCTAAATTGCCACCACTACCCACTGCCATGCCAAACATGCCTACAGCAACATTGCCACCACTTCCTAGCGGTACACCTTTGCCAACATTACCAACCAATATTCCAACTTTGCCTCAGACCACATTGCCACCATTGCCAAGCACTCAGCTGCCACCTCTGCCCACCATGCCCAGTACTGTTCCTAAGCTCACACTCCCTCCATTGCCCGCCACTTCATTGCCTAACATCCCCTCAATTCCAGCTACAATTCCTTCTATCCCTTTCCTCTCACCACCACCATCAAACTAGACGTTGAATTGCAAGAACTTGGATTCTTATTTGATCATTTTTCTGCTGGTTATTTTTTGTTTCTTCAAGTTGATTATGCTTTGTGAAGCCGATCAATCATATTTCTAATTTAATTACACTGTGATTGTAAACTTGTTTCCTTGTTCGAGTGAATTCGTCCATCATTGCTTTTACTCTTGTTTGTATCTTTGTGAGGGTGTATTCATCTAGTATTGTTTGTAACATTTATTAGAGGAGATGTACTACTACATATGGATATTACTTTTTTTTTTTTAAAGTTAAACGTGCAATTCATCATGCGTAGTTCCTAGTTCATGTGTACTACAAGATATAAATGCTGGGATTTGGCAGATTTCTTTCTTTTGTTTTACAAAATTGGACCAAAAGCCACATGCCGCTTTAAAAAAAATAAAATTAGTACTTAATTCTCTAAAGTCATAGAACAGTCTCAAAGTTGAAGGATGACACATATGCTTTGGTGGACAAAAGAATCTCATAAATTGAAGTTTGGAGAGTAAGCTATCACAAGGTTAGATTTTAGAATTAAATTTATGCAATTATACACTGTCAACCGTTAAATATGAATAGGCTAATTTCAATTCTTAAGACTCTAGGACATATTTCGTACCATGTTGTTAGTCTGAATTTATATATGGGTAATAAAGACTTCCGCAATAATAAAAGGAAAAAAAAAAGGTTTTGTTAGTATTTAATATATTAGTCAATTTTTACCGTATAAAATCAAATTACCATAAATTTATATCCTCTATAATTTGTATCAGAGTCTTTTATGTACTTTAATATAGTCGCGTGATCAAAGACTACATCATGTTATATAGTCTTCCAAATTATTGCTAGAGCTATTAGCAATAATTTAGTTAGAAACCTTTGTTGCTCCAAAAACGGATATCCTAATACAATCTTGTGTCAGTAATACAACGACAATGTTCATCTTTTGTTCGTATAAAATTTAATTCCAAAGAATTTTTTCTACTCAATGTTTTACACACCGGAAAATTCAATGACTCTCATATTCGCACTTGATTTTTGCACAAATTACTATTAATCTACTATATTTCATTACCTCCAATATCTTTAATTTAGGAGAAATTAACTTAAGCTCCCATATTGGTATATTGTCCCAACCTTTAACTCCTATGTGGTTTCAAAGTCTACTCTTAAGCCTTTATGCTTTAGACTAAATTGTATAGTGGATGAAATTCATCAAAACTAACAATTTTCCAGTGAAATGAGCCTTAAATGGGAGTAGGCTAACAAGTAAATTAACTACTGTTATGAAGGAGCTTGAGATTAGATTTATAACCTAATGAAATTTTAAATCCCTTAGCTGGTTTCTTGCATCAATTGGTCATGACCGTTGGTGGCTAGTTACCAATGACTTTAGTTGAAGAATGAGAAATATATAGGAGGAAGAGAAAAGACTATTCTTGCAACCTGTTTAAAGAAGAAAGGAAATAAATAAAATGAAAATAATGATGAAAGATAGCCAAATGGTAACACGTCATTATGTCTAAATTAAGGAAGGAAAATGTTGAAAAAGGGAGATCACTTGCAAAATAAAAGAGTTTAAAGAAAAGGAAAAAATTTAAAAGGGATAAATTTGAAGAAAGAAAGACGGCATAATTATTTTTTGTATAACGTTATTTGTTCAAGGTAGAGTAATCTTTTTGCAAAAACCGTTAATTTGGATCAATTTTGTCCACTATACTTTTGGGACCAAAGCACATGAGAGTTAAAAGTAGATTTTCAAACCACATGAGAATTAAAAGGTCAGGACACCATACCTTCATAGAGTTTGAAGTAACTTTCCGTTTAATTACTCCTTTAAGGTTGGTGTATTAGAACTTGTCCTTAGATTAATTCATGCTCAATCAAAATACTCTGTGAAATTAGAAATACAGAGATACTTGCATCTTGACTGTGTAACTCAATATACTGATTTTATATGGTAAACCATGTTTACGTTCAATTATGTTAGATAAAATATACTATTAATTTACTAAAACAAAAAATTTATTCAGAACATTAAGATTTTGTTTCACATTCAGAAAGCTACTTAAAACCCAGAAATACTATCAAAACTTTCACAAGTCATCCATACTAGCCAAAAAATAAATGTTATTTGTATATTGGTTTTCCTTTGTTTTTCCTGTTATAGTATGTGTGTACAAGCAAAATAGGAAAGCACAAAGCAAGAATTAACTTTTAAGCGGCTTACCCAAGTCCCAACTTCCATGCAATGCAGTTGAGAGAAACCCTCATAAATACATACAGACTTACCATACGAGATCAATTTCCAGGTGTACGTTACTCAAGAAGCTGGCCAAATTGATATGCTAGCTGTCACCAATTTCGGCCCCTTCAAAATTGATTTCTTTCAAATTAATATAGCAAACCCTTAGCTAAGAACTTGGAAATATGGTGCAGATTGAGAAAAGGCCAATATCCCACCGCAATTCCGTGTTGAAATAAACCAGACATCACACAATTTTAGTTCAGCGTCATACCCTAATCAAACTCTTCATTCATACATCCTATAAATAGAGCTCAAACGAAGTAGTATTTACATAGAACTATCAATTTTTCTTTTGTATGTAATTTCATATTAATGAAAATAAGAAAAATGATGTCCAGAGCTTCTATTTTAGTTGGTGTTCTATGTGCTTTACTTCTTCTTGTCTGTTCAACTATTGCAGCCGAGACATCCAAAGATGCAAGAAAGGGTGAGTGCATGGCCCTAGGTTAGCTGCGTAATGTCACCTTGACCATGTTTGTTTTTTAATATTTCCTTCTGCTTGTCTTCTTTTTAAATGTTCTGATTATAGACCGGTGAGTAAGAATTTTGATTTTTTTCGTCTTAATATAATAGGCAGAAATGGAGCGGGCATCCATGACACATTATTATACGAACCTAATTCATAAATTTTGTAGTCTAAAACATAGTTATATATCTTTACATCACTCTTTTTTTTTTTTTTTTTATGTTATGCGTTGCAATATTTATATAGCTATCTTTTAAATCACCGAATCAATACGAAGGATCGTGGTTTCAGTCCATTTAATAATCTCACGACAACCTAGTTATTGCAACCTTAGAAATCATTAATTGTTTTAAAGCTTTAAAAAACTTTACATATATCTTTTGGAATTTATACATCTGGCCCCTGAAATTTGAAAACTATAAATTAATCCCCTTAATTTACATCTATACTAATCTTATCTCAAAATTACAATTTCGGCATCTTCCTTGCGTTATAGGATAAAAATTTTAGATTTTCATGTTGCATTGTCCCATTTCTATTACTAAAAGGAATTATATGTTGATTTCTAGTCAACATTAGGTGGTTCATTTTGTTTATCTATGCACTAAATGTGCAGATAATGAAGCCACAGCAGCAGGAAAAAACATTGACCTCCACGGCCATGATGTCGGCGAATATGGTGGTGGATACGGCAGTGGTGGACAGGGTGGCGGCTACGGAGGTGGCGGGCAAGGTGGTGGCTACGGAGGTGGGGGACGCGGTGGCGGCTATGGCGGTGGCTATGGTGGTGGTGGACGCGGCGGTGGCTATGGAGGTGGAGGACGTGGCGGTGGGTATGGTGGCGGCTATGGAGGTGGAGGACGCGGCGGTGGCTATGGTGGAGGCTATGGAGGTGGTGGACGTGGCGGTGGAGGCTATGGAGGAGGTGGACACGGCGGAGGCTACGGAGGGCATTGCAAATTCGGCTGCTGCGGTGGTGGCTACGGCAAATATTGCAGGTGCTGCTACAACTCTGAAGAAGCTCAAGCAGACATGCTCAACGGAGCCAAGCCATAAAAATAACATCCAAGGACTGTCTCATCTCATATGAATCAATATTAGCAAAAATAAAAAATTCCATGTACCAACTTTGTAGCAACAAATACATGGCTGACTGTCGACGTTATGCAAAAAAAAAAAAAAAAATAAACGTGGACATGTAATTGTGTACATGGTAGGCAAAGGAATAAAGATTTGAATCTTCATTTCTTATTTGTGTGAATTTCATTTTTTTTTTCTCAGTTCCACCATGCTCACAACCTTCTGCAAACTTCACTAGGGCCTGCTTAAGTACGTATCTTGCCTAAATTGCTTCCACTGCCTCACATGACAAATAAATTGGACATTTTCAGATTTGAATTTTGCACAAATTTTGACCAATCAAATTTGGATGCATCAACTTGGGAATAATGTGCCCAAATATGATTTGAGTTACAAAATTCACGCGAAACTAAAAGAGAATTTGCTGTGGTGACAAAGAGTTATAGAAAGATAAGTTTTTGTTTAGATTTATTACTTTGATTTATTATTTTTATTAAAAACAATTATAACGAAAAGTTATTATGTTATTGTCCGAAATTACATGGCACAAAATAGTTGCCAGATGGGTCTACAAGCACGTTGCGATTATTGCCACGTGCACATTTGCCAATCCATGAAAAGTGCACTGAGCTTCCACTTTTACCCAGTAGGTGACGCTTCCTTCATTTCCCGCCTTGTCATTCGAACCACTCCTTCAATTCAAAGCCATCTATTATTATTATTATTTTTTTTCACATGGGTATCGGGTCTTGGACCCACTAATCCCACTGCGCTGTACAAAGCGGGTCCCACCGATGCACAGGATAGTTCTGAGGGAGAGATTCAAACCTTGGTCACACCGGGATACTACCGTATACGTGACCGGCTGAGCCACCCATCACCATTAAACTACAATTTCTGTTATTCCTGTCCTCTCCCCATCACCATTAAACTAGAGCTATTGTTTTCAGATCGTACAAAGGAACTTCTCCTACTCTAAATATGGATATCTTTGTTTTTTTTTTTCCCAAAAAAATGTTCACTTTCTTCCAACTAAAAATTTTATGTATTGTATAAAAAAAAGTTCATTATATTAAAGTATCATCTCTTCCAACAGTTTTACAAACCAGACAAAGTAAATACCCATGCATCACCACTTATACTCCCTCAATTTCTATGACATTAAATACACATAATTTTTATTTCTCTTTAAAATTTCATGTATTCAGTCAAAGTAACATGTCAAATTTGAAATATACAGAGTTCATGTGTGATCTCATGTGCGATCTTGATTGTGTTAATTCAGAAAACTGATTTGTATGAGAAATTATGTTTGTGTAATTTTTTTTTTGTGTATTATATTGTTCTAGTTGCAACATTAAATTTTTGCTTTTTTTTTTTTGGTAAATCCAATCTCTTACATATATCAAAAGAGAATATCAATTTACACTTCCACCAGTCCAAAGGCTGATTCTATTTGGCCTAACCAAAAACTAGCATTCCAACCAACCTATTCAACTATACAAAAATTGATTGATCAAAACCCCAGGCAATACTTAACTCCCAATGTTCTCTACAATTTCTAATATGTTTCTGTTTTCCAACAGCTGCACACAAATCCTGCAGAATTTCCTCTACAATTTGATTGCTTGATTGTTTTACTTTGTTGAAGATGTTCATGTTTCTAGCCTTTCAAATCTGGTAGATAATTGAAGTTAAGGCCAATTTCTTCACAAAATCTGCAAAAGTATTATCTTAATATGTGTTTTCCACCAGTTCAGTTCATTGCTCCACGAATAAGAATCTCTATACATAGCACACATTGCCATAATAGTCCTCCAAATCTCATACGATGCTGGGCGTTCAAAATATAAGTGATCAATTGTTTCAGCTGCTACACCACAAAATCTGCATCCGGCATTATCGGTTAATCTCCATATTTTCAACTCGGACGTGGTTGTGAGTCTTCTTCTGCACACAGCCAAGAAATGAATGAACATCTAGGAATATGTCCTTTAAACCATATGAGTTTAAAACCCAAAACTATTATTAGTAAGTTTGACACAAGTCAAACACAAATGAGTATGCTTTATCCTCTGGGTTTTGTCTTTATTTATCTCATACGTTGAAGAGTTTTTATGCAAATTGAATAAATATTGTGAAGCGAAAGACAAGGATACTTCTAAGTTGCTGACACAAGTCCCGCGCATGCACTTTGGAGAAACTCCCATGCACAGAGGTACCGTTACGAAATCAAATTCCAGGTGTGCGTTATTTAAGAACCTGGCTAAGTGATTTGCTAGCTGTCACCATTGCAGACCCTTTGAACTTGATAAGATTAGGTGCCTCAATCATCTCCAGAACAATGGTATGATACAATTCGCTGTTCGAATTGAAAGTTGAAAAGCATAAATGAAGATTAAAAATTATTCGAAATTTAAATATGTAATAGCTCGCGTGCTAAACAATATCAATTTTATAGTTTACAATTTTAGTATCTACACTTATAGAGTTAATATTTATTCTTGTTGTTATTAAGTCAATGATGCCTGCAAGAATTGCTGAGCATCAAACCCGAAATTGATATGTTCCAAATTTGAGTATATCGCAAAACCTTAGCTAAGAACTTTGAAAATGTCGAATACTTTGAGTAAAGGACAACATCCGCCGAACTTTAGTATTGCAATAAGACATGACGCCAACGTTTATTTGCATGAATCCTTTCACTATAAATTAAGAGCTTGAAACGAACTAGTATTTCCGTAGAGTTATCAGTTCCTCTTTTGTAAGGAAGTTTCACGAGCAATATTAAGAAAAAATGAAGTCCAGAGCTTTTGTTCTCATTGGTCTTTTATGTGCTTTATCTCTTCTTGTTTGTTCAACCTTAGCGGCCGAGACACCTAAAGATGAAACAAAGGGTAAGTACTTAGCAACTGAATATTGACTGTGAGAGTATGTCTATTTTGTGCATATTTCCCTTGAATTTGATTACATTTCCCTTCTCCTTCACCTGGATAAGTGTAGTTTAATTTCCCTTCAATGTAGATTATTCATTTTGATTACATTTTACAAGAAACATTCAACATTTTACATATACTATATCCTACCGTGTATGAGTTTCTTGACATCAATTGTATCCAGAGGAAAAAGCAAAGGAACCAGACCAGTACGGAGGTCGTTGTAGATATGGCTGCTGTGGTGGATGGGGTCCCTACGGATGTAGACGATGTTGCAAAACAGGTAATGTTCGTACCACCTAAAGAAACAGCTTGAGAACGAACTTGATGTTTAACTAGCGTGCGGCTAATACCATTTCAGCTCAACGTCATAATCAAACTCTTCATGCATATATTCTTTTGGTTACACCCTCTATAAATAGAGCTTAAATGGAACTGATAGCTCCACATGTAAGAGTTACTATCAGTTTCTCAATTTGTTTAGAAGTGCATAAGTTAAAAAAAAGGGAAAAAAAAAATGAAGTTCAGAGATTAATTTATTTTCGTTGGTCTTCTGTGTGCTTATTTTGCTCTTGCTTGTTCAACTTCAGCAGCGGAGGAGCCCAAGACACCTGAAGATGAAATAATGGGTAAGTAGACACCGGTAACTTTGAAGTAGCAACAGACCATGTCTATCTATTGTATAGTACTTCCTTTTGTTTATGCATTAAATAAAGGTAACCAGAGTTTTTCAATTCGGCAAGCCATTTATAAGAGACAATTCTTGCTGAATATTTAGGAATTTCTGGTACACTAGTCTTCCTGCATAATTTGACATGGTGTAGGACGACGGCATGAATAATTTCTCCTCCTGAAATGATTTTTAAAAGACCACATGATTTTTTTTTTTCATTTCTCTTTGACTTTAGTTACATGATTCATTTTCATTAAATTTTTACTAGACGTAGTATTGCAGATATTGTGTATTAGTATGAATTATTCATTTTGATTACTAAATTTAATTTGAATAATTTTGCATGTATTGTGTATTAGTACCAAATAGAGGAATGAATTTCCAAAGTCAGTAAGATTCTTGGTATTAATTGTGTGCAGGGGATAACGCAAAGGAACCCGACCAGTATGGAGGCCGTTGTAGATATGGTTGCTGTGGTGGATGGGGTCCCTATGGATGTAGAAGATGTTGCAGGGCTGGTAAGATCTATATAGCATCTAAAGAAACAGGCTTGGAATTAATTCCACGTTCAAATTTTGTGGCCTATGAACCGTGAAGTGTATGTGTAGCGTAAAACCAATGATGCTTTAGTTGAGCTTGAGCAAGTGGATTACAAGAGATAAAACTATGCTCCTTCATTAGTCACTAATGTTAGACACTTCTCTATATATTTAAGAAATTTTTATGGACTAGTATTTCTGCAATGATTTGACGAAGCGCAGCCATTGCAATAAATAATGTCTACTTTTATAGTGATTTCTCTCCAACATTCACTCTCTGCTAATTTTCTTCTTGCTTGTTCAACTTTAGCAGCGGAGGAGCCCAGGACACCCGAAGATGAAATAATGGGTAAGTACATACTGGTAATTTTTAAGTAGCAACAGACAATGACCATGTATGTATGTATTTCCTTTCGTTTATGCATGTTCTATGTGGTCTGCTGCTGCAGCCAATGGATAGAAACAACATAACCATATTTTTATCAGCCCCTAAAATTAGACACTTTGCTGAATATTTAGGAATTTTCTAGTACTCTAGGCTTCCGGCATAATTTGACATGAGCAAGGACTACGGCAATAAATAATTTCTCCTTCTGAAAAGGTTTTTAAAAGAATAATCTTTTCTCGACATTAATTATATGATTCGTTGTGATTAAACTTTACTAGATATAGTTTTGCAGATGTTGTATATTAGCATGAATTATTTATTTTAGATAACCACATTTTACTTGAATCTATTTATGCACATATAGTGTATTAGTACGAATTAGACGAATGAATTTCCAAAGTTAAGATTCTTGATATTTTATTGTATGCAGGGGATAACGCAAAGGAGCCTGACCAGTATGGAGGTCGATGTAGATATGGATGCTGTGGTGGCTGGGGTCCTTATGGATGTAGAAGATGTTGCAGGGCAGGTAATACTTATACCATGCAGAAGAAGAGGTTTGAAATAAATTTCATGTTTAAATTTGCAGTCTATGAAGTCTATTTATAACACAAAATCAGTGATGCCTTAGTTAAGCAAGTAAGCGAACTAGTATAGGTAACTGTACTCATTAAGTCTTTAATGTTAGACAGCTGCTGTAATAAACAATATTTTCTTTTAGAATGGCATTGGAAAAAAAATTTTTTTTTTTGAAGTATTAATTTCTCTTCTGTATAAATTACATTATTCATTTTTATTACATTTTACTGACACATGCCAAATCATGCATCATAATAAATTACGTAGGAATGAACTTTCGAATCTAATTAATTTGTGGAGTCACAAAGGTTCTTGATGTCAATTGTCTGCAGGGGATTATGCAAAGGAACCAGACCAGTTTGGAGGCCGTTGTAGATACGGCTGTTGTGGTGGCTGGGGACCCTACGGCTGTAGAAGATGTTGCAAAACAGGTAAAAACTCGTAGCATCTAAGGAAACAGGCATAGAATAGACTCCATGTTTAAATTTGTGGCATATGAAACGTATTCAGAAAATAAAACTAGTGGTTTCTGGGCAGCTAATGAAGCAGAGGCAACAGTGGACAGCCGTAAAAACAATGCTCAAGAAGAACAAGCGTACATGCAGAATGAGAATGAAGCCAAGCCATAGAACTCAAGTATTCACTTATGAAACTCTGTAGAAATAAACAACTGTTTAACATCATGTTGATGTTATGTGAAAAATAAATAAAGTGGGGACTGGTACTCTTTATGTACATGCCTTACCAGGAATAAAAATTTGCAGTCATCCTATGATGATGTGAATTTCAATTATCTTTAAATCTAATGCCCAGATTTACATGATATCTTGTGCTTCTTCTTCTTCTTCTTGTTGTCTGTGTGTGTATGTATTTTTTTCCCCCTTCACCAGGCGGTGGAGAATGAGTTGAGGGCAAAAAAAGCCAAAAAAGAAAAAAAAAAAAACGAAATGGAGACCAGTTCAACCATTGGTCATTCACGGTTCTGACCAAATTTTGTATTTAAGATGTAAATTGGATCGGTTTTTATTACCACTTAAGTTTGGAGCTCTCCATTGTTGTAGTAAGGAATCTGCTCTGTTTGAGAAAAGTACTTGACTTATTTTCGAGGGAAAAGGATAAGAATCAGGAAACTAGATCAAATGATTGAATTCATAGACAACAATGATTAACATCTTAAAAAAATCCAACTAGACCACAGGAATCATTACCAAAAGTCTCAACTACAGAGGTGATTCAGATTTGTTGATCAACTATACAACAGAGGTCACCTCAGTACATTGATACATCACTGTGAAAATTACCAACTTTGTGTAGAAGATTTTCGAAAGTAAAATGTTGATTTCAGTTGGTTAGGCTGAGCCGCGAGCTCAGTCGGGGAGTAACACCCGTGGATGAAGTCGCAGCTCACCTGTCCGCAGCGCAGTTAACACCGTGACCACCAACAGAAGCTTCTGGCCTCTCTGGGTAATTGAGCTGCGGGCTGAGCCGTGGGTAGGTTCACCCGCGGTTTGTGCCGCAGCTCGGGTCAGAATTTAAATTTCTGAACGTTTTTCTTGAAGAATTACCTCCTTTTGAAGAGTTATGTCTTTTACATTGAATCTAACTGACATCCAACAGATTATAGTTAGTTTTAATCCTTTAAAGTGACAAGAGAAGTCTATATAAACATATTTTTTATGATCGACTTGCTGTAGAAATTCTTTCATCAACAAAATAGCAATACAAAATCACTCAAACATTCTCTAAGCTTGTATTTATGATCCAAAGAAGTACAAGGACACTTCATTTCATCCTAAAAGAAATTTTTCTTAATAGAGGACAAATTTTGTCTAAAGGAGAGTGTAATTCTTATGAAACTTGAAGTTAAACTCTTACTTTCTTGTTCCATCTATTTAGTTAGTAAGTTTATTCTGCAACATTCTTTAGGCAAAATTATCTCTCGACTAGTGCAAACATCTTCATGGCTGGAACACTAAAGGAGTTGGCTTCAAACATCGTCAAACTTGAAAAGTTTGATGGAGGGAACTTCATCTAATGGCGAAAGAGAGTTCATTTTCTCTTGACTGCACTTTATGTGGCCTATGTAATCAACACACCAAGGCCAATGGAATCAGACAATGAGACATTGGAGGAAACTTGAAGGAGACCAAAATGGAAGACGGATGATGAAATATGCAGAGGCCACATCTTAAATGCAATGTGTGATGCATTGTTTGATGTCTACCATGCAGTGTCTATAGCAAAAGAACTCCAGGATAGATTGGAGACAAAATACATGCAAGAGGATGCAACAAGTAAGAAGTTCCTTGTTTCTACCTTTAATAATTATAAAATGGTAGATTCTAGGCCTATTATGCAACAATTTGCAGAAATAGACATTGTGGACTATAGATTTGATGTTTTCTTAGGTTACATGTTCTCTTATTGATATTTGAGATTGATGGATTTTAATGCCTTGAATATTGAGGCTTTAGTTTAATATAATGTTGGTTTGAGATATAATGTTGGTTTGAGTTATTTTTGGTTGGCCTAACATATTTATGAGGATGCCTCACGAGTATGTAGAAAAAGTTTAAGAGAACTCTTAAACATACTAAAGAAGATATCACTCTTGATAATCTTGCCAAATATCTTCGTGTGGAAAAAGAGTTTCGTATGCAAGACGATGTCAAGGATAATGCATCCAAAACTATGAAAAAGAATCAAAATTCTACTACCAAAGTGCATACTATTGAAGAAAGGAACTCCAACAAGTCCACAAAGAAGAAATTTGGACAAGCAAAGAATCAGCAAAAGTTCAAAAAGCAGAAGAAGAAGAAGAAAGGAAAGTGCTTTTTCTGCAACAAAGAAGGACTTTACAAGTCCGAGTGCAGATTTTTGAAAGCCAAACTTGAGAAGGAAGTTTCATCAAGTGAAGCAACTAAAAATTTAGTTGATATGATCTCCGAAATCAATGTGATGGAGGATGAACCAAGTTGGTGGATTGATTCCGGTGCTACAAGACACATTTGCAATAGCAAAGACTTGTTCAAGAGCCTCAAACCAGTGGAAGATGGGTCCTTTGTGTCCATGAGAAATTCAGCCACTGCTCCAATAGAAGGAGTAGGTGAAGTTGAATTGTCCTTCACTTCTGGGAAAAACTTAACTCTTACAAATGTGTTATTTGTACCAGAAGTTAGGAAAAACTTAGTGTCTACTGGTTTGTTAAACAAGTTTAGTTTTAAGTTTGTTATGAAAGTAGACAAACTTGAGTTATCTAAAGGAGGAACGTTTGTAGGAAAGTGATACTTTGGTAATGTAATGTTCAAGTTAAACCTTGATATCAATAATATTAATGCTTCCAGTTATATTGTTGAGTTACCTTTTCTTTGGTATAATAGATTAGGACATGTAAATTTCAAAAGATTTTATGAAATGTCTAAATTGAATTTATTGCCATACTTTGATAAGACTGAGAAAAAGTGTACCACTTGTATACCAACAAAAATAACTAGAAAATCCTTTCCTAATATTCAAAGGACCACTAGCATATTAGAAATCATTCATAGTGATGTATGTGATCTACATAGTACTCCTACTGTAAAAGGAAAGAAGTACTTTGTGACATTTATTGATGATTAATCTAGATTTTGCTATATATATTTATTACATTCAAATGATGAAGCATTAGAGAAATTCAAAATTTATAAAATAGAGGTAGAATTACATTGTTAAGCTTTAGTCAAGTGTTTAAGAACGGATAGAGGAGGTGAATATTATAGTCCTTGTTATTTTGAATCCATTAGAATCAAACATGAAGTGACTGCTCCATATACACTTCAACAAAATGGTGTAGCCGAACGTAAAAATCGAACTTTAACCGAAATGGTTAATGCATTGTTATCAAACTCAAGTATAAGTAAAGGGTTTTGGACCGAAACACTCTTGACAGCGTGCTATATTTTGAATAGAGTACCTAATAAAAGGAATTCTATTACCCCATATGAACTTTGGAATAAAAGAAAGCCCAATTTAAGCTATTTAAGAGTTTAGGGATGTAGAGCTATTGTTAAAGTACCTGAACCCAAGAAAAGGAAGTTGGGTGAAAGAGGTATTGAGTACATATTTATAGATTATGCACAAAATAGCAAGGCCTATAGATTTATAGTTATAGAGCCTAATTACTCAATTTCAATAAATACTGTTATTGAGTCAAGAGATGCTATTTTTGATGAAAATTGATTTAAATCTATTTCAAATTGGATGACAATATTCAAAATTCTTCTCAAATTTTAAGAGAAGAGAATGGTATCCTAGATAATGTAAATAACAATGATCACATTGTAGTTAGAAGAAGTAAAAGATTAACGCAAGCACAAGATTTTGGTTCTGATTTTGTTACCTTTTTAGTTGAAGGAATAAGAGAAGAAATCAGTAATCAATTCTCTTATTCTTATAATATTGATTCAGATCCCAAAGCGTTTCAAGAAGCTATGCAATCGCATGACGCTGCGTTTTGAAAAGAAACAATTAATGATGAAATGGATTCAATAATAGGTAATAATACATGAAAATTGGTAGATTTGCCACATAGTTCCAAGGCCATAGGGTGCAAATGGATTTTCAAAAGAAAAATGAAAGTAGATGGAACCATAGATAAGTTTAAAGCTAGGTTAGTAGCTAAAGGCTTTACATAAAAGCAAGATGTTGACTATTTTGACACATATTCACCAGTTGCAAGGATAGTAACTATCCGAGTACTTGTAGCACTAGCTTCAATCCATAAATTGAAAATTCATCAAATGGATGTCAAGACGGCATTCTTGAATACTGAATTGGATGAAGAAGTGTATATGGAACAACCAGAAGGTTTTGTTGTTCCTGGACAAGAACACAAGGTGTGTAAGCTTATCAAGTCATTGTATGGATTGAAATAAGCTCCCAAATAATGGTATCGAAAGTTTGATCAGATTATTCTTGCAAATGGCTTTATGATTAATGAATCAGATAAATGTGTTTATAGTAATTTCATTAATGGTAAAGGAAGTAATCATATGTCTTTATGTGGATGACATATTGATCCTTAGGAACCTGACTTAGAGCAAGTCAAAGTTACCAAATAATTTCTTTCTAGCAACTTTGCTATGAAAGATATGGGAGAAGCAAATATTATCTTAGGTATTAAAATAATGAGAACTAATGAAGGGATAATTCTATCTCAATCTCATTATATTGACAAAGTACTTAATAAATTTTGTAATAAAAATTGCATACCTGCCTCAACACCTTTAGACCCAAGTATGAAATTTGTCAAAAATACTAGCACACTGGTATCTCAATTAGAGTACTCAAAAGTCATAGGATGTCTCATGTATGCTATGACTTGTACTAGGCCTAGATATAGCTTATGCTATTGGCAAAATGAGTAGGTATACAAGTAATCCAAGTCACATGCATTGGCATGGAGTAAGAAGGATCTTAAAATATCTTCAGAAAACTCAAAATTATGGTATAATGTATAGTGGATATCCTTCAATAGTAGAAGGATATTCTGATGCTAGTTGGATCACAAATAGAGAAGATTATGCTTTTACAAGTGATTAGGTTTTCATGTTTGGTGGAGGTGCAATGTCTTGGGGATAAAAGAAACAAACATGTATAATCGATTTAACAATAGTTGCTGAGTTTGTAGCATTGGCTTCAACTAGCAAAGAGGCTGAATGGTTTAGGAATCTATTGCATGAAATTCCTCTTTGTCAAAGTCTATTGCGTCCATTTCTATCCATTGTGATAGTGCTGCAACATTATCAAAAGCATATAGTCAAGTGTATAATGGAAAGTTTAGACATATTGGACTTAGACATAGATATGTGAAAGATTTGATTTCAAATGGTGTAATAATTGTTGATTATATAAAATCAAGTTGTAATGTTGCAGATCCTTTAACTAAAGGACTAACTAGGAACTTGGTGTATGAAACATCAAGTGAGATGGATCTCAAGCCCATTAGTATGATCACTAATGAAGTAAACTCAATTCAACATTAGATATAACATCTAAGTTTTCAATTCAAAGAGTTAAAGTACTTCATTTTAGTGATTGAAGCACTACAATAAGTTAATCATGCCAAGGTGAAATACTGCTTGAATACTCGCTAGTATTAAAGAAGGTTGAGTGTAAGACTCTTAACAGATTTTTTTAAAAGTGCTTAAAATGGCAGAGGCACTAAATCTGCCTATATGAATGTTATATGGTTAATATATCAAAAGTTTAAGGGCTTGACTTTTAAACATTCATGAAAATGATGTGAATACAAAAGATATTTGTATCAAATCATCGAGAGTAAAATGTTTGAGTAAGATTGTATGTGTGAAACGAATTTATATACTTGTCAAATATAATATATGGTTCAAAGCTTGAATACCATTATTATGACAAGTAATAATAATAGTTTCACTAAATTGATGGTTCAATCGCAAGATACCATCACTTATGCATACAATCACATAAATTTGCTTATAATGGTTATAGACTTTTGAACATGGCGGGGGATTGTAGAAGATTTTCAAAAGAAAAATGTTGATTTTAGTTGGTAAGGTTGAGCCGCGAGCTCAGTCGCGGGTGTAACACCTGCGGATGAAGTTGCGGCTCGCCTGTCCACGACGTGGTTAACATCGCAGCCACCAACAGAAGTTTCTGGCCTTTCTGGGTGATTGAGTCGCAGGTAGGTTCACTTGCGGCTCGTGTCGTAGCTCATTGTTTCAAAATAGCCGCAGACTCAGTCGCGGCGCGACTAAGGCCGCGGCTCGAGTCAGAATTTGAATTTCTAAATATTTTTCTTGAAGAATCACCT
The DNA here is from genome assembly GCA_024721245.1 of Mitragyna speciosa. Classification (NCBI taxonomy): domain Eukaryota; kingdom Viridiplantae; phylum Streptophyta; class Magnoliopsida; order Gentianales; family Rubiaceae; genus Mitragyna; species Mitragyna speciosa. The sequence goes on from CM045562.1 coordinate 1,056,078, forward strand.
CCTTTTGAAGAGTTATGTCTTCTACATTGAATTTAACTGACATCCAACGGATTATAATCATTTTTAATCCTTTAAAGTGACAAGAGAAGTCTATATAAACATGTTTTTGATGCTTGACTTGCTGCAAAAATTCTTTCATCAACAAAATAGCAATACAAAATCACTCAAACACTCTCTAGGCTTGTATTTCTGATTCTAAGAAGTACAAGGATACTTCATTTCATCGTAAAGGGAATTTGTTTTAATAGAAGACAAATTTGGCCTAAAAGAGAGTGTAATTCTTACACAACTTGAAGTTAAACTCTTACTTTCTTGTTCAATCTATTTAGTTAGTAAGTTTATTCTACAACGCTTTGAATCAAAAGGAATCATCAAGAAATTGATTTCAAATTTTGGTTCACTAGTAGTCACGACCAGATTAGACATTGACAACCCATTTGAGATAGGACGAGTAAAGCATCATCAGGTTTGAGATAGTAGTGTATTGACTGCTGAGACCAAATATAGTCGTATTTTCTAATTGAATGAATGATCTAGAGGGAAGAAGAACGCTTAGATAGGGAAATTCCATCACTTCCTGCTAGTTTACAGATTGGTCAGTTGGAAATGACCACTTTATTTGCAAAAATAAGGCCGTACAAATTTAACTTTCTATAGACTCGTTATCAAAAGCATTGCATAACCTTTGGTGCCTTAAAGCTTTGCAAATGAGTGTGACTCTTATTAAATGATGTTTTAGCTAGACAATGTAGGGATTTGGGGCCGCATAAGTTCCATTTGCCACAAGTTGATGACCATGATTTAATGTAGCAAAATGAATGGTTGAAATGTATGCCATGTGGACAAAATTTGAACTGAAAAAATACAAAAAACGATGTAGTTTTAGGGAAAAAAATTAATTACACCACAATCTTGGATAGTTATACTAGAATGTTGGACAGTTATACCAAAATATTGAGCAATTACGCCGCTTCCAACATGCAAAAAAAATGACAAAAGGCAAAATTGCGAGGTCCTGTGCCCATATTAATAGGATTCTCTAGGATATGCTTCTATACTATAATTATGAGCTCTAAAATAAAATACAAGATAACAACCTTTTTTTATTTGTAAGTATAAATTTTACTTATTATAAAGATAGACATTCATTTGTTACCCAATGATTTCAGCAATCACTGCTACATCAACCTATCAAATTACAATTTCTTAAATTTTTTGGCCTTCTTGATTAACGCCTTGATATCAAATTTTTTTTCAAAACTTTTCCAATCATCAAATTTAACATGACTATTTTTTTTTAATCATTGCCCAACAATGTAATAAAACTCTCAAAATCTTTTTTTAGATCCCTATAGGGTCAAATTTTATACTTGACTCATTAATAATTGAGTACCCAGAGACCAAATTGGTGGTAACCAAATTTTGTACTCCAAATTTAACAACTAACACCATAGGATCAAGGCCTAGGACTTTGATACTACTTGATGGTACAAAAAAATACTGCAAAATTTTTATTTAATACCACTTTTAGCATACAAAAATACACACAGTGGGAGTTTATTTAACAAATAAAAATATGTGAGAGAGAAGAGTTATAAATATAGCATCTTCGACTCTCATATTGAGACCTACAAAAACCCATAGCACAATGCACACAGTGGACATTTATTTAACACATATAAAAATATGTGAGAGAATAGGAGTCAAAAAATACAGCATTTTCGACACTCGTATTGAGACCAATATTAACCCACAGCACGATAGTCTTAATCTTATCTAAAATTTCTCAAAGACTTTCAATTCTCTTAAGTCTTCTCAACTTAAAACAATACCAAAATTTTCTATATGTAATCCAGTAATTTTAAAATAATGAAAATCCTAATGGAATAGGGAATGCAATTATAATAGGAAACCATCAAATAATACTCAGCATTTTAAAAAAATAAACTACTAAAAACTAAACTAAAATATAACTTTTAAAACTAAATAGGAAAGTTTTGAATTCTCATGAGTTTGATTTATAGGGCTTGTTCTCAATATTTTTTTTTTATCTTATTTTAGTTTCTGATTTTTTAGAAACATATTTTGTGATGTTCTCAACTGCTTTTTTTTACTATATATTTGGATTTTTAAAACTAAAATCAGGAGTAACTGATTTTTAACTTTTTTAAAATCAGTTTTTATAAAAATCAGGAGCAACTGATTTTTAACTTTTTTAAAATTAATTTTTATAAAAATCAAAAACTATTGAGAACAAGCTTATAATGTCACGGGCCACTTTGCGCGTGATGATTTGGAAGGCGTTTCACTCTGAAGACATGGATAATTGAAGGTATAAGAAATGTGAGCATCCCATGTGAAACCCACAAAATTTATGTCTTGTACCAAGGTAAACTATAAACCTAGTCTATGTAAGATCTTTTCTATTAATATACACTGCGAAAGGCATAAATATTTGAGTTGTTCCCTTGATGGTAGGCCCAAAGACGTAATTCCATGAGCTCAAAATCCGCGCCTTTATAATGACGAAGAAATTCATGTTTTAGTCGGAAAAAGTTCGAAAGAAAATTAGTCATTAGAATTTATACGATGATTTGTTTTCAAAGATGGATGCATAGGGTTGGTAATCACACTGTAGATTATATGAGACAGTTTTTGGTCTATACTTGATCAACTTTAAAATTGAAGGTTTTGATTTATTTTTACAATAAAAGAATGTTGGTTTAACTTTATAGTCGAATTTGTACATTTATTTTCTTCTGTGCCCATTTACATTCTTTTTTATCATCAACTTTGTACTATAATGTATGTTTTTGTCTCACACAAAGTAAGGTGAGACTCCCAATGTTATACTAGGTATAACCCAGACTGTTTGCCACATACCATTGAAAGTGTGACTCCCTATATACTATATACTATTTTTTCTTAAACCCATTTTTCCTAGTCACCAAGGAGAGGGTTTGACCAGACCTCGATAGAAGAAGGCCCTAGCTACTAGACCAAAGTCTAGTGGTTGTGCATTTACCTTTTTTGTGCTTGTGTGTAATTCTAGGATAAGATTAGACCACCAATTTTTAGGCCCTAGGCCTATCAAACTGAACTAATTCGAATTGATAAAAAAAATTTATATATACGTATATATAAAGAACAGTTTCCACATGACACTACCAACCGTCGCTTTGGCCGAGTGGTTAAGGCGTGTGCCTGCTAAGTACATGGGGTTTCCCCGCGAGAGTTCGAATCTCTCAGGCGACGCAACATTTTCACCCTTTGTTTTTTAAATCACCATTTGCGACATTTCTTGTCCTTTTTTTTATTAGCATTTACTACGTTGCTCCTCCGTTTCCAGTAGTTTTGACTTTCTATTTAGCATTTACTACATTTCTTCTCCTTTTTTTTTCTTAGTTTTTACTAGATTTCTTCTTCGTTTCTAGTAGTTTTGACTTTCTAGTTTTCACCTCTGAAGTCTATCTTGTCCTCATAAATAATTTGAAGAAAAATGGGAACTCAGTTTGAACATTGACCCACTGCATCAAGTCAATGAAAATCCTCCCCAAATAAACCTTCTCTGACTCTTAGAGTTGTCTGACTTTAACACGGTGACTCGGTCGGGTCCTCCAACAAATTGGCGAACTTGGCTGGTCCAGCCAACGACAACTCAGTAATCAAAAGTCCAATTATTATGGCCTTGGCTTCAGCTCTTGACACGTTGCTTAGCATTTTTCACGAACAGGTCAATTTTGCGTTCAAGCAGAGGGAACTAAGTCAAGCTTAACATTTGGCTCCAATCACAGGCTTAACGGCCCCGTCAATCCACCAACCTAGGTGAGCAATTCTCATTCCTGGAACCAACTACTTTATGTATCATTTTCATGGATATTGAATAGTGTTAACTTAATATTTTGACCCAGAAATAACAACCAATCTAATATCAATCAGAATGGGAGCTACTTTTTTATTACACTCATTACCGTGACAGTAGCAATTAGCTTCTTTTTCTCATGTCAAAAAATGTCCTTTAACATGTTCAATAGCCCATTAGTCAAGTGACACCTTTCCGCGACCAGGGGCTAATTTGTTCGAACTTCTTATTTTGTCCATGAAGCATGTGTATTTCAGTTTGACTTACTATTATATGACTTATACTATTTCAGTTTTTTTGACATATGTGTTGAATTTCACTTAAATTAATTCATTATTATATAGCTGCCAAGTGTTGAATTGATCAGGATACTTCATGATGTAATACTGATCATCAATATGAGCTATTGTATTAGATGTATATTTATGCTTTTCATTGAACATTTTTTATGTTCGATTACTCTAATATGTAACAGGCATGATCTGTAATAAAGTTAACAGTTCAAAGGTAGATTTTACAAATTTTCTTATCTTATTACAAATAATTTAAGAGCATGAGTACATTATATTCTTTCAACAAATCCGACAAAATCCCACCTCACATGGGTTATTGTTGACAATAGGGAACAAAAAAGAATCGAACACTGAAGTTGTTGGTTTCCAGTAGTGGTGGCGCTGAGGGAGGTAATATCTTAGTTGTTGGCCCGTTGTGTCATCTAGATTGGAGGAATTGAGGAACATTTCTGATGGAAATGTCATGCTGACCATGTAATAATAAAATGGCCTTCTCTTCACGGCATTCACTTTCTTATTACTGTATTCTTTTTCCCAACAAGAACGAACATTTTCACGCGCATCTTGTACCAATTGCTTGAATTTGGCTACCGTGCAACTGCAATCCAATCTTTGATGGCCTACCTGGCATCATTATTATATCTATTCGAAAGTTGAGCCATTTTTTATTTAAAACCTTAACATGGAAATGATTTTTAAGATGTTATTTTACTCTATAATTTCTGGTTTTTCTACTCCTAATAGGGCAAGCTTTCAACCAGGTCAGATGAAAGTATTCTTGTCTCTTCTATTTTGATTGAGCCAAAATGGGAATCCATTATTATGCCACTCCCTTTTCTTTGCACAAAGAATCCTATGCAAGAATGCGTAAACCAACTAAGGAAAGCAGGAGAAAAACGAAAACGTAAAAGAAAAGGAGTATTGCCTTAGAATAGACTCCATCACTCTGATTTGGTTCCTAAAAGCATCGACGTATTTTTCTTATTCTTGACCAAGCTCCATGAAAAGGATATATTGAGACTTTCTACTCGTGTTGCGGCTGAATTTAGTATTGTTCTAAGCCGTGAGTAGCTTGTAAAGAAATACGTTTTATTTTATGGACGTAATCCCTTATGTAATCACTAATAACACTCAACTTTGAAGTACATGAGAAAGTTTTTTTTTTTTTTTTTTTTTGGGTTAAAATGTCAAAACATTAGTACTACTACTTTTGACAGTTGTGGATTGGGAAGAAAATAAAGGAAACTTTTTTTTTTTTTAAATAAGAGAAGAGAAAGAAGAAGAAAATTGAGACAGTTTCAACAAAATGTTAAAGTTACCAAAAACTTACTTTTGGCATTAGCAAAACATTTTTTATACATAATATAGTTGTCTAATCTGCAGCGCGAAATATAGGAGAAGGGTTCTAGTAAAATTATCGAATAAACTCAATTTACTTTTTTACTTGTGAACCTTGTAATTTAAAATAAAATAACGTAAATATTTTTATATTATTATATATTATTTTTTTACATTAATATGCATCACTTTATTTATTTAATTTTATTTATTTAACGTTTAAACAACAAAGTCAACAAATGAAATCCTAAACTCCGTCCACCTAATAATGCCCCGCCTCTGGTCCCATAACCGCGGAAACACCCTACCACATTAAACATCACATTGAACATGGTCACTTAAAGCACGCGAGAAATTTCCTGCCACATTGATTTTTTGACTCTCTTCCCTTTTCCTTTTTCTTACAAAAGATCCCGTGTTTCTCTGAACCTGAGTTTCCGCCTCGTTTCCTTTCTCACTAACCTAGTCCTCAATTCCTTTTCAGTTTTCCCTTTACGCCCCTATATATATATACCCGTCTTCTTCCTTTTCCCTCAACCCATCATTCCTTTCATTCTTCTTTTCTCTCATACAGCATATGTCTCAGAGACCCAACGTTCCACACTTCGCCTCAGTCGCCTTTGGCCTCCACTCCCATCTCCTGGTCTCCAGTGAGATGTCCTCTAACTCCAACTGGTCCTATTCATATTCTTCTTGATTTTACGTCCTAATTTCTACCCCAACAGAGGGCAAAAAAAAAAAAAACTATACTCGATTCAATTCCATTCCATTCTTTTTGTTAAAGAAAACGAATCAAAACCACCTTACCCCATTTTTTTTAACGTTAGAAAGAACAAAGAAAGTCTGATAAACATGGGTTTGAAAGGCTTTGTTGAAGGAGGAATAGCTTCAATTGTGGCTGGTTGTTCAACTCACCCGCTAGACCTCATCAAGGTCCGAATGCAACTTCAGGGAGAATCCCACGTCCCAAACCCGGCTGTTCAAACAGTCCGACCCGCTTTAGCCTTCCACCCCGCTGCCGCCCATGCTTCTCATCATATCCACGTCCCTTCTCCTCCTCTGCCTCCACCACCTCCCCGCGTGGGACCCATTGCCGTGGGGGTGAAAATTATCCAGCAAGAAGGCGTCGCCGCCCTGTTATCCGGCGTCTCCGCCACCGTCCTCAGGCAGACTCTCTACTCCACGACCCGGATGGGACTCTATGATGTTTTGAAGCAAAAATGGACCGACCCGCATAGTAATAAAATGGCTCTCGAGAGGAAGATTGTGGCTGGGCTCATAGCCGGAGCTGTTGGAGCCGCCGTCGGGAACCCTGCTGACGTGGCAATGGTGCGCATGCAAGCCGATGGTCGGCTCCCACTGGCTCAGCGGCGCAACTATAAGAGCGTTGTCGACGCGATCACTCAGATGGCTAAAAATGAAGGCGTTACTAGCCTGTGGCGCGGTTCATCGCTTACGGTAAACCGTGCTATGCTCGTAACGGCATCACAGCTGGCATCATATGATCAAATCAAGGAAAGCATATTAGACACGGGATTGATGAAGGATGGGCTTGGGACTCACGTGACGGCAAGCTTCGCCGCCGGGTTCGTGGCGGCGGTGGCGTCGAATCCGGTGGACGTGATCAAAACTAGGGTGATGAACATGAAGTTTGAGCCGGGGACGGCCCCACCTTATAGTGGAGCCCTCGATTGCGCCATGAAAACTATTAGGGCCGAGGGCCCACTGGCACTGTACAAGGGGTTTATTCCCACAATCTCAAGGCAGGGTCCATTCACCGTGGTGCTCTTTGTCACACTGGAACAAGTCCGTAAATTGTTCAAGGAATTTTAATTATGATGATGATGAAAAAGAAATTTAGTACAAATATAATTGGTGTTATATTATATTAAAGTCATGTCTTCACTTTTATATATAACGATTATTTTCAGTTACAATACTTGTACTTAATAAAGATAATTAAGCATTTGATATTCCACTCTTTATCTAAAGTTGGTAGGAAAATGGGTAAAACGAATGGTAATTTGGTATGGTGGAGTAACAAATCACCTTTGTTTATTACTAATATGAAGTTTGAACAAGTTTATTTTGTAATAATTCAATTCAAAATATTTACAATTTAGTTGATCTTCTAGTTTGAACGAGTTTATTGTGTAATAATTCGATTCAACAATAGTTAATAATTTAGTTAAAGGGGAACTTCCAAGGCTAAGTTTTTTATTGAACTAGTTTGTCGTTTGCAATGTTCAAAAGTGCTCATTTTGCAAAGTTAGCCCATAATGTGCTTATTTTATAAATTCAGCTTAATTAGCAGTAGTAGTTATTAGTAATTAAAAGTTCTACCATGCTGGTAGGAAAATGCTGATTATTGCCAAACGTTTATATTCTGAAGATAACAGTTATTTTGATTTGTTGTCGTTTATTAATTGTTTGAAGTTGATAAATCAATTTTGAAACGCAACATATGTTATATTACATATATATATAGCTTTTAGGACAAAATATTTTTACAAGAAAAGAAACATTTATTTTAAGCTATCGTTCAAAATTTAACGTAATTTGATACATATGCAACTACGTATGAAACTAATTACAACAACACATACGTAGAGTTTTGGGAACGTTTATGATCTTTGGCTTTTTTTTTTATTTTAGTAGGGTGTTACGTAACTTGACAATATGGGAACGTTTATGATCTTTGGCTTTTTTTTTTATTTTAGTAGGGTGTTACGTAACTTGACAATATGGGAACGTGATACATGATGACTCTAGAAGCACTACCTACCAACTTATGGCGATTTGTCATTTGAGTTGATAGAGTGCAATGTGAATGGGAAACATGGAAGTGAATACTAATTCGTGGGAATGTGGAACTTGGTCGGCCTGATCAGCACCTTCAACAGGCATCAACATTTGCAATTGGCTCCAATTATGACTTTGCTGTGCCTCATTAGAAAATAGCATCGAAAAGTTCAAGTTTTCTTGTTACTCTGATTTTACTTTTTTCTCAAGTAAATTTAGAAATCATTACTTGAAATATCAAAAGAAGTGATTTTGTTGTACCACTAAAGATATTGGATTTGTGGTCAATATATTTGAGGTGATAATGTGAGAAAAGCCTCTTCTTAACAACTTTTTTCAACTTTTTTTTAGTTTTTGATTTTGAAAAATATGTTTTGTGATTTTTTCAATTTTTTTTTTACCCTACTTTTGGAATTTTTAAAATAAAATCGGGAGTAAATAATTTTTAGCTTTTTAAAATTAATTTTTACAAAAATCAAAATCTGTCGAGAACAAGTTATTTATCTAGCTCTACTGGTAGATTTTGGAAATGCATATTAGTAGAGAATTAGTTTAAAAGTCTGAGGATTTAAATAGTTTCTTTGCTAAAGTAGAAACACCATGGCTAAAATTCTAGAAGCCTAGCACTTCACTTTTCGGTATAACACCGGAATTGCCAAATGCAAAATGGAAATTTTCCTACCAATATGGAAACGCAAGATGTTTCTTTTTTCTGTCACAAAGGAAGAATATGGAATCCATTAGTGATAATCAATCGTTCCTTCTTCCAATTTCCACCGGCAAAAGACTGGCGAACGGCTTCTTTTTTCCAATCACCAAATAATTTTCCAAGCTAAAAATGTGTGAACAAATTCATTTACAGGTCAAGTGAATGATAATTAAAAAAAAATTAAACTTCTAATTGCTATGGAAATAAGGAGGTGTATTCATTATTTGACTTCTTGATTCTAACTAGAAGGTGATTTAAACGTTTTGAAGTATTCATTAAATTATTACTTAAGTTGTCCCATGTGATTTCTGTTGAAGATCCTATATCCTAGACCTTTAATTGTTTATTCATATAATCCAAATATAAAAACAATGAACTCTAGATTAAGACTATTTGTATATAAAAAAACCGAAACAAAAATTAATCAAAAAATACAATATCAAATTTCACAAAGGAATAAATTTTTGTTTTTCAAATTTTTCTTAAATCACACATATATATTTTTTTATCATCAATTCTCATTACAATGTATTTTTACCTCATACAATTGGAGTAAGCCTCTCAAATTTGTACTAGAATGTGATTCCTAAACTTTTTGCCATACATAATTTGCAATATAGCTCCCCATATACGTACTTAACCCTTATCTCTCTTTTTCCTCCCATTTTTCCTGTTATTTCCTAACATCTTATCTAACCAAACACAACAAAAATATCAACAATATTAATCAACAAATAAACTCACATAGTATCATGTCTGATTGTTTAAACAAGAGTTTAGCTCTCCAAATAGCGAATAAAACTCACACATTATTATACCTAATTTTTTTAAACAAGCTTTTAGCTCTCCGAAGTTCAATGCTTTTGGACAAAAAAGTACCAAGAGCGAAGTGGGTTAACATGGAATCATTTGTCATCAAAACCAATAGCGAAGTGGGTTAACATGGAATCATTTGTCATCAAAATATATAAATTGGAGAAGATATCAATCTCTCTTCAATGGTCCTATATGCCAAAATTTTTAACCACCATCATCCATGACCACTGAAAAAGGAAAATTAAAAAATAAAGCTGAATGCAGATATTAGGCTTAATCACGAAGGTCGTCGTGAGAACAACTAATTGGTATTCAATCATAGTGTGGAGACGTGAGGAACTACTAATTAGGTGTTAGCTTTTAGGTAGCGAAGCCTGTGTCTGGCACATGGAGAGTATTTCTTCTTGGGGGGTTTAAATCACTGAAAATTGTTTTATTGTATGTGGACCTCATTCAACTCCTCTTTCCTATAAAGTTCTTAGTATGTGGGGGGTCCCAATAGGAAGTTTCCCAGCAGCATAATTTCTCATTATTGGGGAGAAGAGTTCTTACGTACATCAGATCCATGGTCTTGTACATGAATATTGTAGTTTAAAAGAGTGTCACTTATGCATAGTGATGCATGCTGAAATAAAAAAGTGATGTAAAAATAATTATGTAACTCTATTTTAGACAACACGTTTTATATATGAGACCGTAGATCGAGTCTGCGTAAAAAATTTTCTAATCCTTGATATAGTTCATTCCATGACTATGATTGGCCAAAGATTTGAAATCTAAAATTGTAATGGTTTATGGATTTTTTTTTTTGTTTCAATGTGTTATATGAAGCTCACCAATATTTTAACAAAACAATGCTTATTATACATTCATGTTACAATGAAAGTTTTTTATACACTCGTGTTTTTAAGAGTGTATAAATTGCAGTCAATGTCGCATATACTACAAAACAATGATAGGTTAAAAGTGTACAACTTGTGATTTATGTTGTATAGGGCATGAAACGATTAAAACTGACAATTGTTTATGACTTACATTTTATTATTTTATTCTTTCATGTCACGAAGAATGTTACTTCTTTTAATGTTTACAACATTTTCTTTTACATATTTTAACTTTTAGCAAATTTGAAATCTCTAGATAGTAAATCTTGATGTAAATTCTCACGCTATTAAAAAGACTAACTTAAAAAATTAAAATGTTAATTATTTGGGCAAGGGCATTTAATCAATGGAACTTTTGATTGCATGATAGCAGGAGGAGGAATTCCAGGGGGAAATTGTTCCAGTGAATGTGTGTTGATTCCAAAGCAATTATAAACAGCAGAATTTATACCCCACATTTGCTTGACGCATTTCACTGCATGGACCTTGCAAATTACATTCGTTGAATTTCCTTTCTATTTTTGTTTCCTTATCTTTTCTTAATTTTTATTGTTCAGTGATGAAATCCTTCTATTCTAGGGCTTTCTTGTGGGAATTTTAGCAAAATCATAAACTAAAAACAAGACAACATTCTATTAAGAAAGGTTGTCAAACAACTAGCCACTAGCCAGCAGGACTAACTGACAGGCTATATTCACCAGCAACAATTTACTATAGCAGCAGTGTTTGAATAACACGAAGGACATTGTCACGTTCCGTGCCCGAAATGTGACACCCGCCATGCCCTAGGTTAAGTTAGGACATAAGGCTAAACTAAAACGATTATCATCCAATTACAATATAAAGTTCAAAGGATACTCAAGATGCCCAAAGAACACATTTCATTCATAGCCAAAAGATATACAATATCCATTACATATTCTTTCCCCAATCACAAAAATAGTTGGGAAACATGTATAACCTAATCTATACCAAAAGTATGGCTATATATCAATGCTTTCAAAAATAACCTCATTCATGTCTAACCTATCTATGACCATGAGGCCCAAAAGTCTCCCCAGTCACTTTCTATAAAATCGTTACTTACGAGGTTAAACAAATGGGGTGAGTGATAAAATCACCCAATAAGTAGCAAAAGTTCTCTTTGGGGCTTAGTTTGTTATTTATACATAGATAGTTTTCAAATCAAAACGAGGCTATGGTCATTCATCACATGTGATTAAGTTATAAACTATACATATTCAAAATATCACATAATGCGATTCAAAGAAAAAGAGCTCAAGTAGTTAGTGGACACATGACTTTGGAATTCCAGTTGTTAATTATAACCCGGTTAACACGGTCTAAAACCAACTATCACCCGGTTGATCCGGTTCAAAACTAACTATCACCCGATTAGTACGGTTCGAATATTTAACTACAACACCAAAATGAGGAACTAATCCCGTCACAAATCCATTTCACATACAAGAGCTCAATCGTATGTTCATTCAATTGATTGTTTATACTACATGTACACATTTCATAGCAAAACTAACGTAACCAAATGTAAGCCCATTTATATAGAAGATATCATTTGAAACATTTATCATTGTCAAAATACAATTCTAAAAGTAAAAAGAATCAAATACTACTTACTTCGGATGAAAACTAATTCAAATAATCTGAATAGGGATAATCACCTTCGTCACTTATAACACACAAATGAGAATAATATCATATATTAATTTTATCAAGAAATCATAAAGGAAGCTTATACCTAACTTAACATGCAAAACGAAAAAAAGAAGCAAAAACTACCCTAACTTGCGGAGTCAGCTGCGGTTCGGCTCACGCCGCGACTCAGTTATAGTACCCAACCGCGGTACCAGTTGCAACGCGGCTGATGCCGCGGCTCGAGTCAAAGCTACAAGGGGTTCCATCCGCGGCATCATCTGCAGCGTGGCTGGCGCTATGGATGACCTCAGAGGGGCAAACCCGACGAGCCACGGCTTTATCCGCAACGCAGATGGCACCGTGGATGAACCCAACAAGACAACCTGCAACCTCTGCAACACTCAAAACCCAAAATCGAACTTTCCCAACTCAACCCAACACAATCCAACACCAATACAACATCATAATCGCATAATATGTCGAATAAACTCTACATTAACACAACATATAACATATATTATGAATCATACTCAAAGATCACACAAAATTTTTCAAAGTCTTTTACCCATATCTCATCAAATGTCAAGAGACTTCAATGCTCACTCTATAGCACAAGCATGACTCTTAAAAGCATAAGGCTCAAGGATCTACCAACTACAACTACCATTCCACCAAAATCAAAGAATCATAACTAGAGAAATGAATTAGTTTTGAGAAAAGGAAGGATTACCTTGGTTATAAGTTTCAAAATAGCACCCCTTACTTGCCTTCCCTTGAAGACCAAGTTCTTCACCACTTCCTTTTAGTAAGAGAAAAGGATATATTCTTTAGAGAGGTGGAAGAAAGAGCTAATTGGAAGAGAAAAAGAGAAAGCAAATATTAGAAGAGAAAAATAGTCCTAGCAATTTGGAAAAAGATTTCAAATTTATCAAAATTGCTCAGAAGCCCCTCATCTTACATACTTCACAAAACACTCCAAAAGAGCCTTTGACTAAAAAAAAAAAAAAGCCCCTCAAAGTTCATATTATCACAGACATAGATTAAACAAGAATTTTCCATTACTCTAATCCAATTTTGCGGTTAGAATTTGCAAAACAAAATTGTAAGCCACCAAAGCTCTTCATGGCGATCATTAACCTTAATGAGGCAGCCATAATGTAACGCGAAAGTTCTGCAACAGAACTGTGATCCTTGCTCAGAAACTTAATAGATTACAAACTACAGAGTGTTGAGTACACTCCAATTCTTCAGATTACTCAATAAAGTCATGCAGATATGATTACAGCTGGTCCCCAAACTCTTCTTTTGTTATCAGTGCTGTAAGGTAATAGCATAGGTAATGCAGTAGAAAAATAAAAATTTATTACTTTAATCATACATCTCTTTGACATATTTATATGATTATCAAGGGGGTTTGCATGAAGATTACCTCAAACACAGAAGATTTTTATGCTACTACGTAAAAATCCTTTGAAAAAGATATTAGATTTACCATGAAAAACCCTCAAAGTATAGAATCTCTAATGTTATCTACACAAACAACTTCTTTGGGAACCTTATAAGTTTGCTTGCTTTAACTTTTGAGTGCTAGCTCCCTCGAATTATTAAGAACACAAGAAGAAGAAAAAACCTAACAATTAGGAGAGAGAGACGCCTAGAGATAGAAAGTGGCATGCTTTTCTTTCTTCAATTTTTTCTCTCACTAGTTTTCTTTTTGTATTGCAATAATAATTCTAAAATCAAAACACAAACCTATTTATAGAGGAAATATTCTAGTCTTTTAGGAAATAAAGCTAATTGGAAATCAAGAAGGTTTAGGTAACTTACTTTAAGCTAAACCTTCTTCTTTAAAAAAATCTATTACATAAGGAAACTAATTAGTTACTTTATTTTTTTTAGGAAACTAACTTCCTACAAGATTTAGAATATTTATAAATAAGTTATTTAAGTTAATTTATCTCATAAATTAACTCCATAAGTATCTCATAATTATCTTAATTACATTTTAACCAAAAGATTTTGTTCTTTATGTGTGTGACCCATTAGATTCCATTCACGTTGGCAATAAGTATAAATTATAACTCATTAATTGAGCTAGATAAATTAAACACTTTAATTTATCATTAATTCACTAATTAATCAATTCATACTTATAGATCATGAATGGCGTCTAGCAATGTATCATGACCACGCAAGTGAATAGGAAAGTCATATGGTAGAACATACCTTTCAATGACAATACTACGGTGTAATTAATATCCTTTCATTATACTATATCCCAATTAGTCTAAAAGTATAGTGCATACTATTAAATGACTAATTTATATTTTCTTGTTTCGGAAATATAACTCTCCATGATGTATAACATTGAAACTACTTCTAAGTTATACTATCATTTCTGCAAAAGATTTATAAGTCAATATCTCCAACAAGTGACCATAAAGGGATATACTCTTCTATTAAGGAGTGGTAAATCTTATATTGATTACTTACTATCTTTCCATGTTTCAAACTATACCCAATCTCTAATTTATGGGCTACCCTTTTACGGGCACCGAGGAATAGAGTCAAAGTATAGCAATCCACACTCAAGATACTCTGGTAATATCAAGTCAAAGAATCACTTACACCATTGCCATTAAGAGTTCAACCATTGGATTGATAGATTTCCTAAAGGAGAAGCTTTAGCTTAAAGTAAGTTACCTAAACCTTTTTTGTTTTCAATTAGCTTTATTTCCTAAAAGACTAGAATACTTTCTCTATAAATAAGTTCATGCTTTGATTCTTGAATTATTATTACAACACAAAAAGAAAACTAGTGAGAGAAAAAATTAAAGAAAGAAAAGCACGCCACTTTCTCTCTCTAGGTGTCTCTCTCTCTCCCTCCTAATTATTAGGTTTTTTCTTCTTCTTGTGTTCTTAAATAATTCAAGGGAGTTAGCACTCAAAAGTCCAAGCAAGCAAGCCTACAAGATTCCCAAAGAGGTTGTTCGTGTGGATATCGTTAGAGGCTCTACGCTTGGAGGGCTTTTCGTGGTAGATCTAACATCTTTTTCGAAGGATCTTTGCCTAGTAGCATAGAAATCTTCTGTGCTTGAGATAATCTTTATGTAAACCCCCTTGATAATCATATAGATATATCAAAAAGATTTATAGTTAAGGTAATAAATTTTATTTTTTTGCTACTTTATCTATGCTATTACCTTATAGGTGCATAAGTCGCAATCAGAGCCAATCACTTGTAAAATGAATCGGCCTAAAAACTTACAAACGTTGCTCGCAAATCAAATTCTGTTGTTTCACCTGGTTAATAAGTTTGGAACGGTTTAATCGGAAGCCTTGCTATTTGCTTAATTGACAAATACAAGACACTAATAAATGATATTATAAACTTAAAACGTTTTAAGTGACATGATGTCTCTGCTCACACGAATGATCACTTATAGTTCTTAGTAAATACTTACAAAGTAGGAAGTGAAAATGGTTTTTGGGCCAACATTCTCTTAGACATTTAGGCCTTTTTGAACCTTGCAAAGAAAATAGAAACTTAAGAAGCTAATTTCTTGGAGGAGAATGCTCAATTTTCATTTCACTCGTGAAAGCTATGATACAACTTCGTCTAGTTATATACAATTCAATCGAATAAAAGAATGCCAGGTGTCTATACAAGAGAGGCTACTAAAATATAAAGATCCTAACTAATTTTGTTTTCATCTGCTTTTGCTTGAAGAGCATGCCACTGTCTACTATCTTCAAGCAATTATTACGTAGTTATGATCTAGAACATTTAGTTAATCACAAGCTGATTATGTTATGATCAGCTGAACCTGAGCTAATGTATCAGCTAAGCAACATGAGCCACCTGCCCATCTGACTTCTAAGCCAGTTGAAGTTAACTTAATACTTCTTTATCCCCCCCCCCCCCCCCTCAAATTAGAGCTTGGTGACAATCTGCCAAGCCCAACTTGAGCAAAAAAGTGTTAAACTAAGGTGCAACCAGTGGTTTAGTAAATATATTTGCAAGCTGGTAGTCCATTTCGAGATGCTTGGTTCTTTCACGAAACACTGGATTCTCAGTGATATGAATAGCAACTTTGTTGTCACACCATAGTGGAATGGGAAGTCTTAAATTAATCTTGAATTCTGCAAGAATATACGTTATTCACTGTAACTCACAGACAATAGCAACAAGGCTTCTATACTCAACTTCTGTTGAGGACTTTGAGATGGTTAGTTGCTTCTTGGTTTTCCAAGAAACTAGTGCTCCTCCCATGTAGATATAATACCCTGTTCATGATCTTCTGTTGTCTAGACAAAATCCCCAATCCGCATCTAAATATCCTTGCAAGGTGAGATTATTGTCCACTGGAAAAAAAAGACCCTGAGAAGGTGCTCCTTTGATGTATTTTAACAGTTGTAATGCCACTGTCCACTATCTTCATGTCACACCCCGTGCCCAAGTGTAACACGCCACGTATTAGGCTCACCCAATACGCAAGGCTATCAAAATACTAAAAAAAAAAACTAAATCACAATTAACATAAATTTCAAAAGACTTCAAATTATTTCAAATAATCTTCAAATTAATAACATTTAACATCCATTGGAGTCACCAATTTCTCTTAGATAAAATAAAACATAAAACATAAACTAAAATAACTATCCTTGACCTACCAACTAAATAACCTCCAATAAAGTAAAATCCTCTATTGAAAAGCCAACTGCCCCACTTGTCTACCTTGAACCATAGACACCTGCAAAAACAAATAGTATAACAGGGGTGAGCAACCATGTGCTCAGTAAGTAATTATGCTCTTTTCTCACCAGCTTGGGCAATTACATATATACATATACATATAGAACATGCACTCATTCAACACATACTATTCATAACCACATGGCACAATAATACATAATACATAATAAGATTGTGGCTTATTAAATGGAACATATTCAATTCATACATGATCATACGTAGGTAGGCTCAGATTCATCAATGCAAGAACCAGTGGTACTAGATATCTAGTCTAACTTTTTCCCAGTTAGGAGGGTCATAATCGTACATACATGTCTTGACTACTCACCGTCAAGGAGGTAGACGAGAACTAGCTATCTCTGGTATACAAGGAATAATCAGAACCAAAACATACATGTCATACATTCACACATCACACACAATCATGCATATACATATATATAGTCAAGGTGCCACAAATATACAAAGAATTATCGCAATTATAACATGCCCAACCTGTGTTTTATATTATGAAAATATTCACGAAGAAATAAATATGCATATACAATAATTTTTCAAAACATGGGCAAGGTTAGGAACCACTTACACGTAAAGTCCAATACCACTCGAACTAACTCAAATAATCTTGATTCGAAAAATAATCACCACCTATTGACCAACAAAAGAAAATAAAGTCCTACTTTAGTGATTATATCCATAAAACACCAATACTTTAGGCTTTCTATATGAATAATTCTAAAACCCCAATATTATTTCTATACTTAATTATTTTATTTGACTCTACATTAAGTAAACTAAATAAATCCATACTTGCCTAGTTGACTTAGCAATATTAACTAAATAAGCACTTAAAAAATAAAGAAACTATCTAAAACAATCCAGCTTAAGATACATAAATAAAACTATCCTATTATTATTACTACTAATATTGTTATTGTTAATACTATTACTATCAGTACATGATCTCTGTAATGGCTCAATGCTGTGACCTCTACCATTCAATACTTTAAGTGAATTTCAATTGTTTAATGGCCAAAGAAATTGCTGCTATGATTTGGACTAAAGTTGCAGACAACAATCCAAATTCCAATTGCATTTAATGAGCCGTTGACCCTCCCAAATCATGTGGAAGTCCTTTGATTTCCAGTAACTCGACGCTGTGGCCAATCTGGCCATTGCCTGAGTTGTTTTTTTTTTTTTTTTTTTGCTTCAAAAGTTAATGAAAGAAGACAGGTTCCAAGAGCTCCTTTTGTTCCTTGCCCTTAATCATTATTTTAATCAACACCATTAAATAGCAACTCCTAACACCCACCAATTACCACTCCTGTTCAGTGCATACCCTAATTTCTGCAATTCATAAGTCGTGACTTTTCTTTTTTTTTTTTTGGGTTAATAACACTTTGCCCCCTTGAACTTAGGGGGTAGTCACACTTTACCCCCTCAACTTTAAATATATATACTTTGCCCCCCAAGACTAGTCAAAGTTAGGAATTCAAAAAAAAAAGTGAGTGTTATGACATTATTGCCCTTTTATTAATGAATACATTTATAACTTAATATCATTTCTTTTCATTTTTAAAAGATTTATATATTCTCTATCGTATTAATTATATAAAAATATCAAACTAAAAAATTTAAAGAAAGTTAATATTTAGTTTATATCTTTGAAATTTTTCTCTTAAATTAATATTTACTTCTATATATGTTTTGTTTAATTTATTATACTTTAAGTCAAACAAAACCGATAAATAACACGACACTAAAATAAATTTAATTGTCAAATTTTGTATAAAAATGGTAATACCAAACTCATTTATTTAAACTAAATTTTTATTATTTTAAATTATTTAAACTTTTGGACTAATATCATAGTCATTTTTATATTTATCAAATTAGTCCAATATGAAATTTTTAATCAAAGAATATTTTGGGAAAAAAGAACAGTTAGCCCATTATACAGTACTAGGGCAAACAAGAATAAATAAGTCAAAAAAAAATATATATAACATTTAGTCCAAAACAATAAAAAATAAGAAATTCTTTAATTAAGAATTTCATATTGGAATAATTTGATAAATATAAAAATGACAATAATATTAGTCTAAAAGTTTAAATAAATTAAAATGATAAAAAATTACTTTAAATAAATGAGTTTGGTATTACCTTTTTATATAAATTTTGGTAATTGAATTTATCTTTTATTGTCGTGCTTTTTATCAATTCTGTTTAACTTAAAGTCTAATAAATTAAAAATAACATATATAGAAGTAAATATTGATACAAGAGAAAATTTTTAAAGATGTAAATTAAATATTAACTTTCTTTAAATTTTTTAGTTTGATATTTTTATATAATTTATATGATAGTGAAGAAATAAATCTTTTAAAAATAAAAAGAAATGATATAAAGTTATAAATATATTAATTAATAAAAGGGCAATAATGTCATAACACTCACTTTTTTTTTTAAATTATTAACTTTGACTAGCCTTTGGGGGGCAAAGTGTATATATTTAAAGTTGAGGGGGGCAAAGTGTGACTACCCACTAAGTTCAGGGGGGCAAAGTGTGACTACCCACTAAGTTCAAGGGGGCAAAGTGTTATTAACCCTTTTTTTTTCCAGTAAACATCAAACCAGATTCTCACCTATATCCATTTACAATAACCCCCAATTGAAATTCTAAAATCGAATATATTAATCAACCCCTTAAAATTGTAGAAACAATTCTTAAATTTCAAATACCCTACAAACCAATTCTAACTAAACTAATTGTGAAAACTTGGAAACAAGAGTTACACTCACCTGGACTATTGTAGGGATCGTGAGAAAAGTCTTCAATTTTTGGATTAGAAAAAATCTTAGGGCTCTTCTTGATCTTGACCTTGAAGAATTATAGAGTGTTAGTTTTGGAGAAAACAAATAAGCAGACGTCGTCTTCTTCTAATAAAAAGAATCTGACTCCTTTTTATTTGCTACTTTTACTGCCATCATAATTATTATTATAACTACCGTTATTATTATTAATAATACAATTATTGCATTACTATAATTATTGTTAGAGCCCCTCCAGCTCTCTAAAACTTTACAATAACCCAAAATAGTACTTTCATAATTTTCAATTAAACCCATAGCTAGGCATGGGTATTTCACTTCAAGCAGTTATCCTACGTTAACTTGACACGATCCATAACATTTAGGTGATCACAAGCTGATTGTGTTATCATCAGCTAAACCTGAGCTGATGTATCAACTAAGCAACATGAGCCACCTGCCCATCTGACTTCTAAACCAGCTGAAGTTAACTTAATACTTCTTCAAAACTCTAGTCATAATTTTATCATATCATTATGTATAAATAATAATGACACTTCCAAGGAATTCAAATTATAGAAAGTGGATCAAGGACCATTTAAGACGAAGTTTGTTTCACTTCATGAGGAACTTCATTAAGTAAAGATTTAGATGCATCATCCTTCAATCAGAAGGCCAAATTGATTTGGAATCTTGTTAAAAAAATCTTCATGAAGTAAAGATTTAGATACATCATCCTTCAATTAGAAGGCCAAATTGATTTGGAATCTTGTTAAAAAAATCGTAGCCTTCTTTCTTGTGGTACTAAAGGTAACAAAGTTTGCTCAGGTCACATGAATAAATTGACACAGCTGCCCAAACCCCATTACCATATGCTGCCTCAGGACATCAATTTTTTGGGAATCTGATCGGTTTGGATTTTTTTTTTGAATTTTTTTTAAACAATATTATTATAACAATTTAAATATTTTTTTTGATAAAAGTATTTGTTAGATAAAAAATTAAAGTATTTGTTAGATAAAAAATTAATTAAAAAACGTGTTATAAATTTTTTAAAAATAGAATCAAACAAACAGATTTGTGATCATAGAACCGTGCAAGACATCAAATCAGTACGAAGGAGCTTTTCAACATTCTCACGGCAAAGAGAACAGTTTTAATATTCCTACTTCTAAGAGTTCCAAAAGGCAGAATCACCCAACCAAATTGCATATAAAACAAATCAAGTTTACCAACTAGCAAGTGGCAAATTATCATTTCATAAAGATTTTGATCATCTGTTTCAGATTATGCATAACCTAACATCCTACTATCCACAGGTAGGCAACCAAAACTTATACAAATTTGATACCTATTTTGACATAACAGACGTCAATAAACATAATTGCAACAAAGCTATAATCACATCCTTTCAGTCCAAATCAATAACTGTCTGAACCAAGGACTTCTTCCTTAATATTTTCAATTTTAGTAAATAACTCCTCTCTACTTTCCTGCAAAATTCAAGGTAAACCGAAATGAATTGTGATTGCTGAAATAAGAAGGTAACGAAGACTAGGGAAATAATCTGGAGGGGCAACAACCTTAAAAAGTAGATAGCGCTGGCTGAACCATACTGTGTAGGAAAGTCCCACAAGTTCCATCAATGTTGGAACCTGAAACTCCACCATAATAGTAGAGCCCCTTTTGTTAGTACTGAAGCCCCAAAGACTTGACAATAAATGAGTTAAGACAATAAAAGCCAGGACAAACCAGAGGAATACGATCAATGGCACCAACAAGTGCATTTATTAAATAAAGAGCAACCAGGGCACCACCACCAAACAAGAGGATCGAATTGGTGTCATCTGAATCAAACTGCAAATAATAAAAACCAACTGTTAAAGAAATAGAAATGGGTGCCATATTCTCTGTTTTATGCTTGTGATAATATCATATGAGAGACTTGATCTTACACTCATATTTCATTTTTCATATATAAACCTTTGAATTCATGTTTGCCATAATTGAAAGAAATGGCAGATACGATCAGTTTATTTATTCGAAACAATAAGAGGCATAAAATGTAATGATGGAAGATGACCAACAATTATTGTATTAAGGCTGCTCAGATAACAACTCAGGATTGACACAATTGTCGATGCCACATCAAGAAACTTTCAATAAGTTTTGAGTCCCATCATAGCAACCAAGTTCCATTGGCAAAAAGCATATATATGACAATTCTATGAAAATTCATTCAAATGTTTTTAATTTGGCCTGTAGAAATAGAAGTGCTCTTAAAAATATAGGTAATGGCAACAGGGAAAGAGGAAGGTTGACACCACTTTAAAGCAATAATAAAATATGGAGCAGCTACTGGTTTGTAACAGAAGAATTCGAATATAATCAAGGAGGTTATGTAGCCACTTCAAAGAAAAATTAGATGAAGCAGCCAATTTAGAAATTTCATAAAACAACACAGAAAATGCCTCAAAGAGAACCAATAAAGGTAAGTAAAGTAGTAGGACACTAAATTGCATGACCATCATGTTATACCCATAAAATTACATTGCTAGAAAATACAGTAACTGATGATGCTAATGTTTGTACTTTCTATCCAGAAGGACAATCCACTGTGACAAAAGACCAAATAATTCAAAAAGGAGTACATGAAACAAATCGCAAACAAATTGCATATCTTATGTAACATGATGAAGAATCCACATATTATAATCCTTCATTATCATTAGTAAAGCATATGTAGAAGAACAAGAATGCTACTAAGATAAATATATGAACCAGTAAAAGACGAAATGATTCAGTATTCCAACAACAAATACCAATTCACACAATGCATCAAATTTTACTGAAAAATAAAGAAAAGTAGATGACTCTTATTAAATAATAGGCCCTATATCTTCAAAAGGAATGAAAATCTAAGATTGTAAGAAATCCCACGCAGTCAGCGTGCTATCTACTAAACACACCAAATTAAAAAAAATTTCGATTAGTTGTGTGATATGGCATTAAGTTTCAGAGAGACTGTTTCTGCAAATTTCGTCAAAAAAAGGAAGAGTAACAGAAACATATAAATGTATATCTATTCATAGCATAATTCTACTGTTTCAAATCCGAGATTCCAGTTCATATAAATGGATACTTGTGCAATCATGACCATATGGTATCACAGAACCCAAAAACATCAAAACAGCAAAATATGAAATGTTCAAAAGTATATCCAAACCAAGAAGAAAATATACAGAATTAGAAAAAATCCAACCTTTATGTCGAGCTTCTCCAAGAACTCAAGCCGTAACGGTTGATTTTCTTCAGGAGGAACCTCTTTTGGTGGTTCTTTTGGAAAACTTTCTTCATACTCAATTTTTTCAACTGTCCTGGTTTCTTCTAAAGTTATCACACCATCAGGCCCATCTTTGGCATACAAGCTAGCCCCACTTGAAGCTTCATCAGAAAATGATGTTCTAAGAGATGAATTGGCATAGTATCGTAATCCTGAAATTTAAAAAAAAAAAATTTATTGATTTTCTTTAAATCATTTCCTCTTTCTTTCACCCGAAAATTTCTTCAAATTACATGTTTCTTTCTGCTGCTTCTACTATAGGAAGTTTTTACACATAAAAATTGTTTATTTAGCATAATGCCCTTTATTATCAATTTTCATATGATAACAGAACAGCAGACAGAAACGCATTATTACCCCCTAATCCACCAGTAATCAACTTATTAAGTATATGAACCAACCATATGCAATTCGACTCAAAAGCCGACAATTTTTCCTGACCAGACCACCAAAAACAATGAATCCCACCACGTCAAAGCCCCTCAAAAGATGGTTTATGATTTCATTCATCATTTAGAATCCAAACCATTTACCAAAAATAACAACAGCCCCTCATTTCTACTGCCAAAAAAGTGCTAAACTAAATCTTTTAACCATCCCCATTAATCAAGAATAGAGCTTTTAATGACTGGTATGAACATATTACTAATCACCGCAAACCCCCCAAATATTCGTAAAAATCAAAGGAAAAAAAAGTTCAAATGCTAAAGGCACAAGTTTACCAAGACATCAACTGAATTAAGAGACGAAAAGGGCATTCACTAATAAGCCTTGATTTTCAGGTTAGTTTTAATACATTAAAAAAAAATTAACCTGAGGTGTTGAAATTGGAGCTGACAGAGATTCTGGAGGCCGGGGAATTGCAATGAAACTGTAGAAATCGAGTGTGGGTGGTCGTGGATGGTCTGTAATGAGGAAGATTGGAGAGGGGTCGAGCAGTGCAGCAGAGCTCCATTTTCAGCCACAACTTCAGTGGAGTGAGGCTTTTGGCAATGGATTCTGCTGGACTTTTTGTAGACCAATCGGGAAATGGTAGGACTTTAGCGGCCGGGACGAGTCGAAGCAACACGTGTTACAGAATTTCTGATGAGTAGATAATGAGGAAATAAAATAAAGGCCGATTGAAAATAAAGACAAAAGCAAAATGGAGTGGAATCGGGCTTCAACTGTGGTCGATAATTATCCATATTTACTGTTTAAATTAGATCGGGTTATTTGTAAATAATTTTAACCGTTCATCTTAAATTTAAAAAATAAATTGTCTAGAATGGTCTTGTCAAGTCAGTAATTATTTTGGCTCCAATTCCATGTGAAGATAATGTTTTTTTTTAACAAATTTTTCCTTTTTTTTGTGATAAAACTAAAATTTCAATTATTGAAAGATCATTATGATATACATTAAAGACGAATTTATTTTTTAATCACAAATAAATAAGTTAGTAATATCTAAGGATGACTTTCTTGGGGCCAATAGTACCTTTTCATAAAAGAAAAAATGTTTTATATAGTTATCAAGTAAACGTGCATGCAGCATCATGATCTCCAAACATTGATATTCAGCTTAAAAATGATTTACAAGTGGCTTGATTATCAATTGCCTGCTGATTTAAAGCAACATCTATTTTGTCGTTTCTAGAGCTGTTTTGAAGTTCCTATACGAGGGGCTTGTTATTGACAACGTTATAGTTCTTCTTGAGATTGTATCGACAAGCGTAATTGACAAGTATGAGGAACTAATACGATTCCTGTCTTAAGAGAACTGGTCATATGACATTGAATAAATTGCTAAAATAGTCCATTACACTCGAAAAATCTTATTTTATTTTAGCTGTCTAATATTCAAAATTATTTAAATATTTTCGTCCTCACAGGTGTAGAATGCATTAAATTATCTTTTCCATTTATCTTATGAAAGGATTTAGTGATTTATTGAAATTTCACTTCTTTGTGTAATCGCAACCAAATACTATAAGTTTAATCTTATCCTGCACAGAGATTATACGAGATTCACTCTGATACCATTCTGTCACACCCCGGAGATTTACTCAACTTGGCATGCTTGCTTGTAGCTCCAATATGGCTAATTTGAGTCCATCTCTCTCTCTCTCGTTGATGCAACGGATGGGCCAAGATGAGGATTGTCATGCAGACATGTTATGTGGAAAGGATGATCATGAATTTGGTTATTTCATCTCCAAAAATTTTTGAACGATGTAAAAAATAAATAGTGAAATTATTATATAAAACAGCCAACAATTAATTTAACTTGTGTTTCAACGATGTCATGAGATAATTTAGCAACAATGAGATGAGTTTACTTGCTTTCTTGAGGGTCCTCTAAAATTTTCAACATTCTCAACTTAAGATTTTCTCCTTTTTTTTTTTTTTTTTTAATGTTTGGGCTTTTGGTGATGATGCCCAATCAAGACATAAACTCGTTGCGACTGGAACCCCCCAAGCAGAGCACACATATATGATGCAACGACTCCGACAAATACTCATTCGTTCGGAGTTCGATGATGCATTGAAAGAATGAAACAGTTCATAATAGAGCTTTTCTCCTGTGTTGTTTTTGTTTTTACTTTTGTCGAATGTAATAAACTTGTAGGGAAATTTTTGTTTTTTCTCTTTTTGTGAAAGGTACTACAAATGCATAATATAGTCTTAGCTATACCTTCACTATTGTTATCGCGATCAGAAAATTTATATTTGGGTATTTGAATTTCTTTAAAGAAATTTGGTGTTTGACTATGAGAAGTGTGACAACACTACATAACAATAAATTCATTGTTTCAATTTAATGGGCTTAAATATCCTTCAAATATGTTGTAAGTACTAAGGGATCGTTTGGTTCAAATTTTTCAATCATTATCACTATGAGTATCATTAACCCTACTGTAAGTATGGGTTTTGATGATTTCTCAACATGTTTGTTTTAATAATGGAAATACTTGTTTAGTTTACTGGAATGACTTTCAAGTAAATTTTACAAATTTTAAATCTTTTATTTATGATATATATATTTTTTAGATTTCTTATTTTTCTCATTTTGTATCTTTTTTAAAGAAAATTTCTAAAAAGACTTATTCAATTTTAAATATAGCCATGCTCTTTGAGTTTTATGCAAATGATAACCTCAAAAAAAATCATTTTTATTGTATTAATACAGGGTACTCTATATATTTGATTTTCAATTCAAATTTTTATAAAAAAAATTGAATGTAAAATAAATTTAAAAAACTTTTATAATAATCGAGAATATTCAAAATCAAAAGACATAGCAAAGAGAGAGAGAGAGAGAGAGAGAGAGGAATAGTATATTTGGGGGAGGTATTTGGCTCGAAAGATGTATGCTTTTTTATGGGGTGTGCTTTTGCCCTTAATCGTAAGGGGTTAACGAACTTGATAGAATAGTATTTTAGAGGGAATAATTAACACCCCAATTAATCACTTCCATTACCATAGGAATAGTTGTTTTATAAGCATTAACAATGAGTGTCATTACTTATGGCACCCATTTCTTCCTTGATTCCCCTAAACTAAACGACTCCTAAGTTCATCAAACTAGAATGATGAACGAATACGATTATGTTTACATTCTTTTGGCTGGCTCAGATGTATACTGATCTTGTTTTCAGTTCTTTCATTAAAAATAGTTAATGAATATGATTGCGAATGCAAGAGAAATGTGTGAAACCAGCAGCACGTTAAGTGACTCGTATTACATAAATTTTGTCAAAAAGAACATAATACACGCAAGAAGGGAACTTCAAGTCCATGGAACGATCATAGCAAAAGTATGACTCACGTTAATTTGACATTCTCGATACCATCTGCAGTGGCTTTTAAATAAATGTAACATTTCATGATAAAATGTTTGGAAAAAAAAATTATTGGTAATTTAGTGGCTATAAAACCATCAACGACTCCGCTTATAGGGATTGTGGTAACCATCAATGACTGTTTACAGAGATTGTGATATAATTAAGAATCCCCCAGTCGTATGTCTTGGGATCAAATCCCACTTGCAACAGTTGGGAATTTGGATTTACAGGGAGGGGTTTATGTAAATTTCGGGAAGCCATACCTATAATTGTATATGGCAAACAGTCCAAGATTTCACCCAGCACACCATTGGGAATTTCGCCCCATTTATGCAAGGTAACAAACATTGTGATATGTGATTATAAAAAAGAAAAAAAGAAAAAGAAAAAGAGGATTCTTGAATATGATGCACCGAATTGGATGGAGCTACTCTTTGGCGTTAGATTAAATTCCCTATACTTTGATGTAGATGTAGAAGGGTTACAGATACAATTGAAGAATCGAGATCATGGGTCCAAAATAGGCAGGGCAGGAATTCATCAAAATGGATAACCAAATTACATGGGCCTAAAAAAGAACAGGAACGTTGTAGGATTGTGGATCTCTAGTATCAGCAAAGTCTTGCTCTTTGCAGGCCCATACTAATTACAAATAGTTTGCGTTGCCACATAGAATCATGGAATCTTGCTGAAGAGTAGAGTGTACTTTGAGGGATGGGAAACTGTCGTAGATGACAAGCAGGAGGATGCTTAAGACCCACAGGTAATGGGATGAAAAGACAATGCTAGGCAGCAGTATTAACCTATTGATCGGTCCTCTTAACCTTGCCTTCTTCATGGACCAAGATTCCCCCTTTTTCCAAGAAAAAAATTACATAACATCATACTAATAGACTAGTGAATATTCTGATCAATACAAGAATGATGAACAATCCAAAGGTGAATATTCGAAGTCCATTGAACGTAATGGACTTTGCAAATCTTGTGTTTGGACACGTCAATTAAGACCGTAGTGCTAATCATATTTACTTGTTTAAATTTAAGAGGGGGGGGGGGGGGGGGGGGGAACCCCAATTAACAAAAACTCATGAGCAAAATTTACCTACGGTAGATCATGATGTCTTCTTTTTACCAATTAACTCACTATATTAGCAGTTATGACAGAACACATTATCAAAATTTATGACCAAATTCGTATCAAACACCTAATCACCTTTCTAAATGACTAATTCTAGAGAATAAACATCCACACACTTCCCATGGTAAAGAGGCCAATCTTAATCTTAAGTTTAATTGTAGTGGACCAAGTCCCAAGATACTATGAATAGTCAAATACGAAAACTAGAAAAATCATTGCTAATACTTCTGATAAAAGGCAAATGTAAGTGAGACACTATTAGGCCCTGTCATGGTCCAAGTCCAACATTTCCTCTTCCACGCAATCATGTTTTGACCATGAGCTCATAGCCCGCTAAAGATGCCATTGATATCTGTCCATGAAGTCATAAAGCTGAAAATGGCTCTGAAATTTCTCCATGCACGCCCTGAATATATGCATCATCTTTTCTTTTCTTGGCAAGGGGATCACTATATCTTGATGTTTTCCGATCTCAATACTTGTGTATAAACCAAATGATTTATTTTTGCACAAAAACTATTTTAGTCTATAAATATCTTCACGAGGGTGGTTCACTTGATTGTTGATTTTGGTAATTCTCTACGGATTTGGTTATGGTACAAAGTTGATTCAGTTTTATACTATACAAAGAGTTAATGATTGAATGAGAATAAAGGGAGTGAGACCACATGAGTAATTAATTTAATCTACAAATTAATGGATCCACATGAGTTATTAAAATTCGACTTATTCTTTGTAAATTTATTCTGTATACCGTAGAAGTGTCATCTACTTTACCATCTATCATGAAAATTAAGAATCCAAAACCAAAATCCAAAAAAGAGAATGCTCCATTTACTGTATTTGTTTAACTACATTTGTTATTTCCTAATTGAAATTGCAATTTTATTTTTTCATTCGATTCCTCTGCAGTTCAAAAATTTATACAAGACAGTCTCATGTGCCAAGTGTCAGTTTGAATTGCATCCCCAAATTAGTTCTCTTTCTCAAACCCATCTGAAAAAAACCAAAAAAATCCTACTAACAGAAAAAATTCTTTTTTTTTTTTTTTCCTGAAGCACAATGGTAGAACCTTTTTGTATCTTTGAGTACTTGTCCGTGCACATACACCAACATTCATAACAAAAAAATAAAAAATAAAAAATAAAAATCCCATTTACAGAATAAATTTACAATTAGCCAACGTTTTAGTATTATATTTGAAGGGAGACAAATGAAGCCAGAAAAGCTCAGGAAGAGAGACCTATTTCTGTATATTATATACATATATCATGCAAGTTATCAGCGGTTATTGTGGAGGCGCAGAGACCGTGGCTGATGTTCTGATGCTTTTGATGTCGAGGCACGGCGTTGAATAGAGATATATATACTTGAAACCTTTTTTTTTTTAACACAAAAATTTAATTAATTATTTTTTTTATGGGTTGAGAACAGGTAGGATGAGAAAACTGCGTGGCTGGCTCCCTTCAAGAGCTCGAATCTCAAACCACAAAATGCCTATAAAAGAAAGCAATTTACTTTCTTTTTTATTTGGTCTTTGATTAAAAATTTCAAGGATCAGTTTGGACCACTGCCCTCATGTTAATGCATGCATGTCCATGCAGACCTTTTTTTTTTTTTTTTTTAACTACTTTTTGTATGCAACCAAGAAACCATTTATTTGCTACAACACAAAGCTGAGGGAAGGCTGCAATTGATTCTTTCCTTTTTCTTTGATTTTTTGAGCTACACGTGATAGACTGGTAATAATAATGCAATGCTTGTAGAATAAGTTATGTATTTATAATTTTATACACCATATATTTTCTTGTCTTACCAGAATTTTTTGGGGATAGCCCCTTCTTGTGGGGACGTAAAAGCTGGTGGTGGAAAGATGAATATTTGCTTGTGGTATTGCAAGACTGCTTGTAGATGGCATCTTTCCATGGGAGACTAAAAGGGTTTGAATGTTGTGGTGTTAAAATCTATGAAAAGAAATAAGCATGAATGATCCATCCTCTAAATCTTAACTTACAAAATTTACCTTTTATTTCTTTTAATTGCTACGTGCAAGACTGAGAATCCTAGGTACTATATTTTTTTAATGGTATTTCTCTTTAATCTTAGTATTTTGGAGTGCTCGAAGTACCTTATAGCTTCATTTTATTAGTAATGTCATCCAATTTTAGAGGTAAGAATAAATTTTTTCTCAATTTTCATTGACTTAATTAGTGTGTTTTTTATGATTTTGGTGGTTGTAATTTATAGATTTGGTGAACCTAAAAGGAAGAAAAAAAATGTTTAACTGTAATTTTGTCTTTTTTCCTAATAAAAAAATCATAACATAAAACTTAAATTAATAAGTGATTGTAAGATTTATTCTTGCCAATTGTTTATTAACCCAATGAAGTAAGTATGGAGATGTCCCTTCGAGATTCTTATGTCATATCATATAAACCAATTTTTCGAGCTCACGTAAATAGAGCTAGACGCTTAAAAATTTAGTTATGAAAATAGTATTAATAGGAGAAGCCACTGACATCAAAATATGTGGGGCGAATCATAAATCACTTAAAAGATGACACGTCATTGTAATTTCTGAATCTATGCGTTTTAGACTCCAGCTTTGGAAAGTTAGCTTGAAGGGTAATAACACTTTACACCCTTTAGTTATTAAGTTTTAGCAATTTGCCTATTAAGCTTTTATTTGTAATAATTTAGTTTCTAAACTTCCATTTCTACACCTAATTGATACATAGTGCTAGTTTTATTTTTTAACAACAAATTGTACATTGAGAAGCATATAAGTCACAGAGAACAAAAAGTAACAATCTTACAATATATAATAGTTTGATCAATATTCGTAAACTAAAATCATATACATAATTATGGTCCAATAAATAATATCTATTACTAATCGAGCTAAAGTGGCAAAAAAAAGTAAGTTTTAGACAATAAATTTCAAAAAAATAAAAATTTAGGGGAAAATTTGTCAAAAAATATATTAATTGTTTGCAATATGATCCTAATAGTAAACTATTGTCGCAACTCAAGTTTCCAAAGTATTGCTCCTACTAAATTTCCTACTTTAGCTATCAATATTATTACTATCTCTACTAATGGAATGCATAATGTGTGTATTCAATCTATCACACCCTTAATCTATCTTTAAAACTTTTAATTTATATATTATTAATATATTTTTGAACCTTCTAATTTGTATACCACTTCAAGCCAACTTGACGATTTAGCTAGATTATTTTAGTCCTAAAAATTGGACTTCATAAACAATACTACAAAATATATTTAATTAATAAAGATGACATATTATCTTATATTGAAACTGTAAAAGGGCAAAAAAGAGGGTTATTTTTATCAATGTTTAATGTAAAATAAAAATTGGTGAAATATAGTAAGGAAAAATGAATTAATCATCATTTTGTTGAAATTCAATGTATATGTAGTATGAAACAATTTGCATTTTCATGTTGAAATGTAATAATTAGATTGGATGTTTAAGTTTCCAAGATGTACTTTAAGCTTAAAATAAATTAGCTAAGCTGCATTTTTTGAACAAAGAAAATTTATTAGTTGCCTCGTTTATCTTTGAATATCATCGTAATTGTTATCAAGAAAAAAATAAACTCCTAACTTCCTAAAAAAAAAAAAAGAAATAAAATGACTATTACCAAGTGTACTTGAGCCATAATCGATATGAAATCGACATAAAAAAATGTATAGTTAGTCTGGTTATTTTGAATATGCGCGAAACTATTATTGGGTAAATAATCGCTAATTAAGATTCAATGATGAGTTGATCTGGGAAATTCAAAAAATTTTCTCAAAAAGACATTTTCAAAGTAATAATTTATATATTCACAAAATTAACAATAATGCACGAGTGATAACAATTGGATGTTTTTCTTGAGAGATTACTGTTAGTTTAGGATTAGAGTTTTCATGACATTGTAAATGCGCAAGTCCAATCGAGATATGTACTTTTGTACATAAGTATTGTTGGAATGAATTATCCGAGAATCAATACAAAAATTACAAATAAAAAAAAATAGAAAAGAAGCATTATTAGGACTTTTTCTAAATTTATTGCAAAACAAGAAATATTAGTAATCATAAAAACTGCATGTATTTAATTTTTTTTTAATATAAGATTTTTGAGTAATTTTCTCAAACAACTTTTGGTAAGGCTGCAATTTAAGTTAAGAAATAATGACAAAAATCCATCCATAAAATCATTATTGCATCATAGCCATTAGATTGTCCCACCAAAATCTTCCCAAATTACAAAAGGGGTTTAATGTTTGGTGTTATGGTTTTTATTTTCCACATGCCCCTTGCCAACTGCCACACACTCACTTTCACTGGTCTCTGTCTCGTCACTTTCCTTCTTTCTCTTCCTTCCAATTTATGCAAAATATGAGTAATTCTAATTCTTCACACCCACTCCCCAAAAAAACCAAAAGAAAAAAAAAATGTAGTACTAATAGTTTTCTTAATCAAATCCTCATTATAACTACAAATTAAACAAAGCAACAAGACTTAAAAAACCCTGTAGATAACTTATTAACAAGCAAATAATCAAGATAAGACTTAGAATAATTTTTCTATTTTTTATCTTCTTAATTTTTATTTTCCTATTGCATCTAGGTAGCAATTCACGGGGCCACAGCCTCCTCCCTTCCTACATAAAGCTCCCCTCTTGGGAACAGTTTCTCCAACACAATCCCTCTTTCTCTCCCTCCCAAGACACCACTCACTCTCTTTCTACAATGGGTCTTATCTGAAAATCACAATGCTAGTCTATACAAGCAAAAATCAGCAAGATTTTCTTGCCTAAAAATCCCATCTATGTGAGATAAAAATCCAGTCTTTATCAAGACTTGATCGATACAATCTATAGCAAAGTGCATTCATTTTTGCTCCAAAATGTCTGACAAAAGTTCTGCCTTATGCTTTGATGATCCTGATAACGTGTCTATAGTCACAGATGAAAAGGACTATCAAAGCAGTGATAAAGGTTCAAGCTTTGACAATGGCAGATCAGAGCCTATGATTGCTCTGCCTTACCTCACTGAAGAGAAATTTGGTTTGATGCTTGAGGAAGAAACATCCCATTTGCCAAAAGATGATTATCTCATGAGATTGAGGAAAGGGGAGATAGATATCAGTGTGAGAAGACAGGCCCTTGATTGGATTTTGAAGGTTTGTTACTCAGTTTGATCATATGGATTTTTAGCCTTTTATTTTTTCTTTTTCGTCCTCTTATCTCAATGGTTCCTCTTACCGTACTTCAGATTTCATATTAGCATTTAGATCAGCATTGTTGTTTAAATTTTATTTTTCTCATTTTTTCTCCTCTTTTGGGAAAATGCTGGTATTTGGCATCAAGTTCTAGTCAATTCCTTTAATGCTTTTTCTTCCTTTGACCTTCTTAAATAGGCTTCTTTTGGTTTGTATAGTGTTAAGGTTTTTGAGTGTGTTTATGAAAGGCTGCCTTAATTGATGGCAGCTGTGGACATTTATTCCATCCATTATGCTCATTCATGGTCTAATTTCAGGGGCAGTTATTTTGGAATCTAATTTCCTTTTTTTGTTGTCTTCATCCATTCCCTTTTAAATGCTGATCCCTTATTGGTCGCGCATTCTAGAAGGTTATCATTTTGTTTAGCCTCTTTTTTTTGGGCTGATAACAAACATAGTTTGTGTTTTGTGCTTAACAGGCTCATGCCCATTATGGATTTGGAGAACTGGCATTTTATCTATCAATGAACTATTTTGATCGATTTCTTTCACTGTTTGAGTTGCCTGTAAGTCCATTACATGGGCCAATTTATTTATTTGTTTATTTGTATTAGTATTTTGTTCTAGTATTATTTAGAATGCTGATTGTCATATTTGTCACGGATTTTTTTCCAATCGGATCTATAGAAAGGCAAAACTTGGACAGTGCAGTTATTGGCTGTGGCCTGCTTGTCTCTAGGGATCAAAATGGCTGAGATCGACATCCCTTTGCTTGTGGATTTACAGGTGAAGGAGGAGTAAAATGAAAGTTGATATGTCAATGCATTGGTATATGATTATGAATTCTTGAAAATTCTCAATGTACCTCAGAATTTGACTGCACATTTTAAAACCAAAAACAGGTTGGAGAACCCAACTTTCTTTTTGAGGCTAATACCATAAGAAGAATGGAGCTACTTGTGTTGAGCACTCTGAAATGGAGGATGCATTCTTATACTCCTTATAGTTTCATAGATTATTTTGTTAGGAAGACAAGTGGTAATGATGATCAACAACTTCTCTTTGGAGATTTGATGGGAAAAGCAGTCAAACTAATTTTGAGCACTATAAAAGGTCTATCTTTTTTCTGATGTGGAATTGATTCTTGTGTCCTTCATTGGTCGAAAAATCTTTAAGGGATTGATACAGTTCTGGTGGGAATTCAATGCAGGTATTGACTTCTTGGAATTCAAGCCTTCAGAGATTGCTGCAGCAGTGGCAATATTTGTTGCAGAAGATACACAAGTAATAGATATCGAGAAGGCAATCCGTTGTTTCCTCCTAGTAGAAAAGGTATTATTAGTGGTGCCCACAAAAAATAAAAGATTCTACGTGAAACAAATTTGTTCCTTTGCCCTTTTGGCGTTATCATGTTCAACTGCCAAGTTCTGCTCGAATTTATTTAGGGCTAATTTATTAGTTCCCTTGGTGAAATTTGCAGGATAGAGTGGTCAAGTGCCATAAACTGCTGAAATGTTTGACGATGCTGATAATGAGTGGGTCCACAGATACAAATATGGCCAGTGCCTCTGTTCCATTAGTGCCCCATAGTCCAATTGGGGTACTAGAAGTTGCATGCTTGAGCTATAAAAGTGATGAAAGAACACTCGGGTCATGTCCAAATTCCTCAAATAACACTCCTGATATTAAAAGGAAAAAACTAGACACAACAGCTCCTTTATGCAATTCTCAAAAGTGAGAAGTCATGAAACGCGAAATTTGGCCTCACACCCAAGCCCCCAGTCTGATAATCAGTTTGGTTGAATGGAAGCTTTGGTGTGGTTCTGAAAAAATGGTCATACAAAAACAAAAAGACATGGAAAGCAATGAGGGGAAAGAGAGGTCCCTACTCCCATGCTTTTAGCATCAAAAGAATTGTCACCAGCTGTGAATTAAGGGGAGCTGTCAACAATTACAGAATAGCAAATGTGGAGGACAAAATTTTGGAAAGGCAATATGTTAATTTAAAAAAAAAAATTAGCGGAGAGAAGTGGGGGGAAGTATAGATGCCAATATATTTGTTTATTTATATTATCCTTCAAATTATTCAAATAAAATGTACAATTTGTTCTCCTTAGTAAACATAGATGTTAGTGTTTTTCTATTAGTTAACAAAAAAAAAAAAAAAACACAACATTTGTATGACATTGTGATGATGTGCTCCAATTGAACCCCCAAATTAAATATATGGACATCGCAAATCAAGACTTACATGATTCCCAATTTCTGATTAAGCACTAAATTATCCGTTCATTTTATGATAATCTCAAATTTCCAATTAAACACCATATTGTCCGTTAGTTTTTGACAATGACAAAAAGAAGTGTCGTTTATTTATCATTTTCTTAAGTAATAATTACTCCTCGTCTTCTTTTTTTTGGAATTCGAAACCGTCATTCTGGGCCAGGAGGCAGGTCCACTCGTCATATGATTTTAGTGTGTATACGACTAGTCAACATCTCCATTTTTTGCTTTTGAGCCATTGCCTATGTATGTATCGATTCACAAAAAGAAATACTACAATGTTGGCTGTGTCTTTGAAAACATTGCGGGGTATTATTTCAAGAAAACTTGGCAAATACTCTACTGAAAAACCATTTGCAAGTACGACACTGTACATCTAAAATAGAGCATAGCATGGTGTGTTTTTGTAGATGGCAAGATTCGACATCCATTGTCTTTGTTTTACTGTCTTTTGTGCTATATTTCAATGGAAAATTTCATTATTTTTGTGGACCAATGCAACTTTGCCCTGTATCATTTTCTTTTTAATTTTTGCTTCGCACATTCAAGGCATATTTTATAAGTTTCCCCATCACAATAACAATGCTTATGGAACCTTGACAAAATATAGACATAAGAAACATATGACAAGCAGGTACACTAACAATACTCGTAGAATCTTGAAAAAACGTACACATTGGAAAGCGCATAGGGTAAGCAATCGCCAATAGGTTTTTTTAGAAATCCAAAAAACATGAACAATATGATAATTAAGCACATGTACATAAGTCGTTAATAGATGGCCATCTCGGTCTGTTAGAAAATTTTTAGGTGAATCGAGTCTATGGTCTAATTTGTAAACCTCGTAGTATAAAAGAGTATCACAAATCACAATGATACATGCTCATATAAAAAAAATGATGTAAAGATGATTATATAGCTTCATTTTAAACCACAAGGTCCACAATTGAGGTTGCAAACTAGGTCCATGTAATAATTTTCCTAGTCAATGAGCAACTAAAAGACTTCTATTTTTGAGCTATATACAGATGATTAGCTATGTAGCAATTAGTATAACAAACGAAAGAGAGAAATGAAAATTATTAAATAAAGTCAAAAAATAATGCAAAAGTTAAAATTTTAAGCATAAATATAATGCTTTGATAACATTTAGAAAAAACTTAACAAAAAAAAAAAACTTCGATTTATTATTTGTACATCTCTAATTTATTCTACGAGTTCAAAATGAAGTGCTGATGCTTATGTTTGGAATGTGCCTCAAACTCTTATGTAATTTAAATTTTATTTCTTTCTGTTGTTTTTTCCTTTTTATATTTTGGATATGTATCCCAGCTTTAAAGCCTTATGCCCAACTTATCTATTGGAAGAAAATCCTGATAAATGGTTTAAACTACGTATGTTAGTGATTATGGGTTCAAACTTACGCGTGCAACCACCTAGCATTAGCAAAAATTTGAATAGTGCTTCAAATTTTGGAAACATGTTTTTTTTAAAACTTCATACACGTTTTTTAATTAATTTTTTATCTCAAAAACACAATTATCGAGAAGAATCTTTAAAACTGCTATAGTAATTATTTCTAAAAAACACTTCAAAAAATGGCCATCCAAACAGAGTTTATGATACCGTAGATGCTGGAAGAAAGAAGTATATTGTTAAAAAATTCTTAGACTCCAGGATGGTCGATGGCAAGCTAATGGTAGAGTTTCTGAGTATAATATAGGAAGGCATGATGATTGATTAGTGGTTCCAAGCAGCTGAACTGATTGATGATTTGAGCCTAAATGAGGTGATATCTCATATATCGATTGAGGATAACAGTCGCATGAAGGACTAAATAAATTTGTCACTTGAATTTGCAACTTAAGGCAAATCCGATGGATACTCAAACCTGTTAGCATCGTCTCAAAATTTATAAGCAAAAAGAAAGATTAGAACCACAAAAAAGGAAATCAAAATGAGGACCACTAGTAAGTTCAAGAATTTTAATGAAGTACATACAAAATTTAAATGCCCTTATTTCAGTAGGCATCATTCGGAAAATAACGTTTAACAATGTAACTGTAGATTACAGAAAACTTTTGTTTAATGAAAAAAGTACTGCATGGTGCAGGTTGTCTGCGATTCTTAGAAATTATACCACATTTAGTCTTCAATCAATCTTATATTTGTTATAATAACATCAAGGGTTAATTACAGTTTGCTCCACTGAAAGTTGAGGTAACCTACACTTTGCCTACTTGAATGTAAAAAATATACACTTTGCTCCAAAAGCTTTGGTTTAAAATTTTTTTTATTAACTTCATTTTGTATAAATTATTAAAAGTCAAAATTGCCCTCGTAACAAATATACCTATAGGTATTAAAACTTACTTTTTTTCCTATTTTATCCATTGCATGTCTATCATACTCATATAATACGAATTTATGCATATAATTTTTAAAAATTAATACTAAAAAATACTTGTACATGTTTTTTAACTAACTATATAAAATATATAATTTTTTTGCTGTATTATACTTCATGAATAATATTTCAAGTTGTGGCAAAATTATAAAATTTGTGAAATAGTAATGATGTATCTTTCGTGTTATATACAAAACAATAAAGATTTATGTCCAAATTTTTATACATGAATATCTATGAAGCCAATAAGATCATAGAATTTTAATTAATGTGATATCTCGTAAACCAAGAAGAGAGTTAAAATTTATATTAATGTAACATAATGTATTAAACATAATGTAACATCTTATATACAAAAAAAAAAAGAGCTAAAATTGATATTAACAAGCATATTATATTAACGTAATGTAATATTCCATGCACAAAGAAAAAAGCTAAATTGATATTGATGTAGCATAATATATTAAAAATATAAAATTAATACAAATTCTATCATTTTATTGGTTTTATATATATACATGGGCAAAAATTTAGATATAAGTCATTATTGTTTTGTATATAGTGCAAAAAATATATCATTATTATTATGCAATTTTTAAAATCTTATGACAAATTGAAATATTATTCATGAAGTATAATATGACAAAAGTTTTATGTATTTTATATGATTAGTTAAAAAGCATGTACAATTATTTTTTTAAAATTACATATGAGCATGATACACATGGAAGGGCAAAAAAAAAAGGTAAGTTTTAGTGCCTATAAGTATGTTTGTCGATACACATGCAATTATAAGGGCAATTTCGACTTTTAATAATTTATGAAAATTAAGTTAATAAAAAAATTTTAACTCAAAAATATTGGTGCAAAGTGTATATTTTTTACATTCAAAAGGGCAAAATGTAGGTTACCCCTACTTTCAGGGGCAAACTATAATTAACCCTAAAATCAATAAATGTTAGTTTAACCACACCTTTTTGGCCTTCTCTTTTTTATATTAGCAATCAAGTTCAATTTTAATGGTTGTGTCCAAAAAACCAAAAAAAAAAAAAATGAAAAGTTCAATTTTAACGGGTATCCCTGTTAAAAAAGAAAGTAACACCACGCGTGGACCTTGAGTCAATTATATAATGAACAAAATTAGAGAAAAATAGTACACAAAAGTTGTAAAATCAGGGATTAGAAGATTTAGGACTTGTTCTCAATAAATTTTGATTTTTGTAGAAGCGGATTTTTTATTCTAACTTAAAACATAACAAAACAGGGTAAAAAAAAGCTGTTGAGAATATTACATGACAGATTTTTCAAAATCAGAATCTAAAAGTTGGTAGAAAAAAGCTGTTGCCAGCAGGCAATTAGATTGGTTTATAAATTAACTGGAGAAAATTACAATTTTGGTACAAAATGTTTGGGGTGTCGGCAGTTTCAGTTTCTAAAGTTTGGACAAAAACAAATCTAGTACCAAATATTTTAATTTTTTAGCATATTTAGTCCTATTGACCAGTTTTATAAAAATCTTATTGGAAAATGATAGCGTGATACTCATGTGCCGGTTACAAAAAATTTCAAAAAGAATTAGATTAAAGAAAAAAATTTTAATTGCCATAATTTGTAATTAAAGGCACTAATTTGAATTCATATATATGATAAATAAGCAGATAAAATTGAAAAAGTCTGACTGGATAGTGCATTCGCGCGTGTGTCTTTAATTACAAATTATGGTCTTTTTTTTTAATTCTTTTTGAAAACTTTTGTAACTGTAACATGAGTTTGACGTGACTGGATTCTGATAAGATTTTGAGAAAACTAGTTACTAGGACTAAATGTACTGAAAAGTTAAAACATTTGGTACTAAATTTGCTTTTACCCAAACTTTAAGGACTGAAATTGCTAATACCCAAAACATTTGGTACCAAAACTAAAATTTTCTCAATTAAGGAGGTGTTTGATAAAGCCACCTAATGTTGAAAATTAATACATTAAGAGCTTTTTGAATTTGGCACGTTTGATAACAAATTCCTTTTACTACTTAATACATTAAGCACTTATTTAATTTGTACACAAAATTTTAAGTGAAAATTTTTTCCTTAATTTGCTAAATTTTAGATGCATATAGTATTCTCTCCCCTTCACACACACTCTCACACACTTACCGGTACACACGCATATACAAACATATTCTTTCACACACACATACACTCAACACACACAGTCACCCTTGCAAGCACACACATATATTTTTTCCTCACACATGCAATAACATAAGCTTTCTTTTTATAGCATACACACACTTCTCACACGCATATGCACACTTTCATACAAATACACACATTCTTTCCCTCTCTCACACACACAAACATACGCATGCACACACGTACACGTGCATGCACACACTCTCCTCCATACACAATTTCTCTCACATATTCACATATTTTTCTTGCTCATGCACTCTCACATATACATACATGCATAAGTATATTATTTTTCTCTCACTTCCACACATATTTTCTCTCTCACATACTTGCACACACTTTCATACATATACATTTTTACACTTTTACACATATACACATACTTTTTCTCACACACATTCTCACACAAAAATTCTCTTTTTCTTTATCTCTCACAAACAAATAATATCTTTCTTTGTCATACATATTATCAATAAATTATTTTAACTTTTTAGAATAAAATAATTATATATATAAAGTAAAATATTTGAATTTAATGTATAAATTCAGTTAATTATCAAACAGGTACAACTTTATCAATTCAGTAACTTAATATTTTCAGTACTTAAATTTTAGATTTCAAACTTCAGTTCTACCAAACGATACCTAACTATTGGGCTGAAAAATAAAAAGGTTCAAGTTATAGCGAACTAACCAAGGATTATCAAGATTCAATACAAATGTAAACGGCCACTTTGTACATCACCCTTTCTGAAGATTCCAACTCCAGTGGTGGGACTCATTTCTTGCATTGGCCAATAATACTTGGGTTAAAATGAAGAGATGGCTGATGGAGAAAGAAACAAGTTATTGACTTGACATAGTCTTTTTACAACTATAAAATGGAATTGTAAGTATCTTGCTCGATACAATTATGCATGGGAACAGACAAATAGTGAATAGACATAACCTCTTCTGTGAAGAGTCGGAAAAGTATACAATACACCACGTGCATTGCCACGTGGTGTACTAGAACCAATAATTTATCGCCATGTGGCAATGGTGGGTCATACCTTGTATTATTTGGCGATGTGTAATTGGTTCTAGTGCACCACGTGGCACGCCACGTGGCGTGCGTGGTGCACGCAATACTCACTCGTGAAGAGTCTATTCCCAGGACAGTGTATCAAGTTATGCAATCTTTGTATATTTCTGTTGTCCCTCTCTCTCTCTCTCTCTCGTCTATCACTCCATTGCTTCAGTCATCCCTGAACCTACAGGAGTCGTAGTCACTTCACTGCCATCTGGTTTGGGTTGTTGGAAAATTAACAACTTGTAGATAAGTCATCACCCTTGCCTCGAAGGTAAAACGACTTCGGGCACAATAATAGGCAAACAAAAATATCTTCACTAATTGTTGTGTTTGGTACTACTGAAAATGTTAGGACAGATTCTGTTTGCGTTCCTATTTTGGACTTGATAGTCTAAACAAATGTCATAATAGTATTACTTTTTTATGTTCACAAATAGGGTCATACATTGAGTTTACGTAAAAATTCCTTAGTAATATCCAATTAATATGCAACATTTTGTTTACTAACGCCAGGCAGCTGACTTTGCAATTTATATAGATCTTCATAAACTAAGTTTCGATCTTTTTTTTTTTTTTCTCTTTCCTTCTGCATCTCTTGGTTTAGTTTCTATCTTTTTTTTTTTTTTTTCTTTTCCTTCTGCATCTCTTGGTTAAGGATGAATTTCTTTTACTTCCCGCCTTGTTTCTCAAGGTAAAATCTCTCTCTCTCTCTCTCTCTCTCTCTCTCTCTCTCTCTCTCTCTCAGCAAGGTTAACTGAGTCTTAAACAACAGATGTTATCGGCCCTTTTGCTCGGAGAACAAGAGATTGCCACAAAGGGAGTAATGAATTTTCAGTAACGTAAGGTGGAATTGAAAAGTCCATTGATGAATCATGTTGACTCCACTGTTTAATACACCAGAATTCCATCCCCCCCATTGTGGAAACATGCTGTCATTAATGTCAAGTATCCCTTGGGAACACCCTTTCTGTCTGAAACACTGAATTCTAGTATGTGATTCACGTTAATCCACACGACTAAGACATGAAATTCTTCAGTTGCCAAGTCGCAAATTGAAGAAATCTGATTCAGTTGCCTAGTCGCAAATGGAAGAAATCTGATAATACATGACCATATAATTAAGGAGATTGACGGATGACTTTAACCATAGCAAAAACAGGTGAACCAACAATTTGTTTTTGTACTCAATGCTATCTTATGCATACGGCTCTTCCGCCGATCAATCATCGGTTATTAACGCAATGCACAAGTTTCCCCCGACACAGCTAGAGGCCAACATATATACCTTGATCCAAGTGAGATTTAACAATGACATTTTATAATGACTTTCTAAACCTTGAATTAAACTGCGAAGTCATTTCAAGTCTATACGCCCAAAAAGAAAAGGCATTAATTATAGACTGATCTCAAATTAGGGATGAAGGTTTATTGGTTCAAGTAGAACTGTCCATATGAGTAAAACAAGTTTTACAGTAGCAAAATGCATTACGTTTGGCCAAGTCCATTGGAACTTCGGAGCAATATTAGTGACATGCCTCTTCAGTGGCACTGTAATTATCTATATACTAACAAGAATTTGGACTGTTTCTCTGATCTTTATTACTTAGACACATGGCTGCCAACAGATTTTAGCTAGGGAAAACTTGAAACTAGCTTTCTGTTCCTCTAAGCTATAGCCAGCCCCCCCCCCCCCCACCCACCCACCCAAAAAAAAAAAAAAACAAAAAAAAATGCTTACATTTTATAAAATGTAAAGTAATTGGCCTCTATATGTTTAAAGAAAGTGTGGCTGGCCTGTTGATGTCAAGCAACGATGCCACATTCGACTGTTTGGGTCAACCGTCACGGGTTGAGAAATAACTTCAGGAATGGGAAAGTAGACGTAGTGTATATTGCAAAATTGCCCACTGTTGATACCGCTGCATCCAGCAAATGCACCATGAACCGACAAGAAATGGATGCATGTGTATTCTAAAAGGTTATTAACAGAAATGTCAGACCAAAACTGATGGTTTTTTCAAATACAGAGGAAATCACAAACTTTGATACCAGAAAAGGGAAAGCAGAAAACATGATTCGAGAAGGGAAGCAGAAGGAAACTATCATTCGGTGGGAGACAGCCGAATTAAATATTTTCACGTCCGCTATTTCAAATGAACAAAAGCATGCTAAAGTTTGCTCACTTGGGGAGACAACTGAAATAAACATTTCAAGTCTGATATTTTTGGTTGAGCCAAATATGGATGATGGAAAAGCACACCTTTCATTAGGAATCCTACTTAGAAAAGATTTTCAGAAAAAGGATGGGAAAGGGGTTGAGGTCAAAACTGTTTTTATCCCAAAATGATTT
Source organism: Mitragyna speciosa (assembly GCA_024721245.1). Taxonomy (NCBI): domain Eukaryota; kingdom Viridiplantae; phylum Streptophyta; class Magnoliopsida; order Gentianales; family Rubiaceae; genus Mitragyna; species Mitragyna speciosa. The sequence goes on from CM045562.1 coordinate 1,099,852, forward strand.
CTAAGTCAAATTATGTTGTATAGCAGAAAAGCCACATTTTACTGTTTATACTTCTTCCTGTTGGGATATACTACATGAAAAAAAGGCAAGGAAGTCAAATGAATTGCCATGAAAAGTATTACTCCGAGTAAATGAAAAGCTGCAAACAACACACTTACAGCATTTTGGCCAAGTACTGTGCAGAGGATTCCATTGGAGACATTTGCACGACATGCACGAATCATATATGTAGGATATCAATGTATTTCACATTAGCTGGAGCTCCTATCTCCTTAAAGTACTCTTTTATCTGCAAGGAAGTATTCTGGATGAAGTGGAATACATATGACTCCAGAGAGTCATCCTGAAAAAGGACTGAACCTGTAAGTGCTTAAATATGATCCCGCCCTCCTTTCATTTTTCTTATGTTGCCTAACTCACGACTTTCAACTTTAAGTTTTTGTTTTTTTACTTTTGCCACTAGCACATAATTATCATAAATAAAAGATATGGCAAATTTCACACACTAGCTCCTGTTTACAGTTTCAACTGTAACTAACCAGTTGTCCTCTAGAGATAACAATATAAGAACTTGGGCCTTGAAAAGAGATGTCAAGCCTCTTTCGCTTCATGGTTTGACTGATCACTATTGGATGTCCTAGTAAGTGTAAGAAATTAAATCAGAGTCAGTTTTCTTCATCCGCACAGGTGCACACACAAAAGCACATAGAAGGAGAAAAATCGATGGAAAGTTTAAGTATCCGTACTGGATTACCTAAATGCTTAAAACGAATAGTTATTTGCACCACGTAAAGACCAAGAACAATATGTACACCAATATCTCCCAGAACAATATTCCCTGATGCATCCATGGCAGTAGTTTTCTCCAGATGATTATAAATATGATTAGTTTCAAAGTAGAGTTCAAAAGCTATAATAGGTGTTGGCATTAGATACAGAGAAAAGGTAGTGAACAGAAATCAGTTTCCAATCAAATTGTTCTTTCAACAAACCTTAACTAGCCAACTGAAGAATGTAAGAAAATTACACACACACACACATATCTTTATTTTTCTTTCAGTTGTATTGTATGCCTGACCAAGCTGTTGTACAATGCCACAAAAATGCACTAGAGTCCTAGCAATCTAGCAATAGACTTCCATTGGAAAATTCATAATCTCATACTTCTAAAATATTACACTAACATCAAGAGAAGCTGAACTTGAGGATGTCCAAAACGCTAAGACACAAACAGTAAACTATAACAATATAAATCTGAGTGCAGTCTGAGAAAGAAACTACAACGTAACTCACCTGTGCAGCTCCATTGCCACACAGACTACAGCTGATCCTTCAGTGTTGAGGAGGTGCTCCAGATGGCTCAGGATACCATAAGGTCCATGCAAATTAAGCGATACCTCAGAAATATAAAAGAAATAGTCTCAATTTAAAGGCCAAAAGAATATATATTGAGTTACCATCCGGCGAGATTAGTACCTCTGGAATCAAACATAGACCAATTTGTCCACTAGTAAGGGATGCTTCCAAAGCTATAAAGCCACTACTACGGCCCATCAGCTAACAACCAAGATTTCCGAAGCATACACTACTTAAACTTCATTTTTTAGCCATTTTTCCTCTTTTGAGAACAGAGACTAAAACAACTCAATTAATTATACTGCCAAAGCAACTCCATTATTCAAAGTAAAAAAGATCCTGAATTTTCATTCTTTAGACTGTCAGCACCAAAATTTACTTAATTGAAGTTTTTACAAGCTAGAGTAAGTAATTAATTACAAATCTATCTTTCTAACAAATTTCTAATCACATAATTAATCACAGTAACAGACAATGTATATGTACATATAAATGCATAAAATCAAACGAAAAGCAATAAAAATAAAATAAAATTCGGTTTTTCAGGGAAAATATTAAAAAAAAAAAAAGAAAGCTGACCTCATTTTGAGACAGAAGGTAGAAGGATAGGAAACGGAGTCGGGGACGACATCGGTGAGGAATATTGAAACGAGCCTCGATGTCTTCCTGATATTTTGACTTCCAGTCTGGATCGCTGAAATCTATGCTTTTATTCACCGCCGCCGCCGCAGGCGAAGATGAAGAGGGACTTCCTCCTATTACTTTATGCTCTGCTGCTGCTTGTGCTCGAATTTTTGGGAACCTCCCCCGGGCTCAGGAAAAGCGGACGATCACAGTGGTGAGCTCTCGCCGGAAGTGTGAGTCGCTGTACGATCCCCGGTAATGCAATTTAGTTAACTGACTTTGCGAAACCAAATTACAGAAGTAGCACATAATTTGTCACCATTACAGGAATTTGGTCATAAATTTAGGAACTTCATATATCTTGCATACTTTTAAAAAAATTTTTTTGAAGATTTTCAAAATTTTAAATCCAAATTTTGATATGTGCTTTAATATTGTGTGATAAAATAAATCAGTGCAAATTACTGACTCTGAAATGGATATCTATAACCAAAATCGATAAAGATGAGGGAGGTTAACGGAAACGAGAGGGTATCACTAATGGATTAAAAAATCACAAGTGCAAACAAAAATGTAAACATGTGTTGCTTTTTCTTTAGTTTTGTGCATATTTTTTATAAGAATGTATTCACATCCCTATTATTGATATACACATAGTTGTGCATTGTATCAAATCATGCTTTATCAATTTAATTTAGGTTCTCTTTTTTCTTTTTTTTCAGTAGACGTTGTGCTGAGTTTTCAAAAGAGGCAAAAAAAAAAAAAAAAAAAAAAAAAAAAGGCATTCTCAGTATCCTTTAGGAGCCTTGCAAAAAGTTTATGATCTTTTAAAAACCCAAGTTTAGCGAACTTGTCTGAGTTTTTTACTCCTTTGAGTTAGTGATCGGAAATCAGTATTGGCCGAACGGGTTGGTAAAAGAATTACTCCCATCAATATCATATGATTGCTTCAAACTGGTTTGGCAGATTTTTTTTACCTAAAATGTGTTTTTTCGTGAAAATTTTACACTTCTTTGTAAAAAGTTAGGAATGAGAATCTTTTTCTTAGTTCTTGAACTTAAAATATCTCAAAACCTTACAATCGGATTATACTAATTTGTGACAGTAAGGGTAACACAGTTGCACACTTCAACATCCAATTGACCATTGACATTCACATCAACATGTGAAACTGCTGCCCAATAGGCCTTATGTTGATTGTGCTTTAAGGGCAACCAAAACATTTATGCCTTCCACGTAAAGCACACCTAAACACACCCATAATATATTTGCACTAAATCCCTCTTCAATTCCCCCACTTTAATTACACTTGCAGACACATACATTTGGCGCCTAAATTCGATTCAAACAACGGAAATAACGACCTAACGGCTAAGTTCAATCTTAAACATTCCCATTTATGTCATCTTCAACATCCCAGTAGACAACATTCGAGGGGTCCAAAATCCTAAAAGTCTTTATCATCCTTCAAAGATATAAAAACATTTCGCTGAACAAACAAAACACAGCATAATCTGCAAAAGGTAGCATCAAAAAATCCGTATCCAGTTTTTTCTTTAATTCGTCTGTTCCTATTAAATATCATATATATGGTCATAATGCAATGATGTCTCACTAATTAATTAGGCTTCACTGAATCTTATGTTATTTTTGTATGTGTTTTTTGCAGATTTTATAGGACAATTGCTTTAAAGGTTGATAGAGATGATGTCTTCTGAGGAGGTGAAGATTCGCGGGGAGCTTGAGATGGATGTGGAAAGAGAGCTAGAAGAAGAAATCAAGGAAGGAATATGTCATCTTGCTTTTAGGCTGCAGAGGCTATATCAGCTGCAAAAAGAAAGGAATGAAAAAGAAGTATCTGAGTTCGGTGTCAAATGCCATCAACGAGGTACTGCCAAGAACAAAATACTTTCTGAGGTTAACATAAATATCAAAATGGAAGGTGGAACAAAGATTGAAATTAAAGAGATCAAGAAACACCAACCTCGCGAAAATCGCTTTGTGAGCACTCCAAAAACTGAGAGTGTTCGAGGTGGAATTATGGCTGCTCCTCCTTCTACCAAGCAATTTGACTGGACCAAGAGTCTTCGATCAGGACCAAGTTCGAGAATTGATTGTTCTCATCAATCTAGAGTATTTAGCAATCAAGCTAAAACAAGTGCTTCGCTGCAGCGCAAGGTAAATATGGGCGTCAATAAAAAAGTGCAGCAGCTAGCTTGAACAGATCGATGCCTTTCCAATATGCTTCAGATTGTTTTGGTTTTCTTGACTTAAAAATTATGTGACTGTTTTGAAATTGTTTTGGTTTTCTTGAATTAAAAATAATACGACTGTTTTGAGCAAGTTTGTGTGTGATAATGAATAAGCCTAGTTGGCACAATATAAGATTTTTCTTTTTTTTTTTTTTTTTTGGAGTGTTGCATTGGCAATATATATGAAAGGCGAATCTTGGCATCTGATTGCAAGAAAAGTGATTTTTCCACTTTGTGCTAATCTTTGCACTCTATGTAACATATTTATTGTAATGATAAAACAATATTTGAAGCCTTTGCTTTTCCCCTTTGAGCTCTGCTTTTAAGAGTAATAATGTACATTTTAAGAGAATAAGAGTGGTATAGTGATAATAGTCATCGTTTCTCTTAATATTTTTCTGAGTTCATCTTTTGCCACATTCCTAATTCTAATCTAACCTAGAATTGATATTATTTCATCAGCTGGAGGCTTGGGCCAAAAGTATGATATTACAAGTTTGCAACATAATTCAGAAATTTTATATCTCATAGCAATACGCCCTGGTGGAGCAATGCTCAGTTTTGTTTTCTTGATGCCAACATGGGCATCAGTAAAAAGTCATTTTAATGTTTAACGTAGCGAACCTCAATTCATTCGTACCAATACAGACAAATCGCATCATGGCGGAGGAGGCCACAGCGTCCCAATTAGACACACATGTAGATATCCATAGGGCCGGTAAAATGGTCCATTCGTCTAAACTGAGCCATAGTCACAAGCAATGGCCCAATCAACTTGTAGCCGAATTAATTCTTTCTCCAACCAAAATATTGTTGATAACTTTCCGAAAGAATTTGTAGCTGATACAAATGGTGCCCACACAATTTCATTCTATCCTGTTGATAAATTTTACTCCAAAAATATTTTAATTAGAAAAAACTTCCATCTGGATGTAGCCTAACAAATGCAAGCCAACAATTCAAAATCTTCATTTGTTGTCTTAGAGTTCGATATTCACCACCCGCAGAATTAGTCATTTCATCTAAATAAAACTTGTTCATCAAAAGTTCCCCAAAAGAAGAAATCAAGAAGAACCGCACGATAGCTTTCCATCATATATAGACATAGTAGTATAAAACAATCGACATTCAAGGCATTTTCTTTGTTGAAATATTAGGATACAAATTCTTGTAATTATCCTTTCCTTTTTAAGTGATAGGCTTCATTATAGTAATTGATTATAAGTGATCGATTATAGGTGATTAGGCTTGATTATAGGTGATTGATTGTTGGTGATTATATTACCACATTTGTCGGTCATGATTAACTTGTATATGACCACTATATGTACTCTATACAAAGATGAATAGAAACGTGTGCATGAATAAACTGATTCATCATTGCAAAGGTTCTTGCTTTTTTTCATGTAACTTAATATACAGTAGCTTATAAAAAAGATAAATAATCACTGCCAGTCCAGTTTCAGGGTAAAATGACCTTAAATGAATGGATCACAGTGTGCAATAAAGTATCACATACGTTTAAATGTTAAAGACCTAGACCTACATATTTCAATAATTTTTTTGTCATTCGTAAGAAACATCCTTCGATTTTATTATGCATAAATAGATTTCCAGGTTTCATTCAAAAAATAAAAAAGAAATAAAAGAGAAAAAAAAAATAATGTCGCATCGATGCCCACATGGCTCCTTGGGAACATCGAAAAGAACGAGAACAAAGAAGAAATAGGAAATCGGTCCAAGCTTTGGATCTATCGACTTTCTCAGACATGAAACTTATCCCATAATGTATGTGTTTTTTTTTAACGTAAGAATTAACACACTTAAACTAGTGTTGCATATCCATTCATTAGTGGCTACACTACACAACAGCATTCTCTTTCCGAACAAAAAAGAAACAAAGTGATGCAACAAAACAAATAATCTCAGAGATGAAGACAAGCTTATTTTAATTTGTACTAGTAATTAATACAGAAATCTGGTAGAGCTGTTTCTTTCCCGAGATGCACATCCATCCATGATCAAACGCCATACGTTTTCTAGTGTTAATTCAACCATCTTCCTCAGAGTCGAAGGCACTCACTCAATCATACGCAACCATAAAATATATTACAAAAAAAATGCAGTAGCAGCAACTATTTTATATAGTCATGTAACGTATGGTATTTTTATCCAAAATAAAAAACAAATTGAGAAAAGAAAATTCTAACCCCAAAAAAAATTGTTAAAAGAAAGCTATGTGTCGTTGGACCGAAAAATAAAAAGAAAATAAAAAAGGTATATCACACGTGTCTTCATCAACTACTTCCACGTATATAGTAATTCAATAGGAAGGATTGCACTTGAAACAACCCCAAGCAATCAGTCTTGGCATTTGATTGTACCTGGAGATAGACATGCCTCCTACTTCTTCAAGAGAATGTGTCCAAAGAGAAGTTATTCTCCCACGCCATTCTCATGAATCATGATATCCCCATTGATTCTATTCTACCAAATAAGATGTTTATCTCCATTGAGAGAAAGGGTTTGAACAGGAGATAGAGTGAGCACGACATTGAATGCAGGCACAAGATCAGCGTTGAAGAAAGAAAGATAAAGTGCATACATTAAATTCCATATCCATAATTTGCATTCGTGACAACCTCCACCCACAAAAAAATAAAAAAAAAAAAGACCTCCCCAAAATCCCTCATGAGTTTAGGACTCCATGAGTCTGAAGACTAGTCTGGACTTCACTCAGCCTGAAAGCTGAAAGCTTCCAACACCTCAATGTCTGTCCGTGCTGATTATTTCATAGATAATCAAAGCACATTTTCCAATGGTGTTGAACTCAAAAAATTTTCAAGAATGGAAGGAAAATGGTCACGTTCTGCAAAATGCAAATAGAAAGAGAAGGAGAAATGCAAATAGAAAGAGAAGGAGAAAATGCAACTTCCTCGACCAGACCAAACCATTGCACCATTCAAGGATTCAATACTTTCAACTAGATCATTAGGTTAACCTTAAAATCCCAGAATCCATCACTGGATATCCTCAGGACCTCATTCCAACATTAATTTACTCAAAAGAAACTGCCAATATATCCGCGAAACATAACGAAATTAAAACCAACATAAGTCATAGAAAATCACATGAAATTGAAGAAAGCCCTACTTAACTTAGTAAAATACTAAAAGACTACCACTAAAATTTCCCGAGCACCCTCCATCTCAATTTTCTTAAACCTTCTTCTAATACTTACAGAATATATATGTAATGATAAAAATATGGCCTTCAACTGTATAACTAGAGCTGAGCTGACCAGTTTTCTTCTACTAACTAGGGTTTCTTCCCAAGGGTATGCTTGTTATTATGCATCCAAACTTTGAGCACGTGCCTTTTGACTCCTAGCTCATTGCAGAAATTCTGCACCATTTCTTCATCTTGTTTCTGGATTCTCCAACCCAACTTCTCCGCCAGCTCCATCATCTTCTCCTTCTGCTCCTGAGAAAACTTGGTCCGAAACCGCTTTGTCGACGAGCTGCTGCCCAGCCCTCCTCCAAGTCCAGCTCCACCGCCGCTGTTCATGTTGGACATATCCTCTTGCTCACCTCCGCCAGAAGTTGAAGGCAAGGCGAGAGGCCTCGGCTGCTGCAGAGGAGGTGAGACGTGGTGAAGGTAACCAGATGGGGTGGTCCTGTAGGTTAGAAATTGCGGCGGCGGTGGTGGCTGCTGATAGTGGTGGTGATGGTGGTGGAAATGAAAAGGGTCAGCTGCCATGCCGCCAGAGATGGCTTCTTTGCGGTGAAAGTTACGGTGGCAGTTGCAGGCTGCGCATTTGAGGGCATCCAGTGTTCCTTCAGCTCCGGCAGCTAAGAACTCACCGCAGCCGTCGACGGCGTGGGCACCAATGCCAACTGCGTGATTCTTTAAGCATTCTCTGTACCTGGGCTTTCTCTGAGAGGTTGGTTCTGCTGACATTTCAACCGGGCTGGGGATTTTGGTGAGCCCGGTTGAGTTCGAGTGGGCAAGTGAGTCGTAACTCGGTCCCGTCTCCATCTCTACTTCATTCTCCTCTTGATCTTCAAACTCCATCATTTCTTGGCTAAATTGACCATCTAATTATCTACCAACTACTACTATTATATATTTTTAAAACCCTAGTATAGATGAGAGTTACCGTCAACCTGGAAATGCCCTTTTTAATTATGGGTTTGATTAGCTTAGGGAAATACACTACTCTGACGAAATTATGGACTGCAATTCTCGACGTCTGCTCTCGCATAATCCAAGTATTTTATTCAACATGAATTACATGTCTTAATTTACTTGGTCAAGAATATTAGTAGTATTACAAAAGAAATTGATAAAATGTAGTAATAGGTCAAAAAATAAGTTAAAAATATATAAGATTCACCAAACCAGGCGATTTGAGATTTAAAGAGGTATTGAGGATAAAGGGGCAAAATAACCATTGTTCGAGATATGGGGTGTGGTGGATATGTGATTGAGATGTTACTACAAAAATTTTTAGTTATCAAAATTTACTAAAGTTTTCGTATGTTTTTGGTATAGTTGTACATTTATTTCGTAAGAATTTACTTTTATACTTTCAAGATGCACAAATGGAAACTGATTTTATTTAGTATTGTTTTTAAAAACTATATTTTTAGAAAACTCCAAACACATTTTTTAATGCACCTCTTTACCTCACACACACAGTTACCTAAAAAAAAATCTTCAAAACTATTACAATAATGTTTCAAAAAATACATCACAAAAAACAACCTTCCCAATAAATTACGTTTTTGACAAACATTCTAGCTGGTATTGAGATAGTAGAAAATATGTAATGCCACCACTTTTTCATTGTATAAATTTTAAAATAAAATGAGCACTTTGTAGTTTGAAGTTTTTACATAAACAAAGTTAAAATTAATTTAAAATAAATTAGAATGTCTAGTAGTAGGACTTTTGATTTGTAAAGTCTGGAAAGTTCATGGTAAAATACTTCTCAATCTGTCAGCGTCATAATTGTAAGTAATATCATACAGCTTAAACTCTATTGTCCTATATGATACTCTTGTCTTGCGCTAGACTGTGACACTACTGCTCAATATGTGTAACATGATTTTCTAGTAGCTGAAATGAATTTTCCAAAGTATAGTTTTCCAGTCGATAAATACTTTCTGCTTTTGATAGAGGAATTTTCATACTTTAGAATAATGGTAGCATCACATATGTCTATATTATAGACATCTATTTTGCTCTTATATAAATAAGCATTAGTTTTTTTCTCTAAAAATTTAAGCCCTATAGGGAACAAAATTTTGTTTTATATAGTTTTACAGTGAAAAATAAATTGTATCTTGGTTAGAAATTACCTCCTTTTACTTATATTCTATTATTTCATCATTGATCATATATAGATAGCTTTTAATAAAAGGATTTCGAATGATTAATTGAAATAAATCCAATAGTACTATTGGAATAGATATTTTAGAAATCGTATTTAAAATTTTAGAGTTCCTCAATTTCTTAGTAAGTTGGAGGATTTTGAGCAAATTTTTCTTCTTTTTTAAACAACAGATGAAGGGTTCTCCCAAGTGATCTCCTTGTAGATCGGCTTTCAATTTTAATCTATTCCCATTAACAAAAAAAAAAAAAAATTATATGTACCGGCTATAGCCGGTGAGGACTCAGGGATGAAAAAATCTCAATACGGTTTTAACCGAGATACGATTATTTTCACCTTACACGGAAGTGTGAAAAAAGATGGTGCAGACAAAGGTGAGAGAGTATGGGGTACAGTACCATCAGTATATTTTTTAACAGAGAAAAGCTGAAAGAAAACAAAAGAATTTAATCCCACGCGCTTTCCTCAATCTCGCATCGTCACTCCTTTAACTGTTACAACTGTGTCACTGGTGCGCACGCATTTCCGTAGCCCGCGATTAAATGACGTGTTATAGGACCCACATTCACCCTCAAAGGAGGCGCGTCGAAAACAATGCATTCTTATTTTCCTCTTGATCCCGCTCTTATATTGCCGGTACATGTATTAAATTATATTGTTTTTAAAAATTTTATAAAATTTATAAGTTATTTTGATAAAATATCTGTATAAATTAATACACGTGATAACTGTATAAAAATATGAAACGATGGAGATAGAAGGCTCTTGGAGCAGGCAATGCACGGCTAGTACTAGGAAAATTGAAGGTGTTGGAATTTTGGAAATGGGATGGGTGGGGTTTTTTGGGTTGAAGTGGGAGGAACTTTCTTTGTGTGTTGAAGTTACGCAAAAGATTGAAAGATATGGGGATTTTTCATTTTTATAGGAGCAGAAAATGGGTGGGTGAGTGAGTGAGTGAGGAGGTGAAGATGTTTCCAAGAGTATTTAATGTTGCACCGTCCAGGAAACACAGGGGAGGGTGATTAAAATACCAAAAAGTAATGTGGGAGATGAGGTAATGTAGAATAACTTCACACACCTGTTCATTTGTGTGATTTTCACGCGCGAAACATTCCAGGAGATAATTGATATGCGAACTGAAGATGAAAAAGATAAGGTTTTTTAATGGATTATTAGATACAAAATATATGTTTATTATACAATTGTATTTGTGAGATAGAAAATAATTAGAATAGCGATTAGGAAATAAATTTTAAAAATAATCATAACAAACGGAGCCTTAAATTTGTTTTCAATGATTATTGAGTTAGTAATACCATGATTTGATGCCTCTTTTAGGGTGCAAAAGATTACCAGTTGAACACCTTCCAACCCCCTCCCCGAAGCATTAAAATAAAAAGTTATATTTTCATTCTTGATGCTATGATCATTCAATTATATATGCTCAGATCAATTTAGCATTACTGTTTTAGCCAAATAAACACAAAAAGGAAAGCCACTTATAGTTTCCCTATTTGTTTTCTCAATCACTTTTCTTCTTCTTGGTGTAAATATAAAGAAATCAATTATTTAGGTTCAATTCAAGCTAGTTAGTTTTGCATGGTGCATTGATAAATTTTGTGGTCTGATGTGGTCAGCTTGGATAAAAAATTGTTCAATTTTCAAATAACCGTTGGTTAGTCTTTGGTTTCAATACCAGACCATACATCAAAATACAGCCGCAGAAAGTACCAATAATAATAGTAGAAACCAGTCAAGAACTTGAATAGAGAGTTGACAAACTTCAAAGAATTGGAGTGCAGTTTTCTTCAGAAATAAAATGCAAATTTACAAGTACAATATTTGCAACCTGCACAATTTCGTTAAATTCCTATCTTTACTTTTTCTGGGCCCTAATATCTTCGTTTTTGCTCTTTCTGACTACAAGTGCTCCTCCAGGTTATGTTTCTCAAGTTTGTTTCTCAAATTTGGCTCATTTTCTCACATTCACAATGATAGTAATTTGACGAGGGATTATGATTACGAGCTTCAAAAAGTTGCCAAATGAACAAAATGGAAAAATAACATATCTTCGTAAACAATTGGCAAAGAATTAAAGATAAAAACAAGTATACTAACTTGATAGCATACTATAAATTTTGTGCAGTTGTCACCCGACATTCTTCAGTTTGTCAAACCCTAGTTTAACCTGGAATGGCTTTGTATATCTTTGGACGTTTATCATGGCTAGTAACAAAATGTTATTAGCTACTAGGCACTTTAAAAACCAAAAAAATTTAGTAGAAGCGAGGCTTACCACATCTCAAAACCACGGTAAAAAGTGTATTAATCTAGAATATATATATATATATATTTTTGGTAGAAAAACATTTAGGTGGAAGAAAGTGTCATCCCATTCCGAGGTTGAAGTAGGCTAAAGTATACATTTGGAACAGATTTTTTTTTTTCTTCTTGTAGAAAAAAAAATTTTATGAAGAGGAGAATCCAATCCCATTCCAAGGTCAAAGTCGGCAACCGGCGCATTATGCGACTTATAGTAACTTTTACAAATCGCACGTTTTAACTTACTCTAAAATTTGAATCTGAATACTGTCAACACAAAATACAAAACCTTTACCAATTAAACTTAGATGGGTACATATTAGCCCCTCCCAAACAGAAATCATCTTGTTCCACCTCCAAGTATAAATCCTTTCACCCCAAAAGACCAGGATTCATTTTTGCATAAGGAACAAAATTGATTCTTCATTTTCTGTGAAACAATGGTACAACTATAAAAGTGAAAATGGCAAAGGAATCAAGCTTTTTATATTAAAAAGTATTATCCAGTTTTCTTCATGTCTTTCCTTGAACCGCCAACTAGATGGAAAGACACATGACTAGACGTCTGCTGACACATACACACATACATGCATAGCCAATCAAACACACACAAAACACACACACGCAAACTCAAACACACTCTTCTGTCAGCTGGAAGGAAACCAATGTAGCACATAAATCTGTTCATTATAGCGTCTATAGAAGACAGAAAGATAAAGGACCCTCTACCATTTATGTCACTTGTTTCCTTTGTCATTCCTGAAAAAAATTCCATGCCATTATATACACACATTAGTTTCATCTAAATAAAGAGGAAAAATCAAACTGCTAACAGGTAAAGTTCTTCAAACATACATTCTTCGTTCAAAAACAAACCCTTGATTGTTGAGAGTTTTAATAATTATTGAGCGTGAATTGTGTCAAGTACGTGTTTGTTTAGAAGGTAGACGGTGAGAGAATAAGTGGAGAAAGGAAAATCGATGGAAGGTGACAAGACGAGAAAATAGTGGGGGCGACCTGATTTCCACTTCTAATCATTTTCCATTGCCAGGCACTGCCACTGTCCCACTATTTTGCCTCTTTCGCCATCATCACCACCATATATGCTCTTGGCTTTGTCTCCGTTTGCTTGTTTCTACATGTATTGTATCGCTTAACTTTGTCTATTCTAATTCCTCCTTTTCATTATTTCCAACTTGATCACCATTATGGTATTACCTCAAACAAGGCTGGTTAATTATCAAAACTGATTTCACTTTTCACCCTTGATACTTTTTTACTGATTATTTTTTGCTCTCAAGCAATTTCTTGGGAGAAAATCTGACAGTGGAATTCTCTCCCTCGAACCTCTATTGGTCCAATTGGGCCCCCTCTCCAAAAGAAGAAGAAGAAGTGTAGAATGGGAATACTTTGACAAAAAAGTAAAAAGTCCAGTGCCATTTTATTCACGAGAAAGAAAAGTGGCATAGTGTGCAGATATATATTGTTCATTTATCTTCATTATTAGCGGAAGAAACATGCAGGTTTCCAGATAAATAAAAGGTTTAGAATGCAAAATTAACACGGTTGATTACTTTAGGAGGTAAAAAGTCTAAATTAAGAAAACACATGGTGAGAATTATTGAAAAATTGGGGTCCAAAGTGAAATCTGCGTCAATAGTCACCAATTAAAAACAATTAATCATCATCAATGCTAGCTTAATCACGCCTAAATTGCATGTGGATGTCGGTAAAACCAAATTTACATGGTTGATGTTGGTGAACAATTTGGAGGTCAAGAGGCAAGCACAGTCGCACACAGTGAGAGAAATTAAGAGCGAGAATGTGAGATTTTTTTGGCCCACCAAGAACAGAGTTTTGGTTGACAATCCACATAACGAGGATAAAGCTGCATTTCTTTATTCCAGAAAGCTTCCATTCATCATTGCTCGTGTTGTTTGTTCTTTGTGTATTTTCAAATCATTATGGCTCTTTGTCTAGAAAACCAAAACGGGGTTGGATATCGCTGTCTGCTTAGAAATCAGATGTCAATAATTTCATCATTACCAATAATTCCTTTCCTAATAATTTCTGATACATGCAAAGTTTTTTATGTTTCAGATACACGCACTATGATGTACATATTCTTTCATAATGCAATTGGAATTAATTCTAATTTATTTATTTATTTATTTTTAATTCTAATATTTTTGAACTAATTCTAATATTTTGAACTGAAAAGAAATTGTGAAATTAAATAATTTTAATTAGTGCATTTCAAATTTTTGTTAAATTGAAGCCAACTCGTTTAGAAATGTTTTTGATCCGTTTCCATCAAAGTACATGTCAGATTCACATGATGCATTATGAATAATGTTCTTTTTTTTTCTTTTAAAAAAATTGGGATTTTATCCTACCATAGATAATATTCTCCTGAAAATTTAGAACTAGAGGTAGGGCTGTCAACGGTCTGGGACCCGATCCGGACTCGTTGATTTTTTTCGGGTCCGGGTAGGAATAAAATTCCATTTACCCGGACCTGTTTTTTCTTAATAAAAAACAGGTCGAATCCGGAATATTATGTTCCGATTCGGATCTGACCCGGACCCGTTTATATATATAATAATTATAAATTATATATACATATTTTAAATTTTTAATACATAATACTTAATAAATAACAATTATAATATATATACATACGTATTTGACACTTCTAATACTCAATACTTAATAAATAATAATTGTAAAATATATAAAAATATTTTATATTTTCAAGACTCGGACCCGGACCCGAACGAACTCAGATCCGGGAAACCAAATGCAAGACCCGTCGGGTCCCGGGTTCGGGTTCGGAACCATAACACAAAAATGGGTCTGCGTCCGGAATATTCAATTCCCGCTCGAACCCGACCCGTTGACACCCCTAACTAGAGGATCTAATTTCAACAAATTCGGCATATTCATCAATGATGATGGGTTTGAAACTTTGTCATTTTATTCATATGTTGTTCAAGATGTTTGTTGAAATCATCTCTACGAAAGTTTGCTCCTTTCTCTAATTTTAGATTCAAATATGAGTCTCACATTTCCTTTTCCTTTAGTGATGCTAATCTTACTTACAACCCCAAAAAAAAAAAAAAAAATTGTTGGAATACAATTTTTGATTAACAAGTAATGCTTAAAAATTTCAACTAACTAGATTCGATTTGCAATTCATATTTTGTTAGGGTTTCAATCCGCCATTAGAAGGAAGGGATAATTACAGAAACCTCCCTTGAGGTTTCTGACAATTTCACTTGGTGCCCCTCAATTTTCAAAAATTACACAAACCTCCATTGCATTTACTATTTTAGCAACAAGACGTCCCTTGTCAACATAAATTTTAAATGAAAATCCAAATTTGCCCTTCGTAATCTAAAAACCAAAAAAACATATTATTTTCTTTACCACTTGAACCACTACCACCAACTTAATGAATATCGCCACTAACAACCATAAAACAATTTGACCAACATTGGTATACCACTACCAATTGATCAGGAAAATAAAAACAAAAATTTCATATTCTTTTTACCAATTGAACAACAACCACAACCATCACCATATCACGCTAGGTCCATGTTCATCAGTGACTATCACCACAAGTAATCGGATTATAGAGGCAAAATTCTTAAATATTCCCTAGCGAGACACCCAAATTTTTTTGCTCAAAACCAATTATGTATTAGTAACTTCCAGACCCTAAATTCATAAATAATTTCATATATAATAATAAGAATAATATATTATATTAGAAAAAATTTTAAAAAATTTAAAAGCTCTTAAATGGGTGGTTGGTTGTGATTGCAAGAAGGGATAGAGAACGAAAAGTATGATAAGTCAAAGGTCATTATAATCATTTTAGCTAGCCAAGGGAGGTTAGTGTAATTTTTGAAACCTCAGGGGTGCCAGGTGTAATTGTCAGATGCCTCAAGGGAGGTTTTTGTAATTATCTTTAGAAGGAAAACGAAAGAAATTGGTTTGATTTAGCAAGTGTTGCTTTGTACAAACTCAAAGTTGATCATCACTAAAATCTTCTAAAATTTGCGTAAAAAAAAAATGAGGATAAATTTAAGGATTATTTCCATTACCAAGCTTTGAGCCTTGATGTAGACATCAGCGGTCTAGTTCGCTTTAACCTAGAAAAAATTTTTTTTACTAGTTTTCACATCACTTACCAAATTTCCTCCTAATGTATGATGGAGAAAACAGAACTTATTATCCTTCTTCTCCTCCTATTGACCTTGTTACTGCTGGTTTTTTTCTTAAATAGGAACATTTTTCAATCAAAACTAAGCAGGATTTGGCGGTGGTTTATCTTTGGTGAAAGAAACAATACGAAGGCAAGGCAAGCCTGCTAGTAACGGGGTTGCCCATAATATAAGAACAAAGTATTTATACTTCATTTCGATGAATATTTTTTTGTGTATTTTTAAAAAAATATTATTATAGCAGTTTTAGAAATTTTTTTTAGTAAATGTGTATGTTCGATAAAAAAAGTAATTAAAAATATTTCTGAAATTTTTTAAAAAAATATTTTAAAAAAAACAACACTAATAAACTAAAATTGCCAGTAGCACAATACAACCCTTTATAAGATCAGAGACTCGTAGGTCTGTCCATATTGAGTGGCTCGAACCCTTTAACCTTTTACCGTAGAACTAATTGCTTGGTTGTTAATGTCAATATTGATACTAAAGTTCAACAATCTAATAATGAAAGGGAAAAAAAATGAAATTAGTAGGATGCATGAGCTTTTCTTAAGATGATTGTGACATTTGATTTGATGTAAATTTAAATAATTGGTGCATGTGAGTGTTGCAGGATAGCAGTAAGGAAGGCTTTAGTCAGATCAGATTTTGTTAGTTGCAGTGGTCTAATAGAACATGGCCCCATTGTTTTGTGATAAATATGAGCATTGAAGAAGCTATAAATAAAGCCAAGGAATCAAACAGTACTATGTTTGGGCTGACAGTCTCAAATGCTTCCTCCACTATCATCCAGCTTGCACAAAAACAGAAACTGGTCTCTGTCTTCTTCCGCCATTTACTGTAACATATCTATGCTTGTAATTAAAACTATAATATGCCCATCCTTCCTTTTATCATTATTCTGGTAAATTTGTATAAAGAAGTCAATAGTGCTGCATTTTTTTTTTCACTATTGGCATAATATTGACCCAGAATATATTACGTCACCATCTTTTTCTTTAGTTCAGATTGAATGCTCTGCAAGAATTGCTGATTTGCAAGCATCGTACATTTGACGTACACTTATATGGTACACAATATAAATTTATAAAGAATAAATAAAATGTTGACAACTTATGCGGGTTTACTTATTTATAGATTAAATTAACAACTCATATGAGTCCACCCTTCTTATTCTCATTCAACGATTGGTTCTTTGAATGGTACAAAGTTGACTCAAATTTGTACGATAACCAAATCCTCCATTTGACAATTATAAATTTACAAGAATTTGACTGTGCAGACGTTTATTAAGTAACTTTGAAATGAAACTAATTCTCTTTTTTTTTTTTTTCCTTTGCTTTGTAATGGAAATAAGGAAAGAAGTGAATGAGAGTCAAATCAAATGCAAATATTCACATTTAAAATTAAGTGATCAACATCACCTCATTACTTTTTCCCGTTTTCTATATACATGTTCTCGTTGTATATTTCTAGGGTGCAAAAGTGTGCCTGTGTTTTAGTGTGTTATGATAGGTGTATAGTTAGTTAGTTCTAGATAATTGATAAGTTCCCTAGAAAGAAACAAAAATGAATTGCCTACAAATGTGCAAAGTAGGTTTAGACAAAGCTTAAATCGACAATCAAGCGTGCGATTAGAAGATACGGGCAAATCGTGTAAGCACGCTTTGTACGTTACTTGAGGGCTCCATTACTTTATAACCCTATAAAACATTCCAAGACATTAAATCAATAGGATTCTACAAATCGGGAACCATTGACTGAGTCATGAATTTTTACTGAATAACTAGGTCACAACCAAAACATACATCGGCTTTGGCCGAAAGACAGACTGATGATTCGACGTACTTGATAAAATCTTAAATTCACGGACCAAGAGCAATGACGAAAATATTTGTGAAGATTGTGTAACAATTGTGTCTGGCAAAGGTCTACGTAATGAAACAACAGAATTATACCTCGTTTAAAGACAAAAAATGAGTAACTGATGCCAAGTTTTTACCAAATCCCCGAAAAATTTGCGTACCAATATTCAAACTTGTCCCAGATATGTGGAGGAAACAGTTGCACGTATGATTAGGCGGCCTTTCTCTTCAAGTAAAATGTAAAAGCAAAGAGGATTGAACAGTTTGAATTCTATGACTCCACCTCAGAGATTGGAGGTTCGAATTTTACCAACACCATTTCTCTATCCACAATTGTAATAATATAGGTCGATAAAAAAAAGTAAAATATAAAAATTTATGAGACACTAGCATTGAAGATGAATCAAACTATGACAGGGCCATCTGAGAGACATCAGAAATAATAGCCCTTCAGATTTCACTCACCACACAATCTCTACAACCATCCCCGCCTTACAAAAGGCTGCAAATAACCATGGGATGAAATTCAACTTAAAGATACAATTTGTATACCACATATGAACAAATACTAGTGCCAATTTCAGTTAAGTTTTGGTTTCTGATACTTTCGTATTTCAGGAAAGCAACTTTATTCCTTGATCATTTTTAGCTTCAAAAGAAGCACATGTTTTTGTAACTTTAAATCTTGTTTTAAGAAGGGAAAAGAGTAAGAGATGGAATCCCCACTTAATTGACTTCTTCCGGTTTCCTTCCAGTCATATACAGGTGTCGAAAAACCAGTTGCAGGTTAACAATCTGCCTTTAGTAGACATGTAATAAACACAAAAAGATAGTCAAGTTCCACAATCTGACTAGACCAACCATTGCAAGATTACAGTAAATTCCCAAAATAAGACCTCTAAATCATTATGGAGTTGATGTCTATTTCTTAATGAATGCAACATAAAATTGCCAAATTCGTAATTCTATGCAATTAGAGTCGTGCAGTCTGGAAGCAAGCAATAGTTCATGTGCCTCAGCTGTATTAATCCTCGCAAAATATTCCATGAATGAATTCTAAAGCTATTGGCTTTCATCTCTAATGTACCAGACAGTTCCTTGCAGATACACAATAAGCTTTTGCCTTTAGAACCATTTACTTGAATTCTGAGTGTCCGACAGAAAATTGTTTTAAGTGGACTACGTCCTTTGAGGGTGGCAGCAATGGCAAACTTCATGCAGCTTCTAAGTGGTGAGCTTGTAACCCCCCCTGCAGGCACTTCACTGCCCCATCATAGTTTAGAAAGCCCATAAACCAGAACTCATGATTGTCAACAGATATAACCTGGATGTATTTCTCAGAAGGATTGATTCTGCTTGATGAAGGATTCACTGCTTTAAGCTGATGTAACGGGATAACCACCTAGACATATTGAAGGGGGCAAAGAGAATCTGTTAGCAAACATTCTGTATATAATCCAATGGATTATTAAGCATCAGAAATTTTGTAGATTAACAACGTAGGAAATAACCTTTTAACAGCATAAACACAAATCAATATGTATCCTCTTAAAACATACATGTAGAATATTAGTTTTAAAACAAATAAAGGGAGTTTCAAAAGAGGACTTTAATCGGCTAAAATATCCATTGGAAACTAATAACCTCAAAATTATGAGACGTGCATGCATAAACCATGATAAAAGTCAAGAAAAGCTCCATGAAATACTCTGATACTCAACATGCCAATGGGAAAAAAAGCAACAGTTAAGCACTCTCCCTCAAAGCCACTTCACCCATATGTTGACCATGATATTGATAAACAATATTGGCTTTGGACATTCTAAGCTTTGCAAAAATTTGAGCAAGGGATTGGATACCCTGGAAGAAGACGGAAGAAAGCCAGGCTAAAGAATGACATAATAGTTGGAAAATGGCAAAAGTAGAGACAAGAAGACAAAAGCTTAGCCTTGAATAATGCGCTAAAAAGAGAGTGAATTAGGAAAAGGGTGCTAGATAGAGCTAAATGGAGAAAATGATCAGGTGGCCAACCATATATAGGCTTCGTCTCCCAGTAATATCTATCACATGTTGTAACTCAGAAGCCAAATTACTGCTCATTATTTCCCACATCACCATCAAAAATCAAATATTAATTTAGATCATCCTGATATACCAGAATTCACTCGCATCTAGTTTTAACAAAAATTTATGAAAAGACAAACAAGAAAGCAAGCTGTTCAATAATGTTCTAAGTTCCACGACTCACTGAAAATTCCCATGCTTTCTATCATATAAATATCCTGTGTGGCACTAAGACTTCATGGACTCCGAACCATTTTACCAAGATCAAAAAAACTTGAATTGCAATAGGATTTCAAACTATCTCATGCTGTTCAATAATGTTCCAAGTTAGACAACTCACGAAAATTTCAGCCTGTGACTATCTCATGCTTTTTTTCATATCAACATCCTGCGCGGCACTAAGAATTCATGGACTCTTGAATCATTTTGCCCTAGATCACAAAACCTAAAATCACATCAAACATTTCAAGCTTGATTCAGTCAGCTAGTGCATCCATACATAGAACAATGTTAATGAGCCAGCGAATCGCTTGTCCTAAAATGCTAATGGATAATATGCAGAACAGAGAGAACTACACGCTAGGTATTGAAAGAAACAACAAATCCTGTTGATTCTAGCAGATTCATATATCCTTTATACCTTAGTCTAAAGCTTTTCACTTGACTTGTTTCTGGACTGCAAGACACTCTACATTCCATACTTAATATCAATTATTTTAGTAGTTAAAACAAGAAATATTGTGGGCATAGTATTACTGTTTATTCTTCAAATGTTCATTCCAATATCTAGACAAATATTGGTGCTACAAATTTGTTTAACCATAAAAGAAGATCTAGGACATTCAAAAAAGTAAAGGAATTTATTCCCCAGTCCAAATCAATATTCTGTGTCTTTCAAAATCACCTATCATTAATGCCAAATCTTGCCAGCAGCGAAGTATTTACTGCACAACAACCAGGAAGCATACTGTTTTAAGCACACATGGAATGGCACTAAGAGCTAGAGCACACATGCTTTTCTAAATGAGCAAAAATTAGGCATCTATCAGTCAAACTAGTCATGTTTTTTCTTCTTTTTGTCCAATGTCAAGAAAAGAAGGAAAAAACTCCACAAAGACCTTATGACAACAACATATCTGCATGCAATAGTTGACAAGTTAATAAACAAGTATGTTAGAGGCATGTAAATAGGAAAGTCTTGAACTTGCTAGAAGAGATAGTTTGGAATTCCACATTCTTATATATATTACATTCAAAACTAAAACAAATTTCAACAAAATACCAAAGATAAATTCATCTTCCTGCATTATTGATAGACAATAGAGTAAATCTGACAAGATTATTTTAAGCAATAAAATATAAGCATCTTTTAACCAAGATCTTGGCAGATAGACTAGAATATTGAAAGAGTCATAGATAGTCAGATTGAGTCAGATAGCAGAACAAGATGCACTAGCTTTAAGCTGAAATGATCTCCTAAAATCATTTACAATGAGGTTCATTTAAATTTCATGTATAAAATTCAATAGAATACTGCACTGGATGCCGAGAACATTGTTTGATTGTACCTTGTAATAGCTCCATTCAGTCTTCTCATCAGACTTGTATGAGAGAGGATTGTCACTACAAAATGCAAGCTTTGCAGTTGAAACATATAAAACACCCATCACAGGACCAGCCGATGTGGACAAATAACAAGCAAATGAATTTTGAAGCTCTTCCTCAGGAACTGTTTCAAAAGTTTGATGAAATATCTTCTCATAGCCACCTTCTGTGAGAACCTTAGTTCCTTGTGCAATTCTTCCCAGAGCAGCATCAGAAAGACTGGGACCGGTTTTCACTAATTCAAAAAGAAAAACATACTTTAGCAGTTTCCGGAGTAGAGCATCGATTATATTTTGGAGGACGCAGAAGTATGACCTACATATTTTTCTCTTGAGCCCAAACTAACTCAATCCAGAAGAAACAGGAGCCCCCCGCCCCCCCAAAAATAAATAAATAAAAATAAAAGATCTCCAAGCTAAAGCTAAAAAATCCATGTCACACACTTGTAAATGTTGAATATTTAAGTCAACTGTATAATAATACTTCGACAGATGCTAAAGTACAGTGGTATGTTGTCATTTTTAAATTTCAGTGTAGCACGACTCTCAACCATAAATGCAAACATTTGACAAAGATTTATGGAAACATATAAATCAGTTAAATATCCTCCATGTCAAAAACCTTAAACCTTACAGGTATGTAATCAAAATGATAAATAATTTTGCTAAAGATATTTATGAGCATAAATGAACATCCTGCTAAAATGTAATACTCAATCCCTGATCTAACCTCTTCGTGACTTCCTAGCAGCTCAGACCTTTTTTTCAAGGCAATGCTTTTTGCTAGTTTTTATGTTCCAAAAATCCACTTCCAGACAAAAATAATAATGAAAAAAATGTGATAGAGGCCATTTAATTAGAAACAGAAGAAAAATAATCTCTTGCTTAGCATCCATGTCAAATTGACAAGGAAGGGCATTATATTAATCAGCACAAAATTATCAACCTATCAACTAAACTACATAGTTACTTGAAACTTCAGCAAAACTTCTACCATCAAACACAAAAATCAAACTTCAGTAAAAGCAAACATAAAACAAGAACAATGGAAATTTATGATGTACTTACGATGTTGCCAAGTGTTTTCAGCCAAGTCCTCAGCCTTCTTTGTTGCTTCCCTAACATTCCTCCCCCATCTCCCTAACACATCTTTCACACTCTCCATAGTATCTGATAATAATAGAAATTGAACAATATTAACACCTTATCTATTTCGCTTTCAACCGTTCAATATCTCAACCAAAAACCAACAAAAAAAAAATTCAAATTTCTCCATCTAATTAGCCCTAATTCTGCATTTTCCACCACACAGGTTACCTATTGTTCACTCCAATCAAATTACCATACCTAAAAGCATTCAAAAAAATATCGAATTCAACGAAAAGCAAAAATATAATTGAAGTTTCCAACAAAATCCGAATTATGATCAATAATAAAAGGAAAAAAAAAAAAGCTTACTTTTGATATTAATGGAGGACGAGTTATCCGAAGGAGCGGGAGAATGAGCGACGTAGGGGTTCGATCCGTGCTCTTCTGGAAACGACACCGTCCTCGATCTCGGCTCCGGCGATTCCGACACCAATTCCTGGCTCCACCGCACCGATTTCTTCGATTTGCTATTCAATGGACTCGCCGATTTATCATTTCCGCTCTCAGTACTCTCATTGTTAATATTATTCCTATTTATATCCTCGTTTACTAAACTAGCAGAAGAAGAATCATTCTCCGATTTTTGTTTTTCATTTTGTTGTTCTCCATTGGATTCGCTGGGGTTGCGATCAGGATTCGGACTCGGATCCGTTTCCTGACCCGAACTCTTCTTCCGTTCCAGCTCCGCTACTTCTTTCTTTGCTCCTTCGTCTTCTCCTCCGGCGTTGCTCGGCTGCTCCATCTTATCAACTTCAAAATTATGGCGGCGCGTGAAATGACGCGTGCGAATTGGATTGGTTTTGTGTTATTATTATTATTATTATTATTATTTGGGTTTCCTCGTATTTCTAACGAATTGGATGTTGAAATGAGAGTTGTCGTCCGTTATAACTCTATTAGAATTTGAGTTAATTACAATTTGTCCCCTTAAACTATGCTACTGTATCATTATGCCCGATTAATTCTAATTATATCAATCACCGCCCTGAAGCATTTAATTAAATCAAATAGGTCCATAAAACCCAGCTTTTAAGAAAACAAATATAAAGATATCAAAATGAGCCTAAAAGTTTTTTTTTTTTTTTTTTTTTTTGAGAATTGAGCCTAAAAGTTACTAATAACTTCATCATAAGAATCAAAACTTACATATGACACTAAACACAATACTTCATGAGTTCGCAGGACTTTAGCACAAAATTTATTAAACAAGATCATCAAGAATCATACAAAATTTATTAAACAAGATTATCAAGAATCATTGATTGAAGAATCGCATTGGAGAACGTTTGAGCATAGAAAAGTTGAGTTTCCATTACTTCTTTGGTCTCACAACAATGAAATATTGACGAAATGACAAATCCGAGAAGTTATCCAAACATTGTTTTTTCAATCTTTCTGCTACATTACAGGATAGGATCATTAAGTTTAGGATTCATCAAATTCCTGTAGAGCTCCTGTATGGAGCCATCAGACTAGACAAAACAATCAGATTGTATTGCAATGGAAACATCAATCAGTTTACAAATCCAACAATCACAATTCCTAATCTATCATACAAATCAAAACAATCAAATCAAAATTGGGAAGCTCCATTTATATGAAGCAGAATGCCACTCAACTCCAAGAAACCAAGGAGTGCTCAACTTTCTTGCTAAATCGCTGTACGTTTACAGACAGGGCAAACGTTTTTCTCGAACAACCATCTTTTGATACAATCAACATGGTACTCATGTCCGCATCTAAGAGTTCCCAATGTCTCCTCATTCTCGTACTCACTCTGGCACACTACACAAATTTCAGACTGTGCATCTCCATCTTGATTTCCAAGTGTTTGATATTTTCTAGTTTTCAGATGCTCTGAGATGGTTGTTGCTTCAGACACATTGCTGTGATTCCTTTCTGCTGATGAACCAATCACTTCGTCATTAGGCATCGAAGTGCTGAAGCTGACAAGATCTGCACTCGTATTGACAAACTCTCCATCTGCATCAAGTATGGCAATATCCTCTCCTGGTTGATATCTAAACCGAACTAGGACTTCTAGTGCACTTTGATCAGGTTCTTGAAGATGGTACCGGCGCGAATAGTTTCGCCTTTGATTCTCGTACTCCAGAGGCCATACGAAGCTTCCTGGTACAATATTTACCTCTTGAACCCCAATCTCCCAAGATTGGTTAAAGTAATAGTTATGCAAATCAATTGCTTCCATGGGATTATAGGCTGGCTGATGATAATAACCAGGGAAATCATAAAAAGTAGGATGACAATAAACAAGAAAATGATCAGGCAGGGAGAAACTATAGTTTCTGTAATAATTGTCCATGTCTTGTTGAACCAGTGGAGAATACGGATGATGATGGTGGTGGTGGTGGTGGTGGACAAAGGTGGGCTGGAAGTGCTGCTGTTGCATGATTCTTGGAGGCTGATGGCGCTGGTGGCGGTTTCTTTGGGACTGATTAGTATTGCTCTGCTTCAAATTGACAGAATATTTACTCGGGAATAAAAATGTATGAGAATTATGCCTGCAATCATATGGTTTTACTTTTATATTGGAAAAATTGAGGAATCCGAACCTGGGTAGGAGTCGAAATGCTCAAATTGGAAAGTTTGGTTTTAGAAACGGGAGATACATATTCGCCAATAACAACAATTGAAAAGGAAATTTCTCCAATCCAACCGCTCTTTTTATTTCCTTTTTCTGTTCATGACGTTAGATTGGGCTTTCCGGCAGAAATAAGCTACAAATTTTGGGAAAAAGGGACCATATTGGGCCTGTGAAATAAATAACTGATCTCCAGGAATCATGGCCCATAGTCATAACGGTATCGTCTTTATAATTTAATCGAAATCTTTTTCTTTTCGCAAAATTGGGTGCAAAATGTGTGTTTTTATATTTGACTATGAGTCCAATACTAATTAGAGATATTTTAATTAGATCTTAATTAGTTTTCCCAATCTAACCTTTAAAATTTGTAAAATTAATAATCAATTTGCAATGTTGCACCGCTAGTAATAAGATCGTGTAATAGCCCCTTATATGAAATTGAACGAGGCAATTTTTGCACCCGTTTGACGTTTAAATGGTCAGGCTTAAACTTCGAAGGGCCAAATCAGAAATCAATTACAATTCAATTGATGTGATATTATACCTGAGGGCCAAAGCAAAAAATAAAAATTTAAATAGTCAAGTGGCAAATTTCATGTTTTACAACATTGAAGAAAATTAATCTCCATCAGTCCACAGAACTACTATTTGATGTCAACTGATCCATGCCCCGTATGAATGGCTTTGACAAGTGAAATTCAAAAGGGAATATGAGAGTACATAATAGAGCAATAAACGTACAAACGAAAAAGAAAAGTACAGTGGAATTCTTCAAGACAGATTCTGAACTCGAGCATTTTTCATAGTGGCCCCCCCTTTTTTCTTCCCAAACAAAAAAATGAGGTGACAAAATCCAAATAAAGGCAGCACATTTTGCTTGTTCCACAGCATATTGTCTCCTGCTCAGTTAAAATTCCTTGAATCTTGTGAAGGAATCCAAGCAAGATACTTACTCCGTTATTATCTGAAATTACAAAATACAAATGAAGTTGAAATTCAGAAATAAGGGACGCTTGCTTTTAATTATCTCAGTTTTTGTGTTTTTTTTTTCAACCTAAATGGGATACTCCGTGACCTTCATGGTGATATAGTAGAGTGGGAAGTACATATGATTCCAATGTTTCGAAACATAAATTTTTGGTGGGATCTTTCTCACCTACATAAGACATCGGTGTATCTGACAAGTGATATCATGAAATTGTATTAATAATAGGATGAAGAAAGGTCTAAAGAGAATATTTAAGTGACAAGTACTTTTGGGCAATTTTTGGGATAAGTTCAGTTGATCCTTCCACAATCATCGTGGTTTTCCATCAATTTTGACAAAGAGTAACTTCTATTTTAAGAACAAAAATTCCCTTCAATTGTTAAGAGAGTTGCATACCTTCTATCTATATCATTTTACAAGCTCTTTCGGTCAATATAGTCAAAAAAACTATGTAAAAAGCTTGATGAAATTAAGGAAGTATGAATATAATTGAGCTAAAATTTACAGACAAAAAGCAATAGAAATCAACACAATACCTATGATGTGGAGTGATGGAATGTCAATTGGAGAGGAAAAGGCATTTTTAGCTAGTTCAGGAGATGAAAACAATGACCTTCCATATTTAGCCGCTGAGATTAGAATAACAAACTTAATTCATGGGATTCTGGTGAGTGCAACACCCTGCAACGCCATTTTGCAGGTCATAAGATGTATAATGGGACCAAGTTGGTTCCCTACTACTACCAAAACGTTCTGGAGAAATGGTATAATGTGAGCAAGACGTTATTGAAAAGTTCTGATCATGACGTTATTCAGTTAATCATACAATATCCACCCACATGGAAAATTCTTAAATAGACCTGGTTCACAGCTCTACTTGTGAATCTTATAGTTTAAAAGAAAGCTACATACACATCCTTACATCATTTTTTTACATTAGCATTCATCACTTTGCTTACTCGGCACTCTTTTAAATCACAAGATCTACAAGTGGGTCGTGGACCCGATCCACCTAAGAATATTCCACCCAACATGTGCTTAAGAAACAAAAATTAAAATGCAACAATCAACTTTTAACTAGTTTTTAATAAAAAAATCAAGTACAATAATCTAGCAATTTTGACAAAGTAATAATAGGAATTTACAAATTTACACATTCTTTAAGGTTATGATTAGCATACGAGAGGGCAGAATCTAACAAAGAATTAAGGTGCTGTGGCTAAATTCATAACCTAATATACTGAATGTCCATGCTCTAGGTAATACTCTGACATGAATTTATGATCAAGAATTTCTTCAACAATCATATGGTTCGTTCAATAGGAATACAAAATTGTTAGGCTGACCTCTCTTTGCATTCCTGGTAGAGCAGCTGTTAACATTCCTCCCTATGGTAAATCATACACAAAAAATCGAGTGAAAAAAAATTGAAGGAAGTGTAAGAAAGTGGTCGAAGGACGAATAAAAGTAGGAAGTTGCACAGATTTGTGTCAAACAAATTTTCTTGCCCGAGATACTCCAAGCACACCCTCAAATAGTCCGAGCTTGATCATCTGCTCTTCTATATAAGCTATGCACTTGTCAAAGTTCTTGAATATTGTGTCAGTCTACAATGTTGTGGAATTTCATTCATGAATTCTTTCAATTATATAAGCAAATAAGTACCTAAAGAAAGTTATATTTTACATTTTCTAATTTTTATTTTTTTTAGAAAAAATATATATTTCTGTTATTCACACAAAGGCTTCTTTCTCTAGTCAAATTAGAACCGATACATAACGGTAAGATTTATGATACAGGAGCAAAGTCCGTTTCTCTGATGTACCATTAGTTGTATGACCAAGAAATAAATGTCTAATCTGGAAAAAATAATCTTACCTCATCGACTTGGTACGATTAATAATAAGGAGGATCAAACAGCCCTTCGAGCGGTGATTTTCCTTCAGCTGGAAAAGGTGCATTTATGTATACCAAATCCATCATGTCCAACACATATTCTGGCCATCCTTTCAGCTCTCCTTCCATGAATTTCCCACTTGCTCTAAAGCCATGGAGGCAAAGTATTCTTGGTTTCTTCCTCAATTCATTTTCCATGGTATGAAAATGTTTTGTGGCTCTTAAATTCTCTGTAAGGGTGCCTCACTTAGCTTAGCTAGAAGGGTCTCCTTTGTTGAGAGGTGGGCAGCAGAACACCTCAACGACTTTGATTTATAATACTGGACGTGACTTGGTCACTGATAAACTCAATCACATATTTTACATTGGTCCAATTAGAATTTAGACAAGACAAATTGAGCATTCTTCTTGGAATTTATATTGCATTACCAGCGATATTAATAGCTTAGTTGCAAGAGGAAATTAATAGGTTGGTTGCAAGATGAATTTTACTTCTGGACACATCCGCAGAGAAGCGAACCAAGTGGTGGATGTTGCCATGAGACTCAAATCAAATCATAGGTACATTAGTAAGATAATCACAATAATTTGGGTTCGACTATCAAGTTATTTCTTTTCCTTTTTTAGGTCTCTTGAACCCCAGAAAAGACTGATGCCTTTGCTAATCATGAATGTATTGAGGAGATAATTACATTTTTTCCTTCTATGACATTGCCTTGTACTATCTTGGATTTGGCAAGATTGGATAAGATGGTTTGTTAATTTAGATTTTTTCTTAATATTCTTTTTCAAAGGAGGTAAAGTGTCTATGTCCTCTTCGTCATTTTTTTTTTAATTTTATTTATCAAACCACGCATCTAGGTAATTATCTTTGAAAAAAAAAAAGGTTGTATTTGATAGTGCAAGTCCCTGAAAAGTTACCCCCATCTAAAGCCCTACTTTTCTGTTATTGTATACATATTTTACTTCTTCTAAAAGATTTAAGTAATCTCATTTTCAACCACACATACTATATAAATGCCTATTTTAATTCTTCTAACTGATTAAGTAATCTCATGTTCAACAAATACTACAAGATGATTCTGTAAAGTTTACATTAATTTGTACTCCAACATTAAGAAAACTGTGTACTTACTAGGACATAATTTTTTATAACTCATTTGGTTCCAATATTAATTTTCTTTTTTGGCTTGGAATTCCAATTGAGAGGGGCGTGTCCCTATCGTCTTGACGTCTAGTCTAACTACTATATGAGCCAAAGACTAATGCTGAGCCATTACAAGGGCGATTGACAGTGATAAGGTCCCATGGTAATTAATTTACTTCTCCAACCTATGAAGCCTATTCTAAGATTGTAAAATTTGAAATGAGAACCTTTGTAATATTATTTTTAGATAATCAATCTATATTATATTCATAACTCCATTCTAAGCTTTTTAACTTTTTATCGGTTTAAAAATTTTGAGAATCTTTATTTTATTCTTCTAAAATTTACATCTCCACCCCTAAAGTTTTAGGTGGAAAAAAAATGTACCGAGTACCTCCTGAAATCATATTGGTGCCGAAAGCAATTATACCTGACCCTTCTCATGTCCGAGAGTCCAAAGATATTTGGTACTTATGTCATAGCTCCTCTTGTGGTGTACGATCTGGATGAAATTACAATAGATATACATGAGTAACTTAAAAGAATTGGGGACTTCCATTTGTTCAACCCCATTCATCCACTTGACATCGGTAAAATATTCATTAGGTATTCGTTACTATGACCAAAAGTTCCATTTTCTAACGCCAGTATCTTCATTCTGGTTGGATTAATGGCCCAATCTAATTAGTTCCCTATATTTGATGCAAGAGTAATAATGTATACACTCATATAGACTAATATACCGTTGTGGGTTATAACACTATATAAGTTTTCATTCAAAAATAGTAAATCTAAATAATAAGGACTATTTTCTTTAACAAAAAGGTAAAGCCAATTAAACAGTAGAGTGTATGAATTATTTTCCTTAATGCAAATAATCATGGTCTTCTTTGTCACTGCAAGCCTGTGCTTCAAATATTTCCCTACAGTTGATGTGAGACCACACTTCAGAGTACATAATAAAACCATCATTAAATGAACATAAAGATTACGATAATCTTTTGTGAATGCAGAAACTCTCATCACATTAGAAGGTTTTCAAACTCAAAACCAGAAAAAGAAAAATATAAAGTGAAAATCCAATGCTTCTATATTAAGGGAGTATGGTTTGATTGAAGTCGTTTATATCTTCTAATCCACTCTACAATAGCAGTTGAATCTTCTTGATGAAACCAAGCATAATTTCTTCAGCCGCCAAATCTGAATGAAACAAACACCAATGTTAACTTTGTGTCAGATAAGTTACACAACAGATGTGGAGAATGCTTCGGCACCCAAAAAAAAAAAAAAAATAATAATAATAATTTTTCGTAAAAAAATGGTAAATTTCTGTAGAATTCCTTTGATATTCCTAAGTTTTCATTTCCTTTGATTTACTACTGATATGATCTATTGCAATCAGAGGGCAGCCTATTTTCATATGGTTCATCGTCCCTTTGTTAATTCAGGATTAATTTCATGACATGAATTTTCCCTCTTTATCTAGTCCATATTTGAAAAACAACTGCTTAGTAAAGAGGAGAAACGAAATATTACTCTTCTCTTTTTTTGGGAAAAAAAAAAGAGAGAGAAATTCTTATGATGTTGAGTCCTAATCCCATACTAGTATCCAAGTATACCATATTATAGAAAAAATAAGTGATCAACAGCTATGAAACGTGAAATGTGTATCTTCAATTCAATAACACGAATCACGACTTTAACTCGAGTAACGCTACTTACCTAAACTTGGAACCGTGTGACCCTCGGGATAATGAATCACCATGGGATTAACGAAGGGAGACAGCAATGCTATCCCCTCCTCTTTCAAGAAGTCCGTCTCTCCTGTGTACACAGTCAATTGTGTATGCTGAGATTAGTACCAAAATATTTTTACAAAGAATATAATTAGTTTCTCAAGGATACTTACATTAGTCATAAACAATTTTTTCTTCTTCTTTTTATCCTTTTTTTTTTTTTTTTGGGTGAGGATCACAACCAGTTATAGTGAGATAAATTACCTATAAAATGGAGAGAAGGGCACTCGATAGGAATCGAGAATGCATTGGCAGCCAATCTGGGCATCCCCAATTTGTTTCCACCAAATTTTGCACCCGCGATTATTATGACAAATTTTAGCTTTGGAACTTTGGTAAGAGCCACTCCTTCCCTTTGCATTCCAGGAAATGCAGCCGCCAAAACGGCCCCCTATTTAAACAACATGTATATTTACTACCGTACCTTAGAAAATTTCACAGAACCAATTATTCATTTTAAGTAGCATTTTGAAGAAGAGCCCACAAGAATTGACAAAGAAACAATTAAAGAATTTCGCCTTTCATATATGTTCCCACCTGGGAAAAGCCAAGCACCCCATCAAAGGGTCCATTCTTGATCATATAATCCTCCAAGTACTCGAGGCATTCTTCAAAATTATAGCATTCTTGGAAATTCTACAAGAAAATAACGATTTTAACTAGCACAAATGATTAAATTCTTACTATAATTAATATTATAGTGTGTGAAATACATCTAACCTCGTCACTTTGGAACCACTCGAAAAAAGGAGGATCAAAGATGCCTTCAACGGCGGCCTTGTCTTGAGCTGGATAAGGTGCATCTGGGAAGTCGAGGTCTAATTTCTGGAGAACAGAATCAGGCCATCGCATGATCAGTTTCTTGAGAATTGCCCCACTTGTTCTGAAGCCATGGAGGCACAGGATTCTTGGTTTCTTTTTGATAAGATTACTGTCCACTTCTTTTACTGCATGGTCTTCGTTGTTGGCCATGGCAATTTGTTGAATTGGCTGGGAATGGCCGAGAAAAGAACTGAAGATTGGCTACATATACAGCGAGACACACAACTACGGCATTGCACAGTGGAATGGCCTGCCACCTATCACAGTCAGAGAAGGCTATTGAGGATTCATTGACCATATTTGTGGTTGTGGACAAAAACAATAGAGCACTGTTGCAAAGTGGACCGAAAATTAGTTTTATACACCATATTCTTTTTGTCATATATTATTTACATGACTGGGTCTAAATCTTTACTACGTAAGCATAATTTTGAATTTAATGAGCTCTTGTACCAATTTTCTAAAAATTTTTCTTTCACTGTGACGCCAAGAAATGTGAGAAAGTGTCAAAATATGATTGGATTGGATTATGGCCTATGGACTCCAGCAAAGTTACGTGGAAACATCAGGCCCCGCCAGATTAAGCAGGCCCAAGAAGCTAACAACCAAGTTCGTCGATTGAAGCTGCACATGAAGAGAAGCTGCAAGCTTGCACATGCCGAGGAGCACAATAGATATAACCGAATTGCATGTTCTCTAAGAAGTGTAAATTAGGATAGAATTTGTTAGTAATATAGAACTTTCTTGAATTTTACCCTTGGTATTTTTGGATTCTTTGAGATGTTGTATATATCAGTGAGTATTTTTCCCTTTGGGTTGCCAAGAGTGTGCATAGTTCCTTTCTTCTTATATTGAAGGAAAAGAATTGAACGTGGTGATTTAGTGAGTGAAAAAACAATTAAAAGTAGATAATTTTTCTAAGTATAATTTGGAAAAAATTCTAAGAAATCAAAATCATTACTACATGTAAAGAAAATTACGCGTAAAAGAACAAAGATGTTGATTAGTGTTTACAACAGGCCAGTAGGGGAGCATTATTTATGAATCTAGTCATGTTTAGTATTGGACTAAGCTAGGTATTTCTATTCTTTTGACATATTTTCGTCAAAAACCGTGTATAATATAAGACATATGAGTTTGTTGCATGGTTAAAATTGACTCATCCTGCTCTTTCTAGACGAAAAAATTAAATTGGGCTTTGTTTTTTTGTGCTCAAAGGATCAAATATCCAAAATAGACAATAGTCAAGGGCATTTATGATATTACACACCTCTTTTTTTTTTACCAAAAAAATAACACCAACCTTTGGCTATTAGTTTATAGATCTTGGGAAACAAAATATTGATAAAATGAAGACGAGATGGTAAAAGTGCAGTTGACCTTTAACTATAGAAGGGCAACCGATAGCTAAGCCTAGAAATAATTAGTAATTATATTCATTTTGTTTAGTGATGTTTACTGCCCAAAATCTCGATGGCATCTAGATCAGTGGACAAGATATATCATACGTCATGAGTTAGGAGTAAACAAGTGTTTAGAGTTACTTTTAGTAGACATGTTAAACTGATAATACTTATGGTGTTTTGTTCAATGGAACATATATAACACAAAATGATTTAGTAGTATTTAGCACCGATTTTTAACAACCAAGTCAAAAATGAATTAGGAAAACGTCTGTGAAAATGCAAGAAATTTATTTAAATTTCGTTAGTATTGGACATCGACTTTGTCTTCTT
The DNA here is from genome assembly GCA_024721245.1 of Mitragyna speciosa. Classification (NCBI taxonomy): domain Eukaryota; kingdom Viridiplantae; phylum Streptophyta; class Magnoliopsida; order Gentianales; family Rubiaceae; genus Mitragyna; species Mitragyna speciosa. Next base: position 1,133,705 of record CM045562.1, read on the forward strand.
TGTTTTTATGCTTTTATAATTTACACCATTAAAATTAAAAATTCAAGGCCTTTGTGCTCCTGTTACAAAATAATATTACCATCTTTTATACACTTAAAAATTAATTCGCTAAGCATGCATTTTTTGTTTATTAAGAATGATACAGTAATTGAAGTAGAGCATCCAAAATTGTAAATTAGCCTTAAAAAATTAAACATACGAGCAAAATTTATTTTTGTAAGCTAATCATGCACAAAATCCAATAAAACATAGATCCCAACCCAAAATATAATAAAGAAACTAGCAAAGATCAATTTAGCTAGAAAAATGAGTACAAAATTATAGAGGAATTCAAGAGAGTCTTATGTACTCGTAGGATAATAAAATCTGTTTGATGTTTGCAACTTTGCCAATTCAAATGTAGGAAAAAAAAAAAGGAAACTAATATGAGTCAAGAGATTAATGACTGATTTTGTGTAACAAAGGTACCATGGATATGATTTAAGTCTTTTTAGTTTTGTAAGATGAAATTTAATTTAGACATTTACGTAGCAGTCTACATTGGCTACTATAAGACTTTTTATTAATTTTATTTAACTTAAATATTTAATTTGGATACTTAGTCTTTCAACAGAATTGTAGAGTTCCTTATAACACTATAATAGAAAATCTTCAATTAAGCAATTAAACGTATATTTGCATCTTGTTTTTGAGTCATTTTAGCATTATTATTAGTTTGAATTCTTCTGACGGTACCAGACCATCACGAGACTATAGAATCTCCATCCTTTCATATGTGAACATTCTTTTAATAGTCCATGAATTGGTTTGTCATGCTTTTGTATCTTATTGCAGTAATTTTCAAAAGAAAATGAGATTGCATCAATGCATAAGTTTTATGAAAATGAAGTTGTTTCATTTTAAATTTTAAGAGAATCTGCATTTAATATAAAAGTTATTGATGATGCATATGTTTTTTGTGCTATATAATATCTTTTGATTTGGTAACTTTTCATGAAACAAGGTGGTATTTATTGTATTTTAAAATTCTTAATTTTCAAATTTAGTATTTTCAAAGCTTTCATAAGAACACAATTGAAAAATACTATGTACTGCAGATATTAATCATTCCATATATGAATTATTTTAAACTTGCCATCTCTTTTTATTTTTTGATTTGTGACTTGCACAAAAATTTAGAATTTTTAAGACTAATTTTTTTAACCTTTTCCGACCTACTATAAAATTTTAAAATTTTTATGTCGTGTCTAAGCAATCATAAGCAGTGTACAGAAATTATTAACTATGATATACCCTAAAATATAAGGACTTAAAATTTGAATTAGCATTAATAGTAGATAGACATATAAAACCTTTATCAATATAACAACTTAATTTAATTTTTAAATTAGTTCAAAATTTTTAGACATTGACACTAGGAATAATTATGGAATAAAGGAAAAGCTTCTAGAAGAATGAATTTTCAAATTGTGCATAGATTAGAAGTATACCCAGACTCGACCTGTTTTTTTGGTTTTTTCAAGTCGAACGGGTCAACCCCATTCCAACCTGAACATGACCTATTTGTTTGGCGGGTCATGTCAACCCGATTTTGACCCGAACCTGCTAAGCCTTGACCCGAACCTGCTAAGCCTTGACCCAAAGTATAGATACTAGTATGTCCCATGCTGTGTGAACATCCTACGTGTCACAGGCCATGTTCATGTTGTGTTTTCAAGTCGTATCAAAAATTACCACCCCTAAGTATAGATACTAGTATGTCCCATGCTGTGTGAACATCCTACGTGTCACAGGCCATCTTAACGCTATGCCCTGCCACCTATTGAAGCCCATTGAGTACGTCACCCAAGACAGCATGCAGTTGCCGTTCGCGCTCGTGCGCATGCCTTGTCTGCACCCAGAGTCTTGCGGTCGTTGTCTGGCGCGTTTGTGCCAAAGGCGTCGTGCCCTGTCACACCTATGCGTTCAATGCTTATCGCACTCGTGTTGTAGCCGGTACGACCTGTCGCACTCATGTCGCAGCTGCAAGCCCAGCACAAAGCTTGTCGTTGCTAATCGTGACTCACGGGAGGATGAAGTCGCACACTCAGCACCACCAGCGCGTGGGACCCGTGGGACTGCCAGTCTCTGATCGGTGCGAAACTCATCGAGGATGAAGAACCTAACACTAAAAGTATAATGATGTAATATTAGGTATTAGTTCATCATGTACTTGTAAATAGAGTAGTATATGTATTTTCCCTTTTCTACAAAAAAAATAGTGTCTACTCCCGTCAGTTAGAGTTTTTTTGCCAGGACTACTATAGAGGACGACAAAGAATTGGATACAAAGACGGTTGTAAAGCATACTTGTAAATCTTGTGATTGTTTAATGAAATCTCATTTGCTATTTCACCACTATGCCTCTAAAGCTTATATATGCATTTGTTTGTTATATTTGAGATTGCGACACACAGTTGGTTGAATAGGCGGAAGTAGCGTGCTAAACATTACTTATCACACGGCTTGTTACATCGAGAAAAATAGAATGACCCGTGACACAACGAGACTTGGCAAGGCACTTTTTTTTTTTTTTTTGTGGGATTGATTATCAACAATTTGTATTAGTAGAATGTATATTACCTCACACAAGTGGGGTGAGACTCCCAATAACATGTTGGGTGAAGTCTCAAATTGTTTGCCACACAAATTTTTTTTATCATCAACAATTTGCATTACAATATATGTTACCTCACACAAGTAGAGTGAGACTAGCAATAGAGTGTTGGGTGAAATCCCTAAATTATTTGTCATGCAAATGGGAGGTGTAGTTTCCAATCTCGCAATAGTGTGTTGGTGAAGCTTCCAGATTATTTACCATACACAATGGGGAGCGTAGTTTCCCGATCTTGCAATAGTGTGCTGGATGAAACTCCCAGATTATTAACAATACAAAATGGGGGAGCGTAATTTCCTGATCTAACTCTATCAATCCCTCCCAAATATCAAAGCCGGGGTTCGAATCCCTAACCTTAGCGCGGAAAAAGTCCTAAGGTCCTTCTCCTAATCATTGGACCAAGACCTAATAGTTCTTGGCAAGGTTTAAAATAGATATTTCAAACACTGAAATAGTTCCCTCAAATGGTATAATAAATAACAAAAAGTGGCCAACACCAGATCAGGGTGGTTACGGTAGAATGGATTTCTTTAAAAATCCATACCGCTTGGGCTGGGCATCAACACTTATATTACCCCTTGGACTTCTAAGCCCAGCGAGCTCTACCAATTACCCATTTTCTTTTTGACTGTCTTATTGCAACTGGCTGGGACATTAGTCATGCGATGGTAAGATTTTTAGTTTAACTCTCAAACTTTCTTTATTTTTCTTTTTCTTTTTCTATTTAGAATTTATAATGCATTAAAAAAATAAAAATAGAAAGTTGTGATGTGATATGCGAAAATTTAATTTCCATATTATCTATGCTATTAAGTTATTAAGTAGTTCCATATCAAAAAAATGAGAAGCATGTAATTTTGTTCGTAAGAAAGCCGTGTTAAGTTATGAAAGAAAATGAAATTTTTGTGCAAATGCATATGAGTTTTGTTTCATCAAAAAAGAATGGTCTCTCCTTCCTTTTCCCGTAGAAAATGAATGCTTCATGACGCACTTTATCTTGACTTTTGTTGTGAAAGGAACATGATATACTCAAGCAACAAAAAAGATTTGACACGGTCCAATATGCTTTCTTTTATGGTTGGAATTGGTCGATGCATATTCATCCGAAACAAGTTGAAAAGGTTCTAACTTTTATGACAAAAGCTGCTACTTTGAATGGATGATATATGTTTGATCTCAAATCTATTACTAATATACATCACGGAAAATCCTATTTTTATTTATAAGTCTTCTAAATTGAAACGGTAATTTTGATTAAGCTTCCTAAAAATGTCTTAGGAGATCAATATTGAATACCTCCACTTTTTTATCTTCTTCTGATAATTAATTGAGAAGATGTCTACTTTTTTTTTTTGGGTCAAATGTTCAACATTCTAACATACTTTAGGGATGGTTCAACTGGACCTGAGGGGATCAAGGGGAACTAAACCACCATTAGACTGGAAGAGCACTCTGATGCTCCTCTGGATTTAAATCTAACTATCTGCTCAGGTGGTACTAGAACCCCTAACCTGCAGCATGGGAGATTTTTAAATGCTCCCCTGCTCAAGTGTCCTTGTAATATTCTGTGTGTTCGACAAAATGTGACCGATTCTTTCTTGTATAATTGTAATAAATATGCAACCTTACGAGTAGCCATGTGGTGTGGGGATTAGCATGGTTGGGTGGTGTTCACCGCATCCTAAAGACTCCGTCCAATGGGTTAAAAAAAAAAAAGTAGCTGAGACTTCAAGGTTGGTCTGGTTTCCTGAGTCATGACTGAATATATATGAGAGTTTTGAGGTATACCAGGAAACATAAAAAGATTGTTCAGTTGTCCATTTACGTTGCTTCCTCCTCCATGTGCACCTATGACCTTCTTCCACAGAAATCTAGGAAGAGTTACATCAGTAGTAGCACTGTCTTGAGATCCCAACGGCTAACTGAAAGTGAAAAATATGACCCATCTATGTTAACCCATTAATGATTTTAACCGTTTTCAAATTAAAAGAAGAACAAAGTCATGGCTGAACAGCACTCTCGCATGCTCAAAATCGTATTCAACTGAAAACAGTGTTGAAACTAACCTTATTTTATGCAAAAGTAAATATACCATAAACAAGTTTCTCTTCCAAATATGCTAACCTCGTTTTGAACAAAGGAAACAACAAATTTCCATCCAACCATACGGATTGATGACTTGAGATGAACTACATTTTATTCAATTGGTTCTTTGGTCGAAATAATGTAGCAAAACATGAAAAACATTTGTACAACCATAATGCACAACTGGGGTTAATTCGGGACACTTTGCTGGTGACCCCTTAGAGGCGATTGTAATTTGGTCAATTCTTCGGAATCATGAGCCGAATTCTTGCTTGCGTGCAAGTTTCAACTTGATCTAGTTTTGATGTTGACTAGCCCGAACTCATTATGGTCTACTCGACGGAAAAGTTACAGTCAAAACACTATTTTCTACACATTTGATTGCTCACATGACCACTGTTAATTTTTAACTTTCCTATGTTTGCCAGCATCTTTTTCTATTTCATCATCAAGAAGTTTTTGAATTGATTTTTAGCTTTTAGTCCTATGACTTTAGAACTTTGGTTAGATTACAAAATTTATGGTTTTGCACATTTTAGGATTAATTGTAGTCCTTCAATTTCTTGGAGTCTGTAGTAAGGTTTATGTCCCTGCTACTTGTAATATATATATATATATATTAGAGTGATTGGCAGTGATCCATAAAAAAAAATTCCACCATCCCAAGGTTACAAAAAATAGAAATTATTAAGATCCACAATAATTTACAAAAGTTTGTTACTGATTATTTTTTGAAATCTAGATCACCAACGACTAATTAAGCAACAGCATCAAATTGCCCTAGTCTCCAAATTTTAATACTCTTATCTCTTTGCTAGTGAATTCCCAAATACTTTACTAGAATTGATAGGATAACAACTTTTCATTTTGCATAACCTTTAAGATGTTGACATATTCCCGAATCTGCTATAATATCCCTTATGAGTTATTTTGCTCTCCCTGTCATGTGTACATTGCCTTTGACAGCACATTACAATCTATTTTTGGTTGTAAAGAATGAAACAATGCCTGGAACCAAACACGACTTCTCAAGATACCATTAGATACCTGTAATTCATTAATCAAAGTTTTGAGATAAATATATCTTCAATTTCTATTTTCATATTTTATAAGTACTGGGTGCCTGACAGCTTGTGCCAGCTTCTAGCTTAATTTATATTTTAGATCACTAGTATTAGCAGAATCTCTATTATTAGTTCAAATTAAGAAAAACCTATAATTGGCCAATGGATGAGCCCCCCCATGACTGGAGTTTACAAGTTTCTATGCTACCTGATTCTCTGCTAGACAAATAGCCAGACAGAAACCCTTCATACAATTATCTTACTATTATCAGAGGAGATATTGAATTTGAAAATTCATAGTAGTTGGTGAGTTTAACGCTTTGATTATTTTTTTAATATTCATGTACGAAGCACCCCATGAGGTACAAAGTGCTAAGGATTTTGGACAGCTTCTGAGATAAAACATGTTGGTTGTTTCTGATTCACATGGGTAGTTTAATAATTTCTCTCCCTCAATAATTCATCACTTAAACGGCTATAATACAGATAATCTAACCACAATCATAAAAAATAATGATCATTCTTTGTTTCAACAAATTTTCTTGATGGCTTCATCGTGACTCCAGTGCATCTACACGTGTATTGGGACCCACGTATGTAGTAACCCTAAAATCAAATTTGTTGGCTCAAAATGATCGAATGGCTGCATGCCAATTGTCTCAAAAAACTTAAGAGTATAATTAATCATTGAATTATGGGTTTTACTTCAAAATCACGACCGGCCTTGTATTTTTCCAATTTGGTTGTGACTGATTATAACTTTAGCAAAATAGCATAGTTTGGTAGATGGAATGAGATCTCTAAGGAGATGAAGTAATATGACAGTGAGCATAATTCTTTTTGTCGAAAAAGTACTAGTCACCCGATCTTAGCTTCTCCTCGTATTAACCTATAAACAAAAGAGAAGGTTTGACGATTTCAAATTACATTCATCTTGAAAATCTCAGGCATCTACTCGAACAAATCTTACAAGAAAAGAAACTCTATTCTGCAAAAAGGGTCTGCGTTATACAAAAAATTAATAACCAAAATCAAATCAATGATTGTTTTATCATGCGTTGATGTATAAGTTCACAGAGAGACGAGTAGATAATGACATTTTACTAACCATCAGAAAATATGACCAGATCCACATTACAATTTCTTGCAGTTGGTCAGGACTTGAAACTTCAGACAAAATTGCACATTACCTAGAAGATGGAACGAGACAAAAACAGCTTCCTTGACTGGGTCTAACAGCACAATAACAATATCTAAACACGCTCTACAACACAGCTGTCCAATGACCATTTTGCTAGTCTAATTTGGTGCTCAATCTATTCTACATTTCCACGAAGCTTGAAGAAATGCTAGAGATTTGGCCTTTGCTTAATTTTAATTTTCCAAAAACATTTCCATTCATGAATTATGAGTTTTCTACCTATATTCCCATGCACAACTTAAAGAATCCTTAAAAAACATACAATATACATGCGTAAATCATGTAAGGTACTATGTAAAATTTACTGTGCTTTTTATTTATGTCTTTACATGTTCTCATAGATAAAATTGAAAAATTAGACATCATGTGAGTTAGTTAAGACCTTCAATCCAAAAACTCTTCGGTTCAAGTTTTTTGAAGTGTCAAAGAATATCACACTAAAGTTATATGTGAAAAATTATTGCAATTTGACACGATTAAAATTTAAAGTCCCCTAGAAAGTGAATAAATTATGCAGTATAAAAATGTAGATATACATTCAAAGTTATAGACATATCACAAAATCATTGTATACTATTCATTTCAAATATCCGGTATATGCTGAAATTTCTCTAAATTTGGCGTATAAACTAAACTAAAAGTTTAAAAGAAAGAACCAGGAAAGCATCAACCCCCAAACCCATAAAAAGTACTCCCCAAGCCCAGCCACCCCCCCCCCCGCCCCCCCTCGCGCCCCCTCTTCCTCTCTCCAAACCCAAAAAACAAAACAACGAAAAAACAAAAAACAAAAAACAAAAAAACCCCAACCCCAAAAACCCACCCCAGTAAGAGCTCCCCAGAACTTTTGTCTATATATATATACTCTTCACAGTCCTCTCTGTTCAAGCTCGGACTCAAATCACATAACCTCTTCTCTCTCTCTCTATCTCTCTCGCAAGCATAAAGAAAATTTTGCTTTCTTCCTCTTTCTTTCTCGGCAGCAAAAATGAGTTCCTTATCAGGGTTTAAGCTTTTCTTGCTCTTAGCTCTTTTCACCGCCTCCTGCATGGCACAAGCCCCAGCTGCCACCCCAAAAGTCTCACCCACGGCTACACCTACACCAGCTCCCGCCACACCTCCACCGTCTCCCACCCCATCTCCGTCGCCAGTTCCCTCACCCCATCATGCTCCGGCTCCTGCACCCACCACAACACCAACCCCGGCACCCGCTCCTTCTACTAAAACCCCAAGTCCTGCACCATCAGCTGGTTCACCTCCCGCACCTACACCAGAGGCCGGTACTCCTCCGGCGCCTGAGCCCACGGCTGAGGCACCGCCTCCACCAAGTGGCTCCTCTCTTCAGGGTTGGGTCAACAGGGCTATCATTGGCGGAACCGCACTCACTGGAACACTCATTGCTATGGCTTTGATGTAAAGCCACGTGGTGGGCACACGTGGAAGCACATTGACTTGTAGATCTGTACTTCTGTTTTTGTGGACGGCTGAGATTTATTTGTTTTTACCTTTGTTGCATTGAGTAGTCATTTTTCTTTTTCTTTTTCTTTTTGGGTCAGTACATTCGTCTTCGTATTGTTCATTTGTTTTTACATTGGGGATTTGACTTAGGCCCGACCATTTGTGTTGATTATTTGGGTGATACATGACTCTTGTATTGATACTTCTATATTTTTAGATGAGTCCCATGTACATGAAATAAATGAATAAATGGAGTTCCTATTCTTTCTAGTGATTGATTGTTGGATTTCGGCTTGTTTATCCTCTAAATTCTTTTTTCTCTTTGTACTTTTCTCACTTGCAAAATTTGTAATGCTGTGAATTGTGAAAGTATAACTATAAATTTCATTTTACAAAATAAAAAAAAAATTGAAAACTTTACCTCTATAGTCTTGAAAGTCAATACTTCATGATCAAAGGTTTCCATTTTCAAATTGAAATGCCATATTTGTTGTAATAATGTATATATTTTAGTTCATGTAACAGATGGGAATGGTGTGTAGAATATGAGCAGATATGTTGAAATTGATGAAGATAGTAGCATGTTGGCCAGTGATGATCGGATGGTAGCATCATTATTCACGGGTTCTATACATGATATTGTTAATTTAACCTAGCTAGACAGGGGCATAGTAATTTCATCTGCCTATTGCATAATTCAATTAAAGATGTCCACATGACACATGGTGCCAAAGCTATCCGCATCAGAAGGGTAAAGAAATATAGAAAATGAAGGGTTGTTTGTAATTGACTACTTCTATACATTTAATATTCAGTTCTCTTGATTTACCTCAATAAAAACTGTGAAAAGGGCAAATAATTTAAAAAGAATCTAAAAAGAATCCTATGTTAGAATGCTGAATACAACTACTTTATTGTATCTACCATTAACACTTCAGAAAGTGGAGGAAAAAGTATTTACATTACATTATAGGTTTAACATTTCAAACGTCCACAGTAGTTTGAAGTTAGCAAGCTATTAACATGATTAGGATTAGCCCAATTGTTGTTAATCAGACGTGTCTAATTTGTTTTTGGCAGAAAAAGGCGAATATAAGTACTTTATTCCATACTTTACTAGTAAATAATACATAACGCTCCCCATTATCAAATATTTCATTAGCTCCAATTCATGGACTAATAAATTGCTAATGTGCTACTAGGTAATGTATTACAATCCATATAAACAAATCTTCTTTGATTTATTTTGCTTGTAATACTTTCCAACCAAAAAATTCGCTAGTATAGTGGTAGTTGTGAGTGGCGAAGGCATTTGGTTGCCAACAATTGAGGCCTGTAAAAACATGGACCACCGACGGTGTCTTGCTGGAAAAGGTCGGCATTTGTGAGGGCTGGTTTATTTTTGGGGGGATAAACAATTGATTTTTGGTGCTTTTAGTGGCAAGTGGTGCAATAAAATATATACATAGCTTTTGGACGATTTAGACATCTAAACTTTTCAGAATATAAAGATTTCTTTTGAAAAGGAGTGGTGGATTAGAAAATTGTCCATTAATTCTTCGTAGTTGGAAGATGCAAACATGGCTCGTGAATCTAGTGAATTGTTAAAGCTTAACTGATCTCTGGTAGGTTTCTTGGATATGAACTTTGAGTGACCAAGCAAATTAACCGGAAAGAAGGCCAATTCTACAGACCTTTAAGACATTTCTTCTTACCAACCTAGCTTTCCAGAAGATCACTTTTCATGAATCTTATCAACGTTTAGAGTAATACAACAATCCAATTGATCGAAACCAGTTGATCAAAAATTTGTCCGCTTTTTGGGTTCAATTTTGTGTTACTTGCACAATGGGCCCAAAATTTATTAATATTGGTGAAGGGACCAAATCTGGGACGGTTATTTTAAGCGATTTTGTAATTTAGTCCTCAGCAAAATTTAGTTTATATGATTTTATTGGTAATTACATTCTTGTTTGTTTTAAACTAATGTATCCATAGGACCTTAAGAAACATGTTGCCAATCTATTTGGATCAACTTCTTGTTTCATGTTCTTTCTAATTCAGTTGATTTGTATTTCTTATTGAAAATTATGTTAAACCCATCAACACACAACTCAAGCTCTAGTAAGCTGACTAATCTTACATCAGAATTTTGATTTTTGGTATGGAGTCAGAAAGGTGGATTACGGAGCTGTTATCTTCCGATGGGATACTACCATGAGATTTTTTATAATTAACAATTTTACAGCATCAATGGTACAACTCTTGTTGTAGATTTAAGTTTGTCTTAGACAGACTACGCATTTCTCCATTGAAATGGAGAGAACTTCTCTCCATTGAAATGGAGAAAATTAAACATGTTCATATCATACCTCATTACTTATGTTAATTACATGTAAAGGTTAAAATTAAATTGACTAAGTATCGCCATTTGATTAGTCACTACAAATTTCATATAATGTTGACTCATTTTTCACCATCCAAATGTTTCACAAATTAAATGATAAAACATTCTTCGACGAATTTGATTTTTAAATATATTGATCAACTCATCAAAATAAGACATTATCAAATGACTTTTAAAGAATTTAGTGATTTAGAAATATAAAAATGAAGAAAAAATTAAAGTAAAAAGTGCTAGAAAGGAACCTAGTACATTTTAAACGTGTAATAAAATATATTGGCATTAACGATCGTAAACAACTTTGGCAATGCATCCATCTAAAAATAATGTCCTTTGACATTCATTCTTTTTCAAGTCATACACAATAGAAGGGCATTCCCCCCCCCCCCCCCCCCCGGCTCCCCTTTCCCTCCTCCTCCCTTTTGCTCTTCTCTCCCCCTCCCCCCCCCCCCCCCCCCAAAAAAAAAAAAAAACAACAAAAAAACCACACATAAAATAAAAGGATTTTGTTTGTGTTGCATTTTTTGAAGAATAATACTATTGTACTTTTTGAAATATGATATATATGAAAAAAAAAGATAAAAATATAAAAAATGGTGCACACATATAATTAATATTTTCAAAAAAAGTATTCTAAATAATGAGTTATTCCTGTACTTGGCTTTTGCTCCGAAAATGGAGATATTCAATGCTTGTCCCTTAGGATTTGACCATAATCAAGGTTAACAGTAGGTTTATAGTTTCACTCCACATTTTTTTTGTTATCTTGCAAGATCGACAGTGTCTCTTAAAATGCAAAATGAGTGGATTTAAGTCTCCCTCGTGGAAAAAAAGTGAAAACGAATCTTTTCAACTTATCTAGGACAACTAATTAGACCCACTCCCACTTCCCACAGCCTTCGTCGAACCACATTACTTTCTGCAAGCATATATTCTTTCTTTATATTAATGTGATCCTTTTACCTTGAAGTTAAGACCTACATCTACTTTGCACCCCTTTAATTATGCCAGATTTCTACTTTACATCCTGAATTTCAATTTTGGACGAAGTGCACTCTTAACTGTCCAAAATATTTCATTTGAATTTAATCGTTGACAACGTCAACCCAATCAATGAAACTTAAGCGTGTACATGTAGCGATTGAACTTAAGTGGAATGATTTGAATAGTTTAGATTCTATTCAAAATTGATGTTATCAACAATTGGACTTAAATAAATGTTATATGTACGCGTCTAAGTTCCGTTCATTTAGTGATGCTGTCAACGATCATACTTAAATGAAATGTTTTAAACAGTTGAAAGTACAGTATGTCCAAAATTAAAATTTAGGGTACAAAGTGAGAGTTTAGTGTAAGTTAAGGAATGCAAAGTGAATTTTGGTCTTGAAGTCAATAATATAGCAAACAAGTATTTTTGGAATGAGGTGACCTCATAATTGATTGCATCAGATAACAACATTTGGCCTGGCCTGCTACTCCACTTTAAAGTACTGTCTTTCATGGCGATCACTATTATTTTCTCCCGAAAAGCGTTGTGTTGGCTTTTTAGTCGAAATGGTTCTCACAAGTCCTATTTCTCACAAGTTGATGATCTAGATTTAAAAGGTAAAAGATGGATGGACAAGACCAACAAAGCCAAATTTAAAATGAACAAACGACGTCGTTTTGCAATAGTAAATAGTTATATCATGTTTTAGCAGAGTTACACCATTATTTATGAACAAAGGAAATTATATGGAGAGAATTTCAATCTGAATTCATTCAACTCAACTAATGTATTTACATAAATTTCGTTTATATACACAAAGCCAAAGAAATAAGCAATAATTAAAAAATGATAGGTGTCCTATTGGATAAAATTTATCCTAACAAACTATTTGTCTTCTAGCTCTATTTCTTGACGAGCACACCACAATTCCACTACTACTCAATCTTCATGATTTTATTCCCTTATGTGGCTTTCCAGCTGATAAGTTGATTTCCTCAAGTGAATTAAGAAGCTGTAGCTTCCATTTAGTTGATAAAATTAGCTCCAACTTGAATCATGCTCCAGATCCAACCATACTCCAACAAACTTGGACTTGGACTTGTGACGTTGAGTTGCCAGCTCATGAAGTCCATATAGAACACTCCATAATCCATATTTTATCAGCCTCCCCTCAAGTTGGAGCTTGGTGATAATCTATCAGGCCCAACTTGCTTAATAATGCATTAAACTGAGGAACAGCTAGAGCTTTTGTAAAAAGATCTGCAAGTTGATGTTGAGAACTCACATGTTGTGGAGTAACGAGCCTTCCTTGTACTTGTTTCTGACTAGATGATAGTCTATCTCCAAATGGTTTGTCCTCTCATGAAACACTAGATTTTCAGTAATATGCATTGCAGCTTTATTGTCACAATGTAGCTTAATAGGTAGAAGTGGAGCAATGTTGAAGTCAGTCAGAATGTAAGTAATCCACTGAAGTTCACAAACTGTAGTTGCGAGGCTTCTGTATTCTGCTTCAGCTAAGGATTTTGATTTTGTCATTTGTTTTTTGGTCTTCCTATATACTAAAGTTCCTCCCAAAAATACACAATAACCTGTCAGCGACCTCCTTGTATCCAAACAAGCTGCCAATCTGCATCTGAGTACGCCTGCAAGGTTAGTTCATTGGCAACAGGAAAAAATAATCCCAAAGATGGAGAGCCTTTTATATATCTCACCAAATGTAAAGCTGCCTGCCAATGTACTTGCATAGGTTTCTATATGAATTAGCTAAATTGTTGCATAGTACAGGCTATATCTGATCTTGTAAAATTCAGGTATAATAGCCTACGAATCAGCCTTCTATATGACTCTGGATCTTGAAGAGCTTCACCAACAACCTTATCATCTTCTGCAGTCAGCTTAGTACCCCTTGCCGTTGGTGTCTTGGCTAGCTCAGCTCCAAGTAAGCCTGCATCACCAATGGTGTCTAAAGCATACTTCCTTTGATTAACATATAATCCTTTATTTGTCCTCGCAATCTCCAGTCCAAGAAAATATTTTGTTTCTCCCATATTCTTAATGGTAAACAGTTTGTGTAAATAACTTTTTAATGTAACGATTTCCTCCATATCATTACCAATTATTAGCATGTCATCAACATACAATAGTAGTGCAGTAAATTTGGTGCCACTTGTCTTTGTAAAAAAGACAATTGTCATGCTGTGATTGATGAAAATCAAAGCTTTTGAATCTGCTACAAAATTCCTGGTTCCATTATCTTGAGGCTTGCTTTCAACTATAAATACTTTTCTTAAGCCTACACACTTGTCCTTGTACTGCTCTCGTATAGCCTTCTAGAGGTTCCATACACTTCCTCTTCCAATGTCTCATGTAAAAAGGCATTATTAATGTCTAATTGGTGTAAAAGCCAGTTTTTGGTAGTTGCAATGCATAATAACAACCTGATAGTTACCAGTTTAGCAACTGATGAAAAACTGTGTTGATGGTTTATGCCTGCAACCTGATGATACCTTTTTGCCACCAACCTAGCTTTTAACTTATCTAAGCTTCTATCTGGTTTTATCTTAGTCTTATATACCCATCTGCACCCAACTGTCTCCTTTCCATCCGGCAATGAAGTTAGTTCCCATGTATTGTTGTCCTCCATAACCTTTATCTCATGGTTCACAGCTTGAATCCAACCTTTATCCTTACATGCTTGACTATAACTTTTTGGTTCCTGCATTCAGATAGGTTGGCCAGAAAAGACATATGTGCTTTGTCTATATTTGCTTTATTGAAAGAGAAGGTAGGTGGTATGTATTTAGATGTTCTTTTATACTGTGTTAAAATGGAATGTGTAAGTGGTTGGCTGTCAAAAGTTACACCTGCAATTAGGGCTGTAATTGAGCCGAACCGAGCTCGAGTATCACATGTTCGAGCTCGACTCGATTACAAAATGACTACACTCGAGCTCGAGCTCGAGCTCGTCGAACAAATAGATTCAGTGCTCAAGCTCGAGCTCGAGCCATATTCAAGATATTCGAGCTCAAGCTCGAGCTCGAATTTAATTTTGTTAACTTATACAAAATTTGGGGTCAATTTACAAGTATGAAAACTTTGAAGGGGAGGAAAATGCAAAGAACAAGAAGTTTTGAACGAGCTATTCGAGTAGAAGAGTTTAGGCTCGAGTTCGACTCGATGATCGAGTCAAACTGCTCGAGCTCGACTCGAGTTTCAGAGTTGACCGAACTCGAGTCGAGGTTTTGACCAAGCTGCTCGCGAGCTGCTCGATTCGTTTACACCCCTACCTGCAATATAATCTCTCATCCAAATAGGCTGAGACTTGACTTTTGTACTCCTTCTCTATTCAGAATTTTCTGAAGTGATGTTTTCAGAAAGGATTTCTTCATTTTGTTTCATTAACTAGGTAAGTATCAAGGTTATCAGTAGGAATGTCTGTGATATGTAGTAAGTTTTGTGTCTGTGAATCTGGTTCATAAGAAATAACTGGTAAGATAACTTGAGAATCTGGCTCAACAATAGTTCTGTAAGGAAAGTCCGCTTCATGGAGCCTTACATCTCTGCTAACAAAGATCATGTTTGACTCTAAATCATAGGCTTTATAAGCCTTTTAACCCAGATTGTATCCTATGAAGATGCACTTGTAAGCTCTCACTTCGAATTTGTCTTTATAAAGTAGGGTATTTGAAGCATAGCAAAAACATCCAAAAGTCTTAATTCTAGAAAAATCTAGTTCATGTTTATGTAATAGTTCAAAAAGAGTTTTCCAATTTAAAATAGGAATGTGTATTCTGTTCACAATATAGGTGGCCATTAAAAGAGAGTAAGGCCAAAATTTTGATGGCAATCTTGCTTGAAACATCAGTGCTCTAGCCATTGGGAAAAGGTGTCTATGCTTTCTTTCTACCACTCCATTCTGTTGAGGGGTGTAGACATATGTTTTTTGGTGTATAATGTCATGTTCCTTAAAAAGGTTTTTGCAATCTGAGTTTGTAAACTCAGTGCCATTGTCACTTCTCACCAATTTAATTCTCATTTTATATTGTGTTCTAACCATGTTAACAAAATCTCTCAGGGTGTGAGTGACCTGTGTTTTATGATTAAGTAAAAAGATCCAAGTGCATCTGCTAAAATCATCTATCCACTGTTAGCATGTAAGGAGTTCCAGTGAGTGAATTCTGTTTATAAGGACCCCAAAGATCAATGTGTACAAGTTCAAAAATGCTAGTGGTTTTGCTCTCATTGTTTGAATTTTATTTGTTTTGTTTAGCTTTGTGACAAATATCACATTTCTGCAAGGTATCCTAGTTGATTTTGTTCATATGTGGCCTCAAAAAATTCAGGTGTTGCAAGACATTTGGTGGTGTGTGAGCAAGTTTTTTATGCCACTGAACAATAACATCATCAGAAATTTCTTTCATTGAACTGGAATCAGTACAAGAGTATATGTAATTTGCTAGCATTCTAGATGCTTGCAACTGATTATATGCTCTAGTCTTCGTATTCAAAAAATAAGATTTATCAAGCAGATATAGTCTTTCTATTTGTTTACCAACTGCTATGATGTCTTCACTCTGTAGGTCTTGCAGCAAACAATAATTAAGATAGAAAATAAATCTGACTTTGGCTGTTTTAGTGAGTTTTGACACTGACATTAGATTATAGTGAAAATCTGGGACATGTAAAACTTCACTTAGACTCAGGTTATAGTGCAAATGCACAAAACTTGTGTGCTTAACAACTTTACTAGTACCATTTGATAAATACACAAGGGTATATAGCATAACAGGCTAAATACTTCGAAACAAAGTTAGGTTAGAGCACATATGATTACTAGCTCCCGTATCAAGAATCCAAGAATCTGATTTAACATAGTCAAGAACAGTAAAGGCAAAATCATAAGACTTCATACCTGTAAAGTCTACAATGTGAGCAAAATTCACCTGGTTATCCACCTGTATTTTTCCCTTCAATAGCTTTCTTAGCTCCTGTTGAATTATATTTGCAATGTTTGCTAATTGAGAGTCCATCCTAGAACCTCCTGCTGAGCATTCATCTTCCAGTTGAAGTGGACTTTTAGCTACATTTGTCATCTGTCTGCTGTTGTTCTGGTTTTTTCTTTTTTGTTCTTTCAGATACTTGTACCAATCTAAATAACCATGCAGTTTAAAACAACTCTCTTATATGTCCATTCAAATTGCAGTGGCAATGCTGCATTTCTTTCTCAGTTGCTCCATTTCTTCTACCAGCTCCTTTTCCTCCTGCTCCAGTTCTTCCTCTTCCATAAGTTCTACCCCTATTGTCTCTCTTAGCTCCTCATTGTCTCTCTTAGCTCCTCTTTTCTGGTCCCCTTGTGTTCATTGCAACATTTTCATTCTTCTCTAGGTATACTACATTCACATTTTTTGCTTTTCAACTATTAACACCATTGCATATACTCTATTAACTGATGTTAGTGGATCCATCACTAAGATCTGATTCTTAATGTGATCATAGGAATCATTGAGTCCCATCAAAAACTGCATAAGTCTATTGAATGATGCCATATCAGACACTTCTTTAGCTGCACCATACGTGCACAGTGGAATTAGCATCAGGCATGCCAATTCATCCCATAGCTTTTTTAACTTGGTGAAATTCTTCTCTACTTTTTGATCTCCCTGAGTTATACTACTTATTTCCGTCTGCAATTGATACAACAGTGGACCATTACACTCACTATATCTTTCTTGCCGCTCATTCCACAACTCTCTTGCTGTTGTGTATATGAAAGCCTCAACTATCTTTTTCGAAATAGAGTTCAACATCCAAGAACGAACCATACAATTGACTCTTTTCCACTGATCTGCTTTAGCTGATCCATTTAGTGGCCGTTCACATGCTCCTGTTATGAACCTCAATTTTAATTTTGCTCCAAGAGCAATCTTAATAGCTCTGCTCCAGCTTAGATAATTATCTCCAGTCAATGGAGAAGTAACCAAAATCATCCCTGGATGATCAGACCCTTGTAGATGTAAAGGGTCTTCATTGTATTGAGATTCCTCTAAAAAATCTTCATTTGTATTTTCCATTTTCTAGTTTTAAAATAAAACCTGCTCTGATACCATGAACAAAAGGAAATTATATAGAGAGAATTTCAATCTGAATTCATTCAACTCAACTAACATATTTACATAAGTTTTGTTTATATACACAAAGCCAAAGAAATAAGCAATAATCAGAAAATGACAGGTGTCCTACTGGATAAAATTTATCCTAACAAACTATTTGTCTTCTAGCTCTATTTCTTGATGAGCACACCACAATTCCACTACTGCTCAATCTTCTTGATTTTATTCCCTTACGTTGCTTCCCAATTGATAAGTTGATTTCCTCAAGTGAATTAAGAAGCTGTAGCTTCCATTTAGTTGATAAAATCAGCTCCAACTTGAATCATGCTCTAGCTCCAGCCATACTCCAACAAACCTTGACTTGGACTTGTGACGTTGAGTTGCCAGCTCATAAAGCCCATATAGAACACTCCATGATCCATATTTCATCAATTTAGTATAGTTACACTTTTTAACTAACATGTTATGTACATCTCAAATTATGAAAAATGAAAAGGGCCAACTTATGATGCCCCAAATCTCTTTTTAGTACCGTTCTCTCATAAAAATTCCTGACTTTAAACATGCTTTCTATTTTAATTGACCTTTGCTCAAGAATGTATTAGTCATAAACTTTGTTATAGTCATTTAATCGTGATAAACGCTAGATATATTTGGGTCATCAGTAACTTCATTTCGAATGCTAGTGTCTAGCACATAATTTTTGGATAGATCGAGGGAATTATAAAGATTGCAATCAATTGACTTGACTAAAATGCATTTTTGATTGAATTTTTTTTTTTTAAATTGAGAGAGGCAAACTAGGTAGCAGAAACTAAGAGTAGACGTGGGCTGGTTAAACAATCCATACATCTAGTATTTTAACTAGAATCAGTTAGATGGATTCACTCAATTTATTAACTGTATCCAACCCTCATCAACTGGTTTACTGCTTAGTCGGTTACCCAATTCCACACTCCCCACCTTTGTTAGTAATAAGAAATGTATGAAATACAAATCAAAAAATTAAATGGAAAGAAGAATCAAGTATAATATTTAGGTTTCTGAATTATCTTAGACTGGAGAATAAAACAACTTAATAGTTCTCAACTTCTTTATGGTACTTACGGATATTAGCCTCTAAAACATAATACTTTATCATAATTTACTTTATCCTTTTTGAAGGTCTCAAGATTTTCATTACTTAATTCTATTCAAACCTCTGAAAGCACCCAATTAATTAGGAGCATAATAATCTCATTTTCATTTTAATTAGGAGAGAAACTTAGAAAGCAAACATGTAGTAATTCTTATAATGGATTCAACTCTTGCAGTTATTTATTCATTTAACTTGTTGTAACATGCGTCACTGGTCTATAAAGTATTTATAGCCTACGAACTCCGATAACTTTCCTTGCATCAACTCGAGTAGTTAGGACTTAATTGAATGAGGTGTTTATTCAACTCTTAATCCCTATGAAAAAAACTCTTAATCCCTTTTTCTTTCCTCTTCACCCCCACTGTTTAAAATTTGCTTCTCAAAGATTTATTTTTGGGTCTATAATCAAATATTTTAGGCCGATGAAATGGTGTTTAATGATGTTTTTGCTTTTGGACTCAAGTCAAACCCTTGAAGGGGTGTGTATAATCGGGCTATCTGAGATAAATAAAGCCAAACATTTCCTTGTTTTATTTTATTTTCCTTTTCAGACAACGAAAGAAATGAATAATATATTTAGTAAGCATCGAAGTGCCAACTAATCTATGCCCAAGACAAACATCAATGAAAGAAGGAGATTGCGATATAGCAAAAGAACAATGCATGATGGAGTGAATAGAGGAAGCCGATGACCATTGCATCAAGCTGTGTTATTAGCAATGTTTTCAGAACCGGACCGGACCGGCCGGTTCGACCGCAAACCAGTCATGGCTCCGGTGCGGTTCTATATAAATTACTGTAGAAGTCCAGAACCGTTCAGAACCGTTTGAACCGCACGAACCGAAATGAACCGGCGAACCGGCAGTTTATTTAATTTGTAGCTTTCAAAATTTTTTTGAAAGCCAAAGCAAGGGAGAGGACTCGAACCTGAGACCTCTCCCTCAAACTTTTGGGCTGCCAACCATCCAACCCACTTTGCATTTGTTGTTGTTATGTTAGGAATTATTTTATTTGTTCTTTTCTAATTCATTCAATCATTTTAATAAAATCAATTGATTATTACATCATTAGTTTCTTTATTTACTTTATCAATAATGTTTGATAAAATTAACTCACATTTACTTTTTTTAGTTTCTTTATTTTCATTAATCACGTTTAATGAGTTTAATTGATTCTTACTTTTTTAAGTTTATTTGTTTCCTAATAATGTTTAATGAAATGAATTGATTCTTACCTTTTTAACTTGACATCCAAATTCATTATATTAAAGAAATCTTGGATTTATCTTTCTTTCCTTTATTAATCATGTTTGATGAAATTAATTAATTCTTACCTCTTTAACTTGGCATCCAAATTTATTATATTAAAGAAATCTTGAATTTATTTTTACCAAAATATCTCCTACTAAAATTATTCTTTTTATCTAAATTGTTTAACTATTCATTTATGCCTAAAGTATTCTCATAGTTAAAAGTTTAAATTGATATTTTTATAAGTCATTTGTTTAAATTTTTGAATTATGATTAATCATTATTCAATAATAAGCACATATGGCATCTTGGAAGTAAGTGGGTAGAAAGTTATTTTCATTTTATAAAAAACCAAAAATCAGTTTAGATCATTAAAATTATATTTTTTTTGTACAATATATTGATTCCAATTATTATAGCATTATATACCCACCTTTTCTTGATATACTAAAAGAAAATGTGTAAACTGAATAGAATTGATTAAATTAAAAACTAATATGCAAATATATTTACTTGTTAATCTTATTTTTGAGACTATTGCATAGAGTCCAAATTGACTCACTCAATGGTCTGATAAGTTTTGATATTAAAAGAGTAGAGAATGTGAAAAACAAGCAACAAATATGATTTAATAATTTAGAATATTCAAAATGGTAATTTAAAATATTTAAAAACATAATAATGTACTCTAGTAGTGAATTTTAAAATATCTATTTTATCTATTTTTTTTCAATACACTTACTTTTTATAGTTATTATATGTTTTATATTTTTAATGCTTTTCTTTGTTAATTTAATTGTTATATACATAGAATATTTCATAAAATTTTAACCAAATATAATAGATTCATTAATTTGTATATTTGAATGTATTCAAAGAAGTAATGTGTTGACTAGTTCAATAGGGCAGAGTATATTTAGTATTTGTTGTTATATTATGCATTAAATTAAAAAAAAAAGAGAAAAAGCGTTGAACCCCGGTCCGACCGGTCTGACCTTGAACCCCACCCCCCTCCCGTTCATTGACCGGTTCGGTTTTTAAAACATTGGTTATCAGATGTGGTCCGGACCGGCTAGTCGAACTAGTCAAATCGGGACTGGCAAAACATTTTGTCTGAGTTAGGTTAAAAAGTCGATCAAATTTAGTCAAAAACTAAGTTTGATAGAAAAAAATTAGATTTTTTAATATTTTGATTAGTTATGATTTTTTTAGACTCGTTAACTTTTTTCACTCTTGACTAACAATTAAAATTGAAAAAAAAAAATAGTAAGTGTACACACATGCGCGCGATGTATTTATGACGTCATTCAATTCGACTCCGAGTCGATTTCCGATCAAACTCAATGAGCTCTGACCCTTAAATTCAGCCGAGTCGATACTCAGTTCGGGTCTGAAAACATAGGAATCAAGTAGAGAAAAAGTAAGACAAATGTTAAACGAAGAGTGGATGCTTGGGGAGAAAGAAACCGTGTTACACAAGGCATAACTGCACAAGAGAGTAACAGATTGGACGCTTTGTAGCTGGTCTATAAAGAGGTTCCATTGCTTTGACCAGGACCATTGATCGATATAATTATTATCTCTATCTCATATAAACTAATATACGTGTCAAAATCGTAGTAATATCTTATTGCATAGGAAAGATAATTGATGGATAAGTTTTTTTCCTTAGATCATTTCCGTTAGTATATTATTTTACAATAGAAGAATGATAAAACGTTCATAGGCTACACAACCCAATAAGGCAATAACGTTACATAGCAGTTTAATAATTTACTCGATCACTCAAGCCAATAATAATAATAATAGAATAAGGGTCTCGATTTTTCATCAATCAAGGCTTGTAGAAACTATTTTACAGGGTAAAACATCAAGAATTAAATCACATGCACCCTAAAAAATATGATCTAAACTTTTAGTACGTGTTAATCAAGAAAACCATGCCATACACTTGTTTGAAGTAGCTATCATGCTTGTCTCAATTATGTATTATAGGCTGCTAAATTTTCAATTTCCAGGAAGCCACGTGCTACGCAAGTCCATAATAAAGATGTGGTTGTAGGCAATGGAGTTGACCGTTTTGCCAATTCAAAATGATAATGGCTTAACTCTAATTTAATAAACCAACTATAACACTACCAAGTAAGACAAATGCCAAGCATTTTAACTTGAATCGTGATTAAATTTTCCTTGCCCTTCAAGACTAGGCAGATGTATCCGGGAAATGGGACATGTATACTACTGTAAATTAGGTATAATTACGTGCAACTTATGTATTTATATACACCAACCCTACTCTTTGTAACAGAATAACAAGTGTAATTGTATGCCAGATTGTAAAAATTAATTTACCCGCACCAATAGCAACGGGACTAAAACACAACCGTACTCGTTCAAGTCTCCGATATGCGTATATAAACTCAAGGAATCAAATGGAATGCTCTTCGAATAGTATTACTGCTCAAATTCTATCTTCTCTCTAGCATTATATTATTAGGCAAGAATTTAGGCAACCAAAAGGACATCTAACTCGTAATCTCTGCTGATGGAGGATACGACAACTATACCATTGCTAGAGAACTCATGCTCTATTGTCCAAACAAAGAACCGAAAAAATGATGGAGATGAAAATTTTCGAGAAAAAGTTTGGGCTGAAACAGAGAAGCTATGGCACATAGTTGGTCCGGCAATCTTCAGTCTCCTCGCTTCCTACTCCATGTTTGTCATCACTCAAGCATCTGCTGGCCACCTTGGTGATATTGAACTTGCTGCTATGTCTCTTGCCAGTAATGTTATTGTTGGATTCGACTTCAGTTTCATGGTACTTCAAAACTGCCGTTCTTTTCTTTTCTTTTTTTTTTTTCCCTTTTTTGGGACACAATTCAGGTTGCTATATTCCGTGAATTTTCTTCTTTTTATAAAGTTTGTCTATTAATTTTTAAACTTCTACCTCTTCCCATGGATCAGTTGGGAATGGCAAGTGCCTTGGAAACTCTATGTGGGCAGGCATTTGGAGCAAAGAACTACCCTATGTTGGGAGTGTATCTACAGCGTTCTTGGGTTGTTCTTTTCATGTGTTGTCTGCTAATGTTGCCAGTGTTCATTTTCGCAACGCCAATTCTAAAGCTATTGGGACAGCCACCACAAGTAGCTGAGCTCTCTGGGATTGTGGCTTTGAATTTTATTCCACTTCATTTCAGCTTTGCATTTCAATTTCCCCTTCAGAGGTTTCTTCAGAGTCAGCTGAAGAACAGTGTGATTGCTTGGGTGAATTTTGTGGCTTTGATTGTACACTTGTTCTTGAGCTGGTTGGTTGTGTATAAGTTGAGGCTTGGACTGGTTGCCATATCCCTCGCCTTGGGCTTTTCTTGGTGGATAGTTGTGTTTGGTTTACTTGGGTATACAATATGTGGAGCATGTCCTAGGTCATGGACTGGCTTCTCCTTTGAAGCATTTTCTGGTCTCTGGCAATTTCTTCAGCTCTCTATTTCTTCTGGTGTTATGATATGGTAAGGATTTAATTTCTCTCATGCATATGTTTATTTTTTTAAAATCTAAAATTATGTTGATGAATATAAATTTTAAGCATCAAAGTGTACATTATCGTATCAAAATGTATATTAGTCAGGATGAAATTATACAAAATTAGGGCCATTACTTGCTGTTGTTCCCCTAAAATTGTAAAGAGAAAATGGTAAAAGAAGAGATATTTGTTTGCTAATTACTATATTAACTTTTATCTCCTTGGAACAGCTTGGAGAATTGGTACTACCAAATCCTGATACTGATTACCGGAAACCTTGCCAATTCAGAAATTGCTTTTGATGCTTTATCTATCTGGTGAGAAAATTTATTCTGCTCAAGTTCTAAGGCTGTGAGCTCCAATATTTTCCTGGATGTTCGATCAGATTAAATTACATTCCCTTTTTTGCTTAAATGGCCAACAGCGCATGTGGGACACGAGTCCTTATTATCCTAAATTTTTGAAAAAGGGATTTATAACCACAAAAACAAGGATGCAAGTATAAAATTTTCTAAAAATATTGAGACAACAAATTTTTTTTATTTTTCAAAACTGACTTATGAATATATCTTAGAATTTATAAGATGCTAAAACTTGAAACCCTCACCCTAGAAGGAATGCCCATGATCCATGAGGCATAAAAACTTGATAAGTTTATGAACACACAATTGTTAATAATTTTTTTTTTATTCATTATATGTGGGATTCTTCAGCATGAACATCAATGGCTGGGAGAATATGATTCCTGTAGGATTCTTCATTGGAACAGGGTAATTTTAATTACTCAGTTTTTCTTGATTCATTACCAAGCAAGATAATCTGTGACAAATAGAAGAGCTAATAAAATCATTTTGCAATGGGGTATACAGGGTGAGAGTTGCAAATGAGCTGGGAGCAGGCAATGGAAGCAAAGCCAAATTTGCAACCATAGTATCAGTGACACAATCAATAGTGCTTGGTCTATTTTTCTGGTTGATAATTATGTTTTTCCACAATGAAATTGCATTAATATTCACAACCAGCAAGCCAGTTCTGGAAGAAGTAAGCAAGCTCTCAATACTCTTGGCCTTCACTGTCCTACTCAACAGTGTTCAACCAATTCTTTCAGGTAATTCATATACTAATCAGTAATGTATTATCTTCACGTTCTTTTTGTTTTCTTTTTGGTTGATAATTTGTTACCTTAACTTTTATGTACAGGAGTTGCTGTTGGATCTGGATGGCAATCGTACGTGGCATACATAAATTTGGGATGCTATTATTTGATTGGAGTCCCACTTGGAATATTGATGGGTTGGGTTTTCAAGCAAGGAGTAATGGTGAGTGTTTTCAATTACTTATTTTGATACTGTTGATAATTTTTCAAAATTTTTTCCCCTTGGGCACTATTGGATTTTTTTATAAATTTTGGGTAAAGAAAATTAAGGAAAAATTATCAACTTTTGAACTAATGCTCTGCACTGATCATAGATTTGAAGAAAGAAAAGAAAATTTACAAGAATGGTTTCTCTATCTTAAGTGTCTATCGGTATAACGTAGCCTAAAATTGATACTACTCATACATACTATATATTTCAATTAAAATACATTTTTCTTTTTTTTTGTAATTTAATTTATTCCATTTCTTTTGCTCCTTTAAACGTTAAACACATAAGGACGATTTTCTTGAAATGTCATACATTTTTTTTTGTTTGCTCATTGTGTTCCAATTTGCATCCCAAAAAGAGACTGGCCATGATTATACTTAGCAATTCTCAGAAATTTGATTTTAAAAGCACACAATAATGACCAAAAATCAAATAGCAAATTAGATTTTTTTGTCCCAGCCAATAATTGGTTTACGTACTTCTTGATATATGTGAAGGGAATCTGGGCTGGAATGATCTTTGGTGGAACTGCCGTTCAGACTTTAATGCTGGCAATCATTACTATTAGATGCAACTGGGAAAAGGAGGTAGAAATACTTCTACACTGTTTAACGATTTCATTTCTTTAGGACCTCTACTTTCTAATATTTGAAGTGAACAATTTAAGCATTCTATAGTGTGTCTAATTTTGCTTTTAATTGAACACAGGCTATCAAAGCAAGCATGCATGTGGAGAAGTGGGCGCATACAAGTTCGGATGTGTGATTTAGCAAATGATTAAAAGAAAAAAAAATCAGCATTTTCGACAATTAAATGTAATAAGAGCTCGTGTTGATGTAAAGCTAGTTACCCAATGTTTCTTAATCTTAATGAAAGTATCCTATCATTTTGTTGACAAAAAAAGTTATTTTAATTGTTCTGATTGATAATTATCAGAAGAAAAATGGTACCTTCCCCCCCCCCCCCCCCCCGCGGGGGGAACCAAAAAAAAAAAAAGATTAGGAAAAAAAAACCTATGCACCGCGGTTGACAACATTTGACTGATGTAAATTACAAGTTTAAGTTAGTCTTAGGTAAAATATGTACATTAACAATTCCTAGTTCTCCATAACAAGTTGGGATTGGTATAAATCACTACTATTTTTGCGAATCAAATGAATGCGTAATTAAGAGTTGGACTCAACTTCCTGGTGCTTAATACCAAAGACCCAACTCCCAAGCCCAGATCAAGCTATGCCAAATCAGCAACATAATTGTGCCGTGTTTGGTTATATATTGTTCTAAAAAAAAGTCAAAATATACTTTGCATCCCCCAATTTAAACCATATTCCCACTTTGTATCCTAAACTTCAATTTTGAATAGACTGCACCCTCAATTGTCCAAAATATTACATTTAAGTTCAATCATTGACGAGTCAACCAAACTAACGGAACTTAAGTCCGTGCGTGCAACGTTTATTTAAGTCTAATTGTTTACAGTGCCAATTTTGGATAGAATGCATCCTCAAATGTCCAAAACATTTCATTTAAATCTAATCGTTTCATGCACGCACCTAAGTTCTATTAGTTTGATTGGTGCCGTCAATAATTGGACTTAAATGGAATGTTTTAGATAGTTAAGGGTGTAGTTTATTCAAAATTAAAGTTTAAGGTGCAAAGTAAGAATTTGGAATAAGTTAGGGGGTGCAAAGTGAATTTAGGCCTAAAAAAATATCTTTCAGATATGTATTTCAACTTTCTTTTTAATCTTAAAAAAACACTACTCAAAAATGGCTACATTGTCATCTTTCTAAAAAAATCTTTCTAAATGAAGTTATCTATAAATAGCCAATCTATTGCATGAAATGTGCACAAAATTTTAGCTAGTCCTTTCCTTGATTTATCTTCTTGTCTATTTTTGGAATATCATGTGGCCAAGGGTAGCGATATTAATAAACCAGTTTTTGTTATTAACATTCCATCTCCTTTGTAAATTTTACAACAAAATATGAAACAAATCAAAAAATGAAATACCAGTGTTTGGATATGTTTTTTAGACCATTTTTCTAAAAAAATTTTCCAAACTCCATTTGGACAGATCAAAAAAATTTTCTACATGAAGACAAAACATGAACTTTAGCACTTCAAAAAATTACTGACATGAATTTGACGAAAAAACTGAGCGTTAAATGTCCTCTCTCAAACATAAAGCCAACAAAAAAGTGTTCAGACAACTGCAATTGGTCGACCCCTTGGTCAATCCTCTTCAACCTTGTGCTCTCTTTTTTCATTCGTGTGCTCTCTTTTTTCATTCTTGATGAATTACTGTATTTGCAAAAAGACACCACTGCATATCCATCTCCATTTGTTCACAGATCGATTGAATCGTTGTTCTAACTGAAGAGGGCTTGTTGAGCTTAGCAACAAAGTAGAGTTTTTAAGGTTAAATTAGCGGCGCCTACCTTCATTCACAGGATGAAAATTGCTGTGGAGGAGGCGTAGCTGCAGAGGAAGAGGAGAAGTGAAGGTGGCTTGAGGAGCTTTTTTGGACTTCTTCATCGAGTCAATAGTGCATTCAACCCATGGTGTTTTTTCCTAATTTGTACTCTAACGTGTTTAGAAATGGTGATATGTGGTTGCTTATTTGTGTAATTTATTAATGCCGACCACGTGAACAGTACAATTTTAGTAATTCTAAATTGGGGCTTTAAGAACATACAGTACCGGACGCTCAGGATGAATTGACCAGCGTCCGGTACCAATGCTCGGTCCCAACTTTCAGTTGCCTATATTATTTGCATGTTTCAAATTTGTACACTGGTTACTTCTAATGCAAATGAATGTATACATTTGATGTTTAAAAGTGAACAATATGATAATATGATGATTGACATTTGAAATGTGAATTTATTTACTTCAAATGGAATATGAAATTTTGTTTGTTGTTGGCATAGAGGGAGTTCATTTTTTGCTTTTGCATGTTAATGTTGTGTATTAGTTGCAGCTTCTTGTATTGTTTAGGATACAGTGGCTTACATGCCAAACAAACGATGAAGATTGTGTCACGAAGTAGGTTTTCATAAACTGTCCTAATTCCTCAATTTTTTTTAAATTTATACTTAAAATAAATCAAACTAATGTTAAGTGTTATATATGATGTAGGGAAGAATATTGTTGCAACCTCATCTTGTGTTGTTTCAATTTCGGACTCTAATGACTTGAAGGTGTGTGTTACCGATTATTTCAAGGTTTGATTTTGACAACTTTTTTGTTTTGCACAATGCAACCAACAAATATATTTTCGCAGCCATAGTTGTCTGATTATAAAGTTATGCCCATAGTATATGTTGACTGTTGTAGAGAAAATTTCGTGTTTTGTTTAACTTATGTAAGTTGGTTTAAATAATTGAGAAGGCAAATTGGAGTGTGGATGAGGAGAGAATATTCGTCAATACGTTAGTTGACTGAAAAATCCATGGCTCTTGGAATGAGAGGTCCAGTAGTAAAACTAATTGAGTGTCTATGGCCAATTATTTAAACCTCAAGCATGGCTTCAAAGTCACTGGTGAGCAACTAATGTCAAAATACTATCGGCTCAATAAGCTATAGCACTGCTATAATAACTTGAGAGGCTTTAGTTGAAAATCAGATACTAAAATTGATTGGGACGAGGGAAAATGTTGTTTCAAGGCTGATGAGGAGTACTGGGATCGTTTAATTGCGGTATCTTATAAATCTTTATATTTTATTTTCAATTTACTGTATTCAATCTTCATTTTTATATACATATTCTATGCATTTGATTTTGTTTTTTGTTGAACCAGACAAATAATGATTACAAATGGTTCAAGGATGACAACTCATGTCATCTTTATGTTTTATTGACATCGGTTTTACAAGGGAGGACAGCAACAGAGAGGCATGTATAATCTTCTACGTAGGCTCCCCAAGGTAGCAGGCGTATACATGTTAGACATGCTATTATTGGGAGAAATAGTCAATCGGAGACTGCACCGACAGGATTGCAGGTTGCTCAGGACAATGGAAACACTCCCATTACTGACGATGATGTCAATCATGGTCCACGTACGTCAACCAAGAAATCTAGTTCTAGCCGCGAATGTACTGATTCACAGAAGGGTCGTATAGGTTCTAAGTCAGCTAAAACTGGCAAAGAAACGTATATGGAAATTGTTAGCAGTTTCAGTAAATTTACTGACCTGCAAATCCAAGCTGAAGAAAGGGCGTCGGCATTTTCTGTCACACGGGCACGGGAAGTAGTGGAGGAGCTAGAAGCAGTCATGCCTTCAATGACTAAAGAGATTAAATATGAACTGTGTAATGCTTTGATTAACGATAATTATAGAAAAATGTTCCTTAGATTTAGCACCGAGGATCAAATTGGGTGGATAAATAGAATGATAGAGAAACAGCCCCGCAATTAGATGTTGTCCTTCAACAGAGCTTATATTTTTTATTCAAATTGTTTTAGCATTCTGTTGATTGAATTTATTTTCATTTCCTGTTTTTTAGGTTGTTCCTTCATGTTTGTATTTGTAACGCTTGGAGCTGTGCAATTCAATGTTTAAACAAGATATTTCTACTGTATACAATTATTTTATAATACAGATAGTTTGTTGTACTTGTGCCAATCAGCATGTTTTTGTATTTTTAGTATGTGTTCGTGTTATGCAAACAAGAATTGAAGCCAAGATTTTGACTATGCAGGTATACATTATCAAAATATAAATGTGCTCGACTTCTAATAAAATACAAAACGACTTACTTATCTTGCAAGGCACTCAATTACTGTTACTAGATAAGCACCGACATGCATATATTGGGCCACTAATAAGAGTTTCATATCGCATATCTGTACTTTACGACCGACA
Source organism: Mitragyna speciosa (assembly GCA_024721245.1). Taxonomy (NCBI): domain Eukaryota; kingdom Viridiplantae; phylum Streptophyta; class Magnoliopsida; order Gentianales; family Rubiaceae; genus Mitragyna; species Mitragyna speciosa. The sequence goes on from CM045562.1 coordinate 1,163,820, forward strand.
ATGGACAAAAGAATTGATTCATGGGCATTCAGTATGATTGATAGAGAACTGTAGAATAACAGTGGATAATTTTTTGAGATTGTGTGAAATTCTCGTTGTTAACAGATATGTGCAGCAAAATTCTCAAAAATATGTATTGATTGTGGAGGCACTTGCTATGACTCTTGTTATGCTAAGTTATAATGTCTGATTTCGGTGCCTATCGGAGAGATTTCAAAAGTCTTCTGAAACAATGCGGCAAAATGTGTACAAGGTAATTGATGATCTTTGCACATTTGCCAATAGAATTATAAAACCTCAGAATATCGATGAAGTGCATCCTCGTATTTTATATGATTCTTGCTTCTATCCATGGTTTAAGGTGCCTTTATTGATATTTTAAATCCTTCAACTTGTTTCGTTAACTTGTTCCATTGTATGTGATGTACTTCCTTTACCTATTCATCTTCATTATAGGATGCCATCGGAACTATAGACAGAACTCATATTTTAGCCTATGTGCCAAAAGATCAGCAAATAACTTTTACAAATCATCACGGTGTAAAATCGTAGAACACTTTAATAGTTTGTGGCCATGATTTGAGATTTATATTTGTATATGTTGGTTGGGAGGACAGTGCACATGATTCATGAGTCCTAGAGTATGCTATGAATGGTCCGACACAATTTTTAATGCCACCCGTTGGTATTCAATTATGTCTTAATCTACTTGGGATTCAGTGATATTGTTTGGGTGAATATAAAATTGATGCTTTGTATATGTCATAAACAGGTAAGTATTACCTCGTTGATTCGGCATTCAGAATGGCTCTAAGATTTTTGGCCCTATACAAGGGAGCAACTGTGCAACATCAAAGTTAAAGACGGAGCTATACAAGAAATCCAGCTGAGCTATTTAGCATACGTCATTCATCACTGTGAAATGTGGTTGAATGGTGTTTTGAAATTTTAAAGAGGCGATTTGCGTTTCTGAGAGGACTAGTGCTGAACTTCTTCATGACTAACCACACGTTAACGTTGTCATAGCATGTTGTGCCACACACAATTTCTTGAGAGAAGTATAACCAAACGATGATATTTTCGGCTAGGTCGATTTTGACACTATTGAACATGAACACGATACGGATCAATTGCCACCGTATAATGTATGGCCCAATTGGCGTTTTAATCGAACTGAGGTCTGACAATGAAAGACAACAAGGGATACAATTGCTAATACAATGTTTGCAGCCTCAGCCTCTAATACTGGTGTAAATGTTCACCGTTAATTGTAAATTAAAATGTTGAGTCATACGAATTAAAACTTTTTTGTATTCCAATGAGTATGACTTCGAAATTAATTATAGACATTCTTTTTTGTCACAATGTTATTGTCAATTATATTTTCAACTATTGTCATTTGGTAAATGTAAATTTCCAACTAGTTTCATTTGTAATACATGTTTTAGATCATCACTTAAGTTATTCCTGGTATAAGTGAGTGAAATAAACCAATATAAGCATAATTCTAGGTTGAGTTTTCTTCATTCTAACACATATTAAGCGAAATATTTACCAAAAAAGGTCTTATAACTACCTAATGGCATCTTTATGAGGGACTGGACACCTTACCGGACGCCCACTAAGGCGTCCACCCCAAGTTCCATATGTTATCAAAGCGTCCACATAGTTTCTGATGACATGAACTGGTTGTCCGCTTCTCAGTTCTCTAGGGCGTCCACATGGTCTCTGGATTGTATGGTCATGGACCGGTCATCCACTTGCCGTCCGCCACAACGTTCGCATGGTTTTGGGATTGTATAGTCATGGACTGGTCATCCGCTCAAGCGTCCGCCATAACATCCGCATGGTCTCTCGATATTATGGTCATGGACTGGTCGTTCGCTTGATGGTCCGTCACAACGTCCGCGTGGTCTCTGAATTGTATGGTCATGGACCAGTCGTTCGCTTGCACGTCCACCACAATGTCCGCATGGTCTCTGAATCGTATGGTCATGAACCGATTGTCCGCTTGAGCATCTGCCATAACGTCCGCATGCTGTCTGGCTCTGTATTCTCCACGCAAGGGTCGTCCGATTTCTGTCAAAAATTTTGTCCAATTTTGCATGTACAATTGCTTCATCAACAGAACTTCAGTAACGGTAATTGGTGCTAATCAAAGTATATAGGCAACGTAATGAATGAATTTATGCATATAGGCTCCATTTTGATGAAGACAATAAACTATACTTAGACTTATGTAGGATATTGCGTTTGTATCATCAAACTAAAATTCTCTGTTGCTTAGTGAGATCATTGTGTACATTTCAAAAAAAAATGTCAAATGCAAGTTTTGTGTGATTGATGAAATACTTTGCAAAAATAAAAAGGTTCGGTAATATCTTATAATCATCCAAAAAACATACACATAGACAACATGTCATACGAAAAAGAAAAAGTACGACACAGTTCAAACTAATGAAAAATAACAAAACATATGCGACTTTAAAGCCATAAAAGCCTAGATAGTACTACTGTCAGAATGATTAAATATCTGCTTAATCTACAAAACTTGATCAATCGTTACGAACTATCGTAGTGTCTTCAAAAGTTACAATTTGCTGAGAAAGATCATCATGACGGGTCTTGGTGCGCCATTTTTCATCAGCACGTCTTCTATCCCTACAATATTCATGAAATGTTTCTTCTTCATTTGAGTTCCAGTCATACATACTCCTAAACTCCAATGTCTCAATCCTATATTCCACTGAAGAAAGGTATTTACGAATGTCAAATATTTCTTGTTGAAACTCATTCTGCATTGTATTTATTTAATTTGATAATCCACCAACGGTTTCAAAAAATCTTACCTCCCAAGAATGATCATGTGAAGATGAAAGCTAAAATTGAGAAGTAGAAGGAGAAACTTGATGACTGGATGATGGAATATCAGGATGAATTGATTGAAGTGGTTGCTTATGAACAGGCTCTTCCTCCCCACCCTCTGTGTGTTGATGACCTGTATCATAAAAAATATACCCAAAAGAATCCATATAGTACCTTAGGGAACTAGTTGTCTTCAACTTACTCTGAAGATAAAGCCATCTGCCATCTCTAAAAACAAAATGAAATCTTTTAAGACTATCAACACCTATACGATCTATATCAGGTGCTTTCATTCCTACTTGCCCTTCAAAATCAACTCGACAGTGCTTCAAGATCCGTGTCAGTATTCTTTCATATGCAAGTCCTTTTGTAGGATCATCTTTGCACATCATCATGTATTTAATCATAAAAGCTCCCATGTTAATTTGGATACCATTCAAAATCTCATAAAAAAGATATAAACCAATGTGTGTAACATCAGTTTTGTGACCACTGATCGGTGCAAGAATATTAACAATTATATGGTAGAGGACTCTATGCAGTGAAGTGAAAAAACTCATTTTGAACCCCTTCAAACTATTTGAAACAACACTACCAAAATAGCATTTCTTTAACTCACCAAGATTGACAATGGGAGACACTTCTCTAGGGGTACAAAAACCACTGCCTTCGTTTGACATGCCAAAAAGCTAATTAAGAGTATTGGCATTGAATATTACATGCTTCTTCTTGACATAAGAAATAGCGTCATCTCCGTCAATTCTCAAATTAGCATAAAATTGACGAATCAAATCCGCATAAAGTAATTCATTAACGTTACACAAATCAGTTAATCTAATAGTAGCAATTAAATTTACTAACTCAACTAAATCACCAGTAAAATCTTCAAAAGTACAAAACTTAAGTCCTATCACATTTTTTTTCTCAAACTCATGATATCGCTTCATGCAATCCATATCACAAAAAATTTTACCTCCCTGATAAACTAGACCCATGTCCCCGACATAATAATCCACATCACGACTCCTTCCACGACGTTCTCCTCATCCGCGACTAGCCATTTGAGTATGCAATTTGGAAATACAAAGACCAGGTCGTCCGCTTAGAGAAAGTAGGGCAAATTTGGAGAAAAATTGAAAGACAAGATCCAGAAAATATGTGAACTTAGAGTGTTAAATGATGATTTTTAATAAACAAAATGGACAAAAGGCAGTTATGTGATGAAACGTGGGATTTCTGAGGTTGGAAACTATTTTGGGAAAAGAGAAGTCCAAAGGGCGCGAAGATAAACTGAATAGAAGAAGTTTGGATAGTGAAAACTAATGCGATCCGAACGTCTGCTTCAACATAAATCGTCCGGCTCTATCATCCATTTCATTCCAGTGGCTATCCGGACGATAAACCAGACATCCAATTTGGCAGAGTGGTCGTCTGCTTCTTTAGTCATTAACACAATTGAAAGTCTGCTATGCCACTGTGTCGTCCGGCTTCATAATCTGTGAGAAGAGTGAGGAGAAGCGGATGATGAACCGGTCATCCACTTCGTTAGAATTGGTTGTCCGCTTGAGGCAGTAAATCATTTAAACGCAGTCCAAAAGACACCAAACGACATAACCTAGCTAGGGAAAAACAAAAACCTCCAATATATATAAAAACCCCATTTCATCTTACATAAACGAACCCCCCATTATTTTCACTAAGGCCAAAATTGCAGTTGGTCCTTGTTATTTTTGTGAATCTGCTACAGATCTCAACAAAATGGTCAGGTGCAAGGGAGAGAAAGCCCAGGTCGCTGCCAATAGTCAACGCGAAAGTACTAGTAGATCAGGTAATATATTACTACCTCAGTTTATTGACGATGTAGCTAGAGAAAGATTTGACTCCTTTGTCAATAATAAAATCGAATTAAGTTTGCAAAGGTCAATAAATGTAACCGAAATGGAGAAATTTAATTTAGGTTGGATTCTTGAAAAGTTTAGAGTACAACAAATGGACATGATAATGGCTGTAAATGAGCCTACTTATTCAGACATGGTGTATGAATTTTATGTTAATTTGAGACAAAATGAGCATAAGCAGTTGTTAAGTAGGGTAAACAGTAGAGATGTTGTGATTTTTTTTTTTACTTTTTAAATATTTTGTTGCGGGTATGTGATGGACAAGAGGACGAAGAGCAAGGGTTGAATGGGTTTTTTGGTTATGATGAATGGCCTATTAGGGTGCATGGGTTTGATTTGAATGACTTGTGGATAAATATTTTTAGGTCGGAATTTGACACCTCGAGTGATGCCCCCTTAGATAATCTAAGGCCGGATTACCGTATTTTGTTTTACATGGCATCAAACATAATTGTTCTTACTAGAGGTCATAGAACAACACTAAATAGAATAAATTTATATGTATTCTACTGCTTATTTAGGGAAGTACGGCTAGATATTGGGTACATCATGTTAGAATATATGCTTAAGTGTGCTAGGCATGATCGTCGAAGCTTACCATATAGTCAACTGCTTACATTGATATTGAGGAGTTTGAACTTTCAATTCATAGGCAATTCTACTCCCAATCCCTCTTATAATTTCTACAGTGCAAGTTTATTTGCCCGTATGAACTTTAAGTTCCATGAAGGCCAATGGATGTACAAGCATGAATATGTGCAACAATTTAGCGATGCTGGTGGCTCAGGCAGAAAGCGACAACGAGCGAGATGTTCTAACGTTGGTGATGATAGAGGAAATGGAAGTGCTCGCACTAGTGAAAGAACTAGAGCTGAATTTTCTGCTGGTACATCAACTGACAGTGCTCGTAATTCACCAACAGAGAATTTCATGAGGTTGATGTCATTAGTTGAAGGTCTGAGTTCACGTCTAGAGCGTTTTGCAAATGATACATCCGACCAATTTGAAAATTTGCAGAACCAATTGGAGCATGTTGAATATGGTGTGCAGTTGTAATGACTAAGGCACAAAGGGAGGCATTTGGGGCATGGAAAGCAAATCAAACATGACATGGAATGGGATGTCTTTCCCATAGCATAGGATTAACTAACGTGGCAGTATCACAATTAGAAAGTATCACTCAATGTTGTGATGACTGACAGTTTATAAATGGAGGCACTGATATTTAAATGCTAGTGATGATTTTTGTTTTTGCTTTTTGCTTTGGGAGTTTATTCGGAAGGAATAGCCAATTGTACTAAACTTGAGTTCACTAAGCAGTTGGTAGTGATAGTATTAGTGTCCTTAAATTGCATGTTTCTTTTTATAGACCTTTTCATTTAGCGAGCACCACTACTGCTTCTTACTAAAGAAATTGCATCTGAAATTGTTTGTCACATTTTTTTGCTATTTTGAGATTGACTGTTATCTGACAAATTGATCGTCCGCTTATTATTGTACAATTAAAAAATGAGTAAATAGTTGGTCAAATGTCATTCAATTTTTCAAAACTTTTCCACATTTATTATTCACTTTCCCATCATCATGTCACTCCAAAAAATTCTTCCACATCCAAATACTTTTTCAACTTTCCAAAAAAGTCAACAAAAAAAATTTAAATAATTTTTTCTAATAATCCTAAAAAAACACTCCAAATAATCCTATCCAAACAGAGCCAATACTTTTGTAATTAGTACTCCACCTCATTTGTAAATTTTATGAGAGTATATGGAAAGAGTGGAGTACCAATATTTTGTTATTAGCACTCTGTCTCCTTAACAAATTTTATGACAAAATATGGAGCAAAAGGAGTGCCAATAATAAAATGTGCAGTTTTAATATTTTAATAATAAAATGTGGAGTTTTAATTTTTTTTTGAATTAGTACTCCATTTTTGTAAAATTGTACAACAAAATATGGAGCAAATGGAGTATCCTAACAAAAAATAGAGTGCCAATATCATTAATATGTATCCAAATACTTAAAAACAAAAGAAAAATCAACCTGCAATAATATAGTATATGCACATATATTATGACAGTACTCTCTGTTTCTTATTCTATGAACTCTTTGATTAGTCGGAGTTATCACCTAGTTATTAAGGGCCTTATTTGTTTGTTTAATTGAGAGGGTTATTTTTATTACTTGATTTCCCCTCCTTCATCTATAAAATATTGGGAAAAATAGTTGTCATTAAACATTTTAAATGGGATAAACAAAAGAATTATTACAATTGGTAATATTGACCATATGCCTTTTTTTTTCTGAATTTTTATTACTGAGTTAAGGTAATCATTTTAGAAACCACAAACGTATGAAAATCTGCAAAGTCGTTTCTCCTTATCAACTAGTACATTAATCATGTGGTAAGGCCAATGAGACTGGCTGGAATTGACCTTAAAAATAATTATGAATGGAAAACACAAATTTGGACCAGATAGCACAGTTGAGAGGTTGACCACTCCGTGATAGCGCTTGAACATAAGAAGAAAAATACAACAGCACCACATCTGATGTGACCAACCACGTCCCTGCAAATAAACTTTCATGTTAGAAATTATGAGAACAAAAAGAGGTAGAGCGATTAGAATTTTACGATTTTATTTTAGGGGTTAAAAATTCGCATCTCACTGACATCAAATTTTTATTTTTTTCATGTAATAGTATAAATTTAATAAAAAAAATTATAAGAAATTACACTTGCCCTTTTTTTGGCTTGCACGGAGTTGCTGCGGGGACTGGGGATGATACGCATATGATTGCATTGCTTTCGCAATTGCTTACGTGAAACGAACAAATCTTAACCTCAAAAAATCAATATGGTCCAGCGGCCGCTGATGCTGACTAAACTACAACTCTTCGTTATGACCCCAAAAAAAATAAAAATAAAAATAAAAAAGACCATAGAAACTCTAGGCCTTGACACATAATTCTTGTCTGCTGTTGCTTTCCCCATTTGATAATCGTGCTCATGCTACCAGATGTTTTACATATTCTTTGTTGCGAAATCAAATATCACACTCAACTACTTAGTCCATGCTATGAAGCATTCATTTAGTGAATAAATGTTTCTTTTATCTCTTTAAATATAATTTAATGGGGGAAAAAATAAAAAAGAACAAAAGTTCAATATGCTGATTGTAACTGCTCTTCAAATTATTAATATATTTTAACCCTTTTCCAACACTGCCCAGTTTCTTTATCCATCGATTTTAGTCAAGTCAGCTTTTATCTCCCATCAAAATGAAAATACATTTAATTTAAGAAGGAAGTACTTGGGAGCAGCCCCCAGAGATAAAATAACTAGTCAATTTTATTCTTTTGTAATGAAATCAAACTTTTCTATAAAAAAAATGTTATTATTTCCTATGACCATAGCTGTGTGTCAAGTGTCAAGTTGTGTCGCTTTGTTCATTTATTCCTTTTATCTCCAATAACTCGACTTTTTATTTTGTTGAACGGCAACCATTAATGTCAATTGAGAGTCCAGTCCACATAATTTTTGAGAGGTTAAGATGTGCAGTAGCCATCAAATTGGACCGGCACGTGTACCCAGAAGCGAGAAGGAAGAACAGCTCTGAAAATTTTGAAACTGAGTTTCCTAATGAATCAGAAAAGAAATAGAACAGCTCTGCTCTCTTCTTATACACCAAGAAACATTGGTGGTTGGCTTTACTCTTTTACACGAAATCACGTGTAGACTTCATTTTTCATCGTCCAGCCTTTTCAAACAACAGGAAAAGTTTACACTTTCCAGCCATCAGGAAGACTAATTCTGTACAAGTTTATGCTTGAGATATTGACTTGCCTTGAGATAATAGATGCAGATTAATATGGCGATTGGACTCTCCAGCAACTCCAATATTACAATAATTGTGGTTCACGTTCTTGGACATCCATTCAACGCATCACCAGACTGTTTGGATTCATATAAAGTCCAGGCATCAACAAAATAATTTTAGCCAGAGGTTGAAAGATTTAGCAAATCTTCAGCTAACTTGAGAAGCATCTAATCCAATTTTATTCTTGTGATGACAATTTCCAATTTTGATTCAAGTAATAATGGGATTAAGGGTTGCTGTTGGAAGCACGAAACATATTACTACATATGGGACCATTAATTCATGTAAAGCCATTTGACTTCGTGGATTGGGCATGACCACGCTCCAATCCCTGCAAACAAAGAAAACAAACGGGCTCGAGGCTCACAATTTAGGGGTTTCTATTTATCTCAAGTTGGAGCTGTATAACTGCATTGCGTTTTTTTTTTTGTAACTGTCTAATATTTTGATATAATTGTTTAGAATTGTGAGATAACAATTTTTCTCTATAAAATCACCTCGTTTTTAGTGTTTTTTTTTTTTCAAAATTTGCCAACATAACATACATCTCAGCAATCTATTTTGCAACATTCAATCCTGACCATCAACTTGATGAAAATGGCACTTAAGAGGTCCAAATTCGAAAACAAACGGGTACAGATAAATTCTACCAAAATATAATACAATTAAAGTAAATTTCCTAGAAAATTCGACTCAGAAATGGAAACCAATTCATATGATAAGTCAAAAAGATAGCAATGATTGTCGTATTAAAATAATGGAGACTGCCCAAGAAACTCTTGTCATCAATTGGCCCACGTGGTACTACACAAATCTTTGCCATCACAAAAAATTTGATGAATTTTTTAACCCGAACAATTAATCCTACCCATTCAAATCCAATTTCTAGCATTCTCATGATTTTTTGTTCGAGTTAAAACAAAAACAAGTGCATATCCCCGTTACATTCTGGAAGATCTGTCGTGATGCGATGAATACTAGCAAACAGGTTCCTTTTTTTGTCGGGACATATAGTCAAGCACATCGAAACAATAACAAACTGACCCTCCTTAAATTTTTTTTTTCTGTAATAATTTTGAAGGACTGCTTTCTAATTTTACACTTGTAATGATATTGTTTAAGATCCCAAAATTGTTCTCTAAATTTTCCTTCATCAAATATTTTACTACTTATTATGGGGGGAAAGAGGCAAAAAAAAAAAAAAAAAAAAAAAAAAAACAGCGCAAGTTATATGGAGCTTCCCATAGTTTGACTGATTTACAAACCCTTTATATTTTGGAACTTTTTTTTTTTTTTTGAAAAATGGATGTAAATAGCCATCGTAATGAAAATATGCAAAATGTCACAGCTACTTTCCATATACATGAGCAGGAAACACAAAGAATTATTATGTAAAGATTAAAATTATTTCTCACACTTTTCATCGATTTTTTTAAAAAAATTCAGAGCACAAGAGGGTAAATATTTGTTTCCAAATTTTTACTCAAGAGCACAAGAGGTTTCGTGTAATTTACTCAAAAAAAGAAAAAGATAGAGAGGACAATGAACACTAGAATATAGAGAAAAAAGAAGAAAAATGACTTCAAAATAGCTCAAATTAATTTCAAAAATTCAATAGACAAAAGTTAAAAGCAATTATGAGAGAATTCTAAGAAGGTAGGCGCTTGTCATATGCAATTAATTGTCTGTTCATCTTCATCTCTTGTATATATAGCATGTGTACGAATGGCCCTTAACTTCTCTGTTCTTGCTCTTCTTCTCCTCGGGCTGCCTAGAAAGACCTAGGCAACAGAATTTATACATTGAAAAAATGTCACTTAATAAAACCACGGTGGGGGATGATACAAAGGTCCCATTACTAGACTATTCATCCTCCACAATCATAGTAGAAGACGACCAAGATCAAAGTCTTTGGCGTAGGATTTTGATTGAATCCAAGAAACTATGGCGCATAGTTGGTCCAGCCATCTTCAGTCGCATCTTTTCCTACTCCATGTTCGTCGTTTCCCAAGCCTTCGCCGGCCATCTTGGTGATCTTGAGCTTGCTGGTTTATCCATTGCTAGCAGCGTCATTGCTGGCTTCGACTTTGGCCTCTTTGTATGTAAAACTCGAGCTCTGATACTAATTGTAGAACTCTATTTTCAAATTCTTATATCTGATGCAGAACACAAAACTAAAGATATTTATGAGGATCGAACCAGTAAGTAATACATCCTTTTATTATTATGATTATTATTAAACTTGAGTATATATGGTAAATATTTTCAGCTAGGGATGGCAAGTGCATTGGAAACTCTATGTGGACAAGCTTATGGGGCGAAGAAATATTACATGTTGGGAGTATATCTACAACGTTCTTGGATTGTTCTCTTCTTTTGTGGTATTTTAACGTTGCCTTTGTACATATTTGCGACTCCAATTCTGAAGCTGCTGGGACAACCTGAAGACGTTGCTGAGCTTTCTGGTGTTGTGGCCTTATCCTTTATACCACTTCACTTCAGCTTTGTTTTTCAGTTTCCTCTACAGAGATTCTTGCAAAGCCAACTGAAGAACAATGTGATTGCTTGGGTGAATTTCTGTGCTTTTGTAATACATGTGGTGTTGAGCTGGCTGTTTGTGTTTAAGCTTAAGTTTGGATTGCTCGGCGCTACCATCATCTTGAATATCTCTTGGTGGCTTATTGTGTTTGGATTGCTTGCTTACACTTTTTTTGGTGGTTGTCCTGAAACTTGGACCGGCTTTTCCTTTGAAGCCTTTTCTGGTCTTTGGGAATTTCTAAAGCTCTCAGTTTCCTCTGGGGTCATGCTATGGTAAGTCTCCATTCATTCTCAGTTTCTCCCTCATCCGAAAATTATACTGTGAATTCTAATAGGTTTTAAGTGTTTGTGTCATGTGCATTAAAACAGAAATCAGGTGAAGCTGCCCACTTTTGGCCAGAAAGTTTGAGTTTACAGATGGTTTTTATGCACCATAAAATTTTCCAGAATATGCTGAAATTTCGAATGCTGAATTAACTTCGATTGAAGAAGATAGTCATTTTCACGAAATATGTTTGTGTTTTTTGGCAGTCTTCAATAGTTTCTCAATTGAGCTTTGATTAATTGTTGTTTTTATAAAATGGAACAGTTTGGAGAATTGGTACTACAGGATACTCACAGTGATGACTGGAAATTTGAAGAACGCAGAGATTGCAGTTGATGCTTTGTCCATATGGTAAGCTGCTATAATTTGTAAACGATTGCATGTTTAAAAGCTATCCGCTGCTTCGTCCACACGTTAAGAAACTCCTTCCTACTTTTTTGTGGTTCTGTAGCCTAACAGCATTGTAACAGTTCCCTCCCTCTTTCTCTTCCTCTTTCTTTTCTCTTCTTCTTGTCGTTTATATTATATAAACATGTTGCATAATATCAAATGAGAACCAAAAAAGTTTAGGCCAAAAACCGTGCATTCTGCAATCACAAATTATTCTGATTATTTTTGTGATTTTGTCCCTTATTGGCAGTATGAACATCAATGGATGGCAGATGATGATTCCTCTGGCATTCTTTGCAGGAACAGGGTAACCTTTCTTTTTCTTAAACCACATGACTTTATATTTGCATTTTGTATCTTCATAAATTATGAGAGACGTAACTCCCATAACCAGCCATGGTATCATATCATTTGTCTACATATACTGTCCAAAATTCATGAATGCAACATTTGGAAAAGTATACAATACACAACGTGTATTGCCATGTGGTGTACTAGAATCAATAATTTATCGCCATGTGACAATAGTGGGTCATACCTTGTATTATTTGGCGATGTGTGATTGGTTCTAGTACACCACGTAGTGCACGCAATACTCACTCGCAACATTTGGCTAGATTGAATGCTAAAGAGGCAGTAACGCAGATTTCAAGGGTGGCCCAGCTGACTTTGATTTTTGATTACATCGTGCTTTTTTTTAGGTCATAGGTGTGTTCTCACATTTAGTATCTTGTTTTATCGAGGATGTAAGACAAGAAAATAGGAGTTCTTTCATTCTAATAATCTGATTAGTTTTGGTGCTCAAATTCTATAGGGATTAGTCCACCTTAGATCCTCTGTCTTTTTTTTTTTAATTCAGTCATATTTAATGAAATTATCTCATGTCACTAGTTTTATATTAGATACAATTTAACATAAAAAAATGAAATTTTGACATACATCTGAACCGTAATTAGTCACTGAAGTTTGGTTATTCAAGACACTATTGTGGTCCAATTAGCTGAATGGTGAATATTAATACCACGTAGAAGAACAAATTTAAACTATTTCAATTGTAGAGCGAAAGCAACAACACATTATACAATCCGCTACCGATGAATTAGGCCACGTTGCCAGCTTCAGTTCTGGTCGGAAAGGGTTGAACGTATGAAGTGTTTGACCTGCAAAATAGCAAGAGCTTAGAAGGCAGGGAGCTTTATCAACTAAGTTTGATTTAGGTAAGTGGGTTAGTGGAATAATGAATCTGTTTAGTACTTAATGAATAATTAGGACCTTTTTCTTGGGTTAGTGGCTTATTTTTTAATTATTTGACATACAAATTAGACGTTCTAGGCCTATTAGAGACATCCATCTTTCAGCCTTCCATTCAAATCAATTATATTCCAAAAAAATACAATTGGGCTTGGGCCAAGTCTAACTCATCGTTGTATACATGGTATTGTGGTATGCACTTTTAACTTATGTTTGGTACGTGAGAATGGGTAGGAATGAAAATAAATTTTTAACTTGTCTATTCCATTCTCATATTTAGTATGAACATTTAGTTGGAAAGCTCTTTTTCACTACAATGCCCATTCGAATTTTTTCCTTTTCTAGAATCACATTTCTCAGCAAAACCTAGAGAATGGCATTTCCAACTTCATCTTGGAAAGGCCAAAAAGGAACCAATTTTTGTCCCTTCACATGTTTATTTCTTGGAAAGGCCAAAATACTAGGAACTAATTTTTGTCCTCGCACATATTTATTTCTACTAATTGTTTTTTAACTCATGTACATTTTGTTAATTTTTTATTTTTTAAATTTAAAAAATGTCAAGTATATTTATATTTTAATTAATAATTATTTATTTATTTTTAAATCATAATCAATTTAATATATGCGTAGAATATTTTTTCCCTTTTTGCTGTAACGATGTTTAAGATCCTATTTTTAACTTATATGCAAACTTATAAAAATTAAACTTCTTATAAGTTAAATGCAAAAAAAAATAAATAAAGAATATGAACAATTGGTTTCATTACTAAATTTTTTTAAAATTTTAAAATTGATTAAATAGTACAATTAATATAATTTTAACAAGAATATCAATAATTTTAAAATAAAAAATATCAAAGTTTCTTGTAAACATAAAAGTAATACATACCATAAACAAACAAATAAAAATATGAAATATTCTAGTACAAAGAATTCAAGCAATTAAGTTAAATTATCATAGATTTATTCCATTCTGACATTGAAATATGATTATACAAATATTGGAAAAGAAATAGGCAATCTTTCATTGTGACTTCAATTACCAAACACTGGATTGAAGAAATTTTTCCAGTCTATTATGGGTGAAAGGCATTTGGGTGAAATGACCTTTTTGTTTTGGACCATACTAATGTACCAAATGTGTGGCTAGTCCCTCTTTTTAACGGTTTTGTTATAATGGTTTTGTTATACATTTTTGTGTTATATACGCTCATGTAACATTAGCATACAGGAGTGAATATAAGTACCCCTATGTCTTCTAAGAAAGGAACACGTATAAGATATAATATAAGTGAAATGCTACAAGACATAACAAAGGACCCAGAGCCATGATTTGTTCGTGTGTTTGTGTTGACAATGTATAATGGATGATTCGTCTAATCTGATCTCGTTAATTGGAAACGAGATGGTTCTAACTCGATAACAGATGCATATGAGCAAGCATGTAATGTTTCAAGAAAAAAGAGATAATTAAAAAAAAAAAAAAAAAGGAAAGTTGATGCATTGTATTTTACACCTTGATTGCACAATTAGCAATAATTACGGGCATGTTTTATTTTATTGATAACTAGTATAACCTCATTTGATGTGTAATTATTATGGTTATGTGATGTATGGTAACAGGGTAAGGGTTGCAAATGAATTGGGAGCTGGAAATGGCAAAGCTGCCAAGTTTGCAACAATCGTATCGGTAACACAATCGATATTGATCGGTCTACTCTTTTGGGTCCTCATTGTGTTCTTCCACAATGAACTCGCCTATATATTCACGACCAGCGAAGTTGTGCTAGAAGCAGTGCAGAAGCTCTCAATTCTCTTAGCTTTCACCGTTCTCCTCAATAGCGTGCAACCCATTCTTTCTGGTATACATCTTCATTTTCTACATTTTTTTCTTTTTCGTTTTTAGTCTTTTTGTGGGCAAAATTTTGACTTTTTATTTTATTTTGTGTTAGGGGTTGCTGTTGGTTCTGGATGGCAATCATACGTGGCTTATATAAACTTGGGTTGCTACTATTTACTTGGAGCCCCATTGGGATTGATAATGGGATGGGTTTTTCATTTTGGAGTAATGGTACGTAAACTTGTTAATATGCTTGTGTAACGTGTCAACTCAATGGTGGGTAATTGTGTAGGAAAATTTGCTGTTATGGGGAAATTTTATAATAAAAGAAAAAGAGCAAAACGTTTACATAGTTCCTATGAAAATTATCCCCATTTGTTTTGGCACAACCACTCATCAATGAACCAGAAAATTGGAGAGAAAAGTTGATGTCTCATAATTTGATGGACTTCTAGGGTATATGGGCTGGAATGATTTTTGGTGGAACTGCAGTCCAAACTGTGATATTGGCGATCATCACAGCACGATGTGACTGGGAGAAAGAGGTAATTAAAAACGTAAACTTCTTGCAACCATTTTTTTCTATTTTTTTGGGTAATAATATGTTTCCTTGAAATAAAATCATAAATATTAATTAATTGTGTTATTGTTATCCTCATCCATTTTGTTACGTGTGAAAATACAGGCAGTGAGGGCAACTCAGCACGTTGACAAGTGGTCAGAAAGAAGTCACGCGTAAAGCAGTGAACTTGAACAATATTGATGATGACGATAATAACAATAAATTTTGTTATTTACTTTCCAGCTCTATGTAAATTACTAGTTATTGTTAAAAGAAAAAAAAGCTTTTATTTTTAGTATCGAAGTTGACAACCATTAAATCATAAATCTAGGCATTAATCATCCCTGGGCCTTGTGTAATTAGCGTTGAAGCATGAATGTACAACAGTGTTTTCAAGTCGTTACAAAAAATAAAAAACTACTTTCATTGAAGTTTTGTCATCTTTATTCCTCTCTGAAGAGTCTTTCACAATTTTCGATCGGATATATATATATATATATATATATATATATATATACACACACACACACATATATATGAAATGTGGGTATTAGAGTTGGTTGGACTGATGTAATTTGCAAAGAGTAACAAATTAAGATTGTGAATTACAAAATTGTAAGTGAAATTAAAAGAGCCTTCTCCCAACTCCATGAATAGGTGTTCAGATGACTAAGGGTGCGTTTGGATATAGTGTTTTTTAGGAAATGTGTTTCTTTGGCACAAAAAACACCCAAAAAGTATTTTTTACACATTTTTTGGTTTTGTACACACACATACATTTTTATACATACTAAAACCCTACACACCAAAAACACTAACAACACACACTCACCTTCAAACTCACACCAAGAAAACCAAAAACACATACTCACTTTCACACTCATTTTCAAGCACACACCAAGAACATCAAGAAGACATCCTGACTTTTACACTCACTAATATATATATATATATATATATATATATATTATACGTAATTAGATAAGTATGTACATGCATGCATGTACATACGCATGTATGTACGTATGTATGCATGATTATTATCTATATATGTTATATATAATATATATTATGTATATTATACATATTATAGGTATTATAATATATATAATATTTAATATATATAGATAATACCTATATATATAATATTATATACATATATTATATGTACATATGTATGTATGCATGCATGTACCTACGTATGTATGTACATATAATATATATAAATATATTATATATAAATATATATTATATATTATATATATTTATATATAAATATATGTATGTACGTATGTATGCATGCATGTACATATGTATTTATGTACGTATAATATATTTATTATCGATATTATATATATATATAATATTATATATATTATATGTACGTATGTATGCATGCATGTACATATGCATTTATGTACGCATAATATATTTATTATCTATATTATATATATGTATATATTTATATATATTATATTATATATATTATGTGTATTATAATATATATATATAGATAATATATATATACATATGTATATTTATATATAAATATATGTATGTACGTATGTATGCATGCATGTACATACACATTTATGTGCGTATAATATATTTATTATCTATATTATACATGTATATATATATATATATATATATATATATATTACATGTATGTATGTATGTATGCATGCATGCACATACATATGTATGTACGTATGTATGCATGCATGTATATACGTATTTATGTACGTATAATTTATTTATTATCTATATTATATATATTATACGTACATACATACGTATGTACATGCAAGCATACATATATACAAACATACATGTATATAATATAATATATATAAATATAAGTATGTATATATATTATCTATATATATTATATAAATAATATAAAAAATATATATTATATATTATATTATATATATATAATATATTATATATATTATATATTTATATATATTATATTATATATATGTATGTATGTATGTACGTATGTATGCATGCATGTACAAACGTATGTATGTACGTATAATATTATATATATATATATATATTACATAATATGTTATATATATTTACTTATATAATATATACGTATAAGTATGTATGTATGTATGTATGTATATATTATATTATATATATAATGTAAATACGTATATTTTATATATGTATGTATGTAGGTATGTACATATGCCACATATATGTGTATGTATGTGTGAGTGTGCGCATATGCATGTATGTATGTGTGTGTGTGTGTGTGCAGGTGTATATTTGTGACAAATTTGATAATCAAATTTGTGTTTTTGGACAAAACCCCCTAATTGTTTCTAAAAAATAATATTGTTTAGACGCTAATTGTTTCTAAAAAACATCTACGGTAAAATTTCTTAAAAAACACCTCAAAAAACAACCATCCAAACGCAGCCTAAACCTCCTTAAAGACAGGTATTGGGATATTCATTTATATAGAAACGAAAGAGATAATAAAGAGTTTTGTTATTCTATGGAACTAGTTGTAGACAATTAAAATTTATTTAATCAAGATTAAATAAATTAAATTGATCTTGGTTAAATTAAAACTAAACTCATCTTACAAGTCCATTCATGTTTGGGCTTACACATTGGATGAATTGCAATTGGACCGTTAATTAAACCATGGTGCAAAGTCCATTTAAGTTAAGCTGGGTTAATTTAATTAATCCTCATTAACAGACCTATACATGTGGGCTTCAAATTAAATTGTAAAATCATTTAAATTAAAGTGAATTAATTTAATTAATTCACATTGGATTAATTGGGCCAACCCAATTGTCAAACTCTATTTTAAACGGGCTTTCTTGGAATTGCAAATAGCTCAAGTGGTGGAACATTTTGGAGAGTTTATCTCAACACAACCACTCACCAAATTTTGGCTATAAATAGGCGGTCTACTCCCTCAAGTCAGAGGGACGTTCATTCCCCAAAAGGTCAGAGAAAACTCTAAAATGTTCTCAAGAGATTTTTCTCCTAAAAAGCTCTAAAGAGATTTCTCTCTCAAATCTTTCAAGAGATTTCTCTTTCAAGTCCCATAAATCCCCCAAATCCAAATCCATATCCCCAAATCACTATGCTCGTGTTGAAGACTTGAAGATTTGAAGATCAAGGGCCTTAAGTGTTCAAGGAACGTCATCAAATCAACCGTTTTCCACACCAAATCGTAGGAAAACTCAAGTTTTAATTCAAGAATAAGTCTGTTCTTGGCCCTTAAATTAAATCCATGAAGAAAAGAATCACATGACAGTTTCTTGTATAAAGAAACAAATCCGGAGATTGTAACTCTTATTTTCAAATCAATAAAATTTCAATTTGTGCAATTATTTTCTTGTTTTTATTTATGGACAATGAAATTTGTTGCTACATTGACATTATGCGAGATGACAACCTTCTATATACGCAGGAGGAAATGAGTTTCTTATCACTCAAATTTCTATAGAGAAGCCGCCCCCGCGGCCCCCCTCCCCCAGGGGGGTGGAAGAAAACACAAGTCTCAAAAAATTTGTTAAGTTTTCTCTGATTCGTATAGTTGGATGATAGATAATTATTGATAGATGAAGAGAAGAGTAAAGAGGATAATATTCAAAGAAACAATACGGCAATAAGCCATTGGTAGCATGAGAACTCTATGTCAAGAGAAGATATTAAATTAATGTTACATACAGTATATTCTAAATTTTGTATCAAGCAATTAAAAACAAAATTTTTATTTGTTGTTTAATTTTGCAACACTTAATTAAATTCATCACCCACCTAACGAGTAGTCAATATTTTTTCTCAATGTGAAAATGAACGAACAGATTGTTTAATTTTGCAGCAAAAAAGGTCTTATTGGATATAGAGAGACTTTTCGGTAGAACTTGGGCTAGGCTTTAGTAGGACAACGATAAGCTGATTCGCTTCTGGGATGATGTTCGGCCGTGGCGTTGGTTTTTGGCAAAAAGTCAGAATTGTATTGACTAACGGTAAACATTTACAAGAGTGAAGAGTGACCACTCAGATTAGCTTGTGAATATATTTGGGATCCACATGAGAAATGATTCTTCCCACTTAACTACATTTTTGAGACCTTGGGCAAACTGTGCAATCTTCCTAGCATTTAGAGCTTTTAATAAATCGAGATATTTGTGAATACAAGTTGATTCAACTCATGAAAACTCAAATTCGACTCGTTCGAATATTAAATGAGTCGAATTCAAACAAGGAATTAAGCTCGTTTATTAAATGAATGAACTCGAATACTATTTGCAAATACTTGTTTGCGTTCGTGAACATAAGTAATAATGTCTTTTCACATTATTCTCAAAATAAAAACATTTGAGCTCTATCAAACTTGATTTGATTGTGTAAAAACTAAGTTCGATCGAGCTCAGTTTATTTGTGTAAACAAACTGAGCTCAATCGAACTCTGTTTGTTTGTGCTAAATGAGCTGAGCTTGTTCGAGCTCAATCCTTTTGTGTTAAATGAGCTGAATTCGAGTTCGATCTCGAGCTTATTGTTTTATTTGATGAGTCGAGTTCGAACACAAATATTAGCTCATTTAATAATTAAACCGAGCCGAGCCTGCTCGTTTATTAAACGAGCAGATCTGAACAAGGAGTATTCGATTCAATTTAGCTTGTTAAAAGCTCTACTAGCATTAGATGTCCTCGCACTATTAGCCACTTGGAATAAGCAATTATGAAACAGTGTTTTGAGATGGAAGGGTGTTTTCAAGGGTTGTTGAGCATTTGCCATCTCTAGTGCTTTATTTGTTGAGCATTTGGCTACGCGTTGGTCGATGGGGGTAAGATAGTGTTCCATTGGTGCTCTTAGGTGCCGTTTGATAAAATTGAAATCTGAAATCTGAAGTCTAAAATTTAAGTGCTGAAAGTATTAAGTTGCTGAATTAAAAAAATTTTACCTGTTTGATAATTAACTGAATATATGCACTGAATTTAAATGTTTCCCTTAATAAATATCTTTAAAATTTAAAATAATTAATTAAAAATGTATATGAGGAAAAAAAATATTGTTTGTTTCTGAGAGGAGTACAAGTGTATATATGTATCAGAACGTGTGTGAGAGAGAAAGTATATGTATACATATAAAAATGTATGTAAGTATGTGAGAGGAGAAAATTAAAATATGTGTACGTATATATGAGAGAGAGAAAATTATATGTGAAAGTATGTGTGTGTGTGTGTAAAAGTGCATGTGCAAGAGAGTATGTAGGAGTATGTAAAAGAAACTATGTGGGAAGAGAGAGAGAGAGAGAAAGAGAGAGAGAGTGTGTGTGTGTGTGTGTGCACGTGCGTGAATGTGTGCGTGACTGTATTTGTATGTGCGAGAGAGAGAGGGAGGGGATGTGTGTATTTGTGTGAAAGTGTGTGTGACAAGGTGCGCATGTATGTGTGAGAGAGAGAGGGAGAGAGTGAATGCATGTGTATATGTGTGAGAGAAAGGGAGGGAATGTGTGTATTTGTGTGAAAGTGTGCGTGAGAAAGTGTGTGTATTTGTGAGTGTGTGTGTGTGTGTGTGAGATAGAGAGAGAGAGAGAGAGAGAGAAATTGTGCATGTGAGAAAGAGTATATACATCTGTGTGTATGGATGAGTGCGTGAAAGTGAGTGCGTGTATGTATGTGTGTGTAATGGAGGGAGGAAAGAGTATCAAAATTCAGCAAATTCAGTGAAAAATTTTTACTTAAAATTTTGTACACAAATTAAATAAATGCTTAATGTATTAAGTAATAAAGGAATTTTGTTATCAAACACACTGAATTCAAAAAACTCTTAATTCATTAATTTTCAGTATTAAGTTGTTTTATCAAACACCCCCTTAGTCTCAGTGTGATCTTGCTTGGTCAACAAGGGGATCAAAATGTCCCTCATCGATAAAGTGAGGGCTTTCCAGACCATTTCCACCTCCCTTTTTTTTCTCTAAAAACCAATATTTTTAAACTCGAATCAAACTGGTCGATTTGACCAGTTGTACAGTGAACCAGCAGTGCCTCTGGTCCGGTTCTACACAAAGCACTGTAGACGTCACGAACCGTAAAAAACCAATCCAACCATGCGCATTGGATTAAATCGCTGAACGTTGAACCACCAGTTTTTTGGCATTTTGGCTTTTCAAAAATTTCTTTTGCTCCAACGTTTGAGACCTCCAACTTTGCCTTGCAATACACTAACCATCCAGCTGGCTACATCTTTGTTGTTTTAATGTTAGGAATCTTTTTATTTGTTCTTTCTTTAGTTTTCCTTTAATCATTTTAATAAAGTTAATTGATTATTACATTTTTAGTTTCTTTAATTTCTTTAATCATGTTTAATGAATTTAATTGATACTTACTTTTTAATTTCTTTGTTTCTTTTATTAATCATGTTTAATGAAATTAATTGATTCTTACCTTTTTATCTTGGCATCTAAATTCATTATATTAAAGAAATATTTTATTTAATTTTACCAAAATCTCTCCTACTAAGATTATTCCTTTAATCTAAATTGTTTAATTATTCATTTATGCCTAAAACATTCTCCTAATTAAAAGTTTAAATTGGTATTTTTGTAAGTCATCTATTTAAATTTTTGAATTATGATTATTCAATAATAAGCACAGTATGGCATCTTGAAAGTAAGTGGGTAGAAAGTTATTTCCTTTATTAAAAAAATCAAAAATCAAGTTCAAATTATTAAAATCATATTTTTCTATGCAATATATTGATTCCAATTATTATAGCATCACTTATCCACCTTTTCTTGATATACTAAAGAAAATGTGTAAATTGAATAGAATTAAATAAATTAAGAACTAATAAGCAAATAGATTTACTTGTTAGTTTTATTTTTTGAGAATACTATATAGAGTCCAAATTGACTCGCTCAATGGTCTGATACATCAAAAATAAAATTTCTTTGGAGAGAATATGTCTAAAGTTAAAGTCTAAGAATCGATTCTAAATAAAGTTTAGACTCTTTTGAGAAATTCTAAATCAAATTCTTGATTGATGCAAAATTGTTAAAAATTGCCTCTTATTGGTTGTTGTAAAAAAAAAGTAAAAAAAATAGAAAATTAAAAACTAAATAATTTGAACTAATAGTAAAATAATCAAATTGAAATTTTTAAATCATTTGAGTATGCGAACCTACCTTAAAAGAATAGGGCAAAAGAATTTTTTATTTTAAAAAATTATATTTACTCGAACTGGCCTATATATGAAGTTAATTGCATTAGTTGGTATTAAAAATAAATTTAAATTTTACATTAAAAAATAAGTTTGATGGTATTAAAAGAGTATAAATGTGAAAACAAGCAACAAATATGATTTAATAATTTAGAATGTTTGAGACTATAATTTAAAATCTTTAAAAATATAATAATGTACTTTAGTGGTGAATTTTAAAGTATCTATTTTATTCGTATTTTTTTCCGATACACTTATTTTTATAGTTATTATATATTTTATATTTTTAATGCCATTTTCTTTGTTAATTTAATTTTTATTGACATAGAATATTTATAAATTTTTTATCAAATATAATAAATTCATTAACCTGTATATTTGAATATATTCAAAGAATTGATGGGTTAACTAGTTCAACTAGGTGGGGTATATCTAGTATTTGTTGTTATATTATACATTAAATTAAATTAAAAAAGAGAAAAAAAATATTGAACTCCGGTCCGACCAGTCCGACTGTGAACCGATCCCCATCCTGATTCATTGATCTATCCAATTTTTAAAACATTGCTAAAAACGACACTCCTATTTATGGTGGGAAAATATTCCAAGAACTACGGTCCACTGGTGGACCATGTCCATACGTGGGGCCCAGAACTTAGCTCACCATTGTCTAAAAATAGGGTTAATTATTCTATTGGTCCCTAAACTATTTCATGAGTGTCACTTAAGTCCCTCAACTTTTAATTGTATCTATTGAGTCCCTCAACTTTTATATTTGTGTTTAATTAGTCCTCAATACCAATTAATGACAAAATTGTCCTTCTACTTTTATGACCTTTACTTTTTATCTCCTTTCTTATATTCTTTTTAATTTATCATTTCTTCACATTCACTATCCTTGTCCACATCATTAGAAACCTAATTGCATATTTAGCTTCTTTTTTTTTTTTAAGGTTTATATTGATTGGTTTAGTTGATAAGTTTAGAATTTTTTTTTTATTCTCTTGAGATCTCTAAGGACAAATAAAAGAAAAAAAGTTAAGAAAAATTAAGAAAATGATTAAAAAAGAAAGACATAAATGTCTACAATCAAGTAAATAAAATTGAAATCCTAAACCTTACGTTTTTCTATTTTAATATTTTTTGAAGTTTTCTTTCATTTTATTTCTTTTAATAGTCTTTTTCATCTCAAGAATTATGAAAAACACTCTAAATATTTCAGATAAATCAATTAATATAAACTTGTGAATAAAAAAGGTAATGTTTAGCTGAGCTTTTTGAGAACACGGATAAAGATAGGGGAAGTATCGAAGGAATAAATAAAAAATATAAGAAAACTGATAAAAAGTAAAGTAGAGAAAAAACAAAGATAGGATATGATATAAATAGAAGGGCAATTTTGCCATTTATTGGTATTGGGGACCAATTAAACACTAACGTAAAAGTTGATGGAACCAAATAGACACAAATAAAAGCTTAGGGACTAAATTGACACTCATGAAATAGTTTGAGGACTATTGGAGTAATTAACCCTCTCAAAATAACGTGAGATGCCATTCTATAACAATACTATGATAATAAAAAATTATTAGAAAATAATATGTTTTTTAAAATGTGATATAGTTATTGTAAACTTATCAATTTTTTTTAAAAAAATTATTATTTATAAGATTAAATATCGTGACATTGCATCATTCTCCACCATTGTCAAGAAAAACGGTAATGCATATGGTGAATGTATATTTGATGACGACCCCATATTTACAAGTAGGAATGTTTGCCTGCTCGGCTGGGAAAAGAGCCCAATTAACCTAACCTTTCATGGGCTGATTTGTGGTTAGGTCTAAATATTAAGTTTAAAGTATTTAGGAGCCGAGATTGAGCCTCACTAAGTTAAAGCTCGTTAGGCGTGGCTCAGAAATGAACACACCTACACACACATGCACATATTAAAATCAACAAGTCTATTGCTTTATTGAGGGCCAATATAGTCAATTCATAACTTAAACTCTATCTTTTTTTTAATTAGTTTTTTGTTGTATTGTTATAATGGTGGCTACTTCTTATGCAAGTAGTAAGTTTCCTTGCTCTTTTTTTCTTTTCAATTTTTCTCCTCTTTAAACCTTTTGATATGGTGTCTGATTGATTTTTTTTTAGCAAATAAATCATGAGTTGTCTCTCTTCTTTTTCTCTTTGTTTAAGACTTTGGAATGAATAATTTATAATAGTATTAGTTTTGAACTTTAAGCTCATGATCTTAAACTCACAGTACAAATGGTTTATGAGTCGAGTATAATCTTTACATTTATGAACTCGAAACTCAAAAGTATCATTAATTATATAAGCTAAGCCTGACTTGTTGAAGCCCATCTCATAAGGCCCGATTAACAGGTCTATTTATAGGATGAAAGCCCTTTTGTAGAAAATTAGCAAAAATTATAGCATTTGTAGAATTTTTTGAAAAATCATCACAACTTATAATTTTTTTCCGCATGCTAGGTGTCGCACCCGATTTTTCGAAAGACGAAAAAAGGGATTATGTTTTGTTTATCGGAAAAAGAGTATAGGTTTTTGTAAAATAATTTTTTAGAAATTGCTTTATAAAAAGGTAGTTTGACAAAAGATGTGATTTTTAGAAAATACTTTATTTTGAAAATAAAAAGAAAAGGGCCTAAAATGGGACTTTAAAATGTGACGATTTTTGGGCCCAAAAATAGAGTCTAAAAAGGGTTTTTAGTAAAAAGGGAGTCGCCACATGGTATTGAGTTTTGGTGTACCAAGTCACTAGAAAATATTTTACAAAAGGTAAGAAATCGAGAATGATTTATTTAGAAAATGATTTTGAGAAAATATAAGAAAAACAAGAAAACCCTTTTTAAGACAACTCCAGGTCTTTGAAAACAAGAGAAAAAGGTTTCGGGAGTCACAGTTGAAGAAAGGGAAGGCAAAGGTTTACTACCTAAGGCACCCTTTCAACCTAGCCGAAACTAGTTGCGAGGTTTAGTCCAAATTTTCCTAATATAACCCTAAGATTTTATCACATTTGGATGCAACTATATGAATGCAATCTAGACCTAAAAAATAGATATCGTTAAGGGACAAAATGTTCCATTGAGGTTTGGTCGGGATTATCGCATTAATTGCGAAACCCGAATCTAGACCTCGATGGAGTCACGAGTGTAGATGCAAAATGGAATGCAAAAAGAAAAGAAAATAGTAATATAGATAGTAAGTGAACAAAGAAAGTGGGGATGCAACATAACTGGGTACGGGAGACTAATAGACTCGTGACTAGCTATTCCTACTCACGAAGTAGGGGAAACGGCATGTACGCCACCGCTTCCCACGTGAAGTAGATGACTATTTCTAGTCGAATCACACACAAAATGACTAAAAATTCTATGTGTAGTGGAGTCTAAATGTTATGCACTGAACATGTGTTTAAAATAGATAATAAGTGATAAAGTATATACAAAAATCATGCAAAAAATAAAAAATCTTAAAAATAAAGAAACAGTGTGTGAAATGAGATGAAATGCACTACGAGAAAGTGATTTTAATACTAAAATGACCTAAGGGTCTAGCAGTTGGACTAGCCCATTTCTAGAAATTCTCCGCTAGTGTTGGACTAGCGAAGAAACCGGAATTAACCACAACTAGCATTGGACTTAGTGTGGCGACGATACACATATATCATAATAAGACAAGTAAATAATAAATAAAATATAAATTAAAGCAATAATCACATATAAGCAGATAATAGCACATAGGAGTCACATAGCACATAAGCATGATATTCTAGATGCAAAGTCCTAGGGAAAGCGAATAAAACACATAAGCACATAGCACACATAGCACACAAAAGCCCTAACTATTACACCGGGGAAGCCTAATTACAATCTAAAAATGGAAAAAAGATAAGAGATGACCTATCTAACCTATCTATTACATTTTCTATCTAAAATACATAAGCTTTTGTTAAATAGATAAAAATATAAACTATCTATTACATTAACTATCTAAATACAAAATTTTTGCTAAATAGAATATTACCTATCTATTACATTTCTTTGAATAATTAAAAATTAAATTCAAATAAATAACATGACATAAATAAATAAATACTCACACATGAATAAAAATAATAAACACAAAGAGATACATAAAAAAACATATAGAAAAACACATAGGAGCACATAAAGAAACATTGGAAGGATAATAGGGGTACCTCCCATTCGAAGACTCGGTATAAATGCTAACAACATAAACAAACTTATCAAGGTACCATTATTTAAATAAATAAACTCATTAATTAAATAATTTCATATTAATCACTATAAACATGCCACAATAGTTCAAAACAATTATAGCAATAATAAACAAAAATTAAAAAAAAGCAATAATTAAATATTTAGGAAGAAAAATGAAAATTGTTTAAGTAAAAATAAATAAATAAATAAATAAATAAATAAATAAAATAATAAAAATAAAATACAATAATACATACTTAAGCTTTTAGCACCCAAATAAGAATCACCAAAATAACTAAAAGAGAAATAAAGAAACTAATTTGAGCATTAATTAGATAAAAAGACTAAATTTTGGAACATTAAAATAAAAATAAATATGAAAGGAAATAATTAAAAAAACTTGAGGAATTAATTAAATTCTTTTTTTTTTGGCAAAAAATAAAAATGTTCCAAGGTTTTGGGTTAAAAGTGGAAATTTAGGCAACATTCTTAGAGTAAAAATATAATTTACAACAAACTAAAGGGTGAAATTACAATTTCAAACCATAGTTAAGATAATAATATAATTTACAATGAATTTAAAAGGCTAAAATATAATTTTCAGCAAGCATAATGCCAAAAATAAAAATTTCCAGCAATACTTAAGGCCAAAAAATGTAATTTCAGCAAACTTGGGGAGTGAAAATGCAATTCCAGCAACATTCAAGAGTAAAAATGCAATTTTCAGCAACATTCAAAGGCTAAAATGCAAGTTCTAGCTACTTGGGGGGCAAAATATAAATTCCAGCAATATTCTAGGGCCAAAATAGAATTTCCAGCTATGTATAAGGGCAAAGATGCAATTTTCAGTAACATGAGGGACCAAATTTACAATTTTCAGCAACATTCAAGGGCTAAAATACAATTCCAGCAATATTCTAGGGCCAAAATACAATTCCAGCAAACTTGGGGAGTAAAAATGAAAACTAGAGCAAACCTAGGAGGTAAAAAACGTAATTTCAGCAAGAATTAAAGGACAAATTTGCAATTTCTAGCAAGCTAAAGGGGCAAAATATAATTTCTAGCAAGTTTAAAACTAAATTGCAATTATTTTGGACATAATTGAAAGGAAACACAAATTCTAGGGGGTCAACTTAAATAAATAAGGACTTAACTGAAGTAAACTAAAAGTATTGAAGGGCATAATCAAACAATCAAGAACCTGAGGGGCAAAACATAAATATATAATCTAATAAAATAATAAACAATAAATAACTAACCAAAATTAAGTCGTTTTATATTAAAACGATGTAGTTTTGTGACTCCTCTTTTTTTTTTTAACACGATTTTTCCTATTTTTTTCTTTTCTTTTTCTTCTTTCTTTCTTCTTTCTTTCTTCTTTCCAGATTCTTTTTTTTTCTCTGTTTTTCTTCTGGTTCGTCCTCTTTCTCTCTCTCTCTTTCTTGGCTTGCTCTCTCTCTCTCTCTCTCTCTCTCTCTCTCTCTCTCTCTCTCTCTCTCTTTATATTTGGGTCGGCCGAAACCCGGATTGAATCCCCTCTCAATTATCTAAACTTCCTAATTCTTTGAAAAATATGAGTAAATTAAATATGTATAAATGGGTTAATGCTTTTACAAGGAGAAACTAATGGAGGGGAAAAAGTTTTCTTACCTGACTTGAGAAGATATGGAAGGAGAGGTGGCGGTGGATTGGGAAATTATGGGTTCTCCGGCGGCGTTTGGGCGGTGATGACTGTCCGGTGGTGGCGGGCTGTTGGGGAGCAGGTGGCGATGCTGTGGGACTGTTTTTGATGGCCTAGTTGCAAGCTGTAGCTCTCTCTCTCTCTCTCTCTCTCTCTCTCTCTCTCTCTCATGCTAATTTTGCAGGTGATAATTTGGGTGGTTAAGGGTGGTGATTTCGGGTGTCAATGAAGCTGTTTTTCTGGTGATTTGGTGCTGATTTTGGTGGATTGTGTGTGGCTGCTTGTGTATGTTTGAAAGTTGCAATACATGTATGTGTTTTGCAGGTGTATTGTGTTTGTTTTGTAGGTGTGTGTGTGTGAATGAATCAGTGTGTGTGATGCATGTGTTTGTACTAGTGTGTAATGTGCGTGTTTATGATTGGCTGTGAGTGTATGCGCAGGTGTATTGAAGGCGTTTGTGTCGGTTTTCAGATGGTGTGGGAGTGAATTGCAGTGTGTGATGTGTGTGTTGTGAATTGTGTAGGTTGAGAGCCGAGAGAAGTGAGGAGAGAATTGTGCAGGTGTGTATGTTGTCTGAGAGTGAGTGTTGAGTGCTTGTGTTTGTATTGTGAGTGAACTAGTGGAAGAATGAAGAAGAATGGTGATGATGTTGCGAGGGAGATGGCTGAGAAAGTGAGAGTGCAGGTGTGAGCCAGTGGGTGTGGGACGTGAGAATTGAGAGGGAGTGTGTGTGACAGCCCCACCTTGCCCAGAGGCGCACCAAAGGGCTTAGCGGACTGCCTGCCTAGCTCTCGCCAGGGCTCGATGCACGCACTCACGTGAAAATCCAAACGTACTTAACTTAAAATAAAATAACATGAAGTGACATGGAATAAAATAAAACAAACTCTTATTATTTAACTTGAAGATACAAGTCATATCAAAAAGTTACAAGTCATAATGTACATAATTTTTTCACAATAATAGCCTAACATAGTGCTGACTATTACAACAACTAAAACACTTATAATAACCCAAAAACCAGTTTGTCCAGCTTTAATTTTTCAGTTGACCTGAGTAAAGGAAAACAAATAAAATGGAATGAGCTATAATAGCCCAGTGAATGTCCAATTCATGCAATCATACCAAGCACTCATGATTTCAGGTCATTAAAATAATCAATAAATTAAATAAACAATATATGAGCAATTTAATTCACATGTAGTCACTGGCGGATACAGGGCTCAACTACGGAAGCAAGCTTAACCGTAGAGGAGCAGGTACTGATCATGTAGCCACGATATTTAGACCGAGATAATAGCTCAGGTCTTTATCAAGGAACATATCAGTTTTATCAATCACAAGCCCTAACCGCCAATCACCTTATAACCTCCGTACAAGCTACCACATCCGGGGGAGAAAAATCTCAACCCTGGAGGGCCAACACACAATCAAGAAAGTTCATTCCGGAGTTGGCCTCTTTGAGGATTCACAACTCAAAAGGAAAGAACATCACACCCTAAAACACCCAGCACCTTATGTCCTCCCACTTGCAGCCCGGTTGACTAACCGTGAAATAACAGTGACGTTAGTCACGGTAGTCTCACACACAAATAACATTTTAAATAATAAAAGCGTGTAACACATTGTGGAATAGATGCGATAAAGTACACATCTTTCCTCAAATAACACATGTACTCACATAATATTTGCAAGTTAAGCATAATGGTCACAAAATAAAATTATCACATTCCATGCATCATGCACACATAAAGACACTCACCTGGTGCCTAAGAAAATATCTCGTAGAAAGGTCGGGTCTCACTATTGGATCCTGCAAATTGAAAGAAATAATCTAATGAAAAACCCAATTTATACCCTAATTAACCTAGTAAGAAAATGCAAGAAATACCTCATTAAATTCTAGGTTTTTTTTTTTCTAGGGTTTAGGGTTTAGGGTTTAGGGTTTTCATTCTAGGGTTTTTATTTTAGGGTTTTCTAGGGTTTTTCTAGGGTTTTTCTAACAAAAATTGGGCATTATTTCCCCTAAATTTCGGCCCTTCCAATCTTGTTTTTCATCAAGATTTCAATCATCCAACCCATAATTCATCAAGTTCTACAACTTCTTAGTTCAATCCAAACTCAAATTCAATCAAAATCTCACTAAATTTCAAGGATTAAGCTCCAAGAACTTTCACCCAAATAACATGTTCTTCATGAAATTTCAAGGTTCCAATACCACATACTAGTCTATTTAACCACAAGAACACTTTATCTAACAAGTACATATCAAGTTCTAACTAATTTCTTCAAGTAATCTTAACAAGAACTTGGTATTAAACTTGAATAAAAACTAATTAAAACATGAAATTAATAAGGTAGGTTCATGGTAAATACCTTAGATATGCTTAGAATTTTGCTTAGAAAAGATAGAAGTCCACTTCCTATGGTGGATTTGTTCCAATTTGAGAGATGAAAGTCCAAGAAGTTGAGAGCAAAATGAGGGAAGAAGAAGAAAGAGCTTGGCCGGCCAAGGTGAGAGAAAAGGAGAGAGAATTAGGCTAGGAAAAATGAAAAAGAAATGAAGAAAAGATGGGAAAATGGTGGTCCAATTAAATCCTTACAAGAGTAAAGTAAATAGTTAGTCTTTTAATGCAAGAATAGCCACTTGGATCAATTTAATTGGTGAAGATTAATAACTCTTACCACTTAATATAATCAATAATTAGACATAAATTATTAAAGCAAAATAGAACAAAATTAGAAAGAGAGAAGCCGGCCACAATAAGAAAGAAAGAAAAGAAGAATTTCGGCCTAAAGAAAAGAAAAGAAAAGAAAAGAAGAAATTTCGGCCAAGAAAGAAAGAAAAGAGAGAGAAAAATTTCGGCCAAGGGAAAAAGAAAATAAGGTAAGAAAATAAGTGAAACTTTTGAATAAAATTGAGCAAAATTTCAAGTAGTCAAAAGACTAGAAAATAGTGAAATGAACTAGTAAAAATTTAAACACTACTATAAGTTAAATGGTCAAGAGAAATTATTCTAACTTTAGTACCTAAGTGTTCTTGCTTAGAATGAAAATCTTAACTAATTAACTTAATTAACTCAAGAAATCTCCCAACTAATAATTCTAAGATTAGCACTTAACCCTAAATAATAAAAAAAATGCTTCTTATATGTACATTTTCTAGGGTGTTACAGTGTGTGTCTGTGGTCCGTGAGTGTAGGTGGTAGTGCAGAGAGGATGTGAGGGAAGAAAGGTTGAGGGAACCTGATTGGGTAGATAGTGATGATGATAAGTGGGTGAAGAAAATCAATCCAAATCCTCTAAAATCTGCTGAATTGGGTGCAAGTTGGGAAGGTGATGGGATTAAGCATAGAGTAGCTTTGATGATGGGAGAGAGTATGGCTGCCAGCAGCCATGGCAGAAAGCAAACAGCAGCAACCAACGTTGCTGCTGTTTGGCTCCTTTTTTTTTTTTTTTAAAAGAGAAAACTGTAAGAAAATAAAGAAAATTAGAATAAAAATAAAACCCTATGGACTCCTTAGAATTAATAAAATAAAATAAAATAAAATTAAAACTAAAATTCAGCATTACTAGAAAAAGAAAATTCAATAATAATAAAAATTAAAATTTTAAAATTACTTTACCATTGAAAAACATGTCATAGAAAAAAGGCAAATTTGTTAAAATATTGCCCAAAAAAAAGAAAATTCGGCATTTATAGGTGTCAGAAAAATTTTTTTGGCATCTAAAGGCGCCACGTTTGGGAAACGCGGCGCTGAAATTTTTTTTTCAAATTTGTCATGCGCCGCGTACGCGGCGCATGAACAGTAATCAAGTGCCGCGTTTGGGAAACGCGGCGGTTACTGTTCAGGTACTTTTTTACTGTTCACTTTTTTTTTTTTTTTTTTAAGAATAGGTAAGTATTTAAGGTTTTTTGTATTATTGTTTAGGTAGATTTATAAGATTTAAGTAAAAGTAATTGAGGTAGTTCAAAATTTGAATTGAAAAATTTTAGATTTAAAAATAATAAAGTTACAAATACCAAATTTGATATACCACTAAATTTTTTAATATCTTGTAGGTCATTTTTTATTTTTCGAATGCGAAATCTAGTTTTTAGAGAAAGTGTGTAAAAGTCTTCTGGTAAAATTATAATTTTAGCACGTAAATACCTTTTTGGTCAATTTTTGACTTTTAAATTCATATTTTATACCCTTGTACAAATTTCTAAATTTTGTAATTTTTTTAAATGAACTACTATTTTTTTGTGTACCACGTCAATTCAAGGGCAAAATAGTTATTTTTAATTTTTTTTAGAATCTTAAATTCATATTTCATAATTTTAAGCACATTTTATATTTGTGATAATTTTTCAGGTACAAAAAAAAAACAATTTTGCCTCAGATATGTATGCATTATAGAAAAAATAGTTTTTCAACCCGAAAAATTATGACAAATTTAGAATATACATAAAAGTATGAAATATGAGTTTGGAATTCACAAATAGCCAAAAAAAGGTATTCAAAAATTGAAATGATTATTTTGTCCTTGAACTGACGTAATACCTAAAAAAATAGTGATTCATCTGGAAAAATTTCAAAATTTAGAAATTTGTATGATGGTATAAATATGAATTTAAAAATAAAAAATTGACAAAAAATATATTTACGTGCTGAAATTACAATTTTCCAGAAGACTTTTGCACACTTTCTCTAAAAACCAAATTTCACATTCTGAAAAATAAAAAATGGCTCATAAGATATTAGAAAATTTAGTGGTATATCAAA
Source organism: Mitragyna speciosa (assembly GCA_024721245.1). Lineage (NCBI taxonomy): Eukaryota > Viridiplantae > Streptophyta > Magnoliopsida > Gentianales > Rubiaceae > Mitragyna > Mitragyna speciosa. Next base: position 1,197,283 of record CM045562.1, read on the forward strand.
ATTTGGTGTTTATAGCTTTATTATTTTTAAATCTAAAATTTTTCAATTCAAATATTGAATTACCTTCATTACTTTTACTTAAATCCTATAAATCTACCTAAACAATAATACAAAAAACCTTAAATACTTACCTATTCTGTTTAAAAAAAAAAAAAAGAACAGTAAAAAGTGCGTGAACAGTAACCGCCGCGTTTCCCAAACGCGGCGCTTGACTACTGTTCATGCGCCGCGTTTGCGAAACGCGGCGCATGACAAATTTGAAAAAAAAATTTCAGCCTAAAAATGCCAAATTTTCTTTTTTTTGGGCAATATTTTAACAAATTTGCCTAGACAAAAGGATACCATTTGAAATAGGTACCAAATAGTCTTAAAAAATTATTAAATATTTTTTACATAAAATCTATAAATGTTAAATGCACATATAAAATATTTCACACAAAAATTCTTAAGTAAAAGTGCATTGGAAAACGTGACATAATATGATAAAAATTATGAAAATCACAAAAAATACTAAATGACTCTTAAAAATCACAAAAATTTTACACAAAATATATTATCCCATGAAACACATATACTAAAGTTTTCACTCAAAATTTTAATATTAACGCATTCTTGGGGAATGTACCCTTAATAAATAAAAAGACAAAAATTAATAAATACTAAACGACCTCTAAAAATCATGAAATTTTTACAGAAAATTTATGAATATACAAAATGCATATATAAAATTTTTCACTTGAAAATTCTCGTAAAAATAGTGCATTGGGAAATGTGCCGTCGAATAAAAAATACTAAAATTTTAAATAAATAATAAATGACTCCCAAAAATTATTAAAATTAGAAATAATGATCAAACAGTAAAATTATGTATGTAAGAAATAAAATAAAATAAAATAGAATAATATTTACATGGTGAAATTACCATTTTGCTCCTGATGTGACGAATTAGTCATAATATACACAAAAATTGTAATCAACCTCCGAAAAACAAAAATACCCCCTAAATGAAGTAAAATACATTTTTATATAAAGGGTGTGTCAAAATTTAGTGTCTACACTAGGTTGTGTTTGTGTATATGTATTTGTCAATCAGTGTGTGTTTGTATATATGCATGCGTGTAACAGGGCAGAAGATGGATGACGGAATGGGAGGAGGAGGTGGTAACCGTCAATTGAAAATTTATTTTTTCTTTTCATTTTTACTGGAGAAATGGTTTAAAAAGAAATTTTATTTAATTTATAGATGGTTGATATTTTCTTTTTCACTTTTTGTTCTTTTATTTTTTTCGTTATTCTTTTCTCTACTTCTTTTACTCTATTCATTTAATGAAATGTTGCTAGTCCCTTGCTAATTTTTTGGAGTGAATGGTAGGAATGTTACCAAGTATTCAGTACATGAGTTCGAAACTTGACTCAAACGAATTTTATTAGTTCGGCAACAATTTGGACTATGAATGGATTCATTTCTATAGATGATCACATGACCAATTACTTGAAAATTCGTTTAGGTATATCGGGTAATTTTTCAAAAAATAAAAAATTAAATTTGTTTGAAATTTTCACTTTCCACCATTAATTTTATTCTATAAATTAATCATTCATATAAATTTTGTTCAATTCTTAAAATAAGTTCTTATTAATAACGTACAATAAATAATTCAAGGCCTTCTAATTTTTTTTATTTTTACAAAAATAATCATTAAAACTATATAAAAACATTAAATTAAGTCTAAATTATTTCTTTTTCCATATTTGAATAACAAAATGTGCTTTCAACATAAGATATACTTTAATTTTAATATAAAAATTAAAAAAGTAATTTGTATTATATATGGACTAGTTTGGATAACCAGTAATTTATAAATTTGCAAATCGCTATCCGAACGTTGACTAAGTGTCCGAGCTGGTTACAATAACCAAACCAGTTCGGATATCCTTATTGTTCGGTTTGGAAGGAGTTACTGTTACTGGTTATTCCGTTTTTGGTGTATCTTTGAACGTCCCTAGTGCATGAATTAATTCATTTCTTTTCTTTCGTTAGCTCAAATTGCATTTTAGAAATTGCATTGTATAATTTTATAGTTGAAATGCTCTTTACCAGTAAGAAACTTTTGCCACTTGGTGATTTTTGTTTGATAGACAAGGGCAAAGGTGACTGTAATGCGGCCACAACTTAGGATCTGATATGTAATTTGCTCAAACTTTAGGGGAGATTCTAGCGACTAAAACTAAAATGAAAGCCTAAGCAAACTTAACGCTAGTTGACAGTCTAATTGTTACTCATGCTCCGGCTAGATGTAAATATCGGATCTGGGCTTGCAAGTTGTTCCTCTTTCCATTTTTCACAATTTAAAAATTGTCTAACCATACTAAAATGATAGTTTAACTCTGTTGAAACATGATACAACTATTTACCACTAAAAAATAAATTTATTTTGTTACTTTAAATTTAGTTTTACTGGTTTAATCACTCTGTCTATTTTTTACCCTTCAAATCTAGACCATCAACTTGTGCTAAGTGGCACTCGTGAGTCCCATTTCCTTATTCAACATGCGTCATGCAGTGCGTATTTTAGGTGGAGAAACAATCCAGGGAAGTATTGTTCTGATAGTCTTATCTTATCACAACAATGCCAAGGCCTCATTGCATTCCCGTCTTCTGGACAAAGTTCGATGTTCATGGACCCTTATGTTTTTGTCGAAAATTCAATGTGTAATACGTTATCTTTGATTTTTATTTTCAGTTACATGTTACATTATCCGAAAAATTGGAGCAATTCCAATAGGCAAATAAGGGTAAATTTTCTTCAAAAAAATGATAAGTTATTATTAAAAACTTATCACTTTTTTTAGAAAATTTACTAATTTTTCAGTGTGGTCAAGTGACGCTTGAATATTGCAGCAACACTTTTTTAAAAATTTTACTACTTTTTTAGTGTTGTTGGGTGACGCTCGAATACTACAACAGTATCGATTCAATCTAAGGGGACCACATAAAGTAGCACGATATCCTTCTTATGTCAAACTCAAACATAGTTGTGGTTATCTGATTAATTATTGCCAAGAAGCTCATCCTGCATCACGGCCTCAAACTGTCTCAAGACTGATGCTTTTCAGACTGAAATGTCGATGATTAAACCTCCCAACCCCCGAGGGCTCGAATTGTCGCTAGCGTTTTACTATCAAACTGTATAAACTTTTCTCAACACAATCCATGACTAGAATCATGTATCCGTGGATAATGCTCTTGACTAGCAACTTTACACCAATGAAGAATTTTCTTCCTTAACTTCGATAATTTTCCAGTGGACTGCCAAGCGAAACTAGGCGATTGGTCATATATCGAGGAAAATGTCAATCGAAAGCATAGTGGAGGATACAAAATTGCCATTACTAGACCAATCATCCCCCTCAGTTCAAACAGATCATTTTGAACAAGCTGAAAAGCAAAATCTTGCACGTAGAATTTGGATTGAATCCAAGAAATTATGGCAAATAGTTGGTCCATCCGTCTTTGGCCGCATCGCTGCATACACAATTTTCATAGTTTCCCAATCCTTTGCAGGCCATCTTGGCGATCTTGAGCTAGCTGCTTTGTCTATTGCTCTTAGTGTCATCGTTGGCTTCGACTTTGGTATCACGGTATGTCTTTAAAACTTACAAGAATCATCATAAATTGAACTTATTTACCTTTGACTCATATGTTACTTTTTTTTTTCCCCCTTCAACATCTTTATACAAATGAAATTGGTGAAAAATATTTTTCAGCTAGGGATGGCAAGTGCATTGGAAACCCTATGTGGGCAAGCATTCGGGGCGAAAGAATACTACATGTTGGGAGTATATCTACAAAGATCCTGGATTGTTCTATTCACGTGTTGCATTGTAACGTGCCCATTTTACATATTTGCTACCCCAATTCTGAAGCTAATTCGACAGCCTTCAGATATTGCTGAACTTGCAGGAACTATGGCCATAGCTTCTATACCACTTCACTTCAGCTTTGCATTTCAATTTCCTCTTCAAAGGTTCTTGCAAAGCCAACCGAAGAATAATATAATTGCTTGGGCGAATTTAATTGCTTTGGTGATACATGTGTTTATAAGCTGGATTGCTGTGTCAAAGTTTAAGCTTGGATTGGTTGGAATTGCACTCACTATAAATTTTTCTTGGTGGCTTATTGTGGTTATTATGCTTATTTGCACTATCTGGTTTGGCTGTCCTCTTACATGGACTGGCTTTAAATATGAAGCTTTTTCGGGTCTATGGGAATTTGTAAAACTTTCTTCTTCTTCCGGTGTCATGCTATGGTAATTTCTCCATTTTTTTCTCCGCGTTTTCCATTCTGCTTCTTCTTTCTTTTTTCTTTTTTCTTTTTCAAAAAATTCCCTGAGGTTTGGATGTATAGATGACTTCTGATTGGGAAGACATCATTGAATAGTTTTAATTATTTAAAAGTTTTGATAATTTCTAATTTGAGGTTTTTCCTCTGGATTTTCAAATGGAACAGCTTGGAGAATTGGTATTACAGGATATTGGTAATTATGACTGGAAATTTGGAGAATGCAAAAATTGCAGTTGATGCTTTATCCATTTGGTAAGAAAAGTCCGATATTATTCCTGGCAAATTTTACGTTTGACTATTGTGTTTAATTTTTAGTCATAAATTTAGTGCTTCGTCATTTTTATTGCTTAATACTAGGTTATTACTTCGGTTTCATTTTCTTATCCCTATGGTTCCTTGGCAGCATGAACATCAACGGGTGGGAGATGATGATTCCGCTAGCCTTCTTTGCCGGAACAGGGTAACCTTTTCTTGTTAATAATCCACATGATTTTTTCTCTCTCTTTATGATCTACATGATAGATTACTAACAAACACTAGTTCACATAGGACTTTATTACTGCACGTTGTTTGTTTGTTCGTTCGTTTAATGTTCCCTAGATTCCTTTTTCTGTTCTTTTGAAAGAGAGAGGTGGTAGTGCCGATCATTTCATAGAATCCCATTATTTTCCTTCATTCATTTGTTTGGGTCCCTTTCGATTATATGTATAATAAAAATAAGGGATAATTTCAGAAACTTCCCCTGAAGTTTCTGACAATATTCACCAAGCTCCCCTGAATTTTCAAATATTACACTTACCTCCCTTGATCAGATGAAAATACTATAGCACCCTGCCTTGAGAGGATAAATGACCAAACCATCTTTGGTACAGCAAAAAAGAAAAAATAAATAAATAAGTTCCAAAAAAGTTAAAAAAGTAAATCCATTTCCCAACCCACACAAACCGTCACTCTCTTTGCCTCATCTCTCTCTTTCTTTCCTCTCCTTCTATTTTTTACACACTTGCACATCCGAATAACATCAACTCTACAATTTTCCTTGCCAATTTCCTCCCTCCACTGCCTCTACCACCCGCAAAAACCTTCGAACAGGCTTTCCCTTCCCCTCCTTTAACTCAGAACAAAACAAGAAAGGTCCAGAAATAATTAAAAAATGGATTTGGAGATTGCAATTAGAATTGAGAAAGGGCTTGGATAGGTTTGAGATAAAAGGAAGAGAAGGTTACAAGGGAAGTAGATTTAAGGTTTGAGAGTAGAGAATGAATTTAGGGTTTTCTTGAAGGAAGGGGCAAGGCAAGATTTCTGTTGGATTTAGAATTTAAATTGGTGCTTGGCAGTGGGAGAGGAATGGGAAGGGAAGGAGGTGGCAGAGGTGGAAGGGGTAGTGGACGGGAGGGGACATCGGGAAAAGAGAGGGAGAACGGGAGGGGTTAACAATAGGGAGGAAGTGAGGATTAACAATAGGAAGGAGAGGAAGAAGTGAATAGAGGATTTACCGTATTGGAGAATAGAGATAAGTGGTGGTGGATTGTGGTTAACAAAGGTAGGAGGGAAGACAGGCAACCAAAGAATTGAGTTTGAATAGTGGGGTAGGAATATTTATGTGCGATTTTTGTTTTTCACTTTGTTATTTGCTGGGTTATTTATAATGATTGTTGGTAACGTGACTGGCTGACTGTGGTGTTTGTTGGTTGCTTATGTGGTGGTGGTTGATAAGATGGTGGTGATGGTTTTTAACAAAGAATTAACGAGTGGTGCAGGAATGTTTATGTGCAATTTTTATTTTTTTTCTTTATTTGCTTGGCTACTTATGGTGGTTGTCGGTAAAGTGATTGGCTGCCGGTGGTGGTTGTTGGTTGCCTATGTGTTAGTGATAAGGTGGTGGTGATGGTTTTGCTTACAAACAAAGAGATGGTTTTGCTGGATAAGAAAAAAAAACATAAGATGATTTTTTTATGAGGGCAAAAGGGTAGAATAGGATTTTCATTGAAATTTTATGCTGATATCAAGTTTTGTTACCTAAACTGTGAATATAAGGGAGATAAGTGTAATATTTGAAAGTTCAAGAGTGCTAGGTTGTTATAAACCTCAGGGCAGGTTTCTGAAATTATCCCTAAAAATAATGTAAAATTTTATTTTATGAATGCAAATTAAGAAAAATCATTTTTACATCCTACTTTTTAACATAAAAAGTTCCTTCTTTGCTTTTTATCATGTAAAAGATTAAAAAAATATCTTTTTTAATGTAAATTTAAGGTCTTGTAATTTAGAGGTGTTTTAAATAAAATGTGTGTGTGAATAAATAGATTTTATATTAACTTATTTTTACATGAAAAATTGGATGTTAAGAATATTAATTAAGGAAATGATAATTTATCCTTATTTCCTTTGTTTCTTATAATTAAAACAACATATGTCTTGACATATCGAGTTATTTGATTTTATCTTGTATTGGACATATCTTATGTTATTCAATACTTAGGTAATTAGAGAACTTGTATAAAGTGAGGGAGCAATAGGAAAATTAAAAACAAAATTTGAGAACCAGAAAGTTATCAAATTGACCCTCACTCCTGAAATTTTGGGTTTAAATAGAATCCTTCTTTTTTTTGGCGGGGGGGGGGGGGGGGGGGGGGGGGGGCGTGGGTTTTGGCCTAGGGGAAAGGAAAAAGCGGGGTAACTACCCCTCACGCCCATTCTTGGTTCCATTTATGCCAAACATTTACATTCCAAGTTAAATTTTTGTTCATTTTCCAGGAGCATTAAACTTTTACGGTCTTGTAATCATAATAAAAAAGTCCAATTCCTTGGTTCCATCTATGCCGAATATTACATTCCAATTTAGTTCTTTTTTTTCAGGACCATTAAGCATTTTGGTCGTGTAATAATAAAGAGAAGTCCAATTCTAAAATCGATTAATCTGTTAATGAGGAAGAAATGATTTAAATAATGTAAAGTTAGGTAAAGTAGTAACAAAATAATAAGTGTCTTCGAGAAAGTGGTAAGTTATAAGAGAATTTTAAACATTACCTAACCATTTGTGTGAGTAAGGCGCATGTGCTACATCTTTTTTTTAAGTAACTAGCAAGCGTTTTTGGGAATGAATAGATGATCGAACAATTAGAGCTCTATGACTCCACCCCAAAGATTGGGGGTTTGAATTTCACCAATACTAAATTTTCCTTCCTTATGTAATAGTGTAAATTTAAATAAATAAAAAACTAGTGTTTTTTCTTTCTCTTTGGGAAATCATATATATTACAATAATAGATGCACAAATATTTGCTCCACGGTTGTGGCTTCCATAGTCTCTGATAATGAAACGAAAGAATTAGAGCATAAGAAACAAATGGGTAGAGAAAATATTACAAACCCCAAAAAACAAAAACAAAAGGTGCCAAAAACAAACCCAAAAAAAAAACAAGAAACAAAAAGTGTTCACATATATTAGAGCTTTACTTGGTAACTAATATGGTTTTGCTATAATATGAAACAGAATAAGGGTTGCAAATGAATTGGGAGCTGGAAATGGGAAAGCAGCCAAGTTTGCAACCGTAGTATCAGTAACACAATCCATAGTGATTGGTATTTTCTTTTGGCTAATCATTGTATTTTTCCACAATCAAATCGCCTTCATATTCACATCAAGCAAAGTTGTCTTAGAAGCAGTACACCAATTCTCAATTCTCTTAGCTTTCACCATTCTCCTCAATAGCGTTCAACCCGTTCTTTCTGGTAATTAACTATCCCAAATTTTCATGTTATTGCAGTCAAATTTCTGTGATCTTTATTTCCTTTTTTTTTTCAATTGACATCAATGCCCTTTTTACTTCTATTAGGGGTTGCTGTTGGTTCTGGATGGCAAGCATATGTTGCATACATAAACTTAGGTTGCTATTATTTACTTGGACTCCCCCTGGGGATAGTGTTGGGATTGGTTTTCCATCTCGGAGTAATGGTATGACAATCCTCCTCAGTTTTTGTCTCTTATTTCAGGCTCATTTTCTCAATATACGAACCATGACAAACAATTAATTGTACAAAAGTATACGTTGACAAGATGCCATTGGTACACTAAGAACGAAATTATTTGATATTTTTCACATGGTAATCAACTTATTAGGGTATATGGGCCGGAATGGTTGGTGGAACTGGGATTCAAAGTGTGATATTGGCCAGCATCACAGCTCGATGTGATTGGGATAAAGGGGTAATTAGCAGTCCATATCCTTTATCCTTTTTTTTTTATCTAATGGTGTCTAATATAAAACTAAACTGTATCAATATGAAACTATATAAAAATATGTCGTTCCATTTAGTGACACGACGTAGTTTCGTAATAATATGATATAATTTTGTGTTAAACATGATTGAATATCAAAAATATTGAACAGAGGATATGATCCGGGTAATTAGATATATCACTTTCTTGAATTTATTTTTGCTATTAATGTCATGCTTTTCCAAGGTTTAATGTGATGGTATGTATTATTCCAATGATTACTTGCCTGTTGAATACAGGCAAAGAAGGCAAGTATGCATGTAGAGAAGTGGGCAGAAAGGATTCAGACATCTGAATAGAATTTGATTTAGTTTTCAGTTTGTGAACAGCAATTTTTCTTCAAATTTTCTATTATCAATGGACTAGAAATGGATTGAAAATTAAGATGGTGTTATCGTACACAACAGCTACCACGAGATATGCAAGCTTTTACATGTACCATTGCGAGTGTGCAACGAGCCAAGTCCTGCTGAACTCGCATCAAATCCTCTATTCATTATTATGGTGTACAATCGTGTTTAGTCTTTTAAATGATGCAATATAATTTAGTTTTTTACAATTTAGTTAGTTTTATACAAGACTATAAATTCTTAAAACGGCTCACTTGGAGTATAAGCTTGGCTTAAGGTTTAAAAATGTTTATTAACAATATAACACTAAAAAATCTAAAAAGATATACAAGAAAAGTCTAAAAACCTAGTCTTCTTCTTTGGCGTTGGAATTCTGCCGTTCTCCTAAAGCTACACTTCAATATTTTTGTGATTGAAAGTCTCAAAATTAAGTGGAATTTCAAGTTGTTTATTTCAATGATAAGCATCAAATTTCCCTTACGTTTTGTGATTGAAAGTCTCCAAATTAGGTGGAATTTCAAGTTGTTTATTTTAATGGTAAGCATCAAATTTCCCTTACGTTGGTTTTGTATCTGTTCTCTTGGTATTAGAAAATTTTATTGATTATGTAATTATATAATCTTTTTTAAGTGTATCTGATCGAGAAAGGGTTGTTTTAATATATAGATACAAATTTTTAATTAAAACTTGAATTGGAACTTATACATAAAGGTATTTTCTACTAAAACAATACTACTGCAATAAGAAATTTATTCATTTGTTACATATCTTGTTATTTAGGAGTGGGTGTTATTAACGATGGCTACGATAATTCACATGGATTGCTTATTACATTGTTGTGATTGTAACAAATTTATTTAAACATACATGTCCGCCCACTACAGTAGTCTTGCAGTAGCTCTTTCACTGGAAATTATATTGCCGTAAAGTAAATTGCCGCCTAATTCCACGTGGGCATGAATTGAAGTAGAGCATTGTTGAACCATCCTTTTCTTACAGGGTACATATGAAAATTAATTAGTAGCTGTTCTTGAATCATCAAAAGGTACTTTGCTTTGCTAAAGATTTATAGTAGAAGTTCACGGGTCCTAAGAATTTTTTGTTATCGCAGTTGCACATTATTACTATTTGGGATTTAGCTTGCACAATTATATTTTGGATGTGCCGTAGTGCTGCTCATAAGACTTTTCCGCTGCTTCGGATTTGAAATCCTGTAGCTTTAAGTTCAATTTTGGTATTGAAACTAGCTATTTATCTTTCGTCTATCTTGATTTTTTTTTTTTTGGCCACTAATTAGTTCCTACTTGCCTCCAAATTATGCTTTCTCCAGGACTACCCACTGCAGAATCAACTTGTACTCAATTTACCAAAACCTACATGAGGGAATTTTCAATCTCGCAGTGTTGAAATCCATTCTGTAGAACTCATTCAAACAGTAATAGAGGCATTAGTATAGCGTAATCCCTTATTTGTAGGCCTTTTCTTCGAGGTTTTTTTTTTCAATTTTTTTTTTATAGAGATGGGGAAGAAGGACGGTGCGTGGGCAGTGGGGTTACAGTCTCAGACTTTTATAATAAACTTCTTGAAATCATGAGATGAGAGTTTTGTTGATATCTCTCAGATATTTGTTATAGCTCTACAATTCACATCAGGGGCCATTAGCTACGTCATTTGATTTGTCTGAAATGCGTAATCTCCTAATTGTTGTGCATGTATTGAAACATATTTTTTTTGTGAATAATATTGAAACATATTTTGAAACAAATTCTACTTGGTACTTGTCTAATATTATGATTTTGTATGTATTTTGACTTTATAGTTCATTAAAGATTTTTGAAAAGCCCTTCGGCCTAAACTCACGCCAAACTACAAGCTTGTACTTACGTCAAACTGAAACTTGTTAAATTTACAAACTAAAAGTTAAAATTAATGCGTTGTCAAAAGAAAGTTCAAAATTCCTGAACATCCAAAGTGTACAATAAGCAAAAGAAAAAGATAAAGGGTCTTTTTTTTAGACTGAAAACATTTTCCTGGAAAATATTTTCAAAATTTTCTTTATTGCCAAACACCAAAAAATATTTTCCTGCGTAAAATATTTTCCAATTTTCATTCCTTTGGTTGAAAATAACTTACATACTCAATAAATGTAAGTTATTTTCCTTAGAGTTCAAGAGTGACATGAAACCTTAAGTACCTACTTTTATACCTTCAATTACCAAACTAATTTTTGTTTTTGATTCTTATCAACTAATTTTTTTCATCATTTTGGGCTCCCCAATAATATGATTATAGTTATTTATATTTTACCATTATATTGTTTTGAAGATATATTGTAAACAAAACAATCTCTAGTTAACTCTATTTACTTGTCAAACATTTATTACAATTCTTAGTAGTCTATTTAACTCATATTAACAATAATAAATTAAAAATTAAAAAAATTATTTTTCTAAAGATTTTACACTGTTATCCAAACACCAGAAAATTGTAAGAAAAATGACATTTTCCAGGTAAAATGTTTTCTTAGGAAAATAATTTCCATAGAAAATGTTTTACATCCAACCAATCAGACCCAAAGATACATTTGAGATGTATGTACAATTGCTGTCTCGAAATTGAATATGTTAATTTTCTTTTGTTTTCCTTGTTCCCTAGATGTAATCATAAAGGATATAGCTACCAAAAGCTTTGAATACATTCTTTACTTTAAAGATCCTCTTTTGCTCCTCAGACATACTTACTAAATTTCTAATATATCTTGTTATGAAATTTGTATCATGGGCACAAAAAATCGCACGACTTTGAGGCCTTGATCTTGAATGATTCAAAACAACACACTGACACCTACAACAAAATAAGTGGCAGTGGAGCTAATTGCAATGACAAGTGCAGTTCTCCAAGTACATGTCTGGGTGGCATCTTTTATGGGTGCAAAATGAAAAGAACAAGGGATATTTAGATTTAATTTCATTGCTTTGGGAATTATTCAGTCCTAGCATTGTCTAGTTTGATATCAAGAAATTCGTTGAAGAAAAAATGGTAGTAATGGTGACTTTCCTTCTTTTTTTTTTTTCCCTTTGTGTAAGAATATTAAAGAAGAAGTTTGTAGTTTGCAATAAAAATATGGTTGAGGTTTTTGGTCAATCAATTGGAGGGAGTTATCATAATTTTGCACCAAAAGTTGCTTTATTATATTACAATGGCATTTTTTGCTACACTACCAATTGAGCATCATATGAAGTTTTTTGGAAGAATACCAATTGAAGAGCTATTAAATTACAGATTAACTGCGATGACATTATTTTGGCAATTGGAGTTCGGAATTATTCTCTCATGTATTCATGCCAAATTGGCATCTTGAATACTAACAATTAGCCTAAGATCATATCATATATTTGGCTTTCTCTTGTAACTCAACATATCTATACAAAATCAATGTTGAAGCTAATTCTATACAAAATCAGTAGATCATAGCATATATTTGATGTCCAAAAATATTTTATAACATAGAAAAATATAATAATATGTACTGTATATCTATACAGGTTTTTAATCCTCCAATCTCTTCTAAACATTCCAACTACATCCCTCAAACAGGTTATATGTCAACTTAAATTCAATACCATACTTAGCCAAAAGAAATGATTACTAATGCACATTGTAAATACAATTCATTTATTAATTTAGTTTACTATATATTTGCAAGGAAGCACTCAACAAATGGAGATATTTTGCAAAAAGAAAATGCAACAATTCAATCCTGAACCAAAAAAATATATATATTAATAGTACTATTTTCTCTTGGGATATTTTCCAACTTAATACTATTATTTTCGTTTATTTTTCAAAAATGAAAAACAAAAATAAAAAAAATTCCAGATTAAGAATTAATCCATTTCCAGATTAAGAATTAACCCATTCTACACTTGAATGCAACATTTTGTAGGAGTAGTAGTTCAAAGTTCACATGAAGCCAAATTTTTTTAGCACATTCATCTTTACCTTAAAGGTAGAATGGCTTAAAAATAACTACAAAACCAAATAAATATGAAGTATTTGTTTAGTTTCAAAAGGAAATAAATTCAATAAAAAAACTTTAAAGTTCAACCATTCCATTGCAATTTGTTTAATTTGATAGAATGGTAGAATTCCAAAGGCAGGCAAGAATAGATAGGTTTTAGACTTTTGATGTATATCCTTTTAGATTTTTTATTAATAAAACTTCTTTAAAGTTGCTGTTCTAGGTGAGCTGTTCTAAGAATTCACAATCTTGTAAGCAACTAACTAAATTGTAGGAAACTAAATTTTATGGCATCGTTTAAGAGACTGGACATAATTGGGCACCTCAATATTGGATCGAGGATTTGAGTCCGACATGCTGAACTATATAATGTCAAATTTTATTTGATTTTTTGCCAAATAGAGAAAATTTAGATATTTTGTTATTATTTAAATGATGAATAATAGACTAGAATAATTTGATTTTTTATACGCAATTATCAAACTTTTTGTTTATTGAGCCGAATTTAAGACTGTGATTGATAAGAAAGCTAATGGTTGATCAATGTAGATTTGCATAGCTGCCGAAGTAAACTAAATTCAGATCTTGCCAAACATGCTCAAATCGAGCCTCAAATATTTTAATTTAGTTCATCTTTTAATTCTAAAAGATGTTTAGACCTTCTAGTGCTACAAGATGCCTTCAACTCCTCATACGAATGTTCAGCGTCTGCTAAATTAACTTTTGTTTTTTCCCTCTTTCTCCTTCTCTTTCCTTAATTGTATTTTATTTAACATAATCACATTATAGAATGAATATTAGATTTTCTAAAAATATTCAGTTATTTTTCCCTCCTTTACTGGTTTACTATTCAACCATTATTCACCTAATTAATTTTTGGCAATTTATATCCTTATATCAATGTAATTTTTTTTGGTAAATAATTCCATCCGTAATTCATCTTCTTTGTCTTAATTGACAGCCTATTAATATGACCTTTTAACCCTTCTCCTCACTATTAAGTGTGTGTGTTGTAGACAACAAATTTTGACACATCGTCTATTTTTTCCAACATTGGGGGCATTTTTTTATTTTTAGGGTCAAATTCTAATTTTTCAATAAATGGGGAACAAGTCAACAATTTTGGGGGGGACAAAATAGTAATTAGCATGTAAATATTTTTTTCATTATTTTTGGGACTCTAAAGGCATATTTTGTACTTTCATGCACGTTTATGAATTTTTTGTGATTTTTCAGATTAATTATTATTTTTTGTAAATTTTGTCAGTTCAAGGGTAAAATGGTCATTTCGCCTCGCGAACACCATTTTTGCTCATTTCGAGTTTTAAATTTTTTTCGTGTTTTTAGACATGTTTCTAAATTTTTCTAATTTTTTCGGTAACCATTGCTATTTTTTTGGTAAATACTGCGTTCAGGAGCAAAATAGTTATTTCACATTCCGAATGCATTTTTTCACCATTTTTTAGTCCTAAACTCATTTTCTAGGGTTTTAAGCTTATTTATAATTTTTTAAAGTTTTTCGAGACCAATAACTATTTTTCTGTGTATTTTCGTTAGTCTAAGGGTAAAATAGTCATTTCGCACTCTGAACGCATTCTTTACCAATTTTTAAGTTCTGAATTTATTTTATAGGGTTCTAAATCTATTTTTAATTTTTGATAATTTTTTGAGGTTAATTGTTATTTTTTCTAAAAATACCATGTTCAAAGGCAAAATAGTCATTTTTACATGCAAATGAATTTTGGACTGAAAATTTTGGGATATAATAAATTTTGTTATTTTCATTTTCTGATTTTTTTTCACTTGTCGGGTGTTTTAGAAAGATAACGACATTTTTGTTTTAATTTTAATTTTTTAGTGTCAAAAAATTATTTTTAGAATAAAAATTAAAATTTTATTGTTAGTGGCATTTTGGCTATTTTTGGATATTCTTAAAAGCCAAGACTACTAGGCTTTATAAATACTCCCATTAAAAAAAATAAAAAAAGAGAATTAATTAGGAAATACCACATACACTCTTCTCCTCTTTCACACACAAAACACATTTTTACACACACTAGATCCTACACACACACCAACACACCTAAAAGGCACACACAAGAATTTAGCACACACACTAACACACCATTTTCACACATACAAAAAATCAAACACGCACACTCCCTCACCAAAAAAAAAAATGCACACCCTCCATTTTTCCATTATTGGGTTACTGTTCATCGCCACCATTCTTCAAGGCTGTTACCGTTCATCACAAATCTATCTTCAAGCTTAAAAAGGTGAGCTTTTCTCTTTGTTTTGATCCATTTTTCTTTCATGCTTTTATGTAAATCTGATTGTTTTTTTTTAATTGCTTAGAATTTTGGTTGAGTTTTTTTTTATTGGATTTTTCTTCAATCGTTGTTTATGGGCTTGTGTTCCTATTTTTGGGTTCATGCTTCTTCTGCCTTCCTTTTTCTCACCACGTTTCCCTCTCAACCCATCCGACCACTGCCTCACTTCATCCCCTCCATTAGAAAATCACTACCACAGAACCACCTTGGTCAACCATAGGACAGCCCTCATCACCACCAGAGTGACCTCGTGCCACCAGATTCTCACCAAAACCGTCACCCTTAAACCACCCAAACCCTCCAAATTCCATCATACACCACCCAATACAACAGCCTCAGTCTATCAACCTACTTCCACAGCACCACCACAAATTAGAACCAAACCATAAGCCCTCAAACTGAATACCACTCACAAGGAAAATAATCCAGCCCCAAATAGCTACAATTTCCATAGAAATCCAATCTCACAGCCCCAAATACTTAGCCCCTCAGTCAACAAAAGTAATCGGACAGAGCATCCATTCAAACTCCGAAATCAAATCGTCGTTTCCATAGCCCATTCGCAACCACACCAAGCTCCTTCACCACTAATTTTCCTACCATCACTGCCAACACCCACTACCTGCAAGAAAAGCAAAAAAATATTAAAACCTCCCATTCCCACGAGTAAAAACTATCTGCAAAGAAAACAAACAACCAGCAACCTTCCCCAACATGCCGACCCCCACACCTCCACCAATTAACCAAAAACACAGCCACACAACTACTAAATCAATCCCTAAACCCAACACAACCACCAAAAACTAGCCCCCCTGAATCAAAGCCCAAACACCACCACTCCTACACTCATAGATCTATCGCCGCTCCACTACCCAGACCTCTTCTGTTCCACCTCCATTCGTTGCCCAATCACCCAATCCCCAGTACCCAAGAGCAGAAATGGCAAACAAGAGAAAAAGAGAGAATAGATGTGAGAGAGAGAGTATTGGAGAGAGAAAAAGAAAAAAGAGAGAACGAGAGAAAGGTAAAGAAAGAAAGAAGACGGGGGGAAGGAGATA
Organism: Mitragyna speciosa; assembly: GCA_024721245.1. Taxonomy (NCBI): domain Eukaryota; kingdom Viridiplantae; phylum Streptophyta; class Magnoliopsida; order Gentianales; family Rubiaceae; genus Mitragyna; species Mitragyna speciosa. Next base: position 1,213,672 of record CM045562.1, read on the forward strand.
AAAGAGAGAGGACAGAGAGGGAAAGAGAAGAAAAAAATAGAAAGAGAGAAGAGGAGAAACGAAAGGGAATAGGGAGAAGAAAAGAAAGCAGAAAGTGGAAATAGAGAGTGAGAGAGGGAGAATCATGAGTGATTTTAGAAAAAAAGTGTGTGTGGGTCAGAGAAGTTGAATTTCTGGGGAAGAAGAGGGCTGAATTGAAGAGAGATGGTCCGAAGAAAAAGAACCGATTGGGAGAGATTTAGGTTTTTTTGCAATTTATTTTTAATCTATTTTTGTTCTTTTATTTTTGTGCCTTTTTGTTTTATGATTTGTTTCCCTGATGTATTTAACTTAGTGGTAAGTTGAGTAATTAGTTAGTTAATCAAGTTAATGTAGTTAATTGATTGAGTCTTTTGTTTTAATTCACCAATTTTCTGTTTTGTTGTTATATATACATTACGTAGTTGCATTTCAGCCATTGCTCTTCTTAAGTATTAAGTATTTTCAGCATGCCCTAAAAAAATTTTATTTTTATGCAATTTAATCCCTATTATTTATATATTGCCCCCCTAAGATTTTATTTTCTATCAATTAGGCCCCATTATTCACATTTTTGTACCCCTTGCTTGCTGGAATTTGTGTTTTGCTCTCCTAATTTGCTAGAATTTTGCATTTATTTAACTTAGAGCAATGTCTTAAATTATAAATTAGTCCCCTTAGTTGCTATTTCTTACATTTTATCTTAATTTGTCAATGCTTACATATTTTTAGGCTTTATTTATTTATATCGTGATACATTGACGTGTGTATTCATTTTCTTAAGTATTGGTACTAGATCTTCAAAGAGGTATCCCCATTACCTAATAATTTCTCCTTTATGTTCTCCAATGTGCTCCTATGTGATTTGTTTGTGCATTTTCTTCACGTGTTTCTTATTTTACATACTTTTTGCGTATTTACTTACTATATGTTATTTAATTTCAAATTTTATTATTTTGGCAAAAAATGTATATTTTTGTATTTAGCTAATAAATGTAATAGTTAGGTTACATTTCGTATTTTTATAAATAGTTGTGTATTCAGATAGCAAGTCTAATAGATAGGTCGTTTTTACCTTTCTCTCTAAAAATTGTAGCTAATTCCCTCGGTATAATAGTTAGGTCTTATTTGCTTTTGCGTGCTTATGTGCTTACTTGTTTTGTCGCTTTCCTTAAGATTTTGTATTTAGATATCATGCCTACGCATTACGCGTCATGTGCTCCTATATGCTCTTACGTGTCTTTATATGCTTACATGATTTTAATTCATAATTCATTATTTCTTATTTATGCTTTATTAATTTTTAGTTATTCCGTTACCACACTAGTCCAACGCTAATTGTGACTTTATCACTTTCCTACTAGTCCAACACTAGTGGAGAATTTCTAGAGTGGGCTAGTCTAACACTAGATTCTTAGATCATTTAGTGATTTGATTCACCTCTTTGCATGCTTTTTCATCTCACCTTACGCACTTTTCCCTTTTCTTAGGATTTCTCTTTTTGCATAGTTTTTACGTATATATTATCTTATTATTGTTATCTATTTCTGTTATTTGACAATGCATGACATTTAGGTTACATTTCACCTAGAAGTTAGGTCATTTTGTGTGCTCTAACTAGAAATAGTCGTCTACTTACGTGGGAAGGGGTGGATTGACTAGTTGTTCTCCCTTCTGTGAGTAGAAAAATGTCAGTCATGAGTTATTAGTTTCCCGTACCCGTTATGTTGCATTCCCCACTTTCTTTGACACTTACTATCTATAGTATTATCCTTTTTCTTTTGGCATTTCATTTTGCATATACACTCATGACTCCCTCAAGGTCTCGACTCGGGTTTCGCAATTAATGCGATAATCCCGACCAAGTTTCGACGGAACATTTTGACCCTCCCAATACTCACATTTAGATTTAGGTCTTGCATTCATATAGATACATCCAAATGCGATAGAATCTAGGGTTAATTTTGAAAATTTTGATTAAAACTCGCAATTAGCCTTGGCTAGGTGGAAATGGTGCTTTAGGCACGAGCCTTTGCCTTCCCTTTCTTCAAATGTGACTCTCGGATCTTTTTCTTTTGTTTTTTCCCAGACCGGAGTCAAAAAGGGTTTTCAAATATTTTTCCTATAAAATTTTATTTTTGTTTTGTTTTGTTAAATGATTTTTTGGGTGATTTGGTACACCCTAACTCAATACCAAGTGGCGACTCCATTTCAAAATAAAACCTTTTTTAAAAATTAGTTGGCCAAAATTGTCGCACTTTTTAGTTCCAGCCTTATTTTATTTTTATCATTTATTTGAAATAGCAATTTTTCAATAAAAACTCAATTTTTCTCACACACACACAGTTTTTTCAAAAACCTTTTTTTCAAAAAGGGTCATCGAACCGGACTGCCTTTCCGGGATGCGACAGTCAATGACCCAATCGTGCTTTCAATTTTTCGGGGCGTGACAAGTGAAATAATAGTTTATTTTTATTAAAAGAAAAAATGAAGAAAATGACCAGGAATCAAACTCCTAGAATAAAACAAAAGTTCGAAATAATTTATAGGGTTAATTACACTTTGCCCCCTTGAACTTGGGGGACAAGAACACTTTACCCCTTGAACTTGGATTATATACACTTTGCCCCCTCTAGTTAACAGAATTTGTATTTTTTAACAGGCCAAAATAGGAACAAATTTTACATGACAACTATACCCGTGCTAGTAATATGTCAAGGACATTTTTCCCTTTTTGAATTTAGGCCTTAATAACAATTTGTCCCAAAACTCCCCAAATACACACATTGCCCCTCAATGTTAACATCATCAGCACTATTTAATAGAGAGGCATTGACTTATGTTTTGTTGTGACTAAAATACTCTTATCACTTTTTTTCCTTTTTGTATTTAACAATTTACAAGTTTATTTTAAACATGTTTAAATCGGTTATAAATTTTTATTATTTATATAATTCTCTAGAGACAAATATATTTTATTCTAAAAATAATTTTTTTATAAATGTAAGGGATAATTTCACATACCTTCCCTGAGATTTGTCATAATCACAAGAACCTCCCCTCAAGTTTTAAAAATTACACTTACACCCCCTATTGTATATTCTTTTATAACAAAACAAACACATTTTGATGATTTATGCCAAAAACACCAATTAAATATCCTAAAATACACTTAAGCGCTTTTAAAAAAAGCAATAAAAAAAAGCAATAAGTATAAAAAGGCAACAAGGAACTAAAAACTAAAGTTTTTTAACCCTCGAATTGGATCTCACAAGCTATTTACGCATTTTTTAAAAAATAAATTAGCCATCTCATTCTTACTAATATATTCGTTTTTAAGATTTTGATAGATAAATTAGATTTATTTAGATTAAATAGATAACTGATTTTAAGACAATAAAGTCTAGCATAGATTAAAAATTTGGTTTAAGAGTACAAGTCCTTTTCACATTTTTATGACTAATTAAATAATTTTTAAGGTTTATCTTTCTTTTTTAAAAGCAATAGGGTGTTTGGTTAGTGTTTTTTGGGATACATTATCAAAATGAGTTTATTTTGTTATTGAAAATATAAACACAGGTGCTGTAAGTGAAAATTTCAAAACCTTGAGGGAGGTAAGTGCAATTATGACAAATCTCAAGGAAGGTGCGAGAAATTATCCCTAAATATAATGTTGCTCTTCAATAGCTTCACACAAATCTCTTTAATTTTATATGTATAATTTACCTTTTTTGAAATGCAGGTAGCTCTTTAATTTAATTTTTGTTTTTGTATTAATCTCATTTATATATTTATTTTATGTTCATAGTATTAAACTAATACAAATAAATTAGAAAGAAGCACAAAATTGTAAACATTTTGTCATGAATTGGAAAAAATAATGATGACAAATTAAATGCAAAAATTACAACTTAACAAACCATCAATTTTGAATAATTGTTATAGTACAAAAATAACACGAGTACACTATTTTTATTTGACATATATGCACTAATATTTGTGTTTTTAATTTAGCTACAACTCTCATCTTTTACCATTCAAATTTACTATTTTGAATAATTTTAATATATAAATTTATTTATTTCAAATTTTTGTATTCCTATCAATCTTGAATTGATTTTTTTGCTTTGAATTTTTAATCAATTTTTTTGTATATTATTTATATTTATATAAATTTTCTATGAAAATTTAGAATTTTTAAAAATTTATAGGTATTTTAACTATATTATTACGTATTTTATTTTTTTCTTTTTTAAAAGGCCATATAATCAATTTGTGTGAGTATTACCATCCCCAGTTTAGAGGGGTAAACTGTAATTAAATTCAACTATTGTTGATGGGCATCATTGTCATTCCACTGCATTTTTAGACAGAAACGTTTGACCAATCATCATAGGGGGCAATGTGTATATAATCCAAATTCGGGGGGCAAAGTGTTACTGCAGCCCAAGTTCAGGTGGGCAAAGTGTAATTAACCCTAATTTATATGGCCACCCCACATAGAGCAAGGGCGGGCCGGGGCCGCAGTATTAAATATCATGCTACACCAGGAAAACGATAAATGACATTTTCCAGCTACCTCAAACTTTTTCCGTAAGTTTTGCCTGACGCTGGACAGCCAAACTGCAAGTCTTTCGACTTCTTAGGAAAATTATTGAACATTCGAAACTGGCACCTCCGTGGAATTGTTGTTTTCTAGCCTTTGTGGGATCTTCCTGGTTATCAGCAAGCTATTAAAACGATTAACAAAACAGAAAAGCTAAAAGCTCGTGCTAAATTATCACCGACATGTCCAAGGTTGACCCACTGTTAGAAGCAGACCGAATTATGAATTCTTTTTATTTCTTGACATTTTTTTTTTTTGACTGTCTTTAGTGCATGTCCAAAAATAATATTATTTTTCATGGAAATTAAAAGTCAATTGTCCTACATCCTGTAGGTAGCACGTTACATGCTCTCACTAGGATGATAAACTGCAAAAATGGAAGATACAATAATTTTAAAAAATTTTGATATACATGTAGTTTGTTTGACAACAAAGAAAATCTTTTCTAGACGTTGCAGTTCGTACAGTAACGGAATTCTAAGAGAAATCCAATATGCATGATTGTATGACAAAATAAATAGAAAATTTTAATTAAATTAGATATTTCACTGCCATCATCCTTGAAGAATTACTAAGGAAATTAACCGCTGCAGTCAGAAGCATTAATTAATTAGATTCCAAGTTGATGCATGAATTGTAATTTATTTTTATGTTGTTCCATATTTTAATTGTGCTCTTGGCCACAGAACAATAAAGGAATACATATGTAAATCTAGTGACAGAAGTATAAAATTTTATGGCAAAAAGTTAAGCAAAATAGGGGTGAAAACAATAATAGATGGAACCCGAGTATATTTCTAGCGGTATATGTGCAAAATTTTACAACAAAAATAAAGCAAAATAGGATTCTAAATTAAATAAGTTTTCTCAAAACAACTGAACACCTCGTGAAACTCTTGTAGAGTTTTATTATGAAATCCAAAGAACAATCAAGATTTGAAATGATTCGCAAATAATTGCGCGCTTAACCGCGTACAACTGCGAAAAAGACCAATTTCACTCTAATTTCTTAAAGGGGACTGATATTATGCAAGATGACAATGTTATATGCGTACAAAGAAATGAGTTTCTTATCACTTAATTTCTTAAAGGGGGGGGGGGGGGGGGGGTGGGGAACACGAGTCTGAAAAAAATTTGATAAGTTTTCTCTGATTCATGCAGTTGGATGGTAGATGATTAGTGACAGATGAAGAGAAGAGTAGAGAGGGTAATATTAAAAAAAACAATACGGCAATAAGCCATTGGTAGATATTAAATTAATGTTAGATACAGTAGGGGTGTTCATGGACCGGGTACCCGGTCCTATGGACAAAAAATGTGAACCGAACCGGTCTTTGCGGTTCGGCAAAAATTCGAACCGCAAACCGGTCCACATGTAGCGGGTACCCGGCCTTCCGGTTACCCGCAAAACCGGTTCGGATAGGGCGGGTACCCGACCCGGTCCATAATAATTTACCTATATTTTTAAAAAAATAAACAAGAAAAATTACAAAATATTATAAATCACTAATAATACAAACATTAATATCTTAAAGTTAAATTACATCCAAAACCTTAATCTTCAAAAAAACAAAAATTAAATAAATAAGAAAACAATCACTTAGTCTTTCAAATTTCATCTTTTCATTTCAATCAACATAAAAATATAAATATTCAACAAATAACCAAAAACTATATAAACAAGAAAATAATCACTTAGTCTTTCAAACTTCATCTTCTCATTTCAATCAATGTAAAAACATAAATATTCAACAAATAGCCAAATGAACACCCAAACTAATATATGAAATTACATAAGTGACATGTGAAATTACATAACTACCCCCATTTCGGTTCGGTTCGGTTACCCGCCGGTTCGCAAAAATGGAAACCGCGAACCGCCCCGATTAAAATATAACCCGCCCCGCAAACCGCCCCGCCACCAAAAACCGGTTCGGTTACCCTTTTTTTCGGTTCGGGGCGGATCGGTTTTCCTGGTTTTTCGATTTTTCGGGTTTTTTTGAACAGCCCTAAGATACAGTATATTCTAAATTTTGTATCATGTAATTGAAAACAAAATTTTTGTTTGTTGTTTAATCTTGCAACACTCAATGAAATTCATCATTGGCATATTAAACCAAGCTATTTAGGATTAATTATTTAATAAATATTTTAGTTATTTTAGATTTACGTGTTATTTGAGTTTGAAAAGGAATTTTATTTCCTCATTTGAGTTGTCTAGTTACAAAATCCATATGGGTTTATTCCCTGCATTACGATATAATCTTGGAAGGATTTAGATTTGTTTTACTCTAATTAAAGGCTTGTGGCCAGATGATTGTACGTATTCAAAAATATTTATGAAATTTCTTCTACTAAAAGTTTATTTTTTCCTCTCCAAATTATTTGGTATCTGCCTTTCTCTTTCTTGTTCTGTCTTAGCCTAATCCCCTTGTGTCTATAAATTTAAATTAATATTTTTCTTTCGTAACAATCATCCACGTAACGCGTAATCAGTATTTTTTTTCCCAACGTAAAAATGAAAAAACAGATTGACCAATGCACCTCTTAAATATCCCATGAAATTGAATAAACAGATTGACCAACTCACCACTTAAATATCCTGCCCCTATATTTTCAGGCAGAACTTGGGCTAGATTTTGGTGGGATTTGATGCTTAGCCCTATCAAGTCCCGTTCATACCACGTGTCTCAAAATATTTATTAACAATCATCATAAATAAAATGACTCAGTAACTAGAAAGACTTTAGAGACATGTGACAGTACCACATGAACGAAGTCTCATTGAGCTCAGTTAATGAGGTTGAAAATTAGATCCTAGATTTTGGTTGGGCAATGGTAAATTGATTTGCTTCTGATGATGCTTGGCCACACAATGGTCAATGGGGATAAGATAGTGTTTCCATGAAAATTTTTTACATAAATCCAGCCTACGGTTTTACACGTGGAACTTGTGATTAAAAAGAAAAAGCTATATAAATATTTTACATTACTTTTTTATGTTAGCATATATCACTATACTTATATGGCGCTCTTTTAGACCATAAGATTCACAAGTAGAGTTATGCACCCGACCTACTTTAGAATCTCCTGTATTCTGTTAGAATTCTCGTCTCAATGCAACCCTGATTGGTCATCAAGGGGATCAAAATGTCCCTTATCAATTACGTGAGGGCTTTCTGGACTTCCTCCATCTCCCTTTTCTTTTTTACTAGAAAAAGACAATACTCCCAAAAACTACCGTCCACTGGCGACCATGCCTCTACGTGAGGCCCAGAACTTTGCTCAGCATGTCCAAAAATAATATCACGTGAATAAGCTCGCCATTCGTTAAAAATACTGTGATAACAAAGAATTATTAAAAAAATAATATATTTTTGAAAACATGATAAATTTATGGGTTAATTACACTTTGTCCCTTGAAAGTGGGGATAATCAACACTTTGCCCCCCCGAATGCAAACAACATGCACTTTCCACTAAAAATTTTGGCTTTGAATGCTTTTATTATCTTCATTTTGTATAAATTGCAAAAAGACTAAATTACCCTTATACATGCATGTTTATTGACAAACATACATATAGGCACTAAAACTTATTTGTTCTTTTCTATTTTATTGCATGCGTGTCTATCATGTTCATTTAATATGCAAACACATATAACATTTTTATAAATGTTTTTATGTACACTTTAACTAACAATATAAAATACATAAAAAATTTTGTCGTATTATACTTCACGAATACTATTTCAATTTGTACAAAATTTTAAAATTTGCGTAATAGTAATAACATATTTTTTTGCGTTATATGTCGAACATTAAAGATTTATATCCAAAGTTTTATACATGTATCTACGTAAAACTAATAGCATGACAAAATTTTAATTAATGTGATATCTCATACACAAATAAAAGAGTTAAAATTGATACTAATGTAGCATAATATATTAGACATATTACATTAATTAAAGTTCTATCATCATATTGGTTTTCTATATATACATGTATGGTTAGTTAAATGGCATGTACATATATTTTTCAAAATATACGTTTTTTAAAAATTATATGTATAAACACGTTCACGTGAATGATAGACATGCATGAGAAAAAATAGGAAAAAGAAGTTATTTTTAGTGCCTATAGGTATATTTGTCAATGGACATGTATTTATAAGGGCAATTTAGTCTTTTAGAAATTTATACAAAATGAAGGTAATAAAAAAAAATTCAAAGACAAAATTTTCAATGGAAAGTGTATGTTTTTTGCATTCAAAGGGGCAAAGTGACGGTTATTCCCACTTTTAGGGGCAAAGTGTAATTAACCCTAAATTTATTGTAAAAACTTATCAATTTTTTTAAAATTTATTATTTTTCGATTACAAAAATGTTGACGTTGCATCATCTTCCATGATTGTCAAGAAAAGAGCAATGCATCTTGTGAATGTGAATTGGATGCTGAGCCCGTGTTTTACAAGTGCACATAGGGTTCGATATCCGATTCGCAAGGGGTTTTTTTTATTCGACCCGTTGAATGTGAAACAGAAAAAACGTCTTTCATATCTGTACTTACACATGGAGATATTTGCATGTTCAAATATCTGTATTATCCAGGTCGCATATTCGCATTAACTAATGTATCTTTTCCAATTTTTAACTGGTTATTGAGATTTATGTCGGTTTTTTCTGTTTTTTAGGTTTCTTTGAACCCCCTTAGTGCATGAGGTGATTCGTTTCTTTTCTTTTGTTAGCTCAAACTACATTTTAAAAATTGCATAATTTTATACTTAAAATGCTCTTTACCTGTGGAAAATTTTTGCCACCTGGTGATTTTTGTTTGAGAGATGTGGGCATTAATAAGGTGTTGACCGTAATGTGGCCACACCCTAGGATCTGATATGTAATTTGCTCAAACTGTAGGGGTGATTTTGGCAATTAAACTAAAATGAAATCCCAAGCAAACTTAACAGTAGTTGACAGTCTAACTGTAAGTCGTGCTCCGGCTTTTGCAGCTTTAATCCGACCACGAACTGGTACCGATTAAAACTTGTGAGGCCTTTTCCAATTTAAATAGCGACATGCGTCATGCAGTACGTATTTTCGGTGGAGAAGCAAACCAATTTCTAGGAACAGGTTAGAAGTATGGTTCTGATAGTCTTATTATAACAATGCCAAGAGTTCATGGCCCCTATGTTTTTGTCGAAAATACAATGTGAAAAATGTCGTCTTGATTTTTATTTGCAATTATATGTTACATTATTCAAAAAATTGGAGAAATACTAATTGGCAAAAAAAGGTGAATATTCTTCAAAAAATAATAAGTTATTACAAAAACTTGTCACTTTTTTTTTTAAGAAAATATACTAATTTTTTAGTGTGGTTTAAGTGACGCTCGAATACTGCAGCACCACTTTTTTTTCCCCTAAAAATGTACTAATCTTTTCGTGTAGATAGGTGACGCTGGAATACTGCAGCACTATCGTATCGATTCGGTTTTAGTGGATCACATAATTTAAAGTAGCAATGTTGGAATAATTAAATCAAGCTTGATAGAGCCCTATTTATTTTTTTACTAGTTTTCTATTTGTAACGGAATAGTTTATTTGGTAGCTGATTGTATTTGATATATCTTTTCTATTAAGTTTAGTTGGTAATAAACAAAGTATTTATTGGTCTAATTGTTAAAGAACCTATAGAGTCTAGAGAGAGACTCCATAGAATCCACAAAATTTTTTCTTCATTGTTTGAAATATTAATAATATTGTGAGTTTTTTATTTTCTTCTTCCATATATCTTAATATGATTAATTTCTCTCAATTTTGTATTTCTGTGAATTGAAATTTGAATCTCATAAATTTTGTGGGTTCTGCAAGCAAGATATTTTTCCTATGTCGAACTCAAACATAATTGTGATTGTCTGATTAATTGGTCGAACTCAAACATAATTGTGATTGTCTGATTAATTATAGCCAAGAAGCTCATGCTTCATGGCCTCAACTGTCCCAAGACCTTTTGACGATTTTCAGACTGAAATGTGGATGGTTAAACCCTCCCAACCTCCAGGTCTCGAGTTGTTGCTGGCGTTTTACTATCAAATTGTACGAACTTTTCTCAATGCAATCCATGACAGGAAGCGTGTATCCGTGGATAGTGCTGTTGATTAGCAACTTTTCTACCAAAACTTTTCACATCATTGAAAAATTTTCCTCCTTAACTTAGAAAATTTTCCACTGGACTGCCAAGCGAAACTAGGCGATAGGTCACATGTCGAGGAAAATGTCAATCGAAAGCATAGTGGTGGATACAATATTGCCATTACTAGATCAATCATCCCCCTCAGTGCAAACAGATCATTTTGAACAAGTTGAAAAGCAAAATCTTGCACGTAGAATTTGGATTGAATCCAAGAAATTATGGCAAATTGTTGGTCCAGCGATCTTTGGCCGCATAGCTTCATACACAGTCTTAATAATTTCCCAATCCTTCGCTGGCCATCTTGGCGATCTTGAACTAGCTGCTTTGTCCATTGCTCTTAATGTCATCGTTGGCTTCGACTTTGGCCTCATGGTATGTATTTAAAACTTACAAGAATCATCATAAATTGAATTTATTCACCTTTTACTCATATGTTACTTTTTTTTTTCCTTCAACATCTTTATACAAATAAAATTGGTGAAAAACATTTTCAGCTAGGAATGGCAAGTGCATTGGAAACCCTATGTGGGCAAGCATTCGGGGCGAAAAATTACTACATGTTGGGAGTATATCTACAAAGATCGTGGATTGTTCTATTCATGTGTTGCATTCTCACGTGCCCATTTTACATATTTGCCACTCCAATTCTGAAGCTAATTGGACAGCCTTCAGATATTGCTGAGCTTGCAGGAACTATGGCCATAGCTTCTATACCAATTCACTTCAGCTTTGCATTTCAATTTCCTCTTCAAAGATTCTTACAAAGCCAACTGAAGAATGATATAATTGCTTGGGCGAACCTAATTGCATTGGTGATACATGTGTTTATAAGCTGGATTGCTGTGTCCAAGTTTAAGCTTGGATTGGTTGGAATTGCACTCACCATAAATTTTTCTTGGTGGCTTATTGTGGTTATTATGCTTGTCTACACTATTTGGTTTGGCTGTCCTCTTACGTGGACTGGCTTTAAATTTGAAGCATTTTCTGGTCTATGGGAATTTGTAAAACTTTCTGCTTCTTCTGGTGTCATGCTATGGTAATTTCTCTATTTTTTCCATTCTGCTTCTCTTCTTTCCTTTTCTTTTTTTTTTTTTTTAAAAAATTCACTGAGGTTTGGATGTTTATATCACTTCTGATTGGAAAGATATTATTGAATCTTTTTTATCATTTAAAAATCTTGATAATTTCTAATTTGAGTTTTTTCCGTTGGATTTTCAAATGGAACAGCTTGGAGAATTGGTATTACAGGATACTGGTAATCATGACTGGAAATTTGGAGAACGCAAAAATTGCGGTTGATTCTTTATCCATTTGGTAAGTAAATTCCGTTATTATTCCTGGCAAATTTAACGTTTGACTATAATAGTAATAATATTAATCTAGTATTGTGTTTAGTTTTTAGTCATAAATTTGTTGCTTCATCATTTTTAATGCTCAATTTACTAAGTCATTGCTTCGGTTTGACTTTATTAACACGATGGGTTCTCGACAGCATGAACATCAATGGGTGGGAGATGATGATTCCCCTATCCTTCTTTGCCGGAACTGGGTAATATTTTCTTGCTAATAATTCTTGTCGAACGACGTAGTTTTATATAATAATTCTTGTCGAACGACATAGTTTTATATAGTTTCACAACATAGTTTTATATTAGACTTTCCGATTTACATGTTAAATTACTAAAAAAACTCTGATTCGCAATAGGCTTTATTTCTGCGCGTTGTTCGTTTGTTTGTTCCTTTAATGTTCCCTAGATTCCTTTTTTCTGTTCTTCTAAAAGGGGGAGAGAGAGAGAGGTGGTGGTGCCGATCATTTCATAGAATCCCATTGCATTTTCCTTCTTTCATTTGTTTGGGTCCCTTTTCGATTAGGATGTACAATATAAAATTTTATTTTATAAATGAAACTTAAGAAAAATGATTTCTACATCCCACTTTTTAACATTAAAAGTTCCTTCTTTGCTTTTTGATCATGTAAATGATTAAAAACTATCTTTTTTAATTTAAATTTAAGGTATTGTAATTTAGGGGTGTTTTAAATAAAATGGGTGTGTGTGTAAATAGATTTTATGCATACATAGTTTTACATGAAAAATTGGATGTTAAGAATATTAATTAGGGGAATGATAATTTATCCTTATTTCTTTTGTTTCTTATAATTAGAACACCATATTTCTTGGCATGTCTGAATTACTTAATTTTATCTTGTATTGGACATATATTATGTTATTCAATTCTTAGGTAATTAGAGAACTTGTATAAAGTGAGGGAGCAATAGGAAAATTAAAAACAAAATTTGAGAACCAGAAGTTATCAAATTGGCACTCACTCCTGAAATTTAGGGGCTTAAATAGAATCCTTTTTTTTTTTTTTTTGTGGGGTGGGGGGTGGTTCGGCCTAGGGGAAAGGAAGAAGTGGGGTAAGTACCCTCACGCCCATCCTTGGTTCCATTTATGCCAAACATTTATCCAAGTTAAATTTTTGTTAATTTTCCAGGAGCATTAAGCATTTATGGTCTTGAAATAATAAAAAAAAAAAGTCCAATTCCTTGGTTCCATCTATGCCGAATATTACATTCCAATTTAGTTCTTCTTTCAGGAGCATTAAGCCTTTTGGTCATGTAATAATAAAGAGAAGTTCAAATCTAAAATCGATTAATCTGTTTATGAGGAAGAAATGAGTCAAATCTAAAATCAATTAATCTGTTAATGAGGAAGAATGAGTCAAGTAACGCAAAGTTAGGTAAAACAGTAACAAAATAGTAAGCGTCTTCGAAAAACTGGTAAGTTATAAAAGAATTTTATATGTCACCTAAGCGTTTGTGTGAGCAAGGAGCATGTGCTACATTTTTTTTAAGTAACTAGCATTTCTTTCTCTTAGAGAAAATATTGTTCAGGAGTTTGAATCCCTAACCTTTAGCTCATGAGGGACTTTAAGTTCCACCAAGCAGCAATCGACTTTGTTAATGGAAAAGTATACAATACACCACGTGCATTGTCACGTGGTGTACTAGAACCAATAATTTATCGCTATGTGACAATGGTGGGTCATACCTTGTATTATTTGATGATGTATGATTAGTTCTAGTGCACCACGTGGCACGCCACATGGCGCGCGTGGTGCACGCAATACTCACTCCTTTGTTAATTGTTAGGTCATTTTTTTTTTTTTTTGTCAAGATTCAACATACTAGCCTACTCCTAACCTATTTTAAGGGGATGGTCCAACTGGACCTGAGGGGCCAATGAGGACTAAACCACCATTGGACCAAAGGAGCACTATAGTGCTCCTTTGGATTTAATACCATCCAACTGCTGCAGGTGGGGTTAGAACCCCAGACCTGCAGCAGGGGGAGCTAATCCAAGAGCTCCCCTGACCACTGAGCCTTCGGCTCAGTGGCTGTTAATTGTTAGGTCATTGATTAGCTGTATTTGGTAGGATGCTGGCCAATTTGTCAGAGCGTTTGGTAGAGGATGTGATCTCTTGATTTTCAGAATGAAGAATGCAGAAACGTTACCCCTATACGTATGGAAGAAATTTGTATGAAAATTAATTTTTAATGAAAATGTCTTGATTACCCTTACCAAATTTACGATAGTACTAGTTTGAGAATATTTTTGAGTCATTTTATTGCATTTATACGATTTTACTATCATTATGGAAACAGTATATATTCAGGTTTTAAATATTCATTACTAAAAACATGGAAATGAATACATAAAAATCGACATAATAGAACACTTAAAAGAATATATAGTAATAAAAAAGACATATATGGAATAACATAAAATATGTAGGATTAAAATTGACCAAATTATATATAAAATTAGCGATGGAGCAAAATGTTGCCAATAGTAACTCTCATCATGGTTTAGGACTGCCAAATGAATTGGCATCCTAAGTTGCGAGAAGTAAAAATCTCATTGGTAAATTGCTTCTCAAGTTCTCCTATATGTGCATTATATAAATACAACTAACGAGCAATTATGTGCATGGCCTTTAATTACACCTTTATAAATACGTACAAAGTCTGCCGAATAATAACTTATTGTGTTGCTACTTGCTATTAGCATTTGCTGTTGGGGAACTAGGGGTTACAAGAGGAGTAATACTCAAGAAAATGACAAGGGAATAGGCAAAGTTGCAGAAACTTGAACTAATATCAAATACTTAAAAGTTTGTCCAAGTAATTCGAGGTTACAATGAAGAATTCAAGGCGTGTATATCATTTTCCTTGAAGTTCAATTGCCTCCACTATCTTGCTAATCAGATTTTAGGCAATAACTTTTAGAATACAATGAATTTTACAAGACAACCAAGTAGCAAGTTCTTGAATTGTCTTCACTAGAATTAGAATGTACAAAGTTAGTTGTTTTAATTATTAAAACACCCAAATATATAGTTCTAACGTTCATGTTACCGTTTGTCAAGTGATCATGACATCAAATAAATAGAAACCACAAGAAAAGATGTATTTGTTCATTCTGAAAACTAAAACAACGATTTCCTGACTATTCCCACACATTCCCAAGCGTGGGAAACACTCGCAGTAATGGTCAGAAAGGAAACTACTGCAAGAGAAAATTCTAATCATTCCAGCACGAGAACCGTCTGCAGGAATGATCGAAATCATTTCACTTATGTTACAAACTAATTTCAATAATCCCCCACTTAGTTTGTAACATACAATTCAACTCACATAAAATGCCATGTATAAGGAAGAGTAACTTTCGTTTTAAACTTTCTCTTAATATAAGTAATTCACAAAACCTAAGTCAAGATTTAGTGGCCAGATTGCTTAAACCAATAAGCATGCCATTCACATATAGAATTTAAAAGAGATACTTCTAAATTTAGAAGAGAGACACTTCTTAGTTTCCACTACACCTTTTAGAGTAGCACTTACAATAAGCATGTCATCCACATATATACATATGATCACATTGTACTTGTTAGTAAACTTAGAAAAAATGCACTTATCACCATTATTCTACCTAAATCCACTAGAGAGTAATACAAATTCAAACTTTTCATGCCATTGTTTTGGAGCTTATTTTAGACCACATAAAGGCATAACTAGCTTATACATTTTATTTTCATTCCCGGGTAGCACAAAGCCTTCCGATTGCTCTATGTACACCTCCTCATCTAAATCACCATTCAAAAAAGCTGTTTTTAACATCCATTTGATATACATGTAGGCTACAAAAAAAAAAAAACTAATGTTAAAGTACTCTAACGGATGTAATTTTAGCCAGAGGTGCATGAGTGTCAAAATATCTACCCATCTTTTTGCCTAAAGCCTTTGGCCACTAGTTTTGCTTTGTAAGTCAAAATAGCTTCATTAGTGGCAAGTTTCTTAAGAAAGACCCATTTACAGCCGATTGGCTTTGAACCTTGAGGTACATCAACCAGGACCCAAGTATTATTGGAAAATATTGAGTCCATTTTATTATTTATTGTTTCTTTCCAAAATGCAGCATCTCTTGACTTCATAGTCTCACTGTACAACTTAGGATCTTTTTCTGCACTAAATAAAATTAGAGTTTTTTTAAGTAGAAAATCCCTACTGCCTTCTACAAGGAAGACAACAGCTTGAGAAGATATGAAGTTAGAAAGAAGGTGTTTTTCCTTTCTTTATTTATGACTCCTCCTTGATTGAATAGAAGTCTCAAGTTCTTTCTTTTTAATACCACTACTAGAAGCTGTATTTTGTGAATAATTTGATTCTCGTGATGGATTACTATTCACTGTTGAATCTTTAAGAAACTTATTCTCAAAGAATTAAACATCCTTTGACTCTACTATTACATTTGAGTCAAGATCAAGCAATCTATAGGCCTTTGAGTTTTCTACATAGCCCACAAACACACTATTGAGAGCTCTAGTCCTAACTTAGTTCTTTTGTTATTACGAACTCTATAATAGGCTATACAACCCCAAACGCTTAGATATGACAAGTTTGGTTTTCTAAATTTTTGAACTTCACAAGGAGGCACTTTAGTCTTCAAGGAAGGAATATGATTATGTAAATGACACGTGACTAGCAAAGCTTCATCCCACAAGCTCTTTGGTAAGCCATAACTTAAAAGCATGGCATTGACCATGTCTTCCAAAGTTTTATTCTTTCTCTCAGCCAAACCAATATGTTGTGGTGTGCATGGTGTACTAGTTTGGTATATAACACCATTGTCTTCACAAAATTTTGAGAATTCTAGAAGAAAGTATTCACCACCCTTATCATTTCTTAAAATCTTAATTTTCCTATTTAATTGGTTTTCTACAAGAGATTTATATGTTTTAAACATACTAAATTCTTCGTCTTTACTCTTTATTAGATAGACATGCACAAATCTAAAGCAATCATCAATAAAAGTAACAAAGTATTTGTTTTCTCCTCTTGTTAGAATACTATTAAATTCACATACATCAGAATGTACTAAGTCAAGTATTTGTGTGTTTCTTTTAGCCTTCGGAAAAGGTAACTTAGTAATTTTAGCTTGTACACAAGTTTCACATTTCTTATTTTTACAATTACAAGAGATAAATCCATTCCTAGACATATTATGATTAGCATGTCCTAGTCTACCATGCCAAAGAAAATAAGAAGAATCAATCACAGAATAAGTAGAACTCAAGTTCACTTTATTAATACTTAGTTTGAACATACCATAACATAAGTAACCTTTTCCTACAAATTCACCATTCTTTGGCAATATACATTATTTGACTCTAGTACAACCCTCAATCCTTTCTTATTGAGTACATCTACAGATATAAGATTCTTAACTACATCAGGTACATGTACATTAGTGAGAATCAACTTTTTGCCAGATGTGAATTGAAGATGCACATCCCCTTTACTATGAACCTTGGTCTCATACCGTTTGCCATGACAACTTCATGTCTTTCAAGAACTTCGTAACTCTTGAATTGATTCTTATTATTGCAAACATGAATCGTAGCCCCAAAATCATACCACCAATCCTTTCTTATGTAAGAACCCTAGCACCCTTTTCAATTCTCAAATGCTTCAAAACACTTGAAATAGTCAAAATCTTTGAAGTGTGGAGCAATTTCTTTTGATAATCATTCCATGAAGATGGAAGTTTAGCAATTATTGCTCCTACTTGAAAATATTTAGAAATTTCAACACCATATTCTTTTAGTTTTGAAACAATAACTTGTAAATTGTCAATTTGGTCCATAGGAGAAGAATTGTTATCAAGTTTAAACTCAAAGTACTTCTTGATGAGAAACTTATCTATTTCTTGCTTTTGAGTGGAATATTCGTGCTCAATTGTAGTCCATATGTTCCTTGGATTCTTCTTTCCTTTGAACATGTCATAGTAGGAATCCTAGAGAGTGTTGAGAATGTGTTCTCTGCAAATTATCTCATCCTCTTCACATTTCATCCTTTGTTTCTTCACTTCATCAAGTTCTCTCTCTTTTGGAAGGGGAATAT
Organism: Mitragyna speciosa; assembly: GCA_024721245.1. Classification (NCBI taxonomy): domain Eukaryota; kingdom Viridiplantae; phylum Streptophyta; class Magnoliopsida; order Gentianales; family Rubiaceae; genus Mitragyna; species Mitragyna speciosa. The sequence goes on from CM045562.1 coordinate 1,231,953, forward strand.
AAGGAAGGTTCGGGTTGAGAATGTATGCTACTCTCAAAGTAGTGAGGAAGAAAATTTTCCTCCCGTCAGTTGAAATTGGTGCCAATTTGATCAAGTTTGTCTAACTTGATGAAGTCTTGATTTATGACTTTGATGGCAGATTCTTGAGCGGACTCCATGAAAACCGAATAAACTTTAAGATTGTTGAAGAACTAAGGGTTATAAGAGGAGTAATACTCAAGAAAATGACAAGGGAATATGCAAAGTTGTAGAAACTTGAACTAATATCAAACACTAAAAAGTTTGTCCAAGTAATTCAAGGTTACAATGAAGAATTCAAGGCGTGTATATCACTCTTTTTGAAGTTCAATTACCTCCACTATCTTGCTAATCAGATTTTAGGCAATAACTTTTAGAATACAATGAATTTTACAAGACAACCAAGTAGCAAGTTCTTTTATTGTCTTCACTAGAATTAAAATACACAAAATTAGTTGTTTTAATTGTTAGAACACCCAAATATATAGTTCTTACATTCACTTTACCATTTGTGAATTGATCAGACATCAAATGAACATAAATGACAAGAAAAGATGGACCTATTCATTCTAAAAATTGAAAAAATGACTTTCTAACCATTCTCGCGCGAGATTCCCACGCATGGAAAACATTTGCAGTAATGTCAGAAAGGAAACCACAGAAAGAGAACATTCTGATCATTCCCGCATGGAATTCCTGCGCGTGGGATTCATCTACGGGAATGATCAGAATCATTTTCCTTATGTTACAAACTAATTTCAACATTTACATGTACAATAACTATAAAAGTCATGATACACCGTTCGAGATTTAAAAACTTTGACTATGACTCCATAGCATTAGTTTTCAAATTACCCCATAAGTTCTTGAAAACGGGAAATATTTAGATGGACCCGGTCCACGAAATAGTTCCGTGGACCTCTTGGTCCAGAAGCAGCTACATTATCCATACGGTGGGCCATGAGTGATGTGGCTGCTTCTGGACCAAAGGGTCCACGGAACTATTCCGTGGACCGGGTCAATCTAAATATTTTCCTCTTAAAAACTAAGGATGAAAAATGCAGAATTTGGAGAGAATATCATATTTCTAAAAATAGTTAAATTGTGATTTATTTTGTGTAGAACATGATTGGTCCCTTTTATAAGTAGATAAACTTGGTTTGAACTGGTCAATTTGGGAAAGGCCAACTGGTTCAATATTATAGTGTTTTAGTCTTCATTTTGTTCCCCCCTCCCCCCCCCCCCCCTTCCCCCAAAAAAAAAAATCCCCCAAAAACAACCCCGAAAGGTTCACACATATAGAGTTGGAAATGGGGCTCCATTTTCCACAAGTTCACAATCCAGATTTAAAGATAAAAAATTGACGGACGAAATTGAACCAGTAAGGCCAAAATGGGCCTCCAAAATGACGTTTTGTTTGTGTGAAAAATAGTTACACCACGGTTCTGGACAGTTACATTGTGTTTAACTTGTCAGAAATGGAAAGGCAGGCAAATTGTGAGGGCCGGATCCATTAAAGTTTTACTTGGTAACTAATATGGTTTTGCTATAACATGAAACAGAGTAAGGGTTGCAAATGAATTGGGAGCTGGAAATGGGAAAGCAGCCAAGTTTGCAACCGTAGTATCAACAACACAATCCATAGTGATTGGTATTTTCTTTTGGCTAATCATTGTATTTTTCCACAATCATATCGCCTCCATATTTACAGCAAGCAAAGTTGTCTTAGAAGCAGTACACCAACTCTCAATTCTCTTAGCTTTCACCATTCTCCTCAGTAGCGTTCAACCTGTTCTTTCTGGTAATTAACTATCCCAAATTTTCAAGTTATTGCAGTCAAATTCCTGTGATCTTTCTTTCCTTTTCTTTTCTTTTCTTTTTTTCTTTTCAATTGACATCAGTTCTTTTTTGCTTCTATTAGGGGTTGCTGTTGGCTCTGGATGGCAAGCATATGTTGCATACATAAACTTGGGTTGCTATTATTTACTTGGACTCCCCCTGGGGTTAGTGTTGGGATTGGTTTTCCATTTCGGAGTTATGGTATGATAAACCACCTAACTTTTTGTCTCTTATTTCGGGCTCATTTTCTCAATATACGAACCGTGACAAACAATTAATTGTACAAAAAGTATACGTTGACAAGATGCCATTGGTACACTAAGAACGAAATTATTTGATATTTTTCACATGGTAATTAACTTATTAGGGTATATGGGCCGGAATGGTTGGTGGAACTGGAATTCAAACTGTGATATTGGCCATCATTACAGCTCGATGTGATTGGGAGAAAGAGGTAACTAGATACATCATTTTCTTGAATTTATTTTGCCATTAATGTCATGTTTTTCCGAGGTTTAATTAACTGTGTGATGGTATATATTATTCCATTGATTACTTGCATGTTGAATACAGGCAAAGAAGGCAAGTATGCACGTAGAGAAGTTGGCAGAAAGGATTCACACACCTGAATAGAATTTGACTCAGGTTTCAGTTTGAGAACAGCAATTTTTCTTCAATCAATGAATTAGAAGTGGATTGAAAAACAAAACTGGTGTTACAGTACACAACAGCTAACAAGAGACATGCAAGCTTTTACATATACCATTGCGAGAGTGCAACGAGCCAAGTCCTGCTGAATTATAAAATGTCAATTTTTATTTGATTTTTTGCCAAACAGAGAAAATTTAGGTAGTTTGTTATTATTTAAATGAAGAATAGATGGACCAGAATAATTTGAATTTTTTAAACGTAATTATCAAACTTTTTGTTTATTGAGCCGAATTTAAAACTGTGATTGACAAGAAAGCTAATGGTTGATCAATGTAGATTTGCTTAGTTGGTGAAGTAAACTAAATTCAGATATTACTGGACGTGCTGAAATCGAGCCTCAAATATTTCAATTTAGTTCATCTTTTAATTCTAAAAGATGTAGTAGGGACCTTATAGTGCTACAAACTGCCTTCAACTTCTTTTACGAATGTTCAGCTCTGCTAAATTAACTTTCGTTTTGTTTTTGCCCCCATTTCTCCTTCTCTTTCCTTAATTATATTTTATTTAACATAATGACATTATAGAATGAACATTAGATTTCCTAAAAATTTTCAGTCATTCTTCCCTCCTTTAAGTAGTTTACTATTCAGCCATTATTCACCTAATTAATTTTTGGCAATTTATATCCTTATATAAATGTAATCTTCTTTTTTTAAAATTATTATATCTGTAATTTATCTTATCTGTCTTAACTGACAGCCTATTAGTACGACCTTTTAACCCTTCTCCCCCGTATTAAGTGTGAGTGTAATAATTATTTATTTTTAATCAAAGAAAAATGAAGAAAATGACTAGGAATCAAACTCCTAGAACAAAACTATGAAAAAGTTCGAAATAATTTACATGGACACCCCACATAATATAGCAAGGGCTCCGTAAGTTTTGCCTGAGGATGGACAGCCAAATTGCAAGCCTTTCAACTTATTAAAAAAATTATTGAACGTTCGAAACTGGCACCTCGGTGGAATCGTTGTTTTCTGGCCTTTGTGGGATCTTCCTGGTTATCAGCACGCTATTAAAACAATAAACAAAACAGAAAAGTTAAAAGCTAGTGCTAAATTATCACCAACGTCTTAGGTTGACCAAGTGTTTGCAGCAGACCGAATTATGAACTCTTTTTTTCTTGACATTTTTTTTTTTGGCTGTCTTTTGTGCATGTCCAAAAGTCCGAAAATTATTTTTCATGGAACCTAAAAGTTAATTGTCCTACATCCTGTAGGTAGCACGTTACATGGTCTCATTAGGATGATAGACTGCAAAAATGGACTTCTCCTTTGATTGGACAAGTTCCCATGAACTGGAAGGTACAATAATTTTTAAAAATTTTGATATAAATTTTAACAACTAAGGAATCTTTTATGGACGCTGCAGCTCGTACAGTAACGGAATTATAAGAGAAATCCAAGATGCATGATTGTATGAGAAAACAAGTAGAAAATTTTAATTTTAAAACCTTCATCCTTGAAGAATTACTAAGGAAATTAACCGCAGCAGCCAGAAGCATTAATTAATTAGAGTCCAAGTTGACGCATGAATTATAACTCTTTTTATGTTGTAAACGTGCAAAATTTTATAACAAAAGTTAAGCAAAATAGGATTCTAAATTAAATAAGTTTTCTCAAAAAAACTGAACACCTCGTGAAACTCTTGTAGAGTTTTATTATGAAATCCGAAGAACAATCAAGATTTATTTGTAATGATTCGTGAATCATCACGTGCTTAACCGCGTACAACTGCTAAAAAAGCCAATTTCAAATCGACTTTTGTTGGTCTTAATCGCTACAACTCGGTTCATTATCAAAGCATGCTTAGGCGGTCAAATAAGGATGTTACAAGCAAACTATCGTTGGTACATATGGCTTAATTTCTTGTTCGGTCTTTTTCAATCCCGATAAAATAAAATATAGCGAAACATTTTATTCATATTTTTTTCTTTTTAGTAAAATGAAGACCTTTCGGCTTCTGATCTTATTATCCGTAATTTGAATTGGAAAATAGAATCATCATCACACAATTATACAAAATTAAACAACTCTTTTTAATTAGTCTAAAATTTAGCAAAAAACTAACACCTATATAAGAGCAAAACATGTGTCTATAATATATTTGTCTGTAGTCTACTACTATCCATTTGAATTTAGGTATCATTTTTCCATTTTTGGGCGGATATTTCAACTTTTTTAGTGGATTTTTTTAAATTCTAAATGTATTTTGAGAAACACTTATGTTAGAAACGTGTTTAATCAAATTGCAACATTAATTAAAAATTAGGCCTACAAGGATCTTATCTATAATAGCCCATCGACTTTTGGCCTTGAATTCATAGCCAAGGTTTTATGGTCTTTCAATCAGTAGTATCTGGTAACACTATTATATTTTGCAAACGCAAAATGTGCTACTTTAAGTTGTTTATCTTTCAGCAAATAAACATTTATTAATTCTTGCTTTCCTATACTGTTGAAAAAAGTGTCATGTGAATTATTGATTTGTGAGGCCCAAAATTTTTAGACAAATTTGCCTGGCAAATTGACTAACGCTGATATTGAGCAGTGGGTCAGCCTACTTTCTAGTTCTCTACAATTATGAGACGTTTCGGATCGCAGTCATTCACACCTGGTCAAATGCGATCACCCTATAGTGCCATAACGATTGTGACCTTTGAAGTGATTGAAGTGTTGAAATCGGCATTCTGCATTCATACACAAACAAATATATTTTTGTTGAAATTTTTATACAAATCAAAAAGTAACTACAAAAGGCCGTGTAAATTTCAGAATTTCAACACTTTCCATTCTCAGTCTTTTTTTTTTTTTAATAAATCCATTCTTAGTCTTTTTTTTTTTTTTCTTGACAATCCATTCTTAGTCTTTTGAATTTGGTTTCTGTTATAGTTTAAATTCAATGGCTGCTCATTTCTTTAGTTAGCGTTCATAGCATACTTCTAGAACTTTACACACACTTTTTGACGTTAGCTTCTAGCCTTTGGGAGAAGCTTCCGTTTCGATAATATTATTTGGAGTATTTTTTAAAAATTATTTAAAAAAATTATTTAGATTATTTTTTATTGATTTTTTTAAAAAAATGAAAAAATATTTGAATGTAAAATTTTTTTTAAACTGACATGATTGTGGTTTGAACAAAGCAGACATTCACTTAAAGAAGCGAATGTCTGCTTCTTTAAGCAGACGTTAGCTTTTTTAAGCAAACGTTTGTTTTTTTCAAACTACTATCATGTCTGCCCATTTCGTCTACTTCGTCGTCCAGACGTTCGTTTAAAGAAGCTGATGTCCGCTTCCTCGTCTTACTTCAAAACTCACCTATAATGGATCTCATTTTGTTCCTCACGATTTTTTCAGTTTTTCAAAATAAATTTTGAACACAAACATGCTTGCTTTTGTGAATAATTGTGTAAAAAGTCTCTAAAATTCATTTGAAATTTAGAATGAAAACTTGACGGGAAAATTTGTTAAAAAAGTTTGACCAAAATTTTTTTTTACTTTTTGACCTTAAAATTTTTATTTGTCTAAACGGGTTTGGGAAAAATTTTTCCAAAAATTGGCACAAATAACTTGTCCAAACAGAGCCTTATTTTCTGCACCATGATATGAACGGATGTCACATGATTTCTACATTAGTGGAGGGGGCTGTATCTAATTAGGTTAAACTCGTGTAACACACGGTTTCAAATGTAAATTATAAATTAAATAAATTAAAAAAGAGATCAACATTGTTCTCAATAATTGAGAAAGAACATAAAATGTTGATAAAAATTTGGATAAGTTTTTGAATTAGGAGGGAGTTTAGGTTAACTTAAAAGAAAGAAATCAACTAAATTTATGGAACTGATTTAAAATTGATTAAAATTTTTAACTGAGATAAAAATAAAAAAAAAAGCTAATAGAAAAGTTGTCCTAATCAATTCACGTAGTTGCTGTATTAAACAAAGTTGTTATATATATATATATATATGTGTATGTATGTGTGTGTATGTATATATGTGCATATATGTGTGTGTGTATATACATATATACATGCATGCATACATATGTGTGTGTGTGCGTGCGTGTGCATGCATGTGTGTGTATATACATATATATATACATACATACATACATATATACATATATTTATGTATGTATTATCCCATGAAATGCACGGATTAATTTTATATATATTATTATAAATTTTAAAACACTCCCATATACAATCACTGATTTGTAGAGAACATTAAACTTGTAACTTATAATACATAATTTTGGATTGTATAAAAAGAATAAAAATCTCCTGTAAAATAATTTACGTGATTTTAGATTATTCAGAATAATAGGATTTGTATTAATTAATAATATATAGACGAAAGCTATAATTGAAATAGTTAGAGGATTCTATTAGTGGATTAAAAAATTATAGAAAGTCTTGACTAAAAATCAAGATAAAATTTAAAGAATCAATAGGGAATGTCCTTTCAGAACAACCTCAAGGAAGAATTATGGGAAAATATATAGACATAAGTAGTTTTAATATAATTTTTTCTTAAAAAGCAACAAAATAATAAATCTGATAAATTAAAAAACTAAAAAGGATAGATTAAAAGGTGGATGCCAAATTTAGGATCACGTCAACAACATCCCTATATGGCAATAACCAGATAGGCAATTGCATTAGGTGAATAGAGCTCTCTGTCCTCAAAGACCGGTAATAATTTTGTATCCAAGCTTAATTTGTCCATGTGTGCATTATTGCACTTAATTGCTTCCAGATTGCACGAGAAAGCCGGTCTCTCTCTGTTTTCCGTAATATTTGGATTCTAGTCACTACGCTGAAGACCAGCGTGGACTTACCGACTTGCCAGGTCACTGTCTAGTATGCAAATTAATGAATACCAGCCTCCAAAATCGCCCTGTGACGTGTGCAATGATGTCTATAGTCCAATTGGCTTGCCTGCGAAATTGACCACTATCCCCTATATATCACAAGCCAATTCCATGCCAAATTGTACCCCTAAAAGCTATCATCAAATTTTGGTTAAAAAATCTCTCTTCTTCTTGAAGTTCTGAGAAGAATTTCAACAAGAAAGACTGATTATTGCCAAGAAATCAAAGATGGCCAGTAATGATAAGGTTGATTTTGAGCACGAGGGCAATAATAATATGGAGGAAACTCAGGTTCCTCTTTTGTTGCATTCACAGTCATCCAAGTATGAAAATGATGATGACCAAGATCTGAAACGAAGGCTCTGGATCGAATCGAAGAAGCTATGGCAAATAGTTGGCCCTGCCATCTTCAGTCGAATTACTTCTTACTCCATGAATGTCATCACCCAAGCTTTTGCTGGCCATCTTGGTGACACTGAGCTTGCTGCAATCTCCATCGTCAATAATGTCATTGTTGGCTTCGATTTCGGCCTCTTGGTACATATCTTTTTTGAACAGACTTAAGTCACACCTTTTCTTCGTTCTGAATAAACATTTCTATCCATTATTACTAAGCTTCGTGCAAAGTATAAATTCATGATTAAAAGATTTACAGTTTTGTATATAATTCTCGATTTGTTTCCATAAATAAAGATTAATTTTCTCTTCCAAAAATTTGGTTTTGTCATGTGATTTGTAGCTGGGAATGGCAAGTGCTCTGGAGACGTTATGCGGGCAGGCATTTGGAGCCAAAAAGTATCACATGCTAGGGATATACATGCAACGTTCATGGATTGTACTCCTTGCGTGCTGTGTAGTACTTTTGCCAGTTTACATATTTGCTTCGCCAATCTTGAAGTTATTAGGGCAGCCCTCGAACGTGGCTGAGCTCTCTGGTAGCGTTGCCTTATGGATGATTCCTCTGCATTTCAGCTTTGCCTTTCAATTCCCATTGCAGAGGTTTTTGCAAAGCCAGCTGAAGAATTCAGTCATAGCTTGGGTTGCACTCATAGCTCTAATTGTGCATACAAGTATAAGTTATTTATTTGTTTATGGACTAGGGCTCGGAGTGGTCGGAACCGCCGTGACCTTGAATTTTTCGTGGTGGGTTTTGGTGCTGGGGTTGTTTCTCTACACCGTTTGCGGCGGTTGTCCGCTTACTTGGCCCGGTTTCTCCTTTGAAGCCTTTTCTGGTCTTTGGGAGTTCCTAAAACTCTCTGCATCATCTGGGGTCATGCTTTGGTACGTTTTTCTTGCTAATTTTAATTTTGCCTGCTTTTGAACTTTTCTTCTTTTGAATTATTTATTTATTGATTTAATTAAATGATTTTTATTCTCAATAGTTTGGAGAACTGGTATTATAGAATACTCATATTGATGACTGGAAATCTCAAGAATGCAGAGATTGCGGTAGATGCTTTGTCTATTTGGTAAGTGATTCTCCGCGTCTATTTTTTTCATCAAGTTGTCATCTTCCCGGTCTGTCAAAATAAAAGCTGTAATCGAATTTTTCATTAATTAGCAAAACAAGTAGATTTGGTCCATAAATTGTACTTGCGTGGTCATATGTTTCGTTAGTTCTTTGAAAATGACACATAAAAACTAAAATTCTCCATTTTAATTGTTAAAAAAATTGACCAAAGAAACCATGTTTAGGTTTCGTTCTAGTCAAACTAGTAGTGCAAAAAAAAAAAAAAAAAAAAAGGAAGAAAAAGTTGATTGTAATCATTAAAAATGGAAAAAGAACGAACCATTTTCTATAACAAATCAACTAAAATGGACAAAAACAGTCTTCCTTGTACATCCAGCAAAATATGATTAAAACTTCTTAAATAAGTACAATTGGCGTAGAAGGTTTGTTTAATTGGAGGCATCTTTTAAACAAACTCATCATTTATTTAGCTGATTTTGTATAATTAATGTGGAGTAATCATTTTGGCAGCATGACAATAAATGGATGGGAGATGATGATTCCACTGGCTTTCTTTGCGGGCACCGGGTAAGTACTTTTCCTGCTTGATTACAAATCAATTTAAGTGATGTTTGAACCTCCTACGCAACTTTTTCTGGGCCATGTCAATCAGTTTGAGTTTCTGAACTATTTGCATTGGCCTGCTTTCCACTGCAAAACACTCGTTGGTAGACCCTACTTTTCACGTTCTAATCATAGAAATGCCAAGGTTAGTGAGTTGATATCAACTGGGATTCAACAGTTGTCCCATTAACAAAAAATGATAGTATTACTTACCTAATTAGTGTTCTGTAAATTTTTAATTACTTAATGTTTATATGGACCTTTACGTACTTCCACATATGTTCTAAGACCAGAAGATAGATAGGGGAACTTGGCCAATTAGCACTACTCTGGAATGATCAAAATCTACTGTGGCATCCTTTCACATTTCCATTTTTTTTGTTTTGAATTCTTTTGGAGTCGATTAATTGTTTATATATAGTGAACTAATATCCATACTTTATCATTCTATTTTCTTCACTAACTTCTTAGACGTCAATTTTTCATCTCAAGACGAGATAAACACCCCTTTTTAACTCAATAAACCATAGTAACTATTGGTCTGTGGCAAAAATATCCAATATCATCAGAAGCACTAAAAGTTCACTTATTTGGACTTTGCTAGCAATTTGTGTCTTCAACTTTGAAAAACACAAGTTATTTTTAATTTTTCCAAAACAACCTCGTCCACATCATTTTAGGTTAGGTAGCTAAATACAGCCTGAAAGGGACCGTAGGAATTTAGAAATGAGGGTCATATATATGATTAATTTCGTACATGTAGGTCAAGTATGCAGAGGAAACATCAAGGCAAGTACATAGCCAAGGTATTCAAGGAATTTTCCTTGTGGTGGTTGTGCCCTTTGCTTATTTTGGAGTTATATATTTTCAAACTAATACGCAGTATTAGTGGTCGGTCTTGCATTTTAAGCTTGCGGTCTTGTTTGGCGCCAACCATCTAACAAAACCAGATCTTTTGTTATATTTTGCAGACTTTAGTAAGATATTAAGTAATTTTTAAATTTGAAAGAGACAAGAATTTTCCCGACTTGAAGTAATAAAACAAGAATCTTTTGAATTAGGAAGAATTTGTGACTATAACTATTCTGGTCGCGACAAAATCTGTACGTTTTGCAATTTTCCACAAAAAACTGCTTTGAGAGTTTTTTAGTAGCGCATACGATTTGTTTGGTTGATGATTACCTAAAGGCAGAATTAGGTAGAGTTTGCGGCCTATATGCATCGGTCATAACTCACAACACGACGGCTTAATAATTGATCCCTAGAACATAATTCGTTTGACAACGAAGTTAACTGTTACGGTTGGTCCCTAGAAAATTAATTAGACAAAACTATTCACGAATAGGGAAAAAAAATTGAAGTTTTGCTTAATAATATTCTTGTATATAGCTTACAAGAGAATTTGATCATTATTCAAATACAAATATGTACACATCATTAATTAAAAAAAAAAAAAGAGTAGGAAATGCTTTAAAAGGCAAAATGCTATCTTTATGGTGACTTTACGATGCATGGAAAAATTTCTGTGCTTGGTTGTCTAGAAATCCATTTAACGCACAAGTATTGAGAAGGATTTTGATGTGAAAGGGGATTAAATCACACACTTAAAAATTCTTGTTTCGTTTTCTGAAACGCATGCACAGAAATTTTTTTTTTTAAATAGTGTTTTTCTTTAATTTGACTTGTAACACTATTGAGGTTTGCTTACGATGCAGGGTAAGGGTAGCAAACGAGTTGGGAGCAGGAAACGGGAAAGGAGCAAAATTTGCTACTATTGTATCAGTGATGACTTCTTCATTAATCGGCCTCTTCTTCTGCCTAATAGTAATGATTCTCCACAACGAAATTGGCTTAATATTCTCCTCCAGCAAAGCAGTGCTGGATTCAGTGAATCACCTCTCCATCCTCTTAGCCGTCACCATTCTCCTCAACAGTATTCAACCAGTTCTATCTGGTATGTTAACTGGATTTTTTATACTCTTTATCAATTTTTATTGCAACCACTCTTTTATAGTAGCATATTATTTCTAACCAGTTTAAGATTTTTTTCGTGGGTTGAACTCTAACATTAGTCTGATGTTGTTTTGCATTACAGGGGTAGCTGTTGGATCCGGATGGCAATCATATGTGGCTTATGTGAACATAGCCTGCTACTACTTGGTTGGGGTTCCACTTGGACTTGTAATGGAATGGGTTTTTCACCAAGGAGTCATGGTGCGTATGCATGAATATAGCTACGAGTATAAATAATATTTTGGGAAATCTCCTACTCTTCCTAATCATAATCTTCTTTCTCCTCCACTTCATTATTGTTTGATGGTTAGATATCAAAATATAATTATTACATTGGGCTTTGTAATGACAAATGGTAACATCGACAGGGCATATGGGCTGGAATGATATTCGGAGGAACTGCACTTCAGACAGTGATATTAGCCATTATGACTCTTCGATGTGACTGGGAAAAAGAGGTAAATTAATAACTACCTGGAGTTTTCAGTTTTCGTCACACTGCTAAACCTTTTCCTTCTCAATTTCCAATGTTCAGAACCGCACCAAGTTTCCTACCATGAATCACCATTATAATTTTGTTCTGTTTTTGGACTGCAGGCGGAGAGAGCAAGAAATCACATAAGGGAATGGGCTGTCTTGGCTTAACAAACCTTTGTTATGGACTCAATGTATCATTTGAAGGCGATAAATGCTGAGAAGCCATTTCTTCAACTTGTCGAGGCTTCTTAATTAGGCATACAACTGCTAAATTTGTTTGTTTATTCTAGATCCAATTTTTCAGTTGGTGTAGATACTAGATAGCACAAGAATCAATTTGTATCTTTTGGTGCAAATAGTATAATTGTGCTAATCAGCAAATGAGGCAAATTAATTTTTCTATTCATTTTGTATTCATTGGCATCTGCTGTGCAATTGTCCAATGGACGAATGGGAAAGTCACACTGCGTTATTAGGATCCACTAATTCAGCCCAAAAAGTTTGTCCATTAATATTCTTTCATAACTTGCTTGTCCAGCCAGCAACATATCAAGTTAATCACAGTAATCCATTGTCCTTTAACATAATATGTTTTCTACGATAGCCCAAGACCCATATAATTGGAGCATTGTTTAATCGTAGCCCAAAAACAGCATATGAAAGCATGTGTGCTTAACTCTGAATCATCGCAACCAACAGAAGTGGCACTGTAACCTAGTTTGCCCCTTGGCCAGTAATAGGGTTTGAATCTTATCCATCGATTGACAAATTGTATGATCAGGAGGGGCGGGGGCTAAGAAAAGTATATGGAAAAGATCCATCTAGTTACAACAAACCCCTACCCCCCATCCAAAAAAAAAAAAAAAAAAAAATCCCATAAAATAATAATATTCATGCACTAGCACAAGAATCATTTAAGGTATAATCTTATACATGGTTTGAAAAATTGCATGTTCCAAACAAAAAAAAAGAAATGTAAAAATGGGAATAGCTCCAGCTATCGACAACAATACCAAACCAACCCCCCCCCCCCCCCCCCCGCCCCGCCAAAAAAAAAAAAGAAAAAAAACCAACAAAGATAAAACTCACATAAAATAATAGTATTCATGCATTAGCTCAAGAGTCATGTAAAGAATAATTTTCTATTGAAAATTACAATACTTGTCTAGCTCTTGGCTCTTAAATTAACATCTGCAGATAGTATAAAAACGTTTTATAATACTGATATCTAGAAAAATGCTAATAAAGCAAGCATTACATCAGGGGGTGCGTTTTCTATCTGTTTAACTTGGTTCCTACTACTTGCTAGCATCACACGCCAAAGTTATTCTACCCGCTAATTTGACAAACAAAAATGTCTTTCAATTGACCAAATCTTATGAAGGAAAAGTAAAACTGCGACATGCCCTTTGGTTCATTGAAAATTTACCTATTCAAATTCAGCTCAAAATCTTACAGTGGGTCGTCCATAATTTTATATCTCAACTTTATCCAAAAAAAAAAAAAAAAAGAATAGATAGGAGTATATCAAAATGAAATGGTAGTCCCTTTTATAGGAAAAAGAACAATAATAAAAGGCCATTTTGCCTTTTACGTACATGGTCCAGGTAGACTAGAGATGGCAAATGGGCGGGATGGGCGGGATTTGGGCGAGATTTAATTGGGACTGTGAAATATGGGTCATACCCAAACAGTCCCATATTTGTCATGGGATCAATATGGGTGGGACTAAAATGGGCTAGTCCCATTTGATACCGCCCAAAAACCCAATTTATCCCATTTTATTATTTTTCTAAATTATCTTTTCCTTATTGATCAATTGTTATTTTTTTAGATTACTTGTTTTTTTTAGTTTAACATGAATATTTATTTTTATATCATTTATTTTTTTAATTTATTAACCTCAATAAATTTCTAACTTTTTTTGTTTTTATATTATTATTTTTTTAGATCTCATTTATTAATACTCTTTAATCTTTTAATTATAAACTGTAATTTTTCAATTGTTACATGTAAAGAGGATAGATTGAAGATGTGTAGATATTTAATTTATCTACACATAAAAAAATCAATTTAGATAGTATCTTATTAAAACTCCTCATACTAAAATCCATTACTAAAGTAATGAAGCAAATTAAAAATTCAAATAAATCAACATCTCATTTGTTCATGGACATTACAAACTTTGATGAAACTAGAATATAAAGACTAATTTTCTCGAGAATAAGGTTGAACTGAAATTAAAGCACTCAATATATAAAATTCACATGAATTTTTTTAGTATAAAGATCAGTTTAACCACATAAAATTGATGTCAATAGATAAAATTTAACATAATATTTATAGTAGAAATAGATGAATCGAAGAGGGCAAAATAAAGAAGCTAAAAATGCAAAAATAAATTTCCAACTTGTCCATCATTAAAAAAATGGGTATTCCATTGTTATTGAAAAAAATGTTTAAAAATAAAAAATAAATAAAAATGAAAGATGTTTTGTTAATGCAGCTTAAAATGAAGGATTTTTTCAAAAGAAAGTGTAGAAGAGGTGGATCTGATAAAAAATAAATTATTTCAAGGTTTGTTTATATTTGGGTATGGGAATCCCAATCATTTCCCAACCATACCCATATTTAAATGGGTGTTAATGGGTATAATTCCCAAATAAGCCCAATCCCATATTATTGATACCCATCCCGCCCAAATAAAATATGGGCATGGGATCCCAATGGGGCTTGGGACTAATTGCCAGCATTAAGGTAGACTAAGGACGACCTTTACCCACTTTTCCTCCCATTTGATTATATAAAATGCGATATTCGCACCGAATCAAGTGGAAATTAATTCATTATTTGTTGTTGGATGTATTAATTATTTTTCTTAAGCGTGGCCACATACCACATCGAGTGCAATGTACTCTAATGTCATCATCCACAATGAATTATTAATCATAAGCATGTAGCTGTTCGAGTAACCAGAAATGACTTTTACATTGAGTTTCTGCAAGAAAGGTCATCATTACAGGTAGGCGTGATATGTTCAAAATTTTGTTGCCACTTTGGTTTCAAAGCAACATTTGAAAACTTTGATCCAGTTGAGATAGAAACGGACAACCACGAATGAACGTCCAACAACACCAAAATTGAAATAAGGCTTCGTTTACAAAAGTCTTATGGTTATTTATGTACTGGGATTTGTCTAAAAGTTTGTCCAATTGTCTACAAAGTTTGAGCTAGTCTAGTCCTAAGATATAAGTTGCTTCTTAAGAATAAGCCCTCTCTGAGGTGAAGGGGAAAAGGAAGCAAGAAATAGACGTAATGCAGAAAACGCGCATTAAATTCTAACGCCTAACGTGCTCAGAACCAAGTTGCGAGAAGTATAAATAGCTGATCATGACTTTAGTGTGTCTTTCATTACTTTTTCTTGTATTAAGACTAAAATATCTTATGATAATCATAGGTGATAATTAACATAATTAAGATGGAATCGATGCATAAATAATAATACTTCGTGGTTTTGTTTTATCAACATTGTTTAATTTATTTAAAATATGCAATAAAAATTATTTATTTGAGTGTTTCTTTTTTACCTTGCACTAAATTTTCAAGTAAGAATAAAATGGGATTAAGTTCTGGGGAGACCTTAAATAATACGTTTGGCGAAGGTTAAAGAAAATATAAAAAGAAAAAGAAGCAACGAAAGGGACACTGTGCAGGAAACGCGCACAGAATTCTCACGGCCCAAGTCTGCGGGACCAAGTTGCCTAGAAGTAACATAGCTGATCACGACTTGAGGCAGACAATTTAGTATACCTATATGACAGAAGAGGGATGTGACTCACAATTTGATCATTGGTATGTTTCTCACAACAAGTTAGGGTTATGTAATTTTTTAATATTTTGATATAACTTTTTAATATTTTGATATAATTTCTTAACATTTTGATATAATTAATTTTTTCTTCAAAATCACATCATTTTTAATATTTTTTTATTTCAAATTTTGTCCTCATAACAATATCTCAATCATCTATTTTGTCACAATAAATCATAACCATCAACCTGTGCCAAATGAAACTTGTGATACCCTAAATCTGACTTAAGGATTACATGCAATTGACCTTCAGCTAGATTATTGCAACGTATGTAATGAAGTCATTGGCCACATAAATTAAAAAGGCAATGTTGTCACTTCAACATAAAATTCTATAGTGTCGGCTGATGTAGATATTTATCATGAAATACTTTTATCTTTTCTATATTCAACCTTTTAACTTGATCATGTACTAATATCAAATTTTCCATATTAAAAGCAAAAGATTAAATTTGATGAAGCAAAAGTAATACCTAACTGTTGTGTTGCTTTTGTGTTACTTATCTCTTCTCTTTCTACTCTCTCTCTTCCCTATTAACTCTTGAAAAAAAAAAAGAAAGTAATACTTAACAATCAAGAATGAGACCCATTTTTTCGTGAAAAAATAAAGATGAAAGAGTTTCAATGTCGGCTCATAAGCACCTAATAATTTATGCTAATCATACTATTTTCGATTTCCAAATTCAAGAAAGTCTCATACAAAAAGCTGTATATACAAAAATTGCTTCTGAAATAGTTGTTCTAAGATGTCTAACTTTTAATTTCAAAATTGCAATATTTATACATGTTGGAGTTTACTAACAAATATAATAGTATTTTTTTATAATATACACAAAGGAAGCAATGCAAGTGTATCCACCTCCAAAATTACAATACATTTTCAACCTCAAACAAACAATGATATCATCAAGTAGTGGGTTCAACTTTCTCCCACCACCAACAAAGAAAGCTTATCGGCCATATTCAGTCTTCCCGAAGAAAATAGAACTGAGTCATCTCGTTTAATCACGAACCGGGCTGACTCACTTGCTTTCTCACTTTTTTGCCAAGTTAGCAATTTCCCTTCCTCCTTGTCCACCTTCAACTTCCCAATTTTTGCTTTCAACTCAGTAACCAGACCCCACAAAGTATCGGTTGAGGGCTTCTTTACAGTGAAAAGCAACGACAACTTCTCTTTACAATCTTCTAATCTTTTCAAAGCACATACCAACTCGACTGATTCACCGAAACTCAGACAACTGAGCCTTTCATTGAACTCACTGAGTCGAGACAAAATTTCATTAACCGTTGACAAATAATCATTGTTCAATAAACTGATTACCTCGTACAACAACTTGTTCCCTTCAACAAAGTGGGGATCAGGTACTTTGCATATTTCTTCGACTGTTCCAACCAACGAATCAACGTCCCTGATCAAATCTTGATTCAAGAAGGATGAGATTATCTCTTCTGGCTCATCTTTCTCCAGGCTACACGTGGTTGATCCCAAGAAATAACCCAAAACCCTGGAAGTCGAAAGAAGGGTTTCGACGTAACGGGCGTACCATCTCACCCATGCAGACAAAACCCACGTAAAGGCGGTGGCGCCGTCGCGGAAGGAGGAGAGTTTTAGATAATTATGACCTCCTGCTGTCGGAAATATTGAGAGCTGGTCTTGCAGGATAAAGGGTCCGCGTTCGATGATGTGGTGGAGGATGAGGAGGCACTTGAGAGCTACAGTGGAGTCGCTAGTGCGGTGGAGGCGGTCGATGAGGGAGGAGATGAGGGACGAGGCGGTGGAGCGTGAGCTGTCGCCGAGAGAGAGAAGAGCGGAGATGTGGTGGTCGTCTGGTGGGGTAGAGGATGAATGGTTGGTGGCGCGGAGGACAGCAAGGCGGAGGGTGGTGGTTTGAGGTGTTGAAACTAAGGCCGCTTTGGATAGCGAAGCCTTGTCTTTGATGGCTCCTATTAGATCTCTCAGTGTAGTTATTTTCCCCATGGATAGATCATAGAGGAAAGAAAGTGAGAGAACCTGTGAAAATGGACAACACAAAAGAAAAGAAAAGAAAAGAGGGGAGGGCTGGGATAGATGGGGTTGGGGGCTAAACAATTTTCAAGTTTTAAACTTTAACTAGTGGCGATTTTTCTTTTTTGTTGGTTTTGGTGCTTGGGGTTGACTGGGTCTTGAATCTTGATTACAAGTAAACGGTAAAAAGAGGCAAGCTAGTATGGGGTATTGTTCTGACTAATCTTGGGGTTTGGACCTTTTTTTTAAATGTATTTTTGGCGAGATTAAATAATAAAGGTTGAAATAAGTGATAAGATAAAGGCCACGACATGATCGAGCCAGGTTGTATATTTGGTTGTTCAATAGTTAAAGAAATACAAAGAAACGCTCCGAGGAATGGTCGAGGACGGGATCAGAATTCGGAAGTTAGGTTTTGTCATTTCTGATAACTTAAAGTGTACGATTATGTTCTCAAACTCGAATCGGACTGGTCGGTCGAACCGATCAGATCGAGAATTGGTCAGATATCTAGTCCGAGTCAAGTTTAAAAAGCGCTTAGTGAAAGACCAATCAAATTCAATAAAAAATCAGATTTGACCGGACAAAATCGGAAACCGGATAAACCCGGTCACCGGACAAACGAGTGAGTATTGCGTGCACCACGTGCGCCACGTGGCGTGCTACGTGGTGCACTAGAACCAATCACACATCGCCAAATAATACAAGGTATGGCCCACCATTGTCACATGGCGATAAATTATTGGTTCTAGTACACCACGTGGCAATGCACGTGGTGTATTGTATACTTTTCCCCGGACAAACCCATCTTCAAACTGTCTGCTTTTGATGTGTCCTGCAAATGGACCTTTGATTGACGTCCAATCACAGAATCAATGCTGCTAACTTGCACATGATTTGCATTCCAAAACTACGTGAGCCCCAGGTTGCTCTTTCAAATTAAAGCCTAATGCAACAACTTTGACTAATTAAAATGGCAACAACATTTATTTGATTTTTTTGGTACAAATTATTGAATTTTATTATTGATATACTAGATACCAATGCCAATTACATCAAGACACAAAATTAAAAACTAGAAGAACTTTATCCTTTAAGAGGAGGTCTAGTTTTTTATTAAGGAACTTAAAATTTTTTTAATATTTTTGGCTGGTTATGATTTTTTTTAAAGACTCGTTAACATTTTTTTCACTTTTAACAAACAACTAAAATTAAGAAAAAAGGAAAAATTACTAAGTACACCTCTTAGTTTTGTTATTAAGGAAGTTAAAAATTTTAAATATTTTTGGTTGACTATGATTTTTTTGGACTCGTTGATCTATTTTCACACTTGACCAACAACTAAAATTGAGAAAAAAAAGGAAAATTAATAGGTATGTGTATACGCGCGTGTGTGTGTGTGTCCATATATAAAAATTTTTAATATTTTTGGTTGATTATAATTTTCTTGGACTCGTTGATCTATTTTTGCTCTTGACTAACAACTAAAATTAAGAAAAAAGAAAAAATTAATAGGTATGTGTGTGTCTATATATATATATATATATATATGACGTCATCCG